>LR990924.1:19853294-21232150 GCA_905163415.1 Noctua fimbriata | reverse complement strand
CCCGTAGAGGGCCATACTCTTCAAGATGCCGGCGTACAATTGCCGGCATCGTGCTTTGGGCCCCCCCAGGTTGGGAAGCAACCATGAGAGGGCGCCGGCGGTTTTCAGCAGGCGCGACGACAGCCCGCTAAAATGCGGGCCGAAGCGCCACCTGCTGTCGAGTACGAGGCCCAGATATTTCATCTGGGCCTTGACCTCGATTCTGACGCCCTCCACGAAGATGTGGGCGTCAGGTGGGGGGCGCTGCCGAGGTCCGTGGAAAAACACGGCCTCGGTTTTGTGCAGCGCCACCGTAAGTCCCAGGCGGCGGATCCTCCCCGCGACCAAGGATCCACCCGCCGAGGCCAAGTTGGCCGCCTCCCTGAAGCTCCCCCCCCGGGCGGTGAGGAGAGTGTCGTCCGCGTAGCAGACGACACTCGTGCCTCGGAGGAGAGTTCCCCGCAGGAGCCAATCGTAGCCGGCGTTCCAGAGGAGAGGGCCCACGACCGACCCCTGCGGAACGCCGGCCTCGACGGCGTATCGCCGGACTTGTCCAGACCTATTTACCAGGAGGACCGCCCGGTCCTCCAGGTAGCTGGCCAGCAGACGGCGCAGGTATCGAGGCACTCCGTGGAATCGGAGCGCCTCTAGGATGGTGGAGTGGGGAACGGAGTTGAAGGCATTGGCTATGTCGAACGACACGGCCAACAATCCGTCCCCCGCCTCCACCGCCTCCTTCACCTGGCCCTTGAGGCAGGCCAGCGCGTCCACGGTGGAACGCTCAGCCCGAAAACCGAACTGAGCGTCCGACAAGTCCGGCCCGATGTCCCGCAAGTGGCCCTTTAGGCGGGCAGCTATTATCCCCTCGAACATTTTACCGACCTCATCGAGCAGGACGATGGGCCGGTATGCCGAGGGGGAGTCTGCCGGGCGGCCCTCCTTGCGGAGGAGGCACAGCTGCCCGTCCTTCCACGGCTTCGGGAACCTCCCCGACGCAAAGCATGCGCTGAAGAGGTCCCGAAACCGCTCCTGCATTTGAGCGGCGGCGATTGCCACCACTCTTGCAGGCACGCCGTCGGGGCCCGGAGCCGTTTTCTTGGCGCGGATGCGGAGAATCGCCGCGCCAAGTTCCGACTCCGTGACAGGCGGGGCCTCCTCCGCTTCCTCGTCCAGCGGCGGCGGAGCCTCCTCCAGCGCTGGGCCCATCACTGGCGGGGCGAAGTTGCCCCTGCGCGGGAACAGGGACTGGACCACCCCGTCCAGAAATGAGGGCTCCAGGGTCTCGGCAACCGGGGGACCAAAGGGGCGCAACTTGTTGCGCGCTGCCTTGTATGGTCTCCCGTAGGGGTCGTTGTCGAGACCCTCCAGCAGCTCGGCTCTCGACGAGTCCCTGGCGGTGGCGATGGCCCGCTCGAGGACCATTTTCGCCTCCACGTACACCTCGTAGAGGTGGTCCTCGTCGGCCGGGTCCCGTCGACGCCGCCGCCGGCTCCGCGTGTAGGCCCTCCTCGCCTCCACGCACGCGGCACGAAGCCCCGCCAGCTCCGTCGACCACCAGTACACGGCGCGTCTGGGCGGCGGTCGGCTAGACCGAGGCATGCTATGGTTGCATACCTCGGTCAGAGACTCTCTGAGTCGCCCCGCCGCTTCGTCCACGTCCATGCCGGTGGTAGGCGGCGACAGCCAGTCCCGCAGGAACGCCGCTTCCCCCGCTGCCTCCCTGTCCAGGCGGGCTACAGCCCACCGCGGGAACGATGATCGCCCCGAGACGGGCTGCATCCCTCCGGAGACGCTGGCGGAGATGTCGAACCGCACGTAGCGGTGGTCCGACATGGTCTCCACCAGGTCCACCCGCCAGTTCAGCACGCGCGCGGCCAACGCCTGGGTGGCGAAAGTGACGTCCACTATTGAGCCACCCCGACGCCGCACGCATGTCTGGACGCTCCCTCTGTTCAAGAGGGAGAGTCCAGAGGAGGCTGCCCACAGCTCCACCGCCCTCCCGCGAGCGTCGGTGGCCGGGTTGCCCCAGGTCACCGACTTGGCATTCAGGTCTCCCAAGAGGCAGACCTGACGCGGCACCGCCCTGCCGACCACGGCGGCCAGGACTCCGAGATAAATCTCAAAGTCCCGGAGTGGGCGAACCTAACCTAACCTAACCTAACCTAACCTAACCTAACCTAACCTAACCTAACCTAACCTTTTTTTTTTTTTTTTTTTTTGCGCTGAGAAATGCTTTATGCATGCCCGTTCGTCGGGGGACGAGACGGGGTATGTGGGACTCCTGTCGGTGTATGACAGTATACCCACTAAAACTCAGCGGTGTTCCCTCGTCGCCGTGGTGGGAGGGTCATGGGAAACCGGCTCAGCCTTTACGTCCACAACCCTCCCGGCGCGTGCCCGCCTAGCTGGCGGGCCCCGCTAGCCCCCCAGGTTGGTGGGCAACGGGAATGGCCGGGAACACCTGGCCATTCCCGTCCGGCACTGGTGGAGGCCTGTGCAATACAGGCAAGGGTGCCCCCGCACCCGTTGCCTGCTGGCCTCCACCTGGCAGGAGTCGGAGATGACTGTCATACTGACGTCTTCTCCGACCCCTCCTCTGCCTTCGGAGCGGCGCCGCGTGAGGGTCGACCTCCCGCGCGCGCTCCGCCGCCTCCTTCTGGGACATGACGTGTTCACAGAAGGAGGCGACTGCCGCCCAGGACCCCTCGTCCCTCAGCATGGCGTTAACCACACCGGGGAGTGAGAGGTCCCGTCCGATCGCCGCAGTGAGACTGCGGCGCGGCTCCGTCCACGACGGGCACACCTCGAGGGTGTGCTGCGCCGTGTCCTCCGCCGCGCCACAGTCGTGGCACGACGGCGTCTCCTCCCGTCCGATCCGGTGCAGGTACGTTCCGAAACACCCGTGCCCGGACAGCACCTGCACCAGACGGAACGAGAGGAACCCGTGCGACCGCTCGAGCCAGTCTCGCAGGACCGGCCCGATCGCGTCGACGGTTCGGCGGCCGAAGACTGCGCTGGCGAGGTCCCGCGTCCAGTGGACGACGATGGCGTCCCTCGCCTCCCGCCGGACGGCCTCCCGCTCTTCCGGGGCGGGGCGTTCCCCTCTCGCCCTCCGCCCCGCCGTCCACTCGTATACTCTGGCGAGCACCCACGCCTCGAGTTCCCAAGGCGGGGTGCCGGCCAGAGCACACGCTGCCGCGGAGCCCACCGTGCGGTAGGCCCGCGCCGCCCGCTGAGCTATGGCCCTCTGGGGCGCCCGTAAGGCGGCGGCGTTCTCCCTCCTCTGGAGGGAGTCCTCCCAGATAGGGGCCCCGTAGAGGGCCATACTCTTCAAGATGCCGGCGTACAATTGCCGGCATCGTGCGCTGGGCCCCCCCAGGTTGGGAAGCAGCCATGAGAGGGCGCCCGCGGTTTTCAGCAGGCGCGACGACAGCCCGCTAAAATGCGGGCCGAAGCGCCACCTGCTGTCGAGTACGAGGCCCAGATATTTCATCTGGGCCTTGACCTCGATTCTGACGCCCTCCACGAAGATGTGGGCGTCAGGTGGGGGGCGCTGCCGAGGTCCGTGGAAAAACACGGCCTCGGTTTTGTGCAGCGCCACCGTAAGTCCTAGGCGGCGGATCCTCCCCGCGACCAAGGATCCACCCGCCGAGGCCAAGTTGGCCGCCTCCCTGAAGCTCCCCCCCCGGGCGGTGAGGAGAGTGTCGTCCGCGTAGCAGACGACACTCGTGCCTCGGAGGAGAGCTCCCCGCAGGAGCCAATCGTAGCCGACGTTCCAGAGGAGAGGTCCCACGACCGACCCCTGCGGAACGCCGGCCTCGACGGCGTATCGCCGGACTTGTCCAGACCTATTTACCAGGAGGACCGCCCGGTCCTCCAGGTAGCTGGCCAGCAGACGGCGCAGGTATCGAGGCACTCCGTGGAATCGGAGCGCCTCTAGGATGGTGGAGTGGGGAACGGAGTTGAAGGCATTGGCTATGTCGAACGACACGGCCAACAATCCGTCCCCCGCTTCCACCGCCTCCTTCACCTGGCCCTTGAGGCAGGCCAGCGCGTCCACGGTGGAACGCTCAGCCCGAAAACCGAACTGAGCGTCCGACAAGTCCGGCCCGATGTCCCGCAAGTGGCCCTTTAGGCGGGCAGCTATTATCCCCTCGAACATTTTACCGACCTCATCGAGCAGGACGATGGGCCGGTATGCCGAGGGGGAGTCTGCCGGGCGGCCCTCCTTGCGGAGGAGGCACAGCTGCCCCTCCTTCCACGGCTTCGGGAACCTCCCCGACGCAAAGCATGCGCTGAAGAGGTCCCGAAACCGCTCCTGCATTTGAGCGGCGGCAATTGCCACCACTCTTGCAGGCACGCCGTCGGGGCCCGGAGCCGTTTTCTTGGCGCGGATGCGGAGAATCGCCGCGCCAAGTTCCGACTCCGTGACAGGCGGGGCCTCCTCCGCTTCCTCGTCCGGTGGCGGCGGAGCCTCCTCCAGCGCTGGGCCCATCACTGGCGGGGCGAAGTTGCCCCTGCGCGGGAACAGGGACTGGACCACCCCGTCCAAAAATGAGGGCTCCAGGGTCTCGGCAACCGGGGGACCAAAGGGGCGCAACTTGTTGCGCGCTGCCTTGTATGGTCTCCCGTAGGGGTCGTTGTCGAGACCCTCCAGCAGCTCGGCTCTCGACGAGTCCCTGGCGGTGGCGATGGCCCGCTCGAGGACCATTTTCGCCTCCACGTACACCTCGTAGAGGTGGTCCTCGTCGGCCGGGTCCCGTCGACGCCGCCGCCGGCTCCGCGTGTAGGCCCTCCTCGCCTCCACGCACGCGGCTCGAAGCCCCGCCAGCTCCGTCGACCACCAGTACACGGCGCGTCTGGGCGGCGGTCGGCTAGACCGAGGCATGCTATGGTTGCATACCTCGGTCAGAGACTCTCTGAGTCGCCCCGCCGCTTCGTCCACGTCCATGCCGGTGGTAGGCGGCGACAGCCAGTCCCGCAGGAACGCCGCTTCCCCCGCTGCCTCCCTGTCCAGGCGGGCTACAGCCCACCGCGGGAACGATGATCGCCCCGAGACGGGCTGCATCCCTCCGGAGACGCTGGCGGAGATGTCGAACCGCACGTAGCGGTGGTCCGACATGGTCTCCACCAGGTCCACCCGCCAGTTCAGCACGCGCGCGGCCAACGCCTGGGCGGCGAAAGTGACGTCCACTATTGAGCCACCCCGACGCCGCACGCATGTCTGGACGCTTCCTCTGTTCAAGAGGGAGAGTCCAGAGGAGGCTGCCCACAGCTCCACCGCCCTCCCGCGAGCGTCGGTGGCCGGGTTGCCCCAGGTCACCGACTTGGCATTCAGGTCTCCCAAGAGGCAGACCTGACGCGGCACCGCCCTGCCGACCACGGCGGCCAGGACTCCGAGATAAATCTCAAAGTCCCGGAGTGGGCGGTTTGGGGAGAAATAGACCCCCACAAGGGCCAAGTCTCCCCATGCGGCGGCCACGTATCCCGGTCCCCTCTCTAATAGCGAGAGGGGAGGGGAGTCTGTGGAAGACCGCGCCGCTAATGCCACCGAGCCGTCCTCGTCACCCAGCCAGCTGCCGGGGATCGAGTAGGGCTCGGCGACCGCCGCTACGTTCACCAACCACTCGGCCATGGCCTGCACTAACAGATCCTGGGCCGCTCTGCAGTGGTTGGTGTTCGCCTGGAGGATGCGATAGTCGGAACCCATTATTCCGACATCGATCCTCCCTCCTCCGCTACCGCCGCCGGAGCTGCAGCTGCAGCGGCGACGACGACGGCGGTGGCAGCGGCGGTGGCAACAGGGCGAACCTGCGCCGGCACTATGCCCTTCCTCACGGGAGGCCTGCAACTGCTGCCCGTCATTTTGTGGTCCGCGGGGCGGCCACTAGCGGCGCACGCCGCGCAGTGCTGCGCGGTGGCGCGGCAGGTGACACTTTTGTGTCCCTGCTGCCCGCAACGGTAGCACGTGTCCCCCCAGTCGAACTTGGAGGGACACGTGGGTCGGGTGTGGCCGAACGCGAAGCACTTGAAGCAGCGCGTTGGCTGGTCCTCAAGTGCCCGCACCACGGCCGAGCTGAACCCGACGAGCAGCCGCCCCTTGGTCGCAGCAAGGACAGCACCAGCCGCGGCGACCGGGCACTCCACGCGGATGATGCCCATGCCGCGGTGGCCGGGCCTGACGGCTCCACCCTTCACCGCGCCAGCGTCGCAGCCTCCAGCCGCTGCGACGGCCGCCACCACATCCTCTTTGGTGACCGAATCATCGAGATCGGCCACCTCCAAGGCTGCGGTCTTGACGGGCCTGCCGACCGTCGCCGCATCCGCGATGACCTCTTGCAACTTTGTTGCGAAGAGGTCTGCGTTCGTGTGCCGCCGCTCCCCCGAGAACTCGAAGATTCGAGCTCCGGTTAGGGTTCGGCGGCACGTAATGTTGCTGATCCCCAGCTGGGAGGGATCAGCATTGGTACGAGCCCGCCTTAGGACGGACTCGTACGTCTCGCCCCGCTCCACGGCCGCCGGGGTGATAGTCACGACGACGGCCGCGGTTTTGGGAGGAACCAGCTTCCTCCCGCCGGCTGGAGCCTTTTTGGCTGCGGGAGTAGCCGCAGCAGGCTTAGCAGCTGCAGCGGGCTTCTTCCCCTTTCCCCTCCTGACCACTTCCGTCCACGACTTGTTGGCCGGGGTGGTGGAGGGAAGAAGGGCGTCTACCCCCTGCGATGTCTGGGGGGCCGCCGCCGGAGTGGCAGCCGACCCAGACGCGCCTTCCGTGCCCGTTGCAGGGCTCGGGGTTTGAGGAGCCGCCTTGCTCCTCTTGCCCTTACCCTTGCCCTTAGAGGGCTTCGGGGCCTGGGGCTGCGCACCCGACGCCGAGCCCGCCACAGGCGCAGGTTCCGACTCCGTCGGTGGGCGACTCTTGTCCGCCGCAAGCGGCGGGCGGAGCCGCCTTTCCGGCAAGAGCCGGTCCTCGATGCCTGCGAAGCAGGCTCTGGTGAAGGCCCTCTCCTCCATGACAACCCTGCGGATGATGTCCTCAAGGTTGGCAGGGGAGAAGGAGGAGCCTCCTACCACCGGGGCTGGGGCGGATTGGGCAGGCCGGGCCGTGGCGTCAGCCAGCTTCTGATGAAGCTGGCTGACCTCCGCCTGCAGGCGATCCACCTTCGCCTGCAGCTGCCGCGTCTCGTCCGTGGCCGTCCGCCCGACCAGCTCCAGGACGATGCCGTGTAGGCTGGCGGCACGGCATTTGAGGGCCTTCTGGAAGGTCCCCTTCAAATTGGAGGACTTTGAGGCGACCTCCAGAACCTCCTCTTTGTCCTCGAGCGCCATGCGCTCCAGCTCCGCCAGGGAGTGGTCGGCGTACAGCACACTTGATGCGCCATAGCCAGCCCTCGACCTGGCGATTTGCGCCTGGCGCTCTCTGGCCGCGACCCTCTCCTCCAGGTCCTGCTGGACCTGCGCCCTTTTGGCCAGGTTGAGCTGGCGCTCGGCGTCCGCCAACCCCACATCGTGGGTGCCAGTCGTAGAAGAAGTCGAAGCCTTTTTAGACTTCGACTTCTTCTTCGCCCTCCCCATCGACTCCGAGGAGCCCTCGGACCCGGGCTTCAGGAAGGCCCTCTTCCGCCCAGGGCGGTCGCTGTCGGCCGCCGACGTATCCATGTTGGATTCGTCGGAGTCCGACAGCTCGCCTGGTCCGCTAAAAAAGCTGACCGCAGATGGTGCGCGGTCAGCATCCGACGCTTGAGCGTCGCCGGTGTGGCCCTGAGAAGGGCCTTTTGGTTGGCCCTGAGAAGGGCCGTTTAAATCGCCCAGGGACGAGCGACTAGACACGAAACGCCCGGAGGCGTCCCGCAGGTTTCTCTTATTAAAAATCGACATTTTCGCAAACGACTGCTTGATGTTTACGAAGCACAGCGCACTTTAGCCGCCGGTCTGCCACTCCGTTACGGTGGTCAGACACGGCGTTGCCCAGGGGATACTGCGAGGAAGTATGCGCTGTGGGGGATCCCCAACCTAACCTAACCTAACCTAACCTAACCTAACCTAACCTAACCTAACCTAACCTAACCTAACCTAACCTAACCTAACCTAACCTAACCTAACCTAACCTAACCTAACCTAACCTAACCTAACCTAACCTAACCTAACCTAACCTAACCTAACCTAACCTAACCTAACCTAACCTAACCTCAGCGGTGTTCCCTCGTCGCCGTGGTGGGAGGGTCATGGGAAACCGGCTCAGCCTTTACGTCCACAACCCTCCCGGCGCATGCCCGCCTAGCTGGCGGGCCCCGCTAGCCCCCCAGGTTGGTGGGCAACGGGAATAGCCGGGAACACCTGGCCATTCCCGTCCGGCATTGGTGGAGGCCTGTGCAATACAGGCAAGGGTGCCCCCGCACCCGTTGCCTGCTGGCCTCCACCTGGCAGGAGTCGGAGATGACTGTCATACTGACGTCTTCTCCGACCCCTCCTCTGCCTTCGGAGCGGCGCCGCGTGAGGGTCGACCTCCCGCGCGCGCTCCGCCGCCTCCTTCTGGGACATGACGTGTTCACAGAAGGAGGCGACTGCCGCCCAGGACCCCTCGTCCCTCAGCATGGCGTTAACCACACCGGGGAGTGAGAGGTCCCGTCCGATCGCCGCAGTGAGACTGCGGCGCGGCTCCGTCCACGACGGGCACACCTCGAGGGTGTGCTGCGCCGTGTCCTCTGCCGCGCCACAGTCGTGGCACGACGGCGTCTCCTCCCGTCCGATCCGGTGCAGGTACGATCCGAAACACCCGTGCCCGGACAGCACCTGCACCAGACGGAACGAGAGGAACCCGTGCGACCGCTCGAGCCAGTCTCGCAGGACCGGCCCGATCGCGTCGACGGTTCGGCGGCCGAAGACTGCGGTGGCGAGGTCCCGCGTCCAGTGGACGACGATGGCGTCCCTCGCCTCCCGCCGGACGGCCTCCCGCTCTTCCGGGGCGGGGCGTTCCCCTCTCGCCCTCCGCCCCGCCGTCCACTCGTATACTCTGGCGAGCACCCACGCCTCGAGTTCCCAAGGCGGGGTGCCGGCCAGAGCACACGCTGCCGCGGAGCCCACCGTGCGGTAGGCCCGCGCCGCCCGCTGAGCTATAGCCCTCTGGGGCGCCCGTAAGGCGGCGGCGTTCTCCCTCCTCTGGAGGGAGTCCTCCCAGATAGGGGCCCCGTAGAGGGCCATACTCTTCAAGATGCCGGCGTACAATTGCCGGCATCGTGCGCTGGGCCCCCCCAGGTTGGGAAGCAACCATGAGAGGGCGCCCGCGGTTTTCAGCAGGCGCGACGACAGCCCGCTAAAATGCGGGCCGAAGCGCCACCTGCTGTCGAGTACGAGGCCCAGATATTTCATCTGGGCCTTGACCTCGATTCTGACGCCCTCCACGAAGATGTGGGCGTCAGGTGGGGGGCGCTGCCGAGGTCCGTGGAAAAACACGGCCTCGGTTTTGTGCAGCGCCACCGCAAGTCCTAGGCGGCGGATCCTCCCCGCGACCAAGGATCCACCCGCCGAGGCCAAGTTGGCCGCCTCCCTGAAGCTCCCCCCCCGGGCGGTGAGGAGAGTGTCGTCCGCGTAGCAGACGACACTCGTGCCTCGGAGGAGAGCTCCCCGCAGGAGCCAATCGTAGCCGACGTTCCAGAGGAGAGGTCCCACGACCGACCCCTGCGGAACGCCGGCCTCGACGGCGTATCGCCGGACTTGTCCAGACCTATTTACCAGGAGGACCGCCCGGTCCTCCAGGTAGCTGGCCAGCAGACGGCGCAGGTATCGAGGCACTCCGTGGAATCGGAGCGCCTCTAGGATGGTGGAGTGGGGAACGGAGTTGAAGGCATTGGCTATGTCGAACGACACGGCCAACAATCCGTCCCCCGCTTCCACCGCCTCCTTCACCTGGCCCTTGAGGCAGGCCAGCGCGTCCACGGTGGAACGCTCAGCCCGAAAACCGAACTGAGCGTCCGACAAGTCCGGCCCGATGTCCCGCAAGTGGCCCTTTAGGCGGGCAGCTATTATCCCCTCGAACATTTTACCGACCTCATCGAGCAGGACGATGGGCCGGTATGCCGAGGGGGAGTCTGCCGGGCGGCCCTCCTTGCGGAGGAGGCACAGCTGCCCCTCCTTCCACGGCTTCGGGAACCTCCCCGACGCAAAGCATGCGCTGAAGAGGTCCCGAAACCGCTCCTGCATTTGAGCGGCGGCAATTGCCACCACTCTTGCAGGCACGCCGTCGGGGCCCGGAGCCGTTTTCTTGGCGCGGATGCGGAGAATCGCCGCGCCAAGTTCCGACTCCGTGACAGGCGGGGCCTCCTCCGCTTCCTCGTCCGGTGGCGGCGGAGCCTCCTCCAGCGCTGGGCCCATCACTGGCGGGGCGAAGTTGCCCCTGCGCGGGAACAGGGACTGGACCACCCCGTCCAGAAATGAGGGCTCCAGGGTCTCGGCAACCGGGGGACCAAAGGGGCGCAACTTGTTGCGCGCTGCCTTATATGGTCTCCCGTAGGGGTCGTTGTCGAGACCCTCCAGCAGCTCGGCTCTCGACGAGTCCCTGGCGGTGGCGATGGCCCGCTCGAGGACCATTTTTGCCCCCACGTACACCTCGTAGAGGTGGTCCTCGTCGGCCGGGTCCCGTCGACGCCGCCGCCGGCTCCGCGTGTAGGCCCTCCTCGCCTCCACGCACGCGGCTCGAAGCCCCGCCAGCTCCGTCGACCACCAGTACACGGCGCGTCTGGGCGGCGGTCGGCTAGACCGAGGCATGCTATGGTTGCATACCTCGGTCAGAGACTCTCTGAGTCGCCCCGCCGCTTCGTCCACGTCCATGCCGGTGGTAGGCGGCGACAGCCAGTCCCGCAGGAACGCCGCTTCCCCCGCTGCCTCCCTGTCCAGGCGGGCTACAGCCCACCGCGGGAACGATGATCGCCCCGAGACGGGCTGCATCCCTCCGGAGACGCTGGCGGAGATGTCGAACCGCACGTAGCGGTGGTCCGACATGGTCTCCACTAGGTCCACCCGCCAGTTCAGCACGCGCGCGGCCAACGCCTGGGTGGCGAAAGTGACGTCCACTATTGAGCCACCCCGACGCCGCACGCATGTCTGGACGCTTCCTCTGTTCAAGAGGGAGAGTCCAGAGGAGGCTGCCCACAGCTCCACTGCCCTCCCGCGAGCGTCGGTGGCCGGGTTGCCCCAGGTCACCGACTTGGCATTCAGGTCTCCCAAGAGGCAGACCTGACGCGGCACCGCCCTGCCGACCACGGCGGCCAGGACTCCGAGATAAACCTCAAAGTCCCGGAGTGGGCGGTTTGGGGAGAAATAGACCCCCACAAGGGCCAAGTCTCCCCATGCGGCGGCCACGTATCCCGGTCCCCTCTCTAATAGCGAGAGGGGAGGGGAGTCTGTGGAATACCGCGCCGCTAATGCCACCGAGCCGTCCTCGTCACCCAGCCAGCTGCCGGGGATCGAGTAGGGCTCGGCGACCGCCGCTACGTTCACCAACCACTCGGCCATGGCCTGCACTAACAGATCCTGGGCCGCTCTGCAGTGGTTGGTGTTCGCCTGGAGGATGCGATAGTCGGAACCCATTATTCCGACATCGATCCTCCCTCCTCCGCTACCGCCGCCGGAGCTGCAGCTGCAGCGGCGACGACGACGGCGGTGGCAGCGGCGGTGGCAACAGGGCGAACCTGCGCCGGCACTATGCCCTTCCTCACGGGAGGCCTGCAACTGCTGCCCGTCATTTTGTGGTCCGCGGGGCGGCCACTAGCGGCGCACGCCGCGCAGTGCTGCGCGGTGGCGCGGCAGGTGACACTTTTGTGTCCCTGCTGCCCGCAACGGTAGCACGTGTCCCCCCAGTCGAACTTGGAGGGACACGTGGGTCGGGTGTGGCCGAACGCGAAGCACTTGAAGCAGCGCGTTGGCTGGTCCTCAAGTGCCCGCACCACGGCCGAGCTGAACCCGACGAGCAGCCGCCCCTTGGTCGCAGCAAGGACAGCACCAGCCGCGGCGACCGGGCACTCCAGGCGGATGATGCCCATGCCGCGGCGGCCGGGCCTGACGGCTCCACCCTTCACCGCGCCAGCGTCGCAGCCTCCAGCCGCTGCGACGGCCGCCACCACATCCTCTTTGGTGACCGAATCATCGAGATCGGCCACCTCCAAGGCTGCGGTCTTGACGGGCCTGCCGACCGTCGCCGCATCCGCGATGACCTCTTGCAACTTTGTTGCGAAGAGGTCTGCGTTCGTGTGCCGCCGCTCCCCCGAGAACTCGAAGATTCGAGCTCCGGTTAGGGTTCGGCGGCACGTAATGTTGCTGATCCCCAGCTGGGAGGGATCAGCATTGGTACGAGCCCGCCTTAGGACGGACTCGTACGTCTCGCCCCGCTCCACGGCCGCCGGGGTGATAGTCACGACGACGGCCGCGGTTTTGGGAGGAACCAGCTTCCTCCCGCCGGCTGGAGCCTTTTTGGCTGCGGGAGTAGCCGCAGCAGGCTTAGCAGCTGCAGCGGGCTTCTTCCCCTTTCCCCCCCTGACCACTTCCGTCCACGACTTGTTGGCCGGGGTGGTGGAGGGAAGAAGGGCGTCTACCCCCTGCGATGTCTGGGGGGCCGCCGCCGGAGTGGCAGCCGACCCAGACGCGCCTTTCGTGCCCGTTGCAGGGCTCGGGGTTTGAGGAGCCGCCCTGCTCCTCTTGCCCTTACCCTTGCCCTTGGAGGGCTTCGGGGCCTGGGGCTGCGCACCCGACGCCGAGCCCGCCACAGGCGCAGGTTCCGACTCCGTCGGTGGGCGACTCTTGTCCGCCGCAAGCGGCGGGCGGAGCCGCCTTTCCGGCAAGAGCCGGTCCTCGATGCCTGCGAAGCAGGCTCTGGTGAAGGCCCTCTCCTCCATGACAACCCTGCGGATAATATCCTCAAGGTTGGCAGGGGAGAACGAGGAGCCTCCTACCACCGGGGCTGGGGCGGATTGGGCAGGCCGGGCCGTGGCATCAGCCAGCTTCTGATGAAGCTGGCTGACCTCCGCCTGCAGGCGATCCACCTTCGCCTGCAGCTGCCGCGTCTCGTCCGTGGCCGTCCGCCCGACCAGCTCCAGGACGATGCCGTGTAGGCTGGCGGCACGGCATTTGAGGGCCTTCTGGAAGGTCCCCTTCAAATTGGAGGACTTTGAGGCGACCTCCAGAACCTCCTCTTTGTCCTCGAGCGCCATGCGCTCCAGCTCCGCCAGGGAGTGGTCGGCGTACAGCACACTTGATGCGCCATAGCCAGCCCTCGACCTGGCGATTTGCGCCTGGCGCTCTCTGGCCGCGACCCTCTCCTCCAGGTCCTGCTGGACCTGCGCCCTTTTGGCCAGGTTGAGCTGGCGCTCGGCGTCCGCCAACCCCACATCGTGGGTGCCAGTCGTAGAAGAAGTCGAAGCCTTTTTAGACTTCGACTTCTTCTTCGCCCTCCCCATCGACTCCGAGGAGCCCTCGGACCCGGGCTTCAGGAAGGCCCTCTTCCGCCCAGGGCGGTCGCTGTCGGCCGCCGACGTATCCATGTTGGATTCGTCGGAGTCCGACAGCTCGCCTGGTCCGCTAAAAAAGCTGACCGCAGATGGTGCGCGGTCAGCATCCGACGCTTGAGCGTCGCCGGTGTGGCCCTGAGAAGGGCCTTTTGGTTGGCCCTGAGAAGGGCCGGTTAAATCGCCCAGGGACGAGCGACTAGACACGAAACGCCCGGAGGCGTCCCGCAGGTTTCTCTTATTAAAAATCGACATTTTCGCAAACGACTGCTTGATGTTTACGAAGCACAGCGCACTTTAGCCGCCGGTCTGCCACTCCGTTACGGTGGTCAGACACGGCGTTGCCCAGGGGATACTGCGAGGAAGTATGCGCTGTGGGGGATCCCCCAACCTAACCTTTTTTTTTTTTTTTTTTTTTTTTATTAAGCGGTGAAAAATGCCTTACGCATACCGCACCGTCCGGGGAGACGGTTTGGTTATGTGGGGCTTGCACCCACTAAAAAACACCGCCGTGAGCCTACTCTCGCCTTGGTGGATGAGCCGCGAGGACCGCTACGCATGACGTTCGCGGCCCATCCAGCGCAACCCGTTTCCGGGCACCAAACTCCTTTGGCGATGTCCGGGCTCACCTGAGACATCGCCACCACTCGTGAGGGCCGTTCAAAGCGACGACGATAGACGCCCCGATCTATCGCCCGCTGGCACCTCCTAGGGTGGCATCAGGTCGCCATGGCGCCTCCTCCGCCGCCCTGTCCTCCTGCGACGAATCGCGTCTGCGAGGGAGTCCTCCTCTCTGACGCGCTCAGCCGCCTCCTTCTGCGAGATGACGTCCTCGCAGAAGGACGCCACCGCCTCCCATGCCTCCCCGCTGTCGACCATGGCCTTGACCACGGCCGGTAAGGAGAGGTCTGCCCCGATTGCTGCTGCGAGAGCACGGCGCTGCACCGCCCAAGCAGGACAATGCTCGAGGGTGTGAAGCGCCGTGTCCTCGCTGCAGCCGCACTGGTGGCACACGGGAGTCGCCTCCCGTCTGGCCACTTTGTGCAGGTATTTGCCAAAGCAGCCGTGACCTGACAATACCTGCACCAGACGGAAGGACAACGTCCCGTGTCGTCTCCGTGTCCACTCTTCCAAGATCGGCCGGATCGCCCCCACGGTCCAGTGACCTGCACTGGGCGTCTCCAGCCTCACCCTCCAAATGCGCAGGGTTTGGGATTGGGCCTCCCTACGCCATCTCGTGACCAGCTCAGGCGGCGGGCGCATGCCACTCTCCGCCTGTAGGTCTGCGCCACGTCGGTAGACCTCGGCGAGCACCTGCGCCTCTAGATCCCACGGGGGTGTGCCCGCGAGGGCGCACGCCGCTTCCACTGATACGGTGCGGTATCCGCGTATGACCCTGACTGCCATGACTCTCTGTGGCCTCCGCAGTAGAGCCTTGTTCTGGGCAGACAGGGACTCCGCCCACACCGGGGCCCCATAGAGCGCCATCGAGCGAACCACCACCGTGTACAGCCGCCGGCAAACCACGTTTGGTCCGCCCAGGTTCGGCAACAGCCGGCTAAGGGCGGACGCCGTGCCGATCAGCTTCGGCGCAAGCTGAGCAAAGTGCTCGCCGAAGTTCCACCTCCGGTCCAAAACCAGGCCCAAGTATTTCATGCTTGCCCGTACCGCTATTGGTGCACCACCAATAGTGAGGTGTGCACCGGCCGGTGGCCGTCGTCGGGGCGCATGAAATACCAGGGCCTCCGTCTTTTCGAGGGCCACCTTGAGGCCCATCGCCTCGATTCGCCCCACGACGAGGGACGCGCCCTCGACGGCTGAGCGTGCCGCTTCCTCGTAGCTCCCTCCCCGGGCCGTGACGAGAGTGTCGTCAGCGTAGCAAATGACTCCCTGCCCGGGGGAGAGCAAACAGCGCAAGGACCAGTCGTAGCCTATGTTCCACAAGAGTGGACCCAAAACCGACCCCTGCGGAACACCGCACACGATGGCCCTGCGCACAACTTGGCCGTCGCGTCCCTCGTAAGAGATAAACCGCCCCTGCAGGTAGTCTGCTACCAGCAGCCTCAGGTAGGCGGGCACCTGATGGTAGCGGAGCGCCTCCTCGATGCAGCTGAATGGCAGAGTGTTGAACGCGTTGGCGATGTCTAAGGACACCGCCAACAACACCCCGCCCTGGGCGACTGCATCTTTCGCCTCGGCCTTGAGGCGCAGGATGGCGTCTATCGTCGAACGCCCTGCCCGGAAACCGAACTGGGCGTCCGACAAGTTCGGGCCTACTGCATCCAAGTGCCGGACGATGCGGATAGCGAGAATCTTCTCTAGCATCTTCCCCGCCTCGTCCAGCAAGACAATCGGCCTGTACGCCGATGGAGACTCCGGGGGCCGCCCTGCCTTCTGGAGCAGCACCAGTCGACCCTCCTTCCAGGCCTTAGGGAACCGTCCCGACGTTAGACAGGCGTCAAACAGCTCCCTAAGCCTATCTTCCAGGGCCGCTTCCAGAGAGAGTGCCAACACCCTTGCAGGCACCCCATCCGGTCCGGGGGCAGTCCTCTTGGACCGCGCCCTCAGAATTGCTGCCCCCATCTCCGCGTCAGATATTGGGGGAGTCTCCACCTCCACATCTTGGTCGGCCTCCGCTTCGGCCATTGGCGGGGAAGGGTGATCCGCTCGATCCGGGAAGAGTGTCTCCACGACCCTGACGAGGAACTGAGGCTGGAGGGTTTCCGTCAGTGGGGGGCCTTGGGCACGGAGTTTTTTCCGCGCCGCACGGTACGGACGCCCCCAGGGATCACGGTTTAGATCCTCCAGTGCCTCAGCTCTCGATTGCTCCTTCCCTCGATAGATCGCCAACTGCAGAGCCCCCCGAGCGTTGCGGTATGACTCATACAATTGGGTCTGTAGGATCTCCAGCTCTTCATCACGGCGGCGTAACCTGCGAACCTGTGAGTAGATCCTCCGGGCAATTATACAGGCCGCGCGGAGGTCTGCTATCTCCTGGGACCACCAGTAGACCGCCCGCTTTGGAGGACGTTTTCGGAAGCGAGGCATGGCTGCATCGCACACAGCCGTCATGGCTTCGCGAAAGCGGTCAGCCCCGACGTCGACACCCTCTGCTGCAGGCGGCGAGGACAGCCAAGCCTGGACAATGGCTGCTTCCTCTAGGAGGTCCCCGTCAAGCCGCCTCAACGCCCACCGTGGGAACTGCCGAGCGTTAGGTCTTGGATACATGACTGTTGGGCCCGAAGAGGCGGAGACATCCATACAGATGTACAGGTGATCCGATAGAGTCTCCACACTCTCTAGGACCCGCCAACCCTGAACCCGTGCGGCGACAGCAGGGGTAGCGAACGAGAGGTCCACTATTGACCCCCCGTGCTGCCGGACGCACGTGTTAACGGAGCCCCTGTTTAAAAGACAGAGGCCCGCAGCCGCGGCCCATTCCTCGACCGCCTCCCCCCTGACGTCCGTCCCGGGGGACCCCCACGCGGTGGACTTCGCGTTGAAGTCCCCCACGACGATGGCGTGGGACGGCATCATTCGTCGAACCGAGGTCCCCAGGCGGTCCAGGAAGTCCTCGAACTCCGCTAGGCTCCTGTTTGGGGAGAAATAAACTCCGAAGAGAACTATGTCCCCCCAGGTGGCCGCAACAAATCCTCGACTCCTCTCTCTGATGGGAAGTGGCGCCGAGGAGCTGATAATAGCGACGGAGCCGTCAATGTCCCCTACCCAGTCAGGACGAGCCGGGACGAAGTACGGCTCCGCCACTATGGCCACACCTATTGTCCGCTCCGCCATGGTTTGGAGAACCAAGTCCTGCGCACCAGCGCAGTGGTTCAAGTTCGCCTGGAGGAGAGAATGAAAACGGACCGGGTCCATAATTAGTCCGTTATCATTATCGCCCCCTGCGATGGCTCCTCCAATCGCACTGCGCCGGAAGCAGTCTGGAGCAGAGATGTCAGACCGTCCCTGCTAGAACGGACCGGAGGCCTGCAGTCCTTTCTGCCAGCGACGTGGCCGGTCGGTCTTCCTGCCGCCGCGCACAGTAAGCAGTGCGGGTCGGCAGCGCACGCGGACGCCGGATGCCCCGGCTTACCGCAGCGGAAACAGTGTCCACTGAGGTCCACGCCAGAGTCGCACCTCCGGCCCACGTGTCCCAATCCCCAGCACCTGTAGCACCTCATGGGCCGAGCGTCCAGAACCACGACTCTGGCAGAGCTCCAACCTACCAAGAGCCGGCCGGCGTCGGCCAGCTGTTTTGCCACTGCAACGGGGCAACGGATCCAGATAGAGCTGGCGCCTCCCGGGCCAGATCGAATTGGACCGACTCGGACCGCGTCCGACGAACAGCCAGTCTTACGCGCAATCGCGTCCTGCACGTCCTGCCCGGACACGGAGTCGTCAAGCCCTGAGATGCGCAGTTCAGCGCACTTCGTCGGCCTGGAGACCTTGACCTCCTCTGCCAAGACCGCTCGCAGTTTCTCTGCAACGCGGTCTGCCCCAACAGTGCCTTCGGCCCCTGGGAACTCCAGCATGCGGGCCCCGGTTAAGGCTTGTCGGAACCTGACATCTGTAATGCCAAGCTCCTCCAGGTTTACTGCTTGTCTGGCCTTGGTGAGGACGGCCGCGTACGTGACGCCCCTGTCCGCTGCTTCAGGCTGCAGGGTGAGTACTACCGCAGCAGACCTGGGCGCACGAAGCCCTCTCTTGGTGTTCTTGCCCTTCTTGGGCCCGGAAGACTTGTCTGCCTGAGCAGTGGAAGCCGCCACAGTCTTTTGGGGCAAGGAAGACGAAGTTCTTTCGTTCTTCTTCTTCTTCTTCTTCCCATTCTTCCTCCTCCTTACGGTCTGCCAGCCGTTACTGGCAGACGCCGATGGGTCTGCATTGGAGGCTCGTGTAGTGGCCGTTGGAACGGACCCACTCGGAGGAGCACCCCTTTGCGTCTCAGGCACCGTAGACGGCACCTGAGGAGCCACGGAAGGCTGTTTCGGCCTTTTGCCAGTGCCGCCAGCGCTGTTAGCAGGAGCCGCCACACTCCTGCGGTCTGCTGCCAGAGGCGGACGAACGGTCCTCGCCGGCAAAAGGCGTTCCTCGATGCCAGCAAACCGGGCATCCATCATTTTCCCGATCTGAGAAACGATGGCATGCGCCTGCATCTCGCTTATAGATGGTACCTGCGGGGGCGACTTCTCCGGAGCAGGAGAACACCTTGGGTCTACGGGCCCCGACTGCGGCGGACCTTCCGGCCTTACCCGGAGACCCACGACTTCCTCCCGCAGAGCCACCATCTCTTGACGGAGAGCTTCGACCTCCATCCGCAGTCGGTCGTTCAGCAGGTGGAGCCTTCGAGTCTCCTCACTGGAGCTCCTGCTAGCGAGTCCCTCTATGGCCAGTCTGACCCGCTCTGCTGCCTCTCGGATTGCCCGCTGACTGGTGCCCTTTAAGTTTTTGGACTTTCGAGTGGTGTCCAAAACCACATCGATGTCCAGTAGGGCTCTTTTTTCAAGTTCCTCTGCTGTGATGAAGGAACTCTGCCCGTTTAGCGGAACCTCAGCGCTGACAGGCGCATCCGCACTCTCCTCTACAGTCGCGTTGACGGCCATTTGGCACGCCGGCGACACGCTCATTGCCCCGTCGGAGTCACTCACTCTGGCAGCCGGCGTATCGGGAAGCTTCAAAAAGCGGCCCCGGGAGTCGCGCGATGCCACCGAAACGCTCGCACTGGAAGGCAACCCGCGTCCTCTGCCCCTTCTGGTTGTCGACACCTTGGGGGCCGGCAGGTTTTCCTCGCTAGAGGACAAACCCGCCGAACCCGCGTCCAACTCACAGACACGTGGCCGCTTCCCCCAAAACTTGGAGGGAGCAGCCGCAACTGTTCGCGGTGTGTCGTCTATCTTCGACAACACACTGACCCTCTCTAGCACCACGCGAGGCGCCGCTGGAGCCTCCGTTCCCGGCCTCAGTGACGCAGTGCCAGAGTCCGACACTGCGTCCGCCGCGTGATGCTCGACCCGTCCTCGGTCATTGTTCCTAAAACTAAAAGAGATGAGGTCTTCAAAAGACCTCGATCTCGAGGAGCCTCCTCGGCTCTCGTTGCCATCGGCAAGCGGATGGCGATTGTTGCCCCCCCCAGAATACGGTGGGCTTGACGATCCCGAAGGGATCGTGGCGGATTCTCCAGCTGCTGAGCAGCTGGTACCGCCCTGGGGTATCAGTTTACAATTCGCCTTTTTCATTTTGTTTGTTTTCCTTTGAAGGGTGTGGTCCCTCTCTCCTTACTTTCATCGCTTCCCCCCCCCCCCCTTTTACTCCCTTATGACCATTACATCACCCTCACGGTCACGTCTGATGGGCAGACGCGTACCAGAGGGCGATGAATGTCATGATCCCAGAACATGCCCCGCAACGACCGTCGCGTGGCATGTGTAGGAATGTTCCCGACCCCGATTCACTCCCCGAGAACCTCGAGGAGTGAATCACTAATCACGTACCGTCCGATGAGCCCGCTCCGTGAGCCATCGCACGGTACACGATGTGTCCCTCCCCATATTCACACTCCGATGACTCGGAGCGTGAATCGCGCACTGCCCGGGACGACGGACAGGGCACTCCTCGCGAGAGTCTGAAGCGACTCCGGCTCCCCCAACCTAACCTAACCTAACCTAACCTAACCTAACCTAACCTAACCTAACCTAACCTAACCTAACCTAACCTAACCTAACCTAACCTAACCTAACCTAACCTAACCTAACCTAACCTAACCTAACCTAACCTAACCTTTTTTTTTTTTTTTTTTTTTTTTTGCGATGTGGAAATCCTCTATGGATGTCCTCCGCCCTGGGGAGAGCGGAGGGGTCTGTCAGACTCGTACTGACTAAAACCACACCGGTGTTCCCTCGCACACTTGCGTCGGGGGGCAACGGGATCTGATGCGACTTCCGCTGCCCCGGACTAGTGCCGGCCCGCCTGACCTCGGCGGGCCTCGTCCCGGGGGGGAGTGAGGTGTAAAGCTCCCCCCGTTACGTCTGAGAGAGGCGCGCGTGGAACACTACGCGCCGCCGTCTCGGGTCCAGTGTGATCGGGGGCGACGGACGTCCCTGAATCCGTCGCCCCTGGACCTATTTAGGGGGGCCGGAAGAGGGCGTTGTCCGCCCTCTGCCGACGCCCGGTGCGTCTGCTGCGGGATGGGCGGGAGCTCGTCATCTCCCTCTCCCTTTCCGCAGCCTCCTTCTGCGACATGACGGTTTCGCAGAAGGACACCACCGCGTCCCAGGGTCCTAACCTAACCTAACCTAACCTAACCTAACCTAACCTAACCTAACCTAACCTAACCTTTTTTTTTTTTTTTTTTTTTTTTTTTTTTTTTGCGCTGAGAAATGCTTTATGCATGCCCGTTCGTCGGGGGACGAGACGGGGTATGTGGGACTCCTGTCGGTGTATGACAGTATACCCACTAAAACTCAGCGGTGTTCCCTCGTCGCCGTGGTGGGAGGGTCATGGGAAACCGGCTCAGCCTTTACGTCCACAACCCTCCCGGCGCGTGCCCGCCTAGCTGGCGGGCCCCGCTAGCCCCCCAGGTTGGTGGGCAACGGGAATGGTCGGGAACACCTGGCCATTCCCGTCCGGCACTGGTGGAGGCCTGTGCAATACAGGCAAGGGTGCCCCCGCACCCGTTGCCTGCTGGCCTCCACCTGGCAGGAGTCGGAGATGACTGTCATACTGACGTCTTCTCCGACCCCTCCTCTGCCTTCGGAGCGGCGCCGCGTGAGGGTCGACCTCCCGCGCGCGCTCCGCCGCCTCCTTCTGGGACATGACGTGTTCACAGAAGGAGGCGACTGCCGCCCAGGACCCCTCGTCCCTCAGCATGGCGTTAACCACACCGGGGAGTGAGAGGTCCCGTCCGATCGCCGCAGTGAGACTGCGGCGCGGCTCCGTCCACGACGGGCACACCTCGAGGGTGTGCTGCGCCGTGTCCTCCGCCGCGCCACAGTCGTGGCACGACGGCGTCTCCTCCCGTCCGATCCGGTGCAGGTACGATCCGAAACACCCGTGCCCGGACAGCACCTGCACCAGACGGAACGAGAGGAACCCGTGCGACCGCTCGAGCCAGTCTCGCAGGACCGGCCCGATCGCGTCGACGGTTCGGCGGCCGAAGACTGCGGTGGCGAGGTCCCGCGTCCAGTGGACGACGATGGCGTCCCTCGCCTCCCGCCGGACGGCCTCCCGCTCTTCCGGGGCGGGGCGTTCCCCTCTCGCCCTCCGCCCCGCCGTCCACTCGTATACTCTGGCGAGCACCCACGCCTCGAGTTCCCAAGGCGGGGTGCCGGCCAGAGCACACGCTGCCGCGGAGCCCACCGTGCGGTAGGCCCGCGCCGCCCGCTGAGCTATGGCCCTCTGGGGCGCCCGTAAGGCGGCGGCGTTCTCCCTCCTCTGGAGGGAGTCCTCCCAGATAGGGGCCCCGTAGAGGGCCATACTCTTCAAGATGCCGGCGTACAATTGCCGGCATCGTGCGCTGGGCCCCCCCAGGTTGGGAAGCAGCCATGAGAGGGCGCCCGCGGTTTTCAGCAGGCGCGACGACAGCCCGCTAAAATGCGGGCCGAAGCGCCACCTGCTGTCGAGTACGAGGCCCAGATATTTCATCTGGGCCTTGACCCCGATTCTGACGCCCTCCACGAAGATGTGGGCGTCAGGTGGGGGGCGCTGCCGAGGTCCGTGGAAAAACACGGCCTCGGTTTTGTGCAGCGCCACCGTAAGTCCTAGGCGGCGGATCCTCCCCGCGACCAAGGATCCACCCGCCGAGGCCAAGTTGGCCGCCTCCCTGAAGCTCCCCCCCCGGGCGGTGAGGAGAGTGTCGTCCGCGTAGCAGACGACACTCGTGCCTCGGAGGAGAGCTCCCCGCAGGAGCCAATCGTAGCCGACGTTCCAGAGGAGAGGTCCCACGACCGACCCCTGCGGAACGCCGGCCTCGACGGCGTATCGCCGGACTTGTCCAGCCCTATTTACCAGGAGGACCGCCCGGTCCTCCAGGTAGCTGGCCAGCAGACGGCGCAGGTATCGAGGCACTCCGTGGAATCGGAGCGCCTCTAGGATGGTGGAGTGGGGAACGGAGTTGAAGGCATTGGCTATGTCGAACGACACGGCCAACAATCCGTCCCCCGCCTCCACCGCCCCCCTCACCTGGCCCTTGAGGCAGGCCAGCGCGTCCACGGTGGAACGCTCAGCCCGAAAACCGAACTGAGCGTCCGACAAGTCCGGCCCGATGTCCCGCAAGTGGCCCTTTAGGCGGGCAGCTATTATCCCCTCGAACATTTTACCGACCTCATCGAGCAGGACGATGGGCCGGTATGCCGAGGGGGAGTCTGCCGGGCGGCCCTCCTTGCGGAGGAGGCACAGCTGCCCGTCCTTCCACGGCTTCGGGAACCTCCCCGACGCAAAGCATGCGCTGAAGAGGTCCCGAAACCGCTCCTGCATTTGAGCGGCGGCGATTGCCACCACTCTTGCAGGCACGCCGTCGGGGCCCGGAGCCGTTTTCTTGGCGCGGATGCGGAGAATCGCCGCGCCAAGTTCCGACTCCGTGACAGGCGGGGCCTCCTCCGCTTCCTCGTCCGGCGGCGGCGGAGCCTCCTCCAGCGCTGGGCCCATCACTGGCGGGGCGAAGTTGCCCCTGCGCGGGAACAGGGACTGGACCACCCCGTCCAGAAATGAGGGCTCCAGGGTCTCGGCAACCGGGGGACCAAAGGGGCGCAACTTGTTGCGCGCTGCCTTGTATGGTCTCCCGTAGGGGTCGTTGTCGAGACCCTCCAGCAGCTCGGCTCTCGACGAGTCCCTGGCGGTGGCGATGGCCCGCTCGAGGACCATTTTCGCCTCCACGTACACCTCGTAGAGGTGGTCCTCGTCGGCCGGGTCCCGTCGACGCCGCCGCCGGCTCCGCGTGTAGGCCCTCCTCGCCTCCACGCACGCGGCTCGAAGCCCCGCCAGCTCCGTCGACCACCAGTACACGGCGCGTCTGGGCGGCGGTCGGCTAGACCGAGGCATGCTATGGTTGCATACCTCGGTCAGAGACTCTCTGAGTCGCCCCGCCGCTTCGTCCACGTCCATGCCGGTCGTAGGCGGCGACAGCCAGTCCCGCAGGAACGCCGCTTCCCCCGCTGCAACCTAACCTAACCTAACCTTTTTTTTTTTTTTTTTTTTTCCTCGATGTGGAAATCCTCTATGGATGTCCTCCGCCCTGGGGAGAGCGGAGGGGTCTGTCAGACTCGTACTGACTAAAACCACACCGGTGTTCCCTCGCACACTTGCGTCGGGGGGCAACGGGATCTGATGCGACTTCCGCTGCCCCGGACTAGTGCCGGCCCGCCTGACCTCGGCGGGCCTCGTCCCGGGGGGGAGTGAGGTGTAAAGCTCCCCCCGTTACGTCTGAGAGAGGCGCGCGTGGAACACTACGCGCCGCCGTCTCGGGTCCAGTGTGATCGGGGGCGACGGACGTCCCCGAATCCGTCGCCCCTGGACCTATTTAGGGGGGCCGGAAGAGGGCGTTGTCCGCCCTCTTCCGGCCGGTCGCGTCCCATGTAGGTGACACACCTTCCAGACAGATAAGCCCCCACAATGTTGCGGAGGTAGGAAGGCACCCGATGGTATCGCAGGGCCTCCCTAATGCAACCCCAGGGCAGGGTGTTGAACGCGTTGGAGATGTCCAAGGACACCGCCAGCACCACCCCACCCCGGGACACCGCTTCCTCCGCCAGGACTCTCACTCTCATGATGGCGTCGATGGTGGAGCGCCCACGCCGGAAGCCAAACTGGCTGTCGGCCAGGTTCGGCCCCTCTGTACACAAGTGGCTGACGAGGCGATCTGCGATTACACGCTCGAGCATCTTGCCCGCCTCGTCCAGCAACACTATGGGCCGATAAGCCGACGACGAATCCGCCGGGCGCCCCGCCTTCTTGAGCAGGACCAGTCGACCAGTCTTCCACCTGCTAGGGAACTGGCCCCGCTCAAGGCACGCCGAGAAGAGTCCCCTCAGCGGGGGCTCCAGCTCCTTCAGGGCGAGGACTAGAGCGCGACCAGGCACTCCGTCGGGCCCCGGAGCAGTGTTTTTTGCCCGGAGCCGCAATATGGCCGCGCTCATCTCCGCCTGTGTCACCTCTGGGACGGTTTCGCTCTCCTCTTCTTCTTCCGACTCTGCAGCTGTGGGCAGAGCCATCGGCGGTGGCTCGTACTCGGCTCTCTCAGGGAAGAGAGCCGAGACCACTCGCTCCAGAAACTGCGGCTCGAGACCTTCCGTTAGCGGGGGCGCCCACGGCCGAAGTTTCCCTCGGACCGTGCGGTAAGGGCGCCCCCACGGATCCCCGTCTAGGGTCGCCAGCAGCTCCTCTCTGGAGCGCGTCTTTGACTCGCCGATGGCCAGCCACAGAGCCTCCTTCGCCGCGCGGTACACCTCATACAGCGCGGCTTCTTCGTCGGGATCCCGCAGACGTCTCCTCCGACATCGCGTGTACGGGCGTCTGGCGTCTGCGCACTCGACGCGCAGCCGCTCTACCTCGACGCACCACCAGTACACGCGGCGCCTTGCGGACAGACAGGAGACGCGTGGCATGGACGCGTCGCAGATTTGCGTCATCGCGTCGCTAAACCACTGCGCCTCCCGTTCGACGTCGACGGGACCGACGGTAGCCGACTCCCGGATCCAGGCTTGGACGATAGTGGCTTCCTCGAGAGCCTCCCTGTCGAGGCGTTTCAGCGCCCAACGCAGGCCGTCTCTTCGGGGGGCCGATTGGCTACGACCTTCAGCGGTCTGGGTGGAGACGTCGAATCGTATGTATCGGTGATCCGATAGCGTCTCCACCTCCGCTTCCACGTGCCAATCACGAACGCGGTGCGCGACAGCGGGACTAGCGAACGACACGTCCACAATGGATCCGCCCCGCCGTCGCACACACGTGTAGGCTGAACCCCGATTTAAGACAGCCAGGCCCGTCGTAACGGCCCACTCCTCTAGCACATCGCCTCTCGGGTCTGTGACCGGGGATCCCCACGCCGCAGATTTGGCGTTCAGATCACCGAGAAGCAAAATGGGCCGAGGATGAGACCGGCCGACGACGGCTCCCAACTCGACAAGGAAACTCTCGATGTCGGCGAGACTCCTGTTGGGCGAAAAGTATGCCCCGATCGTGACGATCCCGTTCACAAGGGCGGCAACCCAACCGTGACCCCGGGACACGTCGACAAGAGTCGCGCCGATGATGGCCACCAGGCCGTCCATATCCCCTGCCCAGTTATCTCGGGGGGGGACAAAATACGGCTCAGCGACCACCGCCACATTTACCGACCACTCCGCCATACTCAGGACCAAGAGATCCTGAGCTCTGGTGCAGTGGTTGATATTCGCCTGGAGGAAATGGAGCGCCATCACTGGCAGTCCATTTCCCCGGCGCCTCGTCCAACCACAGGCCGGGAGTCGGCCGAAGAGGTGCTAGGGGGTGCGGCCCCCGCAGCCTTGGTCCAACGCTTGCTGCGCTTTCTGGGCGCGCCGCAAGCGTTGCCGCCAGTTCTGTGCCCCGCAGACTTTCCTGCAGCCGCACAGAGGCTGCAGTTTGGCTCCGCGGAGCACTGGGACGCCTTATGGCCGGGCTGACCGCAGCGATAACACAAATCGCTGCGGTCTGCTTCGCTAGTGCACTGGGCCCGGACGTGCCCTTTCTCCAGGCACCGGTAACACTGCATGGCCCTGGGTGCCAGGAGTTTAACTCTCGCTGACACCCAGCCCACCAGCAGACGTCCCGCGTCGGCAACTTTTTTTGCCGCAGCTACTGGGCACCGCACCCAGATGGTGCCCAGCCCTCCAGCGTTGGCGCGGATTTCGCCCGCCCGCACATTTTCTGGCGGGCATCCACCGCTCCGGGCTATGGCCACCACCACCTCCTCCGGGGAAACAGAGTCGTCCAGCCCATCGACGCGCACCTCAGCCGTCTTGATGGGTCTGGACACCCGGGCCTCCTCGGGGTTGAGGACGTCCCTCAGCTTTGCAGCTAGAGAGTCCGCCCTCTCGGCACTGCTGGTCCCCGCCAACTCAAACATCTTGGCCCCCGTGGCTGCCGTTCTGAAACGGAAGCCATCCGGGGTGCCAAAATCGGCAAAGACCAGCTTGCCTCTCGCCTCCGCCAGTACCTTCTGGTACGTCACGCCTCTCTCCTTGGCTTCGGGCTGCAGCGTGACTACTACAGCCTCGGAGCGAGGGACGCGGATTTTCGGGGCCTGCCCCTTGGAGCCCGGTGCGTTCTTGGCCTTGCGGCCCCTCTTCCGCCTCTTTTTGCGGCTTTCGGCCGTCTTCCAGGCACCCTCGTTTTCTTTGGGGGACGAGCTGCTCCCTTCAGTGCCGTTACTCGTCCCCTTCACGGCCTTTTTGCCCGCCTGCGTGGGCTTTTTGGGCGCCTGCGTGGGCTTTTTTGGCGCAGGTGGCGCTTTAGCCACCTGTGCCCACGTTGGCCCAGCTGTTGCTGGAGCGGGCTCCGCCCCCTTCCTTCGCTTATCTGCCGCCAGCGGCGGACGAAGGCGAACAGGGGGGTTGAGCCTGGGCTCTAGGCGGGCGGTCATTATGCTCAACAGCCGGTTGAACTGGTCTTCCCCCAAAGACCCGTTCTGTGGCAGAGCACGACTGTCCGCAGTCGTCGCACCCTGCTGCCGGCTGAAGTCTGCCCTCAGGGCGCTGACCTCCCGCTGGAACTCCTCCATCCTCGTTTGGAGACGGTGATTTTCCTCTCGGAGCTTCACCGTCTCCTCCGAGATCGTGCGGTCAAGGAGGACGTCCACCGCCTCCTTGATCCCATCCGCCGCCTCTTTTAGGGCCCGCGTGAACGTCCCCTTCAGGTTGCCAGATTTCGTGGCTACCTTCAGGACGACGTCCACGCCGTCCAAAACTTGGCGGCTAAGGGCCTCTGCCGTCAAGCCTTCAGGAGCTGCGGTGGTCTGCATCCGCCTCTCCCTTGCCCGTCGAGCCAACTCAGCGACCTCGTCGGTCGCGATGGCCTTCCGGCCCTCTCTCCTCGCGGCACTGAGCTCGGCCTTTGTGCTGAGCAAAGCGATGGAGGCCTCGGCATCACCCTGCTCCACATGCATTGAGCCGTCGGAGTCGCTAACTCCGCTGGCCATCGGCGTATCAGGGCGCTTCAGGAAGCGGCCCCGAGTGTCACGTGACGGTGCCGGAGTGTTTGCTCTGGAAGGCAACCCGCGTCCTCTGCCCCTCCTGGTTGTCGACACCTTGGGGGCCGGCAGGTTCTCCTCGCTAGAGGACAAACCCGCCGAACCCGCGTCCGACCCACAGACACGCGGCCGCTTCCCCCAAAACTTGGAGGGAGCGGACGCAACGGCTTGCGAAAGGGTGGGTGTGTTGTCGAAGGTAGACGACATACCACCCACCCTCTCCAAAACCACGCGAGGCTCCGCTGGAGCCTCCGCTCCTGGCCTCAGTGACGCAGTGCCAGAGTCCGACACTGCGTCCGACGCGTGGCGCTCGACCCGTCGGTTAAAATTAAAAGAGATGAGGTCTTCAAAAGACCTCGATCTCGATGAGCCTCCTCGGCTCTCGTTGCCATTGGCAAGCGGAAGACGTTTGTTGCCCCCCCCAGAATACGAGGGGCTTGACGACCCCGAAGGGGTCGTGGCGGATTCTCCAGCTGCTGAGCAGCTGGTACCGCCCTGGGGTAATGTCTTACAAATCGTCTTTTTCATATTGTTTTTTTTTTCCTTTGAAGGGTGTGGTCCCTATCTCCCTATTCTCGTCTTCCCCCCCCCCCCCCATGACCATTCCATCACCCTCTCAGTCACGTCTGATAGGCAGACGCGTACCAGAGCATGTGAAAACAGGATCCCAAACCCAGATTCACTCCCCGAGGACCCTGAGGACCCCGAGGAGTGAATCGCCAATCACGTACCGTCCGATGAACCCGCTCCGTGAGCCATCGCACGGTACACGATGTGTCCCTCCCCATATTCACACTCCGATGACTCGGAGCGTGAATCGCGCACTGCCCGGGACGACGGACAGGGCACCCCTCGCCAGAGTCTGAAGCGACTCCGGCGTGTGTGTCTCTCTTAGTCTGGTCTCTCACTTGGAATGAACCTAACCTAACCTTTTTTTTTTTTTTTTTTTTTTTTTGCGCTGAGAAATGCTTTATGCATGCCCGTTCGTCGGGGGACGAGACGGGGTATGTGGGACTCCTGTCGGTGTATGACAGTATACCCACTAAAACTCAGCGGTGTTCCCTCGTCGCCGTGGTGGGAGGGTCATGGGAAACCGGCTCAGCCTTTACGTCCACAACCCTCCCGGCGCATGCCCGCCTAGCTGGCGGGCCCCGCTAGCCCCCCAGGTTGGTGGGCAACGGGAATGGCCGGGAACACCTGGCCATTCCCGTCCGGCATTGGTGGAGGCCTGTGCAATACAGGCAAGGGTGCCCCCGCACCCGTTGCCTGCTGGCCTCCACCTGGCAGGAGTCGGAGATGACTGTCATACTGACGTCTTCTCCGACCCCTCCTCTGCCTTCGGAGCGGCGCCGCGTGAGGGTCGACCTCCCGCGCGCGCTCCGCCGCCTCCTTCTGGGACATGACGTGTTCACAGAAGGAGGCGACTGCCGCCCAGGACCCCTCGTCCCTCAGCATGGCGTTAACCACACCGGGGAGTGAGAGGTCCCGTCCGATCGCCGCAGTGAGACTGCGGCGCGGCTCCGTCCACGACGGGCACACCTCGAGGGTGTGCTGCGCCGTGTCCTCCGCCGCGCCACAGTCGTGGCACGACGGCGTCTCCCCCCGTCCGATCCGGCGCAGGTACGATCCGAAACACCCGTGCCCGGACAGCACCTGCACCAGACGGAACGAGAGGAACCCGTGCGACCGCTCGAGCCAGTCTCGCAGGACCGGCCCGATCGCGTCGACGGTTCGGCGGCCGAAGACTGCGGTGGCGAGGTCCCGCGTCCAGTGGACGATGATGGCGTCCCTCGCCTCCCGCCGGACGGCCTCCCGCTCTTCCGGGGCGGGGCGCTCCCCTCTCGCCCTCCGCCCCGCCGTCCACTCGTATACTCTGGCGAGCACCCACGCCTCGAGTTCCCAAGGCGGGGTGCCGGCCAGAGCACACGCTGCCGCGGAGCCCACCGTGCGGTAGGCCCGCGCCGCCCGCTGAGCTATGGCCCTCTGGGGCGCCCGTAAGGCGGCGGCGTTCTCCCTCCTCTGGAGGGAGTCCTCCCAGATAGGGGCCCCGTAGAGGGCCATACTCTTCAAGATGCCGGCGTACAGTTGCCGGCATCGTGCGCTGGGCCCCCCCAGGTTGGGAAGCAGCCATGAGAGGGCGCCCGCGGTTTTCAGCAGGCGCGACGACAGCCCGCTAAAATGCGGGCCGAAGCGCCACCTGCTGTCGAGTACGAGGCCCAGATATTTCATCTGGGCCTTGACCCCGATCCTGACGCCCTCCACGAAGATGTGGGCGTCAGGTGGGGGGCGCTGCCGAGGTCCGTGGAAAAACACGGCCTCGGTTTTTTGCAGCGCCACCGTAAGTCCTAGGCGGCGGATCCTCCCCGCGACCAAGGATCCACCCGCCGAGGCCAAGTTGGCCGCCTCCCTGAAGCTCCCCCCCCGGGCGGTGAGGAGAGTGTCGTCCGCGTAGCAGACGACACTCGTGCCTCGGAGGAGAGCTCCCCGCAGGAGCCAATCGTAGCCGACGTTCCAGAGGAGAGGTCCCACGACCGACCCCTGCGGAACGCCGGCCTCGACGGCGTATCGCCGGACTTGTCCAGACCTATTTACCAGGAGGACCGCCCGGTCCTCCAGGTAGCTGGCCAGCAGACGGCGCAGGTATCGAGGCACTCCGTGGAATCGGAGCGCCTCTAGGATGGTGGAGTGGGGAACGGAGTTGAAGGCATTGGCTATGTCGAACGACACGGCCAACAATCCGTCCCCCGCTTCCACCGCCTCCTTCACCTGGCCCTTGAGGCAGGCCAGCGCGTCCACGGTGGAACGCTCAGCCCGAAAACCGAACTGAGCGTCCGACAAGTCCGGCCCGATGTCCCGCAAGTGGCCCTTTAGGCGGGCAGCAATTACCCCCTCAAACATTTTACCGACCTCATCGAGCAGGACGATGGGCCGGTATGCCGAGGGGGAGTCTGCCGGGCGGCCCTCCTTGCGGAGGAGGCACAGCTGCCCCTCCTTCCACGGCTTCGGGAACCTCCCCGACGCAAAGCATGCGCTGAAGAGGTCCCGAAACCGCTCCTGCATTTGAGCGGCGGCGATTGCCACCACTCTTGCAGGCACGCCGTCGGGGCCCGGAGCCGTTTTCTTGGCGCGGATGCGGAGAATCGCCGCGCCAAGTTCCGACTCCGTGACAGGCGGGGCCTCCTCCGCTTCCTCGTCCGGTGGCGGCGGAGCCTCCTCCAGCGCTGGGCCCATCACTGGCGGGGCGAAGTTGCCCCCGCGCGGGAACAGGGACTGGACCACCCCGTCCAGAAATGAGGGCTCCAGGGTCTCGGCAACCGGGGGACCAAAGGGGCGCAACTTGTTGCGCGCTGCCTTATATGGTCTCCCGTAGGGGTCGTTGTCGAGACCCTCCAGCAGCTCGGCTCTCGACGAGTCCCTGGCGGTGACGATGGCCCGCTCGAGGACCATTTTTGCCCCCACGTACACCTCGTAGAGATGGTCCTCGTCGGCCGGGTCCCGTCGACGCCGCCGCCGGCTCCGCGTGTAGGCCCTCCTCGCCTCCACGCACGCGGCTCGAAGCCCCGCCAGCTCCGTCGACCACCAGTACACGGCGCGTCTGGGCGGCGGTCGGCTAGACCGAGGCATGCTATGGTTGCATACCTCGGTCAGAGACTCTCTGAGTCGCCCCGCCGCTTCGTCCACGTCCATGCCGGTGGTAGGCGGCGACAGCCAGTCCCGCAGGAACGCCGCTTCCCCCGCTGCCTCCCTGTCCAGGCGGGCTACAGCCCACCGCGGGAACGATGATCGCCCCGAGACGGGCTGCATCCCTCCGGAGACGCTGGCGGAGATGTCGAACCGCACGTAGCGGTGGTCCGACATGGTCTCCACCAGGTCCACCCGCCAGTTCAGCACGCGCGCGGCCAACGCCTGGGTGGCGAAAGTGACGTCCACTATTGAGCCACCCCGACGCCGCACGCATGTCTGGACGCTCCCTCTGTTCAAGAGGGAGAGTCCAGAGGAGGCTGCCCACAGCTCCACCGCCCTCCCGCGAGCGTCGGTGGCCGGGTTGCCCCAGGTCACCGACTTGGCATTCAGGTCTCCCAAGAGGCAGACCTGACGCGGCACCGCCCTGCCGACCACGGCGGCCAGGACTCCGAGATAAATCTCAAAGTCCCGGAGTGGGCGGTTTGGGGAGAAATAGACCCCCACAAGGGCCAAGTCTCCCCATGCGGCGGCCACGTATCCCGGTCCCCTCTCTAATAGCGAGAGGGGAGGGGAGTCTGTGGAAGGCCGCGCCGCTAATGCCACCGAGCCGTCCTCGTCACCCAGCCAGCTGCCGGGGATCGAGTAGGGCTCGGCGACCGCCGCTACGTTCACCAACCACTCGGCCATGGCCTGCACTAACAGGTCCTGGGCCGCTCTGCAGTGGTTGGTGTTCGCCTGGAGGATGCGATAGTCGGAACCCATTATTCCGACATCGATCCTCCCTCCTCCGCTACCGCCGCCGGAGCTGCAGCTGCAGCGGCGACGACGACGGCGGTGGCAGCGGCGGTGGCAACAGGGCGAACCTGCGCCGGCACTATGCCCTTCCTCACGGGAGGCCTGCACTTGCTGCCCGTCATTTTGTGGTCCGCGGGGCGGCCACTAGCGGCGCACGCCGCGCAGTGCTGCGCGGTGGCGCGGCAGGTGACACTTTTGTGTCCCTGCCGCCCGCAACGGTAGCACGTGTCCCCCCAGTCGAACTTGGAGGGACACGTGGGTCGGGTGTGGCCGAACGCGAAGCACTTGAAGCAGCGCGTTGGCTGGTCCTCAAGTGCCCGCACCACGGCCGAGCCGAACCCGACGAGCAGCCGCCCCTTGGTCGCAGCAAGGACGGCACCAGCCGCGGCGACCGGGCACTCCACGCGGATGATGCCCATGCCGCGGCGGCCGGGCCTGACGGCTCCACCCTTCACCGCGCCAGCGTCGCAGCCTCCAGCCGCCGCGACGGCCGCCACCACATCCTCTTTGGTGACCGAATCATCGAGATCGGCCACCTCCAAGGCTGCGGTCTTGACGGGCCTGCCGACCGTCGCCGCATCCGCGATGACCTCTTGCAACTTTGTTGCGAAGAGGTCTGCGTTCGTGTGCCGCCGCTCCCCCGAGAACTCGAAGATTCGAGCTCCGGTTAGGGTTCGGCGGCACGTAATGTTGCTGATCCCCAGCTGGGAGGGATCAGCATTGGTACGAGCCCGCCTTAGGACGGACTCGTACGTCTCGCCCCGCTCCACGGCCGCCGGGGTGATGGTCACGACGACGGCCGCGGTTTTGGGAGGAACCAACTTCCTCCCGCCGGCTGGAGCCTTTTTGGCTGCGGGAGTAGCCGCAGCAGGCTTAGCAGCTGCAGCGGGCCTAGCAGCCGCAGCGGACCCAGCAGCCGCAGCGGGCTTCTTCCCCTTTCCCCTCCTGACCACTTCCGTCCACGACTTGTTGACCGGGGTGGCGGAGGGAAGAAGGGCGTCTACCCCCTGCGATGTCTGGGGGGCCGCCGCCGGAGCGGCAGCCGACCCAGACGTGCCTTCCGTGCCCGTTGCAGGGCTCGGGGTTTGAGGAGCCGCCTTGCTCCTCTTGCCCTTACCCTTGCCCTTGGAGGGCTTCGGGGCCTGGGGCTGCGCACCCGACGCCGAGCCCGCCACAGGCGCAGGTTCCGACTCCGTCGGTGGGCGACTCTTGTCCGCCGCAAGCGGCGGGCGGAGCCGCCTTTCCGGCAAGAGCCGGTCCTCGATGCCTGCGAAGCAGGCTCTGGTGAAGGCCCTCTCCTCCATGACAACCCTGCGGATGATGTCCTCAAGGTTGGCAGGGGAGAAGGAGGAGCCTCCTACCACCGGGGCTGGGGCGGATTGGGCAGGCCGGGCCGTGGCGTCAGCCAGCTTCTGATGAAGCTGGCTGACCTCCGCCTGCAGGCGATCCACCTTCGCCTGCAGCTGCCGCGTCTCGTCCGTGGCCGTCCGCCCGACCAGCTCCAGGACGATGCCGTGTAGGCTGGCGGCACGGCATTTGAGGGCCTTCTGGAAGGTCCCCTTCAAATTGGAGGACTTTGAGGCGACCTCCAGAACCTCCTCTTTGTCCTCTAGCGCCATGCGCTCCAGCTCCGCCAGGGAGTGGTCGGCGTACAGCACACTTGATGCGCCATAGCCAGCCCTCGACCTGGCGATTTGCGCCTGGCGCTCTCTGGCCGCGACCCTCTCCTCCAGGTCCTGCTGGACCTGCGCCCTTTTGGCCAGGTTGAGCTGGCGCTCGGCGTCCGCCAACCCCACATCGTGGGTGCCAGTCGTAGAAGAAGTCGAAGCCTTTTTAGACTTCGACTTCTTCTTCGCCCTGCCCATCGACTCCGAGGAGCCCTCGGACCCGGGCCTCAGGAAGGCCCTCTTCCGCCCAGGGCGGTCGCTGTCGGCCGCCGACGTATCCATGTTGGATTCGTCGGAGTCCGACAGCTCGCCTGGTCCGCTAAAAAAGCTGACCGCGGATGGTGCGCGGTCAGCATCCGACGCTTGAGCGTCGCCGGTGTGGCCCTGAGAAGGGCCTTTTGGTTGGCCCTGAGAAGGGCCGTTTAAATCGCCCAGGGACGAGCGACTAGACACGAAACGCCCGGAGGCGTCCCGCAGGTTTTTCTTATTAAAAATCGACATTTTCGTAAACGACTTCTTGATGTCTACGAAGCACAGCGCACTTTAGCCGCCGGTCTGCCACTCCGTTACGGTGGTCAGACACGGCGTTGCCCAGGGGATACTGCGAGGAAGTATGCGCTGTGGGGGATCCCCCAACCTAACCTAACCTAACCTTTTTTTTTTTTTTTTTTTTTTTTTTTTTTGCGCTGAGAAATGCTTTATGCATGCCCGCTCGTCGGGGGACGAGACGGGGTATGTGGGACTCCTGTCAATGACAGTATACCCACTAAAACTCAGCGGTGTTCCCTCGTCGCCGTGGTGGGAGGGTCATGGGAAACCGGCTCAGCCTTTACGTCCACAACCCTCCCGGCGCGTGCCCGCCTAGCTGGCGGGCCCCGCTAGCCCCCCAGGTTGGTGGGCAACGGGAATGGCCGGGAACACCTGGCCATTCCCGTCCGGCACTGGTGGAGGCCTGTGCAATACAGGCAAGGGTGCCCCCGCACCCGTTGCCTGCTGGCCTCCACCTGGCAGGAGTCGGAGATGACTGTCATACTGACGTCTTCTCCGACCCCTCCTCTGCCTTCGGAGCGGCGCCGCGTGAGGGTCGACCTCCCGCGCGCGCTCCGCCGCCTCCTTCTGGGACATGACGTGTTCACAGAAGGAGGCGACTGCCGCCCAGGACCCCTCGTCCCTCAGCATGGCGTTAACCACACCGGGGAGTGAGAGGTCCCGTCCGATCGCCGCAGTGAGACTGCGGCGCGGCTCCGTCCACGACGGGCACACCTCGAGGGTGTGCTGCGCCGTGTCCTCCGCCGCGCCACAGTCGTGGCACGACGGCGTCTCCTCCCGTCCGATCCGGCGCAGGTACGATCCGAAACACCCGTGCCCGGACAGCACCTGCACCAGACGGAACGAGAGGAACCCGTGCGACCGCTCGAGCCAGTCTCGCAGGACCGGCCCGATCGCGTCGACGGTTCGGCGGCCGAAGACTGCGGTGGCGAGGTCCCGCGTCCAGTGGACGACGATGGCGTCCCTCGCCTCCCGCCGGACGGCCTCCCGCTCTTCCGGGGCGGGGCGTTCCCCTCTCGCCCTCCGCCCCGCCGTCCACTCGTATACTCTGGCGAGCACCCACGCCTCGAGTTCCCAAGGCGGGGTGCCGGCCAGAGCACACGCTGCCGCGGAGCCCACCGTGCGGTAGGCCCGCGCCGCCCGCTGAGCTATGGCCCTCTGGGGCGCCCGTAAGGCGGCGGCGTTCTCCCTCCTCTGGAGGGAGTCCTCCCAGATAGGGGCCCCGTAGAGGGCCATACTCTTCAAGATGCCGGCGTACAATTGCCGGCATCGTGCGCTGGGCCCCCCCAGGTTGGGAAGCAACCATGAGAGGGCGCCCGCGGTTTTCAGCAGGCGCGACGACAGCCCGCTAAAATGCGGGCCGAAGCGCCACCTGCTGTCGAGTACGAGGCCCAGATATTTCATCTGGGCCTTGACCTCGATTCTGACGCCCTCCACGAAGATGTGGGCGTCAGGTGGGGGGCGCTGCCGAGGTCCGTGGAAAAACACGGCCTCGGTTTTGTTCAGCGCCACCGTAAGTCCTAGGCGGCGGATCCTCCCCGCGACCAAGGATCCACCCGCCGAGGCCAAGTTGGCAGCCTCCCTGAAGCTCCCCCCCCGGGCGGTGAGGAGAGTGTCGTCCGCGTAGCAGACGACACTCGTGCCTCGGAGGAGAGTTCCCCGCAGGAGCCAATCGTAGCCGACGTTCCAGAGGAGAGGGCCCACGACCGACCCCTGCGGAACGCCGGCCTCGACGGCGTATCGCCGGACTTGTCCAGACCTATTTACCAGGAGGACCGCCCGGTCCTCCAGGTAGCTGGCCAGCAGACGGCGCAGGTATCGAGGCACTCCGTGGAATCGGAGCGCCTCTAGGATGGTGGAGTGGGGAACGGAGTTGAAGGCATTGGCTATGTCGAACGACACGGCCAACAATCCGTCCCCCGCCTCCACCGCCTCCTTCACCTGGCCCTTGAGGCAGGCCAGCGCGTCCACGGTGGAACGCTCAGCCCGAAAACCGAACTGAGCGTCCGACAAGTCCGGCCCGGTGTCCCGCAAGTGGCCCTTTAGGCGGGCAGCTATTATCCCCTCGAACATTTTACCGACCTCATCGAGCAGGACGATGGGCCGGTATGCCGAGGGGGAGTCTGCCGGGCGGCCCTCCTTGCGGAGGAGGCACAGCTGCCCGTCCTTCCACGGCTTCGGGAACCTCCCCGACGCAAAGCATGCGCTGAAGAGGTCCCGAAACCGCTCCTCCATTTGAGCGGCGGCGATTGCCACCACTCTTGCAGGCACGCCGTCGGGGCCCGGAGCCGTTTTCTTGGCGCGGATGCGGAGAATCGCCGCGCCAAGTTCCGACTCCGTGACAGGCGGGGCCTCCTCCGCTTCCTCGTCCGGCGGCGGCGGAGCCTCCTCCAGCGCTGGGCCCATCACTGGCGGGGTGAAGTTGCCCCTGCGCGGGAACAGGGACTGGACCACCCCGTCCAGAAATGAGGGCTCCAGGGTCTCGGCAACCGGGGGACCAAAGGGGCGCAACTTGTTGCGCGCTGCCTTATATGGTCTCCCGTAGGGGTCGTTGTCGAGACCCTCCAGCAGCTCGGCTCTCGACGAGTCCCTGGCGGTGGCGATGGCCCGCTCGAGGACCATTTTTGCCTCCACGTACACCTCGTAGAGGTGGTCCTCGTCGGCCGGGTCCCGTCGACGCCGCCGCCGGCTCCGCGTGTAGGCCCTCCTCGCCTCCACGCACGCGGCTCGAAGCCCCGCCAGCTGCGTCGACCACCAGTACACGGCGCGTCTGGGCGGCGGTCGGCTAGACCGAGGCATGCTATGGTTGCATACCTCGGTCAGAGACTCTCTGAGTCGCCCCGCCGCTTCGTCCACGTCCATGCCGGTGGTAGGCGGCGACAGCCAGTCCCGCAGGAACGCCGCTTCCCCCGCTGCCTCCCTGTCCAGGCGGGCTACAGCCCACCGCGGGAACGATGATCGCCCCGAGACGGGCTGCATCCCTCCGGAGACGCTGGCGGAGATGTCGAACCGCACGTAGCGGTGGTCCGACATGGTCTCCACCAGGTCCACCCGCCAGTTCAGCACGCGCGCGGCCAACGCCTGGGTGGCGAAAGTGACGTCCACTATTGAGCCACCCCGACGCCGCACGCATGTCTGGACGCTTCCTCTGTTCAAGAGGGAGAGTCCAGAGGAGGCTGCCCACAGCTCCACCGCCCTCCCGCGAGCGTCGGTGGCCGGGTTGCCCCAGGTCACCGACTTGGCATTCAGGTCTCCCAAGAGGCAGACCTGACGCGGCACCGCCCTGCCGACCACGGCGGCCAGGACTCCGAGATAAATCTCAAAGTCCCGGAGTGGGCGGTTTGGGGAGAAATAGACCCCCACAAGGGCCAAGTCTCCCCATGCGGCGGCCACGTATCCCGGTCCCCTCTCTAATAGCGAGAGGGGAGGGGAGTCTGTGGAAGACCGCGCCGCTAATGCCACCGAGCCGTCCTCGTCACCCAGCCAGCTGCCGGGGATCGAGTAGGGCTCGGCGACCGCCGCTACGTTCACCAACCACTCGGCCATGGCCTGCACTAACAGGTCCTGGGCCGCTCTGCAGTGGTTGGTGTTCGCCTGGAGGATGCGATAGTCGGAACCCATTATTCCGACATCGATCCCCCCTCCTCCGCTACCGCCGCCGGAGCTGCAGCTGCAGCGGCGACGACGACGGCGGTGGCAGCGGCGGTGGCAACAGGGCGAACCTGCGCCGGCACTATGCCCTTCCTCACGGGAGGCCTGCACTTGCTGCCCGTCATTTTGTGGTCCGCGGGGCGGCCACTAGCGGCGCACGCCGCGCAGTGCTGCGCGGTGGCGCGGCAGGTGACACTTTTGTGTCCCTGCTGCCCGCAACGGTAGCACGTGTCCCCCCAGTCGAACTTGGAGGGACACGTGGGTCGGGTGTGGCCGAACGCGAAGCACTTGAAGCAGCGCGTTGGCTGGTCCTCAAGTGCCCGCACCACGGCCGAGCCGAACCCGACGAGCAGCCGCCCCTTGGTCGCAGCAAGGACGGCACCAGCCGCGGCGACCGGGCACTCCACGCGGATGATGCCCATGCCGCGGCGGCCGGGCCTGACGGCTCCACCCTTCACCGCGCCAGCGTCGCAGCCTCCAGCCGCTGCGACGGCCGCCACCACATCCTCTTTGGTGACCGAATCATCGAGATCGGCCACCTCCAAGGCTGCGGTCTTGACGGGCCTGCCGACCGTCGCCGCATCCGCGATGACCTCTTGCAACTTTGTTGCGAAGAGGTCTGCGTTCGTGTGCCGCCGCTCCCCCGAGAACTCGAAGATTCGAGCTCCGGTTAGGGTTCGGCGGCACGTAATGTTGCTGATCCCCAGCTGGGAGGGATCAGCATTGGTACGAGCCCGCCTTAGGACGGACTCGTACGTCTCGCCCCGCTCCACGGCCGCCGGGGTGATGGTCACGACGACGGCCGCGGCTTTGGGAGGAACCAACTTCCTCCCGCCGGCTGGAGCCTTTTTGGCTGCGGGAGTAGCCGCAGCAGGCTTAGCAGCTGCAGCGGGCCTAGCAGCCGCAGCGGGCCCAGCAGCCGCAGCGGGCTTCTTCCCCTTTCCCCTCCTGACCACTTCCGTCCACGACTTGTTGGCCGGGGTGGTGGAGGGAAGAAGGGCGTCTACCCCCTGCGATGTCTGGGGGGCCGCCGCCGGAGTGGCAGCCGACCCAGACGCGCCTTCCGTGCCCGTTGCAGGGCTCGGGGTTTGAGGAGCCGCCTTGCTCCTCTTGCCCTTACCCTTGCCCTTGGAGGGCTTCGGGGCCTGGGGCTGCGCACCCGACGCCGAGCCCGCCACAGGCGCAGGTTCCGACTCCGTCGGTGGGCGACCCTTGTCCGCCGCAAGCGGCGGGCGGAGCCGCCTTTCCGGCAAGAGCCGGTCCTCGATGCCTGCGAAGCAGGCTCTGGTGAAGGCCCTCTCCTCCATGACAACCCTGCGGATGATGTCCTCAAGGTTGGCAGGGGAGAAGGAGGAGCCTCCTACCACCGGGGCTGGGGCGGATTGGGCAGGCCGGGCCGTGGCGTCAGCCAGCTTCTGATGAAGCTGGCTGACCTCCGCCTGCAGGCGATCCACCTTCGCCTGCAGCTGCCGCGTCTCGTCCGTGGCCGTCCGCCCGACCAGCTCCAGGACGATGCCGTGTAGGCTGGCGGCACGGCATTTGAGGGCCTTCTGGAAGGTCCCCTTCAAATTGGAGGACTTTGAGGCGACCTCCAGAACCTCCTCTTTGTCCTCGAGCGCCATGCGCTCCAGCTCCGCCAGGGAGTGGTCGGCGTACAGCACACTCGATGCGCCATAGCCAGCCCTCGACCTGGCGATTTGCGCCTGGCGCTCTCTGGCCGCGATCCTCTCCTCCAGGTCTTCCTGGACCTGCGCCCTTTTGGCCAGGTTGAGCTGGCGCTCGGCGTCCGCCAACCCCACATCGTGGGTGCCAGTCGTAGAAGAAGTCGAAGCCTTTTTAGACTTCGACTTCTTCTTCGCCCTCCCCATCGACTCCGAGGAGCCCTCGGACCCGGGCCTCAGGAAGGCCCTCTTCCGCCCAGGGCGGTCGCTGTCGGCCGCCGACGTATCCATGTTGGATTCGTCGGAGTCCGACAGCTCGCCTGGTCCGCTAAAAAAGCTGACCGCGGATGGTGCGCGGTCAGCATCCGACGCTTGAGCGTCGCCGGTGTGGCCCTGAGAAGGGCCTTTTGGTTGGCCCTGAGAAGGGCCTTTTGGTTGGCCCTGAGAAGGGCCGTTTAAATCGCCCAGGGACGAGCGGCTCGACACGAAACGCCCGGAGGCGTCCCGCAGGTTTTTATTTTTAAAATTTGACATCGATATCTTCGTAAACGACCGCTTGATGCTTACGAAGAACCTAACCTTTTTTTTTTTTTTTTTTTTTTGCGCTGAGAAATGCTTTATGCATGCCCGTTCGTCGGGGGACGAGACGGGGTATGTGGGACTCCTGTCGGTGTATGACAGTATACCCACTAAAACTCAGCGGTGTTCCCTCGTCGCCGTGGTGGGAGGGTCATGGGAAACCGGCTCAGCCTTTACGTCCACAACCCTCCCGGCGCATGCCCGCCTAGTTGGCGGGCCCCGCTAGCCCCCCAGGTTGGTGGGCAACGGGAATGGCCGGGAACACCTGGCCATTCCCGTCCGGCACTGGTGGAGGCCTGTGCAATACAGGCAAGGGTGCCCCCGCACCCGTTGCCTGCTGGCCTCCACCTGGCAGGAGTCGGAGATGACTGTCATACTGACGTCTTCTCCGACCCCTCCTCTGCCTTCGGAGCGGCGCCGCGTGAGGGTCGACCTCCCGCGCGCGCTCCGCCGCCTCCTTCTGGGACATGACGTGTTCACAGAAGGAGGCGACTGCCGCCCAGGACCCCTCGTCTCTCAGCATGGCGTTAACCACACCGGGGAGTGAGAGGTCCTGTCCGATCGCCGCAGTGAGACTGCGGCGCGGCTCCGTCCACGACGGGCACACCTCGAGGGTGTGCTGCGCCGTGTCCTCCGCCGCGCCACAGTCGTGGCACGACGGCGTCTCCTCCCGTCCGATCCGGCGCAGGTACGATCCGAAACACCCGTGCCCGGACAGCACCTGCACCAGACGGAACGAGAGGAACCCGTGCGACCGCTCGAGCCAGTCTCGCAGGACCGGCCCGATCGCGTCGACGGTTCGGCGGCCGAAGACTGCGGTGGCGAGGTCCCGCGTCCAGTGGACGACGATGGCGTCCCTCGCCTCCCGCCGGACGGCCTCCCGCTCTTCCGGGGCGGGGCGTTCCCCTCTCGCCCTCCGCCCCGCCGTCCACTCGTATACTCTGGCGAGCACCCACGCCTCGAGTTCCCAAGGCGGGGTGCCGGCCAGAGCACACGCTGCCGCGGAGCCCACCGTGCGGTAGGCCCGCGCCGCCCGCTGAGCTATGGCCCTCTGGGGCGCCCGTAAGGCGGCGGCGTTCTCCCTCCTCTGGAGGGAGTCCTCCCAGATAGGGGCCCCGTAGAGGGCCATACTCTTCAAGATGCCGGCGTACAGTTGCCGGCATCGTGCGCTGGGCCCCCCCAGGTTGGGAAGCAGCCATGAGAGGGCGCCCGCGGTTTTCAGCAGGCGCGACGACAGCCCGCTAAAATGCGGGCCGAAGCGCCACCTGCTGTCGAGTACGAGGCCCAGATATTTCATCTGGGCCTTGACCTCGATTCTGACGCCCTCCACGAAGATGTGGGCGTCAGGTGGGGGGCGCTGCCGAGGTCCGTGGAAAAACACGGCCTCGGTTTTGTGCAGCGCCACCGTAAGTCCCAGGCGGCGGATCCTCCCCGCGACCAAGGATCCACCCGCCGAGGCCAAGTTGGCCGCCTCCCTGAAGCTCCCCCCCCGGGCGGTGAGGAGAGTGTCGTCCGCGTAGCAGACGACACTCGTGCCTCGGAGGAGAGCTCCCCGCAGGAGCCAATCGTAGCCGACGTTCCAGAGGAGAGGTCCCACGACCGACCCCTGCGGAACGCCGGCCTCGACGGCGTATCGCCGGACTTGTCCAGACCTATTTACCAGGAGGACCGCCCGGTCCTCCAGGTAGCTGGCCAGCAGACGGCGCAGGTATCGAGGCACTCCGTGGAATCGGAGCGCCTCTAGGATGGTGGAGTGGGGAACGGAGTTGAAGGCATTGGCTATGTCGAACGACACGGCCAACAATCCGTCCCCCGCCTCCACCGCCTCCTTCACCTGGCCCTTGAGGCAGGCCAGCGCGTCCACGGTGGAACGCTCAGCCCGAAAACCGAACTGAGCGTCCGACAAGTCCGGCCCGATGTCCCGCAAGTGGCCCTTTAGGCGGGCAGCTATTATCCCCTCGAACATTTTACCGACCTCATCGAGCAGGACGATGGGCCGGTATGCCGAGGGGGAGTCTGCCGGGCGGCCCTCCTTGCGGAGGAGGCACAGCTGCCCGTCCTTCCACGGCTTCGGGAACCTCCCCGACGCAAAGCATGCGCTGAAGAGGTCCCGAAACCGCTCCTGCATTTGAGCGGCGGCGATTGCCACCACTCTTGCAGGCACGCCGTCGGGGCCCGGAGCCGTTTTCTTGGCGCGGATGCGGAGAATCGCCGCGCCAAGTTCCGACTCCGTGACAGGCGGGGCCTCCTCCGCTTCCTCGTCCGGTGGCGGCGGAGCCTCCTCCAGCGCTGGGCCCATCACTGGCGGGGCGAAGTTGCCCCTGCGCGGGAACAGGGACTGGACCACCCCGTCCAGAAATGAGGGCTCCAGGGTCTCGGCAACCGGGGGACCAAAGGGGCGCAACTTGTTGCGCGCTGCCTTATATGGTCTCCCGTAGGGGTCGTTGTCGAGACCCTCCAGCAGCTCGGCTCTCGACGAGTCCCTGGCGGTGACGATGGCCCGCTCGAGGACCATTTTTGCCCCCACGTACACCTCGTAGAGATGGTCCTCGTCGGCCGGGTCCCGTCGACGCCGCCGCCGGCTCCGCGTGTAGGCCCTCCTCGCCTCCACGCACGCGGCTCGAAGCCCCGCCAGCTCCGTCGACCACCAGTACACGGCGCGTCTGGGCGGCGGTCGGCTAGACCGAGGCATGCTATGGTTGCATACCTCGGTCAGAGACTCTCTGAGTCGCCCCGCCGCTTCGTCCACGTCCGTGGCCGTCCGCCCGACCAGCTCCAGGACGATGCCGTGTAGGCTGGCGGCACGGCATTTGAGGGCCTTCTGGAAGGTCCCCTTCAAATTGGAGGACTTTGAGGCGACCTCCAGAACCTCCTCTTTGTCCTCTAGCGCCATGCGCTCCAGCTCCGCCAGGGAGTGGTCGGCGTACAGCACACTTGATGCGCCATAGCCAGCCCTCGACCTGGCGATTTGCGCCTGGCGCTCTCTGGCCGCGACCCTCTCCTCCAGGTCCTGCTGGACCTGCGCCCTTTTGGCCAGGTTGAGCTGGCGCTCGGCGTCCGCCAACCCCACATCGTGGGTGCCAGTCGTAGAAGAAGTCGAAGCCTTTTTAGACTTCGACTTCTTCTTCGCCCTGCCCATCGACTCCGAGGAGCCCTCGGACCCGGGCCTCAGGAAGGCCCTCTTCCGCCCAGGGCGGTCGCTGTCGGCCGCCGACGTATCCATGTTGGATTCGTCGGAGTCCGACAGCTCGCCTGGTCCGCTAAAAAAGCTGACCGCGGATGGTGCGCGGTCAGCATCCGACGCTTGAGCGTCGCCGGTGTGGCCCTGAGAAGGGCCTTTTGGTTGGCCCTGAGAAGGGCCGTTTAAATCGCCCAGGGACGAGCGACTCGAGACGAAACGCCCGGAGGCGTCCCGCAGGTTTTTGTTTTTAAAATTTGACATCGTATCTTCGTAAACGACCGCTTGATGCTTACGAAGCACAGCGCACTTTAGCCACCGGTCTGCCACTCCGTTACGGTGGTCAGACACGGCGTTGCCCAGGGGATATTGCGAGGAAGTATGCGCTGTGGGGGATCCCCCAACCTAACCTAACCTTTTTTTTTTTTTTTTTTTTTTTTTTTTTTATTAAGCGGTGAAAAATGCCTAACGCATACCGCACCGTCCGGGGAGACGGTTTGGTTATGTGGGGCTTGCACCCACTAAAAAAAAAACACCGCCGTGAGCCTACTCTCGCCTTGGTGGATGAGCCGCGAGGACCGCTACGCATGACGTTCGCGGCCCATCCAGCGCAACCCGTTTCCGGGCACCAAACCTAACCTAACCTTTTTTTTTTTTTTTTTTTTTTTTTTTTTTTTTTCGCTGAGAAATGCTTTATGCATGCCCGTTCGTCGGGGGACGAGACGGGGTATGTGGGACTCCTGTCATGTATGACAGTATACCCACTAAAACTCAGCGGTGTTCCCTCGCACACTTGCGTCGGGGGGCAACGGGATCTGATGCGACTTCCGCTGCCCCGGACTAGTGCGGCCCGCCTAACCTGCGGGCCTCGTCCCGGGGGGGGAGTGAGGTGTAAAACTCCCCCCGTTACGTCTGAGAGAGGCGCGCGTGGAACACTACGCGCCGCCGTCTCGGGTCCAGTGTGATCGGGGGCGACGGATGTCCCCGAATCCGTCGCCCCTGGACCTATTTAGGGGGGCCGGAAGAGGGCGTTGTCCGCCCTCTGCCGACGCCCGGTGCGTCTGCTGCGGGATGGGCGGGAGCCCGTCATCTCCCTCTCCCTTTCCGCAGCCTCCTTCTGCGACATGACGGTTTCGCAGAAGGACACCACCGCGTCCCAGGACTCTGCGCTGCCGACCATCGAGCGAACGACGGTCGGCAGCGACAGGTCTCCTCCTACCTCCGTAACGAGCGCACGGCGCGGCTCATCCCACGCGGCGCACTCGGCCAGCGTATGCCGCGCCGTGTCTTCCAGACAGTGGACGCAGTGATGGCACCGGGCGTCCGGTTCCCTGCCTATGCGACACAGGTACTTCCCGAAGCAGCCGTGCCCCGAGAGCACCTGCGTCGCCCGAAACGTCAGGGAGCCGTGCTTCCTCCCGAGCCAGTCGTCGAGTACTGGCCGGATCGCCTCGACCGTGTCGAGGCCGGCGGTGGGGAGCTCTAGCCTCCCCCGCCATTCCGCCACCATGACCTGTCGGAGCTGAGACCGGTACAGCGTGATCTGTCGCTGCACCAGCCTCTCGCCCCGATCATTGGCCTCCTCGCGCCACTGGTGCAATGTCGCGAGGGTCTTTGCCTCCAGGTCCCACGGCGGGGATCCGGCCAGTACACAAGCCGCCTCGTAGGAGATCGTGCGATATCCCCGTATGACCCTGACGGCCATCGCTCTCTGCGGTCTGCGCAGAACCGCGATAGTGCGAGCTGTCAGGTCTGTCGCCCAGATCGGGGCCCCGTAAAGGGCCATCGATCGCACGATCCCCACGTATAACCGCCTACAGGCGGTGCTCGGGCCCCCCAGATTGGGAAGCAGCGTTGACAGCGCGCCCGCCGCGCCCATCAACTTGGGCACCAGCCGCTGAAAGTGGGGGCCGAGGTCCCAACGGCTGTCGAGCACCAATCCTAAGTACTTCATGGTTGACTCGACAGCGATCCGGACCCCACCGACCACAATGTGTGATCCCAACGGCGGCGCCCGTCGGGGGCCATGAAAAGCAATGGCCTCCGACTTGTTGAGGGCCACTTCCAGCCCCAGGCGTCGTATGCGGCTCACCACCTGTGAGACCGCAGCCGTAGCCAGCAACGCTGCCTCCCTGTACGAGCTCCCCCGAGCCGTGACCAGCGTGTCGTCCGCATAACACGTCAGGTCCACTCCCGGCGGGAGCTCGCACCGCAAAACCCAGTCGTACCCGATGTTCCACAGGGGTGGGCCCAGAACCGACCCCTGCGGAACACCGCACGACATCTCGCGACGGCCCGTGCCGTCGCGTCCCATGTAGGTGACACACCTTCCAGACAGATAAGCCCCCACAATGTTGCGGAGGTAGGAAGGCACCCGATGGTATCGCAGGGCCTCCCTAATGCAACCCCAGGGCAGGGTGTTGAACGCGTTGGAGATGTCCAAGGACACCGCCAGCACCACCCCACCCTGGGACACCGCTTCCTCCGCCAGGACTCTCACCCTCATGATGGCGTCGATGGTGGAGCGCCCACGCCGGAAGCCAAACTGGCTGTCGGCCAGGTTCGGCCCCTCTGTACACAAGAACCTAACCTAACCTAACCTAACCTTTTTTTTTTTTTTTTTTTTTTTTTTTTTTCGCTGAGAAATGCTTTGTGCATGCCCGTTCGTCGGGGGACGAGACGGGGTATGTGGGACTCCTGTCGGTGTATGACAGTATACCCACTAAAACTCAGCGGTGTTCCCTCGCACACTTGCGTCGGGGGGCAACGGGATCTGATGCGACTTCCGCTGCCCCGGACTAGTGCCGGCCCGCCTGACCTGCGGGCCTCGTCCCGGGGGGGAGTGAGGTGTAAAACTCCCCCCGTTACGTCTGAGAGAGGCGTGCGTGGAACACTACGCGCCGCCGTCTCGGGTCCAGTGTGATCGGGGGCGACGGATGTCCCCGAATCCGTCGCCCCTGGACCTATTTAGGGGGGCCGGAAGAGGGCGTTGTCCGCCCTCTGCCGACGCCCGGTGCGTCTGCTGCGGGATGGGCGGGAGCTCGTCATCTCCCTCTCCCGTTCCGCAGCCTCCTTCTGCGACATGACGGTTTCGCAGAAGGACACCACCGCGTCCCAGGACTCTGCGCTGCCGACCATCGAGCGAACGACGGTCGGCAGCGACAGGTCTCCTCCTACCTCCGTAACGAGCGCACGGCGCGGCTCATCCCACGCGGCGCACTCGGCCAGCGTATGCCGCGCCGTGTCCTCCAGACAGTGGACGCAGTGATGGCACCGGGCATCCGGCTCCCTGCTTATGCGACACAGGTACTTCCCGAAGCAGCCGTGCCCTGAGAGCACCTGCGTCGCCCGAAACGTCAGGGAGCCGTGCTTCCTCCCGAGCCAGTCGTCGAGTACTGGCCGGATCGCCTCGACCGTGTCGAGGCCGGCGGTAGGGAGCTCTAGCCTCCCCCGCCATTCCGCCACCATGACCTGTCGGAGCTGAGACCGGTACAGCGTGATCTGTCGCTGCACCAGCCTCTCGCCCCGATCATTGGCTTCCTCGCGCCACTGGTGCAGTGTCGCGAGGGTCTTCGCCTCCAGGTCCCACGGCGGGGATCCGGCCAGTACACAAGCCGCCTCATAGGAGATCGTGCGATATCCCCGTATGACCCTGACGGCCATCGCTCTCTGCGGTCTGCGCAGGACCGCGATAGTGCGAGCCGTCAGGTCTGTCGCCCAGATCGGGGCCCCGTAAAGGGCCATCGATCGCACGATCCCCACGTATAACCGCCTACAGGCGGTGCTCGGGCCCCCCAGATTGGGAAGCAGCGTTGACAGCGCGCCCGCCGCGCCCATCAACTTGGGCACCAGCCGCTGAAAGTGGGGGCCGAAGTCCCAACGGCTGTCGAGCACCAATCCTAAGTACTTCATGGTTGACTCGACAGCGATCCGGACCCCACCGACCACAATGTGTGATCCCAGCGGCGGCGCCCGTCGGGGGCCATGAAAAGCAATGGCCTCCGACTTGTTGAGGGCCACTTCCAGCCCAACCTTTTTTTTTTTTTTTTTTTTTTTTTTTTTTTGCGCTGAGAAATGCTTTATGCATGCCCGTTCGTCGGGGGACGAGACGGGGTATGTGGGACTCCTGTCGGTGTATGACAGTATACCCACTAAAACTCAGCGGTGTTCCCTCGTCGCCGTGGTGGGAGGGTCATGGGAAACCGGCTCAGCCTTTACGTCCACAACCCTCCCGGCGCATGCCCGCCTAGTTGGCGGGCCCCGCTAGCCCCCCAGGTTGGTGGGCAACGGGAATGGCCGGGAACACCTGGCCATTCCCGTCCGGCACTGGTGGAGGCCTGTGCAATACAGGCAAGGGTGCCCCCGCACCCGTTGCCTGCTGGCCTCCACCTGGCAGGAGTCGGAGATGACTGTCATACTGACGTCTTCTCCGACCCCTCCTCTGCCTTCGGAGCGGCGCCGCGTGAGGGTCGACCTCCCGCGCGCGCTCCGCCGCCTCCTTCTGGGACATGACGTGTTCACAGAAGGAGGCGACTGCCGCCCAGGACCCCTCGTCTCTCAGCATGGCGTTAACCACACCGGGGAGTGAGAGGTCCTGTCCGATCGCCGCAGTGAGACTGCGGCGCGGCTCCGTCCACGACGGGCACACCTCGAGGGTGTGCTGCGCCGTGTCCTCCGCCGCGCCACAGTCGTGGCACGACGGCGTCTCCTCCCGTCCGATCCGGTGCAGGTACGATCCGAAACACCCGTGCCCGGACAGCACCTGCACCAGACGGAACGAGAGGAACCCGTGCGACCGCTCGAGCCAGTCTCGCAGGACCGGCCCGATCGCGTCGACGGTTCGGCGGCCGAAGACTGCGGTGGCGAGGTCCCGCGTCCAGTGGACGACGATGGCGTCCCTCGCCTCCCGCCGGACGGCCTCCCGCTCTTCCGGGGCGGGGCGTTCCCCTCTCGCCCTCCGCCCCGCCGTCCACTCGTATACTCTGGCGAGCACCCACGCCTCGAGTTCCCAAGGCGGGGTGCCGGCCAGAGCACACGCTGCCGCGGAGCCCACCGTGCGGTAGGCCCGCGCCGCCCGCTGAGCTATGGCCCTCTGGGGCGCCCGTAAGGCGGCGGCGTTCTCCCTCCTCTGGAGGGAGTCCTCCCAGATAGGGGCCCCGTAGAGGGCCATACTCTTCAAGATGCCGGCGTACAGTTGCCGGCATCGTGCGCTGGGCCCCCCCAGGTTGGGAAGCAGCCATGAGAGGGCGCCCGCGGTACTTCCAGCCCAACCTTTTTTTTTTTTTTTTTTTTTTTTTTTTTTTTATTTTTTTTTTTTTTTCTCGATGTGGAAATCCTCTATGGATGTCCTCCGCCCTGGGGAGAGCGGAGGGGTCTGTCAGACTCGTACTGACTAAAACCACACCGGTGTTCCCTCGCACACTTGCACCGGGGATCATGGGAACTAGTGCGCCTTCCACGATCCCCGGCTAGTGCCGGCCCGCTTCTGCGGGCCTCCTCAGTTCCGCGGGGGGGAGTGAGGTGTACACCCCCCGCGACTTCCAATAGGGGCGCGCGTGGAACACTACGCGCCACCGCCTCGGGTCCAGTTATATGAAGGGACGGCGGACGTCCCCAAGTCCACCGTCCCTCTGCACCCGTTCAGGGGGGCTGGAAGAGGGCGTTGTCCGCCCTCCGCCGACGCCCGGTACGTCTGCTGCGGGTCGGGAGAGTGGTCTCGGCCTCCCTCATCCTTTCCGCAGCCTCCTTCTGTGAGATGACGGTTTCACAGAAGGAGATCACCGCATCCCACGACTCCGCGCTCCCGACCATCGAACGAGCGACGGCCGGCAGCGACAGGTCGGTTCCGACTTCTGTTATGAGGGCACGGCGCGGCTCCTCCCATGCGGCACACTCTGCCAGCGTATGCCGCGCCGTGTCCTCCAAGCAGTGGACGCAGTGATGACACCGGGCGTCCGGCTCCCTGTTTATGCGACACAGGTACTTCCCGAAGCAACCATGCCCCGAGAAAACCTGCGTCGCCCGAAACGACAGGGAGCCGTGCCTCCGCTCGAGCCATTCCTCGAGCACCGGTCGGATCGCCTCGATGGTAGCGAGACCGGCGGTAGGGCGCAAAAGCCTGTTCCGCCACTCCGCCACCAGGACCTCGCGGAGCTGGGACCGACGCAGATCGATCTCTCGCTGCATCGGCTCACCGCCCCGCGTCCGCGCCTCCTCGCGCCACCGGTACAGCGACGCGAGGACCCTCGCCTCTAGGTCCCAGGGTGGCGACCCGGCCAGTGCACAAGCCGCCTCGTAGGAGATTGTGCGATACCCCCTGATAGACCTGACGGCCATCGCCCTCTGCGGTTTTCGCAGTATCGCGATGCTTCCAGCCGTCAGGTCAGTGGCCCACACCGGGGCCCCGTACAGGGCCATGGATCGCAGGACCCCTAGGTACAATCTCCTACAGGCGGTGCTCGGGCCCCCCAGATTGGGGAGCAGCGTTGCGAGCGCGCCCGCCGCGCCCATCAACTTGGGCACTAGCCGCCGGAAGTGGGGGCCAAAGTCCCAACGGCTGTCGAGCACCAATCCTAGGTACTTCATGGTGGACTCGACAGCAATTTGGGTACCCCCGACCACAATATGTGATCCCGGCGGCGGCGCCCGCCGGGGGCCATGAAAGACCATGGCCTCCGACTTGTTGAGGGCCACCTCCAGGCCCAGGCGCCGTATGCGGCTCACAACCTGCGAGACCGCAACCGTCGCTAGCAACGCTGCCTCCCTGTACGAGCTCCCCCGGGCCGTGACCAGCGTGTCGTCGGCGTAACACACCAGGGCCACACCCGGTTGGAGCTCGCCTCTCAGCACCCAGTCGTACCCGATGTTCCACAGGGGTGGGCCCACGACTGAACCCTGTGGAACACCGCACGACATGTTGCGCCGGCCTCCGCCGTCGCGTCCCCTGTAGGTGACACACCTTTCTGCCAAATAAGCCCCAACGATGCGACGGAGGTACGGGGGCACCCTGTGGTAGCACAGCGCCTCCCGAATACAGCTCCAGGGCAGGGTGTTAAAAGCGTTGGAGATGTCCAAGGACACCGCCAACATCACCCCACCCCGGGACACCGCTTCCTCCGCCAGGACTCTTACCCGCATTATGGCGTCCACAGTGGAGCGCCCATGCCGAAAGCCGAACTGGCTATCGTCCAGATCCGGCCCCTCTCTGTACAAGTGGCCAGCGAGGCGGGCAGCAATGATCCGTTCGAAAAGCTTACCCACCTCGTCCAGCAGCACTATGGGCCGGTAAGCGGACGGCGAGTCCGCTGGGCGCCCCGCTTTCCTGAGCAGGACCAAACGACCCGTTTTCCACTGACTAGGGAATTGGCCCCGCTCAAGACAAGCTGAGTAGAGTCCTCTCAGCTGGGGCTCTAGCTCTTTCAGAGCGAGGGCAAGCGCACCGCCGGGAACTCCGTCGGGCCCCGGGGCAACGGTTTTGGCCCGAAGCCGCGTTATTGCCGCCCTCATCTCTGGTTGTGTCACCTCAGGGACGCTGACGTCCTCGTCATCCTCTGACTCCGTGGCTGTGGGCAAAGCCATCGGCGGCGGTATGTGCTCCTGTCTAGCAGGAAAGAGAGTTGCGACCACTTCCTCCAGCAGCTGAGGCTGCAGACTCTCAGTGAGTGGGGGCGCCCAGGCACGAAGTTTCCCTCGGACCGCACGATAAGGGCGCCCCCACGGATTTACGTCTAGTGTCGACAACATCTCTTCCCTAGCTCGGGTCTTCGCCTCGCCGACGGCCAGCCACAGAGCCTCCTTCGCCGCGCGGTACACCTCATACAGCGCGGCCTCTTCTTCCGGAACCCGACGACGTCTCCTCCGGTATCGGGTGTACTGGCGTCTCACCTCCACGCACGCCACGCGCAGCTGCGCGATATCGGCGGACCACCAGTACAGCTGGCGCCTTGTGGGTTGGCTGACACGGGGCATAGACGCATCGCAAATTTGCGTCATTGCCCCGCGGAACCACTGCGCCTCCGCTTCGACGTCGACGGGTTCGTTTGACGGTGTTTCCCGGACCCAGGCCTGCAGGATTGCGGCCTCCTCGAGAAGTTCCCTGTCGATTCTTTTGTACGACCAGCGAGGACCGTCCATTTGCGGGGCCGACGGGCGACCACCACCCGCAGTCTGGGTAGAGACGTCAAATCGAATGTATCGATGATCCGACAGCGTTTCCACCCCTACGGCAACTCGCCAGTCGTGTACACGGCCCGCAACAGCGGAGCTTGCGAACGACACGTCCACTATGGACCCGCCCCGCTGGCGCACGCACGTGTACACCGAGCCCCGATTCAGGACGGTCAGGCCGGTTTCGACCGCCCACTCCTCCAACACCTCACCCCTAGGATCGGTGATCGGGGATCCCCAAGCCGCAGACTTGGCGTTGAGATCCCCGAGCAACAGCACCGGGCGAGGGTGGAACCGGCTCACGACCGCACCTAGCTCGACAAGGAACTCCTCGAAGTCAGCGAGACTCTTGTTGGGAGAGAAATATGCCCCAATTGTGACTATGGTGTCCTCGGGACGGACTGACAAGAGTCGCGCCAATGATGGCCACCAAACCATCCAGGTCCCCCGCCCAGTTATCGCGGGAGGGGACAAAATACGGCTCGGCGACCACAGCCACGTGGATCAACCACTCCGCCATGGACCTATTTAGGGGGGCCGGAAGAGGGCGTTGTCCGCCCTCTGCCGACGCCCGGTGCGTCTGCTGCGGGATGGGCGGGAGCTCGTCATCTCCCTCTCCCGTTCCGCAGCCTCCTTCTGCGACATGACGGTTTCGCAGAAGGACACCACCGCGTCCCAGGACTCTGCGCTGCCGACCATCGAGCGAACGACGGTCGGCAGCGACAGGTCTCCTCCTACCTCCGTAACGAGCGCACGGCGCGGCTCATCCCACGCGGCGCACTCGGCCAGCGTATGCCGCGCCGTGTCTTCCAGACAGTGGACGCAGTGATGGCACCGGGCGTCCGGCTCCCTGCTTATGCGACACAGGTACTTCCCGAAGCAGCCGTGCCCCGAGAGCACCTGCGTCGCCCGAAACGTCAGGGAGCCGTGCTTCCTCCCGAGCCAGTCGTTGAGTACTGGCCGGATCGCCTCGACCGTGTTGAGGCCGGCGGTAGGGAGCTCTAGCCTCCCCCGCCATTCCGCCACCATGACCTGTCGGAGCTGAGACCGGTACAGCGTGATCTGTCGCTGCACCAGCCTCTCGCCCCGATCATTGGCCTCCTCGCGCCACTGGTGCAATGTCGCGAGGGTCTTCGCCTCCAGGTCCCACGGCGGGGATCCAGCCAGTACACAAGCCGCCTCGTAGGAAATCGTGCGATATCCCCGTATGACCCTGACGGCCATCGCTCTCTGCGGTCTGCGCAGAACCGCGATAGTGCGGGCCGTCAGGTCTGTCGCCCAAATCGGGGCCCCGTAAAGGGCCATCGATCGCACGATCCCCACGTACAACCGCCTACAGGCGGTGCTCGGGCCCCCCAGATTGGGAAGCAGCGTTGACAGCGCGCCCGCAGCGCCCATCAACTTTGGCACCAGCCGCTGAAAGTGGGGGCCGAAGTCCCAACGGCTGTCGAGCACCAATCCTAGGTACTTCATGGTTGACTCGACAGCGATCCGGACCCCACCGACCACAATGTGTGATCCCAGCGGCGGCGCCCGTCGGGGGCCATGAAAAGCAATGGCCTCCGACTTGTTGAGGGCCACTTCCAGCCCCAGGCGTCTTATGCGGCTCACCACCTGTGAGACCGCAGCCGTAGCCAGCAACGCTGCCTCCCTGTACGAGCTCCCCCGAGCCGTGACCAGCGTGTCGTCCGCATAACACGTCAGATCCACTCCCGGCGGGAGCTCGCACCGCAAAACCCAGTCGTACCCGATGTTCCACAAGGGTGGGCCCAGAACCGACCCCTGCGGAACACCGCACGACATCTCGCGACGGCCCGTGCCGTCGCGTCCCATGTAGGTGACACACCTTCCAGACAGATAAGCCCCCACAATGTTGCGGAGGTAGGAAGGCACCCGATGGTATCGCAGGGCCTCCCTAATGCAACCCCAGGGCAGGGTGTTGAACGCGTTGGAGATGTCCAAGGACACCGCCAGCACCACCCCACCCCGGGACACCGCTTCCTCCGCCAGGACTCTCACTCTCATGATGGCGTCGATGGTGGAGCGCCCACGCCGGAAGCCAAACTGGCTGTCGGCCAGGTTCGGCCCCTCTGTACACAAGTGGCTGACGAGGCGATCTGCGATTACACGCTCGAGCATCTTGCCCGCCTCGTCCAGCAACACTATGGGCCGATAAGCCGACGACGAATCCGCCGGGCGCCCCGCCTTCTTGAGCAGGACCAGTCGACCAGTCTTCCACCTGCTAGGGAACTGGCCCCGCTCAAGGCACGCCGAGAAGAGTCCCCTCAGTGGGAGCTCCAGCTCCTTCAGGGCGAGGACTAGAGCGCGACCAGGCACTCCGTCGGGCCCCGGAGCAGTGTTTTTTGCCCGGGGCCGCAATATGGCCGCGCTCATCTCTGCCTGTGTCACCTCTGGGACGGTTTCGCTCTCCTCTTCCTCCGACTCTGCAGCTGTGGGCAGAGCCATCGGCGGTGGCTCGTACTCGGCTCTCTCAGGGAAGAGAGCCGAGACCACTCGCTCCAGAAACTGCGGCTCGAGACCTTCCGTTAGCGGGGGCGCCCACGGCCGAAGTTTCCCTCGGACCGTGCGGTAAGGGCGCCCCCACGGATCCCCGTCTAGGGTCGCCAGCAGCTCCTCTCTGGAGCGCGTCTTTGACTCGCCGATGGCCAGCCACAGAGCCTCCTTCGCCGCGCGGTACACCTCATACAGCGCGGCTTCTTCGTCGGGATCCTGCAGACGTCTCCTCCGACATCGCGTGTACGGGCGTCTGGCGTCTGCGCAATCGACGCGCAGCCGCTCTACCTCGACGCACCACCAGTACACGCGGCGCCTTGCGGACAGAGAGGAGACGCGTGGCATGGACGCGTCGCAGATTTGCGTCATCGCGTCGCTAAACCACTGAACCTAACCTAACCTTTTTTTTTTTTTTTTTTTCACGATGTGGAAATCCTCTGTGGATGTCCTCCGCCCTGGGGAGAGCGGAGGGGTCTGTCAGACTCGTACTGACTAAAACCACACCGGTGTTCCCTCGCACACTTGCGTCGGGGGGCAACGGGATCTGATGCGACTTCCGCTGCCCCGGACTAGTGCCGGCCCGCCTGACCTCGGCGGGCCTCGTCCCGGGGGGGAGTGAGGTGTAAAGCTCCCCCCGTTACGTCTGAGAGAGGCGCGCGTGGAACACTACGCGCCGCCGTCTCGGGTCCAGTGTGATCGGGGGCGACGGACGTCCCCGAATCCGTCGCCCCTGGACCTATTTAGGGGGGCCGGAAGAGGGCGTTGTCCGCCCTCTGCCGACGCCCGGTGCGTCTGCTGCGGGATGGGCGGGAGCTCGTCATCTCCCTCTCCCTTTCCGCAGCCTCCTTCTGCGACATGACGGTTTCGCAGAAGGACACCACCGCGTCCCAGGACTCTGCGCTGCCGACCATCGAGCGAACGACGGTCGGCAGCGACAGGTCTCCTCCTACCTCCGTAACGAGCGCACGGCGCGGCTCATCCCACGCGGCGCACTCGGCCAGCGTATGCCGCGCCGTGTCCTCCAGACAGTGGACGCAGTGATGGCACCGGGCGTCCGGCTCCCTGCTTATGCGACACAGGTACTTCCCGAAGCAGCCGTGCCCCGAGAGCACCTGCGTCGCCCGAAACGTCAGGGAGCCGTGCTTCCTCCCGAGCCAGTCGTCGAGTACTGGCCGGATCGCCTCGACCGTGTCGAGGCCGGCGGTAGGGAGCTCTAGCCTCCCCCGCCATTCCGCCACCATGACCTGTCGGAGCTGAGACCGGTACAGCGTGATCTGTCGCTGCACCAGCCTCTCGCCCCGATCATTGGCCTCCTCGCGCCACTGGTGCAATGTCGCGAGGGTCTTCGCCTCCAGGTCCCACGGCGGGGATCCAGCCAGTACACAAGCCGCCTCGTAGGAGATCGTGCGATATCCCCGTATGACCCTGACGGCCATCGCTCTCTGCGGTCTGCGCAGAACCGCGATAGTGCGGGCCGTCAGGTCTGTCGCCCAAATCGGGGCCCCGTAAAGGGCCATCGATCGCACGATCCCCACGTACAACCGCCTACAGGCGGTGCTCGGGCCCCCCAGATTGGGAAGCAGCGTTGACAGCGCGCCCGCAGCGCCCATCAACTTTGGCACCAGCCGCTGAAAGTGGGGGCCGAAGTCCCAACGGCTGTCGAGCACCAATCCTAGGTACTTCATGGTTGACTCGACAGCGATCCGGACCCCACCGACCACAATGTGTGATCCCAGCGGCGGCGCCCGTCGGGGGCCATGAAAAGCAATGGCCTCCGACTTGTTGAGGGCCACTTCCAGCCCCAGGCGTCTTATGCGGCTCACCACCTGTGAGACCGCAGCCGTAGCCAGCAACGCTGCCTCCCTGTACGAGCTCCCCCGAGCCGTGACCAGCGTGTCGTCCGCATAACACGTCAGATCCACTCCCGGCGGGAGCTCGCACCGCAAAACCCAGTCGTACCCGATGTTCCACAAGGGTGGGCCCAGAACCGACCCCTGCGGAACACCGCACGACATCTCGCGACGGCCCGTGCCGTCGCGTCCCATGTAGGTGACACACCTTCCAGACAGATAAGCCCCCACAATGTTGCGGAGGTAGGAAGGCACCCGATGGTATCGCAGGGCCTCCCTAATGCAACCCCAGGGCAGGGTGTTGAACGCGTTGGAGATGTCCAAGGACACCGCCAGCACCACCCCACCCCGGGACACCGCTTCCTCCGCCAGGACTCTCACTCTCATGATGGCGTCGATGGTGGAGCGCCCACGCCGGAAGCCAAACTGGCTGTCGGCCAGGTTCGGCCCCTCTGTACACAAGTGGCTGACGAGGCGATCTGCGATTACACGCTCGAGCATCTTGCCCGCCTCGTCCAGCAACACTATGGGCCGATAAGCCGACGACGAATCCGCCGGGCGCCCCGCCTTCTTGAGCAGGACCAGTCGACCAGTCTTCCACCTGCTAGGGAACTGGCCCCGCTCAAGGCACGCCGAGAAGAGTCCCCTCAGTGGGAGCTCCAGCTCCTTCAGGGCGAGGACTAGAGCGCGACCAGGCACTCCGTCGGGCCCCGGAGCAGTGTTTTTTGCCCGGAGCCGCAATATGGCCGCGCTCATCTCTGCCTGTGTCACCTCTGGGACGGTTTCGCTCTCCTCTTCCTCCGACTCTGCAGCTGTGGGCAGAGCCATCGGCGGTGGCTCGTACTCGGCTCTCTCAGGGAAGAGAGCCGAGACCACTCGCTCCAGAAACTGCGGCTCGAGACCTTCCGTTAGCGGGGGCGCCCACGGCCGAAGTTTCCCTCGGACCGTGCGGTAAGGGCGCCCCCACGGATCCCCGTCTAGGGTCGCCAGCAGCTCCTCTCTGGAGCGCGTCTTTGACTCGCCGATGGCCAGCCACAGAGCCTCCTTCGCCGCGCGGTACACCTCATACAGCGCGGCTTCTTCGTCGGGATCCTGCAGACGTCTCCTCCGACATCGCGTGTACGGGCGTCTGGCGTCTGCGCAATCGACGCGCAGCCGCTCTACCTCGACGCACCACCAGTACACGCGGCGCCTTGCGGACAGAGAGGAGACGCGTGGCATGGACGCGTCGCAGATTTGCGTCATCGCGTCGCTAAACCACTGAACCTAACCTAACCTTTTTTTTTTTTTTTTTTTCACGATGTGGAAATCCTCTGTGGATGTCCTCCGCCCTGGGGAGAGCGGAGGGGTCTGTCAGACTCGTACTGACTAAAACCACACCGGTGTTCCCTCGCACACTTGCGTCGGGGGGCAACGGGATCTGATGCGACTTCCGCTGCCCCGGACTAGTGCCGGCCCGCCTGACCTCGGCGGGCCTCGTCCCGGGGGGGAGTGAGGTGTAAAGCTCCCCCCGTTACGTCTGAGAGAGGCGCGCGTGGAACACTACGCGCCGCCGTCTCGGGTCCAGTGTGATCGGGGGCGACGGACGTCCCCGAATCCGTCGCCCCTGGACCTATTTAGGGGGGCCGGAAGAGGGCGTTGTCCGCCCTCTGCCGACGCCCGGTGCGTCTGCTGCGGGATGGGCGGGAGCTCGTCATCTCCCTCTCCCTTTCCGCAGCCTCCTTCTGCGACATGACGGTTTCGCAGAAGGACACCACCGCGTCCCAGGACTCTGCGCTGCCGACCATCGAGCGAACGACGGTCGGCAGCGACAGGTCTCCTCCAACCTCCGTAACGAGCGCACGGCGCGGCTCATCCCACGCGGCGCACTCGGCCAGCGTATGCCGCGCCGTGTCCTCCAGACAGTGGACGCAGTGATGGCACCGGGCGTCCGGCTCCCTGCTTATGCGACACAGGTACTTCCCGAAGCAGCCGTGCCCCGAGAGCACCTGCGTCGCCCGAAACGTCAGGGAGCCGTGCTTCCTCCCGAGCCAGTCGTCGAGTACTGGCCGGATCGCCTCGACCGTGTCGAGGCCGGCGGTAGGGAGCTCTAGCCTCCCCCGCCATTCCGCCACCATGACCTGTCGGAGCTGAGACCGGTACAGCGTGATCTGTCGCTGCACCAGCCTCTCGCCCCGATCATTGGCCTCCTCGCGCCACTGGTGCAATGTCGCGAGGGTCTTCGCCTCCAGGTCCCACGGCGGGGATCCAGCCAGTACACAAGCCGCCTCGTAGGAGATCGTGCGATATCCCCGTATGACCCTGACGGCCATCGCTCTCTGCGGTCTGCGCAGAACCGCGATAGTGCGGGCCGTCAGGTCTGTCGCCCAAATCGGGGCCCCGTAAAGGGCCATCGATCGCACGATCCCCACGTACAACCGCCTACAGGCGGTGCTCGGGCCCCCCAGATTGGGAAGCAGCGTTGACAGCGCGCCCGCAGCGCCCATCAACTTTGGCACCAGCCGCTGAAAGTGGGGGCCGAAGTCCCAACGGCTGTCGAGCACCAATCCTAGGTACTTCATGGTTGACTCGACAGCGATCCGGACCCCACCGACCACAATGTGTGATCCCAGCGGCGGCGCCCGTCGGGGGCCATGAAAAGCAATGGCCTCCGACTTGTTGAGGGCCACTTCCAGCCCCAGGCGTCTTATGCGGCTCACCACCTGTGAGACCGCAGCCGTAGCCAGCAACGCTGCCTCCCTGTACGAGCTCCCCCGAGCCGTGACCAGCGTGTCGTCCGCATAACACGTCAGGTCCACTCCCGGCGGGAGCTCGCACCGCAAAACCCAGTCGTACCCGATGTTCCACAGGGGTGGGCCCAGAACCGACCCCTGCGGAACACCGCACGACATCTCGCGACGGCCCGTGCCGTCGCGTCCCATGTAGGTGACACACCTTCCAGACAGATAAGCCCCCACAATGTTGCGGAGGTAGGAAGGCACCCGATGGTATCGCAGGGCCTCCCTAATGCAACCCCAGGGCAGGGTGTTGAACGCGTTGGAGATGTCCAAGGACACCGCCAGCACCACCCCACCCTGGGACACCGCTTCCTCCGCCAGGACTCTCACCCTCATGATGGCGTCGATGGTGGAGCGCCCACGCCGGAAGCCAAACTGGCTGTCGGCCAGGTTCGGCCCCTCTGTACACAAGTGGCTGACGAGGCGATCTGCGATTACACGCTCGAGCATCTTGCCCGCCTCGTCCAGCAACACTATGGGCCGATAAGCCGACGACGAATCCGCTGGGCGCCCCGCCTTCCTGAGCAGGACCAGTCGACCAGTCTTCCACCTGCTAGGGAACTGGCCCCGCTCAAGGCACGCCGAGAAGAGTCCCCTCAGTGGGGGCTCCAGCTCCTTCAGGGCGAGGACTAGAGCGCGACCAGGCACTCCGTCGGGCCCCGGAGCAGTGTTTTTTGCCCGGAGCCGCAATATGGCCGCGCTCATCTCCGCCTGTGTCACCTCTGGGATGGTTTCGCTCACTTCTTCTTCCGACTCTGCAGCTGTGGGCAGAGCCATCGACGGTGGCTCGTACTCGGCTCCCTCAGGGAAGAGAGCCGAGACCACTCGCTCCAGAAACTGCGGCTCTAGACCTTCCGTTAGCGGGGGCGCCCACGGCCGAAGTTTCCCTCGGACCGTGCGGTAAGGGCGCCCCCACGGATCCCCGTCTAGGGTCGCCAGCAGCTCCTCTCTGGAGCGCGTCTTTGACTCGCCGATGGCCAGCCACAGAGCCTCCTTCGCCGCGCGGTACACCTCATACAGCGCGGCTTCTTCGTCGGGATCCCGCAGACGTCTCCTCCGACATCGCGTGTACGGGCGTCTGGCGTCTGCGCACTCGACGCGCAGCCGCTCTACCTCGACGCACCACCAGTACACGCGGCGCCTTGCGGACAGAGAGGAGACGCGTGGCATGGACGCGTCGCAGATTTGCGTCATCGCGTCGCTAAACCACTGCGCCTCCCGTTCGACGTCGACGGGACCGACGGTAGCCGACTCCCGGATCCAGGCTTGGACGATAGTGGCTTCCTCGAGAGCCTCCCTGTCGAGGCGTTTCAGCGCCCAACGCGGGCCGTCTCTTCGGGGGGCCGATTGGCTACGACCTTCAGCGGTCTGGGTGGAGACGTCGAAGCGTATGTATCGGTGATCCGATAGCGTCTCCACCTCCGCTTCCACGTGCCAATCACGAACGCGGTGCGCGACAGCGGGACTAGCGAACGACACGTCCACAATGGATCCGCCCCGCTGTCGCACACACGTGTAGGCCGAACCCCGATTTAAGACAGCCAGGCCCGTCGTAACGGCCCACTCCCCTAGCACATCGCCTCTCGGGTCTGTGACCGGGGATCCCCACGCCGCAGATTTGGCGTTCAGATCACCGAGAAGCAAAATGGGCCGAGGATGAGACCGGCCGACGACGGCTCCCAACTCGACAAGGAAACTCTCGAAGTCGGCGAGACTCCTGTTGGGCGAAAAGTATGCCCCGATCGTGACGATCCCGTTCACAAGGGCGGCTACCCAACCGTGACCCCGGGACACGTCGACAAGAGTCGCGCCGATGATGGCCACCAGGCCGTCCATATCCCCTGCCCAGTTATCTCGGGGGGGGACAAAATACGGCTCAGCGACCACCGCCACATTTACCGACCACTCCGCCATGCTCAGGACCAAGAGATCCTGAGCTCTGGTGCAGTGGTTGATATTCGCCTGGAGGAAATGGAGCGCCATCACTGGCAGTCCATTTCCCCGGCGCCTCGTCCAACCACAGGCCGGGAGTCGGCCGAAGAGGTGCTAGGGGGTGCGGCCCCCGCAGCCTTGGTCCAACGCTTGCTGCGCTTTCTGGGCGCGCCGCAAGCGTTGCCGCCAGTTCTGTGCCCCGCAGACTTTCCTGCAGCCGCACAGAGGCTGCAGTTTGGCTCCGCGGAGCACTGGGACGCCTTATGGCCGGGCTGACCGCAGCGATAACACAAATCGCTGCGGTCTGCTTCGCTAGTGCACTGGGCCCGGACGTGCCCTTTCTCCAGGCACCGGTAACACTGCATGGCCCTGGGTGCCAGGAGTTTAACTCTCGCTGACACCCAGCCCACCAGCAGACGTCCCGCGTCAGCAACTTTCTTTGCCGCAGCTACTGGGCACCGCACCCAGATGGTGCCCAGCCCTCCAGCGTTGAGGCGGATTTCACCCGCCCGCACATTTTCTGGCGGGCATCCACCGCTCCGGGCTATGGCCACCACCACCTCCTCTGGGGAAACAGAGTCGTCCAGCCCATCGACGCGCACCTCAGCCGTCTTGATGGGTCTGGACACCCGGGCCTCCTCGGGGTTGAGGACGTCTCTCAGCTTTGCAGCCAGAGAGTCCGCCCTCTCGGCACTGCTGGTCCCCGCCAACTCGAACATCTTGGCCCCCGTGGCTGCCGTTCTAAAACGGAAGCCGTCCGGGGTGCCAAAATCGGCAAAGACCAGCTTGCCCCTCGCCTCTGCCAGTATCTTCTGGTACGTCACGCCCCTCTCCTTGGCTTCCGGCTGCAGCGTGACTACTACAGCCTCGGAGCGAGGGACGCGGATTTTCGGGGCCTGCCCCTTGGAGTCCGGCGCATTCTTGGCCTTGCGACCCCTCTTCCGCCTCTTCTTGCGGCTTTCGGCCGTCTTCCAGCCACCCTCTTTTTCTTTGGGGGACGAGCTGCTCCTTTCAGTGGCATTTCTCGTCCCCTTCACGGCCTTTTTGCCCGCCTCTGTGGGCTTTTTGGGCGCCTGCGTGGGCTTTTTTGGCGCAGGTGGCGCTTTAGCCACCTGTGCCCACGTTGGCTTAGCTGTTGCTGAAGCGGGCTCCGCCTCCCTCCTCCGCCTATCTGCCGCAAGCGGCGGACGAAGGCGAATAGGGGGGTTGAGCCTGGGCTCTAGGCTTTCCAGGCGGGCGGTCATAATGCTCAACAGCCGGTTGAACTGGTCTTCCCCCAAAGACCCGTTCTGTGGCAGAGCACGACTGTCCGCAGTCGTCGCACCCTGCTGCCGGCTGAAGTCTGCCCTCAGGGCGCTGACCTCCCGCTGGAGCTCCTCCATCCTCGTTTGGAGACGGTGATTTTCCTCTCGGAGCTTCACCGTCTCCTCCGAGATCGTGCGGTCAAGGAGGACGTCCACCGCCTCCTTGATCCCGTCGGCCGCCTCCTTCAGGGCCCGCGTGAACGTCCCCTTCAGGTTGCCAGATTTCGTGGCAACCTTCAGGACGACGTCCACGCCGTCTAAAACTTGGCGGCTAAGGGCCTCTGCCGTCAAGCCTTCAGGAGCAGCGGCGGTCTGCATCCGCCTCTCCCTTGCCCGTCGAGCCAACTCAGCGACCTCGTCGGTCGCGATGGCCTTCCGGCCCTCTCTCCTCGCGGCATTGAGCTCCGCCTTTGTGCTGAGCAAAGCAATGGAGGCCTGAACGTCACCTTGTTCCACCTGCACCGAGCCGTCGGAGTCGCTAACTCCGCTGGCCATCGGCGTATCAGGGCGCTTCAAGAAGCGGCCCCGAGTGTCACGTGACGGTGCCGGAGTGTTTGCTCCGGAAGCTGTCCCGCGACCTCTGCCCCTCCTGGCAGTCGGCACCTTCGCGGCCGGCAGGTTCTCCTCGCTTGAGGACAGACCCACCGTGCACGCGTCCGACTCACAGACACGCGGCCGCTTCCCCCAAAACTTGGAGGGAGCAGCCGCAGCTGTTCGCGGTGTGTCGTCAACCACCGACAACACTCTCACTCTCTCCAGAACCACGCGTGGTTCAACTGTAGCCTCTGCTCCCGGCATCAGTGACGCAGCGCCAGAGTCCGACACTGCGTCAACCATGCAGAGATCACCCGTTCTTCGGTCGGGTTTCTTATAGCTAAAAGAGATGAGGTCTTCAAAAGACCTCGATCTCGGGGAGCCTCCTCGGCTCTTGTTGCCATAGGCAAGTGGTAGACGTTTGCTGCCCCCCCCAGAATACGGTGGGCTTGACGACCCCGAAGGGGTCGTGGCGGATTCTCCAGCTGCTGGGCAGCTGGTACCGCCCTGGGGTAATACGTTACAAAGCGTCTTTTTCATGTTTGTTTTTCCTTTGAAGGGTGTGGTCCCTATCTCCCTATTCTCGTCTTTCCCCCCCCCCCCCCATGACCATTCCATCACCCTCTCAGTCACGTCTGATAGGCAGACGCGTACCAGAGCATGTGAAAACAGGATCCCAAACCCAGATTCACTCCCCGAGGACCCCGAGGACCCCGAGGAGTGAATCGCCAATCACGTACCGTCCGATGAACCCGCTCCGTGAGCCATCGCACGGTACACGATGTGTCCCTCCCCATATTCACACTCCGATGACTCGGAGCGTGAATCGCGCACTGCCCGGGACGACGGACAGGGCACCCCTCGCCAGAGTCTTAAGCGACTCCGGCGTGTGTGTCTCTCTTAGTCTGGTCTCTCACTTGGAATGGGAAAAACTCCAAGATCATTGAGACACTCAAGCCCCACCACGACGACAACGTGGAGACACCCTCGGTGGGGAACCTTTTTTTTTTTTTTTTTTTTTTTTTTACGCTGAGAAATGCTTTATGCATGCCCGTTCGTCGGGGGACGAGACGGGGTATGTGGGACTCCTGTCGGTGTATGACAGTATACCCACTAAAACTCAGCGGTGTTCCCTCGTCGCCGTGGTGGGAGGGTCATGGGAAACCGGCTCAGCCTTTACGTCCACAACCCTCCCGGCGCGTGCCCGCCTAGCTGGCGGGCCCCGCTAGCCCCCCAGGTTGGTGGGCAACGGGAATAGCCGGGAACACCTGGCCATTCCCGTCCGGCATTGGTGGAGGCCTGTGCAATACAGGCAAGGGTGCCCCCGCACCCGTTGCCTGCTGGCCTCCACCTGGCAGGAGTCGGAGATGACTGTCATACTGACGTCTTCTCCGACCCCTCCTCTGCCTTCGGAGCGGCGCCGCGTGAGGGTCGACCTCCCGCGCGCGCTCCGCCGCCTCCTTCTGGGACATGACGTGTTCACAGAAGGAGGCGACTGCCGCCCAGGACCCCTCGTCCCTCAGCATGGCGTTAACCACACCGGGGAGTGAGAGGTCCCGTCCGATCGCCGCAGTGAGACTGCGGCGCGGCTCCGTCCACGACGGGCACACCTCGAGGGTGTGCTGAGCCGTGTCCTCCGCCGCGCCACAGTCGTGGCACGACGGCGTCTCCTCCCGTCCGATCCGGCGCAGGTACGATCCGAAACACCCGTGCCCGGACAGCACCTGCACCAGACGGAACGAGAGGAACCCGTGCGACCGCTCGAGCCAGTCTCGCAGGACCGGCCCGATCGCGTCGACGGCTCGGCGGCCGAAGACTGCGGTGGCGAGGTCCCGCGTCCAGTGGACGACGATGGCGTCCCTCGCCTCCCGCCGGACGGCCTCCCGCTCTTCCGGGGCGGGGCGTTCCCCTCTCGCCCTCCGCCCCGCCGTCCACTCGTATACTCTGGCGAGCACCCACGCCTCGAGTTCCCAAGGCGGGGTGCCGGCCAGAGCACACGCTGCCGCGGAGCCCACCGTGCGGTAGGCCCGCGCCGCCCGCTGAGCTATGGCCCTCTGGGGCGCCCGTAAGGCGGCGGCGTTCTCCCTCCTCTGGAGGGAGTCCTCCCAGATAGGGGCCCCGTAGAGGGCCATACTCTTCAAGATGCCGGCGTACAATTGCCGGCATCGTGCGCTGGGCCCCCCCAGGTTGGGAAGCAGCCATGAGAGGGCGCCCGCGGTTTTCAGCAGGCGCGACGACAGCCCGCTAAAATGCGGGCCGAAGCGCCACCTGCTGTCGAGTACGAGGCCCAGATATTTCATCTGGGCCTTGACCTCGATTCTGACGCCCTCCACGAAGATGTGGGCGTCAGGTGGGGGGCGCTGCCGAGGTCCGTGGAAAAACACGGCCTCGGTTTTGTGCAGCGCCACCGTCAGTCCTAGGCGGCGGATCCTCCCCGCGACCAAGGATCCACCCGCCGAGGCCAAGTTGGCCGCCTCCCTGAAGCTCCCCCCCCGGGCGGTGAGGAGAGTGTCGTCCGCGTAGCAGACGACACTCGTGCCTCGGAGGAGAGCTCCCCGCAGGAGCCAATCGTAGCCGACGCTCCAGAGGAGAGGTCCCACGACCGACCCCTGCGGAACGCCGGCCTCGACGGCGTATCGCCGGACTTGTCCAGCCCTATTTACCAGGAGGACCGCCCGGTCCTCCAGGTAGCTGGCCAGCAGACGGCGCAGGTATCGAGGCACTCCGTGGAATCGGAGCGCCTCTAGGATGGTGGAGTGGGGAACGGAGTTGAAGGCATTGGCTATGTCGAACGACACGGCCAACAATCCGTCCCCCGCCTCCACCGCCCCCCTCACCTGGCCCTTGAGGCAGGCCAGCGCGTCCACGGTGGAACGCTCAGCCCGAAAACCGAACTGAGCGTCCGACAAGTCCGGCCCGATGTCCCGCAAGTGGCCCTTTAGGCGGGCAGCAATTACCCCCTCAAACATTTTACCGACCTCATCGAGCAGGACGATGGGCCGGTATGCCGAGGGGGAGTCTGCCGGGCGGCCCTCCTTGCGGAGGAGGCACAGCTGCCCCTCCTTCCACGGCTTCGGGAACCTCCCCGACGCAAAGCATGCGCTGAAGAGGTCCCGAAACCGCTCCTGCATTTGAGCGGCGGCGATTGCCACCACTCTTGCAGGCACGCCGTCGGGGCCCGGAGCCGTTTTCTTGGCGCGGATGCGGAGAATCGCCGCGCCAAGTTCCGACTCCGTGACAGGCGTGGCCTCCTCCGCTTCCTCGTCCGGTGGCGGCGGAGCCTCCTCCAGCGCTGGGCCCATCACTGGCGGGGCGAAGTTGCCCCTGCGCGGGAACAGGGACTGGACCACCCCGTCCAGAAATGAGGGCTCCAGGGTCTCGGCAACCGGGGGACCAAAGGGGCGCAACTTGTTGCGCGCTGCCTTATATGGTCTCCCGTAGGGGTCGTTGTCGAGACCCTCCAGCAGCTCGGCTCTCGACGAGTCCCTGGCGGTGGCGATGGCCCGCTCGAGGACCATTTTTGCCCCCACGTACACCTCGTAGAGGTGGTCCTCGTCGGCCGGGTCCCGTCGACGCCGCCGCCGGCTCCGCGTGTAGGCCCTCCTCGCCTCCACGCACGCGGCTCGAAGCCCCGCCAGCTCCGTCGACCACCAGTACACGGCGCGTCTGGGCGGCGGTCGGCTAGACCGAGGCATGCTATGGTTGCATACCTCGGTCAGAGACTCTCTGAGTCGCCCCGCCGCTTCGTCCACGTCCATGCCGGTGGTAGGCGGCGACAGCCAGTCCCACCTTTTTTTTTTTTTTTTTTTTTTATTAAGCGGTGAAAAATGCCTTACGCATACCGCACCGTCCGGGGAGACGGTTTGGTTATGTGGGGCTTGCACCCACTAAAAAACACCGCCGTGAGCCTACTCTCGCCTTGGTGGATGAGCCGCGAGGACCGCTACGCATGACGTTCGCGGCCCATCCAGCGCAACCCGTTTCCGGGCACCAAACTCCTTTGGCGATGTCCGGGCTCACCTGAGACATCGCCACCACTCGTGAGGGCCGTTCAAAGCGACGACGATAGACGCCCCGATCTATCGCCCGCTGGCACCTCCTAGGGTGGCATCAGGTCGCCATGGCGCCTCCTCCGCCGCCCTGTCCTCCTGCGACGAATCGCGTCTGCGAGGGAGTCCTCCTCTCTGACGCGCTCAGCCGCCTCCTTCTGCGAGATGACGTCCTCGCAGAAGGACGCCACCGCCTCCCATGCCTCCCCGCTGTCGACCATGGCCTTGACCACGGCCGGTAAGGAGAGGTCTGCCCCGATTGCTGCTGCGAGAGCACGGCGCTGCACCGCCCAAGCAGGACAATGCTCGAGGGTGTGAAGCGCCGTATCCTCGCTGCAGCCGCACTGGTGGCACACGGGAGTCGCCTCCCGTCTGGCCACTTTGTGCAGGTATTTGCCAAAGCAGCCGTGACCTGACAATACCTGCACCAGACGGAAGGACAACGTCCCGTGTCGCCTCCGTGTCCACTCTTCTATGATCGGCTGGATCGCCCCCACGGTCCAGTGACCTGCACTGGGCGTCTCCAGCCTCACCCTCCAAATGCGCAGGGTTTGGGATTGGGCCTCCCTACGCCATCTCGTGACCAGCTCAGGCGGCGGGCGCATGCCACTCTCCGCCTGTAGGTCTGCGCCACGTCGGTAGACCTCGGCGAGCACCTGCGCCTCTAGATCCCACGGGGGTGTGCCCGCGAGGGCGCACGCCGCTTCCACTGATACGGTGCGGTATCCGCGTATGACCCTGACTGCCATGACTCTCTGTGGCCTCCGCAGTAGAGCCTTGTTCTGGGCAGACAGGGACTCCGCCCACACCGGGGCCCCATAGAGCGCCATCGAGCGAACCACCCCCGTGTACAGCCGCCGGCAAACCACGTTTGGTCCGCCCAGGTTCGGCAACAGCCGGCTAAGGGCGGACGCCGTGCCGATCAGCTTCGGCGCAAGCTGAGCAAAGTGCTCGCCGAAGTTCCACCTCCGGTCCAAAACCAGGCCCAAGTATTTCATGCTTGCCCGTACCGCTATTGGTGCACCACCAATAGTGAGGTGTGCACCGGCCGGTGGCCGTCGTCGGGGCGCATGAAATACCAGGGCCTCCGTCTTTTCGAGGGCCACCTTGAGGCCCATCGCCTCGATTCGCCCCACGACGAGGGACGCGCCCTCGACGGCTGAGCGTGCCGCTTCCTCGTAGCTCCCTCCCCGGGCCGTGACGAGAGTGTCGTCAGCGTAGCAAATGACTCCCTGCCCGGGGGAGAGCAAACAGCGCAAGGACCAGTCGTAGCCTATGTTCCACAAGAGTGGACCCAAAACCGACCCCTGCGGAACACCGCACACGATGGCCCTACGCACAACTTGGCCGTCGCGTCCCTCGTAAGAGATAAACCGCCCCTGCAGGTAGTCTGCTACCAGCAGCCTCAGGTAGGCGGGCACCTGATGGTAGCGGAGCGCCTCCTCGATGCAGCTGAATGGCAGAGTGTTGAACGCGTTGGCGATGTCTAAGGACACCGCCAACAACACCCCGCCCTGGGCGACTGCATCTTTCGCCTCGGTCTTGAGGCGCAGGATGGCGTCTATCGTCGAACGCCCTGCCCGGAAACCGAACTGGGCGTCCGACAAGTTCGGGCCTACTGCATCTAAGTGCCGGACGATGCGGATAGCGAGAATCTTCTCTAGCATCTTCCCCGCCTCGTCCAGCAAGACAATCGGCCTGTACGCCGATGGAGACTCCGGGGGCCGCCCTGCCTTCTGGAGCAGCACCAGTCGACCCTCCTTCCAGGCCTTAGGGAACCGTCCCGACGTTAGACAGGCGTCAAACAGCTCCCTAAGCCTATCTTCCAGGGCCGCTTCCAGAGAGAGTGCCAACACCCTTGCAGGCACCCCATCCGGTCCGGGGGCAGTCCTCTTGGACCGCGCTCTCAGAATTGCTGCCCCCATCTCCGCGTCAGATATTGGGGGAGTCTCCACCTCCACATCTTGGTCGGCCTCCGCTTCGGTCATTGGCGGGGATGGGTGATCCGCCCGATCCGGGAACAGTGTCTCCACGACCCTGACGAGGAACTGAGGCTGGAGGGTTTCCGTCAGTGGAGGGCCTTGGGCACGGAGTTTTTTCCGCGCTGCACGGTACGGACGCCCCCAGGGATCACGGTTTAGATCCTCCAGTGCCTCAGCTCTCGATTGCTCCTTCCCTCGATAGATCGCCAACTGCAGAGCCCCCCGAGCGTTGCGGTATGACTCATACAATTGGGTCTGTAGGATCTCCAGCTCTTCATCACGGCGACGTAACCTGCGAACCTGTGAGTAGATCCTCCGGGCAATTATACAGGCCGCGCGGAGGTCTGCTATCTCCTGGGACCACCAGTAGACCGCCCGCTTTGGAGGACGTTTTCGGAAGCGAGGCATGGCTGCATCGCACACAGCCGTCATGGCTTCGCGAAAGCGGTCAGCCCCGACGTCGACACCCTCTGCTGCAGGCGGCGAGGACAGCCAAGCCTGGACAATGGCTGCTTCCTCTAGGAGGTCCCCGTCAAGCCGCCTCAACGCCCACCGTGGGAACTGCCGAGCGTTAGGTCTTGGATACACCGTTGGGCCCGAAGAGGTGGAGACATCCATACAGATGTACAGGTGATCCGATAGAGTCTCCACACTCTCTAGGACCCGCCAACCCTGAACCCGTGCGGCGACAGCAGGGGTAGCGAACGAGAGGTCCACTATTGACCCCCCGTGCTGCCGGACGCACGTGTTAACGGAGCCCCTGTTTAAAAGACAGAGGCCCGCAGCCGCTGCCCATTCCTCGACCGCCTCCCCCCTGACGTCCGTCCCGGGGGACCCCCACGCGGTGGACTTCGCGTTGAAGTCCCCCACGACGATGGCGTGGGACGGCATAATTCGTCGAACCGAGGTCCCCAGGCGGTCCAGGAAGTCCTCGAACTCCGCTAGGCTCCTGTTTGGGGAGAAATAAACTCCGAAGAGAACTATGTCCCCCCAGGTGGCCGCAACAAATCCTCGACTCCTCTCTCTGATGGGAAGTGGCGCCGAGGAGCTGATAATAGCGACGGAGCCGTCAATGTCCCCTACCCAGTCAGGACGAGCCGGGACGAAGTACGGCTCCGCCACTATGGCCACACCTATCGTCCGCTCCGCCATGGTTTGTAGAACCAAGTCCTGCGCACCAGCGCAGTGGTTCAAGTTCGCCTGGAGGAGAGAATGAAAACGGACCGGGTCCATAATTAGTCCGTAATCATTATCGCCCCCTGCGATGGCTCCTCCAATCGCACTGCGCCGGAAGCAGTCGGGAGCAGAGAGGTCAGCCCGTCCCTGCTAGAACGGACCGGCGGCCTGCAGTCCTTTCTGCCGGCGACGTGGCCGGTCGGTCGTCCTGCCGCCGCGCACAGTAAGCAATGCGGCTCGGCAGCGCACGCGGACGCCGGATGCCCCGGCTCACCGCAGCGGAAACAGTGTCCACTGAGGTCGACGCCAGAGTTGCACCTCCGGCCCACGTGTCCCAATCCCCAGCACTTGTAGCACCTCATGGGCCGAGCGTCCAGAACCATGACTCTGGCAGAGCTCCAACCCACCAAAAGCCGGCCGGCGTCAGCCAGCTGTTTTGCCACTGCAACGGGGCAACGGATCCAGATAGAGCTGGCGCCTCCCGGGCCAGATCGAATTGGACCGACTCGGACCGCGTCCGACGGGCAGCCAGTCTTACGCGCAATCGCGTCCTGCACGTCCTGCCCGGACACGGAGTCGTCAAGCCCTGAGATGCGCAGTTCAGCGCACTTCGTCGGCCTGGAGACCTTGACCTCCTCTGCGAAGACCGCTCGCAGTTTCTCTGCAACGCGGTCTGCCCCAACAGTGCCTTCGGCCCCTGGGAACACCAGCATGCGGGCCCCGGTTAAGGCTTGTCGGAACCTGACATCTGTTATGCCAAGCTCCTCCAGGTTTACGGCTTGTCTGGCCTTGGTGAGGACGGCCGCGTATGTGACGCCCCTGTCCACTGCTTCAGGCTGCAGAGTGAGTACTACCGCAGCAGACCTGGGCGCACGAAGCCCTCTCTTGGCGTTCTTGCCCTTCTTAGGCCCGGAGGACTTGTCTCCCTGAGCGGTAGAGACCGCCACAGTCTTTTGGGGCAAGGAAGACGAAGTTCCTTCGTTCTTCTTCTTCTTCTTCCTCCTCCTTGCGGTCTGCCAGCCGTCACTGGCAGACGCCGATGGGTCTGCATTGGGGGCTCGTGTTTTGGCCGTTGGGACGGACCCACTCGGGGGAGCACCCCTTTGCGTCTCAGGCACCGTAGACGGCACCTGAGAAGCCACGGAAGGCTGTTTAGGCCTGTTGCCAGTGCCGCCAGCGCTGCTAGCAGGAGCCGCCACACTCCTGCGGTCTGCTGCCAGAGGCGGACGAACGGTCCTCGCCGGCAGAAGGCGTTCCTCGATGCCAGCAAACCGGGCATCCATCATTTTCCCGATCTGGGAAACGATGGCATGCGCCTGCATCTCGCTCATAGATGTGACCTGTGGGAGCGACTTCTCCGGAGCAGAAGAACACCTTGGATCTACGGGCCCCGACTGCGGCGGACCTTCCGGCCTTACCCGGAGACCCACAACTTCCTCCCGCAGAGCCGCCATCTCTTGACGGAGAGCTTCGACCTCCATCCGCAGTCGGTCGTTCAGCAGGTGGAGCCTTCGAGTCTCCTCACTGGAGCTCCTGCTGGCGAGCCCCTCTATGGCCAGTCTGACCCGCTCTGCTGCCTCTCGAATTGCCCGCTGACTGGTGCCCTTTAAGTTTTTGGACTTTCGAGTGGTGTCCAAAACCACCTCGATGTCCAGTAGGGCTCTTTTTTCAAGTTCCTCTGCTGTGATGGAGGAACTCTGCCCGTTTAGCGGAACCTCAGCGCTGACAGGCGCATCCGCACTCTCCTGTACAGTCGCGTTGACGGCCATTTGGCACGCTGGCGACACGCTCATTGCCCCGTCGGAGTCACTCACTCTGGCCGCCGGCGTATCGGGGAGCTTCAAAAAGCGGCCCCGGGAGTCGCGCGATGCCACCGAAACGCTTGCACCGGAAGGCAACCCGCGTCCTCTGCCCCTCCTGGTTGTCGACACCTTTGGGGCCGGCAGGTTCTCCTCGCTAGAGGACAAACCCGCCGAACCCGCGTCCAGCTCACAGACACGCGGCCGCTTCCCCCAAAACTTGGAGGGAGCAGCCGCAACTGTTCGCGGTGTGTCATCTACCTCCGACAACACACTGACCCTCTCTAGCACCACGCGAGGCTCCACTGGAGCCTCTGCTCCCGGCCTACGTGACGCAGTGCCAGATTCCGACACTGCGTCCGTCGCTTGGCGCTCGACCCTTCCTCGGTCATTGCTAAAAGAGATGAGGTCTTCAAAAGACCTCGATCTCGAGGAGCCTCCTCGGCTCTGGTTGCCATCGGCAAGTGGAAAACGTCTGTTGCCCCCCCCAGAATACGAGGGGCTTGACGATCCCGAAGGGATCGTGGCGGATTCTCCAGCTGCTGAGCAGCTGGTACCGCCCTGGGGTATAATATTGCAGATCGTTTTTTTCATGGTAATTTTGTTTCCTTTGGAGGGTGTGGTCCCTATCTCCTTACTTTCCATCGTTTCCCCCCCCCCCCCCTTATGAATAGTCTATCGCCCTCACAGTCACGTCTGATGGGCAGACGCGTACCAGAGGGCGACAATATTACATACCAAAACATGCCCCGCAACGATGGCCCGTCGCGTGGCACGTAAAGGAAGATCCCCGACCCCGATTCACTCCCCGGGGACCCCGAGGAGTGAATCGCCAATCACGTACCGTCCGATGAGCTCGCTCCGTGAGCCATCGCACGGTACACGATGTGTCCCTCCCCATATTCACACTCCGATGACTCGGAGCGTGAATCGCGCACTGCCCGGGACGTCGGACAGGGCACCCCTCGCAAGAGTAAAGCGACTCCGGCGTGTGTGTCTCTCTTAGTCTGGTCTCTCACTTGGAATGGGAAAACTCCAAGATCATTGAGACACTCAAGCCCCACCACGACGACAACGTGGAGACACCCTCGGTGGGGGGTAGCCAGTCCCACCTAACCTAACCTAACCTAACCTAACCTTTTTTTTTTTTTTTTTTTTGTTCTCGGTGTGGAAATCCTCTATGGATGTCCTCCGCCCTGGGGAGAGCGGAGGGGTCTGTCAGACTCGTACTGACTAAAACCACACCGGTGTTCCCTCGCACACTTGCACCGGGGATCATGGGAACTAGTGCGCCTTCCACGATCCCCGGCTAGTGCCGGCCCGCTTCTGCGGGCCTCCTCAGTTCCGCGGGGGGAGTGAGGTGTACACCCCCCGCGACTTCCAATAGGGGCGCGCGTGGAACACTACGCGCCACCGCCTCGGGTCCAGTTATATGAAGGGACGGCGGACGTCCCCAAGTCCACCGTCCCTCTGCACCCGTTTAGGGGGGCTGGAAGAGGGCGTTGTCCGCCCTCCGCCGACGCCCGGTACGTCTGCTGCGGGTCGGGAGAGTGGTCTCGGCCTCCCTCACCCTTTCCGCAGCCTCCTTCTGTGAGATGACGGTTTCACAGAAGGAGATCACCGCATCCCACGACTCCGCGCTCCCGACCATCGAACGAGCGACGGCCGGCAGCGACAGGTCGGTTCCGACTTTTGTTATGAGGGCACGGCGCGGCTCCTCCCATGCGGCACACTCTGCCAGCGTATGCCGCGCCGTGTCCTCCAAGCAGTGGACGCAGTGATGACACCGGGCGTCCGGCTCCCTGTTTATGCGACACAGGTACTTCCCGAAGCAACCATGCCCCGAGAAAACCTGCGTCGCCCGAAACGACAGGGAGCCGTGCCTCCGCTCCAGCCATTCCTCGAGCACCGGTCGGATCGCCTCGATGGTAGCGAGACCGGCGGTAGGGCGCAAAAGCCTGTTCCGCCACTCCGCCACCAGGACCTCGCGGAGCTGGGACCGACGCAGATCGATCTCTCGCTGCATCGGCTCACCGCCCCGCGTCCGCGCCTCCTCGCGCCACCGGTACAGCGTCGCGAGGACCCTCGCCTCTAGGTCCCAGGGTGGCGACCCGGCCAGTGCACAAGCCGCCTCGTAGGAGATTGTGCGATACCCCCTGATAGACCTGACGGCCATCGCCCTCTGCGGTTTTCGCAGTATCGCGATGCTTCCAGCCGTCAGGTCAGTGGCCCACACCGGGGCCCCGTACAGGGCCATGGATCGCAGGACCCCTAGGTACAATCTCCTACAGGCGGTGCTCGGGCCCCCCAGATTGGGGAGCAGCGTTGCGAGCGCGCCCGCCGCGCCCATCAACTTGGGCACTAGCCGCCGGAAGTGGGGGCCAAAGTCCCAACGGAACCTTTTTTTTTTTTTTTTTTTTTTTTTTTTTTTTTTTTTTTTTTTTTTTTTGCGATGTGGAAATCCTCTATGGATGTCCTCCGCCCTGGGGAGAGCGGAGGGGTCTGTCAGACTCGTACTGACTAAAACCACACCGGTGTTCCCTCGCACACTTGCGTCGGGGGGCAACGGGATCTGATGCGACTTCCGCTGCCCCGGACTAGTGCCGGCCCGCCTGACCTCAGCGGGCCTCGTCCCGGGGGGGAGTGAGGTGTAAAGCTCCCCCCGTTACGTCTGAGAGAGGCGCGCGTGGAACACTACGCGCCGCCGTCTCGGGTCCAGTGTGATCGGGGGCGACGGATGTCCCCGAATCCGTCGCCCCTGGACCTATTTAGGGGGGCCGGAAGAGGGCGTTGTCCGCCCTCTGCCGACGCCCGGTGCGTCTGCTGCGGGATGGGCGGGAGCTCGTCATCTCCCTCTCCCTTTCCGCAGCCTCCTTCTGCGACATGACGGTTTCGCAGAAGGACACCACCGCGTCCCAGGACTCTGCGCTGCCGACCATCGAGCGAACGACGGTCGGCAGCGACAGGTCTCCTCCTACCTCCGTAACGAGCGCACGGCGCGGCTCATCCCACGCGGCGCACTCTGCTAGCGTATGCCGCGCCGTGTCTTCCAGACAGTGGACGCAGTGATGGCACCGGGCGTCCGGCTCCCTGCTTATGCGACACAGGTACTTCCCGAAGCAGCCGTGCCCCGAGAGCACCTGCGTCGCCCGAAACGTCAGGGAGCCGTGCTTCCTCCCGAGCCAGTCGTCGAGTACTGGCCGGATCGCCTCAACCGTGTCGAGGCCGGCGGTAGGGAGCTCTAACCTCCCCCGCCATTCCGCCACCATGACCTGTCGGAGCTGAGACCGGTACAGCGTGATCTGTCGCTGCACCAGCCTCTCGCCCCGATCATTGGCTTCCTCGCGCCACTGGTGCAGTGTCGCGAGGGTCTTCGCCTCCAGGTCCCACGGCGGGGATCCGGCCAGTACACAAGCCGCCTCATAGGAGATCGTGCGATATCCCCGTATGACAACAACGGAACCTTTTTTTTTTTTTTTTTTTTTTTTTTTTTGCGCTGAGAAATGCTTTATGCATGCCCATTTCGTCGGGGGACGAGACGGGGTATGTGGGACTCCTGTCGGTGTATGACAGTATACCCACTAAAACTCAGCGGTGTTCCCTCGTCGCCGTGGTGGGAGGGTCATGGGAAACCGGCTCAGCCTTTACGTCCACAACCCTCCCGGCGCATGCCCGCCTAGCTGGCGGGCCCCGCTAGCCCCCCAGGTTGGTGGGCAACGGGAATGGCCGGGAACACCTGGCCATTCCCGTCCGGCACTGGTGGAGGCCTGTGCAATACAGGCAAGGGTGCCCCCGCACCCGTTGCCTGCTGGCCTCCACCTGGGAGGAGTCGGAGATGACTGTCATACTGACGTCTTCTCCGACCCCTCCTCTGCCTTCGGAGCGGCGCCGCGTGAGGGTCGACCTCCCGCGCGCGCTCCGCCGCCTCCTTCTGGGACATGACGTGTTCACAGAAGGAGGCGACTGCCGCCCAGGACCCCTCGTCCCTCAGCATGGCGTTAACCACACCGGGGAGTGAGAGGTCCCGTCCGATCGCCGCAGTGAGACTGCGGCGCGGCTCCGTCCACGACGGGCACACCTCGAGGGTGTGCTGCGCCGTGTCCTCCGCCGCGCCACAGTCGTGGCACGACGGCGTCTCCTCCCGTCCGATCCGGCGCAGGTACGATCCGAAACACCCGTGCCCGGACAGCACCTGCACCAGACGGAACGAGAGGAACCCGTGCGACCGCTCGAGCCAGTCTCGCAGGACCGGCCCGATCGCGTCGACGGTTCGGCGGCCGAAGACTGCGGTGGCGAGGTCCCGCGTCCAGTGGACGACGATGGCGTCCCTCGCCTCCCGCCGGACGGCCTCCCGCTCTTCCGGGGCGGGGCGTTCCCCTCTCGCCCTCCGCCCCGCCGTCCACTCGTATACTCTGGCGAGCACCCACGCCTCGAGTTCCACGCCTCGAGTTACAACAACGGAACCTTTTTTTTTTTTTTTTTTTTTTTTTTTTTTTTTTTTTTTTTTTTTTATTAAGCGGTGAAAAATGCCTAACGCATACCGCACCGTCCGGGGAGACGGTTTGGTTATGTGGGGCTTGCACCCACTAAAAAAACACCGCCGTGAGCCTACTCTCGCCTTGGTGGATGAGCCGCGAGGACCGCTACGCATGACGTTCGCGGCCCATCCAGCGCAACCCGTTTCCGGGCACCAAACTCCTTTGGCGATGTCCGGGCTCACCTGAGACATCGCCACCACTCGTGAGGGCCGTTCAAAGCGACGACGATAGACGCCCCGATCTATCGCCCGCTGGCACCTCCTAGGGTGGCATCAGGTCGCCATGGCGCCTCCTCCGCCGCCCTGTCCTCCTGCGACGAATCGCGTCTGCGAGGGAGTCCTCCTCTCTGACGCGCTCAGCCGCCTCCTTCTGCGAGATGACGTCCTCGCAGAAGGACGCCACCGCCTCCCATGCCTCCCCGCTGTCGACCATGGCCTTGACCACGGCCGGTAAGGAGAGGTCTGCCCCGATTGCTGCTGCGAGAGCACGGCGCTGCACCGCCCAAGCAGGACAATGCTCGAGGGTGTGAAGCGCCGTATCCTCGCTGCAGCCGCACTGGTGGCACACGGGAGTCGCCTCCCGTCTGGCCACTTTGTGCAGGTATTTGCCAAAGCAGCCGTGACCTGACAATACCTGCACCAGACGGAAGGACAACGTCCCGTGTCGCCTCCGTGTCCACTCTTCCAAGATCGGCCGGATCGCCCCCACGGTCCAGTGACCTGCACTAGGCGTCTCCAGCCTCACCCTCCAAATTCGCAGGGTTTGGGATTGGGCCTCCCTACGCCACCTCGTGACCTGCTCAGGCGGCGGGCGCGTGCCACTCTCCGCCTGCAGGTCTGCGCTACGTCGGTAGACCTCGGCGAGCACCTGCGCCTCTAGATCCCACGGGGGTGTGCCCGCGAGGGCGCATGCCGCTTCCGCAGATATGGTGCGGTATCCGCGTATGACCCTGACTGCCATGACTCTCTGTGGCCTCCGCAGTAGAGCCTTGTTCTGGGCAGACAGGGACTCCGCCCACACCGGGGCCCCATAGAGCGCCATCGAGCGAACCACCCCCGTGTACAGCCGCCGGCAAACCACGTTTGGTCCGCCCAGGTTCGGCAACAGCCGGCTAAGGGCGGACGCCGTGCCGATCAGCTTCGGCGCAAGCTGAGCAAAGTGCTCGCCGAAGTTCCACCTCCGGTCCAAAACCAGGCCCAAGTATTTCATGCTTGCCCGTACCGCTATTGGTGCACCACCAATAGTGAGGTGTGCACCGGCCGGTGGCCGTCGTCGGGGCGCATGAAATACCAGGGCCTCCGTCTTTTCGAGGGCCACCTTGAGGCCCATCGCCTCGATTCGCCCCACGACGAGGGACGCGCCCTCGACGGCTGAGCGTGCCGCTTCCTCGTAGCTCCCTCCCCGGGCCGTGACGAGAGTGTCGTCAGCGTAGCAAATGACTCCCTGCCCGGGGGAGAGCAAACAGCGCAAGGACCAGTCGTAGCCTATGTTCCACAAGAGTGGACCCAAAACCGACCCCTGCGGAACACCGCACACGATGGCCCTGCGCACAACTTGGCCGTCGCGTCCCTCGTAGGAGATAAACCGCCCCTGCAGGTAGTCTGCTACCAGCAGCCTCAGGTAGGCGGGCACCTGATGGTAGCGGAGCGCCTCCTCGATGCAGCTGAATGGCAGAGTGTTGAACGCGTTGGCGATGTCTAAGGACACCGCCAACAACACCCCGCCCTGGGCGACTGCATCTTTCGCCTCGGCCTTGAGGCGCAGGATGGCGTCTATCGTCGAACGCCCTGCCCGGAAACCGAACTGGGCGTCCGACAAGTTCGGGCCTACTGCATCTAAGTGCCGGACGATGCGGATAGCGAGAATCTTCTCTAGCATCTTCCCCGCCTCGTCCAGCAAGACAATCGGCCTATACGCCGATGGAGACTCCGGGGGCCGCCCTGCCTTCTGGAGCAGCACCAGTCGACCCTCCTTCCAGGCCTTAGGGAACCGTCCCGACGTTAGACAGGCGTCAAACAGCTCCCTAAGCCTATCTTCCAGGGCCGCTTCCAGAGAGAGTGCCAACACCCTTGCAGGCACCCCATCCGGTCCGGGGGCAGTCCTCTTGGACCGCGCTCTCAGAATTGCTGCCCCCATCTCCGCGTCAGATATTGGGGGAGTCTCCACCTCCACATCTTGGTCGGCCTCCGCTTCGGCCATTGGCGGGGAAGGGTGATCCGCTCGATCCGGGAAGAGTGTCTCCACGACCCTGACGAGGAACTGAGGCTGGAGGGTTTCCGTCAGTGGGGGGCCTTGGGCACGGAGTTTTTTCCGCGCCGCACGGTACGGACGCCCCCAGGGATCACGGTTTAGATCCTCCAGTGCCTCAGCTCTCGATTGCTCCTTCGATCGACAGATCGCCAACTGCAGAGCCCCCCGAGCGTTGCGGTATGACTCATGCAATTGGGTCTGTAGGATCTCCAGCTCTTCATCACGGCGGCGTACCCTGCGAACCTGTGAGTAGATCCTCCGGGCAATTATACAGGCCGCGCGGAGGTCTGCTATCTCCTGGGACCACCAGTAGACCGCCCGCTTTGGAGAATGTTTTCGGAAGCGAGGCATGGCTGCATCGCACACAGCCGTCATGGCTTCGCGAAAGCGGTCAGCCTCGACGTCGACATCCTCTGCTGCAGGCGGCGAGGACAGCCAAGCCTGGACAATGGCTGCTTCCTCTAGGAGGTCCCCGTCAAGCCGCCTCGACGCCCACCGTGGGAACTGCCGAGCGTTAGGTCTTGGATTCACTGTTGGGCCCGAAGAGGCGGAGACATCCATACAGATGTACAGGTGATCCGATAGTGTCTCCACACTCTCTAGGACCCGCCAACCCTGAACCCGTGCGGCGACAGCAGGGGTAGCGAACGAGAGGTCCACTATTGACCCCCCGTGCTGCCGGACGCACGTGTTAACGGAGCCCCTGTTTAAAAGACAGAGGCCCGCAGCCGCTGCCCATTCCTCGACCGCCTCCCCCCTGACGTCCGTCCCGGGGGACCCCCACGCGGTGGACTTCGCGTTGAAGTCCCCCACAACGATGGCGTGGGACGGCATCATTCGTCGAACCGAGGTCCCCAGGCGGTCCAGGAAGTCCTCGAACTCCGCTAGGCTCCTGTTTGGGGAGAAATAAACTCCGAAGAGAATTATGTCCCCCCAGGTGGCCGCAACAAATCCTCGACTCCTCTCTCTGATGGAAAGTGGCGCCGAGGAGCTGATAATAGCGACGGAGCCGTCAATGTCCCCTACCCAGTCAGGACGATCCGGGACGAAGTACGGCTCCGCCACTATGGCCACACCTATCGTCCGCTCCGCCATGGTTTGGAGAACCAAGTCCTGCGCACTAGCGCAGTGGTTCAAGTTCGCCTGGAGGAGAGAATGAAAACGGACCGGGTCCATAATTAGTCCGTAATCATTATCGCCTCCTGCGATGGCTCCTCCAATCGCACTGCGCCGGAAGCAGTCTGGAGCAGAGATGTCAGACCGTCCCTGCCAGAACGGACCGGCGGCCTGCAGTCCTTTCTGCCAGCGACGTGGCCGGTCGGTCTTCCTGCCGCCGCGCACAGTAAGCAGTGCGGGTCGGCAGCGCACGCGGACGCCGGATGACCCGGCTCACCGCAGCGGAAACAGTGTCCACTGAGGTCGACGCCAGAGTCGCACCTCCGGCCCACGTGTCCCAATCCCCAGCACCTGTAGCACCTCATGGGCCGAGCGTCCAGAACCACGACTCTGGCAGAGCTCCAACCCACCAAGAGCCGGCCGGCGTCGGCCAACTGTTTTGCCACTGCAACGGGGCAACGGATCCAGATAGACCTGGCGCCTCCCGGGCCAGATCGAATTGGACCGACTCGGACCGCGTCCGACGAACAGCCAGTCTTACGCGCAATCGCGTCCTGCACGTCCTGCCCGGACACGGAGTCGTCAAGCCCTGAGATGCGCAGTTCAGCGCACTTCGTCGGCCTTGAGACCTTGACCTCCTCTGCCAATACCGCTCGCAGTTTCTCTGCAACGCGGTCTGCCCCAACAGTGCCTTCGGCCCCTGGGAACTCCAGCATGCGGGCCCCGGTTAAGGCCTGTCGGAACCTGACATCTGTAATGCCAAGCTCCTTCAGGTTTACGGCTTGTCTGGCCTTGGTGAGGACGGCCGCGTACGTGACACCCCTGTCCGCTGCTTCAGGCTGTAGGGTGAGTACTACCGCAGCAGACCTGGGCGCACGAAGCCCTCTCTTGGCGTTCTTGCCCTTCTTGGGCCCGGAAGACTTGTCTCCCTGAGCGGTGGAGGCCGCCACAGTCTTCTTCTTCTTCTTCTTCTTCCCGTTCTTCCTCCTTGCGGTCTGCCAGCCTTCACTGGCAGACGCCGATGGGTCTGCATTGGGGGCTCGTGTAGTGGCCGTTGGAACGGACCCACTCGGAAGAGCACCCCTTTGCGTCTCAGGCACCGTAGACGGCACCTGAGGAGCCACGGAAGGCTGTTTCGGCCTTTTGCCAGTGCCGCTAGCGCTGTTAGCAGGAGCCGCCACACTCCTGCGGTCTGCTGCCAGAGGCGGACGAACGGTCCTCGCCGGCAAAAGGCGTTCCTCGATGCCAGCAAACCGGGCATCCATCATTTTCCCGATCTGGGAAACGATGGCATGCGCCTGCATCTCGCTCATAGATGTTACCTGCGGGAGCGACTTCTCCGGAGCAGAAGAACACCTTGGATCTACGGGCCCCGACTGCGGCGGACCTTCCGGCCGTACCCGGAGACCCACGACTTCCTCCCGCAGGGCCACCATCTCTTGACGGAGAGCTTCGACCTCCATCCGCAGTCGGTCGTTCAGCAGGTGGAGCCTTCGAGTCTCTTCACTGGAGCTCCTGCTAGCGAGCCCCTCTATAGCCAGTCTGACCCGCTCTGCTGCCTCTCTGATTGCCCGCTGACTCGTGCCCTTTAAGTTTTTGGACTTTCGAGTGGTGTCCAAAACCACCTCGATGTCCAGTAGGGCTCTTTTTTCGAGTTCCTCTGCTGTGATGGAGGAACTCTGCCCGTTTAGAGGAACCTCAGCGCTGACAGGCGCATCCACACTCTCCTCTACAGGTGCATTGACGGCCAATTGGCACGCCGGAGACACGCTCATTGCCCCATCGGAGTCGCCAACTCCGCTGGCCATCGGCGTATCAGGGCGCTTCAGGAAGCGGCCCCGAGTGTCGCGTGACGGTGCCGGAATGTTTGCTCCGGAAGGCAACCCGCGTCCTCTGCCCCTCCTGGTTGTCGACACCTTGGGGGCCGGCAGGTTCTCCTCGCTAGAGGACAAACCCGCCGAACCCGCGTCCGACCCACAGACACGCGGCCGCTTTCCCCAAAACTTGGAGGGAGCGGCCGCAACGGCTTGCGAAAGGGCGGGTGTGTTGTCGAAGGTAGACGACATACCACCCACCCTCTCCAAAACCACGCGAGGCTCCGCTGGAGCCTCCGCTCCTGGCCTCAGTGACGCAGTGCCAGAGTCCGACACTGCGTCCGACGCGTGGCGCTCGACCCGTCCTCGATTAAAATTAAAAGAGATGAGGTCTTCAAAAGACCTCGATCTCGAGGAGCCTCCTCGGCTCTGGTTGCCATCGGCAAGCGGAAAACGTCTGTTGCCCCCCCCAGAATACGAGGGGCTTGACGATCCCGAAGGGATCGTGGCGGATTCTCCAGCTGCTGGGCAGCTGGTACCGCCCTGGGGTAAAATATTCCAGATCGTTTTTTTCATTTTTTTTTTTTTTTTGTTTTCCTTTGAAGGGTGTGGTCCCTCTCTCCTTACTTTCATCGTTTCCCCCCCCCCCCCAATGACCATTCCATCACCCTCTCAGTCACGTCTGATAGGCAGACGCGTACCAGAGCATGTGAAAACAGGATCCCAAACCCAGATTCACTCCCCGAGGACCCCGAGGACCCCGAGGAGTGAATCGCCAATCACGTACCGTCCGATGAACCCGCTCCGTGAGCCATCGCACGGTACACGATGTGTCCCTCCCCATATTCACACTCCGATGACTCGGAGCGTGAATCGTGATCGCGCACTGCCCGGGACGACGGACAGGGCACACCTCGCAAGAGTCTGAAGCGACTCCGGCGTGTGTGTCTCTCTTAGTCTGGTCTCTCACTTGGAATTGGAAAACTCCAAGATCATTGAGACACTCAAGCCCCACCACGACGACAACGTGGAGACACCCTCGGTGGGGACAACAACGGAACCTTTTTTTTTTTTTTTTTTGCGCTGAGAAATGCTTTATGCATGCCCGTTCGTCGGGGGACGAGACGGGGTATGTGGGACTCCTGCCGGTGTCTGACAGTATACCCACTAAAACTCAGCGGTGTTCCCTCGTCGCCGTGGTGGGAGGGTCATGGGAAACCGGCTCAGCCTTTACGTCCACAACCCTCCCGGCGCGTGCCCGCCTAGCTGGCGGGCCCCGCTAGCCCCCCAGGTTGGTGGGCAACGGGAATAGCCGGGAACACCTGGCCATTCCCGTCCGGCATTGGTGGAGGCCTGTGCAATACAGGCAAGGGTGCCCCCGCACCCGTTGCCTGCTGGCCTCCACCTGGCAGGAGTCGGAGATGACTGTCATACTGACGTCTTCTCCGACCCCTCCTCTGCCTTCGGAGCGGCGCCGCGTGAGGGTCGACCTCCCGCGCGCGCTCCGCCGCCTCCTTCTGGGACATGACGTGTTCACAGAAGGAGGCGACTGCCGCCCAGGACCCCTCGTCCCTCAGCATGGCGTTAACCACACCGGGGAGTGAGAGGTCCCGTCCGATCGCCGCAGTGAGACTGCGGCGCGGCTCCGTCCACGACGGGCACACCTCGAGGGTGTGCTGAGCCGTGTCCTCCGCCGCGCCACAGTCGTGGCACGACGGCGTCTCCTCCCGTCCGATCCGGTGCAGGTACGATCCGAAACACCCGTGCCCGGACAGCACCTGCACCAGACGGAACGAGAGGAACCCGTGCGACCGCTCGAGCCAGTCTCGCAGGACCGGCCCGATCGCGTCGACGGTTCGGCGGCCGAAGACTGCGGTGGCGAGGTCCCGCGTCCAGTGGACGACGATGGCGTCCCTCGCCTCCCGCCGGACGGCCTCCCGCTCTTCCGGGGCGGGGCGTTCCCCTCTCGCCCTCCGCCCCGCCGTCCACTCGTATACTCTGGCGAGCACCCACGCCTCGAGTTCCCAAGGCGGGGTGCCGGCCAGAGCACACGCTGCCGCGGAGCCCACCGTGCGGTAGGCCCGCGCCGCCCGCTGAGCTATGGCCCTCTGGGGCGCCCGTAAGGCGGCGGCGTTCTCCCTCCTCTGGAGGGAGTCCTCCCAGATAGGGGCCCCGTAGAGGGCCATACTCTTCAAGATGCCGGCGTACAATTGCCGGCATCGTGCGCTGGGCCCCCCCAGGTTGGGAAGCAGCCATGAGAGGGCGCCCGCGGTTTTCAGCAGGCGCGACGACAGCCCGCTAAAATGCGGGCCGAAGCGCCACCTGCTGTCGAGTACGAGGCCCAGATATTTCATCTGGGCCTTGACCTCGATTCTGACGCCCTCCACGAAGATGTGGGCGTCAGGTGGGGGGCGCTGCCGAGGTCCGTGGAAAAACACGGCCTCGGTTTTGTGCAGCGCCACCGTAAGTCCTAGGCGGCGGATCCTCCCCGCGACCAAGGATCCACCCGCCGAGGCCAAGTTGGCCGCCTCCCTGAAACTCCCCCCCCGGGCGGTGAGGAGAGTGTCGTCCGCGTAGCAGACGACACTCGTGCCTCGGAGGAGAGTTCCCCGCAGGAGCCAATCGTAGCCGACGTTCCAGAGGAGAGGGCCCACGACCGACCCCTGCGGAACGCCGGCCTCGACGGCGTATCGCCGGACTTGTCCAGACCTATTTACCAGGAGGACCGCCCGGTCCTCCAGGTAGCTGGCCAGCAGACGGCGCAGGTATCGAGGCACTCCGTGGAATCGGAGCGCCTCTAGGATGGTGGAGTGGGGAACGGAGTTGAAGGCATTGGCTATGTCGAACGACACGGCCAACAATCCGTCCCCCGCCTCCACCGCCTCCTTCACCTGGCCCTTGAGGCAGGCCAGCGCGTCCACGGTGGAACGCTCAGCCCGAAAACCGAACTGAGCGTCCGACAAGTCCGGCCCGATGTCCCGCAAGTGGCCCTTTAGGCGGGCAGCTATTATCCCCTCGAACATTTTACCGACCTCATCGAGCAGGACGATGGGCCGGTATGCCGAGGGGGAGTCTGCCGGGCGGCCCTCCTTGCGGAGGAGGCACAGCTGCCCGTCCTTCCACGGCTTCGGGAACCTCCCCGACGCAAAGCATGCGCTGAAGAGGTCCCGCAACCGCTCCTGCATTTGAGCGGCGGCGATTGCCACCACTCTTGCAGGCACGCCGTCGGGGCCCGGAGCCGTTTTCTTGGCGCGGATGCGGAGAATCGCCGCGCCAAGTTCCGACTCCGTGACAGGCGGGGCCTCCTCCGCTTCCTCGTCCGGTGGCGGCGGAGCCTCCTCCAGCGCTGGGCCCATCACTGGCGGGGCGAAGTTGCCCCTGCGCGGGAACAGGGACTGGACCACCCCGTCCAGAAATGAGGGCTCCAGGGTCTCGGCAACCGGGGGACCAAAGGGGCGCAACTTGTTGCGCGCTGCCTTGTATGGTCTCCCGTAGGGGTCGTTGTCGAGACCCTCCAGCAGCTCGGCTCTCGACGAGTCCCTGGCGGTGGCGATGGCCCGCTCGAGGACCATTTTTGCCTCCACGTACACCTCGTAGAGGTGGTCCTCGTCGGCCGGGTCCCGTCGACGCCGCCGCCGGCTCCGCGTGTAGGCCCTCCTCGCCTCCACGCACGCGGCTCGAAGCCCCGCCAGCTCCGTCGACCACCAGTACACGGCGCGTCTGGGCGGCGGTCGGCTAGACCGAGGCATGCTATGGTTGCATACCTCGGTCAGAGACTCTCTGAGTCGCCCCGCCGCTTCGTCCACGTCCATGCCGGTGGTAGGCGGCGACAGCCAGTCCCGCAGGAACGCCGCTTCCCTCGCTGCCTCCCTGTCCAGGCGGGCTACAGCCCACCGCGGGAACGATGATCGCCCCGAGACGGGCTGCATCCCTCCGGAGACGCTGGCGGAGATGTCGAACCGCACGTAGCGGTGGTCCGACATGGTCTCCACCAGGTCCACCCGCCAGTTCAGCACGCGCGCGGCCAACGCCTAACCTAACCTTTTTTTTTTTTTTTTTTTTTTTTTTGCGCTGAGAAATGCTTTATGCATGCCCGTTCGTCGGGGGACGAGACGGGGTATGTGGGACTCCTGTCGGTGTATGACAGTATACCCACTAAAACTCAGCGGTGTTCCCTCGTCGCCGTGGTGGGAGGGTCATGGGAAACCGGCTCAGCCTTTACGTCCACAACCCTCCCGGCGCATGCCCGCCTAGCTGGCGGGCCCCGCTAGCCCCCCAGGTTGGTGGGCAACGGGAATGGCCGGGAACACCTGGCCATTCCCGTCCGGCATTGGTGGAGGCCTGTGCAATACAGGCAAGGGTGCCCCCGCACCCGTTGCCTGCTGGCCTCCACCTGGCAGGAGTCGGAGGTGACTGTCATACTGACGTCTTCTCCGACCCCTCCTCTGCCTTCGGAGCGGCGCCGCGTGAGGGTCGACCTCCCGCGCGCGCTCCGCCGCCTCCTTCTGGGACATGACGTGTTCACAGAAGGAGGCGACTGCCGCCCAGGACCCCTCGTCCCTCAGCATGGCGTTAACCACACCGGGGAGTGAGAGGTCCCGTCCGATCGCCGCAGTGAGACTGCGGCGCGGCTCCGTCCACGACGGGCACACCTCGAGGGTGTGCTGCGCCGTGTCCTCCGCCGCGCCACAGTCGTGGCACGACGGCGTCTCCTCCCGTCCGATCCGGCGCAGGTACGATCCGAAACACCCGTGCCCGGACAGCACCTGCACCAGACGGAACGAGAGGAACCCGTGCGACCGCTCGAGCCAGTCTCGCAGGACCGGCCCGATCGCGTCGACGGTTCGGCGGCCGAAGACTGCGGTGGCGAGGTCCCGCGTCCAGTGGACGACGATGGCGTCCCTCGCCTCCCGCCGGACGGCCTCCCGCTCTTCCGGGGCGGGGCGTTCCCCTCTCGCCCTCCGCCCCGCCGTCCACTCGTATACTCTGGCGAGCACCCACGCCTCGAGTTCCCAAGGCGGGGTGCCGGCCAGAGCACACGCTGCCGCGGAGCCCACCGTGCGGTAGGCCCGCGCCGCCCGCTGAGCTATGGCCCTCTGGGGCGCCCGTAAGGCGGCGGCGTTCTCCCTCCTCTGGAGGGAGTCCTCCCAGATAGGGGCCCCGTAGAGGGCCATACTCTTCAAGATGCCGGCGTACAATTGCCGGCATCGTGCGCTGGGCCCCCCCAGGTTGGGAAGCAGCCATGAGAGGGCGCCCGCGGTTTTCAGCAGAACCTAACCTAACCTAACCTTTTTTTTTTTTTTTTTTTTTTGCGCTGAGAAATGCTTTATGCATGCCCGTTCGTCGGGGGACGAGACGGGGTATGTGGGACTCCTGTCGGTGTATGACAGTATACCCACTAAAACTCAGCGGTGTTCCCTCGCACACTTGCGTCGGGGGGCAACGGGATCTGATGCGACTTCCGCTGCCCCGGACTAGTGCCGGCCCGCCTGACCTGCGGGCCTCGTCCCGGGGGGGAGTGAGGTGTGAAACTCCCCCCGTTACGTCTGAGAGAGGCGCGCGTGGAACACTACGCGCCGCCGTCTCGGGTCCAGTGTGATCGGGGGCGACGGACGTCCCCGAATCCGTCGCCCCTGGACCCATTTAGGGGGGCCGGAAGAGGGCGTTGTCCGCCCTCTGCCGACGCCCGGTGCGTCTGCTGCGGGATGGGCGGGAGCTCGTCATCTCCCTCTCCCTTTCCGCAGCCTCCTTCTGCGACATGACGGTTTCGCAGAAGGACACCACCGCGTCCCAGGACTCTGCGCTGCCGACCATCGAGCGAACGACGGTCGGCAGCGACAGGTCTCCTCCAACCTCCGTAACGAGCGCACGGCGCGGCTCATCCCACGCGGCGCACTCGGCCAGCGTATGCCGCGCCGTGTCCTCCAGACAGTGGACGCAGTGATGGCACCGGGCGTCCGGCTCCCTGCTTATGCGACACAGGTACTTCCCGAAGCAGCCGTGCCCCGAGAGCACCTGCGTCGCCCGAAACGTCAGGGAGCCGTGCTTCCTCCCGAGCCAGTCGTCGAGTACTGGCCGGATCGCCTCGACCGTGTCGAGGCCGGCGGTAGGGAGCTCTAGCCTCCCCCGCCATTCCGCCACCATGACCTGTCGGAGCTGAGACCGGTACAGCGTGATCTGTCGCTGCACCAGCCTCTCGCCCCGATCATTGGCCGCCTCGCGCCACTGGTGCAGTGTCGCGAGGGTCTTCGCCTCCAGGTCCCACGGCGGGGATCCGGCCAGTACACAAGCCGCCTCGTAGGAGATCGTGCGATATCCCCGTATGACCCTGACGGCCATCGCTCTCTGCGGTCTGCGCAGAACAGCGATAGTGCGGGCCGTCAGGTCTGTCGCCCAAATCGGGGCCCCGTAAAGGGCCATCGATCGCACGATCCCCACGTACAACCGCCTACAGGCGGTGCTCGGGCCCCCCAGATTGGGAAGCAGCGTTGACAGCGCGCCCGCCGCGCCCATCAACTTGGGCACCAGCCGCTGAAAGTGGGGGCCGAAGTCCCAACGGCTGTCGAGCACCAATCCTAAGTACTTCATGGTTGACTCGACAGCGATCCGGACCCCACCGACCACAATGTGTGATCCCAGCGGCGGCGCCCGTCGGGGGCCATGAAAAGCAATGGCCTCCGACTTGTTGAGGGCCACTTCCAGCCCCAGGCGTCGTATGCGGCTCACCACCTGTGAGACCGCAGCCGTAGCCAGCAACGCTGCCTCCCTGTACGAGCTCCCCCGAGCCGTGACCAGCGTGTCGTCCGCATAACACGTCAGGTCCACTCCCGGCGGGAGCTCGCACCGCAAAACCCAGTCGTACCCGATGTTCCACAGGGGTGGGCCCAGAACCGACCCCTGCGGAACACCGCACGACATCTCGCGACGGCCCGCGCCGTCGCGTCCCATGTAGGTGACACACCTTCCCGAAAGATAAGCCCCCACAATGTTGCGGAGGTAGGAAGGCACCCGATGGTATCGCAGGGCCTCCCTAATGCAACCCCAGGGCAGGGTGTTGAACGCGTTGGAGATGTCCAAGGACACCGCCAGCACCACCCCACCCTGGGACACCGCTTCCTCCGCCAGGACTCTCACCCTCATGATGGCGTCGATGGTGGAGCGCCCACGCCGGAAGCCAAACTGGCTGTCGGCCAGGTTCGGCCCCTCTGTACACAAGTGGCTGACGAGGCGATCTGCGATTACACGCTCGAGCATCTTGCCCGCCTCGTCCAGCAACACTATGGGCCGATAAGCCGACGACGAATCCGCTGGGCGCCCCGCCTTCCTGAGCAGGACCAGTCGACCAGTCTTCCACCTGCTAGGGAACTGGCCCCGCTCAAGGCACGCCGAGAAGAGTCCCCTCAGTGGGGGCTCCAGCTCCTTCAGGGCGAGGACTAGAGCGCGACCAGGCACTCCGTCGGGCCCCGGAGCAGTGTTTTTTGCCCGGAGCCGCAATATGGCCGCGCTCATCTCTGCCTGTGTCACCTCTGGGACGGTTTCGCTCTCCTCTTCTTCCGACTCTGCAGCTGTGGGCAGAGCCATCGGCGGTGGCTCGTACTCGGCTCTCTCAGGGAAGAGAGCTGAGACCACTCGCTCCAGAAACTGCAGCTCGAGACCTTCCGTTAGCGGGGGCGCCCACGGCCGAAGTTTCCCTCGGACCGTGCGGTAAGGGCGCCCCCACGGATCCCCGTCTAGGGTCGCCAGCAGCTCCTCTCTGGAGCGCGTCTTTGACTCGCCGATGGCCAACCACAGAGCCTCCTTCGCCGCGCGGTACACCTCATACAGCGCGGCTTCTTCGTCGGGATCCCGCAGACGTCTCCTCCGACATCGCGTGTACGGGCGTCTGGCGTCTGCGCACTCGACGCGCAGCCGCTCTACCTCGACGCACCACCAGTACACGCGGCGCCTTGCGGACAGAGAGGAGACGCGTGGCATGGACGCGTCGCAGGTTTGCGTCATCGCGTCGCTAAACCACTGCGCCTCCCGTTCGACGTCGACGGGACCGACGGTAGCCGACTCCCGGATCCAGGCTTGGACGATAGTGGCTTCCTCGAGAGCCTCCCTGTCGAGGCGTTTCAGCGCCCAACGCGGGCCGTCTCTTCGGGGGGCCGATTGGCTACGACCTTCAGCGGTCTGGGTGGAGACGTCGAAGCGTATGTATCGGTGATCCGATAGCGTCTCCACCTCCGCTTCCACGTGCCAATCACGAACGCGGTGCGCGACAGCGGGACTAGCGAACGACACGTTCACAATGGACCCGCCCCGCTGTCGCACACACGTGTAGGCCGAACCCCGATTTAAGACAGCCAGGCCCGTCGTAACGGCCCACTCCTCTAGCACATCGCCTCTCGGGTCTGTGACCGGGGATCCCCACGCCGCGGACTTGGCGTTCAGATCACCGAGAAGCAAAATGGGCCGAGGATGAGACCGGCCGACGACGGCTCCCAACTCGACAAGGAAACTCTCGAAGTCGGCGAGACTCCTGTTGGGCGAAAAGTATGCCCCGATCGTGACGATCCCGTTCACAAGGGCGGCAACCCAACCGTGACCCCGGGACACGTCGACAAGAGTCGCGCCGATGATGGCCACCAGGCCGTCCAGATCCCCTGCCCAGTTATCTCGGGGGGGGGGGGACAAAATACGGCTCAGCGACCACCGCCACATTTACCGACCACTCCGCCATACTCAGGACCAAGAGATCCTGAGCTCTGGTGCAGTGGTTGATATTCGCCTGGAGGAAATGGAGCGCCATCACTGGCAGTCCATTTCCCCGGCGCCTCGTCCAACCACAGGCCGGGAGTCGGCCGAACAGATGCTAGGGGGTGCGGCCCCCGCAGCCTTGGTCCAACGCTTGCTGCGCTTTCTGGGCGCGCCGCAAGCGTTGCCGCCAGTTCTGTGCCCCGCAGACTTTCCTGCAGCCGCACAGAGGCTGCAGTTTGGCTCCGCGGAGCACTGGGACGCCTTATGGCCGGGCTGACCGCAGCGATAACACAAATCGCTGCGGTCTGCTTCGCTAGTGCACTGGGCCCGGACGTGCCCTTTCTCCAGGCACCGGTAGCACTGCATGGCCCTGGGTGCCAGGAGTTTAACTCTCGCTGACACCCAGCCCACCAGCAGACGTCCCGCGTCGGCAACTTTTTTTGCCGCAGCTACTGGGCACCGCACCCAGATGGTGCCCAGCCCTCCAGCGTTGACGCGGATTTCGCCCGCCCGCACATTTTCTGGCGGGCATCCACCGCTCCGGGCTATGGCCACCACCACCTCCTCCGGGGAAACAGATTCGTCCAGCCCATCGACGCGCACCTCAGCCGTCTTGATGGGTCTGGACACCCGGGCCTCCTCGGGGTTGAGGACGTCCCTCAGCTTTGCAGCTAGAGAGTCCGCCCTCTCGGCACTGCTGGTCCCCGCCAACTCGAACATCTTGGCCCCCGTGGCTGCCGTTCTGAAACGGAAGCCATCCGGGGTGCCAAAATCGGCAAAGACCAGCTTGCCTCTCGCCTCCGCCAGTACCTTCTGGTACGTCACGCCTCTCTCCTTGGCTTCGGGCTGCAGCGTGACTACTACAGCCTCGGAGCGAGGGACGCGGATTTTCGGGGCCTGCCCCTTGGAGCCCGGTGCGTTCTTGGCCTTGTGGCCCCTCTTCCGCCTCTTTTTGCGGCTTTCGGCCGTCTTCCAGGCACCCTCTTTTTCTTTGGGGGACGAGCTGCTCCCTTCAGTGGCGTTACTCGTCCCCTTCACGGCCTTTTTGCCCACCTGCGTGGGCTTTTTGGGCGCCTGCGTGGGCTTTTTTGGCACAGGTGGCGCTTTAGCCACCTGTGCCCACGTTGGCCCAGCTGTTGCTGGAGCGGGCTCCGCCTCCTTCCTTCGCTTATCTGCCGCCAGCGGCGGACGAAGGCGAACAGGGGGGTTGAGCCTGGGCTCTAGGCTGTCCAGGCGGGCGGTCATTATGCTCAACAGCCGGTTGAACTGGTCTTCCCCCAAAGACCCGTTCTGTGGCAGAGCACGACTGTCCGCAGTCGTCGCACCCTGCTGCCGGCTGAAGTCTGCCCTCAGGGCGCTGACCTCCCGCTGGAGCTCCTCCATCCTCGTTTGGAGACGGTGATTTTCCTCTCGGAGCTTCACCGTCTCCTCCGAGATCGTGCGGTCAAGGAGGACGTCCACCGCCTCCTTGATCCCGTCCGCCGCCTCTTTTAGGGCCCGCGTGAACGTCCCCTTCAGGTTGCCAGATTTCGTGGCTACCTTCAGGACGACGTCCACGCCGTCCAAAACTTGGCGGCTAAGGGCCTCTGCCGTCAAGCCTTCAGGAGCTGCGGTGGTCTGCATCCGCCTCTCCCTTGCCCGTCGAGCCAACTCAGCGACCTCGTCGGTCGCGATGGCCTTCCGGCCCTCTCTCCTCGCGGCACTGAGCTCGGCCTTTGTGCTGAGCAAAGCGATGGAGGCCTCGGCATCACCCTGCTCCACATGCATTGAGCCGTCGGAGTCGCTAACTCCGCTGGCCATCGGCGTATCAGGGCGCTTCAGGAAGCGGCCCCGAGTGTCACGTGACGGTGCCGGAGTGTTTGCTCCGGAAGGCAACCCGCGTCCTCTGCCCCTCCTGGTTGTCGACACCTTGGGGGCCGGCAGGTTCTCCTCGCTAGAGGACAAACCCGCCGAACCCGCGTCCGACCCACAGACACGCGGCCGCTTCCCCCAAAACTTGGAGGGAGCGGCCGCAACGGCTTGCGAAAGGGCGGGTGTGTTGTCGAAGGTAGACGACATACCACCCACCCTCTCCAAAACCACGCGAGGCTCCGCTGGAGCCTCCGCTCCTGGCCTCAGTGACGCAATGCCAGAGTCCGACACTGCGTCCGACGCGTGGCGCTCGACCCGTCCTCGGTTGAAATTAAAAGAGATGAGGTCTTCAAAAGACCTCGATCTCGAGGAGCCTTCTCGGCTCTCGTTGCCATTGGCAAGCGGAAGACGTTTGTTGCCCCCCCCAGAATACGGTGGGCTTGACGATCCCGTAGGGATCGTGGCGGATTATCCAGCTGCTGAGCAGCTGGTACCGCCCTGGGGTAATATCTTCCAAATCGTCTTTTTCATTTTATTTTTTCCTTTGAAGGGTGTGGTCCCTGTCTCCCTTCTCATCATCGTTTCCCCCCCCCCCCCCCCCTTATGACTAGTCTATCGCCCTCACAGTCACGTCTGATGGGCAGACGCGTACCAGAGGGCGACAATATTACATCCCAACATATGCCCCGCAACGATGGCCCGTCGCGTGGCATACTCCGATGACTCGGAGCGTGAATCGCGCACTGCCCGGAACGACGGACAGGGCACCCCTCGCCAGAGTCTGAAGCGACTCCGGCGTGTGTGTCACTCTTAGTCTGGTCTCTCACTTGGTATGGGAAAAACTCCAAGATCATTGAGACACCCAAGCCCCACCACGACGACAACGTGGAGACACCCTCGGTGGGGAGAACCTTTTTTTTTTTTTTTTTTTTGTTCTCGGTGTGGAAATCCTCTATGGATGTCCTCCGTCCTGGGGAGAGCGGAGGGGTCTGTCAGACTCGTACTGACTAAAAACCACACCGGTGTTCCCTCGCACACTTGCACCGGGGATCATGGGAACTAGTGCGCCTTCCACGATCCCCGGCTAGTGCCGGCCCGCTTCTGCGGGCCTCCTCAGTTCCGCGGGGGGAGTGAGGTGTACACCCCCCGCGACTTCCAATAGGGGCGCGCGTGGAACACTACGCGCCGCCTCGGGTCCAGTTATATGAAGGGACGGCGGACGTCCCCAAGTCCACCGTCCCTCTGCACCCGTTTAGGGGGGCTGGAAGAGGGCGTTGTCCACCCTCCGCCGACGCCCGGTACGTCTGCTGCGGGTCGGGAGAGTGGTCTCGGCCTCCCTCATCCTTTCCGCAGCCTCCTTCTGTGAGATGACGGTTTCACAGAAGGAGATCACCGCATCCCACGACTCTGCGCTCCCGACCATCGAACGAGCGACGGCCGGCAGCGACAGGTCGGTTCCGACTTCTGTTACGAGGGCACGGCGCGGCTCCTCCCATGCGGCACACTCTGCCAGCGTAAGCCGCGCCGTGTCCTCCAAGCAGTGGACGCAGTGATGACACCGGGCGTCCGGCTCCCTGTTTATGCGACACAGGTACTTCCCGAAGCAACCATGCCCCGAGAAAACCAAAAAAAAACTAAAGGAAAATTTTCTTTGTATGCATACGCGTGTGAGCGAGAGTTTTAATAGAGATGTGTAAGTGTGGGTGTAATTGCGTTTAGTTATGTGTGTGTGTGTGTGTGTCTGTGTGTATTTGTGTATGTAATTATACTACGACATTGTACTTAAGAGGTTTTCCGTCTCTTGGTAGGTCAGTCCCTGAAGCCATTTAGTTATTAGATTTTTACAATCGCGGCTAGATAGTTGGTAAATCGGGAGTATTTTATTCAATTTGTTGTACAATGTAGGTGCAAGAAAATAATTGAACCTACTGGAATGGGTAAGGTTACTTTTCCTAGTTACACAAACTATGTCTTTACGCCTTTTGGAGATTTTTTTGTATGGGGTCGCAGAATGCTGAATTAGGACAGTTTTTGCTATGAAAAGTTGCCTCACAGTCAACACTTGACAACTTTTATAAAGTTCGGCAGTAGGAAATATATAATTTTTAAAGTTGCTCACTTTTAAGATAGCTCTCTGCACTCTTTCTAATTTTAATAACCTTGTTTTTGGCGCACCTCCCCAGGTCGATATGCAATAACTCAGTAACGATTGGCAAAGTGCAAAATAGACCTGCCTTAACAATCGTGCATCAGCTACGTGACGTAGGGTTTTAAAAATATAAATTAGTTTCCTAACTCTATTCTGTAATAACTCAATGTGGAGTGAGAAAGAAAGACCATTGTCTAGAGTTACGCCAAGATATTTGGTATTGGTCACTTGAGCTATTTTGGGACAATTACAGATCTGGTCGTCGGGAACAGAGCACGAATGCGCGACAAGGTACAGGGAGGGTGGAGGTTGGGTGGTTTGACGGAGTGAGAAAGTCATATAGTTGGTTTTGTCAGTATTGAGTGTTAGTGAGTTTTTAGCCAACCATTCCTTAATTATATTAAAACCATATTGAGCTTTCTTAAAGACTTCTGGCCATGTGTCACCAACAAATGAAAGTGCAGTGTCGTCTGCGAACGCCGTTATCTTGGTGTCATTTAACTTAATCTGGCATAGGTCGTTTAGGTATACGAGGAAAAGAGTCGGCCCGATCACACTCCCCTGCGGAACTCCATATGTTATTGGCAGCTCATCACTCACATAATTATTAATTTTTACACATTGGGTTCGGTTATGTAGATAGTCCCTCAGAATAGATTCACCTCTCACGCCAATTTTTTCCAGCTTATGAAGTAGGAGGGGAGTAGAGACTGTGTCAAACGCCTTAGCCAGATCTAGGAAGATAGTGAGGACCTTTTTCTTTTCGTCTAAGTTTTTGACTATATGGTTAGTAAGATCCAGGACTGCATTAGAGGTGGATCTATTTCATCTAAAGCCATACTGAGCGGTTGACAATAAGTTCTTGTCTTCCAGGAATTTTATCAGTCGTTTATTAATTATTCGCTCCAGGATCTTGGATAGTATAGGCAATACGGCAATCGGACGATAATTGGCGACACAGTCTTTACCCCCACTCTTGTAAATGGGATGGATAATTGACTTTTTAAAACATGAGGGGAAAGTACTTGTTTCGAGGCAGAGGTTAAAAACATGGGTTATGACGGGGATGAGGAGGTTTTTGTATCGCTTGAGAAGAGCTGTAGGAATGTTATCCCATCCTACAGCACAGTCAGATCTTAAAGAGAATAAAATTGATTCAACTTCGCTGCAATCGGTTGGTAAAATAACAAAAGAGTTACAGGAGGAGTTGTCGGGGACATGTACCTGGAATTTTGATTGGGGGTTTAGAGATTTTATGTTGGTTGCGAGGTTTTTGCCAATGTTCGCAAAGTAGTCGTTTACTTGATTGACAGAGTATTCAGGGGATGTAGAAGTGTGTAGTAAATCAGAAGATGAAGTTTTAGATTTAACACAGTTAGTTACGCGTTTTATTACCTGCCAGATTCGCTTATTATCCGTGCCAGCGTCTGCTAGCTCCTTTCGATCATGGTCTCTCTTAACCTTTTTTAGTACTTTGTGACAAAAATTTCGGTATCTAATGTAAGTTAATTTTAAGATATCGTTGTTCGGATTTAGCATGGCTTCTTTATGCATATTATCACGATTTCTCATGCAACGAAGTAATCCAGGTGTCACCCACTGTTTTAATATTAGTTTACGATTCGGTATCTTAACGGTGGTTGAATTTTTATCTATAGCACACTTTAGGGTATTAATTAATTGGGCCGCAGCTTGATCTGCGTTTGTTGTGCAATAGATCTGATCAAAATTGATATCGTTCATCTCCAGGTCAAGGGTTTTATAGTTGATTTTATTGAGAGTGGGGCGATTGGAATCTTTAGAAGATTTTACTTTGTATCCAAGGCACAGTAGTACACTGTTATGGTCCGTAACAGATGAATCAAGTACTAGGGTTAACGCTTCGTAGTTTGACTTAAGCATCACGTGATCTAAGCAATTAGGGCCACGCGTAGGCAACGTATGGGCAGGCAGTAACCCATGACTGGCTATTAGGTTGAGGTACTCTGAGGCATGAGTATCATTTTGGGTATGAACGATATCAATATTGATATCACCAATTATTGTAACATTTTTGAATGAGGATAGTGTATTTAGTACTAAGTTAAGGGAAATTAAGAAGTTTGCCGTATTATTAAAGGAGGGTGATCGGTATATACAGATGATTGCTATATCGTTACCTATTTTCAATACCATACAAGTGCCTTCCATGAAATCTATCTCAGAGACTGTGTGTTCAAGATGGTCCTTGAGGTAGACAACTATGCCATCATTCTGGTTTTTAGGGTTTGTAGTATGATACATTAAGTAGCTATCTATGTTAGGTATCGTTTCGTTGTTTTTAAGCCAACATTCCGTTAAAATAATCGCTTCACAATCTATGTTAATTCTATGTAAGAGGGTAATAAAACTATGGAAATTGCGATTGATGGATCTTATATTCTGAGTTAGGATCTTAAAGTGGTCATTAGGATTTTTTAAGGAAGAATTACAGTCATCTGGCCTACAGCTTTGACTAAGTGATACAGAAAATGTATATCATTTATATTAAAAAAGTTATCGAATTATATAGGCCGGAAATGGGGTCATTTCATTTATAAACACATCATCATTGGGTGCTATAAAGAGAACGATCTGTATCAAAAAGGGTCCGGACCGAGCAGGAGATGGCAGGTAAGTTGATATAGGAATGGAGTTGTTTATAGGTAAGTAAGGGTAATTTGTGAGTATTGTGTACAAGGAAATGTTTGATTGTGTATATTGCTGAATGTTTTGTGAGAGGTAAGTGGGGTGTGTAGATTTATGCATATAAAGTTGTTTTCCGAATAATACAAAACTTTTAATCGCTAGTAATATAAAAAAATGTGAGTATATAAGGCAAGAACACAAATTAAACACTAATAAAATAGTAAATTGTTGCATTATAAAACAAAAACATAAAAACATACAAAAGAGCCAAGTATCAGCAAATACAGGTAGTCAATCTGTGGTGTTAAATTGTTCCAGCTGGGGTAATGTTTTTATGAGTATAGATGACTCACCATCCTCTTTCTTTAGATAGATATACGACTAAAATCTTAAAAGTGCGGAATGAATGCACTACAATGCCTTGAAAAACCAAACTAAGAAGCTGTGTATCTGCCGGTTACACTGCGACGCAACGTTCGTGTTATTTCGGAAACATGAAGATTAGTCTTTCTGGTTCTATTGATAAATACAATTCAATTAAAGCGTTTGCAGTTTTTTTCAATTACATGTTTTTTGCACATTCTCACTTTTGTTTCCATCAGCTGATTGAGCTCTCAGAGCTGAAAGTAATTTTTTTGGAATTGTTAGGGATATTAACCGTTGGGACCTAGGATAGATCAATTTTCAATTTCAATTTTTCAATTTATTGACACACACAAGTTAGGAAACATACAAACAAGTGACAACAGTGATAGTTAAAAGAGCGCTTAAATGAAAGTGGCCCTGGGCCCCAAACTAGGCATAGCCTGTATCTTGGTGGCCCAGTATAGACAGAAATGACAGATTGAGTTATTGACTGTTCAGCGTGACAGCACAGCAAAACACAAATAACAATTAATTATGAAAATAGTAATTAAAACATTCAGAAATCAAAAATAATAATAACAATCAATAAAATGAATAAAAAAAAAAAACAAAAACAATATTAAATCAAAGTAAAGCTCAACATGCGTAATTAATAAAATCAGAAAACATAACAATAGAGCATTATTGATTAGAAGGGTGGAAGTGTGCAGTGTGTGTGCGAGAGTGAGCATGTCTGTGTGTGTGTGTTAGAAAGTTTAAGACGGGCAGAGAAAGGTCTTGACTATCCGCCGTCCGCGTCCGCCCATGTGTCACCGTGAAATATTATTGCCGTGTCATCTGCGTAACAAATCATATCTGACCGTGGGATATTCAGCCTCAAAATGTCATCCATGTACATGGTGAATAATGTTGGCCCTAGAACACTGCCCTGTGGCACCCCAAAAGTGATTGGAAGGTTTATGCTGACATTGTCCCCGATCACAACATACTGCTGTCTATCTATTAAGTAGCTTCTAAACCAGTCCCGAGCGATGCCTCTTACGCCAAGGCAATCTAGCTTTTTTAATAGCATTTGTATAGAGACTGTGTCAAATGCCTTGGCCAGGTCAAGAAAGATACCAATTGACCGTTTCCCCCCATCAAGCTTTGAAGAGACAATGTCAGTTAAAAGCCCTACGGCTTGCTCTGTGGACTTTCCGCGCCTAAAACCATACTGGCGTCCAGACAAAAGGCTGTTTTTTTCAAGAAAGCTGATGAGACGGTTATTAACGAGCTTCTCTAAGATCTTTGATAGAACACAAAGTAGAGAGACAGGCCTGTAGTTGTCAGGACAGTCTTTTTCACCCTTCTTGTGAATCGGCGTTACAGCGGCCAACTTCCAGCAGTTAGGAAATGTACCCATTGACATCAGATCATGAGTTGCATCTATATTTTTCTTTCGTTCATGAACTTTGACAATGACAAAAGAACGTGCGCTCACGTGAGCGAAGCCGCGGGCACAGCTAGTAAATAAATAAAACTCTTCAAAAAAAAGACAGCAAATCAACCGCGATTGCTGCTATCGCATAAATATGCATTGTTTACGCCATCACACAATATAACATCACGCCTGTACACTCGAAAGGGTTACGCAGATGTATTCAGTATATCAGGGTACATCCATATTTTCTATCAAAGTTAGTAGTAGTTGCATATTTTTTCGCGACTGGAAGCTATTTGTCCAAGCTTGATTAATACCAAAATTTATTTATTAACCGACTTCAAAAAAGGAGGAGAGGTTCTCAATTCGTTGGAATCTTTTTTTATGTATTTTCACCGATTACTCGAAGACGCCTGAACCGATTTATAAAATTATTTTTTTTTGTTTGAAAGCGTATACTCCCAAATTGGTCCTATAAAAATATTGTCATGATCTGATCATGGACTTCGGAGATATGGAACGGAACTCTTCAATAATAGACAGCAAATCTGTCGTGATAGCTGCAATCGCTTTACGCTAATATACGCTTCTCTCGAGCGGATATTGTTGTCCTGACCACCTCTTTACAATGCAATTGCAATGTGGGTGTACTATTAGGTAGGTACACCTCTGCCTAACCCTTTGGGGATTACAGGCGTGATATTATGTATCGTCAGTTGTTAAATTGGGCTTTGCACCCCTTTCATTGCTGGCAAGCTACTGGTGACACCCAACCACAGCCGTGCCACGAGTGCTGTGAGACCCAGCCGTTCCGGTGCCAGTCGTGCCACGAGTGCTGTGAGACCCAGCTGTGCCGGTGCCAGTCGTGCCACGAGTGCTGTGAGACCCAGCCGTGCCGGTGCCAGTCGTGCCACGAGTGCTGTGAGACCCAGCCGTGCCGGTGCCAGTCGTGCCACGAGTGCTGTGAGACCCAGCCGTGCCGGTGCCAGTCGTGCCACGAGTGCTGTGAGACCCAGCCGTGCCGGTGCCAGTCGTGCCACGAGTGCTGTGAGACCCAGCTGTGCCGGTGCCCGCCGTGCCACGAGTGCTGTGAGACCCAGCCGTGCCGGTGCCAGTCGTGCCACGAGTGCTGTGAGACCCAGCCGTGCCGGTGCCAGTCGTGCCACGAGTGCTGTGAGACCCAGCCGTGCCACGAGTGCTGTGAGACCAAGCCGTGCCGGTGCCAGTCGTGCCACGAGTGCTGTGAGACCAAGCCGTGCCGGTGCCAGTCGTGCCACGAGTGCTGTGAGACCAAGCCGTGCCGGTGCCAGTCGTGCCACGAGTGCTGTGAGACCCAGCCGTGCCGGTGCCAGTCGTGCCACGAGTGCTGTGAGACCCAGCCGTGCCGGTGCCAGTCGTGCCACGAGTGCTGTGAGACCAAGCCGTGCCGGTGCCAGTCGTGCCACGAGTGCTGTGAGACCCAGCCGTGCCGGCGCCAGTCGTGCCACGGGTGCTGTGAGACCCAGCCGTGCCGGTGCCAGTCGTGCCACGAGTGCTGTGAGACCAAGCCGTGCCGGTGCCAGTCGTACCACGAGTGCTGTGAGACCCAGCCGTGCCGGTGCCAGTCGTGCCACGAGTGCTGTGAGACCCAGCCGTGCCGGTGCCAGTCGTGCCACGAGTGCTGTGAGACCCAGCCGTGCCGGTGCCAGTCGTGCCACGAGTGCTGTGAGACCAAGCCGTGCCGGTGCCAGTCGTACCACGAGTGCTGTGAGACCCAGCCGTGCCGGTGCCAGTCGTGCCACGAGTGCTGTGAGACCCAGCCGTGCCGGTGCCAGTCGTGCCACGAGTGCTGTGAGACCCAGCCGTGCCGGTGCCAGTCGTGCCACGAGTGCTGTGAGACCAAGCCGTGCCGGTGCCAGTACTCCACGAGACACTTGCCTGCCTCCACAGATTTTTGCATTCATTATTTCAGCAATAAAATTAACAGTTATAAAATATTGTTTATTAAATCTTTATAAAAATAATATCTTTTAAGTCTATTTTTATGACACAATTTTGCTTAAAATATTTGACTACCCTAATGATTTACCTACATAGTACATACTTAACTGAGATTTCAACATTCTGAACACATTAGTCAACATTCTGAACATACACTATATATAACTAATTTGACTGGTTTATGTAGCTTAATAATAACATAATAATTAGCAGCAGTGTTATAATAACAGTTTATCTCAGTGCAACTAGGATACATTGAGCAACTTTACCAATTTTTTTTATGTTTTGCAGCCCTACTATTTTAATATTATAATATAAGACAAATAGTTGCAATAGTTATTGCACTAGTAAATGGCTTATGAACATTACTAAGTGTAGATATTGTTTACATATTAGCACTCGTCACTGTCGAGTGTAGGTACCTGCATGCTACATCACCATCATATGCTGCAAACAAACAAACAAACAAATACGCAATACAAACAACTCTGTTCATTTTCAGGTTAGTTATGTTCACAACATTTTAAAACAATGATTTTATTGGGTTATCGGGGTTCAACTTGGACCTTGGACCTGCGGTATCGTACTACACTAGTTACGTTGTTTATTCATTAAATAATTATTTCTAGTACTTGTTCACTATAATAAACAAGGGTAAAGCCTGACGTCCATGTTGTGCATGCTTAAGTAAGTGTTATATTTACACAGTCTTGCAGACTTGTGATTACCTTTTGTGCCAATTCTTGTAAGTATGTTGTTGGTGTGCCTTACCTAATAAATAAATCACTGGTTTGTTTGTTGGCCACAAACCAACCCAAAGGAATTGTGCAAAGAAGTCTAAAACAAATCTGTTTTTCATAGAAGTTGAAGTGAAATACTATTGGCACTACATAGATGAAGGGAAGTTCTACGAAGACACACCAGTCACTAATGGTGCAGAGAAATTACAGATCTGTCAATGATTGAGATTCTGAAGTTCAGAATATTTTATCAGCCTTAGTACTCAAGTTGATTATGTTTGCGATAATAATGACTAGGTTATCGGAGAAAATATAATAAGTGAACTAAAACATAATATTTTCACAAGCAGTATTACGTCAGGCTACCTGAAGGTCAGGTGGTCACCGGCCAATTGTGATTAACTGTACATTTACAATACGTATGATGTCACAAGAAAGTCAACAAATAGAAGTAATCAATACGAGATCCAATATGACACGTCGAGTGGCAGGCAGGTGTATAATTATCGAACAAGAGTAGCTGCAAAGCGTGCAACTAGCAACAGTAGCAACACATACATGACATCGCGCGCCAGCTCGGTCGCGGCACGGACTACTCTCACATGCGACACATCCACAGTACTACCTTACATCGCACGCGAACCTACGCCTTCTACAGACACTATACGAGCTTAGTTTTAGTTGACCATAAACCTCAACATTATAAACAACTTTTACTACGGGACCGACGCTGAAATCGGGAAAAAACAACTGCTCCGTATATTTCTGTTAGCATATAAACGCTCAAAATAGACAACAAAAGTTAATAGTTTTTTTACGATTTATAAATTCGTCTTATAGAAAAACTTGTTAATCATGAATTCATGAGTTACCAGTATACAACTCATTATACTCACAATGAATTGTATACAGGGTTACAGGCAACTCGACGTATTCCCTGCAGGACGTCATAGTACGGTTAAAATGCAACAAATTAAGCCACCAAATGTTCTACCGAAATTCAGAAGTTTTTGAGTTAGACTTTTAGTTTTTTTTAATGTAAAATCCCAGATTAAATTATATAAAGCCAATTTAATTACGGCGCAACGGTACTGAAATTTAATTTATTAGTTATAGTTGATTAGCAGATCTTTGTTAATAATTGAAATTTAAAAAACTTAAATTACACACATTTCACAAGTCTGGTTCAATGTGGGGAGGGTAATAGTTATCTGTTGTCTGAATATCGTTAGAACATTTGGTGGCTTAATTTGTTGTATTTTACCTTACTATGATGTCCTGCAAGGAATACGTCGAGTTACCAGTAACCCAGTATAGCCGAACAAAATAAAACTTTAAAATTACAACTTAAACTCTCATGAATAACATTATTTTGGTAAGAAAAATGAGATTCATATTAACTTATTAATTTTGCAAGAAAGCGCGTGTATCAAGCCTGACCTTAAATCAATTATTTTGCTGATCAATTAAAACATTACAATAAGATAGTAGATAAACCACTAATTATGCATTCAATATGACACAGTAGCTAGAATTAAAAAACAGACTATACCTACTAGTAGGTATAGTCTGTTCTTTAATCACTGAGACTAAATTGACACATGCCAATGTCAAACTTACAAATAATGTTGCCAGCTCTTTTGTGTAGTGTTGTACCTACAATACCGGTTTGTTGAATCGTAACTTTTTATATTTATTAGATGATTAGAAAAAAAAATACAGATGCCATCAGTGTTGTTCCCGTACACGGTAAAACGGATATTTATATTTTTTTCTTACAAAAGGCAGAACTTTTAAAAAATTCGACAATTATTGGAACTTGACACCATACAAACAATTACAATATTAAAAATAATTATCATAATACGGCAGTTAGCGTGTGATTTTGAATACGGCAACCCTGGTTTAAAAGGAACAACACTGGACGCCGTTTTATTATTATTAATGATGTTTCACATGATATATATCTATGTCTTATTGCTTTTGTATTATTTCGTTTTAAATAACTACCTACATTTTTATTCAGGATAACTTATTATAACAAAACGATACTATTTGATATTATTAACGGCAATTTACGGTAGTGGCACATCACTATTTAAGAATTGCAAAAAACTGGCAACCCACATAATGTCAGTTTAGTCTCAGAGATTAAAAACCAGACTATAGAGGTACACCAGCCTTGTGCTACGCAATATCAAATGCCAAATCAAGGCACATTTTAAATTTATGACTGAACTACTATTTATTATTAAAAGTTCACAATTCATATAAATAATCAGTACTTAAATTTACTTCTGCACTTTATTTTTTTTCAGAAGTGTACAAGATTTCTTAAACTTTTGTATCACTACATAGAATAAAACAAAGTCGCTCCCGCTGTCTGTACGCTTAGATCTTTTAAACTACGCAACGGATTTTAATGTAGTTTTCAGCAATAGAGTGATTCAAGAGGAAGTTTTATATGTATACGTGTATCTACCTACATTGCACCCGTGCGCAGCCGGGGCGGGTCGATAGTAAGATATAAAAAAGTAATCTCCATTTGAAACAGATGAGATACTAATAACTATATATTTGACTAATTACTTAAATAAACAAAAATGAGTATGACACTGAACCAAATAACAATCTCTCACCAACTTGACTGTTTTTCGACCCACTTAACAATATTCAGATCTAATTCGAAGATTCTTGTCTGTAGTGACACAAATTGCATCCTTCAAAAAGCTTATAAAATGTTTTGAAAAGATATTTCGACGGCGGTGGGGCGTCGCGGTCATTTTGTAATAAACACTGTTCGTACAGTACACGATTATCTAACATTTTTGATGTTCGCGTGCAACAAGTACTATTGTAGTTGATCACGTACGTTACTGTCTGTGTTCCACGTCCATATTCCGCTGCCCACAGCGCGTGTCGCACACACACACACACACGCACACACACACACACACACACACACGCACTAGACGGGCACGGCACACGCGGGCGTGCGCGCGGGCACGCCGCCGTAGTGCGCGCCGCACGACGGCATGAGTCGGTCCAGCTCCATCGCGCTGCCCGCCATAGAGCTGGAATACGTCGCCGACGAGTCCGACGATGAGCACGACGAGCTCGTCGCGCTGTTCAGCGACGCCGTGGCCGGCTCTACGCACACCTCCGGCTCCGCAGACTCGGGCCGCACGGGCCGCGGGCTGGGCGCTGGCTCCGCGGGCACGGGCTGCGGGCCGGGCGGCGCGGGCTGCGGGCCGGGCGGCGCGGGCTGCGGGCCGGGCGGCGCGTGCAAGCGGCCGCGGGGCAGCGCCAAGCGCAGCTTCTGCCAGAAGAAGGGGTCGCCCCAGCGCACGTAGGTGTTGGTCTCGAGGTAGCGGCGCAGGCGCTCGTCCAGCGGCAGCGCGGCGGGGTCGTCCAGCAGCACCACGACGAGGCGCGGGCGCGCGTCGCGCAGCGCCAGCGCGTAGGCCTCCTGGAACTCGGCGCGCGCCCAGGCCGAGCGCAGGAAGTGCGCCGACACCACGGCCACGGTGCGGCGCGACGCGCGCACGGACGCCGCGATCTGCGCCGGGATCCAGCCGCCCGGCGCCCAGTCGCGGTAGTGCACGCACAGGCGCAGCGGGTCGGGCGGCGCCTCCAGGCGCGCCACCAGCTCGTCGCGCACGAAGCGCTCGTCGCCGTGCGAGAAGGACAGGAACACGTCGTAGCGCCGGCCCTCGTCGTCCTCGGGCGCGGCCGGCAGCCAGCCGCGCCGGTGCAGCGCCGCCTTGAGGCGCAGGCGCACGGCGGGGTGCCACAGCAGCGCGGCCAGCGCGCCGGCCGCCAGCAGCGTGAGCAGCGCGGCGCCCGCGGCGGCCCCGGCGGCGCCCAGCCCGCGCGCGGCGCACGGCAGCGCGGGCGCGGCGGCCAGCAGCGAGCCGTTGGCGCAGGTGACGCGCGCGTAGTCCTGCAGCACCTGCTGCTGCGCCTGCAGCGCGAGCACGGTGCGCGCGGCGCTGCAGTTGCAGACGAGCGGGTTGCCGGCGAGACGCACGCGCCGCCGTGGGTCCGCCAGCAGCGCGTGCGTGGCGGCCTCGCTGAGCGTCGACAGCGAGTTGTTGCTCAGATCCAGCCACTGCGCCGATTCCGGATTAATAAACGAAATAATCTACCACTGTTTTACATTTTACGTTTTATACGCTCGGCCGTCGACCTTAAGTATGACGTGAGAACTGAGGGTCACGACACATTACTCGACGACCTTTCACACATTGCCGAAAGAAATGTATCTGCTTACGGATGCCGTAAGCGGTGGGTCATCGGCCTTTAGCCGAATCATTTCCAAAAGCTCCCCGTTTTTACAGTTTATTATCATTTTCATTATCTTTGGGTACCAAACTCAACTGTAACTTTCCAAAGTTGGCGATGCGATGCGATGTAATTTTACGCACAATTTGATGCTATTCTGAAAGTAGTATTAAAGTTTGAGTGTTGACACTTTTTATAGAAACCAAGATCTCTATAAAAAGTGTCAACACTCAAACTTTAGGTAAATTTGCATCCGAATATCCGATTCCAAGTCGTGACAAATGACGAGTTAAGTATTAAGCAGTTAATCGATGGATCAATTCAGTTCTATATTAGAGTCAATTGCAGGAACAATTAATTCTGTTTTTTTGAAAAGTCGATTATCTCAGGCAGCAAAATTGAAGTTAGCTTCAAGTTATGTTACACGATATGGGGGTTCAACTATTACCAACAAAATCCGCTACGCAATACAGAGCAAACTACATTCTTTCTGCCAAAAACAAATGTCAATTGACGAATACGGAAAAGCTACTGAGATGTTCGTGGATTTGACGATAGAGCGATCCGAAGGGAAACCCTGTAATTGAAACCGCTTCATGAAAAACAAGCCATGAAACGGTTTGCCGACGGATTGACGATCTGTTATTGGCTTTCTGGTGACTATGGTTTCCTCTTTTGTTTGTTTTCATTAGCTGTAAGTCCTCCATGTACTAAATAAATAAACAAATATGTAAACTCACGGATAGATGGTCGGGCATGTCGGCGGCGTCGAGCTCGGAGATGTGGTTGTGCGCGAGGTGCAGTCGCCAGTCGTAGTCCGCGCCCGCGCCGCCCAGCGCGGCCCGCAGCGGCGCCGTGACGTCACGCAGCCGCGCCAGCGCCTCGCGCTCGCAGCGCACGTGCAGCGCGCGCGCCGGCACCGCGCCCGTGCGCGACCACGCGCAGGCGCAGCGCGTGCGCGCGCACAGCTCGGCCGCGCCGCACTGCAGCTCGTCCAGCGGCACGTCGCGCAGCGCGCGCGCCTTCCCGGCCGGCGCGCGCGCGCACGTCGCGCTCAGCTGCACGTGCTCGTGCCGCTCGCGCAGCGCGCGCGCCGCCCAGTAGGCGTCGCAGTCGCACGCGAGCGTGGGGTCGAGCGTCACGTCGGCGCGCGACTTCGAGCCCGCCAGCGCCCGCTCGTAGTCGTTCTTCGTGTACAGCAGCTGGGTTACGTTGTTGCTCGTCAGGATCACCTCCACCGTCCTGGTGCCAGGGAACTGCAGGTCTGCGTACTGTGAACACGCGGCCGATTAGTGCGAGCTCGCGGGGTGGTGCGGTGCGGGGCGGGGCGGGGGCGAGGACGATACGTTACCGTGACAGAGGTGAAGTCGTTCGTAGACAGGTCGAGCTTCTCCAAATGAGGCATGGAGTCGCGCCAGTCGCGACAGATCAGACTGGTATTCGTTTTCTTCAGGTTGAGATAGGTCAACTTGTTTAATCTTTCTAATGGTGACACCCCTGTAAATACAAAAACTAACAATTAGTACCTAAAAAGAATCAGAAAAACCGGCCAAGCAGGAACCAAACACTCCGCTCTCCCTGGCTAACGAGAACTGGCGCAAACCTAGAGTATTAGACACTAATGACCGCAGGGAGGTATGGCAGGGCAAGGAGCTTCACGGACGTAAAAGCGTCCGTATCCTGGCTGCGTTTTGGTGACCTCTTCGGGGAAACCGAAAGTTTTGTCTGTACAATAATGGATGAAGTTGTGATGACGAATAACTATTGGAAATACATTGTGAAGGTGAGTACGGTTGACGAATGTCGGGCATGCTACCGTCCGGGAGAATCGATCCGACACATTATTTCTGGGTGTTCTCGTCTGGCTAACGGAGAGTACTTGCATATACACAACCTCGTTGCGAGTATTATCCATATCAATATTACCAGCAACGTGCTTTGAAGTACAACCTTGTGGAATCAGAAGTGCCATACTGCGCTCTACCCAGTTCTCGATGATGGTAATATCATGTTGTATTGGGATCGACCTATCGTCACTGACAGGACTATTGTGTATCTCGATCTGGCTCGCGAGGTTGTCCGCATGTGGGACGTGACTACGGCACTCATTGTGCCGATAGTCGTGTCGGCCAATGGCTTAATAGCCAATAGCCTCGAGCAAAAAGCTGTAAAGTAGCAAAGTGCCACCCTAGTGCTCGGCTCACCTCGCACGGTGTCGGTCGCGCCGCCGCACGAGTCGAACAGCGCGTTGTAGCTGAGGTCGAGCTGGCCGAGTGACGTCACCGCCTTCAGCGACGAGAACACGTGAGTCGACAGCTTGTTGTGCGCCAGCGCCAGCGTCTGCAGGGATCCAGTTTTAGCGAACAGCCCACTGCGAAACAAACCTAATTCTAATCACATCCGTCAAGAGCGAGTCTGCCTGGTGCATAAGAGTTCCCGTACCAAACTACACTGAGCAGTTTATAGAACGGTCTGCTGTTATAAATTCCTGTATTAAGGAGCGTAATTATTATACTCGCGCTATACCTCCTTAGCTATACATCAAATGACGAAGTGTGAAAGAAAACTATACATGGGTAAGCTTATACATCTGTATAGACACCGTTTGGTTGAAACCAATAACATAGCTGTTTTTTTTTTTAAACAGCTATTTACAAATATAGTTGGCTATTGCCCATCCCAAATGAATTGGAAAAAGGGCAGGAGAATGGAGATTATAGCCATTTCTCTGAATTTTAAAGAAAGCCTATAATTTTCCTGTAAATTACGGGTCACTTTCCACAGTTATAACTATGAAAGAGATATTATTAAGATTTCGTCCGTTGTCCTTTTAAGTTCTGAACTCTAAAATTATTCTACATAATATGGGACGGTACGAGTGGCGCATTGGCTGAGCAACTGGCTGCTACGCTGCTTCTCGCGGGTTCGATTCCCGCACGGATCAAATATTTGTATGGCCTACAGGTAGTTATTCCGGGTCTGGCTGTTTGTGTATGTGAGTTTAAATGTTTGCAAATGCACCCATGGTGCAGGAGAAATTCCAAGTGTTCTTTAAAAAAACGTAAACATATTATACAACGTGTAACAGATTAAGCGCAATACCTCAGACACCCCAATTAGAACATTAAATTATAAGTCTAAAACAACATCCGTAATTAAATAAATTTAAACCAAACCTACTCTTTTTTTTATAAAATAGTTATCCTTACTAAACGCAAAACGTATGTGCAACAACATCCCTGCACACACACTCATGCAATGTTAGCGGCCGACGCGACACGCACACTCGAGCGACGGCCAGTTGACCATAGCTGTAGGCTTTAGATGTGCGTTAGTTCAATGAACGAATTTTACGTACCTAAAATGTCATAGACTGATATTATGAATAACTTTTGATACTTCATTGAGTTTACCGTGTAATGATTGAAAATTTTCTAGTAAGTGAAATTTTCAACACGAATCTAAGACTTTAGGCTTAGTAACGAAGATGCATTTAAAACAGCGATATTCAAAGACGGCGGGTTTAAAAGATTTGAATCATAATATTTACAGTGATAAGAATACAATCGTATTGATAGGAAGAAGTAGGTACTTACAGAACTGGACTATTTACACTTTACACTTATTATGCATTATTTCTGCGATTCACTTTCATCAAAGTTTCAAAATGACCACCGCCTTGTTCTATGCACTTATTTGCACGCTTTCTTAAATTGTATTTCAATTTTGTAAGCACTTCAGTATCACTTTTCACCGTCACAAATGCTTGTTCAATTTTTGTTTTTAGTTACCTATGCTGGAACGAATCCACACGGCAAGCATATGGATTCTCATGCCGCCACAAATGCTAGTTGTGCTGGTTGTACATGCCAACACGCGTGAAGGTACTCTCGTCCGTCAAAGAATGTTCTGTTGCCAGTTCTCCAACAACCACCTACTGAATTCCAGTCGTGGCAAGTTGTTGGCCGCAAGGCTCGGAACCGGTTTAAAATATACCGGTTAATACTGGTTTATTTTGGTTTTCCTCCGAACTTTTCTTAAGAACGTGAACGTTTTAAGAACTTTATTTTAACCTAAATTAACCGGTTTATTCGACGAGCGGCATGTCGGCAAACGCATTGCAACGTGTGACTACTTGTAAGGATGCCGCGCAAAGCGGCGCGGTACTAGACGAACTTAGTACTTACGCTATTTCTTTTCATTCGATTCGTGACTTCGCAGTGGATTTAATCGCCAGTTAATTTTATTATAATTGTGTTTAACATGGGTAGAATGCGAAAGAATTTAATCTACACATACTTTGACTACAATGAAAACAATAAAACTTCAAAGTGCTATTTTTAATTAGGCCACCTAAAATTGTACCTATGTTAATGTAACGAGGAGACTGATTAAATAACTGATTTATTGAAAAAGCATTTAATTTTTCTTTTTCCAAATATTTATAAAAATGTCAAATTAACCGTAAAAAAAATGTATATCTACATTTGTACCTGAACATCCATCTAAGTAGGTACTAAGTACAACATGCAAAATGGTGTCCACACATTAAGGATATTACTAGATTCCTGAATTTAAAATAAAACTTCGCTCTTATTTTCCTTTATTTATTTTTATTGGTAACATTTCAGTACGAATGATTACATTGATATTTCGCATGTTCCTCCAGGCACATTATACAAATTAAATATTTATTTTGTTTGATTTCTCTCGGTGTTGATGTTTTAAAGCATCTATATACTTTAAAATATTGATATATGCTTCAAGCGCATACATGGCGGCAAAAAATGTACTTCACCTATTAGCAAATTTCCAAAATAATAGTTTCTTTTATCAAGGTCCTTATCAAATATACATAAAACACATTTTTGACATTCGAAGTAGTTTCTTCTCCTGGTTTAGCACTGATATCTTCGCCCGATTTGTTTTCTCTTTCAAAATTTGGGTGTTTATTTTATTGAGTTGATGGTACGGTTTTGAGGTGCTAGCAATGATTGGGATTGATCTTCATCATCAGAATATTCCTTTCTTCTTTTTCGTGGTTCACCTGTTACAAAATAATATAACATTCATTTAAATAAACATTCAAATAGTTTTTATCACATAGACACACAAAACGTCCGATCTAAGACCCAGTTTCACTGGTCGTTAATACCAACAGTGAAACTGGGCCTTAGATCGGGCATTTTGTGGCCTATTTATCCTATAATTTTGAGAGTTTAAGGCCCGCTTGCACCACGAATCACTAAACGCGTTTAACGTAGAATGCATTTCATAAAACAAAAACATACATTTCAAACATCGTTCTGTTTCTATCAATCGTTTAAAGATGACAGAGACAGAATGCTGTTTTAAATATGTTTAGCGTTAAACGCGTTTAGCGATTCGCGGTGCAAGCGGGCCTTAATGTCGAATACAGAATTGAAGTGTTTAGGTACTTACCGAGATATTGAGAGTTTTCTTCTTCATTAAAAAATGACTGATTATATAACTGGTCCATAGGATCTGTGAAAAGTAATATGTATTATGTTTACCGATTATTTATCGTCATTATCAACTTAATTTCACCAAAAAAAATATTAGATACTTACCCATTTTTCTTGTTTTTGCAGCGGAGCTTATTGATGCAATGACATAAATAAACGTCCGACCGAAACTAAAAATTTCTTACTACGGAATAAAAACAAACGCGCGCGACGTTGGATTATCGTGCGTCCGTATTAAACGGTTTTTATTGCTCTAAACAGTTTAAACCGAAAAAACCTTTATGTTAATACTCTTCCAAATACCGGTTTAATAATAACGGTTTATGCGAACGAAACCGAATATAAAGGTTTTGCGTCAAAGTACGTAGTAACGGTTTGAAAATTTAACCGGTATCCGAGCCTTGGTTGGCCGGCGTTAGGTCTTGACACCGGCGAAGATGAAATGGGTGTTCACCATCAGCACGAAACGTTCGCCACACGTACATGTGGCTGCAGTCGAACTGGGGTGCTGCTTCTCTCGAGCTGTCCTCTAGATGTTCGTCGAAATGGTCGAGAATACGCTCTTGTAGACGAGTAGTTCGCACATTCCTCCCTCTGTCCAAAGCCGTATTAGAAAGGAACGTCCCAGAGTCCCTCAGTCGCTGAGTTGCAGCCAGCATCGTCCTGGCGCTCACACTGCAGCCAAAACGGTCATTGAACACCCAACAAGCTAACGCGACATTATCAAGACAGCGAGCCAGGTTACTCACCATATCCGTGTATTGTATGTTGGTATATCGGAAAGCCATCGGGCGCGGAAACAAAATGTCACGGAAGTAAATAAAAGAACGTCTACACTAGATCACTACCGGCGGATGACTAGCTTTTGTGCCTTTGGTGTTAGGTACTCATGTTATTCGGCGGTAGCGGCGGCGTGTGTGTCGGCATTTCGCATAAACGTCAAAGAGGTTGCCGACAAATGCTTTATCTCTTTGCAATAAGTTCTAAATTTCTTCAAATTAAATAATTTTATTTTGTAAAAATGCCTAAAAATGGTTTGTTAGTGTGTAGAGCTACTCTGATGACCAACTAAGTGTGGTCGTGCATTCAAATAAGCCTTACTCATTGGAGCTAAAGTTGGAATTCCTTTAAATTACCTATTTATTTGACGCACACTACTTTTAAATCAAATCAAATCATTTATTTGCCAATAATGTAGGTATACAGATATGATGGTAATTTTTATGAGAGTCCCGATACATTTTGCCATACGGCATGCAAAATTAATGTAATTAATGTAAAATGCATTCATATTATTTACGTGTGTGTATTACGAGCTATGAGCGAACTACAAATAATGTCGTGCGTTTTAGTAGCCTTTATTGCTCTAAGTTAAGGTTTCAATTTCCTTAAATTAAGGATTGTATTCATTTGTCATGATATTGTGTTTCTAAGTTATTTAAAAGATATTTCCGTCAAAATTTAACACCTATTTTTTATGACGGATATCGATTCAGAAGCCGATTCTGAACCAACTACTTTCAGGAATAGCGTTTATTCTGTTACACGTTGAATATTCTACTAATCCTGGATTAGTAGGATATATAATATGTTTACGTTTGTGAAGATGGATTAGTAATCCATTCTCACAAACTTTCGCATATGTAATAAATGCGAAAGTTTGTGAGGATGTATGCATGGATGTCTGTTACTCTTTCACGCAAAACTACTGAACGGATTTGGATGAAATTTTGCACAGAGATAGTTTATAACCTGGGTTAACATATAGTATACTTTTTATCTCGGTAGTATGATACCGTGTATTTTATATCTTTGACGAAAACTCACCCCGGCAGCACCTGTAACAAGTTTCCAGTCAAGTCGAGCACGCTCAGCTCCAGGGCGTCGTCTAACAGCCCCGTCGGCAGCGACGTCAGCGCGCACCACGTGACGCGCAGCTCTTGCAGCCGAGCCGCGCCGCGCAGCGCCGCCGCTTGCAGCCTGCGCAGCTGCGCCCCGTACTGCACGTTCAGCACACGCAGCTCCGCGCAGGCGCGCACCCAGTCCGTTGGCAGCTCCTCGGCCGTCACGTGGCGCACGCTGAGCGAGTGCAGCGCGCACGCCGCCCAGGGCGCGGGCCGCGGCTCGGCCCAGCCGAACACGGTCAGACTGCGCAGCGCGGGCGGCAGTGCGCTCGGCACGCGCGCCGCCGGCAGCTGCAGCGCCAGCACCTCCACGTGGCGGCCCAGCGCCACGCTCACATTGTGCGAGTCGCGCACCGTCACGTTGACGAGCGCGGGCCGCGCGTCCAGCAGGTCGGCCGGCACGTCGGTGTTCATGCGCGTGAGGTCCAGCATCTGAAGCTCGTGCGGCAGCTGACGCAGCTCGTCAGGCGGCAGGCGCACGCCGTCGAGGAACAGGCGGCGCAGGCCCGATGGTGCAGCCAGCGCGCCCTGCGCCAGTTGCACGTTGACGAGCTCGAGCGTGCGCACGGTGTCCAGGCCGGCAAGCTGACTGTGCGTCACGTTGCTGGCGTTCCACAGCTTGAGCCTATCGAGTACGTGCACGTTGAGCGTGGCCAGCAAGGCGGCGTAGGAGTCGCGCGGCGCCGCGCAGTTATGCAGGTGCACTTTGTTGACGCGCAGCTCCGACTTGAAGCGAGGCAAGTTAGAATTGTCGAGCGTCAGGTTTTCTGGGCAATTTAATGTGAAGTAGTCGCCGTCGGTGAATTGAAGCAGCAGGTTCAAACCTATTCAAATTGAAATACAATTGAATTATAAATACTTCATTGGCGACTTCGGCCGCATGCATAACGTAATTTTCCACACCCAAATGGACCCCTTTGGTTAAACAAAGAAGTTTGCAATATTGGAATATTTATTGTGCCTGATCATTGGGGTTTAAATTAAATTAATAGACGTTAATATTGCATAGTATCACCTATATAGTAGCACCTTACATTCGCCAAAAAAATATTTTAACGAATACTAATTGGTTAGTCAGTTATGGATTTTTTTTGTACTTTTTTTTATTTGTATTTTTTTTCTGATTGGCCATTAGTTTTATGATGACCGATTTCAAGGTTATCCATTAATTACCGGGCATCCTGTATACACATAGAATTCCCTATAGGTATTTGGGGTTATAGTTTGTAAATGCATCCTGAACAACAAACTTGTGTCACAAAAATTATAATAATAAGTTGTGGCCAACATCCTTATCCTTACTTCCTTACTTTACTTTATTACTCCGTTATTCATTTTACATATTTTTAAATATTTCTTAAAAAAACTATATAAAAAACATTTAATAATATAAAAATAGTGGTCCGCGCGTGTAAAAGCTGTAGCAAAAGCTAATAATTTATAAATTATATTTTTCTTGTACTAACCTTCTGGATGTGGCTTGTATAACATTTTAACATTTATTTATATGTTTTTTTTTTTCATTATTATTTTTTTCATGTTGGTTAGGGCTCCAGAGACTGGATTTTCCTCACAAAGCGGGCCGTATCGAGGAGTATTGTCTTCGGAATCAGGCCCTTGATCCAACCGCCTAGCGAGAGCCTCGACAGATAATCGTCGAGGGTTATTTTAATTATTATTTCTACCGTGATCCCGTGCCGTCCCGGAATTTAAGAATATATGGCCACCCCACCTCATCCCGTGGGTGTCGTACTAAGGTAAGTTACGACCCTGTGAAGACTAACAAGCACATTGGGTCAACCGAGTGGTGACGGCCCCAACAAAAGCATTGTTAAGGAGGGTTAGCGTCAGGTAGGCCGGCCGACTATAAAATCTAAACCCTAACCTACCTAAAACCTTATGCAACTTGTTGAGACAAAATGATATGCGCGATAGGGCTAGGGCGTACTCCGCAGGCGACGCGCAGGGGCAGCACCCGGCCCCCAAGGGAAATCGACAAGGGTTGTTACACCACCCCGGGCGGGTGCGATGTAAGAAGCGAGCTCGGGAAGTGAGATTAAGGTGTGCTAGTTGGAATGTTGTGATACAATGACTAGAAGAGCCAGAGTTAGCGGATGTCTTGAAAAAATGAATAATAAATGTGGCATGTTTGCAAGAAACGAAGTGGAAGGGTACAAATTGGTGATGGATATAAGTTTTACTACTGTGAAAGTGGCGGAAAAAGGAATGGCGTGGGAATAGTATTAGATAGTAATTTGAAAGAAAGTGTGATAGATATATAAAGGATTAATGATAGATTAATTAAGTTTATAAAGTAATGTTAGAAAATGTTGTCTTGATCGTGACTAGTGTGTACGCCCCACAGGTAGGATGTGAAGAAACGGTGAAAGAGAAGTTTTGGGAGGATTTTGATACAGTTTTGATGACCATTCCTGTGCATGAAGAATTTGATAGTTGGGGGTGATTTTAATTGACATATGCGGAGAATGAGAGGAAGTTATGAAAGAGTACTCGGGGGATGGTTTGATGGTTTTGGTAATCTCAACAATGAGGAGGAAACTCTATTGCAATCGGCTACTGCTTTCGATCTGGCAGTATTGGCTACTGCACTTGGTTCCAAAAAGCAGATAGACACCTAATTAAATATATATAAAGTGGTATCCATAACAGACGCATCAATCTAAAGCACATCAAAGACTGCAAAGTGCTACCGGGAGAAGACTTGGTCTCACCACACAGACTCTTGGTTATGGAAGTAGTCGTAAAAATTAAGGCTTCTTAAAAAGAGTGACCTCCCCCTAAAATAAAATGGCATAAGCAAAAGAAGTAAGATTGTGCAAAAAAAATAATAGAACGAGTGGTGGATAAAATGATAAGAGATGGGCGATATGAATGATCAAAGTGTAAATGAATGTTAGAATGAGATGGCTCGGTGTATTAGGAGCGTAGCAAAAGGTATTTTGAGAGAGACGAAAGGAAGGGCACGGTAGACAGGGATGCATGGTGGTGGTCGACAGAGATACAGAATGTGCCGAAGGAAAAAAAGAGTGTACGAAATGAGATTGCTAGTTTGAAAGCTGTAAAGAAGAGTGAGTATGATGCTCTCAAGAAAAAAAACAACAGCTGTGGCCATAATGAGAGCAACCGCCCTGAACAAACTCTATGACACACTAGATAGTCCAGCAGGCCAAAAACGCTTATACCGCCTTGCTAGAGCTAGAGAGAGAAAGGCGAAGGATGTTTGTCAGGTAAAATGCGTAAAAGACGAAGCTGGAATGGTTATTTCGGATGATGACAAAATTAAGGATAGGTGGGAGATTAGAGAGAAATTGGATGTCCAAAATTACCACCCTTTCCTTTATTTTGAATTTAGTTCAAACAATCTTTTAAAACGTGACAACACCAACTTCGGAATAATTATGATCAATCTCAATTGTTTTTGTATGACGTCACTACCCGAGAAGCGACCGCTCGCACCCGTATGTTGCCATTGAAGTTTCTCATTTTAGTTAAATTTCATCAGGGTACTTTTCTTTACTTGTTCTCCAAAAAGGATTACATAAATAGAATCTAATCTCGATACCTAACCCTACCCTACCCTCACGGATCGGACAGGTTTTTAGGGTTCCGTAGCCGAATGGCAAAAAACGGAAACATTATAAAAAAAAATTGTGTATTTGCAACTTCAAGTAAAAATATGGTTTACAATAAAAATAGGCCTTAAGGTAATTAAAGTTGTACGTTATGAATTTCAGCCAATACCTAAGCTAAGCTAATTTTGGATAAATGAAAAACATCGTGCAGGACTACAATATTATGAGTTCAATGAGTAATTATTCAAGGTATAATAAGTTAACATTTTTGATTGTTTTATACTAAGCACAGGAATCAGGGACCGCTTAGGTGCAAACTAGACTTAAAATTAACAAAGAAGTAAAAATAAAGAAACAATGAAAATATTACCCTCCTAACTGGGTCAGTCGGGTAAAAACAGATAAACGGTATTATTAGAGTGTGTGCATGCGTTAATGTTTATGAGTGTGCTTGTGTGTGTATATGTGTGAGTGCGTGCGTCCTGTGTGTTTGTGTGCCATAGGAAAACTTAGGATACAAATTTTGTATAAGTACAAAACCGTACTATTGTTACATGAAGAAGTACATAACATTTATTTATTACTAGCTGTTGCCCGCGACCTTCATCCGTGTGAAATTTTATAACCCTCCTTGACAAATGGGCTATCCAACACTAAAAGAATTTTTCAAATCGAACCAGTAGTTCCTGAGATTAGCGCGTTCAACCCTCTTCAGCCCTAATATTAGTAGGTTGTCATTTGAGTCAAATTGTTTGGGTACGCTAAACAGCTTTTCCGTTTCATCATATGTTAGTGATAGAAGCCTAGTGCTCACATTGTGTTTGCACTCTCTTTTTGACATACAGAAAATTTTCAAATGATTATTTGTAATGTTGAACAATCTTGGGCCTAGAAACATGTAGAATTTTTGAGCAAAACTAGTCCTACAGGGTACAGATTTTAATAAATGGAAACGTCTGCTCTTTGTAATCTCTTTTCCGATCAGGGCACTTGGCCTAACACAGGCATGCTGTCTCATAATTAAGGCTAGCACAAAGAGTTTACGTACAGTTAGTACCTCACGTTCCCTGTAAAGCTCAGTGGGAGAATAATACCTGGGCTTGAAGTAACTTACCTTTTGAGCTCTTTCGGCAATTAAATTATGCGTTTTAGCGGCACCGCTCCAACAAGAGATACAATAGGCTATAACCGCTTGACATAAGGAATAATAAATCATTATCATAATATTAGCGTTGGCTGAATGTCTTATTTGTTTAAATACATATAAGTTTCCTTATCCTGTTTGAGAGATTAATTAGACGATTTTATAAATTCTGATTTTTGTCAAATATGAGTCCTAAATATTTAATATACTCGACAGCAGATAGGGAGGGGAGGAGTTGATTTCCATGGAGACCGAGTTGATATAGCTTGTTAATTAATATAGTAAGGCATTTCTTTTTGTTATTCATGGTTTTGACAATGTGTTCAGTAAATTCATTTAATGCATCTTCTGTGAACTTGCCTGTACGGAAACCAAAGTGATGTTTCGAAAGTAAGTTATATTATTCTAAATAATGTGTAAGTCTTTTATTAATTATCCTTTCAAAGATTTTTGATATAGAGGTCAGGATAGAAATAGGTCGATAGTTAGTGACACGGCTTCTATCTCCACTCTTAAAAATAGGCCTTACTATAGATCGTTTAAGAGGTTCCGGAAAAATGCCCATCTGTAAGCACATATTAAAGATATGCGTAAGCGGTACTGTTACATATTTTTTTAACAGTTTAAGTACGTCAGACGAGATTCCATCATCACCTACGGCACAGTTACTTTTTAGACCGATGATTAATCTCTCAATGTCATCTTCGTCAGCGTCAAGGAGAACAATTGCCAGATGTGACTCAGGTTGGCTGGACAAATCTTCAAAATAGCTTGCATTTAACTAGGTCAATAGGTCACTTTAAGTGACGGCTAAACACCCTTATTTCAGAATTTGTGACGCTACAGAATCTTAGATAATCGATCGAAAACGTGTCCAGCCATCTTGAAAAACCACTTTTCGCTGGTCTCTCAATCTCGGTAACGGAAGTGATTTTGACGACTTTTTGCATATCAACGGGCGTCACATAAATTTGTGACGGGCACCGAGCTAAAAGTTTTGTGATAAGTACAGTGGTTCAGTAGAAAAATGCAAAAATCTGTGTCCAGCCATCTTGAATTTACGTATAAAACTTATGGCTGGCACTTCCGAATCTCAATAACGGGGGCGTTTTCGAATATGGTTCCTTTACTAATACTTGGTGACGCAATGTGTGACAGTAATAACGTTTGATTTATGGCGTCACATGTAAGGGTTTACGAGAAATCAATAAAAACTTAATGTCCAGCCAACCTGAGTTCAAGATGGCTGGACACATGTATCTCCACTGCCTGATGATCTACGACCTTCGAAATGTGTTCAAAATTTTGTGACGGGGACGATAATGATAACCTGAAATTGTGACGGAGAAACTTTGCGTAGTTTCAAAGATATTGACCATTTAAATTTTCCCATACAAACATCCATTAATATTGTGAGGTGACCATAATTTTACATAAATAAAGGATTTCTTTTTAATCGATTAATTGGCCGGTAGCATCCACGCCTGCTTTGTATTTGATTTCCCCGTGGGAATAAAAGGTTTTCCTGCAGTGAAAAGAGTAAGTATGTGTTAATTCAAAATAATAATTGACCACCAGCGCTGCAAGAGAGAGCCCACTTGTATTTCGCGTTTAGTTCATTATCTTATGTAACTGAAAATGAGAACTAAACTCGACAGCCGGCAGTGTATGTACTTTTCAAAGTGTTATCACTAATCAGAGTACTAGTAACTATTAATTAATCTGCGGTAAGACAACCTAAATAAGAGTTAAGATTCGACCAGTTGTCCTAGTAGTACCAACTTTAAGCAATAGATGGCGACACCAATATCAGCTATCATGGCAGTATAGTTTGTCCTCCGACGTTTTCGTGGTAGCCCGCGAAATTCAATTTTTCTTGAGTTTTTTGCAGTTCTTTTTTTCGTCCGCGGAAACAAATAAGTTATAGATATGTTTGATGATTCTTATGGTTATAATTATGTAAATACATACTTGTTATTGTCGCGAATCACATTTTGATTTCTTTTAACGAACGAACGCAAGAAAAATTGAAATTCGCGGGCTACCACGAATGAATCACATTAAATACATTTTTTACGCAATTTGTAGATTTCAAATTTTGAAATCAAATCAAAATCTATTAAAGACTACTGAGAGTTTACGTTTATCATTTGTGACTTGGCTACCCCGGGCTGGCTTGTTCTCGGTTTGTCGCGGTGAAGAGATGTACCAAATGTACGAACGAGCCAGTTTACGCGTGTCGCCGCCCGCCGCCACGCCCGCGCCCGCCATCGTCCGGTACGCGGCCTTAGGACGGCGGTAAAACAACGTTGTGGTACAAGGGTTACGGAAGTGCAAATGCGAGTTGATCACCGTCATTTTCGCCATTTGAAACGCTGTATAAGTACAAATAAATAAATGTGATTTTATTTACAGCAAACATTATTTTTTCATTTAAATAGCTTCAGAGCATTACTTTAGTTCTCCTGACATAATATATACCTACTAAAAAGAATAGATATCTGCACGTAAATAATCAATAACATTTAAAAATTACACCCTTCCTCACTTCTACATTTTTGTCTTCTATTGATTTAAATATCTACAGTTGTTCGTATTAGTATCACCAATACACGGATTTTCGTCCATTAAAGAAAACACCTTAAAATATACTTGTCCTACATAAAACCTACAATATTGGTTACCCTGCTGCAGTGTTTGTATGGGGAAATTTAAATGGTCAATATCTTTGAAACTACGCAAAGTTTCTCCGTCACAATTTCAGGTTATCATTATCGTCCCCGTCACAAAATTTTGAACACATTTCGAAGGTCGTAGATCATCAGGCAGTGGAGATACATGTGTCCAGCCATCTTGAACTCAGGTTGGCTGGACATTAAGTTTTTATTGATTTCTCGTAAACCCTTACATGTGACGCCATAAATCAAACGTTATTACTGTCACACATTGCGTCACCAAGTATTAGTAAAGGAACCATATTCGAAAACGCCCCCGTTATTGAGATTCGGAAGTGCCAGCCATAAGTTTTATACGTAAATTCAAGATGGCTGGACACAGATTTTTGCATTTTTCTACTAAACCACTGTACTTATCACAAAACTTTTAGCTCGGTGCCCGTCACAAATTTATGTGACGCCCGTTGATATGCAAAAAGTCGTCAAAATCACTTCCGTTACCGAGATTGAGAGACCAGCGAAAAGTGGTTTTTCAAGATGGCTGGACACGTTTTCGATCGATTATCTAAGATTCTGTAGCGTCACAAATTCTGAAATAAGGGTGTTTAGCCGTCACATAAAGTGACCTATTGACCTAGTTAAATGCAAGCTATTTTGAAGATTTGTCCAGCCAACCTGAGTCACATGATTGCCAGTTAAAGACGTGTGAGGATCCGGAAACTTTGTAAAGTCATGTAATCCTGTTGTTTAAGCTAAATTTTCGCCAACGGTGGCAAAGGACTCATTTGTGGCATTGACAGATTGTTGAGGGGTTGACTCTTCCGAAAGAAGATCTAATGAGTTATCTTTTTTAACGTTTATATTAGTTATATTATTTATAGGTTTCCAAATGTTTTTATTATTATTACCAGCTTCTCCTAATAGCCTTTTTTCGTATTCCCGCCTAACTTGTTAATAATATTATTATAGAATTTCTGGTAACGCTTATATGTAATTTCAAGTACTACATTATCCGGATTTCGTTTAGTTTATTTTTGCATCCGATCCTTGTTACGAGTACACCTGACAAGTCCTAGGGTCGTCCAAGGTTTTAGTATTCTAAACCAATTTGAAACATTTTTAATTGTTGTGTTTATTTGCATAATATGAGTTATTTTGGTTATAAATATATCCATGGCGGTATTTGGGTTAATCGCATTAAAAATAGAAGTAAAATCAATATGCTCACATGCCAACTTTAGGGCCTCAAAATCAAGTTTAACGACTCGTTTCTTTAATTGTTTGGTAACGTTTTTAATTTCAGCACAGCAAGTATGGGTGCATGATCAATAATAAAAAAAAACAATTATAAACGTGGTTATTGGTGTTTTTGTCTTGACAACTATTTGCACGTGTTGCTGTGTTAAAAGCTGGAAGGAGTTCATTAAGGGATAGAAAGTCAAGATAATCCGACAGGAAGCGATCAGAGCTGTTGCTAGCAATATCTAAGGTAATGTTGCCTACCATTATAATACACAAAGATGATAAACTATCTATTATTTTTTGTAAGGAAATTAGGAAATTATTTATGGTCTTGAATCATAAAGGGCCACTTCAAAAATAGCCACTTCAGTATTAATTTTAATAAGTAGACAGTTTGCTAACTGTATAACGGGTTCTTCGAGAGAAGCTTTAATATTACTTTTTATTAATACTACTACACCATCATTTTGGTTATAATGAGAAGATGTAGACATGGTTAAATATCCATCTAATACAGGAAGATTTCGGACGCACGACATCCAGCGTTCAGATAGAACTATGACATCACAATCAAATTGTAATCTTTTCAGAAGGATATTCAAATTATCAAAATCAGAATTAAGGCTACGAATGTTTTGGGATAAGATTTTTAGGTAGCAGTTAGTTTGTTTCTGAGAAGATGCGCAACATTCAGGTTCACAGCTAATCGTATCGGATATGTGTTTATCGAATTTTAAAATTCAATTTCACAATGGTGTACAACATTATTACGTGACGTTATTTTTGTAAATATTTTCAAGTAGCTAATATTTAAGATATATTTTAGTAATTAGAATATTAATGTTACAGTAATGACGATTTTTTGTGGAAAGTTTTTTAAGTTTAAGCATGTTGTTATCATGTATTATGTAACCTTTAGTTTTCAGTAGGTTTGTGGTATAAGTAAACAATGTGTATGTTCTTTGTGTAGTGTAAAAGTAATTTTATGAATGATTTGGCGAGAGTTTACCGTTTACTCTCGCCAAATCATACATAAAATTACTTTTAATTACTTTTAATCTTGATACAACACTAGCAGTAATTGTAGCAATAAAAAGAATAACTTATGACTGAAGAAAAAAGATACAATTAAGGTAGTTGCCATTTTATCGAGCATGAACAGTTTCTATGGCAACAATATGACTCTGTTATTGTTTTATAGATTAGTTTTTCTTCGGTTTTGATATGAATAGTAGGTTCTCATAGGTTCGTTATGTCTGTCTGTCCGTCTGTATGTCACAGCCACTTTATTAGGACACAGTTGAAACTTGGTAGGTAGATGTAATCTTTGAACCGCTTTACGATTTTTATACAAAAATAAAAAAAGAGATTAAGGGGGGCTTCCCATACATGGAACTGAAACTAAAAAAAATAAAAAAAATCAAACCTATATGTGCGGAGTGTCTATAGATAGATCTTTGAAAATGACATTGAGGTTCCTAAAACCATTTTTTCTCAAAGTCAATCGTTTGAAAGATAGACACTTCCAAAGTGGTAAAATGGATGTGTCCCTCCCTCCTCTAATTTCTAAAGTCAGAGGAGGAAAATTCTGAAAAAGAAAATGTAGGATTGTAGAACGTAAAAAAGCTTTCAACAAGAATTGGTTTGAATAAGATTTGATGTTTAGTTTTATATATGTTTAGATATGGGACTTTTTCATCAAACTGCAGCAGTAACTTTGTTTTGCATTAACATACTATGAAAAACAAATTTAGTTTTGCTGTTAAATGTAACAATACCACATATGGATGAGCCTTCAAAATATTTTTATTATATTGTTTGGTGCTACGGAACCCTGTGTGCGTGTGAGTACGACTCGCACTTGGCTGGTTTTTTTTGACATATTGTATATGTATAATAAAAACCAGATAAATATAAATTATCAATAGTATTACATTAAACAGAATAAGAATGAAATTATTAATTACATTAAGGTGGAAGCACCAGGACAGCCCGAAATCAAAATTTTCTTAGATCTCTGCAATTATCAGGTCAGTTTCAGCTTGTATGTTGATTAAGATATGATTTGCAACCATAACAAATATAGCTTTACTAAGTTATAATCATTAAAATCATCATTACAACCCTCCAAGGTCATTTAATCCCATTGAGTGACTTTTTATGAAAGTGTAAGACAATTCTGTAAATACATACGTTTTACGGCCACAAAACACATTTAGTTCAACATAAAACCTGACACTAACTAGCAAATTGTAAAAAAGTTGTTGTAGGTTGTAGTTGTTGTTGTAGATAAATTGAATTTCACAGGCTACCCTGCCACTTCCACCTGAAATAAAATATACTGATATAGTAATTATCAGTCAGTTAGTTGGGTCGGTTCATCTCCTGATTCAGGCCACTGACTTTTCAAAAACTGAATGCACTTTACTAATATTGTAAAAAAATATTTGGATTTACCAACATTAGCAGGTAGGTAAATGTAAGATTCGCTATAAAATGTGATGGCTATATTCTACAGGTGCTTTCATTTTTATTCATTTTTGCTAATATTTACTCTTAATAAAAGCCAATCATAGTTACACTGTAATTAAATGATACAAGCTCTGCTGTCTACTCACCTAGAACTTTGAATATTAAATGAAACATTGCATCTTTAGGAACTGGCCATCATTGCTTTCTAAAGACCTAAAACTCTTTTACTTATATTTACAACTGATGGTAGTAATGTGGAGTAATAAAAGATACAGTACATAACAATATTTTTTAATTTTGTTGTCAAACAGTAACACATTATATCAGTTATGCCATGTGTGTGTGAGGGTTTACTTAAATTAAGAAAAGAACATGCTATTTGCATAATGTTAAATACAAGTATTTGAGTCTAAATAAATACTTTTACAACCATGAGTAGAGCTAGCTTTGTGCTTATTATCAGCACTGTCGAGTCATGAAGCAATCTGTAGCCGAGCAGAGCAGTGCTAACACCTTTTTTATATGATTCCCTTTCCTATATGGTGGTCTGGGTATAAGTTAGCAATTATTGCTTCCTCAATCCTGGATTTTTTGTTGTCAATAATCAACAAGTAATTATATTGAGAGGTAGATAATTTTTCAATTTATAATTATGTAATTTTATGCATTACACAAACTGAGCATTGTTTTCTTAGTAGTGTATAAAATATAATATGATATTTTTATTACCTATTAAGCTTTATACTGATGAGACACCAACAATCAATGAAAAGTGGTGCCAAGGAACAGAATTATGGTATTTAACCATATATTATTCTACAATAAAAACAAATGGAGTAAGTTTGTGCAGTGCAATGAAGTCATGTGATGGAAAACTTAGTAAAGTTTGTCTGTTACAGTTATATCTTTGCATGATAAACTTTAAATGTTGTCACTGGAGCTGCTTAGCAATTATGGACCAGCATTGCACTTTCGAAGTTTCGTCGTCTTAAGGCCACAGGCTCGGTCAGAGGGTCGTCTTACTTTCGCGGCCTATTTAAGCCTATCTTAAATAGGTCCTGGGAACTGCTAACAGTCGGGGGTAAGATCAAACAATATAAGTGGCAGGCTCACCGTCTATAGCGTAGTTGTACTCGTTGTGGCCGGAGCCGCGAAAGACGCAGCGCTGCGGTTCGTGCTGCGGGCAGCGCGGCGCTTCAGCGCGCGCTGGCCACACCCCAGCCGCAAGCAGCGCGCCCAGCGCCAGCAGACAGCTCACCATGTCTGCCAGGTGCTGCACGCTACTCATGAGGTCATGCCCGCTAGAGGTGATAACCAGTTCTTGGACCAGTATCTAAATCTTGAAATGCTTCTCTTCTGTCGCTTAGCGGATAGTTGTCTTCTATATCTATTTTGTTTAAATAGCCACAAATTAGAACATTAACTACACTATTCGTTTATTCACTTGACCATAATCTACGCTTTATTCAATTTATCGGAACTGTTCGAGGAAAAAATTGAGGAAAACCCCACACGAAACTCAGAGCTATACCTAACATAATTTAAAACAATCTATGTGTATTGTTTATGTTACGAATGACAGTAAGTGCGTCAGAACCACAGACTTCAAAGAGATGGTACGTCAGCCGTCAGAACGTGCACCTGGGCAATTATCAATGTGTGTTGCCAGCAGTCAATATTAATGAACATCGCGTGTTACCAGATGCATTATTTATGTTTTCCTAACAAAGTTGGTTTGATTGCCAGTAAAAATAGTATTTTCAAGTCGTCGTGAACATTCTAGCCGAGGGTTTAAATTTTCACAGCCATATGTAGCCGTGGTAAAAGAAAGCAACTCACGGAAATATCCTCAATAAATACAAAAAACTAAACGTGAAGAAATATTCCAACCACATGAACGTATAATAAATTGGTGTTTCCTCGTTTCGCAGACAGAAATTTCATAGAATTTAGTTTCGCCGAAAACGTTTCATATAATATTTGGTTCTAGTTTGTTTATTTCTAATATTATTGTTTTAACGACTATTTACTTGAGCAAAACGTATTTCACAGAAATACAGTTCAATGAATTTTATAATAACATTTTTATTTTTAACAAACTTATCAAACAGTAGAACTATTTTTTAACGAATATTGTTTGTTCGGTTTATTTTTACATGGTATTTTATTTCAACGAAAATGTAAAAGTTGACGTTATGTATCCATAATTATATAAATAAACTAGCTGACCCGCGCAACTTCGTCTGCACCACATAAGAGAAAGAGAGGGTCAGAGAAAGTGTGAGTCAACCTTAAAAGATAGACATATGATAGACGGACTTGTTGCGTAATTGTTGCGTAACTTTAACCGTTTACACAGCACACGCAACGGAAGCTTTCAAAAGGAATAAATTTTTCCTGTTTTTGATGCTCCGCTTCCATGGATTGTAACGTGATGTTATATAACCTAAGGCTTCCACGATAAATGGGCTACCCAAACCAAAACTAAAAGAATTTTTCAATTCAAACTAGTAGTTCCTGCAATTAGCATGTTCAATCAACCAAGCAAAAAATCTCTTCAGCTTTGTAATATTGGTATATATTCAAGTAGGTAACAATTTAATTTCTCGAAAATATTTGTATTAATCGCTAAAATATTCTTCTTATGTTTTTCCAAGTAAGGGCTTCCCTGGACAGCCTTACGTCTTCATCCTTAGACACTCAAAGACAGTCATACTCCAGCTAGATCGAAAGTGTTCATCAAGGTGCATGAAATGAGCTGAGACATGATAAAGCTGCTGTAAACTCTTGCGGACCTCTTGCAACTGCCTTCCGTGTGCAAAGCGCATGGAAAGCGATCGAACACACACTACAGGGTATAGGCTATGTAAGATTTTCAAAGCAGCGTCATGTAGACTAATCTAAAGTCCGCTGTCATAACTTTTTAAAAAAGCCGGTCAGTCGATTTTAAAGTAATCTTGTGAGCACATTTTTATTCATTAGTACCATTTTGGTTCAATAGATGTCGCTGCATGTAATAAGATACACATATTGATGATAAGTTCTCGAACACCCGGTTTTTTACTGATACATAAATACCCTTGATAATATAGATAGAAATTAATCCTGAAATAGGTATGGGTGGAACTAAAGCTGCCGTCTACGTATCTGAACACTTAACTCCGGCAAATAAATCACTCCATGCTGCTACGAGACTCAAGGCTAAAGAAACAAAATACAAATTTTTGGGTTAGTAATGGCCGAATTCTTACTCGCAAAGATGAGACTACTCAAACATTACTAATACGTAGCACTGAAAGCTTAAAACTTATGATGTAAGCATTGTTACTGATATTAATGTTATTGCGTATTAAGAAACAAAATTCTCTGTTTACTATCAAAACGTACGAGGAATGAGAACTAAAACAAACGAATTGTATAAAAATATCTTACTTTGTTCATATGATGCAATGGCATCAAGCCATTATTAGATATGTTTTTGTTAAGCCAAGTCTCAGTAAACACAATGGTGTTTACTGAGACTTGGCTTAACAAAAACATATCTAATAATGAGTTCATTGACAATAGATACATTGTATATCGAAGAGATCGTACAACACGTAACACTGTTAATCAAATTGTAATAAAAAATTTAAATTGGATGGTGGAGGTGTGTTGATTGCAATCTCAAGGTAATTTGTCTCCTGTCGAGTTACCAATTGGGAATCTGAATCTGAAGATTTGTGGGTTACAGTCAATATAACACAAGATAACAACCCTAAAAAAATTGCAATATGTGTTGTATATGTACCACCCCCTCCAAAACTTGATACACAAAACAAGTTTCTTGATAATGTTAGCAATGTTATGAATCAGATTGACAGTGTGGTAGTTCTCGGTGATTTTAATCTAGGAGGAATTCAGTGGATTATTGAACCTAATTGTAATTACACAGTACCTAGCAATTATAGCAGTAGATCGGAATGCTCTTTAGTTGACTTTCTGGCCATTAATAATCTCTTTCAAGTTATGTTTTTAAGTTAAAATCTGTAACTAGCTGTTGCCAGCGACCTTCGTCCGCGTGAAATTTTATAGCCTATAACCTTCCTCGATAAATGGGCTATCCAACACAAAATGATTTTTTCAAATCGAACCAGTAGTTCCTGAGATTAGCGCGTTCAAGCAAACAAACAAACTCTTCAGCTTTATAATATTAGTATAGACTAGCTGTGCCCGCGGCTTCGCTCACGTGAGCGCACATTCTTTTGTAATTCTCTAAGTTTATGAACGTAAGCAAAATATAGATGCAACTCATGATCTATCCTAGGCCCCAACGGTTAATATCCTTAACAATTTAAGAAATAATCTTCATCTTCAGCTTTGAGAGCTCAATCAACCGATGGAAAAAATGTGATGGACACAAAACGATGGAAACAAAATTGAAAATTTGCAAAAACCATGCAATTGAAAAATACTGCAAACGCTTGAATTTAATGTATTTAGCAATAGAACCAGAAAAACTATGCGCTTCGAGAATCTTCATGGATGGACCACCCATAAATTACGTCATACGAATTTTATTATATTTTTTTCACCGGAGGGGTCAAAAAATCCGTATCAAAAGGTCAATTTTTGTGAGACTCCCGCCTCCCAAGTGTGACGTCACATATTTTGCAATATTACATGCTGTCCGCCGATAAAGTTGGAAATATTTCTTTAATAAGTTTTTCGTTAATAGTTCAAATTTCGTGTTTTAAAACTTAGCAATATTAGTTTTTTAAATGTGACGTCACCAAATTTAGGACCCCTTCCACCCCTTGTCACACAATTTCACACTTTGTTGTCACTCCCCACCTCTTTAACGTATGACGTAATTAAATTACGTCATTAATTTTATGGCTGGCCCCTAATAGACACGTACTTCCATGGTAGCAGCAGCTAACTGTGACTTCCTGGAGTATCTAAAGTGTCCCCACACCTGCGATTTAGAGGACTTACTGTCGAACCGCAATTAACGTAGCCACCTGGGTGCTAATAATGTGATAAATCATCGATACAAAAGAAGAAGAAGAACATGGGAATTATATTAGATCTCATATTTCCGAAGATAGACCATGATTGCCAAAGCGGATACTTTTCCAAGGACTTTGATGAACGGGCAAAAAAAAAAGTTGAAGCGTAGACGCAAGTACTACGCAGATCGATGTAACAAATAGTGTTGAAAGCAAGCCATTTGACTATTCACTATATTTATGTTACTACTGACTATTATTAATATTTTGCTCCGAAGTTCAAAAGCAAGTGCAATAATGGGCATTTAAACGTTAAAGATATGCCGCGACTGAAACAATTGCTCTTACGGATATAACTCCTCTTCACTCTGGGGTACCTACCATTATAAATAAGCCTGTCTAAAAACAAAAAAATACCAAGTTTACTGAGTCAAAAATATGTTTAATATACATGAAAAAAAGCATAACAAATGGGTTGCCTGATATCATTAAGTGAAGACTATTTAAAATTGCGACAACCGAACGTTATGCCATCGTGTTTGTAATAAAATTACCTATCTGTTCTTTTAATACATATTTTAATAAGAAAATAGATGAGTGGACATATAGTATCAATTTATCTATTTATACCTTACAACTCTGTAGTAGGGACAAAAAGATGACAACCTAACAGATTCTTGGCTTGATTGCTTTCTAGATATTTACTCTAATTCCATTTTGATTTCGTTTGGTTTGAAAAAAAAATTAGTTCCGTTATTTTTAATAAAGGGTAGCCTTTACTTAACTTTATCAGGCAACCCATTGGCAATGTTAGTTTGTTCATATAAGTATTTTGCTCCGTTAACGTAAGTTTTAAATAGCCGTTCTGAGGCTTGTCACTGCCGGATTTTGCCTTTTCCCACTCGCACAATGTGAACATGATCATTAATCTACTAAATTATTATTATTCGAAGTCATTTCGGTAGGCACATATAAAAAGACGAAATCCTGAAAGTAGTGTTTTAATATTCAAACGAAACTATTTTATTTAGTTTGTGTGCGGGCAACATTGGAAAAAGGTGGTCTGGTTGAATTTGACAACGTCATTGTCTTATTTTGGTATTGTCCCCATAAAGTTTTTATTTTGTGGGATATTGTTTATCTGCCTATTATCTAAGAACTAATCTTATTTAATACATAATTTCATTGGTCACCATTAAATATAGTAAAATCCAAATAATAGTAATTTTATTATTTAAATAAACTTCAGGTTGAGTTGCTGTAATAAAATGGTATATCTAAGCCGGAGAGGTGATCTGTACCTCAGGACCTTCCTACTTCAGACACTTTTCTCTATTTAAGATTGTGCATATACCAGTGCCTGTTACTTCTGATGTTGAATTAAATAAAGATTTATGATTATGATTAATTTTTTAATACCTATCTACTGACGCCTAATATATAATAATAGCTATCTCGTATTTTTTTATTTTTTATTATTTAATTGCCTCTGAAACGAATTTTTTTTTTTTTTAAATTTAATTTAATAATGTTATATTCTCAGCCTTTCCATCATGTCCTACTTTTTACATAAAATGAATGGTGACCTTATTAGAAAGAGACTAAATTAGCGTTAACCTCTCTTTTGGTGTCATATTTTTAATGCAAGCAAGAATTGCAGTTGTATACACGGCGGCACATGAAGCTGTAAAATTCCAGTATAAATTGACCTCGCTTTGTATAGATTTCCTATACAATGAGAGATCCGCATAAACTGGTTTTGAAAGCTTGACTGGCCGTTGCGTGCTTACGTAGTACTTATTACTTCCGTGCAAAGAGTAAAGACAAAAGGAAAAATAAAACAAAATTAGTTTTCAGCCATTTCGAGTGACTACACTACGACTAAAACCTATTTACGTAAATTATTTTTATCATAGAAATCGCGTATGAGGTTACTAACAAAATTTTAAAAGTTAATATCTTTTGCGTCTTTTGGTCGATTTTGATGAAATAAACGCTAAATAATACCCACAACAATGCTTCTTACTTTGTAATATTTAGATTTTGAATACAATGAGGGGTTTTTACATGATGCGCGCACAAACGAACAGACAAACCGACAAACCGACAAACCGACAAACAGACAAAAATTTAAAAAAAGATATTTTTACTTTCTATTACTTATTTCTCGCACATTACAGTGACTTTTTTGCAAAAATCTGTAATGTACAGACACGGAAAGTCTACGATTTTATTATATGTATAGATAAGTATAGATTGTAACGGCATAATTTTGGATTTAGTTGTAAGTAGCATTGAGAACGGGAAAATAAACCAACCCTCACATATTCTGTGTACGGTGTCATCAACCGTACATTTACTTTGCGAACGCAGCAACCTACTTGAATGTCGTGCGTCACAAATATTACGCTATAATTGTAACTTTTCGCGCAAGGCAGAACGAGTCAGACAACAACTGTGGAACTAACCACTTGTCAAGAGAAAGAATCGCTACCTCTTTAACTTGTACCCGTGACATTTTAATATAACTTTAAACACAACGTGTGGTTCTTTCTGTGTACTCCACAACTAAACCAACATCAACTAAGTGATAGTGTAGGGTGCCTACAACCATTGGCTGCTACATTAAATGGTCCTTAGAGCCGGATATTTACTGTGAGTAGTGTCTCTATCTACGATAGCGAATCGGTCCAGCTGGTATCCCACAAGCGGGTCGCCCCAGTTGGATTGAGAAGGCGCATCATATCGTACGTAGAGTGCGAAAGCAATAAATAGAAACAAACGACAATTTCAAGATGCTAAGGATTACGCAACTCTACTACAACTACGAGAACGGATCCGTGGAGACTTGAAAATAGAAGCCTGCTAACTGCGGTCTTCGTGCCGTGAACTAATCTCAAGCTATGCTATACGTCTATCACCGTCAACTACGTGCTGGACTACTGAGCTACATACATCAAACTAAACTTACTTCTTTTCGCCAACTAGAAAAGAGAACTCACTATGGAGAAGCTACAACTACAACAATCTTGCTTTGAAAACATCAAGGCGCTGTGCTCTAACTATAAAAAGGATAGCCCTTCAAGGAAAACTGAAGAGTACTTAACCAAACGTCTGGAATCTCTCGAAGCACAGCGGAGTGACTTCGAGGAACGACGTGAAATTCTGGAGCAAATCTTAGAAGAAAAGAGCAAATCTTACAAAAACATCAACTACTTCGTGGACAACGTGTACAGCAAAACTCAAGCTCAATACGAATCTACGAAAGGAGACATGCTCAACTTACTGGAACAACTACAGGGAAAAAGGTTTGTGAAGTTCGACTTGACTGGGATGCCAAAACATTGCTGGGTAAGCAAGAGTGCAACTTTAAAGCCCTCGACCGCACCATGTCGAAAATTGATACAAAAACTGTCACGGAGAAATGGGAGTTCGAAGACCATCTCTCCATTCTGAAGTCGAAGTGGAACGTCATCGACAAGAACACTGGGAGCTGAAAGCGTTACTCAAAGGCTCCAACGGACTACAACATGTTCGTCGAAATGGAGGACAAGTACGACGAGCTAAGAAAAAACTTGAACAGCAAGATCTGGTCGACAGTGCACTACGAAAAGTCGGCGCCAAAGATTGAGGTTCCTGAATTTTCGGGTAGCTATACTCAATGGATTTCCTTCAAAGATCTCTTCGTGGAAACAATCCACAATAACCCGATGATAAACAAAGCGCAAAAGATGCAGCATCTGAAAACACGGTTGAGAGGTGAAGCTGAAAGATTGGTGCAACATCTCAGTATCGGCGCAGAAAACTACACATCCTGCTGGGAGATACTGACTCAGCGTTTCGACAATCGAAGGCTGCAAATTACGTCGTTCCTGAACACCATGCTCAACCGGCCAGTCATTCAACAACCCGACAGCTTCAACCTCAAGAAGATGCATGACGTCATAACTGAATGTACGAACGGACTAACAAACATCGGGTTAGACATCGGAACCTGGGACCCAATTATCGTACACTTGATGTCGCAGAAACTTGACACAACTAGCTACAGCTAGTACATAAAGGAACTGCGAGATCCTAGGAATGTGCCAAACTTGAATGAGCTACTATACTTCCTGGAAAACAAGTTCATGGCTTATGAAACCATAAAAAATACGAAAAAGGAAGTACCTAACCAACAGAAGCAAATCGCGTCCAAGTCATTTAACAAACATCATTCTGCAAAACAGCATGACTACGAGCGGCAGAAATATTTCAAGAGAACTTATCATACAGCATACGGACACTGCCCACACTGCGAAGGAAATCATGTTTTGATGAAATGTCCAAAGTTCATCAATATGGATTCATTCCAACGGAATAACACAGTCGCAAAATTACACGTGTGCAAAAACTGCTTATACAGTCATGGCGAAACAGATTGTTCGTCAACAAAAACGTGCAAAGAAAGCAATACGAAGCATCATACTTTATTGCACAATGCAGACAAGAAAAACAATGTCAACTCATCGAATACGGAAAAAACCAACGACAATTTAGGTCAACGACCAACCACCTCCACGCACAAACAAAGCTCCAATCATGTATCTACTAACGAGATGGAAGTTTTGTTAACTACTGTGCAGCTTATGTTAAAGTCCACGAATGGGGATTTCATTACGCTTCGAGCACTACTAGATTAAGGTTCGCAAGTAAATTTGATCACCTAGAACGCCGCACAGATGCTACGACTACCACGGAAACGACTTAACGCAACCATTACGGGAGTAGGAGCTGCACCTGGTAACTGCAAAGGACGAATTCAACTTACCTGTAAATCGATTCACTCGGACTACGCATTCGAAACTCAGGCACTCAGCCTAAGCAAACTAACAAGCAACTTACCCAACTCATCGTTCGAAAAGGCTAACTGGCCACACCTCGAAAACTTGAAACTAGCAGATCCGGAATTCAACGTATCTAGTCCTATAGATCTGTTACTTGGGGCAGACGAAAAAGGCCCAAATCTACAGAAGGATATCCAAGCCCTTATCCTAAAGTGGAGGTCATACAAGTACGCTTTTACCGCCGATATAGAGAAGATGTACCGATGCATCGGGATAGCTGAAGATCAACAGTCACTTCAGAAGATAATATGGCGTGACTCTCCTGCTGAAAGGTTACAAGAATTTCAACTTTGCACCGTGACATACGGAACCAAATGCGCGCCATGGTTGGCCATGAGGACTATGAAGCAGTTAGCCCTGGATGACGGTCATAAATATCCAGAGGCCGCCAATACATTACTGAACGAGTTCTACGTTGATGATGTGATAAGTGGTCACTACTCTCTGGATAAAGCTAAAGACTTAAAAGTTCCCTCATAAACTTACTGAAGGGCGGCGGCATGAACTCACGCAAGTGGTCAGCCAACCACTCCGCGTTACTAGAGAATCTAACTGACGATCAAATATCAACTAAAAGTATATTTGATTTTAAAACTGAAGACTCAACAAAAACACTCGGACTCGGCTGGAACCCAAACATCGACACGTTCATGTTTAACTGGAGTCTGGAAGAAAAATCAAAGGGTCGGACAACGAAAAGGCACTTACTTTCCGAAATTTCGAAACTGTACGATCCTTTGGGTTGGTTGGCTCCCATAACAGTGTCAGCAAAACTATTATTTCAAAGAGTATGGGACGGCAAACTTGCCTGGGATGAAGAACTACCGAGTGATACACTTAATGATTGGGTCAAATTGAAAACTGAACTACCAAATGTAAGGAAAATAAAACTGAACCGATGGATTGGTGCACAACAACCAATAGAATTGCTGGGATTCTGCGATGCGAGTGAAAAGGCGTACGCGTGTGTCATATACAGTAAGGAACGAACAAGATATACCGACTGTAACCTTACTCGTCGCTAAAACCAGTGTTGCGTCTCTATCACAAAAAACAACGTTGCCGAGACTGGAACTATGGCGCACTACTGTTGGCCAAACTCATGGAAAAAACTACGGAAGCTTTAACTGGATACAATTTGTCAATAGAAGCATGGTGTGACTCTCAAGTAGTCTTAGCTTGCTGCAAGGAGATACATCAAGGTGGGATCAATTCGTGTCCAACAGAGTTGAAAAAATAAAACTAACTATTCCAACCGACAAGTGGTGCTACGTAAAATCGGCACAGAACCCTGCTGACTGTGCATCTAGAGGAATGTTGCCGAGCAAACTAGTAAACTTCGATCTCTGGTGGCAAGGTCCGGAATTTCTGAAAATGGCACAGGACTCTGACCTCATGAGAAACTTCATATGTTTGTTTACAACCCACCATGAAACCGACAACTTAGCAGTGGCAAACACAACGGTGCCGAAAAACAATGAACATTATATAAATAACTTACTACATAAATATAGTTCACTAACGCAAGTAATTCGAGTAATGGCTCAAGTACTGCGCTTTATCGCGACGGCACGCTCCAAGAAGAAATTTGAAACCTAAGTGTGAGCGAATTCAAACTAGCGGCTGATCGAGTAATTACATATGTGCAGAGTACGGAGTTTGAAAATGAATACAAACAGTTAAAGGCAAACGGAACTGTAAACAACAAGAGCATTTTATACAAATTGTAACTGACATAAATAATTACAGAATTGACATTAATAACACAATATAAATTACAGCTCAGCAAGTTTGTGCGGCCGTCTGCTCCTTTCGAAGTGGCTCTGCCGGCGGCCTCGACGGCCTGACTCCGCAACACCTTAAGGATCTAATTTGTTCAGGCGCCGGGGTAGCTGGTGAGTCCGTTTTGAAGGAGCTGACGGCCCTCATCAATCTCATGCTCTCCGGCAGTGTGAACGATGCCGTCATCGATATTTTGTACGGGGCCAATCTTTGTGCCCTGCGCAAGAAGGATGGCGGCATTCGTCCCATTGCCGTAGGGTCAACTTACCGTCGTATCGCAGCCAAAATTTGCTGCGCCTTTTATAGTGAAACACTGGCCAGAAAATTCCAGCCCCTTCAGCTTGGTTCGGGTCCAAAGGGGGCTGTGAGACTGCGGTACACGCACTGTCCACTTACCTTGATAGTGATAAGGGTGAGGTCATCCTTAAGGTTGACATTAAAAATGCTTTCAACTCCGTAAACAGGGACACCTTGTTGACAGAGGTTCAAAAAGAAATACCCAAAATTTACAGTTTTCTTTACCAATGCTACAGGAACCCATCAAAATTACTCTATAAAGACAACCTTTTGGAATTAGCCGTTGGATGCCAACAGGGTGACCCTCTTGGGCCAGTCATTTTTAGTTTAGCAATTAATCCAATTATTCGACAGCTAAATTCTAAATTCAACGTATGGTATTTAGATGATGGAACCCTGGGAGGTGATGTGGATACAGTCCTAAAAGATTTAACTTTTTTAAAAGAAAAATTCAGTTCCATTGGCTTAGACCTTAACCTTTCGAAGTGCGAAATTTACCTTCCTGAAACCACTGACAGACAGACTACCATTTCTAAATTTAATTCTTTGGCACCAAATATCAAAATTACGTTTGTTCTGTATGGTGTCCGGACGTAAAGAATAGCACCATCCCATATCTTCCCGTGGGTGTCGTAAGAGGCGACTAAGGGACTTACCAGAGAATGGGCAGCAGCGTTCTCTGTGTTTTATAACAACCATACTGCGATCGCCAACCCGCCTGCCAAGCGTGGCGATTATGGCAAAACCCCCCTTCTTGGGGGAGGCCTATGTCCAGCAGTGGACGTCTTTCGGCTGAAATGATGATGAAGATGATGATCAAAATTACCGGCAAAAATTCTCTTCACCTCCTGGGTTCACCAATATTTGACGAATCTTTTCCGTCGTTCATTGAAGACAAAATTCAAAATTTTAATGATGTTTCGTAGAGACTTTTTAAAATTAACATTCATTCGGCCTTCACACTTATTCGATACTGTTGTTTTGGACCAAAATTCACGTATAGCCTTCGCTCCACTCATCTTTGGAAGCATCCGCAGCTTTTAGAAAAAGTAGACCAAATTATTAGGAACACTCTAACTTCAATACTTAATGTGGCCCTGGACGACCGAGCTTGGCAGCAAGCCACACTTCCCATTCGCTTGGGTGGTTTCGGCGTCCGCAAAATTTCAAGTATAAGTTTACCAGCCTTCCTTTCCTCGGTCTACGGTACTGAAAAAATAACCAGGGATATTCTGTCTTCCTCCCTGGTTGATTTTGAGGTGCCGTATTTGACCGATGCGTTGAACGCTTGGAAAATGGCTTGTCCCAATACGGATTTGCCCGACAGCCTGTCCTCCCAGAGACAGTGGGACGTGCCGCTCTGCAGTATTGTACGGAATACCCTTTTAAACACGTCATTCAATACTGTGGAGCGTGCCCGTCTGCTGGCCGTGGGGGAATGGGAGTCGGGGTTGTGGCTTCAGGCACTTCCGTCATCCACCATTGGCACTATGATGGATGACGCATCGTTCCGGGTCGCTACGAGTCTTCGCTTAGGCGCACCTTGTGTTGCCCCGCATCGATGTCACTGTGGTGAAGCTGTCCGACAGCCTCGGACACCATGGCCTGTCCTGCTACAGGAGCGCAGGTCGCATTGCACGGCACGCCAGCATTAACGACATTATTCGTCGAGCCCTTGCCAGCGCCGGCGTACCAGCGGTTTTAGAACCAAACGGCTTGGTACGTGACGATGGCAAGAGACCAGACGGCATGACGTTGGTGCCTTGGAAGGTGGGTAGGCCTTTGGTGTTGGACGCAACCTGTGTCGACACCCTTGCGCCATCTCACCTTGCAAGCACGGCGGGCTGTGCAGGCGCTGCTGCTGCGGCTGCTGAGATCCTCAAGCAGCGCAAATACTGTAACCTTATGGGTAACTACAGTTTTGAGCCGTTTGGGGTCGAAACGCTCGGGTCATGGGGACCGAGTGCGCGTCTTGTTTTTAAGGAAATCTCTCGCCGACTGGTCGACACTTCGCGTGACCAGAGGGCTGGCTCTTTCTTTGGCCAAAGAATTAGCATTGCTATTCAGCGTGGTAATGCTGCCAGTCTTCTGGGCACGTTTCCAGATGACATCGATGCGGAGGAATACTTTGACGCCTAAGTGTCCTATTGTCGTCGTTGTTTAGATGTTTATATTTTCTTACTTTTAGTCTTATTTTTATCATTACTTTAGTTCTTTTTAGTCTGTAAATAAAAGTTGTAGATATATGTATATTTGTATATATAGAATTATAAATAACACAATTGAATCAGTAAATTCTTAGTTAAACTATAATAATTCGCATGTAAATATTAATAAAACAAAAATTGTTCAATTCAGGACTTATGGTCGCAAGAGGGTATAATCCGAACACAAAAAATAGACTTGCTTTTAAAAAATATTCAAACTTTATAGAAGAATAGTAAATCTAACCCAGAAGGCCCAAAACAACCACTTCATAAAGACGTCTCAAAATAAATCAAAAGCTGCTTGGCAAGTTATTAACAAATCCAAAGTATGTCTGCCGCAAGGACCAATATTGACCATACAAAATGATAAATCAACTCTTACACATCCCCTTGACATTGCGAATGAATTCAATAAATATTTTATAGAGATTATAGAAAATAATTCAAAAACAAACCTTAATAATACCCCGTTAACAAATTCGTGTAGAAATGTTATTGAAAACTCAACTTCGCAGTCTCTATTTATGCTACCAGTTTCAGACACTGACATTATAAAAGTGATAAGTAGCTTAAAAAATACTAGTACAGTAGGATACGACGGTATTTCAACTAGAGTAATAAAAGATGTTAAGGAGGTCATAGCGACACCGTTATCGCACATAATTAATCTCTGCATTTCTGATGGTATATTCCCTACTAGTCTCAAGAAGGCAATTATTAAACCCATTTACAAAAATAATGACAAGACTGATGTAAAAAATTACAGGCCTATTGCAAAAATACCAGTCTTTGCAAAAGTTATTGAAAAAATAATATATAATTCCATTTACACGTATTTCGAGAAGTTTCAGTTATTTTGCAATGAACAAAAAGGATTTAGGAAAAATACTAATATTAATATGGCACTATTTGACCTGCTGTCAAGTATAATGACATCTGTGGATAAAAAAAATCCTGTGTGCTCGATCTTCACGGATATGTCAAAAGCTTTTGACTTCGTAGATCATCAGATCTTGCTGCAAAAGTTACACGGGTACGGCATTCGGGGAAACATTCATAAACTCCTAGAATCATACCTAAGTGATAGGACACAGTGTACTGAGATTTCCAGAATTTGTCCTATAAGCAAATTAGAAACTACATATGTCTCTGAAGCGAGATCCGTGAGGTATGGTGTGCCTCAGGGCACTGTACTCGGGCCCCCACTTTTCTTGATATATATCAATGATCTCCCAAGAAATTTGAGAAACAAAATGGTACTTTTTGCAGATGACAGTACAGCTATCATAGAATGCACTGATCCAAGCGAATATCGAAATGAGATCAATAACTTGCTAAATAACATCATTAATTGGCTAAATAATAATAATCTTGTGATCAATTTGAGTAAGACTAAAATTGTACAGTTTCATCAACGACGTGAGAATCCACCACTTAATATTACCTACGATGAGTGTAAAATAGAAGAAGTTACGAGTGCAAAATTCTTAGGCATAACTGTAGACCATAAGTTGACTTGGAAACCTCACCTGGAAGTGGTTTGTAAACGACTGAGTAAATCTGCGTATCTATTGTTTCAATTATCTAAGAGAGTTAATTCTGAAACACTGTTAACAGCCTATCATGGACTTGTAGCCTCTAATCTCCGTTATGGTGTTGTTTTCTGGGGGCAATCAACTAATAGGGAACTGGTATTCAGGATGCAAAGAAGGTGTGTAAGATCCATGTGTAATTTAAAGTCAACAGATAGTTGCGTTCCCTACTTTAAGAAATTAAAAATATTAACATTACCAGCTATATATATATTAGAAACTGCATTATTTATAAAATCAAATCCACATTTATTTACAAAATTTTCAACAGTTAAGAAGACCCCCACTCGGAGTCAATATGAAAATCAACTATGTACGTTGAAATGTAATACTGCGTTAATGAAAAACAGCTTCTTTGGTGTTGCACCAAAAATTTTTAATAAAATACCTGATGCTATAAAATGTATGCCATTAAAGAAATTCAAAAAGTGTCTTCACAAGTTATTAGTTGAGAAATGTTATTATACCCTGGATGACTATTTTAATGATAATACTATTTGATTAAATTCTGTAATTTTATAAATTTATATTATTAATGTTGACTTAGATGACTATTTTAATTTTGGATGACTATTTGATTAAATTCTGTAATTTTATTAATTCATATTATTAATGTAACGAACGAATAATTTCTCGCATATTCTTTTGTTATGATCTTCTTGTGTATGTTTTTTTTTGTTTTTCTTTCTTATAGTGGACATTATTAAATTCATTATTAAATTGATTATTTTAATGTATTTTGTTAACGTAAAATTTTGTAGTTTTGACAAACCTGACTTTAATATTTGTATGTCAACAATGACAAAGCATAGTGCAACACTTATCTATTTAAGACCTTGACATGTATGATTAATGTATATATGTTCTTCACCTATGTTTCACAAATAAATAATTCTGATTCTGATTCTGATTCTGAAAAAAAAAAGGGATAAACTTGACAATATTTATAACGGACAACCTCTATTAGAGACAGAGGAAACCATTTTTCTGGGAGTAAAACTGGATAACTTCTTCTCCTGGAAACCGCACGTAGAAAAAGTTTGCAACAAATTTGACTGGCCTGTTGGTCTAGTGGTCAGTGACTCTGACTGCTATGCCGGAGGTCGTGGGTTCGATTCCCACCCAGGACAAATGTTTGTGTGATGAGCATGATCATTTGTTCTGTGTCTGGGTGTAATTTATCTATATATGTATGTATTTAGAAATATATAAGTATGTTTATCAGTTGTCTAGTACTCATAACACAAGCTCTGCTTAGCTTGAGACTAGACGGCGTTGTGTGATAGTTGTAAAAAAAAAAAAAAAAAAAAAAAAAAAAAAAAAAAAAAAAAAAAAAAAAAATTAAACAAATTCGTTTACGTCCTCTACACTACTATTAATTAATGCTAATGATTAATGTTAATACATTTTTATATTAAACTATTCGGGAAACTTACAGCTAATATAATCAATGTTCTTAAACAATACGAATTTGAATGCCATTTACAAGTTTTCACTTATAATTATTCGCTGTTCTATTGATGAATTTAATGTTAATGATTAATCTTTTTAAAAATAATGTAACTTTAATGTTTTGTAATAATAGTGAGTGATAGAAACCGACATTTAAAAACATTATTACGTATTGCTTGCTCTTACATTAAAATATTGTAAAATTTTGAATGTCATCTATATCTGACTATGTATTAGGAACCTCAACTGATTTAAGACCAAAATGTACCAATACTTATTGCAAATAAATGATTATTATTATTGAATCCTTATATAGATGAAAAAGGGATTATTTATAAGAGTCGGTGGAAGACTGAAAAATTCCTACTTGCCCTTCGAGATGAAGAATCCTAAAATTCTTCCTCGAATAGGACGCCTAACTCAGCTCGTAATTGAACAAGCACACCTTACAACACTTCATGGAGGTGCGCGGCTGACATTGGCTCAAATCCGACAGCGATACTGGATTATCGGAAGCAACAGAGCTGTAAAAACTCAACTGAGACGTTGCGTGCGGTGTCACCGCTACAAACCAACAGACAACTACCAATTTATGGCGGACCTACCTTAACAGAGAGCTAACCCATCTCGACCTTTTACACACACTGGCGTAGACTTCACTGGCCACGTGCCAGTCAAGCTAAACAAAGGAAGAGGAGTAAAGACTACGAAGGGGTACATCGCTATTTTCGTGTGCATGACTACTAAAGCTGTACACATTGAACTGGTGTCTGATTTAAGCACCGAAACTTTCATTGCCGCTTTCCAGCGCATGTGCGCTAGACGCGGTACACCTAAACATGTGTACTCAGACTGAACTTCATTGGAGCTTCGAAGATGTTGCGCAATGAATTTGAAAAGTTTAAACAAGAACTTTCACCGGACTTCTTCAACGAGATCGGAAAAATGGAGGTAGAATGGCACTTCAACGCTCCCGCGTGGCCGAGTGCTGGTGGTCTGTGGGAAGCGGCCGTAAAATCGATGAAACACCATCTTCACCGCGTACTAGGAGATCAGAAACTAACATTCGAGGAGTTTACTACGTTACTGGCAAAAATAGAAGCCTGCATGAACTCAAGACCCCTCTGTCCACTCACTGAATATCCCGATAAGTTTTAAAACTACCTAACACCTGGTCATTTTCTCACTGGAAGCCCAACGATGTCACTACCAATATCAACGTACTGTGACGTAAATAACGTTAATCTACGTCAACGGTGGCAGCTAACAGAGCACATGCTGCACCAATTTTGGAAGAGTTGGTCGACTGAATACTTAACACAGCTCCAGATCACGAGGAAATGGAACAAACCAAAAAAGAACATCCAGAAAGGCGATATGGTCTTGATCAAGGACAACAACTTGCCCCTAGGAAAATGGTCCATGGGACGCGTACTTGAACTGCACCCTGGTTCCGACGGCTATGTTCGAGTGACCACGATTAAAACTCAATCTGGTATCATCAAACGTCCAGTCGTGAAACTGTCACCACTTCCTATCGAGAAGAATATCCAAGATGACACAGAAAAGAAATCTCCAATCACGCTAAAGACGGACGGACATAAATGTTTCTCCACCCTTCTTACAATGCTATTAATTGTGTTTAAGTCAATAACTGGGTCATATGGCGAAATCATGACGTCTGGCGTACAAATTACTAACTTCGAACTTGAGCGGCCGATTTATTACGACACAATAGGCAACGTACAAGTGATTCATGATGAATGACACTACTTTTGTACTATAACTTATCAACTTCGTCGGTACTAGGTTCTTCGACGTACTCCCAGTGGACGGAGTACGTCGAATTAAAGCTTACCTCAAGGGTTTGAACAAACTGTGCCAAAAAACCGACCCAAGATACTGCAAGACAACTTTAGAACAGCTTACCCACGAAATGGAAATACTGAGCTACAACAACACCATACTCCTAGCTCCTCACAACAAGGAGCGATTGATGGAGTGGGATATATTGCTAACAGCCTCTTTGGTATTCTAGATCAACGGTTTGCAGATAAATACCACGACGATATAAAAGCTGTCCAAAATAATGAAAACTATTTACTTGATTTGATAAAGAACTAAACTTCAATAGTCGAGCTTCAAAACAATATGCTGAAGAAGAATGAACAAAATATCAAGCGACAGTTTGGTTTAATAGACGACTTCATGGCGCAAACTAACTCCAACTTAGCCAAAGTGGAGTCTGAAATGGAAGTACTGATGGCTACCAACTACTTCAACTCGGCCTCACTAACTGCATACCTGTTGATTACCAATTTGGAGAGGGTTCAAGAGATGCTGTTCGAAAGCCTAACTGATGTCTACAAAGGGCACATAGACATCCATCTACTTACACCTGTCAACTTGATCAAGCGACTGACTGAAATCGCGGGCAAACTCCTGAGGACCTCGTCGTTGCCTGACCGAAACATCAGAGACGATATCAAAGACATCTACAAATTACTATACGTGAGAGCGCGAGTCACCACTAACTACTTCTTGTTCGAGATACACGTCCCACTGATCTCAGATGAAGACTTCACTCTATACCAAGCTACTCTGTTGCGCATGAAAACAAGTACAAGAACAGTCATCGTCCAACTAGCTTCGCAGTACATAGCAGTAAATTTAGGGAAGAGCACTTATGTCTCCTAATCTGAAGATGACATGAAGCGGTGTTCTTACATTCAACCAGGCAATTTGATATGCCACAAGAATCTACCTATATGCAACTTGCAAAACAGCAATGCCCCATGTGAAGCAAAACTACTGGGTCATCGAACGACCTCACCTTGTGACGTAAAAAAGGTGCTATGTAAGCAGGAGTGGATCGCGTTACACACAATGAATACTTGGCTGGCGATTTGTTGCGGAACTTGCACAATACGAATTGTATGTGAAAATGACATCACTACACACTCCATGACTTCCGGGATACTGACCTTGGCACAGGGTTGCTTGTTGCAATCGAAGGAATTAACAATTCACTCGCATAACCAATACAATAGTAACATGAAGATGGATCTTGCCATGAATATACCGTCGCTTAACTCGATGGTAAATAATGTTGTGAACATAACACATAATATGTCGCACGTGATGTTACCAGAAACTGCAGAATTGGAGGAAATCGACAAGCGATTAGCTATTATGAAAAGACGAGAAAACCAGCTCTCATCAACCATTGCCACTCATGACATACACCAATACGCCGTCTCTTATACTATTGTGGGAGTAATCGTCATTGTCTCTATGGGGTGGTTTATAAAGAGATGCGGACCATCTTGTCGCTCAAAACAAACTACGAGCCATTTAGCTACGAACAATCAGCTTGAAGAGATTGAACTGCAACCGATACAACATAGAAAGCAAGAAGAAAACATTCACACGGCGAGCCAAGCAGAACTACAAACGGGACGTCCACGTTATGCAAACAACGTCGCATTTAACTGCGAATAATTTAATCTATTATTTGTTTCTTTGTAATAGGGTTTCTTCTCTTGACAAGCTTTCATTAATCTTGTCGGGTTGCCAACATGTACGTTCTCATCAACCGTACATTTACTTTGCGAACGCAGCAACCTACTTGAATGTCGTGCGTCATAAATATTACGCTATAATTGTAACTTTTCGTGCAAGGCAGAGCGAGTCAGACAACAACTGTGGAACTAACCACTTGTCAAGAGAAAGAATCGCTACCTCTTTAACTTGTACCCGTGACATTTTAATATAACTTTAAACACAACGTGTGGTTCTTTCTGTGTACTCCACAACTAAACCAACATCAACTAAGTGATAGTGTAGGGTGCCTACAACCATTGGCTGCTACGTTCTGAGTAAATTAGATCCGCACCATCCTTCACTTTTATATTATATTGAGTCATCGAATACTGTTTGGCTCCGCAACAACGACAACAGGAATCTTAACTATTTTAAAGCGGACTACACTGCAATTTTAAGGGAACTAAGGAACACTGACTGGGAATCAATGTTTTCTTCTTGTTGTACTCTTGATGACATGGTGTCTGTATTTTATGAAACGGTTAATGCCATGATAAAGAACAATGTGCCGGAACGCTCACTTAAACAGCAGAAATATCCATGCTGGTTTTCCTCTTCACTTATTAAATTAATTGCTGAGAAAAACAAAATCAGGAAACGGTACCGAAAGTTTAACAACCCGCGCGACAAATTAGTATTTTCGATATTACGCGAAAGATGTTCTAAATTGTTTGATGTCTGCTAGAAAACTTATAAACACAAAATAGGCTGTGACTAAAAATGTCAAAGTGTTCTGGCAATACATTAAGGAAAAGCGCAACAATAACACCACATACCTGATCGCATGCATCTTAACGGTATTTTTGGTGAAAATGGAACCAATATTGCTAATCTGTTTGCTTCACACTTCTCCTCTGTTTACCATGACGATTCCCAAACATTAGTCAACACAACCACAGCAATTAGTGATTCTTTATCTTGTAATATTCACCACAAAGGAAATATTTGTCAAGTTGAATCAGCTTGATACTAACAAAGGTGCGGGTCCTGACTCAATACATCCCTATTTTCTAAAACGGTGTGCCAATGTACTGGCTGCACCGTTAGCCAAAATCTATAATCGCTCTCTTACCGAAGGAATTTTTCCAGAAGAATGGAAGAAATCTCGATTGTTCCTGTTTATAAGAAAGGCGATCAAGACAACATTAAAAACTATAGACCCATCGCTATTCCTTCAACCTAGAAAATTATAATTATAAAATTTTTGAATCCCTCATTTATCCTGTTTTATATCGACATGTTAGTAAACTTATCTCAACTCATCAACACGGTTTTAGAAGTGGTCGTTCTATTCAGACTAATTTGACTTATTTTATCTCTGATCTAACAAAAGAAATTGATGGAGGATACCAGGTTGATGCGCTATACACAGACTTTTCCAGTGCCTTTGATAAGGTAAACCATCAACTTTTATTACTGAAACTCGAATCTTATGGTCTACATGGTTCCCTTCTTGACTGGTTTAAATCGTATTTGAGCGGAAGGAAACAAGTAGTTTCAGGCACGAGGAGGTCACGAGTCTAGTTTGTATTATGCCAAGTCTGGAGTACCACAGGGTTCACACGTGGGTCAACGATCTTGCTTCTCGAATTAGCTGCGACTTTTCCTTTTATGCTGATGATCTCAAAATTTATAAAAGAGTCACCAGCATATGCCAGTCTACTCCAACTTGATCTTGATCAAATCAGTCTTTGGTGTGAATCTAACGGAATGACCTTGAATGCAGAAAAATGTTTTTGTATACGTTACACTCGAAAATTACAAGCATTGATTTCCCCTCACAAAATAAACAACATTAACTTGCAGGAGGTTTCAGAAATCCGTGAACTGGGAGTAACTTTGGACCAAAAACTAAAGTTCACTTCTCATATCTCTGATACTGTGAAGAAAGCAGCTCAAATGTTAGGTTTTATCAAAAGAAACGCGAAATCTTTTGGAGCAAAAACTAAAATTATCCTTTTCAAGGCATTGGTACGTTGTCAACTAGAGTATGCCAGTATAGCATGGAATCCTATGTATGCTGTACATTCGCAGCGTCTCGAGAACATCCAGCGAGCGTTTACAAGACATATTGCATACATGTCCACAGGAATATCCCACCGATGTCCATACGAACAACGTTTGGCTTTCTTTAAAATTGAGTCGCTTCGAAACCACCGTACTGTTCATGACTTAGTTTTTCTCCATAAGGTTGTCAATAGTCAAATTGAATGCGAACAGTTGCTAGAACGTGTCATGTTGTCAGTCCCATATAATCGTCCTAGACAGCCAATTTCTAGACTTTTTCAACCGCTAACCAGTTGAAGTAACATCGGGAGACACTTAACAGTATCAAGAATGTGCATTCAATACAATGAACTCAATCCTAAGTTGCCTGACTTGGATGTGTTCTTTGGTTCCCTATGGAAGTTCTAAAGCCTGTTGCGCTCTCATTTGAACCGACATTTAAACGGCTATAATTAGTTTCTCATTAGTTTTACTTGGATATTTTTTTTATTTTGTCTTTAGTTTTGTGTTTATTAGTGTAAGTCAGTTTTTTGATCTCTTCTTTAGTTAGTTGCTTAGTTTAGTGTAGTAGTAGTCAAAGATGTTTTGTTTTCTATTTAACGTTACATTTTATTTCTTTAAAATTACAATAATATCTATATTGTACATAAGAGAATGTTGTGTACACCTGTAATTGGTACCTACATAAGAACCCTAACCTGTATATTTTTATTGTTAAATGTAAAATGTATGTACTGTTGGCGTACCTATTTTAAATAAATAAATAATAAAACTATTTATTTGAATAAGAATTAATACTACGATACGAATGTAACCAACTTTTGTTTCTACACAAAAGCTGCTATTGTGACTTAACTATGATAGTTAGTTATATTCCCTCCCGGACTTTTTTGTAGGTAATAATGAGTACTATAATCGTGTAGTACATAGTTTTTAAGTATCATCAATAGTTTTCTCAGCGCACGCCAAATAATGAATTTTGTAGGCAAAATTTTGCTACTTTGGGTTATATTATTGCAATTTTCTTAAGGATCTCTAATTTTTTTGAAAATAAATTATAGCTTATGTTATTTCCTGTTAATTTACCTTTCTATTGGTGAAAAAATGGTATTCGGTACAAACAAACAAACAAAAAAAAAAAAATTTCCTCTTTATAATATTAGTATAGATATACACACAGTGAATGCGAATGCGTCTAGCGCATTCATAGTTTTTATGTTGTTTTGTATACACTTCACACCACATCAGCCTAAACAAGGCATTGTGGCAAGGAAAACTTAGGATGCATGAGCGAGCTCAACACTTGGGGCACCTCGACTCCGGACTGGTTAAGTTTCTTAAAACCCTGCAAATAGAAATAGGAGGTGTGCGTAGACGGGCTACGTCAACTACGCCCAACTACGCCTTAATACAACATTTTTATATTTATCTTGACGTTGAAACGTTCCGTTCACTCCGACCAAACAGGTTAGGTTAGGTTAGAAAACAAAAATGTAAACGTCGAAATTGGTCCCAGTAATAAAATTAGGGCACTCCGACAATCCGTCGGGAGCGGGTTGTCCGGCGGCGGTGAGATGGGCAGACGACATAATGGCTACCGGGGGAAAAACCTGGATGAGGCTGGCATAGGACTGTGGAGATTGGCACTAGAAAAGAGAGGCCTATACCCAGCAGTGGGTGAGTTCGAGCTGTGGATGGTGATGATGATGACTCCGACGGTAAAATTATGAACCGCATAATAAACACAGTACGTACGTGTATATTATACATCAAAAACATAAATGTGAAATGAGAGCCAAGTACAATATTTAAGTACTATTCCATCGAAACATTTTAAAACACGAAAATTAGTAGTTAATGGAAAATTTAAAAAGTACAATGCTCGATGACCTTAGTAGAGCTTCCGAAAGAGAGGGTCTTAAAATGAACATGGGCAAAATCAAAATCATGTTGAATACCCATGTAACACCCACTCCTATCAAGATCGGAGACTCTACACTCGAAGTTGTAGACGATTATGTCTACCTTGGACAAACGATCCAGTTAGGTAGGTCTAACTTCGAGAAAGAGGTCAAACGTCGAATCCGACTCGGCTGGGCAGCGTTCGGGAAGTTGCGTGGTATCTTCTCGTCCAACTTACCGCAGTGTCTCAAGACGGATGGCCGATGTGGCCGAAAAGTTCTGGAGTGGCGACCGCGAACCGGAAGAAGCTGCTTTGGAAGGCTTTCACTAGGTGGACCGATGACCTGGTGAAGGTTGCAGGGATCCGCTGGATGCGAGTCGCACGGGACCGGTCAATGTGGCGAGACTTGGGGGAGGCCTATGTCCAGCTGTGGGCGTCTTTCGGCTGAAATGATGATGATGATGAATCAGAATTTACATAATCACGTTCCTGTGTCACCATATCTCTCCCAATATGTACGCAATGCTAAAGCCGCATTTTGGTACCATTTTCATGAAACGTCTTTAATCACAATAACAACTACAATTTTTCATAACATCACGACAATACGTTCGCAGCTCGTCTCGTGATAACAAAAATTAGGCGTGTGCTTATCATCAAAAGGCGCCTCAACCAAACAAACTAATCAGTTTTATAATATTAGTACGGCTCGGGGCTCATTTGAACATAAAATTATGAAAATGGAATGGGCCCCGCCTGCTTCCAACTTTTGTTTAATTTAAAATGTGCTTGTTTTATGCTTTTCAGTTTTTTCAGTCGGGTTTTTTAGTTTTTTAAATAACTTTTTTCCAATTCCAGCTTTTTAGTTTAGTAACGAGTTGAAAGATTTCGCAGACGATTTAACCTTTTTTTATTATACGGGGCGTGCCACGGCTATGCCACACGGAAGGAAAAATATTGTAGAAGACTTGATTTACTTATCGTTGCATGGTGATTGTCTGAAATAATAGGTACGTCTTAGTTCAGTTTGTCTATAATTCATTTTACTGAACAAAATCTATACATATAAAATTCAAAGTCCTGACTGACTGATATATCAACGCACAGCCCAAACCGCTGGTCCTTGAGCCATGAAATTACTGGACATGAAATTACATGGAATGGGTTGTTGAATATTCTGTAAAACTTTTTTTTTTGGGGGTTGAAGTGTACATACTCTTCAGTTAAAATTATGACGAAAGTGTATCACAGTTTTCCAAAGTCTTCCCCCAATATGACATTCAAAGTCCAGACTGACAGACTGATATATCAACGCACAGCGTAAAATTTGAATGTCATATTAAACACATGAAATTTGAAGGGTGTATTCTTTGTGAAGAGTAGGTATCCACTAAGAAACATTTTTTCAAAATTCTACCCCTAAGAGGGTGAAATGGGGGTTTGAATTTTCTGGGAAACTTAATATTCTCTGGGCCGATTGACTCGAAAATTGGTGTACACACTATTCAATTAAAATTATGAGACACGCGTATTACACATACCTAGCGACGTTTAATTGCAAAAATATCACACGATCAGCTGATTGTGTGAGAAGATTATGCGGAGTGGCTGACGTCATCGCGCTGCAGGAAACCTGGCTGTTACCTCATGATCTAGCCTACTTAGGCACAGTGCATGAGGACTTCGCGTATACTGGAAAATCTGCTGTCGATACGTCTGCCGGAGTACTCATAGGCAGACCCTACGGAGGAGTTGCCCTACTGTGGAGGAAGTCGGCTTTCTCAAAGGTGTCGGTAGTGTCGTGTAATAGCGATCGTTTAGTTGCTATTAGAATTGATCACACGGATCGTTCTATGTTAATTTTCTCAGTGTATATGCCTACCGACTCGAGTGATAATTTAATAGAATTTACTACATGTTTGAGTGAGATTATTGCGATTACTGAAAATAGTGATACGGAGACGGTGTGCATATTAGGAGACTTTAACGCTCACCCGGGTGAACGATTTGCAAGTGAACTGTTAACAGTGTGTACAGAGCAATCGTGGTCGTGTGTGGACATGGAGTTGTTACCGAATGATACTTATACATTTAAAAGCACAGCTAACGGTGCGCTGCGGTGGTTAGATCATTGTGTGGTGAGTAGTGCAGCGAGACAATTAGTAATGAAAGCAGCTGTTTTTTATGATGTTTACACGTCAGACCACATTCCTTTGGTTATTGAGTGTAACATAAATTTAATAATACCTAAGTTAGTGAGCAAAACCCGCTCTTGTAACAAGGTCATTTGGGGTGAAAGAAATGCTAAACAAATTGATCAATATACAAACTTTTGTCATTCAAAATTAAAATTAGAAGATTTTCCTACGGAATTTCGGTATTGTTCGCATGGAATGTGCTCTGATACTAGCCACCGCAGTCTGTTAGATGAGATGTACGACACAGTTATAAGTATTCTGAAAGAAGGCGCTGATATTTCATATATAGGTTCTGATAACCGTTGTACTAGAAAATATGTGACTGGTTGGAACGTGCATGTACGTGACGCTCACAGGGAGGCTCGCATGCATTATCAGACGTGGTTGCTGCATAACAAACCCACATCAGGGTGCATACATACAAATATGTGTAAATCCAGGAAGGTTTTTAAAGATAAGCTAAAATATTGCCATGATAATGAGCAGCAAATAAAATTGGATATTATAGCTAAGAATCAGACTAACAAGCAATTTAGTGCTTTTTGGAAGGCAACAAATAAATTGAATCCGCGGTCTAGTTTTCCTGTGAGTGTGGCGGGCGTGCATGAGCCAACAGAAATAGCAAACTTATTTAAGCAGCACTTTAAGGTTGAGTCACCACTTGTTGGAACGACACGGGTTGTCTATGCTGAGGCCGTTTCTGGTGACGTTGACGTTCATTTTACTCCTAAGGAAGTTGCATCGGTGGTAAAATCAATGAAAAGAGGTAAGTCACCAGGGCACGATGGCCTCAGTATCGAACATCTGAAATACGCCGGGGTGCACTTGCCACGTGTACTTGCCATGTTTTTTAATTTGTGTATCAGTCACTGTTATTTACCTAATAGCTTCATGTTTACAGTTGTGGTACCTGTTATTAAAAATAAAACTGGGAATGCCTCTGACGCTTCAAATTACAGGCCTATATCCTTGGCAACTGTTTCAGCCAAGGTGCTGGACAGACTGCTTGACGCACAATTGGCTAAGCATATAAAACTGCATGACGCTCAGTTTGGCTTTAGGCCGGGGCTGTCCACTGAAAGCGCTATATTGTGTCTTAAGCAGACTGTGCAGTACTACAAGGATAGAAAAACGCCTGTCTTTGCTTGTTTTTTGGACCTATCGAGGGCATTCGATCTTGTCAGTTATGAAGTCATGTGGAATAAATTGCTATCTGAAACTTCTGTACCAGCTGAAGTTATATCAATATTCAAGTATTGGTATAGAAATCAAAGAAATTGTGTAAGGTGGAACGGTTCCTTCTCGAGTGTGTATCGGTTGGAATGTGGGGTGAGGCAGGGCGGGTTGAGCTCCCCTCGCTTGTTCAACTTGTACATTAACCGGCTGATTGTTGAGCTCAGCAGCACCAAGGTCGGATGTCATATTGACGGAGTGTGTACCAATAATCTTAGTTACGCTGATGACATGGTGTTGCTGAGTCCATCAATCAGCGCTATGAGAAAGCTAATGTCAATATGTGAGTCATATGCGGTGGCCCATGGGCTCAAATATAATGTTGGGAAGAGTGAAATAATGCTCTTTAAAGCCCGAGGTTTTTCTTACCCAGCATTTCCCAATGTATCTCTGTGTGGCACTCCTCTGTGTAGGGTCCATAAATTTAAATATTTGGGTCACTGGGTCACCGATGATTTAAGTGATAATGTGGATATAGAAAGGGAACGCAGGTCGCTGGCTGTCCGTTGTAACATGCTGGCCCGCAGGTTTGCACGGTGTACGAATTCAGTTAAAATCACGCTTTTTAAAGCATATTGAAAATCTTTCTACACCTGCAGCCTGTGGGCCGGTTATTCGCAGCGGGCATACAGCGACCTGCGTGTCCAATATAATAATGCACTCAGGGTACTGTTGGGGCTGCCATGGCGCTGCAGTGCGTCAGGGATGTTTGCTGAGGCGCGGGTGGATGGCTTTGCCGCTATCGTTAGGAAAAGATTCGCCTCCCTACTCGCTCGCGTTCGTGGCAGTACCAACACTATACTGGGTGTTTTCACTGATAGGTGGGAGTCCCCCATGCTGCAAAGGTGGGTGCGGCTTCATGCCGTAATTTAAATTTTGTTTTAGCCTATACTAACATTAGTTTTTTAAGTACATTGTTACTAACAAAATATGGACCTAGTCTGAAATAAATGTTTATTATTATTATGTCCTTTATTTATTTCCTTACATACTAATTACATTTTTAAATATTTTTTAACAAAAACCATATATAAAAAAAAACATTTAAAAATATAAAAAATAGTGGTCCGCCGGTAGCGGGAGCAGGGTCCAAGCTACCGGTGGTTAGGGCTCCAGAGACAGGAACCTCCTCACAATACGAGCCGTATCGAGGAGTACTGCCTTCTGAATCAGGCCCTTGATCCAACCGCCTAAGGAGAGCTTCGAAAGATGGTCGTCGAGGCTCTTGGCTATAAGGCCATTGGCCGTCACGACGATCGGCACAATTATAGCCGAGTTCACATTCCACATGTCGACAACCTCGTGTGCCAAGTCGAGATATTTTATTTGTTTCTCTTTCTCAACTTTCACGAGGTTCTCGTCATGCGGGATGGTAACATCGACTATCATTACGCGGCGCGCTGATCGGTCTATCACTACTATGTCAGGCTTATTGGCGACAATAGTCCTGTCAGTAATGATAGACTGATCCCAGTACAGCGTGACATGGTCTTTCTCGAGAACTGGGTCGGGCACATACTTGTAGTACGGTACCTCAGATTTCACAAGTTTATATTTCAAGGCAAGTTGCTGGTGAATAATCCTGGCTACTTGGTTGTGCCTGTGCAAGTACTCGCCGTTAGCCAGACGAGAACAACCAGAAATAATATGTCTGATGGACTCACCCGGACGGTGGCATGCCCGACACACGTCAACCGTCCCGTCCTTCATAATATATTTCCGGTAGTTGTTCGTCAACATAACTTCGTCCATAATCGCACAGACAAAACCTTCAGTTTCTCCAAAGAGATCGCCGAAACGTAACCAGGACACGGACGCTAGAAAATCTACATCTGGCCCATGAAGAGCTCGGTAGAAGCGCCCGTGAAGCTCCTTGCCTTGCCATACTTCCTTGCGGTCATCGGTAGTAAGTACTTCAGGTTTGCGCCAGTTCTCTTTAGCCATGGACAGCGTGGTGAGTCCCTTGTCCACTGCCACCACATCTCGGTGCATACCCACCTCGACTTTAAAAAAATATTCTCTGAGACTGCACATCTCGCGGTTGTGAAGGGACTTCGCGTTTAAAAACCCTCGACCCCCGCACTTCCGCGGTATGTACAGCCTCATCACCGATGATCGTGGGTGATGCATCCGGTTTGCGGTAAGCAGTGTACGAACTCTCCTATCCAGGGCATCGAGTTCGGTCTGAGTCCATTTGAGTACGCCGAAAGAGTACATTAAAACCGGCATGACCCAACCGTTGAAGGCGCGCACCTTGTTTCCGCCTGAAAGAAGGCTATGTAATACCTTGTTCAGGCAGTTTTTCCAACATCATCCCTCAACAGAGTCAAATAGGGCTTGGAAACTCACTTAGACGGGCGCATGGAGCGTAGTGTTGCGCAGGGCGTGCGGGGCGTGGGAGTATTTACTATCAGTAAATAGGTAGGATTTTTCTGAGGTAGACGTGTCTGTAAATATAATATGTGAAATCCGATTTTCGATGATTTTTGATTTTGGTTGGCTCGTAATACGCGACATTGATGTCAAATATTATGTAAAAGTATTATGTCTATAAATAGATTCCTTATGAATCATTTGGTTGTCGTCACCGGTGTCCAATCTCAAAACAAGTATCAATATTTCACATAGTATGTAATGTAATTGCTATACATGAAATAATATTTTATTTTATTTTATTTATTAGGGAAAACAAACAATTACACACTATAAATGGTTAACAAAGAATTATACTAGACTGCATCAGTGTGCAACTAACTACGTTATCCACATCTTATATAATTAAAATCGGAAGATACATGCACGAGTACAATTGCCTTAGCTTTATTAAATCACTACATAGTATAAAACAAAGTCGCTTTCTCTGTCCCTATGTCCCTTTGTATGCTTAAATCTTTGAAACTACGCAACGGATTTTGATGTGGTTTTTTTTAATACATAGAGTGATTCAAGAGGAAGGTTTATATGTATAGTATATTGCACCTGTGCGAAGCCGGGGCGGGTCGCTAGTACTATATAAATTAAAAAGAGAAAAAAAAAAACAACAAAAAAAATCTACAAATACAGAAATAAGTAAGTTAGTTAATCCTCAAAGTTTTTGATAGCTTTAAGGATATCATTTCGAAATCTATTAGCAGATAAAGAAAATAAATCTAAATTTGAGAATAGGGTGTTGTAATTTTTTGCTAAACGACGCAAAGGTGCGCGGATCCCCACGTTTGTGCGACACGAGGAGACAGCAAACAGCGGGCAACCGCGCACCTCGCGTCGTATGATAGTTCTAGGTACTACATAACACAATCTGTTTGTTAAATCTGAGCAATCGTATTTGTTATTACACAGGTCATAAAGAAACATGATTTCCAAAAAGGTGCGTCTAATATTCAGAGAAGTAAGTTTATAATGTTTTAATAAATTATGGTAAGAGGTAGTTTTCCGGAAGCATTGGTAGTGAGTGGCTTTAAGGAATTTATATTGTACGGTTTCGAGGTTTTCTTTGTATTTTGTGTAGAAAGGGTTCCAAATCATTGCAGCATACTCTAACTGTGATCTCACCAAAGATTTGTATAAATGAATGTATGTACGTTTAAAATCGGTCATGCATCTCATCACAAACCCATACATGCGAAAGGCATAACATTACATAGTATTATATTGTATTATTGATTGTATTTTGTGTGTTTCTTTAAAACAATAAACGGAAACAGGTCTACATGTATGTATGATACATGTATTGACGTTGAAGCAAATACGTTTTTGTCACTTTTTTGGTTAGTTTTGTTCAAGTTTTGCATAAAACTTTAAGTTTCGTCTTCACAACTTGATTCAGGTGTAAACAACAAACGGAAACAGGTCTACATGTCGAATACCTATGTTTTATAACCCAGGAGCAGATGAACAGTTGTGTCGGCAAATCGCTCGCCGGTGAAAGGTTATGTCGATGTAATTTTCAAAAGTGAATCGTTCTGTCGGCGAATCGTTCGTCATTGAAAAGTTCTGTCGGAGAAAAAATGAAAAGTGAATCGTTCTGTCGGCGAATCGTTCGTCATTGAAAAGTTCTGTCGGAGAAAAAATGAAAAGTGAATCGTTCTGTCGGCGAATCGTTCGTCATTGAAAAGTTCTGTCGGAGAAAAAATGAAAAGTGAATCGTTCTGTCGGTGAACCGATCAACGGCGAAACGAATGTCGGAGAAATGTTTCAGAATCAATAATTGCTTTCTTTTTAAAGTTAAGTGCTCATCCATATATATACGATGCGAGTTTCCACAAAATCCCAGCTGATCAGAGTTAATACCCTTTGCCAATCGAAAGGCACTAAATAAGTTATCTCTTAGTATGCGCGAACTTAACTTAACAACAATATTCTGAGACAATTTTATTTTTGAACTGATACTATCCATGAGCGTAATCAAGTTCTCATTACGTTTTTCTGGAACATTGCATAATTCCAGGTTGCAATTTCTGGCTTGTTGCTCCAACGAATCGATCTTTGTTTCCAGTCCCATCAGTATATTGTTTACAATATCAGCGTTAATTGCCTGTGTGTTCATAAAAACAATTTGCTTTTTCAAATTTTCTTGTTCCTCGGCAGCATACTGGACTGAAACTTTCAGTTGCGATAAATCCTGAATTGCAGTTTTATGGTAGTGATCCTAAACAGATACTCGCTTTTCCAAGTTTGAGTGGTCAGATCGAAGTGAACTAAGCTCGTTTTTTATATCAGATGTAACTTGAGTTACGGCAGCGAGGTCAGATTTAATATTGGTTACATTATCCGATATTATTTTTAAGGCCCCATCCAGATCACTACGCCACAGGTCGAGTTTGTTATTAATTTCCTTTGAAAGCTTGTTGATAACCTCAGTAACCTCAGATTCGGGTTGTTTCCGTTTGCGCTGCGTCACATTTTCTTCAATCTCCTGACTGTTAGCAAGATCTGAGTCCGAGTGGCATTTGCTAGGTGAGCGAATCATATTAGTTGTCACGTACAAATATCGCTTGCAAATAGTAGTCAAGTAATTCAAGTTGGGTGACTCACTGACCGTTGGTCTAGCGACACAAGACTCGGACTACCACACGGCGTGTCGGAGGTTCAAACCTCACCGAATACAAAAGTGTCTTTTTCCAAGTTGTTGTAAATGTATTACTCACTGTGTGATGAGCGGGATGGCGCTATACAGGATTTATGATGGCGTCGGTCGCTTATAGGAACTTCCACAAGATAATAAGAGGAGAGGGAGGCACCGATTTCTAAACAACTTAAGAGAGACATTCAAACAAAGCAAAACTTTAGGAAATAAAACAAAATTAAATCAAAGACAGACAGACGTGCACTCGCGACAATATCCACAGAATGCTTATTATATAATATAATATTTGCAAGTTATAAGTAAGTTCATGTAAAAAAACTCGAGTGTGTCTGTATTACTCAACTAAAATGAAATACTTACACTAACTATTCTTTATTAAATATTCAACTTTAAAAGTATAAACTAATATTACACATATATCTTGCATAAACTATTATAAATGTGAAAGTCTGGATGGATAAATTTTTGTTACTCAATCACGCCAGAACGGCTGAACATTATCTAAATGAATCTTGGCACAGAGATAGATTTTAGTCTGGTATAGCACATAGATTACTTATTATCCCAGAAGTAAGTCATGTAGGCAATTCCCGAACTTCACGCGGGAGAAGCCACGGGCACAAGCTAGTTTAACATAAAATGTAAAATTTCATGGTCTTCCTTTTATTTCAGATGGTATGTTAGAGGAAACAATAATCCTCATGCTTAACTCTTTCGACCGTTATTATAAAATACTTGTGTTTTTTTCACATTATTGGCGGGTTCGCTTCCCGGATAGGCAGGTGATTATTTAAAAATCTTTGAACGCAGTTCTGATTATTTTAAAAATCAAAATGAAGTCTTCTTTTAGTAAAACTTCCTAGATACAATATTTAAGGTCCTTCCGTGTGGCATAGCCGTGAGACAGCCTGTTTACGATTTTCTCCATTTTTATACGATTTGTCACTTCGAATTTCTTTTAAATATATAAGTTACATATATTTTTGTAATCACCTTTTAAGCCCCTTTATTTTGATACCCCACTCGATGGCAAAGGAAGAAAAAAAAAATTTGAACACCACGATATGGCACCCGAAATCTGCCATTTTTCTTAGTTTTTTATTTCAATGTAGCCAGTGACACTCACGCTACCAATACAAAACTAACGACGTATAATTTATCCAAATAAAATATCCGTTCATCCGTTTAAGAGTTACAAGGGAACATAGAAACGGACATACATACATACATACAGGTCAAAAACATAACCCTCCTTTTGGGCTTCGCCGCAATCGGGTAAAAATATGACTTCAGCGCGAAATTGTATGGGCCATATTGTTTGATTATATGAATATCATCGATGTTGCCATTCAGAAATAACTAAATTCATAAATAATTTAATTTATATTAAGCTTACTTTATTTCGCAAGAAATTATTATTTTAATATTTACTATTTGAATATTAAATTAATCCCGTTACGATGTATGTGCTAGTTTAGCTATCAACGTGATTTCCGAAAAAGACATAAAAAAAAAATGTTTACTGGCGATTGTTAGACAAGGCCACAATCCACTCTGTTCGCTTTCTCGCTCTGAAGTTTTCTTCCCCCTTTGAATTAATTAAAGTAATACGAACTATATGTGTTTGAGATAAAGTTCATTTTCAAACGGTTTTTTGATATCAAAATTTTGTTCGTAAGCATTCCAGTTAGTATATAAGTTCCTTGGCACTGACTGTCGTCTGACATAAATTACCGAGTCCGAGACTTTTTGCCGAAAAAATTCCGGTCACACACACACTGGCAATTGTCTATGCACCACTAATGCATAATTTGCGTAAGTAAAATTTCTTTTTCTTTCTAGTTTTAGTATTTTGTGGGACTGCGCGGGGCGCGTCTGAGCGGAATCGTATGAAACCGGTCTCTGTCTTTCAAGCAGCTTGTTTTTCTTTCGTAGAGAATGGAATCGTACGTTTTGCGCAGGTTCTTGACCTTACAATGTTTACCTATTATTGCAGACTCAGATCTACATCATGTTGTTCATTATGAAAATGGAAAATAATTTCCTGTGGCTAAAGTATTCATTGGAGTTGATTGATTTTTTGTTACGGGTAAAGAACATGACACTCTTAAGTAGTTTGAAGGAATATCAATCGTCTGATCCACCTTGTGTATTATTCAACTATCGGTAGCTAGTTCTGGGAAATATTTAAAAAAATTATAGTTTTTAATTTTTTTTCTAGTCTCGATATCATAATACGCATGCATAATTGACAAACGCGTCATCTATACGTACAAATCGCGACACCAAAGTAAGATCGCTACGCTACTGTTTACAATCCAGACATAAAAAATATTTAAATAAAATGGCCACTAAACAAGTGTCGCCACATTGACCGGTCCCGTGTGACTCGCATCCAGCGGATCCCTGAGACCTTCCAACGCAACGTCTTCCGGTTTCCGGTCGCCACTCCAGAACTTTTCGGTCCCATCGGCCAACCGTTCTGTGAACAATGTGCCCTGCCCACTGCCACTTAAGTTTGGCTATTCTTCGGGCTACGTCGGTAACCTTAGTTCTCTTGCGGATGTCCTCATTTCTGATTTGATCACGCAAGGGAACTCTGAGCATAGCCCTCTCCATTGCCATTTGGGTGACTTTAAGCCTTACGATGAGCCCCATTGTGAGCGACCACGTTTCGGTCCTGTATGTAATCCCTAGCAACACACACTGGTCACAGACTTTTGTTTTGAGACACTGCGGTAAGTTGGACGAGAAGATACCACACAACTTCCCGAACGCTGCCCAGCCGAGTCGGATTCGACGATTGACCTCTTTCTCGAAGTTAGACCTACTTTTCCCCTCGAGTATGACGGAATCAAATAGCTTCTGAAGGGCCTTAAGTACCGGATTCCACCCGCCTTCAGGAGTTCGACCGTAATTCCGTCATCACCAATCCTAATCTCGTACAGGCTGACAACCGGAATGTCTTCGGTATAGTGTCGGGTCAGTCTAGCTCTGGGGTCGTTTGCTAGATTTGCAACGGGTTTACTGGATGAAGTGTACAACTGCTCATAAAAACTCTCGATCTCCCTCAGCAGCTATGGTTTGGCGGATACGATCCTGCCATCGTCGTTCTTCAGTTTCGTGAGCTGGCCCTGCCCAATAGACAGATCTCTTGAAAATACCTTGGAGCCTTTATTCCGCTCAATAGCGTCTTTAATACGCTCTGTATTAAAGAGGCAAAGGTCGCTTTTCAAGGATTTAGAGATCCGTCTATTGAGTTGCCGGTTTTTCCACGCCTCGTCTGAAGACTGCAGGATCATCTCACGCCGCTCTTTCATGAGCTCGAGAGTATGATCAGAGAGTTTTTTGTTCTTATGTGCACTACGTGTCTTGAAGAACTTAGACCCAGTCGTATGGACAGTTTCCACGAACCCATCGTTGTATTCCTCCACTGCGCTTCCTAGGCACTCGAAACGATTCTGCAGTTCAAGCTGAAAGCTCTCGGGGTTTTGGATCTCGATGTGCTGGACGGAGCGTAGACTTCATCAGTCGATATATTTCAAGCTTGAGATTGATGTTCAATGTGCCTCTTACCATGCGGTGATCGCTCATGGTTTTCCCCGAATTGATCACAGAGACATCATTGAACATTTGCTTCTTGGTTGACATGATGAAGTCAATCTCATTTTTAGTTGCACCATCGGGGCTCTGCCAGGTCCACTTCCTGTGCTCACGCTTTTTGAAGAAAGTGGTCATCATATAGAGGTCCTCCTTGTCCATAAAACTAGACAGTTTGTGGACCCTGGTGGTTTCGACGTCCAACCCCAAATTGCCCCACCTGCAGCTCATCCCTGTCTCGTTTTCCAGTTTCGCGTTGAAGTCCCCCATGACAACGGTGAACTGATCGATCGCAGTACGGTTGTTACAAAACGCACAGAGAACGATGCTGCCCATTCTCTGGTAAGTCCCTTAGTCGCCTCTTACGATACCCACGGGAAGATATGGGATGGTGCTATTCTTTACGTCCGATACCATACGGAACTTATTATGTTTGTTGTTGAATTTAATTTAGAGTCGATTAAAAATGTTAATATTTGATATTACATAAATATTAATGATCTCATTAGAAATCACTAATAAATAATAGAAAATTTTATTTATTCTTTTCTTCCAAACAACTCTAGTTGTAGGTACCTCACTTCTTCGATAAAAACATTAGGTATTGTATTTTATAAATAAAAACTTTAGTCAACTCCAAGTACTGTTTGACGAAAATTAATTTCGACATTGTTGTTGACGGAATGCTGGCTAAGTAAAGTCAATAATCTACCTGTTTTGGACAAATTCGAGTCTCATTTGACTTCTAAATTCTGATGGTGTAATAATTTACACGAAACGAGGTCTGCAGGGTTCTGTGTGGTAGCCAACTTTTAAGGGTGGGAATTGTCTTGTTTGAAAGATAGATAAAAGGTTAGCTATTCTAGCCGTCTATCGCTTTCCATCACTTAATTCAAAATAATGTTTTGATAAATTCACGCAAAGCCTTGTTAAGACATATGATAAAATATCCTCCTGTACTACCGTTGTTCTCGTAGGCGATCTAAACATCGATATAAGCCCAAGTAATAGAAACGACCGGAGCTTAGAATATCTTATGATAAATGCCTCTTATGGGCTCATGCCAACACACCTATTTCCTACCCGACTGGAACACTGCATGGATCACTTACTTCTCAAGTCAAACCTACGTGCAACCACACTAGTTTTGGAATCACATATTACAGACCACAAACCTCTCCTCTTGTTTATAGCTAACATTGCTCCACCGCGGAAAATTTGCCAAGTTACCACCCGTCTTGATTATGAAGCCATTATACTTGAGCTTGAAAATACGGACTTTACAGTTATATACCATATTGATGATGTAAACGAATGTATGACCAAAATTATTAATATTATTAAATCAGTTATCTCAAAACATACAAAATTAGTTAAAATACCTAGACAAAAAAGAACAATAAAACCATGGATGACTCCTGGACTTTTAAAATGTATTAAAAATAGGGACGAAATGCATATGAAATCAAAAAAGGCTCCAAATAATCATATTCTAAAGATCACATACAAACGTTATAGGAATTTTTGCAATAACTTGCTCAGAAAATTAAAAGTAGCTTACGAAAAAAGTGAGTTAGAAAAAGCTAAAAATAATCCCAAAAATATTTGGAAAACAATAAAAAATATCACAAACACACATAAGACAAATGTCAGTGCCTCAGAGCCGATTAAACTACGAGACAACACTAAATCATCGATTAACGATGTGAATATCTTTTTTAGCAATGTAGGCAAAAATTTGGCTGCAAAAATCAGGTCACAGGCACGTACAACCACCACCACCACTAATCCATATCCTCCTTCTCTAGTTCATAACAACTCTCAAATCTCCCCAGTCGACTCTCTTGTAATACTGGAGGTTGATGAAGCAGAGGTAGAGTCTGTCATGCTTCAGTTGCGGGATGATTGTGCTGTAGGATGGGACGGAATATCATCTATACTGCATATGAGGAGCCGTCATGAACTGGTCCCACTAATAACGTACCTCTGCAACCGTTGCTTCCAAACAGGTGTATTTCCGTATGCTCTCAAAAAGGCAATAATACACCCTATTCATCAGGGGGGGAACAGAAACAGTTTCAATATCAGTCTTGCCAGCCCTCTCTAAAATTCTAGAAAAGATATTAAACAAATGTCTGAAAAGCTTCCTGGATAAATATAAAATATATTCTTGCTCAGGCGTCATAAAATGTTCCGTAATACATACAACATCGATAGATTTTTTCTTACTTTGTAGTTTGTAGCTCTTCCAAACAGACACTTAGGATGTCACTTTTGTTTAGGAGTCCGGCGATATTTTGGTGTAGGACGTACAACGTGTAACAGAATAAACGCAATTCCTGAAAGTAGTTGGTTCAGAATCGGCTTCTGAATCAATTTCCGTCATAAAAAACAGGTGTTAAACTTTGAGGAAAAAATCTTTTAAATAACTTAAATTAGAAACACAGTATCATGACAAATTAATACAATCCTTAATTCAAGGAAATTGAAACCTTAACTCAGAGCAATAAAGGCTACTAAAACGCACGACATTATTTGTAGTTCGCTCATAGCTCGTAATACACACACGTAAATAATATGAATGCATTTTACACTAAAAGTAGTGTGCGTCAAATAAATACGTAATTTAAAGGAATTCTCATTTTTACAAAATAAAATTATTTAATTTGAAGAAATTTAGAACTTATTGCAAAGAGATAAAGCATTTGTCGGCAACCTCTTTGACGTTTATGCGAAATGCCGACACATACGCCGCCGCGACCGACGAATAACATGAGTATCTAACATCAATACCACAAAAGCTAGTCATCCGCCGGTAGTGATCTAGTGTAGTTGTTATTTTATTTACTTCCGTGACATTTTTGTTTCCGCGCGCGATGGTTCTCCGTCAACGTGTGGGCTGGTATACTCGGAACATTCATACTCGGCCTCGTTTTGCTTCCACGGTTGACCGGAGATACCTACCTGCAGTTCCTGCAAGTTCTCCTCAGTTTCTCCTAATACAATATTATTAGGTTAAAATCTCTTAATTTTGTTTCTAAAAGGTGCTTTATATTACAATTAGGTAAGGAGTAACTACAATAATTAAAGTCGCTGGCGAAATTATCTTCTACACTTTGCAGCCGCCCCCTTTCTGAGCTGTTACTCAGCACACACAATTTTCTATGCTTGATATCTTTCGGCATTGTCTGTTTGGTGTTTAGAGGTATAATTTCCTTTTGCGGCGTCGAATTGGTGGCTATGTCGTGGTTTATTGAATTTGATTCAGCCCTTGAAGTTTGGTTACATTCTGTCATTACGGGCGTAGCCTTTTCATCGTCATATGGAACTTTATAAGATTTTAAACTATCATGGTCACTAACATTATTATTTAGACTAGAAACGGGATATTTACCATGTTTACTGTTTTTATTGAGTTCCCGATATTTCGGCGCTGTTGCAAGCACCATGATCACGGATAAACTGAAGTTATTGCGGGTGGGTGTTTACAATACAGTAAAGTCAGGTTTCCGAACGCAGATTCTTATGACAAGTCATTGTCAACTTGTGTGATTGGTCCTGATTGGTCAATGGTTTGTCATTTCGTTTAAATGCACCGTTAATCAGTCATCTGTTCTTTGTTTACGTTATAAAAAATATCTACGACTGTGTCAGGGGGGGGCACTCTTAGCACTGTCATCAATTTACATAGACGATAGCGACATCTGGAGTTTGGTGGGATAAAAAACTTGGCAGCCATCTTGTCTTGTTTGCCAAATTGGCAAACAAATGTCATAGTCGCCATTCGGCAATGTCATTGTCGATCAACTCCGGCTTTCCCGACCTGTTGATTTTGTTGTTTTGTTATCATGAGTGAACTCCGAAGAAATAGCAGCTCAAATATATTATAAGCTTATAACGACTAAATATTAATTTCTTTTTGATAATAAATAAAAAAAGGACAGTATTTTGAACTTCATACGCTTTTTTTTAGTTGAGATGAGAGAGTGAGATGTCTGTAAATTGAATACGATTACTAAATTAAATCCCCATAGTATCTAAAGTATGCATACCTATAGGTAGGTGTGTACCTATAGGTAGGTGGGTAGCTTTAGTTCACTCACCAAACTCAAGGCGGCAGCACTTTTCATACATGCAAATTTTATCACAGAGTTCTTACTCTTTCCCGCTATACTTACTTTACTCTTTGGACTGTGTCTTGTTGATGATTGTTGTTAGTATGACCCAGTATTCCGTACGTAGACTTATCGTTTTAAATAGTTTACAGCCAAACCTGTTTTTATGGTGTTGTTGTGTTGTTAAGCGAAATGCACTGTTATCACCTTCTTCAACGCGTATTTGCAGCTTCAAGCCTTGATAACACTGTCACTGATCTTGACTGATGAGTTACAACTTATTTAGAGTGTATTACTTTAGTTTTAGTCCACTTATATTGGGATAATATATTATTTATGAATTAAATCACGCAGATCGGTGTTTGTCGTTTGACATTTTTGAAATTGGAACCAGGCATAAAAAAAATCTTAAAAAATAAGGGTTTTAGATTAAAATTAAATTAATATCTCTCATTTATACGTAGACCAAATCATTAGCTATAACAATCAATAGTTAATCGATCCACCAAAAAAATATAAATTTTTGTCCCCGGTGCCTCCCAAGACGTTTTTGCCTGATAATCACAGCACTAATCACAACAACCTGTTACACGCAAGTGCTGGCCCGCGACTGAAAGATGCGAAATAATAAAACGCGATTAATCGCACACGTACGAAACTTCATGATAAAGTAAGTTGAATAAGTCCCACCATAATTTTGGTTTTGACACACTTTGATAGAGTGTCCTGTGCTTTTAAATTGGATTTTATAATATGGTTTAATTGTTTTTAGATTATGTGTCAGCATATACTAACAACTTGTTTATTGTACCTCAAATTGTTAGTTTGGCCATTATATCAAAAAATGGAACTTGGACAAGCCACCAAACTTGATTTTTAAGGCGATTGTTTTTTCCTGATGATTTATGTACTAAGTGTAAAAAAATGTGGCCCTAATTGAACCAAGTTATTAGTTCACTAAAAAAATAAATAAGAAACATAAAAAAATAAAATTTGTTGCAAAGCTATTATACCCATTTATATAATAAAAAAAAAATTGTAATTTATTTATGAATTAATTAAATTTTTGTTAATTTTTAATAATTTCCGGTAATTTATTATAAACTTTCATTGACATGACTAGGGCATTTTAGCTTAGAGCTTGGTAGTTTTAGTCTATTTTTATGACGTAATGTGTATCTTGACTGTATATTTTCTCGTGTAGTGTAAAAGTGTGGGTAGTTTCGAACAAATTTGCAAATTTCTAGAATGTAAAGGCAGGGGAGGTTTAATATTTTATGTTCTTGAAAATGAGGTTTATAGCTGTCGGTATCTTGTACTAATATTCATATTAGTCTTGTTAGCAGTGTGAAAAGTGTCGGTGCGTCTGTGCTGTTTCCCACCCACAAAATCACGCCGTGGCTGAGCCACGCATATGCATAGGCGTAATAGATAACAAGTGCGGTTTTAAGGTTGCTAGTCTTTTTGACTACACGAAGTTTAGATCTAATCTTTTGAATGTGAGATGTCCAATTAATGTTAGTATCTGTGGACAGGCTTCGTGAGGTCGCTCATACGTAATGAGAGAAGACCCCACGAAGCTTTCCAAATGCTGCCCAGCTCAGCTGGATTCTTCTGTTAGCCTCCCTCTCAAAGTTGTTCTTCCCAAACTGCAGAGTTTGCCCGAGGAATATTCTCGAACAACCTCGAGAGGACCGCCATTGACAATAATAGGTCCTGGAGTCACGTGTTGAATATAACCTGGGTTTTGTCCAAGTTCAACCTGAGACCAATGCGTGTTGAAGAATCTACCATTGCAAGTACCAGGTATTATAACTTGTGTTTGGCAGACTTAGTTAGGGTGCAAAGTTTCCTTTCTAAATAGTTACGTCAATAAGTTGTCTTATAACGCTACTACAGTTTGCCCATACAACTGCTTCAGCTGCGTAATAATTTAAGATTTTTAATCAATAGATTCCCCTCCCTCCCTTTTCCCTCTACCTATCCCTTTCTATTTAGGAAAAAAAATACGAAAATTTGTAAGAACTGCAAAGGTATCTGTGTAATCAAACAGCAGCAGTCGTCGTACCAGCGCACTAGCTCAGTATCAGCGGGCGCCGCAGGTCAAAGGGCGCGGGCCGCGCGGCACGCGTCATCGCCATGCGCGAGGGATTTCCAATCTGTGGGTTTTGCCCAGTTTTAATCTTTCACGGGAACAACGCGTTCTATCTCATTACGTCTTTTTCAAATCGACCGTACTTACCTACCGCCTATACCAGCTTCTTCTTAGCGTCTCGATAACAATTACTGTTTGAAGTTTTAGTTTGGCACAATATTCAGCAACACGATTTTCGGGGTATGAAAAACAGGATGTAAAGATATTTATCCCGCATAAAATGGGAGGATCCTCCGACCAGACGGGTGTTGTGACTGCTGGGCTAGTGCGCGACAATTGTTGTCGGGTTTTTTTAAATATTATTATAGTCTTAAGTCGCTTACTTTAACTGCGCGATTTAGAATTTTGATGTTAGTTCTTCATTTGTGTCATAGATGGCGCTGTAGTACTTTTTGTAGTACCGCTACACGAACACCTTTCGCTGAGGCAGACCTACAGTTAAATGGTCATGCGCAACGTAAGTCAGTGGGAGTGCCATGATCTGCGAACATGACGCCGGATATTGGTACACTGAACTCTGAAGATCATCAGGACCTACAGCTGTGGAGCTCGTATTAGCTGCGTCCAGCGAAGTCGGACTCAGACTCGGCAGCGCGAGCCCAGGAGGAAGGCTATGATTGTGATGGTTCGATGAAACAATAAGCAGGATTTAAAAATAGTTCCGAGGTGGTGTTTTCATCGGCAGGACTCAAGCACGATTGGATGAACGATTTGTTGGTATACCTACTGTAATCTTATGTATATATTAAATGTACTATTTCGGCATCTTATACTGATATTTTTACTCGCTGACTCAGCTCAAGTTAAGCTCGAAATACCCTAAATCCATCCCATAAGACGAATTAACAGCTATAGTTTGTTTATTTTTATATAAACATCCACTTGGTGATTCTTTTGAAAACTTTCCAATAAGTTTTCAAAGGAATCATCCGTTTATTTTAGGATCCTCTCTCTGGAAGAATACTATTTGGTGGGCGTTTTGAACCGTTGTCATGACGACTGAGTCTGAGTTGAGAATTTGACTTAGACGTGTCTTGGAGTACGAGTGTTAGTGGCAGCTATAATTGTTAGCATTGGGGGGCATTCATTAGTAGCATAGATTGACCAGGATTGCTTCTTTTACGCTACATCAGGGTCGGACTGGGCCGGAAGGGCTCGTGTGGCTCCCCGAACCCCGGGGCCCTAGACTGGATAATGGTAGATGGGATAAAATCGGAAAATAATTTATTTATTTTATTTTATTTTTTTATTTTAATTAAATATACAAATTAATAATTATAACTATATATATATTATTAGGTACCTAAGTGCAGTTCCAATTATATTCCAATAATATAATTAATATGAACCTAACAAAACAACATTTTTTTAAAAGAGGAGAACTTCAGCTAACCTTTTTTTTTTATATCTCTGAAACAATGTCAAATGTATCATAGACTAGGAACTAAAATAATTAGGCCCTCCGCTCCAGACAACTTAGCTTTTCTTTAGTTCTTTTATTAAGAAATAGATGACATGAAGACATTCAAAACAAAGACCACTCATCATCATTCATGAATAAAAATGAAACAAAGAAATGCGAGAAAAATGCAAGCTCATCTAGTGCAAACCGAGACACGCCAGCCCTGAGAGATGTAAAGAAATCTTCCTCCAGAAAACATAAAATATGTTTGTTAAGCAGTGAAACTTCTAACTGGTTATATGAAATAAAAGAACAGAAAAATATGAATGACTATGAAATCTGTCATTATCGAAAACCAAGATGCGGATTAAGGCACATTCTTGATAAAATTGAACAAAAAGTCCTAAACTTCACGCACATGGACTATTGTATTATTTACATTGGCGAGGAAGACTTTCGAAAAACGGAGAACTATGTAGAACTTGTCATGTTTATTAGAGATAAGTTGCTGTCTTTAAGTCACACAAACTTTATAATTTGTCTTCCTACCTTTAAATATATGTCAAATGCTAATCTAATGTTTAACAGTCGCATCGAAACTTTTAACAACCTTCTTTACTTGGATACAACTGCATTTAACTATGCCTATTTACTGGATTCAAATCTTAATTTACCTTACGAATATTATAGTTATAACAAACATTATGGAACCCTAAATAGTTACGGTAAAAAAATTGTTATTTCAGATTTACATGACTTAATTGTTGACTTACGCGGCCTGAATACTATGCACTCAGGGGTTAACTGCCTCCCTGATAATGGTCCATGTCAAGAGTATCCATCTTCTGATTCACAACAAATAGATTCACAGTTTTTTCTTTAACTACCTAAACATTCTACATCAAAACATAGCAGGACTTGTTAATAAATCAGATTTGTTGACTATAAAATTAAAGGAATTAGATTCTGAAGGAATTACTATAGATGTTCTCTGTGTTACGGAACATTTCATTCAAACAGGTTATGAGGATTTATTACACATAGCAAATTTCTGTCCAGCTGCTTTCTTCTCTAGAAATACAAAGAGAGGAGGAGCATGTATTTTCGTAAGGGTAGGGTTGCAATTTAGAGAATTGACAGAAATAGCAAAACAATCAGTCTCCGGCATTTTTGAATGCTGTGCTGTAGAATTAACAGATTACAAAATTATTGTTATTTGTATATACAGAATCCCTAAACATCATTATGAAGTATTCTATGAAAAATTAGATTATATTTTAACAAGAAGCTGTCTCTCTTCGAATAAGAAAATCGTCCTATGTGGAGATTTTAATATTGATGTTCTGAAAAGAAATAAAGCTTCACTGGAACTTGAACACTTTCTTGAGGCATATGATCTGAAATTAGCACTCTGCACCCCAACCAGGCTAAGTAGTAACACCTGCATCGATAACTTTGCACACAATTACCGGAAAGGGTGCAAAGCTGAAATTTTCGACTTTGCTCTTTCGGATCATACATCTCAAGTACTTAGAGTCCCCGTTAACAAAACTTGTAAATTAAAATACTGGAAAACTAAGAAGCGAGATCTAAGCATTGACAATTTAAATAAATTCAAAACAAATCTAGGCTGTCTTTCCTTTATGCAAGTGTTTGATACAGAGGACGCGAACAAAGCCTTCGATAATTTTATGGAAGATTTCTCTCTTTTATACAAACTGTGTTTTCCAGAAAAAATCGTTACTATTAAAACCAACAAGAAAACAAGATGGATATCTAAAGGAATAAAACTATGTAGCAATAAACAAAGGCAGTTACTTTGGGCATATAGACTAAATTCTAATTCACAAAATAAAACAGTTTTAAAAACCTACACAAAACTCTATAGAAAAATTATCAAGCTCACACAAAAATCACAAAATAATCATTACATAAATACCGCCCAAAATAAATCTAAAGCTACATGGCAAGTTATTAATAAATCAAAACTTTGTCTGCCCCAAGAGCCTATCACGTGCATAAACAGAGATAATTTGATATTTAATTGCCCCTCTGACATAGCTAACGAATTTAATAATTATTTTATTGATGAGATTGAAAACAATGTCAAAACTGACAAAAAATTGAACAATATTCACATAAATTATCAGACATCAAATTCACTTTTTATGTACCCAGTAACAATAGACGAAGTAATTAAGATTATTTCAAACTAAAAAATACGAATACTGTTGGACATGACGACGTCTCTACAAAAGTAATAAAATTCACCAAAGAAATTATAGCAGGACCTTTAGCTCATATAATTAACCTATGTATTGCGAAAGGCACGTTCCCGGATAATCTTAAGAAAGTTATAATAAAGCCTTTATATAAAAAAGATGACAAAACAGATTTAAAAAATTATAGACCTATTGCAAAGATTCCTATATTTTCAAAGATTATTGAGAAAGTTATTTATAACTCATTATATAGATTTCTTGAAAAGTATGATTTATTTTGCAAAGAACAAAAGGGGTTCCGCAAGAATACAACGATCAACATGGCTCTATTTGATCTCTTAACTAATGTAATGTCATCTGTAGACATGAGAAATCCAGTTTGTGCAATATACACCGACATGTCCAAGGCGTTTGATTATGTAGACCATAACATTTTACTACAGAAATTGCATAGTCATGGTATAAGAGGGAACATATTACAGTTAATAGAGTCATACTTAAGCAATAGGTTTCAATGCACAGAGATCTCTAGAATCTGTCCAAAAACTAAATTTGAAACCGTTTATGCATCAAAACCAAGGTTCGTAAAATATGGCGTACCACAAGGTAGCGTTCTGGGACCGTTACTATTCCTCATATACATAAATGATCTTCCAAAAGTGACTTCTAACAAAATGATTCTTTTTGCAGATGACAGTACAGCTGTAATAAAGTGTACGAATCAAAATATTTATGAGCATGATATTAATACTTGTTTACATGACATTATAGATTGGTTACATAATAATAATTTAGTTATTAACCTAAGTAAGACAAAAGTTATGCACTTTCATCAACGCAACAAACCCCCAACCGTAAATCTTGCTTATCAAGGTCGCTTATTGAGGAAGCAAATACGGCCAAGTTTTTAGGTATGTTGATTGACAGTAAACTTTCATGGAAACCTCATATTGAACAATTATGTAAAAAACTCAGTAAATCCGCATACGCACTATTCAAACTTTCAAAGATAGTCAACAATCAAGCTATACTGCCTACTATGGTTTGGTTGAGTCCGTTTTACGATATGGCATTATTTTCTGGGGGCGGTCTACTGATAGGGAGCTGGTGTTTAGAATGCAAAAGCGCTGCATTAGGTCAATGTGCGGACTTAAGACAACAGATAGCTGTCTTCCTTATTTTAAATCTTTACAAATTTTAACTTTTCCATCGTTATACATATTGGAAACCGCTTTGTTTGTTAAAAATAATCCAGACCTATTCCAAAAATTGTCAGCAACCAGGAAAAAACCAATACGGTCACAGTATGTTAATGATTTATGTCAAGCAAAATGTAAAACCGCATTAATGAAAAAAAGCTTTTTTGGTATTGCCCCACGCGTTTATAATAAGGTACCTAATATTATTAAAAATATGACTATATTAAAATTTAAAAAGACGCTAAAAAAGCTTTTACTTGATAAATGTTATTACACGATTGACGACTTCTTGAATGATAAATCGCTGACTAATTGACATTCATTCTGTTCCAATTGACATTGTTTTATTTTTTTTTATTTTTTTATATGATACTATTTCTATTTGACATTCACTTCATTATTTCTGTATTTTTTTATTTAACTTCAATTTTAATTAATGTTTATATAGTTCTGTATCTTAAATTCAAAACTTTAATGTAATTTGCATGCCCATTTGTCGGTAGAATATGGAGGACCTACTATAAATTTAATACCTGTACATGTACAATTACCCATGTTTGCAAATGAATAAATGACTATTGACTAATGACTATTGACTATTGACTATTGATGATATTTAGTCGACTTAGGGATATAAGATCAAGAACAAAGCTTCCAAGAGCGAGTGAAGCGAGCTCGAAAATTTTACCACCCCACCTTTGACAGGCTAAAATTATTTGAACCCTTCATACAGGAATTACTTGGTCGACTTACAGACAAAGGCAAGATACAAAATAAAATAAGCTAAAGAGCGAGCGAAGCGAGCTCGAATCTCTCTCTAGACAAAACGAAGATTCAAGATAAAGTAGGCTGCAAGAGCAAGCGAAGCGAGCTCGAACATTTTTACATCTTGTCTCGAATAAATTCAGATATGTAAGAGATCAATATGTCTACAAGCTCTTTTTTTTGCAACCTTGTGTACTGTATGTATGTCATAATTGCCTATTAAGGTCTCGGGGTATGGGCTCCTAACCGGTCGATCACGTGAAAATCCAATAGGAGTGCCAATCCACAGACAGAAAAAAGGAGCCTATATGATAAAAGTTTTTAGCAGGGTTCAAAGAAAGAACCGCGCATTGGTTTTAAGAAAATTTGTAACTTGTAGCGGTAGTACGAGTACTCAGAGGCTCATTTTTAGACTTGAAAAATATTTTAGTTGAGAGTGATTCTACTATACGCCACAATCAATTACGTACTTACTAATTCTGTGGTAGTACGTAATACGTTTTAAAAACTTTTAAAATCCTGAGCCGCCAGCCTTATGCTACCTACCGCCTGGCTTTCGGCAAACCACGCAAGCCAGGCCCGTGGGGGTCCCGCGCTGACTGGGGCCCGGCTGGCAAACGCCACAGTGACCATATGGCCAGTCCAACCCTGCGCTACATTCCTTGGAATAAGCAGCTATAGCATGAGTGCACATCAGGTAAACTCGGAAATTAAAGGCACTGATATGAAATTTCTCATTTTGTTTTATTCAATATTTTACTCGTATTATTTCAGGTGTTTTACAGAATTGCTTCCGAGTGTACATTTTAATTGATTGATAAATATAAAGTATTATCGTAACAGTTTACTTACTAATATCAACACTTTCGATTCAGTCGACGAACTATGTCACATCTTAAGTTATTTACAACTAATTGTAGGTACCACACTATTTATAAAACTTGTACCTACATTTCCATAAATCTTGATTTAACTAGTATCCCTACTGATGTTTATAAGTATCTATCAGCAACAAACAGGTTTAAATCGTCTACTCGTCATCATCACGACTTCAACTTAGACCCCTATGGCAGCGCGTTGACGTGAGATACCAAACGGAGGAAAAGCTCAAGTTGACCAACTAGAGATTTTGAAATACGCGAGCTTCGCGTCAGTTTACAATCAAAAATAGCAAAATCCAACAAAATATTTATTTTCAGAACTTGTTATTTTTGTTTGTATTGCATAGATCAAACATCCAATTTGTCAAACATTGAGATTTTGACAAACCGGATGAAATGGAACGACACTTTTTGTTCTGTCTGTGCCTACGACGCTGCCGTAGAGAGTCGCAATCTTTATGAACGCACCCTGTATCATTCATTATTAATATACAAAGAAAGACAGAAGTTAACGCACAGTAAAGAGCTCGCACAGGCATGACAGGCAGCTCGCCAGGGAACAGTGGCTGCCATATGTGCGTTATGTACATATGTATTTATAATTGTTTGTAAAGCCCGAATGCCACAGACCACACCCCCGCCGCGTTGCAACTCTCATATTACAGGGGGCGTAGGGGCGAGCCCTTAAATCGATTTAAAACCAGAATTTTTAATTCCGATGAAAATACAATAAAATGGTAGGATCTGCCATCGTGACTGATCAACTGGTATGGTAGAGCTGGATGATGGATAACGATCCCCTGAAATAGCTTCTAGTACCCATCGAGCGTGCCGCTCTGGGCACTCATTACACTTGGTAATGTTAATGTTCCACATCGATATAGAATCCCAATACCTACTGGGATAAATGTTGACGTACAGTTGCTGATGCTCATGTCGATATAAGGTTACAGACACATTATTTGCATGTATGGACGACAATGAGTGCGCCAGGTGCCGAGCCGGCTCATTATACATTCAAAGTTCTGTTTTGAAGCCTTGCTACTCTGCTATCTACTAACTGCGTTTTATATTCGAAATGCTACGGACATTTTTATGAATAAAACAAAATAATTGTTTCGTGAAATCACGAGTAACGTCGAAGAAAAACATTTGAGGGAAACCAGGAAATAAAGAAAACGCAATTACCAAGAAAAGGTAATCAAGGCTTCACAGGCAAGCGCAGTGTATGAACGACTCAGTAGGACATACTACTCAGAGCTTATAAACTGACAGGGTCGGTCACACCACGATTGACACTAGAAACTGAATATTTACCATGTTTACTATTTGTTAGGATTTTCCGATATTGTGGCACTGTTGCAAGCGCTCTCACGGATAAATTGAAGTTATTGCGGGTGTATATGAGCGGACAAAACGATCTACCCTCTTTCTTATTATATAAGTTTTACGAGCTCGGAACCGCTACCACTGTCGCTGACATATCGGGAACTCATGACAAATAGTAGGTAAACATGGAGGACTTCCCGTTTGTAGGGGTAATGACAAGGCTCAAACTAATATAGAAGGTGGCTTCACGACCGATCTCACTACTAGTATTTACTGCAGGTACATACATTCTTTTACTGACAATACATTTCTACAATGTCATTAATGTTTAACGCGCATGTATAATATGTACATAGCTGCGTTACGAGCACACAACGGAGCCGTGCCTCACTGACGCTGACGTCCCTCACCATCTGCCGTTGCGTTAACCAATGAACGAAATGGATATATATTTACAGGCAACATGAACTGCCTCTTCAAATAGTAATACTACAACGTAGGTAAGTAAAGCTAAGTTCACATTGGTGGGCCTGCGCGAGTGCACGGCCGCCTGGCTGCACAGTGCACGGCATAGCGGTGCGAGGTTCTGCGCTCGTTGCATACAAGATCTTTTAATAAACATCTTTTATTGTGATTTCTTGTCTGGAACCAACCATGGGTGCTGCAGCCAAGTCATGGTGGTCTTTAGAACAGACTCTCATTATTGAATGCGTAAGGATACAAAATGTCGTGCTTATTTCATCATTCTACATATATATGGTCGTTGAGGAGTTCCCTTATGTGGAGCCAATCCTGGGTGTAGTATCAGGCCATGCTTATAATAAAAATGCATTGTCAATTGAAACTGAACCTACATGCACAATGTCAGCTCCATAGGATAGGAGAAACTGGTTCTAGTTAAGCTTGCCAGATTTGAAGTAAATAAACTAACACAGTACAAGTTAAATAAAAAGTTTTTAAAAGCAAGGCACTGCTGACTGTACCGGAGTCAGCTTGACGTGAAGTAAGCACCAGGCGGTAGACGTGCGAGTCAGGACTCGTGGTGTGATTTCCTCTCATGTTCATCAGGTGATGCCAATAATTATTTTATTTATTTATAAAATTTGTTTCTCTTGTCAGCATCACAAGTAGCACTACTGTTACATGAAATAAAGCATTTTATTGACAAATAGATCGAATTCCAATTTTGTCTAGCTCGTTCAAGAAGTTTTCTTTGATTCATTTTTTTTGTTTACGTATCCGACCATCCTAAAAAAATATACTCGTTCTTATCAAATAAGGAAAAATATAAAACTAATGAAGAGGCAACTTAGTTAACATTGATCTTGTGTTTCAACACGATCTTCTGTTTCGACGTGTATCGGTAGCAGCGACGCATGTACAGAAGCCAGCACATGAAGCTTCCCAAAACTGTAAAAAAATTCCAATCAACCTTGAACCTAATTCTTTAGCGATAAAGTTGAAATAAATTAAAAACATTTGACAGATTGTAGCAGCTTAATAAACTGGCGTCTGTACATTGTACTGTGCAGTACTGTCGGCCAGTGACGTCATCGTCCAGGGCACAGGTCACGTGTGTCAGACGAGCACTTCATAATCAAAATATCAATGAAATGTCAGTTGGATCCACTGAACAAGTTCACTGGACTCAAGTTAAGTAAGGCAATTGATACATGTGGCTGCTATGTAGCTTAGCAGTTAGCCACGAGTGGTGGAAACACCCTTTCTCCTATACCTATATAACATTATACTAAATAGTCTATACAAGTTTTTAAGTCTTCGTATAAAATCTAACGTTATCCACATGTAGGTAGAACTTATTATAGGCCTATATTATATTTTGTACTGCATGTACATTATTATCTTCTAGTTGGACTGAACCGAGAAACTTATTGCTACCTAATATAAATCTTAACGAAGGAATAAATAGAACTTATTTAAATGATCACGTCACCTTAAACTACAATATCTCTAAGATCGTTCATTTACTATGTACAGCACAGGAGCAGTCCGCGGTAGGCTGCGGCCCGGAACGGCAGGCCGCACCACTCGGTACCGGCGACCCTGTTGTGTCTTACCTACATTTAGTTATTTTAGAAATACGACTAAGTTCTTCAATCAATCAATTAAACAGACATATTCCGAACACTTCAAATGTACACAAACATAGCAAACAAACTGTATCATGAGGCTCACACCAAAGAAGCCGTGGCCCGATTTACTTCTGATGACGTCGATCGTAACGTAAATGCTTATCGTATCAAACATAACTAAACATAACATATTATTTACACAACTAGTTTAAGATCACGCCTAAGGCCGACCTTGACTCATTTGCTTAACGAATGAAAAATATTTTGTAACAATAATATAAAACAAACATTACGAATAGATGGTCTGATGAAATTAAGTCAAGACTAAGTGCGACATCTGCGTCTGACTGATTTTATTTGACAACCTGATACCACCCTGTTTGTTACAAAATTACCTGTATTTTAATACGGGGTGGAAGGGACACCGACGCGAAAACGGTTACCACGTATTCAGTACATCATTCTGAGCCCATAGAAACTGTTCATATGTTATTTAACAAAAGTCAGCTCTTCTTTACATTTTGACCGTGTAGGTATTTCACTTTTGTAGGAACCAGTATAACAGCCGCTCGGGTCGATCTTCATGTTAAGCCGCGCTTGCCTAGGTTGGTCCATGGATGGGTAACTAACCATTACATACCGAGCTTCCGCCGTGCCTCTGAAAGCACGTTAAGCCGTTGGTCCCGGCTGTCATTTGTAGATTTTTGACAGTCGTTACAGGTAGTCAGTGGCCCCAAAAGTCTGACAACCAGTCTTACCAAGGGGTATCGTATCACCCAGTACTAACTGAGTTGTGGAGGTCAGATAGGCTGTCGCTCCATGTAAAATACTGGTATGAGCTGCATCCGGTTAGACTGGAAGCCGACCCCAACACAGTTGGGAAAAGGCTAGGCAGATGGATGTTGGTAAACATTTGTGAAATTGTATTGATAATACAAGTTAGTTCGGCGCTCCGCTAAGAGCCTCGCTCCCAAAGAACGATTCACCAATATTTATGAAAAATCATGGACACAAGGCAATTATTAATAATGTCAAAGATGACGATAGCATATTAAAAGGCTGTGATAATATTACGACGATAAATTATACAAATACATAGTTGGCTACGAAAACAAACACAACTGTAGTAGGTATTTAGTGTAAGCAGAGCGACGCCAATGGCACGCGGCGCACAGTGGCATACGGTCTATCACTAAGCACTGTCAGTTCAAATGCCGCGCGGCGTGGCGGAGCCGTGAAGGCAGGTTGGCGGAGGCGTGGCGGCTGCGGGGCAGCGGCGTCACAACGGCGGCAGGTCGTTGTCAACGTCGAGGCGGCGGCGTACCCACTGCAGCACGGCCTCCTGCGACACAACGCTCTCGTCACTGGCTGCCCACTCGCGTCACACATACATAATATCTATTGTACCGCCAGCGGCACTTTGTACTGGACAAATATTTAGCAGGCACTCAACAATTTTTTTGGATATGTGTGTCTGCTTGTCAGGGCACGTATTCAAAGGGTGCCAACGGGTTGTCACAGGGTCTTATCTTTTGAAGCCAGAGGTTTTATTACTATAGCTGCAGGCTTTATCAAAAAATAATAAAATCAAATAAAAAAGTTAAATATTAGAGGGGGCCTTACAAATATGTGTTTTTCGGCCTTTTTTTGTCTTGTTTGAGAACTTTGGTCCGGGACCCCTTGTGTAAACTTGTGTCACAAAAATAAACTCAATTCTTGTTAAGCTTGTTCTAAATCATTCTTGTCTCAATCACAGCATCCGTTAGTATAACCAACTGTTGAGCTTTCTAACCTAACCAAGTAGCGTAGGGTGGGGGGCGGGGGAGGTGAGGTTTTGTTTCATGTCCTTCACTCGGAATCGTGTAAAGATCATTTGAAGAAAAAAATCAAGACAGCGGAATTGGTAAAATTTTGCATAGGTAAAAAAATCATACAATGTGCATGGACGAATAATTTTCAATGATTTTTTATGCTTATTGACCTAATTTCGTCTTAAAATCATTCTATTGTATCGGGAAAAATAATTTGGACTGCAAAATTGGGCCAAAATTAATTAAATGTTTTGTCATAAACATCGTAAGTAATAAATATTTTTGATCATAGCTACATATGGCAAGCAAGCTAGCATATTATTATGCTTGCTTACCATGTATATTTTAGAATTATCAGACAAGTAGTTTCATGCTGTGTAATGAAAATTAGGCGTTGGTAGACTTCTTTCAAAAATCAAACACGAAAACCAATGCTGAGATTAATAATGGGAGCCGTTGTACGAGGGCGAAAGATGACTATGCTATGTTATGCAATGATGATGTAGCAAGCGAAGTACGCCCTTCAAAAGGTTGGTAAAATATTAAAATGTAACTCACACGAGAACACCAATTAATCCGCCACCGGTCAGTTAGTAAGTAGTTAGTGCAGCTGTGGTGGGAGGCGGGTGGGGGGACGGGGGAGCGGAGGGGTAGGTCTCATCTCTACGAGCAAACATTTTGATCAGTGGATTTGATATCAAGTTTAAAGACTACTAAAATAGCTAGTAAGAGCTTAAAATAAAAGAAAATGCTCACGCGAAAACTCCGCTCAGCTGTGCAAGTTGGTTTAGGAGCACTTTTTAGTTGCTCAGCAATTAAGCATTGTTTGCGTGATGTAAAGCGAGATTATCTAACTTGCACCGTGCACCGATCACATTTACGTAATGATCTGGTCCGCAGCATCATCGCACTCAGCGAGTGGGGTGAGGGATGGTGTGTGGGGAGAGAGGTGCCAGTGTGGGTACAGGTGCGGGGTGGGGGCGGGTCAGTCGTGGTGGTGCGAGTGGTGTGCGTTGTCGGTGTAGTCGTCGTAGTCGCGGGGCGCGTCGAGCTCGTCGTCGCGGCCTTCGTAGTCGTCGGGCCCGTCCGCGCCCTCCTCCTCCTCTGACTCGTCAGGCGCCGCGCCGCCTGACTCCTGCTGCGCCGGCGCCGGCACCTCCTGCGCACACACACACGCATGCGCACTCCGTACAGTACCGCCACCACACAAGCGTTAGTCGCCACTCTGACTCGTTAACAATATTAGTAGGATCGTTAGGCGCCGCCGGCTATTAGGACGGGCGGCAAGGTAACAACAACCATACTGTCAACGTGGGTCGCTAGCGCGGCCGCGCGAGTGCCTTCGGCGCGCGCGGGACGCCTGTGCCGCGTGTGCCGCGTAGGGCGCGTAGGGGGGCGCACGCACCTTGGTGGGTCTCCAGCCGCAGCCGGGCAGCGGCAGGCCGTCGGGCCCGAGCGGGCACGGCGCGTCCAGCCCGGGCACGCCCTGCTCGCCCTTGTCGCCCTTGTCCCCCTTGCGCCCGCGCTTGCCCAACGGACCCTGCAGAGTTGGCGCACACTGTAATATTAACATCTCTCGGCCACGAGCCGCCGTGCGAGCGTCTCACCGCGCCGCTCGTGAAGTCGAGCGTGCGCCGTGACCCGTGAAGGCCGAGCCTCACATAAATGCCGTGGTACCTAGTTTATGAATGAGCACAGATATGAGAGCAGAGTTAAGTAGTAGCACCTGCACTGCGATATAACGTACTACCGAGTTAGTAGAGCATGCGGGATGCGCGGTTAGCGCGCCGGCCGCATGCGGCGGGCCGGCGCCTTGAGCGAGGACGTGCGCCACTTACGGGTTCTCCCTTGTAGCCCTTGTCACCCTTGGGGCCCTAGCGAGCGGAAACAAATGATTATCATCACATCTTTAATAACAGCTCAATGGCGTCACAAAGTCAAAGATAACTAACCTCTTGTCCAGGGATGCCGTCGGTTCCCTGAAATAGTAGTGAGCGAGTATCAGTGATTACGATGTAGCTTAGATCGGGCAATTTGTCGTGGACAGAATGCAGGTAATGTTATAAGGTATGTACGTACTGGCAGTCCCGGGTCACCGCGCTCGCCCTTGGAGCCTGGCTCGCCCTGCGCGCCCTGCACATCACACATCAGTTAGTGCAGCACGGCAGTAGCACGTTGGCATGCCTGGCGCGCCAGCACACTACTACTCGTGCGACAGTCGCGTTACATTCACGGGTCCGTTTCTAGGTTCTTCAGACGTTTGGCAGTTAAAGCGTGTAACTGATGCCCGTAACAGAATGTAGATACATTAACCAACATAGAATTGTCCTAAACGCAATATAATATAAAATGAAAGAGTTGTAAAAATACTGAACGCGCAACTAATCTTGTACCTGGAGCACTAATCTGTAGAGGTCTACTTAGGTTAAATGATGGTATTACTATTTCACCACGAATTTATTTGATGATTATGTGAGTGAAGTTGAATTTGACAGTGAACTTACCTTCATGCCGTCGAGTCCGGGCGGGCCCTGCGGAACAACAACACGTCAGCACTTGTAAAACACGCGCAGGCGCGCCTTCGCGGCGCGTGTCGGCCGCGCGAGCGTGCTCACGGCACCGCCGGTCTGCACCTTGGCTCACCACTGCACACTCTCATTACGTTTTGTTGCAGTTTGTGAGTTACGAACAGAAGGCTAATTCACTTAATTATACGACCAACCCAGTTGCGATACAGTTGCAGTTACGTTATTATACTTGTAGTCTTGTATTGTTTACACTGCGCGCAGTAAAAGAATGCACTCTTATAGCACTCGCGTGACGCGAGCGTATCCAACAGTGGATCATTGCTTAACTGCAACTGCATAGCAAATATTAGTGACGTGAACTAGTCTCCTAGACTTTTCAAGTGAAGGTTGCGTGCCGGCGGGCTCAATGCGCAGCGCATAGTTCTCATGCTTACGTATATTTAAGTCTGCACTTCATTACAACTCACTTAGTTTTAACTTTTGGAGTAGTACATACACGCATAAATATGCTTAAGATATGGGATGCACGAAGGTAAATCCATGAGAGAACAGGGGAAGTTTATACAATGGAGTAAAATAACTATTTGACGATGGATTTAGAACAGGAGTTTAGATATAAATTTGTTGTTAACAACAACCACGCCAGGCAGCACGCTGAACATGCAGCGATCGGGGAGGAGCGCACGGCACACCCGCCAGGCCGACCCAGACAGGACAGGCTGGGCTGGGTAAGAACTGACACGAGCCGGCGCTGCGGGGTGAACAAGATATTGACAGTTAACATTGCCAGCAAAAGAAACAGGAAACTAGCGAAGAAGAAAAGAAACACGAATATGCACGGCATGCAAATATTTATTTTCCTTCAAAATAATTTTTAAACAACAATAGTTTATGCTCTCGTGATGTATATATGGTACAAATGACAACTTTCGATTCTCATAAAAAAACTAAATTCTTAACATTACGCTTAAGAGATACACGACGATACAAACAAGAAATGTTATTGTATTTATAGTAAGTAATAGCGAGGAGAGCTGATGTCTTACAACTAGGCGCAGGGCGCGCAAAATACTTACTGCTATATGTACAAGCGCCCCTTCACTGTGGCTGATCATCTCTTACATACATATGTGCACCACACGGTGGCAGGAGTGACAACTGATTCTGATAGAATAAACGTTGCAAGTAAACGCAAACACAAATAACTACGAAATTAATATGAATCACATATTTTGTACATTGATGGCACAGTCTCCCAGCGCGGGACGCAGCGTGTTTCCATTACTGCTTAACTGAGATCTCACAGGGAGAACACACAAGGCAGCAGACGTTATTCCGCGTCCCGAGCTTTACATTATTTACTACCTACGTGGAAAATGTTATAGATCGATGAGAATGTACGGACTACACCTATAATAAGTTAAGCGAATGAAGTAGTAAGAAGAATGGAATAGTAAAATACGCACGAGTCAACATTAACGTAGGTAAGATTACGTGTTAAGTGGGACGGTAACACCGGCGCGGGCGCGCGGCGTGCAGGCGCGGCGCCGCGCGAGCGCGTGCACACGAGCGACCGACGCCGCGACGTTGCGACCGCGTCGCTCGTCTACGCCGCGCTCACTAGTTATATTATTTATCATAACATTATGTTAAACATACGACAAGACGTGACGATATATATATTCACATATTAGTTAATAATTAAAGTTAGGCCTATTCTAAGAATTTGGGCGATAGTTTTGTAAACAATTACATTAAAATATAGGAAGATATGATAATGGTCGATACGAATCTTTGTACATAACATGGTTAATTACAAACGCCAGTCGCCGACGATCATATCACAAGAGTGTGCGCGCTCTCCGCCACTAATCGTATGTACAGCCGCGGGCGCACGGCACTCGCAGGCAACACTTACAGTGTACTTGGCACCAGGTGTCGCGTGTCACCATACTCACACTATCTCATCTATATTATTCATTTGTATATTTATACGTTTTAAAAAATAGTTACTCTGAGCGTAGTAGATACTATTCATATAAACAAAAAATCATATCTTACGAAACAATATGACATGATTAAGTTTTAGTAAGGAACGTAATAATTAATGTATGTCTTCTTGTATCTATATTATATACCCATCTTGCCAACAAGTTTTACATTATATACAGGGAAGTTTAAGCTCGACCGGAAACAAAGGTAAGAACTTAACAATAGTACAATAGCGGTAGAGAGGCATTTACAAAATCGAACTTAAGGAATACCATTATGGAAATATACAGCTTGGGGCGGTCGAGCAAGAAAGACAAGTGGAAGATCTTCCGAGAGCACTCGTCAGTAAACTGATCGATGCCATCGGACCATGTCAATATAATACAAACTTCTCTTCACCGACAGACGTCCCCAAAAAGAATAATCGTGTTGACGCAAATAACAGTTCACTGGTCCACCGCGGTCACGTGGTCACTAGCTCCGACGCGGAGAATTAATATGATACAATTTACAAACCAGCGCGACGAAGCCGCGCGTCCGCTCGGCGAGCGCGCGCGGGTGGCGCGGGGAGAGCGCGGCGCGCGGCGAGTGCGGCGCCGGCGCGGGGAGAGCGCGCGCCGCGCGGGGCGGGGAGCGCCTGTCACTACGTGAAGGCGAAGTCCGGCGGCCAGCGGTTCTCCTGCACCCACACCACGCCCCGGGTTAGTACGCACGCTCACAAACGGACACGGATCAGGGACACCTCAGTGCATGCGCTTATTAGTCCACAATAACAGTTATAATGTACTAGAGACTACTAACTACTTGGCATGCTGTTTTTATTGGTTTTAACAACTGATAAATTTGCGAAGCTTATGTGCACTGCGAGGTTCCCGATCATGACCTTCAGCGAAGTGTTAGTGTGCACAGTAAGTGAACCAATCTGAGCTTGTTAGTGCAGAGTTAGTAACATTCTCGTATGAGAGCAGCACAATAAGTTATAGGTGTGTGACGACTCACTCTAGGTCCCGAATCGCCGGTTCGGCCCGGCTCCCCTGGCAGTCCCACCGGACCCTGCGGCATACGAATTAGTCGTTGATATAATATTTGGCTTTAAACAGAGAAAATCTTAAGTGTGTTACACTTAAGATTTTATGAATGAATTATGGATTGTGTACTCACAGGTAACCCCATGGGTCCAGCGTCACCTTTCTCACCCTTTTCTCCCTAAAACAGAAAAACATTAAAATATTAAATATTTGGTTTTGCCTGCGGCTTTGGTCGCGTTAAGGTTGTATTATCCCCCGGAACGTTTTAATTATAGCCTTTGACAATCGGGGATAATGTAGTTTCCCATTAGTGAACGAATTCTCGGAATCGGATCAGGAGTTCCGAAGACTACTACATCCAAACTTACAAAGTTATATTAGTATAGAATAATAGATATTTGTTTTCTGTATTTAAAAGCAAATAAGTATTATGGAAATTAAAATAATTTTCACAATACTTATTTGCTATACAGGGTGAATTTTTAAAATAGGAGTGGATGGCCGAATCCAAATCTGTGAAAGTAAAAATACTAAAAGGAGTCTCGGGCCCGATTGTGATGAAATCTAAAACTGCATCATTGATTTTTTACATAAATTAATCAGTAATCATAAAGTATTTTGTTAGAAATGAGCGATTTCCTTTAGTTTTCGTACGTAACGTACGTCATTATGTTACAGAATTTAATCCTTATTAGCGATACTATTGAATTGTGTAATAAAATTACAGTATGTGTTTGTTTTTTTTGGCAAAATCAACAGGTCTGATTTCTGAATAATGATTTTTCAAATACCCAATGAAAATTTTTTAATTCCATTAGGCTCGTACATCATGTGGACAGAAGATGGCTTTCATGCAATAAAAACATACTGGATGAGATACACTGTTTGTATTCAAACTAACAAATTACTTGAAATTAGGAGTACAATGAATCGGGTACATTTCCGGGACGTCTCAACTCCTCTCAGTCAGCACTGAATATCCTCCTCACTGCGACGTCAAAACATCACGACTCTGTAGAAGCACGCTGTGGTGTGGGTAAATAGGTCGCGTGATGCCACCACTGGCGCGCTTGCGATTCATTTTATGTCCATACCAATGACCCAATCTGACATACTCATGTCGGATCCGGTCACGTCCGAGAACTGTACCCGATTCATTGTGCCCAGTGTTATTGTATTAAATTGTAATTTCAAGTAAAAGTTAGTTTAATAAAAACAGTGTATCGCACCCAGTGTGTTTTCATTGCATGACACCCATCATGTACTAGCCTAACGGAATAAATCCTGACAATCTGACACACACATATGTTTTAGAGGGAGCAACGATAGATAAACACACCCAACAAATCTTGTTATACTACCGTACTTGGTATTTTACTTCAAATACATTGCGAGTTTGGTGAACAGTTCTCATAGTAATGCTAGTAGTGAGTATCGTGTGTTTAGTAGCGTACGTACCGCCTTGCCGCGCGTGCCCGGCTCGCCCTTGTCGCCCTTGATGCCAGGCGGGCCCGCCACGCCCGGCGGCCCGGCGGGGCCCGGCGCGCCCGGCGGCCCCATCATCTGCGCACACACCGCACCGCTCAGTGACCGTTACATTACCATACAGTATAGAATACAACAGCGTCTATAGGCATCCATGATCATTAATTTGGCAGTGCGTCAAGTTCGTATGTTATTCCTCTGTGACGGTTAAAGAATCAGTGGTTAGTATTAAGAATTAAAGTGCAATGACATTGGCAAACATAGTTTTCCAATGGGGACTGGAATGCTGGGTATCTTTTGCAGATGCTGGAAGCCAAGTGTACAAGCAACGCTATAGGTACATTGACCTTTGTGTAGTTTTCATTTATGCATTTCGATATTGTTTAAGTGTGCATTTCTCTAACTTATTATAATTCACTTGAAATAGTATAATTATAATTCAGTTATAAATCCATCAAGGGAATCACTCGTCTACTCATTTACATAACATAACATACATATACATAACAAGTACATAACATTTTCACTGTTGGGCATCATACCCCAACACCAAGCGTGCTCATCGATGGACCCGATTTTTTGTCAGAATTTGAAATATGATTATTATTATTTCCAGATAGTAGCAGCATAGTGGGCAAGTTGTCAAGAGCACGAGTATCTACCAGTATCAGCTGTAGGCAGTAGGTGGGGTCCGCATTCGCACAGCGGTGCGGAGGTGCGGCGGACAGGTCAGTAACGAGTGTGCAATACTTACAACTTCATGTCCGTACAGCTCGTAGCCGGTGCCGTCTCCCTGCAAGTTCAACAGTGGGCATAAAGATTACCAGTTCACACGCAGAGGCTCATGGCTGCGAGTCACGCATTAAGCGCTACAACTAATAGCTGTTTTCGAACAAAAAAATTATAATCTATGTGTAAAATATATACTATGTTTTCTTTTTATAAAGCAATAAATAGAATATAGGGTTGTGAACGAGTGTGTGTTGAGGTGTGACAGTGGATAGTTACCTGCCGCCTTCTCAGCTTCCTGTACTTCTGGAGATGGCGGCGAAGCGCGCGCGGCACCGGGAACAGACACAGAGCGACACGTTACTCATCGTAGCGCACACGTCACACGTGCGTAAGTCGGCGTCGCACGAAGGCGGGTCGGGCACGCGGCTCTACACCGTGCACGTCCCCAACTCAACATACATTATTACGACCAACCCGCCTTGGTGAGACAAAACACTTGGCCCTTTATTGGTGAGATTTTATAATGAAACATTTCAAAAATATCAGAATTATTTCATATAAACAAAACCGGCCAAGTGCGAGTCGTACTCACACGCACACAGGGTTTCGTGGCACCAAACATTATAATAAAAATATTTGTGTGATCGAGAGATTTAGTGCCGTGTTGGACTCCTGCGATCAAGTTGTGTTCTTCGAAGCAGGAAGACGTTGCAGCCGTCATTTCGGATCAAGGTAAGGCTAAAAATCCATCTATTCGATCGCCCGTTCATCATTTCATTCTTTCTAGGCAATCAACCGTAATCCTTTATACAGTCCACTTAAATTGAAAACATTTTTCAAAATCGCCTACCTAATTTGGTTCCTTTCCGAACCGAGTACAATGTTTTGAGTGCGTCACATTGAGTTTTACCGTAAATCGTGATTTTTTTTGACAAAAAAAAATTAGTTTCCTAGCAATAATTTTTGCGTAGGGTTACTTAGTTTGATGTACAGAATGCTTGGTTGACAGCTTTGTGAACGGTCCGTTTACACCTTGCATATTATGCATTTTGTTAAAACGTTATTCTTAGTGAATGAATAGAGAACATAAAGATTTGTATTGTAGACAGACAGACAGACATGACGAATCTATAACGGTTCCGTTTTTGCCATTCGGTTACGGAACCCTAAAACAGGCAAATCGGTCGAACTATTCTCAGTGATGCTCCATCAAACATTTGTGTAAATCGGTCGAACTATTCTCAGTGATGCTCCATCAAACATTTGTGTAAATTGATTTTTATTTTATGTATTCACATAGATTACATATTCAGAACTGCAAATTAGCCATTGATACTAAATTAAGTTAATCCTATCACTCTGCCTTCTCACAGAACCGCGAACATTATCGCCTTCATTCATCAGCAAACAAGTGCAATCCAGGGTTGGTCTCCACGAGCGCGTTGAGCACCGTCAGCACACGCGGTATGGGGGAGGTGGATGGAACTGCAGTGCGATCTTTCTTTCTTAATCGTGCGGTTAATACCTAACCTTGTGTCAGAGTTTTTTTACGCCAGCCAAGTCAGAGGCCCATGACTTGGCTTTACATGCCGTCGAAAAATAATCTCTCAGGCATGCTGATTTCCTCACAATGTTTTCCTTCATCGAAGCAACTGATACAATACGAACATGAATGAATCCCAAAAATCAGCGGTGCGTGTCTTGGGTTCGAACTTGAGACCTATGACATCACAGCTTACAGTGCGGTAAAATGCTGTAATATTGTCATTGAAGTTATTTCAGGAAATATTTGCAAATCTCACGCATCGGTATAGCCGTGAATAATAGTAAACTCCACATTTCCATAGTTCAGCATTTAAGCTTCGCAGTACTTGAGTAAAGCGCAGTAGCTCACCGAGTCTCCCTTGTCGCCCTTGTCCCCCTTGAGGCCGGGGTAGCCGGGCGGGCCTGGCAGGCCGGGCGCGCCCAGCATGCCGGGCGAGCCCATGTCGCCGTACTCGCCCTTCGAGCCTTTCGGGCCCATCTCGCCCTGGAACATAATGCACAGAATGTTATGTATGCAGGCCTCGGCTGAAGCCTCTCACGAACTTACCAGTGCCGTACTGGTACTCACCGGCTTGCCGGGCGGGCCCTGCACGCCGGGTAGGCCGGGCGCGCCGTCGGCGCCGGGCGGCCCACGCGGCCCCGTCTCCCCGCTGCGACCTGCGCATACGCGTCTTGTTAGTCTCCACGCCTTATTTACAACAATATGTCGGTCGATGTTACTGTTACAAAGATCGAGACAAATCCTTGCAGTAAATTATCTGGCAAAATGCTATTTTCTGAATAATTTTAACATTTCTGTCGGTAAAATGATTGCTTACCAAATTTCGTATCAATTAAATTTTACCTACAATAGGGAATATGCATGTAATTTTTTCGTTATTTAAATCAATAAAATACAGTACTACCAACCCAAGATAATAATTAAAAGCTAAGTTCAACTACTGCTTGTCGCTCAAAAAAAGTACTTTTCCAATAAAAGCGATTCTTTGACACTTAGACTTTGACGTCACTACCGGCGCTATCGAGGGACGATGCGGTTTGAGTTTGCGTTCCGTTTCACCAAAAACACGCTACATAAAATATTAAATTGTAAAATAAGTGTCCAAAATGTTCTTAGGGGCAAAACAAGGCATTTTTAACAAATAGAAAAAGTTTTGAATTTCTAGCATATTCCCTATGATGTTAAATTTATGATAAAGTTATAATTGTGTCGTTACTACCACTAACCACTACAAATTACAAAATGTTGTTCGACTTACCTCGAGCCGTGTCCGCCTGGCGCCGGCGCCGTGCCGGCGGGCGAGCTGGGCCGGCGCGCGCTGGGCGTCCGCTAGTTCCCGTTAGTTATCACTTGTACCACAACAACAACATCTACGCGTGTATTAAAGGCAGGTGTTACTAGAAGCAGAAGCATGCGAGTCATGCGGTCGTGCGCTCGTGCGCTTGTGCCACGTGAGCATGCACTGTGCACGTGCGCGTGTTTACCCGCTTGCCGCGCTTGCCGCGCGCGCCCTTGTCGCCGGGCAGGCCGGGCGGGCCGGCCGCGCCGCCGTCGCCGCGCTCTCCGCGCGCGCCCGCCGCCCCTTCGACAACGTCACCGTCACCACACGCCACACACCACAACACCACATCCAACTTCTACATCTAGCATTGTAACTACTCGCAGAGCCGTCCGTCAACGTTCTTATCCTTGAGGAATAAACGCCATGTGTCTCTTCTTTTCAAATCGTTAAGTCAATTTAAACAATTGATTTACTTTGTAGATTGCATAAACTTGCCCCTTTCGGCGAATACAAGCCACCCCAAGTATTTCAGACAGATCTTTGACAGATTGCACTTGCGTAGATTATTTAAAAAGCTTTAAAATAAACTGTTGTTGAATGTTAATGATATTATGCCTTTTAGTGTGAGTGCATTAGCAGCTGCACAGTGAAATTAGTTGAAATTATAATCTGGCTAGAGGACTACGAGTAGCAGTCCGTCGCAGGCGCAGGTCGCGGAGAACCCGCCTGCCGTGCTGCGCAGGCGCCGGCGCTCTCCTACTACATCGCGCATGCGTGGCTGCGCTGCTACGCGACTACGTTGCTACGAAGCTGCACTACGAGTAAGGAATGCGAGGTACCGGGAGGGCCGGGCGGGCCGGGCGGGCCTTCGATGATGCCGGTGGGGAAGGCGTCGCCCTTCAGCGTCGTTGTGTAGCCTCGCTCGCCTTTGTCGCCCTTATCGCCCTGAAACCAAATGATATTATAATAACATTTAAATGTGTTGGTAGATACTACTTGGTGCTGTGAGGCTTGCCAATATGATCTTTTTACAGTCGCACCTTACAAATCCAGTCAAAAAATATTTTTTGAACTCAGAACGACCATCGAATCTGCACTTCACTAAGGCTCAGTCAAACTGGTGTGGACAAATTGTGGACGCTTTATTTGAGTACTTACAATATCTAAGTAGGTCCTGAACTATCTATCAAATTAACAAGATTCAGTATGACATGTTTACCTTGAGTCCAGCGGGTCCGAGTGATCCTGGCGGTCCGAGAAGGCCAGGGGGCCCCACTGGCCCCACGGGCCCCGGCGGGCCCGAGGGGCCGGGGGGGCCCGCGCGGCCCTCGTGTCCCGGCAGCCCCTCCGCGCCCTGCGACCCCGGGGAGCCGGGCGGCCCAGGCTCGCCGGGCTCGCCCTGCAACACATTTCACGATTAGATAAACGCTCAAGATCTATTGGCTCACCAAGCGTTAGGAGTAACGTACCTATTTAACAAATATATTTTCGACGACATTTTAGGGCTCGTCACTATCACCATTTAAAATGTACAAACGACCAAACTGACTAGACTTTGGTTTAATTCGGTACACAGACAGATCATGGTTCGACATCGGATACTTCTTATGCCGGGACTACAAACTCATACTCATGACCGATATTCAAGCGGGCGAAGCCACACCTACGCGCAACCTATTTAGTACATGTTTATGTACTAATAAGGTTGAAATTATTCATCGATTATACATTTTAAATAACCCACTAAACAATGAATACAGAGCAGCAGTGGGGTGTAGAACCACGTGCTGAATGCACAGTAGCAGGTAGTGCGTTGATGTCTCTTACTCATTAGCTGTTCTACAAAACCACTAGTTATGTTACAAAACAGCTCCCTTATCTAAAATGGCTGAACGACGTTTAGCGGTTTTTCGTAACTACTGAACTTTAGCACGTAAACTAGCATAAAGTTTTGCATTTACCAACGCAGCGGGTAGCGATTAGAGGTAATGTAAAAAAAAATAAGTTTAAAAACTAAAGCCTGACTACTGAAAAATCACCCTCTAAAGAGAACACAAGAAAATATTCTCGTCTGAAATTTTTATGTACATACCTACAAACCCTGCGACATTAATCGTGTACTAAATAAACAACTTACATGTTATATATTTGCCATGTCCAAGTTCATATTTTTTTTTCCTATATCTCAACAGAATAGGTTACATTTAGTTAGGACAAAAACTTACAAATCTAAACTTTTTTTATTTCTCCTTCAAGTGACACTGGGTATTGTCATTGTGTAAAGTTAAGACTATAAAGGACAAATGTGATTTTATTATTCTTTAGGTAGAAATTCAAAGTAAAGTTGCCTTGTGGTAGAAAAAAATCATTAAACTTCTGTCAGCTGCAAGTGACACTGGGAATTGAAGAGTTCAAAAATATTCGTAGTGGTTGTCAAAGGATAGCCGTGGCCATATGCCACTTTGCCCTATATAAACTATAGATACGTTGCCCGCGCTCTCTGGTGGCAACATTTTATTTATTTATTTACTCCAAACATGCAAATATCCTTACAGGCTAGACCCAATGCGATATTGTAGCACACTTACAATTTAAACAGTTATTTATTAGCATAGCAAATTATATATGTAGCTGTTCTTGTGAATTTACCCAAAGTGCAACAGAATAAGTCTAAGTCCTCAGCAATGAGGTTGAGAGTGCGGAACGCGCCCGTGAGCGGCGCCTCGCGCAGCTAGTTAGGTCGCGCGCATGAATGCAAGGTAATTATTACCGGACCTCCATTTAGTCGCTTAGTTGCGTACCAACCAGTGCCGCGGCTGTTCGTGACATTAAAATAACTTGTGTGAATAACTTCCTGAAATAACAAAAAAAATACCGTCTTTTTTTTGGAAATGTAAAAATTATAGTGCAACTGTGAAAGATAAAAAAGTATCATTTCATGCGTAAGTATCAAGAAAAATGTATTTTATTTTATTCTTTCGATGCCTTTTAATGGCGGCTGGCGGCTGAGGTAAGTCACGTGCCACACGCGCTCGGCCAATGAGCATGCGCCATAGAATGACAACGAAATTAAAGAAATATATTTATGAATTCCGTAGATGACATTTAATTTTCTTTCCCTTTCTTCGTGCCTCTAAATAGCTATCTAGCTACCGATAGTATTTACGCTGTTTTCAAGCGCCGTGATGTTCATGCATGACGCGTGTATTTATATATATTTTTTTATAGATACGTTGCCTCACACTAGGAATTTCTCCTGTATCGTGGGTGCGTTTACAAACATTTAAACTCACATACACAAACAGCCAGACCCGGAACAACTACCTGTAGATCATACAAATATTTGTTCCGTGCGGGGATCGAACCCGCGACACGCAACGCAGCAGCCAATCGCTCAGCCACTGCGCCAACCGTGCCGTCGACATATTATACCATTATGTATTATATATTCCATCATTGGTTATGGTAGATAAAGGACTCTAACCAGCGGACGATCAAGAAACTTCCAACAATACATCATTTGTCAAATTATGATAAGGATTTCAGAAGTTACGAGGGAACAGATGAATATACATGCCGGTCAAAATCATAACCCTCCTTTTTGCTTCGCCGTACTTGGGTAAAAACAGCGTGAAATGAAATGTCAGTTATTTTTGTTGCTTGTGACTCGTGTGTCATAAACATAAATTATGTATAATTGTTACCGAAAAAAAACCCGATTTCAGGCCAAACCGATTTCGTGTCAGGATATACTACCCTAAAAATGCAATTACACTGCGACCATCTTGGATGTAGCGCTCGCTCAGGTCGCGCGCGGCTGGTCACGGTTCTAACGTAACCTTCCCCATTGGGTCGAGGTGTCCAGTGATCGTCTTTTTGTAACCGTAGCTATTTAGATATTTTTTTTTATTTCATCACCTACCCTCACCAAACGCTAATTTGACTGTAGATAAGCCTTTCTGCATTACGTCTATACGTGGGTAGCACTTTTGTTATACATAACGCAATGGCTATCCAGCTCAACGCGGTCCAGCCGTTACACAACGAAGCTGTTTTGTAAAACAACTAACGGTTAGAGAGAAAAACGTCTAAAGATGAACATTCATTTGCAGTATTTTTTTTTAAAACCTTGGCATCAGACAAGCATGAACATCGCCCATTTTTTATAAACAAATCAATGAAAGTGTAAGGGTTAGAATACCTAGTTGTTGCTGTCATAATTGCATGTTTTTTTTAAATTTTTATTTATTTATTTTAAATAGAACGGCCGAAGCCAATTACACTATTTAACATTTAATTTATTTAACCCAGTCATGCATTCTTCTCACAGAAAATCAAACATTCTGATAGTATCACCTTCCATTCATCCGCAAACATATCAAGACTTGTGTTTGAGTCCAGGAGAGCGTTAATAGCGGCTACTGTCCGAGAAATAGGTGACTTGGAGTGTGCAATAGTACGGCTACTTGGAACAGCCAGTAACCGGTGTTTTCTGCCACGACAGTAATTGTCTGGGACAAAAAGATTGCAGATTTCATTGTGCAGCTCAGGATCATCGATAATCCCTCTAATAATTTTAAATATTACAGTTATCTGAGCCCGCGACCGTCTTACTTCTAGAGAGTTGAAACTTAAGCAACCCAACAGAAATTTAGTGGGATACATGAAGGGATAAAACCCGTACAAGTGCTTGTAAAGATATCTGAGGAATGCTTTTTGTGTGTTATTAATTGTCCAAAGACAAAAAGACTGGGTAGAAAGATCACACTTTATAGTCACAAATAATATTCTAATACTATGTAATGCTATTGATTATCTAGTGGCATGGCACCCACTGATTATTATTGATTAATCTGCGGATAAAGTAGTGGACTGCAATATTACTTTTTTTTGCTTACCATGTTTTATGTACTTTGTTGCAGCTGTATATTATTCCACAATAAATAAATAGTGCAAAGCGATAGTGAAATAGATCGTACTGTAAAGCACAAAATTAACACGGGATGGATGAAATGGCAGCAGGTCACGGAAACAATCTGCGACTCCCGCATTCCCCTTAAACTAATGGGGAAGATTTATAACACAATAGTTCGACCTGCTGTCTTGTATGGATCAGAATGTTGGGCCACAAAAGGGATGAATGAAAGGCATTTGCATGTGGCTGAGATGAGAATGCTAAGGGAGATGTGTGGTGTTACGCGAATGGATAAAATAAGAAATGAGTATATAAGAGGAAGTCCGAAAGTGGCGCCGGTGACTGAAAAGTTGTGTGGTAAGGCGGTTGTCGTGGTATGGGCATGTGATGCGGAGGAATAAGGAAAATGTCGTAAGGAAAGTTTTGAGTATGAATGGGTATAAGAGTAGAGGAAAACCAAAGAAACGATGGATGGATGGACTGTGTGAAGGATGATATGGCACGAAAGGAGGTGTCTGATGAGATGACGAGTAATAGAGAAGTATGGAAGAAGAAGACATGCTGCGCCAACCCCGAATGAATTGGGACAAGAGCAAGAGAATTATGATGAAATAAATAAAATGGTATAACAACCGTTTGCAGGGTGATATCAAATTTTTGGGTATAACAACCGTTTGCAGGGTGATATCAAATTTTTGGGTATAACAACCGTTTGCAGGGTGATATCAAATTTTTGGGTATAACAACCGTTTGCAGGGTGATATCAAATTTTTGCTTTTAACAGTCAGTTTATAACATGAAAAGAATTAATTTACTTTCTTAAACTGCATACCTACCTCAGTCTCATGATTACGACGCGAAGCAAAAGCTCATGACTACTCATGCGATGTATATACATAAAGCATGCATCACAAAGTTTGTACAATCGGTGGAGTTGTGGGCGCCTTGGCTCTCCTTACAATAGAAAGCAGCTCTCAAGTAGCCTGCGCGCGTCTTAGTGTGCGTGTACTCACCTTGAGTTGTATGACGGTGTGCGCGGAGATGTTGTGTCCGGCGGCCTGCAGCCCCTGCGCACACACGCGCGTCAGCGGGCGCACGCGTGGTCTGCGTACACAGTGCGCGCAGACCACGCGTGCGCCGCGCCGTACTGCCTAACAAGTGCCGGCTGTCAAGTGCGCTCAATTTTCCACGAAACAAATCAACATTTACAGCGAGCATTTGATAAGCAGTAAGTAGACAAAAATAATAATTTAAAAACATCGGATGCACATAAATGACCCAAGGACTACCTACAACGAACAACAACAGTTAAAGCATAACATAAGAGAAGCGTCGCGTACGACAGGCGGTGCGCGGTGCGGGCGCGCCGCCAAGCACTAACTACTGGCCGCTAGTGGCCGACAGTGGCTCATGGCTGTACCTTGACGGCTATGATCTCGGCGCTCGTGTACGGACTTATCTTAAAACTGTCCACGGATCTTTTCATGCCCTGCAATGCCACCATAACATTTTACTCATTACAAACTCGTACACACATCCAACTCCGAAAGAGCGCTCGTCTCACTATGTGGCATTTGCATACAAAGCGATCCGGAGATTAAGCTGAAAACCTTAAAATATTTTGTAACTCCGATGATTGAACTAAAAATCTACATTATAAATATTTCGGTTAGAGTTTGAATAACATAACATAATGTCACGCCTGTAATCCCCGAAGGGTTAGGCAGATGTGTACCTAATAGTACAGCCATATTTCGCCAGTTATGTTTAAGTCCCATGTAAAAGGGGGCGAGTCTATTGCTAAGAGTAGAGTAGAGTTTGAATCTAGGACTTATTATCTAGGACTAAGGCGAGGATTTCGTTTGAAACATTTCTCCACTCTTGTCATCATAATATATCAATTTAATGTTAGCTGTTGGGTGGCAAACAAACTTGCTATTGATATGGCAATACGAGTGGTATTGCAGATGTGGTGCCATCCCAGTACCAAGGCTGAGGCGAGACTATTACTCTCATAATACGCGTACAGTTAGGCTGTAACTGAAGCACTTGTAAGCGAGGAGCCGAGAGGGAGATGTTTACCTTGACGGCGGAGAAGACGTCGAAACCGGGGCTGCCGTGCTCGCCCTTGTGCCCCTTGTCGCCGGGCCGGCCCTGCAACACACGCACGTCTCACTACCAGCACGCGACATAACACGTCCGCCGCGCCGGACAAATGCATTCACTACGGTCATTATCATTTTCAATTCAATTGATTACCTGTTTGCATATCGCTATAATTATGACCGAGTGTTAAAGATATGAATTAACTAAAATGTAGCAGCACTCACGGCAAATGATATGAAAGACGTCAGATCCGTACTTACCGGGTCTCCTTTAGGTCCGTCCAACCCGATGGGTCCCTGCAATCGATAAGAAGCCACATTACTACCACTGAATAGCAGTTTATAATAACCCTCACCACGACCTTAAACAGAATTAAATCAAGCATTAATTTGTCTGTACATGGCCTCTACGCACAGAATTGTATGTACAAACTTATTTGTATGTATTTTGTGTATACCTACTTTTATTTGATAGTTAAGTCTTGTTATATTTGTGGTTTGTACGCACAGTTCAGGCCAGAGCGCAGTGCCGACCGTAGCAGAGGAAAACTCATAAACAGTCCCAGACAGTAAATAAGCCAGTCTAGTGAGAACCACCATCTACCAGCGAGACTACACTATACGATGTTAGTAGTACAGTCGGCCGCACGTCTGTGGTACAAGTTGCCCTTGAACTGGCCTAGCGCTGAGCGGTGAGCGCAGCACGGAGTGGAATAAGAGGGCCGTTTGGATGCTGGTGTTGCTACCTCTGACGTGAGGCCTACCGCTCGATCACCAAGGTTGGGGGTTACGTGCCCGGTAGTAAGGCGCGAGGCGACATTCAACTATGTCCACTACGACTACTGTTAGGGCTCTGCGTTAGGTTCAGGGAGCACACCATTCATCAGGATCTTTACTGCACGCCGCTACGGCCAGTAGAGAGCCCAACAGGCGGGGAGCTAGTTGCGAGTTAGTGGCGGCGAGGCAGGGGAGGGGGAGGGGGTTACGTCTACCACGCTAGGCGTGCGCTACGGTTCTTACCATGAAGCCTCGCTCGCCCTTCTCGCCCTTGCTACCCTGAAACGTGACACGCGTGTAGTGCGGGGGTGCAGGCGTGACGCACGCAGACGCCCTCACAAGCGTGCTGACTAACACTCGTGAATGACGTCGGGTGAGAACGAACACAAATTAAGTACTTGCCAAGTACGGAGTATATTTACAAAAAAAAAAACATAACTCAAGGGAAAAAAATAAAATAAAAAATATCTACCGGGAATCCATTTTTCCCTGGAGCTCCCGTTAACCCCTGCAAACGAAACAAATAAAATAAATAAACAAAAGCAAACTGAAGCAAATATCTTATTGACGAAGGTCAAAAGTAGTGAAGCATCCCCTTGAGCGTAGAATAGCAAAATAATAAAAATGTATTCCACCCGGTATCTGAGTTATTCTCAACCGGAGTCGACAATGCTATTGCCTCCCTGCTGAGGGCTATCTGCTCAGTAGCTACAGCTGGTTGAGAAGCGCTCCGACACCAGCGGTGAGGCCACGCGGGTACGTACCGGTGGGCCGGGCTCGCCGGGGTCGCCCTTCTTGCCCTTCTTGCCGCGCTTGCCGGGCGGCCCGGGCGGACCTGGAACCAACAACATACAGCTATTAACATCACTCTGAAGATAAGGAGTGTAGTTGGATGGGGTATACTACATAAATACGAAAAACTTTATTCCGACAGTCACAAATCCGAATTTTAAAATATCGATTTTCATAATTCCAAATGGTTCAAATATCCTAATATAACAACTCCGATTTATCATTAACATTCATTTCATTCATTCATTCATTTTTTTTTCATTTTCATTCATTTTTTCTTTTTCATTTTTTTTTATTAATTCATTATTTGGTTTATCTATTTTTATAATTCCTAAGTTTCAATATTCTTAACGTTTATATAACAAAAATTCCGAGTTAATGATAATACGAAACATTAAAAATATGAATACCGATTAATTAGAACCCCGAAATAAAAACGCCTTGTAAAACTGAATATCAAGACAAATAAACACTTAACCAACATTATAGGTGATCTGGGAATCTGATCCGTCAATGGTCACAGTTCTAACCTAACCTAACCCAAATGATTGACCAACAATAGATGGTACCCGAAGCAGGTATTTATGAAGAAGAAAACACAAAAATTAGTATTAATACACAAAAGCTAAAAAACAAAGTTGACGTTTTTAAATTTCATCAAACGTTACTTATAGATTTTAAAATTATACGCGTAATTGAATATTATACTAATTGAATCACATTAGGGAGGGTTTAACCTTTAGAGCAGAACTTTTTATGTCATAATATTATTTTGCATAAAAGCGGGCAGCATAAACTTCATTTCGCAGAAAATCGTTTGGCGAACACTCATTTATCATACATTCAAAACTCATAACTTTGTAAGTCAGAATCATCTTACCTATAAGAATCAAAAGAATGGCATACATTTCATATCGATAGTCATTAAAAGGCAGAAAATCAATCAATCAACGCATCAATAATTATAAAACAGTTAATTGTGAACATATATAATTTTGATTTCCCTGTACGAAGCATGCAAACAAGCATACACCATGCAAGCAAGCATGCTGTATGCAAGCAAGCATGCATCATGCAAGCGAACATGTAACATGCAGCAAGCATGGTTTCTGTCATGGCTTTGGCGCTGTGGGGCTCGGGCGGTCCCACGCGAGCTTATCGTCGCAGATGTGTTTAACGCTCACCGAGTGTAAAGAACCACCCGCTCCTCAGCCCGCGAGCCGCCTCGCCCCTCCGCGCCTACGCGGGTTTAAATTACACATTAGGGGTAGGGCAGACAAGACTACGTGGAATCGGTTTTGTAGCGATTCGTTTCTGTCACTAACTTTTGTAGCACAACATAATTGACTTATTAAGACAATATTTTAATTTTAATTTAAGGTTGTAATGGGAAACAAACGACTGCGAATAGTTCCAACTTGTATTTATGTAGATAATATAATATAGGTATAAAACTAAGTTCGCGGAAGGTAACAAAATGTGTATACAGGTTCTCAGAGCTGTACGGCCAGTGAGGCTGAAGCAGTCCGAGAGCGCGGTAAACACACTCTAAACGGAGCGCGCGCGTGGTCGTGTTATATAGGCGCCTGGCCGGTGGCGAGCGGCGGGGCGCGTCGTGGGGAGAAGACTCCGCCTCCTCGGTGACGACTAACGCTGTGGAGCGGGGCGTCGCGTGCGCCGCATGATGATATTATGTTGTTACAGCCTCCCCCTCTGGATCTGAAGTCGTCCCGACGATGATCCAGGATTTGAGGAGTGAGTCTTGGGTCTGCCACGCTTTCTTACTTGTACCTCGTTATCCACAAGCTCAGGTTGCTGTTTTCGTGGCCGCCCTCTCTTTCTGATGGGCTGGACGGGGGCTGGCAGGTCAAGACAATTTCCAACGTAGGGTACCAAAGTGGAAGAGTGATACACTCCGACCACAACATCAGGTTTCTTGGGATCGGCAAGTTCGTATGATGACGGACCATGTTTTTTCTTAATTATATAAGGTCCATCACGTCGCGGCGCGAATTTACTACTCACACCTTTGGTGGCACTGCTCAGGGAATGTAGTGTGGCGAGTACAGGGTCACCAGGGTTGTAACCCGGATTCTCTCGTCGGCGTTGGTCTACATACTTCTTGCGTCTCTCTTCCGATTGCTCATGGACTTCTCGAGCTCTCTGTAGGTTAGTAGCTATTTGCATTAACTTTGGCGTTATTTCAGGTATAAAATTCTCTGATTGCAGGATCTTCCGAAAGTCATGAGATGTATCATCAGGCGTTCTAAGCTCCCTCCCGAAAGTCAAGTAGGCCGGTGTAAATCCTGTCGAGAGACTGGTCGCTGTGTTCATTGCGAATCGAATACTAGGAAGATGTTCTGGCCAGTTTCCGTGTTTGTCTTTGACTAGGATAGCCAGCTTGGGCTTCAGATCCCTATTCTTCCTTTCTACAGGATTGGTTTCCGGATGATATACGGGGGTGAATGCATGTTTGATATTAAGCGAATAAACAACTTGTTGCATGATAGAGCTAACGAACTGAGGTCCGTTGTCGCTTATCATACGTCGAGGGAGTCCAAAACGAAGGAACACTTCGTTGATAAGTGTCATAGCGCAGGACTCTGCAGTGGCCTGTTGTAGGGCAAACAGTTCCACCCATCGAGTCGCCACATCTTCCACAATGAGGATCCAGGTCTTCCCATCCGGGGATGTTGGCAATGGTCCAAATAAATCAAAAGATATGACCTCAAATCTTTGGCTCATCACGGTAGTTTGAAGTAATCCGGCCGGTTTCTGATTTGATGGTTTGTATCGTTGGCACTCTAAACATTTCTTCGCATAGCTATCAATGTACTTCCTCATTCCAGTCCAATAATATCGCTGGCTGATCCGCTGATGAGTCTTATCTGGGCCATAATGGCCTGCTAAAGGGTCATCGTGATATGTCGCCAGCACATTAGCCCATTCGTGTTCTGGAACAACCAATTGTGCTTCGTCAGAGTCCGAATGGGGGCTGTGTCGATAGAGTACCCCATTATTTAGTAGATACCCCTTGTTGCTCCAGTAAACTGCCTTCTCATCGTTGTCTATTCCTTCCAAATCCTTCACAATCTGTCTTAATCTTTCGTCCTTTAACTGTTCTTCTCTAATTTCAGCTATACTGCGTATGGGCATGTCAACGGTCACTGTACAAACGTCACATGCTTGCAGAGTTTCTTCGTTACAGGGTGGTCTAGAAAGACAGTCAGCGACGGTGTTTGTTCTGCCAGGAGCGTATTTGATTGTTATGTCAAATGCTTGCAATAATAGTGCCCATCTTGCAAGCCTTCCTGTCGGCGTTTTTAACGACATAAGCCACTTCAAGGCTTGATGATCTGTTATTATGGTAACAGGAAGACCCTCAATGTAGCCACGGAACTTTGTTACTGCCCAAACGACAGCGAGCGCTTCCCGTTCTGTGGTAGAGTAGTTGCGTTCGGCTGATGTCAGAAGACGACTAGCAAACTCGACGGGGTGCTCATCTTCTCCCTCCCCCTGGACCAATACTGCTCCGATCGCGTAAGAACTTGCGTCACCTTTAATTATGTAGGGCTTGGTTTCATCGGCCTGACGGAGTATTGGGGCAGATGTCAAACGGCTCTTCAGTTCGTAATAGGCATTCTGCTGGTCCTCTGACCATTCCCACTTAGCGTTCTTTTTCGTTAAACGAGTGAGGGGTTCCGCAATCTTTGCAAAGTCTCGGATAAATCGCCGATACCATGAACACATTTGTAGGAAACTGACTAGGTGTTTTAAGGTTTTCGGTGTGGGAAGCTTCATAATCGCAGCTGTTTTCTCAGGATCCACTTGCAGTCCTTTCGGCGTTATGTAATGACCCAGGTATTTAATTAATGAGCAGCAAAAGCGACATTTTCCTCGATTTACTGTTAGGCCATATTCTGTAAGCCTATCGAAATTTTTTTGCAGATCTTTGAGGTGTATTTGGAATGACGGTGACAGGATTACCAGGTCATCCAAATACGCGAGGAGCTTCACATCAGGCAGACCCACTCGCATCCGATCAATCAACCGCTGAAATGTGGCTGGAGCGTTACGCAAACCGAACGGCATGCGAGTGAAGTTGAATATGCCGAACGGCGTAATGAATGCAGTCTTCTCTTGATCTTGTTTGCGCACTCCAACTTGCCAATACCCTGCTTTCAAATCGAGTAGTGACATGTATGGGGTTGGCTTGGCTTCATGCAAGAGGTCATCAATTCGAGGAATTGGGTACGAATCGGGTATCGTAATCGCGTTGAGTCGACGATAATCCACGCAGAGCCGGATGTTCCCGTCGGACTTCGGTACCAGAACTACAGGTGCGGCCCATGGGGACGAAGAGGGTTCGATAATCCCGTCCTCCAGCATAGCGTTGATCTCGCGCTGCAGTGCATTTTTGCGAGGCGGTGAGGGTCAATATGGTGGGACCGAGATTGGCTTATCGTCTATGGTTCTGATGCAGTGCTCAATCAGCTTGGTCGGTTCTCGCTTGGCATTGAAAACGTGCCTATTTTCTTGTAGAAGCCTGTCCAGCTGCTCCTTCTGAGCACTCGTGATTTGTGTTTCGATGTCAATGGAGTTGATTTGTATTTCCCAATTGTTTGCATCAAAGAGACTGGCACTTTGTGGGGATAATTCGATGTCTTCCCGGTGAACATTAATTTGTGAGTCTCGTAGCATAAAATCTGTGAAACTGGGAGAATAGCCATCGAACAGTCGTGGTTTCTTCTTTGATGGGGGCGTACTGAGATCTATCGGTGTCAGACTATATTCTATGTTACCGACTGACTGTTTCTTTGGTGTCGACGGAGGCTCAGGTAATTCCATCAGCGGAGGTGTTGGTGGTGGAGTAGGCTGTATTGTCGCAATACTCGTACTATCTTCGGTGTCTGTCATTGTAAGCGAAGTTATTGGGCTTGGCAAATCCATCATTTCACTGATGACAGTTGTCTCAAAGATGGCAAATTCTTCAGAGTATAGCTCGTATTGTTCTTCTGGTTCGTCGATAAAATTCCACGTGTACTGCGGCACGTTGATGACCATACCCGCGTCCTTCAAAAAGCCAACACCCAGAAGAGTGCGGTTCTCTTTTGCTCCAGGTAACACGATGAATGTCGTATGCACCTTTCGACATATCAAGTCAACCTCGGCTCTGCACATAAGCACTCTTTGACTTTTTTTTATTCCGTCAGCTAATGTTAAGTTGACTGGCTGTTCTGTGAACTTGCATCCGCCCTTTTCCAGTGCTAAATACAAGGAGTACGATGCGACACTCATCTTCGCGCAAGTATCAATGTAGGCGGCACCTTTTATTCCCTCGATCTCCACAAAAACAACAGGGCGTGAAAATGCATCAAAATGTACGTCGATGGCGCAAAACTTCAAGTCTTCCTTCTTGATGTGCGAAGACTTATTGCAAGTGGCACAATTGCTTCTAAATACCCCGGGTGCACCGCAACCATAGCAAGAAAATTTTGGTTGAGAAGGAGATGGTGCCTGCGTCTGGGTTTCCGCAACATCTTTCGTCGCCACTGAGACTGTGCCTTCGGCACGCTTCTTCTTTCGACATACGTCCGCCGTGTGTCCCGGGTTTTTACAAAAAGTGCATCGCTGCTTTCCTTTTCGCAACTGAGCTGTTTCGGTATGTTTAGCTCCATGTGCGTATTCCTGCAGAGTTTCTTCGATACCGCGTGCCGTTTCTAGGAGTTTCTCGAACGTTGGTACTGTATCTCGAGGCATGCGGTTGCGTAGTTCCAACCTTATGAGCGCGAACACCATATCAATTTGTTGGGTTTGAGTCGGTGCGGGAGGAGGAAGTGATGCAAATAATGCCCGCTTCTTGGCGATGAATGCTTCCGTGGTGACATCGGACTCCTGGACCTCGTGTGTTATCTGGTGATAAATCATATATGCCGGTTTCCGCGGAGCGAACGTATGGCGCAGTTTGTTGCAGAACTCTTCCCACTTTTCTACACTGCTTTTCGCGCCTTGCCACCATACCGCTGCTTCATCACGTAGTAGGAGTGGAAGCCCTTGAAGCGCATCCGAGTCACTTAGCTTTTCCACATTTTTGTAGGTGGTTGCTGCTGCTACAAAAGCCTCGACTGCGTCCGTGTCCTTTTGCCCACTGTAGGTGATGTTGCAGGATGCAAAAGTTCCTTGCTTGGAAGCCGTGATGGTCTGCAGGAACATCTGGAACTGTTCGTTGGACATCGCCATCTTCAAAGCCCGATGTGGGAGTCTTCGTAGATTTTCCAACTTGATCCCTGGTTCGGGCCCAACGTTGGGCGCCAGATTGTAATGGGAAACAAACGACTGCGAATAGTTCCAACTTGTATTTATGTAGATAATATAATATAGGTATAAAACTAAGTTCGCGGAAGGTAACAAAATGTGTATACAGGTTCTCAGAGCTGTACGGCCAGTGAGGCTGAAGCAGTCCGAGAGCGCGGTAAACACACTCTAAACGGAGCGCGCGCGTGGTCGTGTTATATAGGCGCCTGGCCGGTGGCGAGCGGCGGGGCGCGTCGTGGGTAGAAGACTCCGCCTCCTCGGTGACGACTAACGCTGTGGAGCGGGGCGTCGCGTGCGCCGCATGATGATATTATGTTGTTACAAGGTTAAAAATGAAATTGAAATTCTACCAAATAATCGTCGCTTTAAATAAACGTTATGCTAAACGAAATTATTCGGAATTTTAACTTTCCCAAAGGTAATTATGCCATCTTAAAGTGTGCCATTGTAAATTCAGACGTTTAAACATTCGGCCAAACAATAATTATATTAAATGTTTTTTTTGCCTCAAAAATATTCGTTTAAAGAAGATTATGCCAAGTGTGTTATGCCAAATAAATTTCGGAGCATCAAGATTCTGTCAGTTCGGTGTCTGTTTCTCGTTGGAACCCCAATCAGAATCCTAATTTTAGCACTTTATCGAAGTATTGTAAATTGAAATGTCGTTTTTCGGACCGATACCCCGTCGACCATTTTTTGATTCTTTGAACATATAAAAATCGGAAAACGAACAAATCGGATCTACGACTTTCTAAAATAAATTTCGTGATTTTTAATAATAGACATTATAATTCTAAGGTATTATTTATTATTTGAAAATCGGAACATCGAAATTCGGAATAAAATATTTCGGAGTATTTGGGTGTTCCCAGTGGGATGTTTAGGTCGGATTCCAGCCAGCCGGCCTTAACAGGCGGCTGAATACCTAGATAAAATCGTTGATGCCCTACGAACTCTCACCAGTGGGACCTCGGCCACGGCCACTCGTGGGCTAAACCTCGTAGAGAGCGGCTTAAGTGACTTGTACTAAGACTTGAATGCCGAAAGGCATTCAAGTCGAACAGATTCAGTGCACGATGCGGGGAGCAACCGAAAGGTGGCTTGCCAACGAGAAACAGATCCTGTGCACGATGCGGAGCTTTCGGTTGCTCCCCGCATCGTGCACAGGATCTGTTTCTCGTTGGCAAGCCACCTACGGTGGCGAGGCACCTAGGCATTGTGGAAGTCCTTAATGGCAGAGATATGGGACATGTAGTTATCTTTCGGCCAGGCACTGCATCTAGCCCTCTTCCAGTCGTATACCAGGCAGGCCTTTTAAGTTCTGTCGTTTACATATTTGCCACCAATTTTGAATTTCATCATCATCATCATCATTTCAGCCGAAAAGTCCACTGCTGGACATAGGCCTCCCCCAAGAAGGGGGGTTTTGCCATAATCGCCACGCTTGGCAGGCGGGTTGGCGATCGCAGTATGGTTGTTGTAGAATCAGAGAACGCTGCTGCCCATTCTCTGGTAAGTCCCTTAGTCGCCTCTTACGACACCCACGGGAAGATATGGGATGGTGGTATTCTTTACGTCCGGACACCATACAGAACAATTTTGAATTTAGAACTGTTCAATATTCAAATTTGTTGGAATTTAGAATATCAAAACAATTGAAGGAATTAGGATTAATGCAATTGTTTAGTCACATCGTTGTTTTGAATCTGTCAGGTCACGTACGAAAATCAATCTCACTAAGGAAAATGTCCGTACAATAATTTTCTATAACTTCCGAAGAGGCCTAACACGGCTTCAGTGTTTCGAAGAGCTAACATATGTGTTCCATGATAAAGCCCCATGTCTGCGGACTGTGATGAGCTGGTATTTAGAATTCCAGCGTGGACATACCAGTCTTAGTGACAAATCTCGTGAAGGCCGTCCAAAATCCGCCTTCACTGAAGATAACTTCGTTGCTGTGAGACATCTAATCCACGAAGATCGTCATGTGACATATCGGGACATGGAGGCGTTATTAGGCATCTCAGGGACAATTATTCAGAAGATTTTGCATGAGGCGCTTGGTGTGAGAAAGCTAGTCTCCCGTTGGATCCCGCATTTGTTTTCTGCCGACCATAAGGCGGCCCGCATCAGTTGGTGTAAGAAAACTCTCAAATGTTACAACTTTACTTTAACAATCGAAAGATTGTTAAAGTTAAGAAAAAAGTCAGACCACCTACAGCTATACCCTACTATGTCGTCAATAGTGTTCTGACATGTCCGCTTTGTGCTCGGAGTTTTTCAGCTAAAGTTGAATATACTAGCCACTTGAGAGCACATGAAATAGCAGCACACCAAAGCTCTCGACAACCACTCTAGAAAGCCGTGGAATGCAGTCGCTGTGTCCGAAAACGGAAGATGGCAACATTACTAACATTACATCATAATTGTTTTATTTATGTATGTACGTTCTGATAATTGGTTTCCAGGGAATAGTTATTAATAATAAAAGATATCGCCGAAGAACATACTACCGGGATATACAACGTGTAACAGAATTAACGCAATTCCTGAAAGTAGTTGGTTCAGAATCGGCTTCTGAATCGATTTCCGTCATAAAAAATAGGTGTTAAATTTTGAGGGAAAAATCTTTTAAATAACTTAAATTAGAAACACAATATCATGACAAATTAATATAATCCTTAATTCAAGGAAATTGAAACCTTAACTCAGAGCAATAAAGGCTACTAAAACGCACGACATTATTTGTAGTTCGCTCATAGCTCGTAACTACCGCCGAATAACATGAGTGCCTAACATCAAAAGCACAAAAGCTAGTCATCCGCCGGTATTGATCTAGTGTAGTTGTTCTTTTATTTACTTCCGTGACATTTTTGTTTCCGCGCGCGATGGTTCTCCGTCAACGTGTGGGCTGGTATACTCGGAACATTCATACTCGGCCCTGTTTTGCTTCCACGGTTGACCGGAGATACCTACCTGCAGTTCCTGCAAGATACATTGCCGGACTTACTGGATGACGTCCCTGTCGGTCTTTCACGTGACATGTTTTACCAGCAAGACGGTGCTCCCGCGCATTTCACGTGGACCGTTTGATCTGGATGCGGAGTATGGCAGTCGTTGGATAGGTCGCGGAGGAACTGTGCCGTGGCCTTCCAGATCGCCTGACTTAACACCATTACACTTTTATTTGTGGGGTCGCATGAAATCGCTCGTGTACGTCAGTCAATCTACAAGTGTCGAGGAACTAAAAACAAAAATTGAACAAGCATTTGTGATGGTGAAAAGTGATACTGAAGTGCTTACAAAATTGAAATACAATTAAAAAAAGCGTGCAAATAAGTCCATAGAACAAGACGGTGGTAATTTTGAAACTTTAATGAAAGTGGATCGCAGAAATAGTGAAAATTAATAACCTAAGTGTAAAGTGTAAATAGTCCAGTTCTTTAAGTACCTACTTCTTCCTATCAATACGATTGTATTCTTATCACTGTAAATATTATGATTCAAATCTTTTAAACACTCTTTGAATATTTTTGTAGTACAAACAATAAACTGTACCTAAACACAACTTTACAGAGGGATCGCGTGACATTTTAGGTACGTAAAATTCGTTCATTGAACTAACGCACATCTAATGCCTATCAGCTGGCGGGCGCTCGTGTTTGCGTGTCGCGTCGGCCGCTAACATTGCATGAGTATGTGTGCAGGGATGTTGTTGCACATACGTTTTGCGTTTAGTAAAGATAACTATTTTATAAAAAAAGACTTGGTTTGGTTTAAATTTATTTAATTACGGATGTTGTTTTAGACTTATAATTTAATGTTCTAATTGGGGTGTCTGAGGTATTGCGCTAAATCTGTTACACGTTGTATATCGTCCTATGTCCCAGGATTGAATTGGAACGAACCAGTCCAGTTCAATCCAGTGAGATCCAGACAAATCGTGATTTAGTTTGCTACATTGGCAGTTTGCAAAACATGTTTATAATTTTATCTTAGTTTTGCGTTGAATTAACTTATTAATTTACATCGTTTAACATTATTCATTATATTGTGCACCAAAAGAAAGCACTAGTTCGGCGACTTGTTTTAACCATTATGCTCGACAAGATTTTTACACATGACACAACAGCTGAAACGGCGGGGTGATGCGAATTGTCATGAAATTCAAGAATTTTGAGCATTCGATTTTATAATGAAAAATATGTAGCAGAAGCTGTTTTTTCGGATGGGAAATCATCAAATGACCCCTCCCGCTCTCGGCGGAGCGGAAAGGAGTGGAGGACTTCTACTGACTAAAACCCATCCATGTTCCTTTTTTGCCCTTTGTGTTCCAGGGCCGCGGAATCTCTTTCGAACAGTCCCACAGCCCTGGCAGGTATCGGCTCATGCGGACCCCGGACCATGGCTTGGAACAGGGCCGGACGCAACAGATTGCCGCCGCCAATCGCCGCTACGAGGACACGGTGTTGCTCCGCCCAAGCGGGGCAGACCTCCACGGTGTGCTCCACACCACAATGCAAACACCCGGGCGTTTCCTCCCGCCCGATTCGGTGCAGGAACATCGCGAACCAACCGTGTTCGGTGAGGACCTGCGTCAGGCGGAAGGTGAGAACGCCGTGACGCCTCTCTAGCCTCTCCTCAAAGAGGAGACTTATCGCCACTATAGTGGCGTGCCCTGCACGGGGTTGCGAAAGTCGCTCTCTCCATGTCGCCATGAGATCGCGCCGGAGGTCTGTCCGTTGAGCGGCGATTTGCCATTCGTACAGGCGCGCGAGGACTATGGCCTCCAGATCCCATGGCGGCAATCCGACAAGGAGGCTCGCCGCCTCGCCGGAGATAACACGATCAATCTTGACAAATATTACTAAAAACTTTTAGTGCTGACCGTAAACCCAAGTTCATCATTCGATTAAAAACTTGCATTGAGCCTAATCGATACTCGCAATGAAATCAAGTTTGGAAAAAAAGAGTTTTAAGAGAATAAAAACTCTTTGGTATTTCAATTTCAAATAATTATTTAATTTTAAAATGAACCTGTTTAAAAATTTAACTTGTTTATGCTGTTTTTTTAAATAATTTCATTTAGTAATTATTCGATGCTTTTGGTTGATTTCAAGAAAAAGAGATATATAAATCATAAGAAACATAGAATATGTAATTTCAAAAAAAAACTTGCTTCGAAGTAAACATTCTGATATTTTTTTTCTTTTAACATCTTATAGATAGACTCCTAACTCTCCGTTGAACTAGCAGCGTGAGATTTGGCAAGAAATAAAGTCTCACAGTTCAAGCAAATAAAAAATCTGGAAATGGATTGATTATCAATTGTACATACTTAAGTACGCACGGTTGCGTTTTTTTTTGTTTCAAAATTTTAATTAGGAATGCGCTCGCATTTCACATTTATACTTAAAGTGTTCAAATTGATTAATATAATTTATTGCGAATTGTGTTTTATAATATCTGAAGGTTGGATATAGAATCTTGGTAGGTGTAGTAAAAAAAATGGCTTGATCCGCAAAAGATAAATTATATTTATTCCAATCATTCCATTTCCAACTGTCGGTGTTTTGCCTTCTCTGGCCAATCAGCCAAGAACGAGTCCATATCGTCACTCCAGCGTTTCGACTTTGATCAGCGCGGCATCATTGAATTCATTTCACAATAAATTAAGTCGGTAAAAAGTTCGTATATTATAATTATAAGTGCGACTTTTTAGTTTCGGTAAAGTCCTCCTTATTTTTAAATCAGTTAATAAATCGCTTACAAGTCGAGTTGTGTTTCTCCTTACTTATAACAAGGTTCTTTTATTATAGGATTGACATAATACCCATAGTTCTGTATGGTGTCCGGACGTAAAGAATAGCACCATCCCATATCTTCCCGTGGGTGTCGTAAGAGGCGACTAAGGGACTTACCAGAGAATGGGCAGCAGCGTTCTCTGTGTTTTATTACAACCATACTGCGATCGCCAACCCGCCTGCCAAGCGTGGCGATTATGGCAAAACCCCCCTTCTTGGGGGAGGCCTATGTCCAGCAGTGGACGTCTTTCGGCTGAAATGATGATGATGAATACCCATAATGACTGAACTGAAACACTTTCGTGCTTTCGTTTGTCGTTAGGGAATTTAGTTGGAACCTTCCTAGTCAACCTTCGGTCCAGTCCAGTCTTTGCTTCCCTGTTTTACTTAAACCTAACAATATGGAGGAGCTCCGTGATGGATGTTCGAAATCCATGGTCCAATACCAATTAAAAGAAGATATACTACTGCAGAAACAAATAATCACTTACTAAGGCATAAAATAACTACTGAAAAATCACGCTCTAAAAAGTATGAAACAAGAAAATATTCTCGTCTGAAATTGTTGTTTACTTATAAACCATTAAATATTTATCGGCTATTAAATAAAGAACTTACACATTAAATAGTTTAATTTATTTAATAAATTTTGATAGTGACGTTCAGAGGATAGCCATGGGCGTATTCCATCTACCCCAAAAAAACAATATATTCTAACCTAATCTCAATCTAAGGGACCATAAACTTTAGGGAAAAGTGGCCTAAATACTAGACTATTTGAGCGTTATGGCCTTAAGCCTTATACAAACACTGAAACTTTTAACAAGTATGTTGCTAAGTATTCAAAAATTTTTTGAAATACATGCCAGGTTGCCAAAGCCCTGCACATTAGCAACACGATCAAAACAGCAGTAAACAAAATTAAGACAGTTTGGAAAGTCATAAATAACGAGACTAACAGGAAGAAAATACGCAACACTAGCTACACATTAGATACAGCATGTGGTCCTAAAAGCTCTAATCAGGAAGTAGCTCATGAATTTGTAAATTTCTTTACCGATATACCGTTAAAAACTACGGAGGCTCTAAATTCCTCTCCTGAAGTCTCAATTGATTTATTAAAGGCGAATATGTCTGGCTGCCCGGCTGAATTTAAATTTAAACACAAACCCTATGATAGTTATTAAAGCTTTCCGGCAAATAAAAGTCAAACTGACCGAAGATCTTTGGGGAATGTCTATCAGAGTTTGTATATCCATAGTTGAAACTATAGCACCATACTTAGCTTTAATTTTTAATTTGTGTGTGTACCAAGGAGTTTTCCCTGATTTAATGAAATACAGCAAAGTCATACCTCTGTTCAAATCCGGAGATAGTAAGGATACAAATAATTATAGATCTGTATTCGTGTTGCCAGTTTTTAGCAAGGAGTTTGAAAAGGTAATGCTGAATCAAATGCTCAATCATTTTAACACCGATAGAATCTTACACGATCAACAGTATGGTATCACCAAGGGACGTTGTACAACTGACGCCGGTGTAACCTTATTAAAGCACATTTTTACTGCGTGGAAAGAGTTCCAAGACGCCATAGGAATATTTTGTGACCTCTCCAAAGCATTTGATTGCGTAAATCACGACACATTACTTTTGAAACTTGTGCATTACGGACTAGGTAAACTTGCACTTAGTTTGATAAAATCTCATTTGAATGATAGACAACAACAAGTTAAAATAAATGATGTTAATTCACAGGGTTAAATAGTAAAAATGGGGGTTCCGCAAGGCTCAATATTGGGTCCTTTCCTCTTTTTAGTATATATAAATGATCTACCCTATTTATTGAAAAACCAACCTCAAAATGTGGTGTTATTCACTAATTTTTAAGATAAATAGACGGGTCCAAAATCTAGAGTACGTGAATAATGCCCTACTTCAGGTCCGTAACTCGTTCACAGCAATCAATTTAGTATTAAATGAAAAAAAAAACGAAATGCATAAGATTTTCTTTACCGAATGTTAAAAGTAGCGATTGTGATATAGTTTTGAATAAAGAGAAGCTTGAATTTGTAGATAAAACAGTTTTCCTGGGGATTACGCTTGATTCAAGGCTACAATGGGGTTCTCATTTAATATCTCTAGCCTGGCGGCTAAGTTCAGCAGCATATGCTATTAAAAAAATCCGTCAATATACTGATGTAGATACCGCTAGACTGGTCTATTTTAGTTACTTTCACAGTATAATGTCGAATGTGAAATTAACATCATGACAGTACATTGTCAATACATCTACGAAAACATAAAGTATGTAAGAAAAAATCTACATCTTTTTAATAAAAGAGGTGACAGATACAATTACGGTACTAGAAATAGAGACCAATTAGTTCAGCCAGGCTTCAGACTCGCTAAAGCAGAACTCATCTTTCAAGGGGTACTGTTTGAGATGCTATAATAAAATTCCACAAGGTATTCTTAAACCGAATGAAACGAAATTTAAAACATGCATTAAACGCACACTATGTAAGCAAGCATATTACAACTTGGACGATTATATCGCTGATAAAAATGCTTGGCTCAAAGCCGGTCCTGCTCCACAAGAACAGGGGCGCATAAATGGATAGCATTAAATAGTATGTTGGTGCTGCTGAAGATTGTACAACTATCTTTGCATTGTATAAATTCAATCTCTTTAGTATTATCTAACCGCATAGCCTATATTGTGTGAGTACTATGTACTAGAAAGCTGTCATTCGTTGGAAACTTAAGTCTTTTATTGACTTGAATGTGCCCTGGCGGTTAAGAGAATGTCATGTTCACTCAAATGTCTCGCTGATAGTGGCGCGTGTGTCGGATCATTTAGTTCCCTTCAAAATGGTTGAGTTGAATGGTGCAGATATATGCGTCATGTTCGGACGCTGTCAGTTGTGACTGGTCATCTCTTGGTTGCCACGGCTTATTTGAATCAATTATTTTATTTTTGAATTGTTTTTACTATGGACACTTTTAACGTACACATCTTGCTACATCGTTCTCACATAATGTACCATCTCAACATGAATGATGTAACCAAGGTTTTGTAAAATTATTCTGATTTAAAAGAGTGTCCATGGAGTTTCTTGCCCGTTCTTCTCCATAGAGATCTACGTTAGGGAATGGGCAACTGCAGTACTTTCACAGTTTTTATGCCTTGTGACTGGGAGTGTAGCTACTTTTCATAGTTATCTTTGTTTCGACAATTCAAAATTGCCTGTAACAGGCCTACTTGAAATAAATGCTTTGATTTTTGATTTTGCCTACGACCATGGCAATTTCAGACGAGATTATTTTCTTGTTTCATACTTTTTAGAGCGTGATTTTTCAGTAGTCCGGTTTTAATTTTAGAATTGATATTATTTTGAGGTTAGAATTTCGTGAAAAAGTATTCGCAGAGCCGCTTTGCTTTTTTTAAGTTTTATTGTACAAAAGTAATATACAAAACTTACACATATTGTATCTTTTGAAAGACTTCTAAACCTTTCCAATTCCTGATGAGATCTTGGGTCATGCGGATTTTTCAGTAATTTATTATGATCCAAGGAACAAATAAATAATCCATCTAAATACCGGAGTCTGTTTAAGGCCACATAGGCCTGTCCCTTAGCGAATAGTGGAAACAGTGAGAATATTACATGATTATTAGACACGTTTTGTTTTTTCTTATCATTACATATTATAATACCAAGTCCTCCGCCGCCTCTGTCTGTCTGTCTGTTCGCGATAAACTCAAAAACTACAACTACTGAATCTATTTTCATGCGGTTTTCATCAATAGATAGAGCGATGCATGGGGGTATATGGATGCAAGGTTTAGGTATATAATTTGTTAAGGTTTTGCGTAAATTGGTTAAAATACGACGATAATTGTTTGAAGTCTCGGAAAAAGTCAAGCCGCCGCGCCTGGGAGCTTTCACCGAAAACGGTGGCTAATCCCTTTGAGATATAACAAAACAATTCATGGTGGGATACTCATCTTTTATAGTTCTACAAAAAAGCGCCCCGATGGCATCTTTTAAGGATAGCTTACACACTATTTATTTATTTTAAGATCTCCGTCAAAAGATATACACAAAACATAATATTAGAATAATATTAGATAAGAGATAACATAAGGTATTAGGTTGGCGTACTCCCTCACTTATAGGAGACCATAGCATGAACAATAAGTACTACCAGTATACTCACTATATCTTCAAAAAAAATGGTCACTTAAAATGCGATAATTGGAAAGCTATTTAGACGGATACAGTATCAATTCTTATCAACTTAAATACGTTAGCTACCATAAGAATTTCATGCAATGTGCATGAAATTATTATAATCTTTTACACCACAAAAAATTAACGCGCGCGAAAATAAATTCTAGCGCGTTTCTCACACCGATGACGGGACTCGCTTCGGGACGGACAAAATATAGAGGCAAAATCTGCTCTACTAAGACACGGCAGGTCAAAGTTACAATTTTTTCACAAGTTTTTTTTTAATGAGTACAAGTTTTTATATTATTACTTTGCATTTAATACTCCCATAACCCTGGTACTATTCCATGCATCCATCAAAACAATGTTTTGAGTGCGTCACATTGAGTATTAACGTAAACCGTGAATTTTCAACCTAAAAAAAAAGTCGTTTTCCAACGATAATTATTTCGTAAAGTAATTTAGTTTGATGTACAGAATGCTTGATTGACGGCTTCATAAAAGGCCCGTTACACCCTGTATACGCCAAAAGCTTCTATCGCAAGATAATAATATTTTAGTAACATCTCTTGAACGTAGCGCGTTGCTACGAGTTTCGTAACAATCGCCGGCGGCGTAGCTCTGTGGGTTGTTCACTTTCACGTGGCTACGAGTGTATTTAGTCGTAACCAGCATTAGAAGACGTAGCTGCTACGGGTCGGGCTACGCCACGAGCGCTCACGTCGTTTCTAGTACAATAAGTAATTATCATCATAATCGATCACAGAACTCAGAATTAGGGCATTCATTATTTCAAATATGAACCGTTTGTAGAATACCATCCGTCCTTCCTTCCTTGTAATCAACCTAGGCGCAAAGCATTTTTAATTTAAATCTAAGCTAGGTACCGATGTCTTAGAAAACGAAGTCTATCAATTAGGACTTATATATCTGACATTGTAAAATGTTAGGGCTTCTAAATTGCTGAGGTTTCACGAAGTTACTACTAAACTATGATAACAAAATGTTGTACAACTCGGTAACCGGCACACTTTATCGAACAGATCACTTTACTTCGAGACCCAACACGGCTCTACTTTCAATTGGGTCTAATACAATTTAATTGCGCGCGGGTCATGCAGCAGTGAAGGAGGGAAGGGATGAGAGGGTCGAGCGGGCGCGGGGGAGGGGAGTGACGAACTGTAGCAAACGCAGAGATCGCTATAATGGTACTTTAATGAAATGTCGAACATTTCAGCTGCAGACCTCCGAGCCCCGGAACCCCTGTGCAGAATGCTGGCGAACCAGCCCCACACTTACTATTCTCTTTCATAGAAATGGTAATAAATAACTGATAACACTCAAGCAACTATATCAGACAGCCGCGGTTATTAAACTTCCCGCATAATGTTCGCGGTGGCAGGTGGCTCGAGGTGGCTGGCGGTGGCTGGCGGTGGCTGGCGGTGGCTCTGAGCGCGAATAGACTGCGACGTCTCGGAACAAATCACCAGCACATTATTGAGCCATTACCGCCCCTCTCACAATTTTGATAATCGAGTTAATCCACAGCGAGGGGCAAAAAATATGGCCCTCTCAACTTGCAGCCCTCGAGAGGAATTGTGCGCAAATTGAGTTAGCCTTGTTTAAGCGCCATTTCGCTTCAAACTTCAAAAAGTAATCTTGCTTTTTTTGTTGCGAGGGTCCGAGAAGCTTCTCGTCAATATTAGTGCGTGCAGTAGTGTCACGGTGTCACGGGTCTGTGGTGTCGACGGAGATTTATTTATTTATTTAATTACAACGGTTGTGTTTACAACCAATTACTGTAACTAAAATTATAAAAATAAAAGAGACCACTATAAATCATATTAAAATATACAAAATAACAAATTAAAGCAAAATTTTAAGTGAAAACATAAATAAAAGAAGGTTAACAATACTTTCATAATTTCCTCTTACAGTACTTCTGGCATACCAATAAAATCTTCGTCCATCCATCCGCAAACAGATCGTTTGTTGGATTTGAATCCAAGAGATCATTAGGCGCGGCCAGAGTGCGAGGAATTGGCGAATTAGCACGTGCAATAGTACGACATGGAGGCACGGGAAACAGCCTGTGCCTTCTGCCCCGGCAGTAATTGTCTGGAACAAAGAAGCGCGCCAGCACATCAAGCAGATCGGGTGCGATAAATTAATGCAATGTTTTGTGTATAACCTTGATATCATATCATCGATGTTCATTTTGTATCTACTCAGATACTTGTACGTTAACATGACGTTAATGGGTCATGTGTATTTGTGTGTATTGGAAGCGATAAAAAAGCCTGCTTAAACGCCTGCGAGGCGCACACGCATTCTAAAATTACGTCTGCGAGACGTATGTTTAGGCTTTGTGTGTGTAGACTGCTTTTAAATTATCACTAGTCACTAAAAGTCTGATTACGTTTAATGTTTGCCCTAAAAAGAAGTCTATGTTAAAAAAATACTGAATAGTTTAAAAATTATACATGTTTCAGTTGATTTTTCAGAAGTTACTTTTTTGTTTGAATTTAAGAATACTAATAATAGAATACTATTAATAAACAGCTGTGATTGTAATTTTAATTGAAAACTGTGTGTTTTTCATTATTAGTTATAATAAAAATATGAAACTTGAAGCAAAGATCAGTGAATGGGCCTTTTTTATGTTTCGCTCAATACGTGCGTGTATTGAAGTCGAAATCCAGACACCAACTTAAAGCACTATTCCTCTCTCTTCTATTGTTAATAATTTTTATTTAAGAAAATTAAAAGCGAGCGTTGTAAAAGCGAGCGAAGCGAGCTCGAATTTACATAGTCCCGAAGATCTTTATGATTACGAAGAGCAAAATAAAGATCCAGATAAGTAGAAAACCCACGGAAAGTCATAATGACAACACTTAGTAGAGGTTGTAATTACATCTGAATTATATTATATTAGCAAAACACACTAATATATAAAGGGCAGCAAGTTTGTAACGATATCGATGAATTTGATAAGCTAATGATGACATGAGCCAATCACAATGCAGAGCTTAAGGGCTGTAACCATAGTAATTACAATAACTAATTAGTTTAAGCAAGTACTGGTAGTCGTTACTTAATGACTTATTAACGCTTTTGTTAAAGTGCAACAGAAGCGTTAATAAGTCATTAAAGTACTCACTAATGCACCTGTTATTTAAGGAACTGCTTAGTGATGACTAATTCTCAGTAATAAGTATACTAAACCTTGTACCTCTGTTCCATCAGTAATACAATAACAAACATAGTTACTATAGGCAAAATATCTCGGAAGGGGCACTCTGGGGGCACCATGTGTCCTTGAAGAAAATGTGGCATAAAATAGGTAAATAACAGTAATGAAAACCGCAAATCGAAACAAGGAGGGAATCATGAGATACAGACATTTTTGTGTTCGTTTCCATACTAAAATAACAGATTTCATCTATTTGCTACTAAGTGCTGGTCAAATAAAAAAAGAGTAGTAACATTTTTAGTTGTCCTTCAATAGAGGAATGCAATTATATATATATTTTTTAAAATTAAATACTTTTTAAATTTTTAATTCTATGTCCAACCTCTTGTATGGGGACGATCCACTGTGCGGCGTCGATGTGTGAGAGAAATTGGGCGCGTCTGATTACATCACTGAAATTTATAGCGGACGTGCGTTTGCCGCCAATATCCGTGTAAGATTCCGTAAAAATTCACAACAAAGGTACGTTACGAACGAACGGTACGTTTAGAGTCCTCGATCTTTAAATAGGTATTTGTACAGAGCGGGCACATCCAAAGCATTCCGAAGCGCTGACGTACTGAACTGCCCGCGAGGCACCGATGATAGTGTTAGCTGCTGATACTATAAGCTACGGTGGTTGTTCTGTTAAAACGCACTTTTATTTGGGCACTTCGTTATCACCAGCAAATCATCTGACAGTGCAGAGAAATGCCAACTAGCTGCGATGCAATGCGTGTGTGTGCGCGCGACAGCTGCGGGAGACGCGCGACTACGCAAACGAGCATTGTGATGCTAATGCACACGCACCCGGCACTGCTCCCGCAGGTGGAGACATCTTCAAACATTCGTTATAAACTTGTTAGTGACGAGTAAACATGGAATATCTTACACGCTTGACTCATATGAAATTGTAGTGAAGGCTGTGGGTGATGTAAGATCTCATCATAGATCTTCTATTGTTACTAAATATCAGCTCGTGTAAGAAATAATTTGAGTAGTGCGGCAGCGTATGCACAGCGGCGACAAACATAACCGAAATTGGTATTCACAGCGCGCACTAACGATAAATTAAAAGTTGAATCCGCACCTCGCGCCCGCACCGCGCCGCGCCGCGCCGCACCAGCCGCCTCTCGCGGGACCACTTCACCACCTCACTACCTCACCACTCTACTCGCTTTTTTAATGACATAGAAACACAAGTTTGCAGCTTTCCTCTGAGAGCCTTCTCGGGCGGAAATAAATAAAATATCAGCTTGATAACATTCACAGTTAAGTTTGGGGGCACCGCAGCCGCGGTAAGCGCTCATACACTTTGCGTACCACTGCAGTACATAGCGAATTCGAATTATTAGCTGGTATGACCTGCGTTCATAACAGCCGCACGGGTCGATCTCCAAGGTAAAACCGCGCTTGCCTAGGTTAGTTCGTGGATGGGTGACCATCCATTACATGCCTCGGAAAGCACGTTAAGCCGTTGGACCCGGCTGTCTTTTGTGACAGTCGTTACAGGTAGTCAATGGCCCGAAAGTCTGACAACCGGTCTTACCAAGGGGTATCGTATTACGCAGTACTACTGGGGTGTGGAGGTCAGAAAGGCAGTCGCTCCATGTAAAATAGTGGTAATTCAGTTGCATTCGGTTAGACTGGAAGCCGACCCCAAAATAGTTGGGAAAGGCTAGGCAGATGATGATGATGACCTGCGTCCATTAAGAGCCAACAGACACGTGTGTCATGTGGGCACCTAAATTATTGTAAAAGATTATCATAATAATATCAAGTCAATGGGGATATTATTACGTGTATTAACAAAGCGGGTAGTTTATGTCCGAGGAGGACGGTGTCGCCGCCCGGCGCCCCTCCGCTCTTGTGCGAGAACGTTGTGTAACACTCGGTGGGCCACAGTGCAGGTCGCGCCAGCCGGCACGAGGCCGCATCGCAGTGCCACGCTCGGCTCGCCTCCGTTGCGCGCCATGTGCCACAACCGCTACGGATATATTGAGAACTGGACTCAGGACACCAGATTTTGACAAATAATGTACTGAAGTGTCCGACTAAATTCGGGGTGAATGGTGATACACATATTAATTTACTGGATTATACAAATATTGCAAACGCCAGCGATAATACTTCAATATCGTTTCATTTAATTAATGTGATGCTAATTCGGGACAGGTGTTGCTTGCATAAAATATCGTTCCTAATCAGATAAATGTTGAAATTGTGATTTAATTTATTTTATACCTACCCCACTTATTCATATAAGCAAAGTGGATTAATGTAAGCCCAAATCGGAGAATTGGCAGACGATCTGGCCTGGCCACCCTACTAAAGTCTTCTACCTTAGTAAGGCAAGTGATCAATGAGCAACGAATTCTCGAAAGAATCTGATAGTACAGAAAGCCCCGGGACGGTGGCCTGACGGTATTAATGTATACAGTTCTTTTATAAATGTAACTTATTCTTACATGATTAATGTGGAGGGTTCTGAGGTGGTGTGATAGTATCGGCTAGCGCTAACACTACAAAGTATTAGCGCTAGAGCCGGTACGCGCGCTGCTCGCTGGACGCCGGAGCACACGGCTCGCTCTGAGCCGATTGACTAATCGGCCACAACCTTCGGCTCAAACCGAAGCCGAACCTTTAATAAAATATTGTGTCCGACCGAAACCGAAGCCACTTATGGTCATAGCACACATATCAACTCGGAAAGGGATCGTCACCTGATCGCCTTTCGCCTCGTCGTCAAAAAGGCGTCAACCTAACGTTACCACGTAACCAAAGCGAATCAGCAGGTCCGATACGTCGAATCGGCTACGGCTAGGCGACGCCGCTATTACGCCGACAGCTGGTTGATCTGGCTGGCACCAGATCAGTTTGAATCTCAACATGAAGTATAGCGCACGGTTATGTCTCGGTTCCCAATACTCGAGATGGCTATCATAGCCATAGCCACTGGACGAAGAGGAAACAGAACGCAGAAGAGACGTAAGCGCGGGGACGACAAGCCGTATTCGCGGGAACTGCAAGTTGACCACGCACCGCATCGCGGTTCGTGAGCTTGTTTCATAAAATTACATTGCAACTTGTCAAAAATAATTACCCACCTTCGATGCCGATGGTTTGATCGAGGATGGTGTCAAACATCTGCTTTTTATTGCTAGAGGCGCTACATCTTTCTTCATGGAACGGTCTAACAGTTCGGAATTGTACATGAAACGAAAAGAAATTCAAGTGCCAAAGCTCAATCGTTGAAATGAAGTTAAAGGGGTGGATGACATAGACGCGCGCGTCGGAAACTTAGGCGAGTACATTAAATCAGCCGCCCCCGGTCATAACTGAATGGAAAACCAGAGCCAACTGTTTCGAATTAAAAATAATTTTGCGTTTCGCTCCAAGTACTTACCTATCGGATTTTAAGCCAAATTTTTATTCGATTTAATTAGCAACACAACGGCATTCGGAAATAAAGTTTACTTCAGTGGAACATTTGTGGATTTTTTAATTTATAAACACCACACAAGTACTCGTAAAGTCACATGAAGTGTAAACCACTCGACACTTGTGTTTATACGTGCAATACATCTTAAATTCACTCACTCACTGATAGACAATGCGCTTGAGTTCCTATGCAATGCAGGAGAGCGGTGTAAGCACTGAGGAAGTTCCCCAGGTTTGCTGAATGGAAACTGAGATTAGGATGAAACTTCACGGAATTTCATACGACCGCTGGAGCAGTTTGACGCAAGTCGCGATTCCTGTAGAGTTCTGCACCGGGGGGTGCATCACTTTACAAGTGACTCCGGCCCCCACTACAATGTCGCGTCGTGCGTTGGCCCGACATCCATCAGTCACGCAGCCATAGGTTGTCGCTCCGCAAAACGACATTCCGATTTTGAATATTTCGAATAAACTTCTAAAATTAGGATTCTGATTGGGGTTCCCTCTATCTGACAAAATCTTAAAGCTCCGAAATTTATTTGGCACAACACACTTGGCATAATCTTCTTTAAACTAATATTTTTAAGACTTAAAAAATATCACTACATAGTATAAAACAAAGTCGCTTCCCGCTGTCTGTCTGTCCCTATGTATACTTAGATCTTTAAAACTACGCAACGGATTTTGATGCGGTTTTTTTAAATAGATAGAGAGATACAAGAGGAAGGTTTATTTTATATGTATATATTGCACCCGTGCGAAGCCGGGGCGGGTCGCTAGTTTAATATAATTATTGTTTGGCCGAATGTTTATACGTCCGAATTTACAATGGCATACTTTTAAGATGGCAGAATTTTACTCGGCATAATTACCTTTGGGAAAGTTATAATTCCGCATAATTTCGTTTAGCATAACGTTTATTTAGAGCGACGATTATTTGGTAGTATTTCAATTTCATTTTTAACCTTAAATAAAAATTTGAATGTTGTCTTAAAAAGTCAATATGTTGTGCTACCTAAAACCGACTCCACGTGGTCTTGTCTGCCCTACCCTTTTTTTTTGTTTGATGAAATATAAAAACGTCTACTTTGTTATTAAAATTTGTGTATTAATATAGATTTTTGTGTTTTCTTCTTCTCCTTATATACCTGCTTCAGGTGCCATTGTTGTTGAATAATTTGGGTTAGGTTAGGTTAGAACTGTGGCCATTGACGGATCAGATTCTCAGATCGCCTCTACTGTTGGTTATGTGTTTATTTGTCTTGATATTCGGTTTTACAAGGCCTTATTATTTCGGTATTTAAATAATCGGAATTCGTATTTTTGATGTTTCGTATTATCATTAAGTAGGAATTTTTGTTATTCGATCTATTGAAACTCGGTATTTTGAGAAGAGTAATTATAAAACGTTAGGAATATTGAAATTTAGGAATTATAAAAATAGGTTAAATTATAAATCAGAGTTTTTAAATGTATTAGGAATTTTGAACCATTCGGAATGACTAAAATCGGTATTTTAAAATTCGGATTTGTGACTGTCGGAATAAAGTTTTCCAAGAATTAATAAATCAAATCAACCGCCTTTACAATAGTGAAAGTATGGTTCCATTACAATGTGCGACTACCTAGTTGGTGAGTCGAGCAGCGCGCGCTGATAGGACAGGTTTACTTGTTACGTTACAAATTCACCAGACGCATATACAGTGTGCCGGTGGTCCCGCTGAATACCGGTGCTGGTGGTGCTGGTGGTGGACCAGCGGAGATTATAACACGCGGCAGAGTGGTGCTGCCGGCGGCGGGCGGTGCGGCTGGCCGTGCGGAGGTACCGATACCATAACAGCTTGTTACAACTTCTCGAGCTACTGCTGAGTGCCGTTCACTCAACGAGCTGTGATCACCATGACTGTACATCACTAAGCACGCTTTTTAACCGACTATTACGTGTGACTGTTATGTGTGCCACCAGCATGTTTTTATTTTTTCATATAATATGTTCACCGATTTCTCCGTGATTACTGGTCCGATTTAAGTGATTCTTGTTTTATTTGGTAGAATAAACTTGCGTGGTAGTCCCATGTAAATATTATTAACTTTGCATCGGTATTTTATGAGTTATCCTCTAAAATATACATTTTTTCTTCTTTGTCATTGATACTTGTCAAGGATTTGTGTGAGTTACCACAACTGAAATAGGTAACAAAAATTTTTTTGCAAAAAAAAAAAACTGACTTTCAAAAAACACAAAAATTTGAAGATATCTTTATTTTCGGTAGTCGGTGGCAAAAAAACAATAAAACAAACAAAGTGTTTTTCAATACACTCGAAAAGTGTTTCTTATTGCCCTACGATTAGGTTCAACATGCAATGTATTTCACACGCGTGGATTTTTTTCATTTATCACAACCTGTGCGGTATAAAAATTTCCACAGATAACTAAACTTATAATATGTCCAAATTGGTTCAATGCATATAATAGTCGGCGGTGATTGATTTTTTTTAATCTCGGCAAAGAGAAATGCGTCTTTATGGAGTAAATATTTTTTGAATATTTAAATTGTGTAAATAAATAGAATATCATAGATAAACATGATTATTTAAAACGACTATTTACTTTTATGAACAAATTAACATTTATTGAATTCATTTTCATTTTAGAAATCATAGTTTCCTAATAATTCATGACAAAAATACTTTTCATTCTATTATTTTTATTTCTTCGAAAGTGTATTGAAAAACGTCGTTTGATATACGTGGGCATTTGTTACTGCAGTTCTCGGCTCCATATAACTTCGCCTGCCGGTTCGGTTGTGCATTCCGCCTCTAATGCAATAACTTCGTCTGCCGGTTCGGTTGTGCATTCCGCCTCTAATGCAATAACTTCGCCTGCCGGTTCGGTTGTGCATTCCGAATCTAATGCAATAACTTCGCCTGCCGGTTCGGTTGTGCATTCCGAATCTAATGCAATAACTTCGTCTGCCGGTTCGGTTGTGCATTCCGCCTCTAATGCAATAACTTCGCCTGCCGGTTCGGTTGTGCATTCCGAATCTAATGCAATAACTTCGCCTGCCGGTTCGGTTGTGCATTCCGAATCTAATGCAATAACTTCGCCTGCCGGTTCGGTTGTGCATTCCGCCTCTAATGCAATAACTTCGCCTGCCGGTTCGGTTGTGCATTCCGAATCTAATGCAATAACTTCGCCTGCCGGTTCGGTTGTGCATTCCGCCTCTAATGCAATAACTTCGCCTGCCGGTTCGGTTGTGCATTCCGCCTCTAATGCAATAACTTCGCCTGCCGGTTCGGTTGTGCATTCCGAATCTAATGCAATAACTTCGCCTGCCGGTTCGGTTGTGCATTCCGAATCTAATGCAATAACTTCGCCTGCCGGTTCGGTTGTGCATTCCGAATCTAATGCAATAACTTCGCCTGCCGGTTCGGTTGTGCATTCCGCCTCTAATGCAATAACTTCGCCTGCCGGTTCGGTTGTGCATTCCGCCTCTAATGCAATAACTTCGCCTGCCGGTTCGGTTGTGCATTCCGAATCTAATGCAATAACTTCGCCTGCAGGTTCGGTTGTGCATTCCGAATCTAATGCAATAACTTCGCCTGCCGGTTCGGTTGTGCATTCCGAATCTAATGCAATAACTTCGCCTGCCGGTTCGGTTGTGCATTCCGCCTCTAATGCAATAACAAACTTTCCCCACTTATAATTAAAATGTTCAATTTTTTTGGAAGTCGGTTATTTATTTGCAAAGAAGTTTTTCTCATACGTTGTATTCAAGCCTGGCCACAAATAGTAATAACGCAAGCAAGCAATAACGTTTCCTCGATAAGCGGCGGAATACATGTTTGATTAGTCGATGCAGTTGCGTCACTCATCATGATCTTTCGTTCCACCCAATCCATCTAGGTACCTAAAAAAACTTACAAAACCCACGCAAAACCTTTGAAACCGACACATTCACAGCGTATTCAAATAAATAATGGTTTCTTTCATGACGAACCTAAATACTATTAACTTGTGTAATATCTTTTGGTAGGTATCGCAGGTACTACTCTCCCTAGTATGTCTGAGTGCCCCGCGGGAGGCGCCTGCGCTCCTGCGTGCGGCGCTGACGTGCACCGGCTGGCAGGGTGACCGCCCCGGGACATAGGCTTGTACGCAATTACAACCTTCCTAAGAACGCAGGCGCTGATATTCAAATATTGCTAGTGTTTAAAGTAGCACAATACTCCCTAGTGTTGCAAGAAAAATGATGTACTGAGAAACAGTAAAGTTATGCATCACTTATCACATAGGTATTTTTAGAAAGTATAGAATAGAATAGAAATAATTTTTTGCATTTTTTAGCTCACCAAGTTCCTTCTCGACACACCCTCATCTGTCAAGTGATGTCTGAATAGAGAGGTTTCTTACCGAGCACCCCAGATGTACGGGAGTCGTTGTAAGATAGGCGTGTTACCTGCAATAAACACACATCAATATTAATTAATGAATAGAATCATGTGAACAGAAAAAAAATGGCCTAAGTATCTTGAGGCTTTTAGCTAGGAAGTGGTAGTAATGGTAGGGGAGCCCAGAAACTGAGCCCACCATAAAAACGTGATTGCTGAGCAGATAGGGCATGATGAGAGAACTGCACTATATTTGAAAAGTTTCAGCCCAAGGTTTGCACCCACTTTTAGAGTTCAACCAGGGCTATAAACCAACAGCGGGATTCTCAGCAACGTTAACTTTCAACCGATCTTATACGGCTTTGGACCGAAAGGACTTAAACAGGCAAAACTTGACAAAGATATTGTGAGCTTATACTAAACCTGACAAATCTAAATCACGGACCGTGACCGCGCGTTCAGTTGCGATCGCATCTGCCTAATCCGAGACCGCGAAAATGTACTCGATTCGATGCCTACAGCACAGATAATACAATACTTCGTACCGACACGGGTCGCGGGCGGCGCACGGCTGGCCCGACTGTTGTACTACATTTACATGATATGATTTATATTGTGAGCCATCACTGCTAATGTTACCTAACAAAACATACCGCGCCGTGTTATTGCACTTGACTCTCAAACCTTACTAAAAGAACAAATAAGTAGGCCTATCTATATTCATAGAATTTTTCTGCGTTTTACTCTACTAAAGTAATGGCTCGCGTAGAATGAATACACAGTCAGTAGATAGTCAAATTGTATTTAGATGAAAAGGATTTTCAACAAGATGCCTGGACATCAAGTATTTAATCATTATAGGATATTTCACGTTTATTCAGCTTTTCATAAAGGATTAACAATTTTAAGTATTTCTTAAAAACAAAAGCATATATAAAAAGCTTTATTATTATCATTAATAGTTGGGATTTTAGTAGGGATGTTTTTTCTTAATTCCCTTATACTAACACAATACTTCAGGGACGTACATAAACAGAGTGTTTGGCGAAGTAACGCCAGTGTGTTCCTCACAACTCCGTGGCACGGTATCGAAGGAATCAGCCTGTGTCGTGTGATGTGCGACGCGCAACGTGCGTGCTGTAAAATGGCCACTTTCAGCAATTCCTCTAAAAGTAATTTATATTCTGAATTACCAGCAGACCATTAGCAATTCCTCTAATTTTCGTAAAATGGTGACACAGTAGCTGAATCACTCAACGCAATTCATATCAGAATCATCAGGGACGGTTACCGTTACCACAAAAATACCGGTAAAATTACCAAAACCTTAACGTTATGCTACGTTAACTAGTAACGTTAAAAATATCGTTAAATCATAGGATTTACCGGTATTTAAATAGCGTTACCAGTAGCGTTACTTCGCTAAAAACTTATAATTTCTGGTGCGACGTTGCCAAACCGAACGTGCGCCGCGAGTTCTTTCGTTCGGCACTTCTAATCGGAGCGGCAACAGCTAGCATTTTATTACGATCGGACGGATACCTACGAAAACGCGACGGCTCGCGCCTTTTTCATTTTATAAGACGTCTGGTTACACAAACATGGCGAACACCAAATACATCTATTTGTTTTGTTGTTCTAATTATTAGTTGTTTGTGTAAAAAATATCATTATAGGCCGAAATAAGTGCAACAAAGTATATCAGTATAACTATAACTTTTTAAAGAATAATAAATCTACTTACCTTCCATGCCATGGTAGTGGATCATACGAAAAGTAGTATAGTCTATGAAAAAAAGACCTAGAAAAAATTGACCACAATACTTCGCCTAATCAATACCTCAATAGCATTGACCTTGAGATCAAGGTCAAAATTCCAAATGTCAAGACCCGCGGTTCTCAGGAACAGTAACAGGTCATTTATATTCATGGTTAGTGACCTTGTGGTCAAAGTCAAGTGACCGTAGGGTCAAGGACAAGTGACTTTGAGGTCAAGATCAAGTGATCCTGGAGGTCTTGAAACCTTGGAGTTCAAGGTCGAGTGACCTGTCTTTGAAATTCCAGTGCCTTGACACTCCCGACCCCATGACTTCGAGCGCAAAAACAGTGTTTCTTTTTCTTCTAAATTTGCTTATATCTCGAAAACGGTGTGTCCTATCGCAAAAATAATGAAAAATTTCCCCCTTAATGACCCCTTTGCGCGTAATTCCTGACATATAGTTAATAATTAATTACGAAAAAAAATCAAATTTTACTATCCATACAAAAAAAATATATACAGGCTTATCAATTATAGGTGCCTTTATTAAAGGATTCCTTCGACATCGTTTTTACGACAAACGGTTGGTCAGCCAAAAAACACCAAGACGCTTTTATCCTTATATTTAGGTGGTATATACGTTAGAATCGAGAAAATAAACGATTTGCTAAAATAACACTTTTTTGGCAAAAAAAATCTGAGTCTTTTTTTCTCAGTGCCCCGTTACATACACTCCAACCGAATGTTCCACTATGGAACTGTGAAGAAGGTACCACAAAGTTGTGGAACTTTCTCGAAGGATGGTTCAGTATATAAATAGCTGTCGTGTTTGCGGGAGGAGTCAGCCGCCCGATACCAACCATCACGTATCAGTATGACTCGCCGACGGTATACTCTAATCACCCCCGACGATTCCATCACCCTCCATCAGGAAAAAAGTAGGGAAACCTGTAATTTACGCAAACACAAGCCGGCATCATTCCGACCTCACCATCGAGGTCCGTCGCGAAGTAAGTGTGTTCAAGTAATCATTGCAGATGCATCGCAGAAACAATACCTATTACACGCCGAAGCTAGTTGTACTAACATCGTAAGATGGTAGACTCCCCACCGACATCGTTAGAAAGAGATAGGCGAATAAATTACCGGTATACGTATTGTTACTTTTACCGATACTAATATTAGTTAATAGGTAACGTTAACGGACTTACGGGTATCGTTATAAATATCGTTACTTTTGTAACGTTAACATAACGGTAATCGGTAACGTTAACAAAAAAGTAACGGTAATTCGGTCCCTGAGAATCATATTTGTTGTAAATGTTGCCACGTGAAAAAAATAAAGATCTTATTTTTACCGGTTATTTTTTCTTTTGAGACTTTATTAATACAATAAGTGTTTTGTAAGCATTTCAGTGATTTAAACATAATTTCATTAAAAGACAATTATGGCACAGTTAAAAGACTGCAAATAAGCTCTTAGAAAGGGAATTCGAATGATAAAGATAGATGTTTTAGCCTGGCAACATGGGCATAGTTGTCAATCCCTGATGGAGATGATTTTTAGTTTTAAGTAATGTTGTCATTAATGGGTACCTATTTTTTGTACCGATTCTGTAGGTGACCTATACCTGCTAGGATAAGGATAACTAGTATCCAGAAGCCTGCAGCATTATGGTCGGTCCACGGATATTGGCTCGCATTCTGTTAAAGTAATGTAGGTGGTACTTACAAATGCAACTTAGACATGCGCAAAAATAAGATGAGTCAAAAAAAAGGAGAGACTTTTGAATTGATTATTTGTTCATTAAGATTATAAGACACATATTCAGTTACTCAAGATTATGGCACGTAGCTAGTTGGAAGTTCACATACAAAATGATTGCCTGTTTTTCCCTCTCGTATGTAGATACATACGATAAAATTATTCCGACGACGATTTATCCTGACCGATCTCAGTCGGCAGGTTTCTTGTAATTCATTGACTTCGATTGGTATGTTCCATCATTAGAAAATCTCATGGAAATGGGATCAATAAGCATCAAACAAAATCCGAATTGCATAGGCAAATCGTACTTCGATAATAAAATACAAGTTGCTATTCAGAAACTTGACATTTAAATGAGCAGACAATTGTTGTTTTTTTTTTGGAGAAACCTGTGATTTAAATATATGGTTTACAGAAAAGAGTATTTAATCAAGTTGGAAATGTCTATTAAAGTTAAAAAGTAGAACTTATAAAATCAATAGATATCTTTTATTCGCCCTTGCGTATTTTTCACGCAAATAAGGTACCCTTAGTTTGCGTGTAAATTCAATAAATTATTAGACTCTTTTTTGTTACAACCTCTTTTTTTAGATGTTATTTTCTTGACCCAGCAATTTTTTACCTTTGGTCATTTCATAAAGTCCAAAATATAACATTTTTTCAATATGTTTTTACAAAATCTATAAAATAAATTGTAAGATTTTGCTCTTGACAATCTTCTTATGAATCTGCTAAAAGACAGCAAAGCAATTCATATTAAGTGAACCATTTTACGAATCTCCATACAAAACTGTCAGACAGATGAATTGCGTGATATGGATTGGATGCAGTTCATATAATGAATTGTCAATTTGTGACCATTTTAGGAATAGTCACGTGATTCATATTATTTTCCTATTAAGATTCTGCCAAAGTGGCCATTTGAGAACCGCAGACATAAGCGCCGGACAGACGCGCAGCTGATAGCGGCGCGATCAACACATGCAGTGACTCCACGGGCTAGTCAATATTCAACTAGCTACGACTTATCTGTAGTGACTTAACCTTTGTGGTCATTTATGAATAACTCTGGCACGTTGGAAATAAACACTAAGATTATTATTTACACTAGAAACGGGATATTTACCATGTTTACTGTTTTCTTTGAGTTCTGTTCTGTTCCCGATATTTCGGCGCTGTTGCAAGCACCATGATCACGGATAAACTGAAGTTTTTGCGGGTGGGTGTTTATGAGCAGACAAATCGGTCTATTCAAAGAAAACAGTAAACATGGTAAATATTCCGTTTCTAGTGTAAATAATAATGTTTGTGACCATGATAGTTTAAAATCTTATATAAACACTAAGGTTGGTTTAATAAGCTTAAACGTCTTTTAATTAACAACTACACATCTATAATAATATTATAAAGAGGAAATATTTTTTTGTTTGTTTGTACCGAATAGGCTTCGAAACTACCGGACCGATTTGAACCATTTTTTCACCAATAGAAAGCTAAATTATCAGGAAGCAACATAGGCTATAATTTATTTTCAAAAATATTAGAGATCCTTAAGAAAATTGCAATAATGTAACCCAAAGTAGCAAAATGTTGGTTACATTCGTATCTTATTAATTCTTATTCAAATATATAGTTTTATTATTAAGACATCTATTGAACCAAAATGGTACCTACTAATGAATAAAAATGTGCTCACAAGTTAACTTAAAAATCGACTGACCGGCTTTGTTAAAAAGTTATGATAGCCTACTTTAGATTAGTGTACATGATCCAAAGTAAGATTTGTTAGATATGGTGTTCCCCAGGGCAGCGTAGTGGGACCTACGTTATTTATTACCTACATCAATGACCAATCTAACCAATGACCAAGCAACCTATGACTTTATTTGCAGACGACAGCACAGTAAATATTACATGTAATGATAAAAATATATTTGAAAATGATATAAATAAAGCACTAACATCTATAATAACATGGCTAATCAATAATAATCTAAAAATAAATATAAATAAGACAAATGTAATGAACTACAGTCAAAGACCTCAAAATTCAATTAAATTTAAACTAATATATGATAATACTACAATAAATCAAATAGAAACAGCCAAATTCCTCGGTTTAAAAATTGACAGTAGAATCAATTGGAAATGTCACACAGAAGACCTTTGTGCAAAAGTAAGTAGTTTATCTTTTGCGATGTACAAACTGGCACCAATAGTGAGTAGAAACGCATTATTCATGGCGTATTATGGACTTGTTGAATCGGTGCTTAGTTACGGTCTAATATTTTGGGGTAATTCGACAAACACCGACATGGTGTTTAAAATCCAAAAGCGTTGTATTCGGGCTATGTTTAGGATCAAAAATACCGACAGCTGTCGGCCAATGTTTATAAAATACCATATACTGACACTTCCGTCACTATACATCTTGGAAATAGCTTCATTTGTTAGAAGCAATGCTCACTGGTTTCCTCTTTTGTCAGACAATGTCATTAGAAATAGACGTACTAAATATAAGAACTTCTTACAGCCTTACTCTGCGAAAACAGCACTCCTTCATAAAAGCGTGTTTTGTATGGCACCATTAATCTATACATCTATATAGGTGTAGGTAGGTGGTGGTGGTGGTGGTGGTGGTGGTGGTGGTGGTGGTGGTGGTGGTGGTGGGTGGTGGTGGGGTGGTGGTGTAGGTGTGTCTATGTAGGTGTGGGTGTAGGTGTAGGTCTGAGGCGGTGAAATAATAGCAGATTTACTATTTTAGACTTTTATTAATTTAAAATTACACAGAGTACACGTTAACGGTTCTACGGTTATCGCCATCTTAACTTTTCCCCTTCCATCCTTCCTCTCTCTCACACACATATGTCGTCTCGCTTACACTCACTCATGCTTATTATTCTAACCTACTAAGTAAACATTTTAAAATCCCACAACTCGGCTGTCCTGATAATTTGTCTGCCCTCAGACAACCTTAATTACAATTTCAATCTTCAGCTTAAATAACAAAATGAACCAACCTCTTATCTTAAAGTTAAGAAACAATGAACGTATCATACATCAAGAATTGTTCTATACTAGGTTACAATAATACCAGTTTAAAATAGAAGTTACTTTGCTTTACAACATTACAGATTTATATGGAACTCATTACAAACAGAATATGGTTAATTGGTGTACAAATACACAATTTATAAAGTGTGGACAATGATAGATCACATAATATTATATCAATACAGAATACACACTGTTTATGCCAATAAACATTACAGTTGATAATAAAAGGGTTCTGTTTTATTTACTTAACCTTTCATCCATCTACTAATAACAAAAATAATTAAAGAAAATACCTACTGCGGCCATGGCTTCATTTGGTCCGCGGAGCTAGACGTTTTAATAGGCCCTTCGGTAGCACGCTCAACCTTCTCCACATCGTAGCGATCATTTCGCTTAACCTTTGATACTCGATACGGCCCTAGAAACTTGGGCTTCAGCTTCATCCCCGTACCAAACTGTGTCCTTTTTATAGCCACTAAATCTCCTTCTTTATATTGGGTACTTGGCTTCCGCTTTTCATTGAATGTCTTCTTATTCTCATCTTGTACTTGTAGTATTTGCTTCTTGGCTTTGATTCTAATCTCTTCTCTATTTTCTTCATATTGATCAATCTCTTCCTGTTTTAACAATTCCAATATGTGTAGGTCTTCCTTACATCTCATATTTATGCCAACCATAAGGTGAAACGGAGTTGTGTCTATACTTCGTTGGTATGTACTATTTATAGCCCTTTGCACTCGACTGATATGTGTATACCACAATGATGGATTTTCCAGACATAGCTTGGTCAATACAGCTAGTATAGTCCTGTGCAGCCTTTCCACTTGGCCATTTCCCCTCGGGACTCCTGTGGTGATGGTAACATGTTGTATGTTCTCCTCTTGGCAGTACTCTTGGAATTCACCTCCAGTAAATGCAGTCCCCCGGTCGCTTATTATCCTCACAGGGTTTCCATAGTGCTGTTGATGTATCTTTAGTTTTTCAACCGTTTCTTTACTTGTTGTACTCCTAGTAGGGAAGATCCACGTGAATTTAGTGAAACCATCCACTATTGTCAATATGTGATTGTACATTTTCTTCGTGTCCGTCAGTGGTCCCAAATGATCTATATGTAGAGTGTGTAATGGGGTACCTTCTTTATCAATTGGATTCAGATATCCCTCTTGCTTGCCTGCCTTCTTCGTAGCCAGTAGACATGGTATGCAAGACACCACAAACTCTTGTAGCTTCTTATCCAAATCTTGGATAAAATAATCTTGTTTTATAATTTCTTTCATTTTTTTCATAGAGAAATGCCCCTTACTGTGAACTTGCTTTATGATTTCTTTCTCCAGTGACTTAGGTATAACAAGCTGCTTATGCTCTCCTTTGTATAGAAGCCCATTGTCTAGCCAGTAGTCTGAAAAAGAACCATGTTTTAGTACTTCACACACTGCCTTTAATCCGTCATCATTTTGTTGAGTCAGCCTTATTTGGTTTTGTAGACTGTTTACTGTTATAATCATACACGGATGTCGGCTTAACGCGTCGGCATGCTGCATCTTCGTGCCAGCTCTGTGCTCAATGTCATAGTCAAACTGATCTAAGTACAAAACCCAGCGAGCTACTTTCGGTGACAGTTCTTTCTTCTTCAGTGTCAACTCAAAGGCTTGACAGTCAGTCACTATTTTAAAATGGATACCATATAAATAAATTCGAAACTTTTTCACTCCCTCAATGATGGCTAATGCTTCTAGTTCATAGCTTGAATATTTCGATTCGGCGTCAGTAGTCCTCTTGCTCCTGTAGTAAACAGGGTGCCAGCCGTCTTTGTGTAGCTGCAGCAGTATGGCAGAATAGGCAACAGCAGAAGCGTCTGTGTGCAATTCGGTGGGTAAATAAGAATCATAAATCTTCAATACTGGCGAATCTCCTAACTTTTGTTTTAAGTTCTCAAATGCCATTGTTTCTTTCTCACCGAACTCAAACAGAGCATCCTTCTTGAGTAAGTCTGATAAGGGTTTGGCTATAAATGCATAATCTTTAATGTACTTTCTAAAATATGAAGTGAGGCCAAGAAAACTATGAACTTGCCTTGTTGTTGATGGTCTTGGATACCTCATGACAGCATCTATCTTCTCAGTAGAGGGTCTCACTTCTCCGTTCTTCACTAAGTGTCCCAAGTACTCTATTTCTCGGGAGATCAATTTTGCTTTCTTCCAATTTATCTCTAAACCATATTGCTCTGAAATCATAAGTACTTTCTTAAGCCGTTGCACAGCTTGGGCCTCATCTTTTGCCGGTATCAATAAATCGTCAATAAATATTATGACTTCATCTTTTGCTAGTAGTTCTCTGAAAATAATTGTTATAAATCTCATAAAATATTTTGGACAGATACTTAAACCAAAAGGAGCCCTCAAGAATTCATATTGTCCATTGTGTGTGACAAAAGCAGTATACCTGATGGACTCTTCGCACACTTTCAGGTGAAAAAACCCATTTTTTAAATCGAGTACACTGTAGACCCTAGCATCCTTTAATTTATCAATCAGATCTTCTATTACTGGTAATGGAAATTCATCTTTAACCATTTTTCTATTTAACAATCTATAGTCAACACAGACTCTAACAGAATTATCTTTTTTCTTAACCAATACCAGCGGGCTACTATATTCTGAATGACTCACGCGTACAATGTCCTTTTCTAACCATTCTGCAACCTGTTTATCCACTATTTCCTGCTCCTTCAGCGCCAAACGTCGTGGTCGTTGCGCCACCGGAACGTCATCCTTGAGCACGATTTGCAGTTGCAGCGGTGCTTCTTTCGTTTGATGAGGCTTGTAGTTTCGTACACAATTTAGCACTTCTTCTCTTAACGCCGGATCCTTCATGTGACCTACAACAGAATCAGATGGGCATACTTCACTCACATAACATCCCAGTCGCTCCCACTCTTTGCTATAAAATTTCACGCAACCCCTTTTTAACACAACTGTAACGTCGTTAAGAAATTCCTGACCTATTATTACATCGTACGGTATATAGTCTTTACATAGAACGTGAAATATAACATCTGGGTAGCACTGTTTGTCCACGCACAAATTCAAACGACACTTTCCCATCGAACGCACTGTTGATTGTCCAATGCCGGAGAGTAATAATTCGTCCTTTTCGTATTCTGGTTTTCCAATCGCATCATAAACATCCGCCGAAATAATGTTCACGTCGCTGCCCGTGTCTACTAACGCTTTTAACTGCACGTTGTTTATTTCCAACAAGACAACCGGCTTTTTCTCTTTTGTCAACATTGACATTGAAACTTCTTCGTCGTTGTAAACAAACGCCGCCATTTTCGATTCGTCGTTCGAAAAGTATCCGCTTGGGGCGCTGTCTTCTTCGTCATTCACCGTCGTGAACATCGCTCGCTTTGTGTGTTGGTAGTCCTGCAGTTCGTTACACAGGAGGTCGCTAGAGGCGCCACCGTCGTCTTGTGTGACGTCCGCCGCGAACATCGCGCTCTTCGTATGCTGCTGTTGGTAGCTCCGTCGTGTTTTACCGATCTCGTCCGATGATGCACGATGGCTGGGTTTCGGCGTCGCCGACGCCGACGCTAGCGCCGCCGCCGATGAAGTGCACGCCGATCCAACATGTCCGAATTGGTTACATTTAAAACACTTCAATCCTTTGCTTTTATGCGGGCAATCGGCTGATGCATGTCCAACTTCACCACATCCATAGCACCGAATCCATGGTTTGCCGCTTGAATGGGGTTTATTGCTACTTGTACTCACTGCTGAACGCCTCTGCACCTGCGCCGCACTTTGCATCTTTTTGCTTATAGCTTCATAAATCTTGAGTTTTTCTTTAAGGTCGTTATACGCGGTGACACCATACAACATGATTTTATTTGTTTCGACATCCACTATTCCATCCACTATGTACTTGATTGCGACGTAGTCAGGCATCTTACCGCGCTTTCCGAGTTCCTTCATAACAAGCATGTAGTCTAAGCAGGATTCACTCGGCAGTTTCTTTCTGTTGCTCATTAATTCATGGATGGATTTGATGTCGACAGTGTCTGGAAATTCTTTTACCAGCGCTGCCTTGAGCTCTTCCCAAGTCTTGTGTGGACGCTCCGCCCGTAACCATAGCTGTGCTGTACCTGTCAGCGCTCGTTTCGCAATTAGGAGCTGCTGAAGCGGTGTCCACTCGAATATCTCGGCGTTGGATTCTACTTCGTCTATCCACCGCGTCACTGGATAGGTGTCGTCGCGGCCGCTAAAGCTGGGTATCAGCTCGGCCGTCATCTGAAGCATGTTGCCGTTACGCTTTCTCGCATCGCAGTCGTCCTGGCAGTCGGTGTAGTCTTCTTGCCGACTTTTCCTGCGATCTTTCGCGGGTTTGGACATTTCGTCGTAGTCGTTGAGACAGTCTTCTACCGCAGAAACCGCCGTCGTTCGCGTGTTCCTGTGCACGTGGTAGCCGATCTGCACACGTCGTTTTTATTTCACCGGCCGTACTATTCCGCCTTTCTTTTTGATATCCCGGACGAGCCCCCAAATTTGTAGGTCTGAGGCGGTGAAATAATAGCAGATTTACTATTTTAGACTTTTATTAATTTAAAATTACACAGAGTACACGTTAACGGTTCTACGGTTATCGCCATCTTAACTTTTCCCCTTCCATCCTTCCTCTCTCTCACACACATATGTCGTCTCGCTTACACTCACTCATGCTTATTATTCTAACCTACTAAGTAAACATTTTAAAATCCCACATATATATATATATATATATATATATATACATATAATAAAATCGTAGACTTTCCGTGTCTGTACATTACAGATTTTTGCAAAAAAGTCACTGGAAAGTGCGAGAAATAAGTAATAGAAAGTAAAAATATCTTTTTTTAATTTTTTGTCTGTTTGTCGGTTTGTCGGTTTGTCGGTTTGTCTGTTCGTTTGTGCGCGCATCACGTAAAAACCCCTCATTGTATTCAAAATCTAAATATTACAAAATAAGAAGCATTGTTGTGGGTATTATTCAGCGTTTATTTCATCAAAATCGACCAACAGACGCAAAAGATATTAACTTTTAATTTTTTTTTTTTTTTTTTTTATATTCAGTATGGGCTTACTCTTGACCTCAATCTAGTCCAAAGGACAGAGATGAGGTCGACGATGGAACGAGCTAACCCAAAAGAAGCCTATTAACTCGCGATTTAAATAGATTGGGGTCATATGAACCTGGAAACACTGTTAGTAACCTCATACGCGATTTCTATGATAAAAATAATTTACGTAAATAGGTTTTAGTCGTAGTGTAGTCACTCGGAATGACTGAAAACTAATTTTGTTTTATTTTTCCTTTTTTCTTTACTCTTTGCACGGAAGTAATAAGTACTACGTACGCACGCGACGGCCAGTCAAGCTATACAAAACCAGTTTATGCGGATCTCTCATTGTATAGGAAATCTATACAAAGCGAGGTCAATTTATACTGGAATTTACAGCTTCATGTGCCGCCGTGTGTACAACTGCAAGTCTTGCTTGCATTAAAAAATTGCCACCAAAAGAACGTTAACGCTAATTTTTGAGTCTCTTTCTAATAAGGTGACCATTCATTTTATGTAAAAAGTAGGACATGATGGAAAGGCTGATAATATAATATTATTAAATTTAATTTAAAAAATATTTTCAATTATATATTATATATTAGGCGTCGGTAGATAGGTGTTAAAAAATTAATCATAATCATAAATCTTTATTTAATTCAACATCAGAAGTAACAGGCACTGGTATATGCACAATCTTAAATAGAGAAAGGTGTCTGAAGTAGGAAGGTCCTGAGGTACAGATCACCTCTCCGGCTTAGATATATCATTTTATTTGCAGCAATTTACAGCAACTCAACCTGAAGTTTATTTAAATAATAAAATTACTATTATTTGCATTTTACTATATTTAATGGTGACCATTGAAATGATGTATTAAATAAGATTAGTTCTTAGATAATAGGTAGATAAACAATATCCCACAAAATAAAAACTTTATGGGGACAATACCAAAATAAGACAATGACGTTGTCAAATTCAACCAGACCACCTTTTTCAAATGTTGCCCGCACACAAACTAAATAAAATACTTTCGTTTGAATATTAAAACAGGACTTTCAGGATTTCGTATTTTTATATGTGCCTACCGAAATGACTTCGAATAGGTACTAATAATTTTGTAGATTAATGATCATGTCCACATTGTGCGAGTGGGAAAAGGCAAAATCCGGCAGTGACAAGCCTCAGAACGGCTATTTAAAACTTACGTTAACGGAGTAAAATACTTATATGAACAAACTAACATTGCGAATGGGTTGCCTGATAAAGTTAAGTCAAGGCTACCCTTTATTAAAACTAACGGAACTAATCTTTTTTTCAAACCAAACGAAATCAAAATGGAATTAGAGTAAATATCTACAAAGCAATCAAGCCAAGAATCTGTTAGGTTGTCATCTTTTTGTCCCTACTACAGAGTTGTAAGGTATAAATAGATAAATTGATACTATATGTCCACTCATCTATTTTCTTATTAAAATATGTATTAAAAGAACAGATAGGTAATTTTATTACAAACACGATGGCATAACGTTCGGTTGTCTAAGTAAAATCGGTCAAGCCCCACGGTTGTCACAATTTTAAATAGTCTTCACTTAATGATATCAGGCAACCCATTTGTTATGCTTTTTTTCATGTTTATTAAACATATTTTTGACTCAAGAAACATAGGTTTTTTTATACTAGACAGGCTTATTTATAATGGTAGGTACCCCAGAGTGAAGAGGAGTTATATCCGTAAGAGCAGTTGTTTCACTCGCGGCATATCTTTAACGTTTAAATGCCCATGATTGCACTTGCATTTGAACTTCGGAGCAAAATATTAATAACAGTCAGTAGTAACATAAATATAGTGAATAGTCAAAATGGCTTGCTTTCAACACTATTTGTTACATCGATCTGCGTAATACTTGCGTCTACGCTTCAACTTTTTTTTTTGCCCGTTCATCAGAGTCCTTGGAAAAGTATCCGCTTCGGCAATCATGGTCTATCTTCGGAAATATGAGATCTAATATAATTCTCATGTTCTTCTTCTTCTTTTGTATCGATGATTTATCACATTATTAGCACCCAGGTGGCTACGTTAATCGCGGTTTCAATAGAGATTTTGACAGTGAGTCCTCTAAATCGCAGGTGTAGGGACACTTTAGATACTCCAGGAAGTCACAGTTAGCTGCTGCTACCATGGAAGTACGTGTCTATTAGGGACCAGCCATAAAATTTATGACGTAATTTAATTACGTCATACGTTAAAAAGGTGGGGGGTGACAACAAAGTGTGACATTTTGTGACAAGGGGTGGAAAGGGTCCTAAATTTGGTGACGTCACATTTAAAAAACTAATATTGCTAAGTTTTAAAACACGAAATTTGAACTATTAACGAAAAACTCTCTTTCTGGTTCTATTGCTAAATACATTAAATTCAAGCGTTTGCAGTATTTTTCTATTGCATGGTTTTTGCAAATTCTCAATTTTGTTTCCATCGTTTGTGTCCATCACATTTTTTCCATCGGTTGATTGAGCTCTCAGAGCTGAAAGATTATTTTTTAAATTGTTAAGGATATTAACCGTTGGGGCCTAGGATAGATCATGAGTTGCATCTATATTTTGCTTACGTTCATAAACTTTGAGAATGACAAAAGAATGTGCGCTCACGTGAGCGAAGCCGCGGGCACAGCTAGTATATAATAAGATTCCAGAGGTTATTAAAAATATAAACCAGCCAAACTTTTTCAAAAGAGAACTTAAGAAGTTACTTACTGAAAAATGTTACTATAATGTTAAAGATTTTTTAAAGGATAGTTTCTAATCTATTTGTGTTATATTTTAATTTTGTTATGCTTTTTTTTTTCTCTCTTAATTGTCTTATATTTCTAGTGGCTATAAATTATTTGTACGCCATTTTTCACAAGATTTTCACTTTTACATCCACATTTGCATTTATATGTATTATGTTACACATGTTTACAAATAAATATATCTTTATCTTATCTTATCTTTATCATGACGCTTCTTTGAAAATCTACATAGCCTATACCCTGTAGTGAGTGTTCGATCGCTTTCCATGCGCTTTGCACACGGAAGGCAGTTGCAAGAGGTCCGCAAGAGTTTACAGCGGCTATATCGTGTTGTCATGCACCTTGGTGTGAACTTTAGACCTAGCTGAAGTATGACTGACATCGAGTGTCTAAGGATGAAGACGTAAGTAAGGCTGTCGAAGGAAGCCCTTATTTGGGAAAACATAAGTAGAACATAAGTAGAAGAGTATTTTAGCGATTAATGCAAATATTTCCGAGAAATTAAATTGTTTCCTACTTGAATCTATACCAATACTATAAAGCTGAATATGCTATAGCTGAGTAAGGCTGTAGGATATATAACATCACGCTATAACCAATAGGAGCGCAGCATCAATGAAAAATGTATTTCGTTTACACAGCGTACGCAACGGAAGCTGCGTACGCTGTGTAAACGGTTAAAGTTACGCAACAATCACGAGTCCGCGATAGCATATGTCTATTTTACTCACACTCTCTCTAAACTTCTCTCTCTCTTATGTGACGCAGACAAAGTTGCGCGGGTTTGTTAGTACTAAATAATAATAAACACAACACAGCCGATGCCCCCAGGACACAGCGACCTGTGGAAGCCACTCTCCTACATACTCTTCTCTGCTGCATAATGCTACGTAGATTCTAAGTTCTGAACTTTTCTAAGTTTGTAAGCTACGTATTTCAAAATGTTGGGCAAGTCGCGTGTGCGTTGTCCCACCATGCTGTTCCCAGACCACTGCATCTCCTGAAAGCCAGAATCAACAGTGGTGACCACCAGAAAAGCGCCGAGACAGTGAAGTTCGACGAAGTCCCAGAGAAACAATTTAACTGTCTTGGATCCCGCAACGAATTAATCAGAAAAGAATAGCGAAGGCGTAGGAAAAACATAGTTGCCATCAGGTAGTCATTAACACGTACATACGTTGTTGACTCGTTACGGACATGTTGTGAAGCTGACAAGGTCACCGCGTCACTGCGGCCTCGCGCCCTTCCCCTACTGCGCTCCATTCATCAACAACTCAAAGTTTCACTGTCGCCCCGGCTATCACGCGCTCCCGCTACGACGCTATACCCGAATTGCAATATTTAATAACTTCTCCGACCTTTGGGCCAAACATTTTATCATTACAAAAGTTTCTTGACTTGTGCGTACAACGTTAGATATTACCGGAAACTACAATACGTAGAATCGTAGCTTAGTTTAGATGTTATAATATGTAAACTTAACTTTCGTTAAGTATGTACCCAAACAAAATTAATCTGCTGTTTAGTTGTGAAATCATAAATAGATTTCTGAATGAATATATCTGTTTGCATAAAAAAAATTGGTGAATACTTCACACATAAATTATACAGGGTGAATTTTCCAGGTGGGCGTGGATGGCTAAATCCGATACTATGAGGAATAGCGAAAATTATTCAAAGGAGTCTCGACCTCGATTTTGATGAAAACTGAAACTACATCATTGGATTTTTGAAAATTCTATATTCCTACCCAGGCATCGAACCGGTTGGCTTTAAAAAAAACACATACTTAATACGTCACTCAAAATTTTATATTTTATCATATTTTAAATTAATGTCCTTGACTGATGGCACACCCACCGCAGTCATCTTCACAACTTTATGTTCTTCTTGGTTGAAGGCCTCAATAAAAAGATAAAAAAATATTTAAACATTTGAAATTAGAACTTACAAGTGAGTTGGTGCCAATAGTAATGTTGTTCGCGGTTTCGTTGAATACTACTAACTGTTGGCATACTGTTGCGTATATTATCAAAAATAAAGTCTTTCCTTTGATTTGTCATATGTCATTACTTCCCAGAATTTGATTCTTAATGGCGACGCTATCGAATGGTGTATTTTTATACAGCGTGTATTTTTTTTTTATCAAAACCAGGTTTATAGTTTACAGTTTACAGGTTCGATTCCTGACCAGGAATATTGATTTAAAAAAAATTCAATGATGCAGTGTTAGTTTTCATCAAAATCGCGCTCGAGACTCCTTTGAGCATTTTTTGATATTCCTCACAGTTCCAGATTTGGCCATCCACGCCCACTTGAAAAATTCACCTGTATACACACACACATAAATCAATATTCTAGTCATAATCAAAACAAAGTTATAATTATTCATTAAACAAATTGTGAAAAAATGACACTCGTAGAGGTCACGTAGCACCGTAGCGCATGGCGTAGCACTGAACACACAACGTAGCGCGTAGCACCCTGAATTTAAAAGAACTCTAATGAAATACCTTCGGTTGGTCGGAGGGCGGGTTGGAGGTCAGCAGAGTATAAACACGGCGCGGTAACTCCAGACTAAGCGTCGTGTCGCGCGTCGCTGCTGTTACACACAACAAAATGCAACAGAAAATCCAAACTCTACGGCTCGTAGTCGCTACGGCGTAGTTGCAGAATTCACTACAGCAGTCGCAGATCACTTACGGTTTTGGTTGCAACTAAAGTGTGCGTTTGTGATGTACTCTTCTTGCTCGAGGTAAAGGCTCACAGGGCGGGTGTGGACAGAGGCTTCTCATTAGGGCGGCTGATAACAGGTGCGCAGACCGTGCCACAAGCACGCCTGCGAATATCCCAACCGTTGGACCACGTGAGCATGTTTGTAATGTAATACTGTGGTTAAACAATTTTAATGATTTCTCTTGTACTCAAACTCTTCGCTCTGAATTCATCGCATGTATTATTACAGCACCAAGTATTTTGTGTAAAACTAGCCGATGCCCGCAAGCTTCGTCGGCGTGAATTTATTATAAAAATATTACCTACTTCTTTATTGGAATCGGATTTTGTTAACAATTTCAAGGGTTTTCATTTATTTGCACAAAACCAGAATTATTTTTCTAAGTAGTAATTTTTATTTTAGATATATTATAATATCAGCTATCTGCTAATAAAAGTCCCGTCAAGATCAGTCCAGCCGTTTTGGAGATTACCCGGAACAAACAGACAGAAACAAAAATTTTAAAAATGTTGTTTTGTTGTAAGTACTGTAAAATAAATTGTAAGACAGCCGTTGTTGTTTTCAGTTAGTCATACCTTGAACTTCGTGGCGGACACATTATAATCGTATCAGTGTAAAATCTACTAATTTCATTAAATTCATTCAAGGGCTAAAAATTGTTGTTTTTAAAAGGGACTTGAACCTGCCCCGTAACAGTATGCTTCCATATGCATTCAGTAAAAAGCTGTTATTTTAAAATTACAAACAGACACTTCAATTTCATTTATTTGTATAGATTAACAGTAACAGACTCATGGCACCTACAGGTTACTGTTATCCTCCGCGCAGTACACCCTGCCGCACACGGAGCCTGGTGGCTGGATGGACTCGCGAGATCAGATACACTTTCCTTGTAGAGGCTCTTTTGGCAATCATTCACTTGTTCCTGTAAGATTTTACAATCCTGAACAGTTATTCGTCTTAGATACACGTTTAGGTACAGCTAAATAATTATGTTGATGATGAATGCTGAATTGAGAGTTTACTTTATTATTGATTTCTGTAAGTGACCGCCTGTCTATATTATCTAACATACGTGTCCCGCTTGAATTCAAGGCTCCACCTCTACGTAGTAGTTGAATGAACGAAGACAGTCGTTGCATATACACTATTACAGCGTCATCTATAACATTAATATGTTTGCAATACGGCGCGTAAAATAAACACCGTGTGCATAGGCCTTGATGCGTGCTAACTTTGTTTCTGAGAACGAACTCACATTCTTAGTCCTGAAGTCTACATAGTCAGGGGTCTGCAATCCACTTCGCGAGAAAAACATACCAATAGTTATCTTCAGTGATGAAGGGTATCTCACTGGCCGATGCACGCGATGCTAGCAGATCAATGAAAAAGTTATAACATTTTTCTGCACAATTACAGAGGAAAGGTTTTCAATAATGTTTATTTATTTATTTATTTGCCAGAAACGTGGTATGTTGACAGAGGTTTTTTTATACTAAATGGGCTTACTCTTGACCTCAATCTAGTCCTGAGGACAGAGATGAGGTCGACGATGGAACAAGCTGAACCAAAAGAAGCCTATTAACTCGCGACTTAAATAGATTGGGATTGTTTTAGGTGTTCATAATATTGCATAGTGCTACATGTCTCACCGTTTTAAAGGTATGCAAAATCAATTTATAATTACATGATATTACAATTATTTCCTTTATTCATTTTAAAAACTTATTTTACATATTTTTAAATATTTCTTAAAAAAAGCCATATAAAAAAACATTTAAAAATATAAAAAAATAGTGGTCCGCCGGTATCGGGAGCAGGGTCCAAGCTACCGTTGGTTACCGTTCCAGAGACAGGAACCTCCTCACCATACGAGCCGTATCGAGGAGTACTGCCTTCTGAACCAGGCCCTTGATCCAACCGCCTAAGGAGAGCCTCGAAAGATGGTCGTCGAGGCTCTTGGCTATATGGCCTTTGGCCGTCACGACGATCGGCACAATGATAATTATAATATTTTTTTTATGATAATATTTTTTTTTTTTTTTTTATATAAAAAATATTATTATTATATTACAATTATTTCCTTTATTTATATTCTTAACATACAATTTACATTTTTAAATATTTCTATATAAAGTGACATAAAAAAAACATTTAAAAATATAAAAAATAGTAGCCCACCGGCATCGGGAACAGGGTCCGAGCTACCGGTGGTCAGGGCTCTTGAGAGAGGAACCTCCTAACGATACGCGCCGTGTCCAGAAGTACTGCTTTCTGAATCAAGCCCTTGATCCAGCTGCCAAGCGAGAGCCTCCTTAGTTGTTGGTCGAGGCTATTGGCTATTAAGCCATTGGCCGACACGACTATCGGCACAATGACTGCTGTACTCACGTCCCACATGTCGACAACCTCGCGAGCCAGATCTAGATATTTGAATTGTTTATCTTTCTCTACTTTCACGAGGTTCTCGTCATGCGGAACCGTTATATCAACAATCATTGTGCGATGCTCCAATCGATCTATCACCACAATGTCAGGTTTATTGGCAACAATAGTCCTGTCAGTGGCGATAGATCGATCCCAATACAACGTGATATTACCATCATCGAGAACTGGGTCGGGCACATACTTATAGTATGGCACTTCTGATTCCACAAGGTTGTACTTCAAAGCAAGTTGCTGGTGGATAATCCTGGCAACGAGGTTGTGTCTATGCAAGTACTCTCCGTTAGCCAGACGAGAACACCCAGAAATAATGTGTCGGATCGATTCTCCCGGACGGTGGCATGCCCGACATATGTCAACCGTGCCATCCTTCACAATGTATTTCCGGTAGTTATTCGTCATCATAACTTCGTCCATTATTGCACAGACAAAACCTTACAATTATCATTCATATTTACATTACATTACTTTCAATTCACATCAGTTGAATTCCATTAATTTTAAAATATAACATTATTTCAATTATCATATTGCACACACTTCTTTTTAACCATATTATAAAATCAAACAATAAATTCAACATAATACAACAACCATTGACTTAAATTATTACTTATGCCTATATTTGGATGTCAGATCAAGAGAAAAGAAAACTCGTGAATTGAATACAAACATTCCTGCAACAACCAATTCCGTAGTGACGAACAAAATTTCTTGAAGGGTAGTTTGGTAATTGACTTCGGCAGAGCATTATAGATTAGGGGAGCCATGTAGATACAGTTCTTTCGGAAGAGTTGCAACTTAGGAAGAGGTATCTCGAAATCAAAATGTGCAGTTGTCCTGTTATTTGTATTATCCCTTCGTTCAAATAGTTCTGGATTGGATCTTAGGAACTTGGCAATTTCAAAAATATGCATGCAGGGTACAGTCAAAAGGTTCTGTGACTAAATATAGGCCTACACGAATCAGACCACTCCATATTTTTTTTAGATTGGCGTCTTTGTACTTGCAGCGTTCAGACGTGCTCGCTAGCAATATTTTATTTATACATAAATAATTGTGACCTACTATAATGTATAACTTTCGTAATGCTTAGTGTGTAATTTAGTGAATAATGGACAATAAATAGTGAACTTTTAAAAATAACAAAATGGAAAACAGCCCTTGTAATCCAAGGGTGGCCCCCTTGGATTACAAGGGCTGTTTTCCATTTTGTTATTTTTTTTTTTGTCCACTCGTCCGCCTTGCCGTCGCATAGCCCGTCGCAAAACCCAGCCTCCCAGTCTACCACGGGTGTTATTGTTTCAACACCTGAGATCCAAAAATGGATGACGACCATCGAGCAGCACCTACATAAAGTTTCCTTAATTGCCGCGGAGGGCAAACAAAACTCGGAGCAGAAAATGAAAATGTCTAATCTTTGCCGTAAAATAGGATCTGGTACCTCGCAGATGGCAGTCCTATATCAGTTGCTGAAGCAAAAAATAATATAATCGGTACCCTTAAACAACACCGCGACCTGACGGAACAAATGTCGGAGCTAAAGCAGACGATACAGGACTCTAGTTCTATGGAAAATGCTTATTTTGCCGATATGGTGAAAATGGGATCCAATAATTTAATTCGACCTAATCACTTAAGCTCCATTGCCATTTATCCTAATGATAAATTTAAAACAAGTGACGAAACGAAAGAACTGGTTCAAAAATCATACGACCCGAGCAATGAAGCTGCACGTACGTGGTGAAAAAAAAAAAAATGGAGGCGTAATTATCAGTACCGAGACGAAAGCTGACACTAATAAACTAAAGAACGCAGTGCAGCTCTCTACATCTGGACTTACCGCCGACGAACCCAACAAGCGCAAACCCCGGAACGTAGTTGTAGGTGTGCCGACGTCCTTGGCTGAAATTGAGGTATTCAATTGCATTTTTGGACAAAATGTAGCCGACAAGATACCTGAGATGACCTTGGAATCTTTCTTGACCGCCGTAAAATTAAGCCACAAATCTGGTAAAAGAGATGCTGCGACCTGCAATTACGTAATTGAAGTTTCAGCAAAGATACGAAAAGCCCTAATCCTGGTATTTCGCATTAGTAACGAGGTGTTATAAATACCAACAGTACGGCCATGCAGCAAAGTCTTGCAGAGAGATCAATTCTACGTGTGGTCACTGTAGGGAAGAAGGTCATATGATGTCCGAATGCGCGAAGAAAGCTGACACGCCAAAATGCGCGACTTGTTCACGCTTTTTCACGCACCTAGTGACCATAAAACCGGAGACGCTGAATGTCCTGCGAGGAAAATAGCAGAGCACAGACATATCAACTCTATTGATTATGAGGGCGTCTAGTGTGTCATACAAAACCACACTTTATTTTGTTGCTAACTCAACGATACCTGTTCGACACCACTGCGCTACTTACAATCGGTTTGCCGCTGTCTAAGCAAATTCTCGACAGCTACAAAAATTCCACGACAAAGATTTTTGCAATTCTTACTTGACCCAGTCTAACTTGTTTACAAATAAATACTGCTGATTCTATCGTAATAGTGGTATTAATTAAGTGTGTAACATAGCATTTATCTAGATTGTATTTTGTTCTTATCTTAAAATAATAGAGTTTAAGTAAATTAGGTTTGTATCATAATAAATTAACTAGTTATTTCACTACTAAAAAAAAAATCTCATGTTAAATATTGTTTAGAAACCTGTGGTCCAAATAGTTACTATTAGAATGCATATCGCCTGTGATACAGGGTTACCCTAGTACAGGCATCGAACTTTGTTATACCTACATTATTTCTAAGATTTATGATGTTATTGTACCAATTTTAACTTTGAATAAAAAAATTATTATTATAAATTATTTTCTTTATTCGTATTTACACATATAATTTTACATTTTTAAATATTTTTAAACAAAGTAACATAAAAAAAAAACATTTAAAAATATAAAAAATAGTAGCCCACCGGTATCGGGAACAGGGTCCAAGCTACCGGTGGTCAGGGCTCCAAAGAGAGGAACCTCCTAACGATACGCGCCGTGTCCAGAAGTACCGCTCTCTGAATCAAGCCCTTGATCCAGCTGCCTAACGAGAGCCTCCTCAGGTATTGGTCGAGGCTCTTGGCAAATAAGCCATGGGCTGTGACGACTATCGGCACAATGATCGCTGAGTTCACATCCCACATGTCGACAACCTCGCGAGCCAAGTCAAGATACTTGATTTTCTTATCTTTCTCGGCTTTCACGAGGTTCTCATCATGTGGGACCGTTATGTCAACAATCATTGCGCGCCGCTCTGATCGATCCACCACCACTATATCAGGCTTATTGGTTACAATAGTCCTGTCAGTGATGATGGATTGATCCCAGTACAATGTGATACTGCCATTTTCAAGAACTGGGTCGGGCACATACTTATAGTACGGCACTTCCGATTCCACACGGTTGTATTTTAGAGCATAACAGAAGAACGCGGGTGATGCATTCGATATGCCGTCAACAATGTACGGACCCTCCTATCCAGGGCGTCTAGTTCTGTTTGAGTCCATTTGAGTATGCCGAAAGAGTACATCAGAACCGGCATGACCCAACCGTTGAAGGCACGTACCTTATTGCCGCCTGATAAAAGACTATTAAATACTTTTTTCAGGCGGCCAAAGAAGCGCTCCTTCAACGATTGCTTCATGTCAGCAACATTGATGCCCAGCGCTTCCGACATACCCAAATACTTATAGGTTTCGGTTGCTGAGAGGGATCTAAGATTAATGGAATCCGAGAGCTGGGTTCCCACAGATTCTACAATCTCACCTCGCTTTACATGCATGACCGCACATTTGTCCACACCAAATTCCATCCTGATGGCGCTACTGAAAGTTTCAGTTACCTTCAGTAGCTCCATCAGTTGCAAATCGTTGGGGGCAAAGAGTTTCAGGTCATCCATGTAAAGGAGGTGAGATATAACTTGACCACCTCTCCTCAACTGATAACCTTGACCTGAATCCTCCAGCAGCGTGCTAAGAGGATTCAAGGCTAAGCAGAACCAAAGTGGACTCAAACTATCGCCCTGAAATATGCCTCGCTCTATCCTTATCGGCTCGCTATTCCTCTGAATTTGCCGACATCCTGGATAGCGAAGGACTGTCCTCCATTGCCCGATACATGACATCAGGAAGGTGCGCAGATTTGCATCAACTTTATACAACTCTAGCACCCTCATGAGCCATGTATGTGGCACCGAGTCATAGGCCTTCTTATAGTCTATCCAACATGTCGACAGATCCCTTCGGGAACGGCGAACCTGTTGACTAATGGCCATATCAATGAGGAGTAGCTCTTTAGTACCGCGGGACCCGTTCCTACATCCATTTTGAGAAGCGGACATGACAGAATTGTCATCAATGTGTTTGTTAATTTTAGCTCTCAAAATGGATGTAAGAACTTTATAGACCGTTGGAAGACAGGTAATCGGTCTATAATTTTTGGGCTCCGCAGTACTACCGAATTTATGGAGTAGGTGGGTTATACCTGTAGTATATAATAAATATGTTTATAATATATTATTATTATTAAAAATTGATCTAAAATGATCAGGTAATACAAGAAATTCTAAATGCACTCGCAATAATTATTAAAGGTAGAGGTTCACAAACATGTCTCGTCAATACAAATCCACATGGTACATTATAATTGTGATCCCGCTCCCCGCTCCTCGGCGCCGCTCCGGCTCGGATCGTAGCGCGGCACTGAACCGACGATATTTTATATTTGATCGACGTCTTATTTGCCGTGAAACTGGATTTTCTGAAGGCCTTTCAAGAGCCGCGTCCAACAGCGTGCACTGTGCGGCGGCACACCACTTGCATGGCGACACGTTTGCGATACTTTGCCGAGCCACCGCACAATGCCCGCGGGAATCCAATCCACCTGTCAATACCACATGCGGCTCTCGTTTTTATCGCGTCGTCTCGAGGCCGCGCGCCGTGTTTGGGCGGCATCTGCATACATTTGCAACTGCGGATGATACCGTCGTACTTCATTTCACAGATATACTGACAGTTTACTTGGCTGTTCCCGCAGACGTGTTTATTGTATTAAGAATGTCATGAAGTTCAATTGCAAGTTAATGAGCTGGTTATAATATAACTATTGTTTGTTGTACTACAAGGCAATGAATGGGGTCAGCGCTATGGCGGTGTCGACATTAGGCGAAAAAAAATCTGATCATACTTAGAAAGGCATATTGTAGTCTAATAGCAACAAGTGACGGCTAATTTTGATTTCTGCTATTTCAACAAATGAAAATTTATAATTATGTCGATTGAACTAAAAAATATGAATATAAAATGTATGAAACAAATTTAATTTGGATTCTCATCATACTTTTCAGAACAGTATATTTATTTTATTTAGCAAATAAAATAAATATACTTCTACCTTCTACTGCCGTATTTACATTACCTTATAGACATGTTGGAAGTGGCATTTGAAATCCAAAATATACGGTTTACCACTTCATATGCGACACACTCAAAATATTCACAAAGACTTGCGAAGTGAACATTATATGAGCGAGGCGGCGGGCGGCACGCAGCTGACCGCAGCTCGCTCCTCAGCTCAGGCGCGATCTCTCGGTAGGCGGATATCGACGTCCAGTGTGGAAAGTTGCACATAGTCAGCAAATCTCCGCGCTCAAATGTTATGAATGTTTGCGGGATATTCAAACTTATTCATATTAAGTTTGTTTTTGTATGTTGGTTTTCAGGAACTTTTCGGTAAACTCTGTTTTGACTAGTTATAGTTTTTATACATGATTAAAGGGTTCTGTCCACTAACGTAACATACCATGCCACCCATGACCGCGCTAAGAACGTATCTGGCAAAAAAAAACTTTGTGTTGAAAAGAATGAGATTACTCTCTTTATAGATACGTGAAGTTCTACGATTTTAATCAGAATGAACTGCGGTTTGTAATTCCCTTTTGCAGAATGTGGTCGAATTCTTCTAAACAAACACTTAGAGCAGCGGAACAATATATTACTATTAAAATATTACATTAATTGAATGTACATAATTTTTGTTGTGGTTTGGTAGGTGCGGGGAGGGGGGTGGGTCGTACAACCCTCTTTTCACTGTTTAGCCGACTGTGGCGAAGCCCAAAAGGATGGTTATGTGTTTGACCTGTATGTGAGTATATAAATGATGTATGTATGTCCGTTTCTTTGTTCTCTCGTAACTCCTAAACCGATGAACGGATTTGGATAAATTATACGTTCCCCGTCGTTAGATCGGTCTTGGTGGCGCGAGTGTCACTGGCTATATTAAAATTAAAAAAAAACAAACACAACTGGCGGATTTGGTGTGCCATGTGGTGGAGTTCGAATTTTTTTCTTCTTCGTGTGGGGTATCAAAATGGATGGATGGTTTCAAAAGGTGATTACAATAAAAAAACAACTGTGACACTTACCCTTGTTAGAGGGTTGTCAGCAGGTAGGTAGGGGTTTTATAAATAACAAAAGTTAGATGTTAAGAACGCTTATTATTTATTTTGCCTGAATTTCCGTGGCCGCCTCAAGCCTTGATTGCAGAGGAAGTAGGGAACACTGGCTTGAACCGTCTCCAAGGCGATGATGGTCCCGACTCAGTCTTTGCCCGCAACCAACGGGTCCAGAGCCAGGTTCTATATCTGACAGGTAGATTTAGCGGCCGATGATCCTCTCCAGGCATCTTTCACGACGCCGGAACCACGACGTGGCGAAAGGGTTTAAGGGTAGGCTAGAATCCCTAGAGGCATTTCGCGACGTATTTGAATGTACGATCAGAGCGAGCGACACAGCCGTTACCTCAGTGCTCTCAAAACGACTCGTCATCGTCCCTACTGAGCCCAACCGAATCGCCACTCCTCGACAGCTCGGCGACGCTCGGTAATGATCGCTTCAACGTTTCGTTGGCGCAGAGAAGCGAGGACCTTTTAAGATAATATGCGCTCGTAGGTTCCGCACAATATTATTTAATTTTAATGATATATTTAAGTGTTAGATTTGCTTAGAAAGATTATAATAGGTTAATTTTAAAGTTTTGTGTAAATGCTCATAGTATAGTTTTAAGTGTACATAGGTTTCTTATTTTTAAGGATTCTTATACTAAACTAGCTTTTGCCTTCGCCCGCGTGTATGTCGAAAAATATCCGATACCTTACCTTCATCCCCTTTTTAACCCTTCGGGGGTAGAATTATCAAAAACGCTGAGACAGGTGTAAATTAATTTTCAATCGTCAGCCTAAACACAAAATTTTAAGATCCTAACTTCAAAACTGAGGGAGTTTCATATAAACTTCCATCCCCTGTTTTACCCCTTTAGGGGTGAAATTCCCAAAAATCCTTTCTTAATGGATACTTACTCTTTACAAAGAACACACCCTCCAAGTTTCATGTCTCTAGGATCAGCGCTTTAGGCTGTGTGTTGATATATCACCCAGTCAGTCAGTCATCAGTCAGTCAGTCAGTTTACCATTTTATATATATAGATTCTTTTAAATTGTAAGTTGCAAAGTGCAACGATACACAGCTTATATGTTTAAATGTAATTAGAAGTGACAAATCGTATAAAAAAGGGAAAAAATAGTATACGAGTATTATAATAAATAAAAAAAGCATTTTTCACGTCACTAAGCTAAAACGGTGGAAATTAAAAAAGTAGCAGAAACAAGTAAAAAACCCGACTGAAAAAACTGAAAAGCAAAAAACAAGCACATTTTAAATTAAACAAAAGTTGGAAGCAGGTGGGAACCATTTGAATATTAATTTATGAAACTGGAATGGTCCCCGCCTGCTTGCAACTTTTAAAATGTGCTTGTTTTTTGCTTTGATTGGAAGATAAGATAAAGAATGCGTAACAGCGATCTATAATAATTAGAGCAATAGTGTGAGTGTGAGGTTGCTTAGTATTCCGAACTCAACGAGCCACTGCATGGCAGCGCCAGTCGCAGTGACGACAGAAGGTTCACTATCAGACAGTGGAAGACACTACCATATTTTGACTTCATGTTGACCGCAATATGATAGATAGATAACATTAAAGATAAAGTACCGCTCATAATCTCTTCTCGGTATTGGTACTCGCTAGCACGGTGTGAGGCGTCACTTTCCGTTTAATTGTTACATTGCATTGAGTCTTTTTTACTTTTACATCGCGCGTCGTACGTAGTAAACCTTCGGCTACTTTGTTGTGGCGCACTCGCACGCCGCGCCACGTCAACGGTTCCCAAGTACTCTATTAAGCGCCGCTCAATGGAGAGCTGAGCGTGTTTGTGCAGCACCCGCGTGCCCGCGATTGCTTGGATAAATGTTTCAAAACATATCTTTAAAATATTCTACCCCAATAAAAAAAGCAAATAAGTAATCTCCTAATTTTCGATTATTACGTTAAAACTCGCACAGACAAAATCGGCACACGGACAGATGGGTGTGTAATATATAATAACAGATAGTCTAATATTACTTGAAATAACGTTCACGTGATATAATTTTCATATGCTATAAAAACAAATAACCTAATTTCATGTGACCTAATGTTATATTTCATATAACCTGCTTTTGCTCTAAAATCATTTAGTATGACGTTATTATCTCATCTACCCCAAATGATTCACCAACAATAGAAGCGGATCTGGCTAAAGGTCACTGTTCTAACCTAACCCAAATGATTAAATTACAGTAGATGGTATCTGGCGCAGGTATATACGGTATAAGGAGGATAACAATACACAACAGGTTAAAACGTATTCATATAAAATTGTTATGCTGATGACATAATACTATGCTAAGGTTGACAAACCTTATTTTAGTTTTAAGTGAGAGGCCAAATCCCGAATGAAAACAGTGTATTCCTATTTATTTTTCAGGATATTATCGACGACGTCCTTCGGTCTAATTTAGAAACGTCTCTATCGTCGATCGAGACGTTACTAAATTATAGTAACTGAATATTATACTAATTGAATATTAGTTCAAATGTGCATTCTAGAAAATGTTCATTAAACCATATAAAATTAGGTAAAATGAAATTATATCAATACTTCATTATGTCATTTCATCGTTATATTAAAAGAAAGTATATTAAATGAAAATAGGTCATCTGATCGTTAGACTTTTTGTTATTATTTCAGACGTTACACACCCCGCACAGATACAGCAGGTGCCGTTCACCCGGTGCGAGAGCGAGTGCGACTCGGTGTGCTGCGAGCGTGTGCTGCGAGCGTGTGCTGCGAGCGTGTGCTGCTAGCGTGTGCTGCGAGCGTGTGCCGCGAGCGTGTGCTGCGAGCGTGTGCTGCGAGTGTGTGCTGCGAGCGTGTGCCGCGAGCGTGTGCTGCGAGCGTGTGCTGCGAGCGTGTGCTGCGAGCGTGTGTTTGTGTAGCGATCGCCAAACTGTACGAATAACCGCCGCGTTGTCTATTAGCGAGCTTTGTTTGCACAGCTAACAACTGGCCCCCTCGCGTCAATGCTACAAGCGAATAACAACTTTACTGACTACAATCAAAGCACAAAGTCGGTCTCAGAAAATAAAGACATCGTGGTAAGCGGCCATACAAGCTACCTTCAGGGTAATTTAAAAAATTGTGCGTGTTCAACGGGAAATGTCTTTATAGGACTCGCTCGTTGTGCGGTTAGGAGAATGTTGTTACAAACCAGGAATAATAAAATGGTTGTACGCTCGTCGCTCAGTGGCCGCACAGTACTTTGAGGTGACCTCACACTCCGCTGGTGGAACTTTGGGTCGACACATAAATCTGTTGGACGGAGTTTATTCATTATGTTGATCGTGTCACCATGAACAACTACGTACTGAAAGACCACTCCTACTGACCTTAGCATACATGCATAATTATGTTTTTGCTCGACTCATTGTAGTGTGGAACTTCTGCAACTATCCGTAATGTTGTGTGACTTCCGCGCCCGCCGCCGGCTCCGCTCTAAACTATTGTATTTATTTATTTATTTTAGTACATGAAGGACTTACAGCTAATAAAAACAAACAAAGCAACCTTCTTCATCTATCACAAAACATTGATATTTTTTTCAATATAACTTTTTATTAATGTCACCATTCCAATAGATTTTTTTACACCATATTAATGGTTTTTAACCTTGCATTGTTTTTATTATCATTTATTTTGGTGGACAGGCCAAAGTAATTCCAAACCTATTAAAGCAAAATCCAATATAATTGTGGCAACTTCATCAGTTCGTTATTTAAACGAACATTAATAAAATTGTAATATCCTGCAGATTTGGCACTGGCGTTTCTACATACATTAGTTACATTATATTGAATGTTTGCACCAGCTGGCAGCTGCCACCTCGCGTCATCGTCATCATCAACTTGAGATGAAACAGCGCGAGCCTCTGTCACATTCTTACCATTCGAGCCGGTCGGTACATAATATACAACGCTTTCCGAGGATAGGCGTCAGTACACGATGGTAATGTATTGTCCGTACCGATGCACCGGGCTTGTGTGCATATCGCATAATGTGTGGGTAGAGGGGGCGCCTCGCGCGGCACAGTGGTACTACGGTACTCTCCCACGTATTATTTTATGCAAACGACTCGCACCCGTCAACTTCACAATTTGTCCAAACAGATTGTTTTCGGAGCAAAATTCAATTCAAATTGATCGCTCCCGTCTGTGGGTGCGCTCACATAATGAAAGGAGCTTAATACGGTATCGGTAAACATTAGCATAAAGTATTCGCAAAAATTGCGTTCCGGGGTTGTGGCAGGCGGCGCGGAATCTTAATATCAGCCACTCCCCGCCTGCGCCTGCCCTCACTCCTCCCGCGCCCGCACCACTACGTGTCGTCTGCGGTGAATACGATGACAGAGTCGCGGGTAGAGTAGAAGGATCACGACAATCTCACACCGCGTTATTGGTTCTCGTCATGTTCGAAATGTTTGCCAGCACTGTCCTCATCAGAGTCGTGCGCCGCAAAGCACGGAAGGTGGAATCACGAACACGTTCGGTCCTTAGCATGCTAGCTAGTTACTGACGATGTAAATAGCGCGATTTCAAAAGCAGTGCATTGGTTTAACGCTAATAATTTACTTCTTAATGAAAAAAACCGAATGCATTAAGTTTACACTACCTCACACGTTAGGCGAAAAGTTGAATCCTGAAGACAGCACGGTGTTCTTGGGCGTAACTTTAGACGAAAAGGTTCAGTGGGGCCCACATATAGATAAATTGTCGAAGAAACTGAGCTCCGCAGCATACGCAGTTAGAAAAGTTTGTAATTTAACCGATTTAGAGATAGCCCGATTAGTGTACTTCAGCTATTTTCATAGCGTAATGTCGTACGGCATTCTGTTGTGGGGGAATGCCGCCAATATTCAGATCATCTTTGTTTTGCAGAAAAGCGCGGTTCGAACAATTTATAAGTTGAGTCCGAGACACTCTCTGAGAGAAAAGTTTAAGGAGATTAATGTAATGACAGTTCCTTCTCAATGTATTTATGAAGACCTTTTGAAAGCTCACAAAAATATAAAGAAATATAGTGATATTCACAGTATAAATACAAGGAATAAACATAGATTTATTGTACCCACAACATTTATAAGAAATTGCCAAAGTCAGTGATAGAACCAACCGATGGAAAGTTCAAAAACTACATCAAACGTGTCCTTATTAAAAAAAGCATATTACAAAATCAAGGACTACGTTGAAGATAAAAAACTGGCTTTAGTTCCTTCTGCGCATGCGGCTTCCCTGGTAGCTCATAAACTGCACAAATATGAGAATGTCTCTTATTTTCAATCTCATTTTTTCTCTTCTTTCGAATCAGATTTTTTACAATAGTTTTCAAATAATTTTATACAAATTTTGCTCAGAATAGTTACAGCACTGATGACACTATTTGTGTCACTTATTTAATTTAGTATTTTACAATAACTTCTTACCTTTGTATAGATTCTCATTTATCGATTGTTTGTGAATGTGTGAACATTGTAGGCTTTGTAGATTCCCAGCTGCTTGTTAACTTTTTATTTTATTCTACATTTTTTGTATAGTAAGCAACGACTTATTGTCGGGCCTACGCTGTCCCCCCATACTTAAGTACAAATGCTGTAACTATGATAATATTGTAATACCAAATGATTTGAAAAGAGTAACCATGGAGTTTCTTGCCGGTTCTTCTTCATAGGAAACGACCAACCCGAACCGTGCACCTTTTTGTCGACGTTTTATAAGTGCCCTTATAGGCCTATGTGAAATAAAAATTTTGATTTTGAAAACAAGGCTCAAGAAAATAGGTGGTTATACGCTTTATAATAAACTACCAAGACACATTCAAGAATTAAGCCTTAATAAACTCAATTTTTTTACAAAACTTAAAATTTGCCCGAAAGCCTTCTCTATATGACTATTTTTTATATTTAAGTTTAGTTAGTTTCACGATTGTCTGGCAGTTTGAGTACTTTTGAGGCAGCCTACCCAAATGTCCTTTCTTTGGTATTGTTCGTCGTGTCGTTGAGCTCCTTGGATTATGAGTCGAGCTACACGATCATTGACAAATGCTTGCACTGACTGGACAGGTTCACTCAAAGCTGTGTGATGACTTTAAAAGAGGCCACATACGTGACAGTGACCACTGAGTTTGTTTCGGATGTTCCTTTCAGAGTAGTCAGGTACGAAACATCGGCCCCATCTAGTTTTAAAACATGACATGATGTGACATGTAAAAGTGTTTTGTAAAACCAATTTATCGAAATAAATATGATTTATAACGATCACCATCCTTGTTATGCTGACTATTCAACAATATTATTTGCGTTGTATACGTTGTCGAACAGACGAATATACCATGGTGGCATATGGTTGTACTATAGGTACACATCTTCCTAACCCTTATGGGATTAAGGTGATGGCGATGTGTTGTTATGCTTATGAAGCTACGGATTATGTTAGTGTTGTAATATTGTCATAATGAATGGAATTGTGAATGAGTTACGCAGAGGTGTTGATATTGAACAGAAAAGACCACACCACTTGGCAGCACACACGCTTTGGACGTGTTTAGCTTGTAATGTGTGAGATTACGAACTTGTTGCCAGAAGTGGGTCTTCTGTTTCTATGGCTTGGTGTGATGGGCACTTGGTAGCGGTCGCGATTATGTGCAATTTTGTCAACGGGTTCTGAATGTCGCGACATTTATCAACGGAGCGTGCCGCTGAACTTCATCGCTCTCAACGATAATGCGTGTATAGCGCCGCCGCGCGCCGCCACGGAAACCAGCTCAATACAGAGTATGTATAATTATGTATATGTACATCATTACGTACATATACATAATTATAAATACCTATAGGAGGAGCTATGGACAAATGTTTGAGTAATTGTTTTGAGTCTGATAGTCTAAGGCAAAATATAAAATAGTTCATAGAGTGTATGAGTGCCGAGTGCCAGTATAGAGCGAATGCTTGGAACTGACCTCGCGCCGTACTATAACCTGCACAGTATTAGGGTAGCGCCACAACAGCGCTGTGCTGTCATCACTCCGCATAATGTGCCTATTGTAAGTGTGTCACTGTCGACACGACACGCGGCACAGTCGTGCGCCGCACTCAATGTTCGTGATATATGTAGGTCTAATAGGGGATTGCTTTATTCATATGGATTTTCGATAATGCTTTAACTAAATGATTACACACAGGTAAAAAAAATGAAACAACCGGCGTTTGCAATTATATACCTACCTACATTTTAGATTTTAAATACATCGACTATTTACTTGAATGGAACATATTTCACAGAAATACAATTCGATGAATTTTATAGTCACGTTTTTTAACAAACTTAACAAACAGTAGAATTATTTTTTAACGAATAGGTATTGCTTGTTCGGTGTATTTTTCTACGGTATTTTATTTCAACGAAAATGTAAAAGTAGACGTTATGCTATCCGTAATTATATAAATAAAGATACACATGGTGAATGCAAATGCGTTTATCGTACTCATATTTTTTTAAGTTTTTTGTAAACACTACACACCACATTAACATAAACAATGCATTGTGGCAAGGAAAACTTAGGATGCAAGAGCGAGCGAAGCGAGCTTAGGGCTTGGGGCACCCCGCCTCCAGACAGGTTAGGTTCCCTTAAACCCTGCAAACAGAAATAGGAGCCCCGCGTAGCGGGCTACGGCGACTACGCCTTATTACAACATTTTGATATTTACCGTGACGTTGAAACCTTCCGTTCACTCCGACCAAATAGGTTAGGCTAGAACTGTGACCGTCAAAATTGGTCGCAGTAATCAAATTAGGGCACTTCGACAATTATGAACCGCATAAACACAGTATGTATGTACGTTTATATGAAGTCACTATTAATGAGAATAACAAGATTACCCGCATTGTTTTTGTGAACGCGGTGTTGTTAAAACTTTTAACAACACCGCGTTCACAAAAACAATTTGTCAAAGGTATGAATTGAAACATTTAGAAACTGCCACTCGATAAAATGTTTTTCTTGGTAATAAGTTTTACATTAACTAAACAATATGAGAATAAAGAATATTTTATTTTTTGTTTTATGATATGAATATCGAAACATTAAATTTTATTTGTAACAAAAATCAATGATTTAATTTTTTACGAAGTAAGTATTCTGCGTATAGATTATTCTATGAAATGATAATATGAGAAACAAAATTTAATGAAACGTAATTCTATAAAACTTTTGTCTATAAAACAGTGTAGGTACAACCCGTAGGTAACATCAACCTTTTATGATTTTGAGATATAAAACTAATGAAGGTATGCTATACTGCTATTATCTTGATTGACAACGCAGGTACACACTGCGATTTTGTTTTTTAAGCAAATGTGACCAATTCACCCACACTGCATAGTACGAGTAGGCGCAACTCGCAAGCGCTGAGGCAGCCCTAGTGAAGCCCGTGCCCTTCGCAAGCAGTCACGCGGTGGTTTGTCTCGCTACAAACAGATCCGAAACCATTTGCATACATTTACATTTTCTTCAGCTGTTAAGAACAACGTCTTCCCCGCACCGCCCACCGTACGTGCGCTCGGCGTTGATATTGCTTGCGACGTTATTGTGCGCACTCCCTTATTTACGAGTCGCACTCTTTGCGGGGTACGCGAATCACAAGTAGTCGGAATATTAAGTGCGCGGGACGTGTGCCCGTTGTCGTCGCAGTCTAGCGGTTGCTATCACGCGATGATGTGGCTCATGATAACCGCAGAACGAATCGCTCATTCCACCAAGTGTCAGCACTGTTTTTGAACATAATTGTAATAAAATAAAAAAACAGTACCGATTAAATTCGATTTAAGTTGACACATACAATTGAAAGGTGACTTTTAGACTTTTTAGTGGCAAAAACGGAACCCTTATAGATTCGTCCTGTCCGTCTGTCTGTTCGTCCGTATGACACAGCCATTTTACTCCGAAACTGTGGGTGCCACATAGTTGAAAAAACAAAAACTGATAAAATGTGGGTTTGTAGAACGTAAAGAGAAATTTCAACGAAAATTGGTTTGAATAAGATTTGATATTTAGTTTTTGAGATATGGAACTTTTTTGTCAAATAGCAGTAGAAGCCTCTAGAGTAGAGCTTCCTGCTAGTGGACCAAAGATTAAAAAAAAACATAAATACGCATTATTAAAATTAATAATAATTATATACAGTATCCTAGGTAGGTGTAACCGCGCAGTTACGTGGGACTCAGTACCGTTTGTAGGAACCTATGTCTAGCACAAGCAACTTTCTGATGATGATGGTGCGGAATAATGAGGATGCTGTTGATTGAGCATCATCACAATCAGCAGGTATCGGCTAGCGTCTCCGTGTTTGTGAGAGTAGATTTTTTTTTAAAACCTTGCCTACACTAGTAATTTCTCCTGTATCTTGGGTGCGTTTTACAAACATTTAAACTCACATACACAAACAGCCAGACCCGGAACAAGTATCTGTAGGCCATACAATTTTTTTTTGTTCCGTGCGGGGATCGAACCCGTGACATGCAACGCAGCAGTCAATCGCTCAGCCACTGCGCAAACCGTGCAGCCAGTTCCATTGACTTTTAATAGGGAATAGGGGGCTGCTATACTCCATACAAACCACAACATTCTCCTTGATTAGAAAATTGCCAGACAAATAACCTTACATAAAAGAAATTGACGGGAACCTAGACTATTTTCCTTTTTTAAATTTTAATGTCAAAAATAATTGAATCGGCTCAGATTTCGAGGAGAAAAAAGGGGAATACGAAACGTCGATCTCGTCAAATTTTTTATGATATAATCGGTCTGAGATACAGCTGCTATCGCACTCTACTGCACGGTACGATAGTAATTAGAGAAATTGAATTCATAGAGAAAGAAATTGAATAGAATTTCATACGGCTGTTGTGTTATTGGGATAAAAGTGAACGAGATGCTTTACACAGCGCAACGGCAATAGTTTCTTCAAATACCTATTTTTCAGGCCATGTTCCCTCTTAAGCATCTCCGTTTACGATGGATGTAATTTTCAGATGTTTTAATAAAGATATTGAGATGATGATGACACACAATGATGTGTGACATGTTTATTACATGAAAAGAGATTCACATCACTTGATGTTATTAATTTCCTTTATTTATTTTTTTACAAATAATTTATATTTTTAAATATTTCTTATAAAAAAATATATAAAACCATTTAAAAATATTAAAAAAATTGTAGCCCACCGGTATCGGGAACAGAGTCCAAGCTACCGGTGGTCAGGGCTCCAGAGAGAAGAATCTCCTAACAATACGAGCCGTGTCCAGGAGTACTGCTTTCTGAATCAAGTACTTGATCGAGCTGCCTAACGAGAGCCTCCTCAGGTATTGGTCGAGGCTCTTGGCAATTAAGCCATGGACTGATACAACTATCGGCACAATGATCGCTGAGTCCACATCCCACATGTCGAAAACCTCGCGAGCCAAGTCAAGATACTTGATTTGCTTATCTTTCTCGGCTTTCACGAGGTTCTCATCATGCGGGAGCGTTATGTCAACAATCATTGCGCGCCGCTCTGGTCGATCCACCACCACTATATCAGGGTTATTGGCTACAATAGTCCTGTCAGTGATGATCGTACGCTCGCTCGACCTCCCGAGTCCATTCACCCTTGGCATAGCCATAGCTAACAGGCACCGACCAGATGCTTCACCAGAACGAACACATGGCATCATCATCCGGTAGGCGCGTGTCAGCCACACCTTGGTCCGGTCGCTCCCAATCCCTATAAACTCACCTTTCATGTCTTTGGAATGTGCGATTCTGAGTGTATCAATCCACCCGCCGCTTATACCTACGAATATGGTTTGCCCATACATACACCTTTCTGCTTCAGGAAGTCGATGCGCTCTGTGATATGGGACATGTAGTCTCGAGGACTGATATCAGTCCCCGAGAACGCCCGCCTCATGAAACGCGTCACTCTAGGGCGAGTATTGCCCTCCCTGAAGCAGATCAGTTTGCCGATGAGTGCTCTGGCCCCACCAATACATCGTTCAATCCTGTACTGCCATGCCGGCACGACTGGTTTAGGTCGTGTAGCTCTGTCATCAGAAAATTTGACAAGAGCTACACGACATGCCGCTACAGCCGCACAATACAGGATTGAGTGAGCATCGGTGAGGTCTTCGCAAAATAGTTTGACAACTGCGAATCCAGAACAGCCACCAGTGCCCTATTTTTGTTATGCATGGGCAAACGAGGTATGCGTGGTCTAAGGTCGGGTTGCATGAACCGATATTCTCGAATCGCACCCTCCAAAGCACTCCTCATTTCCTCATTGCACTGGGTACTTACATTAGTAACCATGTCATTACTCTCGTCGTTATCACAGTTTGGTATTATGGTAGACTGTGGTGGAACCACAGCCTACGGCGGCGTGGCAATGACATGGCTACTTTGCATTTTAGTCCGCAAGCGATCAAGTACAGTGTCATCCAACATACGATCCATGATCCGATAGTCGTTGTGCCGACACGTTGACACCTGGCTCAAACACCTGAAACAGAGAGAGCATTCGAAAACGGTACGCGGTCAGGTTGTTTCGCCCTCTGTAGCCCCATAGTATGCGCGCATGACAATTGCATTAATGGATTGCGTCCATCGCATGCGCTGCACACTCCCACCGGGAGCTGGGACCCTATCAGAGGCTGGTGGGCCTCGAGGTCCTAAGCCGTCTGGCGGCTGGCGTCCTCCCTGCCGACGAACAGGTGGTGGCGTCGTGGGCGGAGAGAAATAGTCGTCGCTCGAGCTCGACGCAACTGCCATTTTTTTCCTTTATGTTTATTGTTATAAAATGGTTTCAATTTACTATGGTTGTTGTAAGAATTTGAGAAATTATAATATATAAAAAGGGAGATTAGGTTCCAGACTGTTTAAAAATAATATCATCATCATCATCATCTGCCTAGCCTTTTCCCAACTATGTTAGGGTCGGCTTCCAGTCTAACCGGATGCAGCTGAATACCAGCCTAAATAATCTGTTTAAAAATAATAATTTACCGAAAATTCATTCCATTCCTTCCAACGGTCACGATTCTGTGCTACTTCTTTAAGGAAGACATCCAGTTCGTCCCGCCATCGCCGTTGTTATATATCCCCTTCGTGGTTATTAATTTAATAAGGAATATTTACTTATAACATTTTGTGTGTTTTATCGTTTCTTTTCAAGTTTTGTGTAAATTAATACTTTCTTAAATTATAATAATGTATTCATTGTAAATGGCAAGGAGAGTAGTAGACACTAATAACATAGTGGCGGCTGGTATATTTTGCACACTATAACTTTGTTAGTATAGAACTCAGAAGCCATGACATAACAAAGTAGTTATTACATGACATACTGAAGTAGCTCCCTAATGTTGTGCGCTCCTCTAGTCCTCTAACAATATATATATATTTTTTTTTTAATAATACCTTTTTTTAACACTTGTTCATAGTAAGTTTAGAAGGCCCTTGTTTTTTTGGGTTTGCTTCATCAATTAGGTACTGTAACTGAAGATCATTGGTACAGAAAGATTCGCATTACGGTAGAGGGGGGGAGAGTGTCCGGATGAACTAGAGGAGCAGTGTCACTACAAGCAGTTAGTAAAACATCACGACACGCGACCAATCATTAATATCAGAGCGAGGGCCGAACGACGCGCAATTAATGTCATTTCACTGCAGAGACATAAACGAAACGAAAACGTTCCAACAAATTAAAGTGGGCTTTGAGATAATCCGGTAAGATTTAAATTCCGGCGTTAACTAAATGAACGGGCGCGGTGTCTACGCGACTGGCGGCTTGCCAGACGCGCACAGGCCGTGGGTGGCGAAAAATAGCAAAATGCCGCTAAAGGCTCTCCACACTGCACTCTGCGGCACACACTTAGTATAAACTACAGTAGCTCCACTTCATGTAACAAGCTTGCTATAAACGCTGAACAAAATACTAGAACTGGGCGTTTGTACAGAGGGTTTGAGGTTCAACGCTGTCCATGGTGGGTTCTCGTGGACCTTCGACATCACTTGCTCTGTAAACACACAGCTGACTCAGCTGTTCAGCTACTGAGCTGCTCAGCTGGTTATGCTTTGAAAGCCCAGCTCAGGACAGGAGTGCACACCGTTCTCAAATTGTACAAAGCCGCATTACTGTCGCGGCCATATTTCTTTGTAAACGACTATTGCTGTAATTATTTGTGTTAAACTTAACAAGTTACTGTAACAGCCGCTTGCCAAACAAAAGGATACTATAGATGTTATGATGTCCGACACGCAATGGTACCTTCTCGTGGGATGGCTAGCGATCTAGTCAACTGTGTGGCGGCAGTTCAGAACATTCACAAGTGGAGATGGATAATTTCATGTGTATGTATTTTTAGATCAGTGCTTGTCAGCATCGACATGGATCGCTTTCGTATTTCTGTTACTGTGTAACACTGAGAAGAACTACTTAATTAGTTCTTAGTTCATTAACGTGTACATCTTGCTACATCGTTCTCACATAATGTACCATCTCAACATGAATGATGTAACCAAGGTTTTGTAACAATATTATGATTTAAAAGAGTGTCCATGGAGTTTCTTGCCCGTTCTTCTCCATAGAGATCTACGTTAGGGAATGGGCAACTACAGTACTTTCACAGTTTTTATGCCGCGTGACTGGGACTGTAGCTACATTTAATTGTTGTCTTTGTTTCGACAGTTCAAAAGTGCCTGTACCTGGCCTATTTGAAATAAATGCTTTGATTTTGATTGCATGGCAATTTAATTAAAAAGTTAAATGCTACCTTCATGCTTCATTCAGAGGCCGTTTTAGTTTTATTGTCTTTCAATATCTACAACAAGTGAACCCACTTTATATGAGAGCATTCTATTTCCGATGCATCTCATAGCATATTTGCCTCATCTTAGCCGCAGTTTACGTCACCCGTCATCTCTTAGACTACTAGGACCTAGAAAACTGAAATTTTGCACAGAGGTTCCCTTTATAGTGTAGACAAGGAATAAGGAAGGATTTTTATAAATTCAACCCCTAAGAGAGTGAAATGGGGTGTTGAATTTTCTGTGAAACTTTTTATTCTCGGAGTCAATTAACTTTAAAATTGTGGACAAACTCTTCAGTTAAAATTATGAGATATGTGTATCACAGTGTTTTCAAAATCATCCTCAAATTTAAAATTCAATGTTCTGACTGGCTGACTGATATATCAACGCACAGCCCAAATCGCTGGTCCTAGATATATTAATTTTGTACGGTGTATTCTTTGTGTTCCTTATATTTCAAGAGCAATAGAGCGGACGGATACTCTGCCACGGAAATATCCCAATAACAATAATCTAAACCCAGACTATCTTCCTTCTTATATCTATCTTTCTAATCTAGTCCCAGTTGATTTGCAAAGAGTGCGATAAGTGTGTGATCGGTCTGCGCAGACTCACACGTCAGCTTAATGTTACGGTGAAGATGACGCTTGTCGCGCGACACGGGCGACAAGTGGTGACACGCGTCGAGGAGAGTGCGACACGACGTGACCTTTACTCGTCATATTTATGTAGGCAAGGCGCAAGAAATTAATATTCGTAGAAAAAGCTCAAGTCATCGAGTGCTGCCGGGTTAGGGGTGAGAGGGGCGGGCAGACACGCGGGGGTTAGGGCACAAATCGTAATAAAACTGAGATATGGGGCAATAATAGTCTGGCGGCGATATTAAACAGTGCTGAAATATTTTATAGCGGTCTTGTAATACTTAATGCTTGCGCGGCGTCGCAGCACCGGACTCACTGCAGGCGCCCGAGAGCCCTCGGTCACAAATCATCTTGTACATATTTTGTACCTATTGACAAAGTCGATCTATTAAGTCTACTTAAATTTTCCCATTGCCACACTGCCTCCCTCTTCCCTACTTTCAATGCAATTTTCTGGCTACAGTTTTTATAATGATTTCATTGTTTATAGATAAGCATTACCTATTGTCTGATGAAATAATAAAACAGACAGTTAGTCAGTCCCTAAATACAGCAAACGATAAAACATCGGAACCCTGGACACGTGACAATATTGAGTAAAAATGAAAGTTCCAGGCCCGCGATGCCACCCGCTCACACACCCGCTTCATAGTGCAGCATAAAGTTCCAGGCCCGCGATGCCACCCGCTCACACACCCGCTTCATAGTGCAGCATAAAGTTCCAGGCCCGCGATGCCACCCGCTCACACACCCGCTTCATAGTGCAGCATAAAGTTCCAGGCCCGCGATGCCACCCGCTCACACACCCGCTTCATAGTGCAGCATAAAGTTCCAGGCCCGCGATGCCACCCGCTCACACACCCGCTTCATAGTGCAGCATAAAGTTCCAGGCCCGCGATGCCACCCGCTCACACACCCGCTTCATAGTGCAGCATAAAGTTCCAGGCCCGCGATGCCACCCGCTCACACACCCGCTTCATAGTGCAGCATAAAGTTCCAGGCCCGCGATGCCACCCGCTCACACACCCGCTTCATAGTGCAGCATAAAGTTCCAGGCCCGCGATGCCACCCGCTCACACACCCGCTTCATAGTGCAGCATAAAGTTCCAGGCCCGCGATGCCACCCGCTCACACACCCGCTTCATAGTGCAGCATAAAGACGTGGTCTGTTTTATTAGTTAAAGCGTCGCGTCGCCCTCACCACTTATTTATGTTAAAGGAGGATACGCCGTAAGATGCCTTCTCGAGTCTGCCCTTCCCAGGCGCTACTACTCACTCTGAACTCTTAATATGTTTCGCAGGCTTTGCGATGTTTTTGTTTACTGTGGCATTATACAGTCGAAGTAGCAGCATGCATCGACGCCGGCTAGGCGTACAGAACACTGCACGCCTAGCCATCTCTTTTTATTTATATGGCAAGTGTTACAAAGTTAACCTTCTGGGCCATCTTTAACTGTCTGTTCTGCAAGGCAAGAACAAATCTAGCGTGGATAGTAAATGAGTGAGGCGGGCAGTTGTGGCCACACAGTAGACAGACGCGAGGCAACCCCGTGGAACTGGTTATATTGAACTTGTACCTACTGTTTCTTTAAAATAGCGACAGGGGTTAGTGCAGCGTTTGGTAGTTGCCAACGAAACTGAAGATATCATGTTGTTGCAATCTACAGGGTGTAAACGGACCCTTCAAGAAGCTGTCAACCAAGCATTATGTACATCAAACTAAGTAACTTTACGCAAAAATTATTGCTGGGAAACGACTTTTATTTTTGGGGTGAAAAATCATGTTTTAAAACTATACAACATTATTTTTAGTATATGCGAAACCTTAATAAAGTTTGTTCAGAATAAGTAACTGAATCGAATCCAATCATTTTTAACCCATGTGATATCTTGTCCCAAAAATACTTAAAAAAGGCTACAAGTTGGACACCGAGTGACACTAAGTACCTATCGCATTCATTTAGGTACCTACTACCAAATTATTATTATTAATGAGCTCAAGACGACACTGGAGGAGCGAGCGTGGCGGCGCCGCGTGGTCACCACGTTTTTACGCGGACAACCAGATAACAAAACAAGCTTATAACTTTGTAATTTTTCAAGATACAGTTTTGAAATTTGGTACAGAGATTATTTACATAAAAATACTAGACACGTGTTTCAGGTTTCGCATATACTAAAACTAATGTAGTATAGTACGGGGGTCGTGGAGGTGTTTTAAGTAAAAATCTTACATTAAAAAATTTTTAAAAAAAGAAACTTGTGAAAAAGTTGGAAATTTGACCCCCAATATCTCCGAACTAAAAGGTTCCCAGGTATAGTCTAGAACAAAAAAATGATCGCAAAGAGGGGAGAACAACCCACCTATCTACCCATGACTGGCTGTAAAACTAACTGGTACTTTGCATCGACCGGAGAGATTTTTACGAGTGAAAACGGTATCCAGCAAAAGTAAACTTTTGAATTTTCGCTCAGATTTGCACAACATTATTTTCCTTAAGCAGTACATACCTAGCGTTATTTCAACTTTGGTCAGCGTGTGTTACTTAGTGCGTCGCGTTCGTGTCTCGCGGTAGTTCGTGTCGGCGCCCTCTTGCGGAAGTAATGAGCACATTGCTGACCGCCTGGAATTTAATATGTCTTCCCTGAGGAGCGACCCTCGGCCGCCGAGAGGATTTGTTTGTTTATCTTACAACAATGCTAACTGTTATCATAACATAACATAACAACTGGTGCATTAGGCTTAGCAATAAGCTTATTAATAAGGCTTAGCATGCTAAGCCTTATTAAGGTATGAATAGTAAAATAAATAAAAACTATTTACTGAACAAAACTGTTACACTTTCTTACTAATTTATTGTAGGTACTTCACAACAGTAATTAAGTACCATGTCAACCAATGGTAAAACAAGTCCAACAAACAGTGAACTCAACCACAAACGAGTGCGGCAGTAACTTGGACAAACTAGTGAACCATTCCTCCTGGAGTCCTGGCGCACGATAACACAGTTACAACAGATTACCGTGCTACAGACGCCGACTGTATGAACACACCGACATTATGAATCACGTGAGTCGTATTAATGGGCGACAATTAAAACAAAGGGCTGCGTTCAAAAATTTGAAAGTGTGCGGAATATCCCACCGTAATGCTGGTTTCACACGAGGGCAGAACTGTGAGGCACAGCAGTGGGGAGCACAGTACTGCTACTGTTTGAACGCACAGAACAGTACTGTCTTGACAGTAACCAAGGCAGAACAGTTAATAGCTCGCTGGTCTATTTTTTCGGAGCAGTTTGCTCCCCCACCACCTTTGTCGCTCGTCTGTCTTGTGGCTGGACTCGTGTGAACGGAAGGGCAGTGCAGTGCAAAGAGCAGGACAGTGTGAGTGCGCGCGTCCTGACTTGTTTTAAGTTTTTATTTCCTATTTATTTCAATTTTGTTTGTTCTGTCTCACTGTTCTGCCTCACTGTTCTGCCCTCGTGTGAAACCAGCATAAGTTATCTTTATTGCGCGCGAACCGTGCCAAGCCGCGCAGAACCGCGTCGCGCCGCTGGTGTCCTAAACCACTACCCAACAGCGATCCAATTAAGCGGCGCGTCGCACTTCACAATAAAAAGGGCACGGTTCCAAAATCCGGCGCGAATGAAATCCACACGCGCGTGCAATAATACGCGCGCACTAGTACGCGGCGCGCGGCCGCTGCGTAGTGACGCGCCACGAATCACCGTGCAATGTTGCGGCCGGTTAGAAAAGTATTAAATGTGGGGCGGTCAGGTTCGGATGGAGATTTCCATTCCATTGGGCTTAAAACTTTTCATGACAAAGAGGATTACTTCCACGGTTGCATATCAACATACAATATTTATAGCATATCACTCAGGTCTCCACACATCGTTATTTCAATTACTCGAATGTAATGTGCTGCTTATCTGCAGTTCCCTTAAAAGTTACAATACAGAAATAAAAATAAATAAACAAGGCAAACAAACCAACTAAGTTGAACATGACGTTCAATAAGGATGTGTTCACACGAGCGACCGCGCACCCTCGTCGTGCAACGCGACAAAAAGTTTTTCAATTAGTTGACCAAAACCACGCGCCCCTACACTACTGCTATCGCCTGATATGTCCGACTCCATCCACTTTTATACTCCAAATTAAATTAGTTTTCCACCATACGAATCTACTCGTCTATTGGTTTTGTCCGTATACTCTGCTATTTGATCTGCTAAAAGCATTTTAAAGTTTCCGGTAGTAGCGGAGTGTATCACCCAGTATAACGTGGTATCACGCTACGTCGCGCGCCGACGATATGTGAGACGGAGCCGCGATGTACCGCGGGGTCCGCGGGTTGCGGGAATGAATGAGTGCCTTCGGGTTTTCTTAGTAGATATTTCATATTGTTTCCAGCAGTTACAAAAAATATAAATGTATAGCTATTCATATTTCTTTAAATTGCCAATGTCGCCGCCGCGTCGTGTTAAAATAACGATAATGATTAATGTCTTTATACCTCTATAAAGATAATTAATGGTTCCGCTACAAACATCATCCTATTTGTAATACATAATATAAACAGTCCATCGTGCACATACATTTTCAATATAGCTTCATTTGAGAAAGCTATTAAGATTATAATCGCGGGCACATCTATAATGCGTCAATTAGTATGCGTGCGTGTGTGCGTGTGTTACTGTATCACCTCCTCACAGATAAGGCCGCGTGTGCGCTGTTACTGCGGCTGTTATGATCATTACTAGCGTTATTTCTTCGTAATTGACATTCGAAAACAAAACAATTTCGAAGGCTAAAGCTGCGTGTTTAAAAGCGGCGAGCTGCGCGCGCCCCGCGGCGTTGCCTGTTACCTCTGGTGGTGTTGTGACCTCCGCGGCGTTGCCTGTTACCTCTGGTGGTGTTGTGACCTCCGCGAACACTAATGAAAATTATTTTAAATCGTATTACATCAATAAAGTCATAAAATATGCAGCTGTGCTGTGTGGGTATAATGTTCCGTTTATTAATGATGATGAAGACGCCATATAAATTGAATTTATCGATTAAAATCCAACAAATTACTCATTGATACCGAACATTAAAAGTTTTATAACGTTCCGTTTTGTGTTTGTTCAGTTGGTTTTAGAATTTAAATAGAGTTATTATTTTCTCGTATTGGAGGTATCTAATAAGATAGGATTGGAATGCAATATTAATATTAGCACAATTAGCACGAATCGAGTGCAGGCGCAACACGCACGCGTCCGCACGACGCACGCCGAGCGCTGCGAACACCGGCGAGTACATTATGTTATAGGAGACTATGTATTAGAGTGAGTGTCGTGAGCGAGTCATGTTTATAGCCAGCTATGATGTACTATAATTCATTACCGGTATAAATTACTCGCCGCCCTGTGTTATTACTGGCTTACATTAATTCGTCAAGTGTGGTCCGGCCCCGCCTCCGCGTCAGCTTCAATTAAATAACATTACACGAGACAGCCCGTACTGCTCCGACCACTCGCGACGACGCCAGCCTACGTCGAGAAGAACCACTTTGAAAAGAAAACCTCTCTCTACATTTAGTGGTTTTGTAATTAGTCTTGAAACGTTAACTTGCTGATTACTTTAAAATAAATGAATGATGTGAGGTGTCACACATTGTTGTGAATTATCAGATACTATTCAACACGCATTCTGCGTCTCTAGGTTTAGTTAACTTTCCGCCATTGCACGGAGTGGACCTTCTGCAGTCGTGTATTTACTACCAAATTAGCTTCACTTGACGCAGAGCACAGAGTTAGATTAACTGTCCCGGACACGACGGCATGACGGCATGACGGCACTCGTCCCGCGGCGGCGCGCATTCATAATAACACGCTATCATTTACAAGCTGTACTTGGAAGCTTCTCCCTGCTGCGTAGCTACCGCCAACTTATCCGATACACCAGTGAACTATACAGCTCCACCGTACCCGATACCCAATACAAACCTTACGATGTGCATGAAAGCGAGAAAACGGAAATTAATATGTCAAGAAAGGAAACATCGTGGGTTAGTGTAGTAGTAACCAGGAGTGTTATGAAAATGGAAAGCGATGCGTGCGTGCGAACGGTGGGTGGTTGGAGTAGCGTGCGGTGGGTTGCTGGTTACGTTCCGCGGCGCAGCGAGTTATGTAAACAAGTCAGACTAGAATCTAAGTCTAGACTAAACAATGAGCGACTTGTCCGAGCACCACCGCGTGTATTGCATTTCTGAAATATCATCATTCTCTTGCCCTAATCCCAACTCATTTGGGGTCGGCGCATTTCTGAACTAATGGGAATATTTTTCCCACTAGTCCTACGATTTCATTTCATTTATGGTACAAAATCGTAGAACTAATGGCATGGGCGTACCCACGGTGGGGCAAGGTGGGGCACTTGCCCCCTACCCTGCTCTCTGACCCGAAGATAGAATTTTTAGGCAAAATTAATATAATGACAAAATTAAATATTCATTTGGGTACTTTAACATTTTTCACATTAAATAAAAACTTGGTTAATGTCAACAATGACAGAAAACCGTCTTGTCGGCTTCTGTATAATGAGTGTGCATAGAAAGAGGGTTCTGGAAGCACAACATACGTTTGAAAACTAAATTTTAGCTAGATGTAGCCAGAACCCTCGCAGGTTATTATTGAAGTAAGGTATAGTGCAGTCTATACAACGTATCAGTCAGTAAATAAAAAGCATTGTTAATTTTCTACAACTTAGTTTATTTACTTCTGCTCTTTAAAACTAATCGGGTTTTTGTTTACTACGTTTTGGCGTAGGTCATACATTCACACTGCAAAACTCGCACCAATTCGAATTTCCCCGCTTTGGATTTGCTAATAGTAGTATATTGGCACGAATAGCATAGCATGAGGTTACTGTGCGAGTTTACACTCGACGATCATGTAAGTAGTAGGATATTGGCAAGGACACGTAGGAGATCAGAAAGAAGGATAGTACAGACTCACAAACTAGTCGCAGTTATAATAAGCCTCACGCACGACACACGAGACATTGCGCAGTTCTCACTGATGGGTGCGCGCGCGCTGCTCTTGTTGAACTCAATGTATTTGTTCGTGTTGCTTTACGCACTGATTACAAAGTCAAAAAAAACTCAAACTCAAACTCAAAGCATTTATTTCAATTAGACCATCACAGGCACTTTTGAATGTCAAATAAAACAAAAAAAAAAGCGAAGCTACAGTCACAGACACAAGGCATAATAACTTGAGAAAGTACTGTAGTTGCACATTCCAAAGCGTAGATCTCTATGGAGAAGAATGGGCAAGAAACTCCATGGACTCGTTTAAATCAAAATATTCTTACAAAATCTTAGTTACATCGTTCATGTTGGGATTATACATATATGTGAGAACGATGTAGAAAGACGTGCACATTAAGAGCGGCCGGAGTAAAAGATAAAAACAACAATGAAAAAATAAAGTAATTAGAATAAACCGTGGCAGCTAAGACCTGGAAGGACACCACTACGGTGCACACGCATCCAGCTTGTGTCCTCGCGACATCGCGGATCTTATCTTGATCTCTGGATCTTATTTTGTCTTTCTTGGAAGCGATTCCGAGATGATCCAAATATAAGATCAGAATAAGAAATGAGTCAATCTTGAAACATCATGATTTCTGTGTCAGAGTCTTCAATGGTTGTGAAGTAAAATTGCTTATTTAATACACTCCACATTCCAGGTGGGCTAACCGATTAATATCAACACGTTATACTAATAGAATTTATATTGCAACGTTTCAATACACATAATTGCCATTGGTTATTGAAACACAGCTGCGTATCCCTGCGACTGCGCGGATATGATCGGGTTCGTATCAACAAGCTACGCCTCGTGGCTCCGCCTGTAACTGCTGCTAACTGCCGCGCTCTGCTATTAATCATCGCAGTTTCTTGTTAACCATTTGTGCTTTGCCAGCGATTACTAAATTAACATCTCCGTTGCGGAGACAGGACATGACGTTAATCCAATCAGTTCGTAACCCGTTTAGTACAATAGCGCTTAGTAGGTATTTTACGTTCCTAATGCACGAAGCAGTCTCTTGAATAAAATAAGTACTGGTAACCGAACAGTCCCTTCATCGCTTACTTTAATGATGCAATCCTATCAGTAGTAACTGCGCATGCAGTGCTGATATGGTTAACAACTGTTAGGAGCTCCTACAAGCTTCCTGCCAACCATCAAAGTATCCGTTTCACGTAACACTTGTGACTATTCCCACACCGTAAGCCGCGGATGTTTTATTTGGATCGCCGTCCAAGTGCCCACCGTGTGGGAGTAACGCGCCGCTTCCATACCAGTTAATCTCTCACATCGTAACGGTTCAAACGGTTTTAATCGCCGAGGCTGTCCGGCGCCGATCCATCATCAGTCGGAGTCGGACAGGCGGACAGGCGCAATGGCCGACGTCTGGAGCGCGGCCCGCATGTGTCGCGCTGATCGACTATTCATCAAAGCCGTGCCCCACTGGATGATGGCGCTGAATCTTAATGATCCTGGACCACACCAGTATGGACGTGGGCGCATCACCGTTTGTTGCACTATTAATATCAATCAGCTCCCGCCTTACATCTACAGCAGTAACAAAACTGTTGCACACCTCGCCAAAATAGACAAAAGCAATCAGAAACCTGACCGGAACGATTCTAACCTCAGTTGTCAATTTTGTAAGTTGGTTTCTCGCAGTCTTTCGATCGTCGTTCTACCTACCTAATCTAATCCAACGGAATGCAATTAATGACCAACTACTAGTACTAGCGATAGTTACTAGTTACAAAGTAGTAGACATCAGTCGGTATAATTAACTAGCACCTATTGTACTGTATATTTGTGTACAGTATCGATGAAGCGTGCTACGCGCGCCTGGCATGCCGCCCGTACTTGCGACGTGTGTGTGTCTGTCTACGAGTACGGTGAGTGACGCACTAAGAACTCGCGTATGTTTTGATCTATGCTTTCGTCGAGACATACCGTCTGCGAGAAATAAGGAATGCGCTTTTGACCTAACTATGCGTAGTGTCGGATACGATGGGTGTTTTTCAACGCGCAACACTGACAGACCGCAACGATTCCCTTTGCTGTCCCCAAGTGGAAAACCAAATTAAGTGGAAAGGTGTAGAGAGGTGCTAACGCCTGCGTTCGGAACCCACCTACGACACGGATAAAATGATAACCATTTTTGATTGAACACGAGCGTACCGAAAGCAAAAAGAATTTAGTAGTTAAATTGAATTATCTTTTGCAAATTATAAGGCTGGCTGAAAATTCAATAATAGTCTGTTCCGGCAAATGAAGTGAGGTTTGAAATGAAAAACAATGAATATGCATCGCGGCCGAAGTGTATTGGGGCAAGGTCAGGCGAAACGCGACATGCAGCCCCCCCACCCGTACCCGCCCACTCCCGCTTCACACCTGCACGCACGTACAGGCATTTTTTATGGCGGTCACACCACAGTAACACTGAACACCAAGAGTTTCACTGGCACAATGCTAGACGGTGAAACAAACTGTATGACCATGTATGTATGTTTTTCTACGCCGCTGCCCTATTGCATTAATTTAGCTGCGGATACTAAGACTTGGATTAATTCTGCGGGACTCATCGAGCTTCAATATTTTGGCACTTTACATGTGGTCACTTTGGACTAAGGCTTTCAGGAGTTGCAGTGTTTGGGAATATTTGGCGTATCCCAACAACAACAAAAATATCTAGCGATGTGGCGTGGGCGCAGCTTCGTCGTGTGATGTCCCGTGGCCGCAGCAACCGTAGCGGACCGGACGTTGTGACTAGCGTCAAGCGACACGCGTGCGTCTCTTGTTTCCTTCCCCCGAGTACCGTCGCGTGGCAAGTCTTGTCGCTATAACTCGTGGCAAGCTAAGCAATTTCTTTCATTTGTCGCTACATCTATGACGCTTGAGCGTGTGGCTAGTGGCCCGGCGGTAACGGTAGCAAATCGGGCGTCCGTCGGCGCCGCGCTGATCCCTCCGCGTGACCTCTCGCTCTGCAGTGTGCACGCCAACACGCTGCCAGTACAGTAGGGTGGCACGACACGGTGAGGTGGCGCATACTGACTGCTTACAACCGACGCCGACACCATATCTTACAGCTTATTATTATCTATACTTACGTGCATCATATTCGCGTTTGCTCCGGATATTGAAAAACATTACGGTAATAATAATAACTTATTACTTTAATACATTGTGAAGGATGGCACGGTTGACATATGTCACCGTCCGGGAGAATCGATCCGACACATTATTTCTGGGTGTTCTCGTCTGGCTAACGGAGAGTACTTACATAGACACAACCTCGTTGCCAAGATTATCCACCAGCAACTTGCTTTGAAGTACAACCTTGTGGAATCAGAAGTGCCATACTATAAGTATGCGCCCGACCCAGTTCTCGATGATGGTAATATCACGTTGTATTGGGATCGATCTATCGTCACTGACAGGACTATTGTTGCCAATAAACCTGACATTGTGGTGATAGATCGATTGGAGCGTCGCGCAATTATTGTTGATATAACGGTTCCGCATGACGAGAACCTCGTGAAAGCAGAGAAAGATAAACAATTCAAATATCTAGATCTGGCTCACGAGGTTGTCGATATATGGGACGTGAGTACAGCAGTCATTGTGCCGAAAGTCGTGTCAGCCAATGGCTTAATAGCCAATATCCTCGACCAACATCTGAGGAGGCTCACGCTTGGCAGCTGGATCAAGAGCTTGATTCAGAAAGCGGTACTTCAGGACACGGCGCGTATCGTTAGGAGGTTCATCTCTCAAGAGCCCTGACCACCGGTAGCTCGGACCCTGTTCCCGATGCCGGTGGGCTACTATTTTTATATTTTAAAATGTTTTTTTTTTATATTACTTTGTATAGAAATATTTAAAAATGTAAATTATATGTATAAAAAAACAAATAAAGGAATAATAATAACTTATACTAATTATTACATTCCTGAATCATTAGGTATGACTTTCATCAACATCTTCACTGGCTTAGTCCTTCTTAATAAATCCACAGTTAATGAATCTTATTTCTTATAAATACCATTTTTCCATTGCCTGCGCATCATTCCGCCGCAATATTTTCGGTACCTGCGCTACGCTGTAGTAACTCTGCGCTCTGCTCGACTGCTCGTGTTGTGGTGTAATGTATGATACTGTTGTGTGTGTATTTAAATTAGTTAATTAAACCATTACTGTTTGACGTGCCTAGTCTACGTATATACGTACGCTTTGTTCGAGAAATGGACGCCTAATTTTTTAAAGTGAGACTGTGGGTGAACTTTTTGTAGCGCCTCGTAGCAAATGCTATTTGCGTTTTTAGTAGCGTAGCGACGTCGAAAGAAGGCTGCTTTTTTATTAGTACGTTGTTACACATAACTAGTTAACAAATTGTTTATCTTTTGGCGTATATATCTACTCAGTGAATACTGAAAATTTACTTGGGTCAAAGGTTAGATAAAAGTAGTGAAGTACTTACTTCACTACTTTTTTGACAAGTTGGGAGGAGCACCTGCACATTAATTATTGCATAACCGCTGATTAGTACCTATCATCCCTACATCGTGGTCCGGTGTCACCGGCTACTTAGCGCTCGTGGTCGGGAGTCAGTCACGCTGACATCAACGTCACACGTGACAGCGGCGCCCGCAGCTGATGGATTAAGCACGTCCCCCTACCTCGTCCCGCACTCGCACCTCAACACAACGAATCACCTATTCACCACCTTACAGAATACTGACAGAAGTTTCACTCACCACAAATCTTAATATCTCGCAGCAAAGGAGATATTTATTATGTATCTACTGAGTTTCTTTAGTTGCGCGAGTTGTTGTGATAGTGCACTAAGCGCGGATTTGTACAGTGAAACTGAACGCGATCAGCACTTGGCGTTCAACAGCTATCATTGTCCATATTCCATAGCAATAATGATGATACGGTCAGCTCTTAAGTAAGTAAGTAATTTTTATTTTGCAAATATGGGTACAGTACATGGTGATAAACAGATAAAAGGTAGGTTCAGCCATATTTTACCAATAGGCAAGCAACAGACACACTGAATAGTTTTAAATCACAAACTCATCTAGAACACAATTAATATTATAAAGATAGACAAAAAACCTTTTTTCTTCAAAATTCTTTCTAGGTAAGGAATTCGTTGACAGTATAGTATGCGTTAAGCGTTAAGCGTTTAGCGTTTAGCTTCGGAGCCGGCTTTTAAACAGGTTCTCTTGAGCGCGGTTTAGATTGTTGATTTTCTAGAAATTAAAATTTTCCTACTTTTCTCTGTTAAGATTTATTTAAACCCGTTGAATGACTATTTCATGAAAAAGTCATTCAATGGGATTAAATGAACTTAGAAGGTTGTATTTATGATTTTAATGATTGTAGCTCTATTTTAATAGTATGTTTAGAAATTAGTCAGATCCGACGTTTTTGTCAGTCAATTTGTGATTAACAGACAAATTGTCAATTTTGGACACTGAGGCACCACATTCCACCTTAAGGTGAACGCGTCAGGCTAAGCCACCAAATTCAAATTTTCTTACGTTTAAGAACGACTATTTCATGAAAAATGATTTTTTCATAGTTTACAATGGGATTATATGAACTTAAAGGGTTGTATTGAATGATTATAATACTGTAACTACATATTGTGGAGTTACGAGAAGGGATCAAAAAGTAGTAAGAATGAGGTAGAATATAATGACTATTGATAACTTAATATATATTATACATTTATTTTTCTACATAGTTTCCGAGTCTCTCTACACACCGAGTCCAGCGCTTTTCCAAGGCTTCAATCCCTTTCACAAAAAAAGTTTTGTCTTGGTCCTGCAAAAAGTTCTCCACGGCATCCATCACCTCGTTATCGTCTTCGTACCGGTTTCCCCTTAAGTATTTTTTCAATTTGGGGAACAGATAAAAATCGCTAGCCGCCAGATCTGGTGAATAAGGGGGGTGGTCAACCAATTCGAAGCCAGCTTTCTGAATGGCAGCCATCGCAACTGCCGACCTGTGCGCGGGTGCGTTGTCGTGATGAAACAGCACGCCCCTTCGAAGTTTCCCTCTCCTTTTCTCTTTGATGGCATTCCTCAACTTGGGAATTAAAGCTGCATAATATTGGCCTGTAATCGTGGTTCCACGCTCCAGGTAATCAATCAACAATATCCCTTCTGAGTCCCAAAATATTGAGGCCATAACCTTGCCAGCCGATGCCACGACACGAAACTTCTTCGGGGTCGGTGATGATGGCCGTTTCCATTGCGAAGATTGCTGTTTTGTCTCGGGATCAAAATGATGGACCCATGTTTCGTCCATTGTTACGAAACGAGACAAAAAGTTTTCAGAATCTTCTTGAAACTTGTCCAACAATATCTTCGAAATGTCAAGTCGATTTTGTTTCTGACTGTCGGTTAACATTCTCGGCACCCATCTTGCGGAGACTTTTCTCATATTCAAAGATTGTTTCAATATGGATTGAATACTTCCATATGAAATGCCCGTTTCTTGAATTAAGTATCGGATGGTAACTCTTCGATCGCTCAATACAATTTTCTCGACTTTCGCAACATTTTCTTGGGTGACTGACGTCGATGGACGGCCGCAACGATGTTCGTCTTCCGTGCTCGTTCTCCCTACTCGAAATTGAGAAGCCCACCTTGCGACAGTGGAATACGGCGGAGCAGACTCTCCTAATGTTGTCTCCAAATCGCAATGAATCTCTTGCGTCGTTAACTTTTTTAAACAGAGGTTTAATAACGGCTCGCACTTCGTTTTTCTCCATTTTCGAGAACACGTTCCGACACGAAAGCAAACAAATGATTACATTCAGAAAAAAACAAAAAAGAATCGAAGATTTTTTTCTTTATTAATATTACAAATATGTATCTGAGCTATGCCGCCAGTATATTTTTTTTTCTTACCAAGGAGTATGTCGTTCTCACTACTTTTTGATCCCTCCTAGTATAAATAAAAAATGTGGTTTCACTTCACTTTTGTAAAAATATAATAGAATAATTGAAACAAAAACTAAAATATAATGAACAATATTGAAAAGAATAAAAAAGTGATTAATATTTTTAGTTTAGTGCACAATATATTTAAAAAAAAATAAGAGGTTTTATTATGAGAAGCTGCTCGAGATAAAAAATCTTTTATAATAGAACGGTATTAAAATGGATGATTAGGATTACATAGAAAATTTATCTATTAATATGTAATTTTAATTATAGTACATAAAATTTAGTTGTAATTCTTCAGTATCTCTGCAATTATTAAACATATTTCGTCTTGGACAATTTATATATAAAGAAATCTATGTTACCTCATTCTAATGAAAACTGAATTTTAAAAACAGGTTAATAAAATAATATTTCACGAGTTTCTTCTAGTCTGTTGAGCAGATCAACTCTGCACTCGGAGTCCCAACGGGTTGAATCGTCCAGTTATTGGAAAAGAAGTAAATTTCTTAAAATTTTGGAATAGGGTAACCAGAAAAGGTCAAAAAAATCGGACCTTAATCCACTGGTTTCAAACCTAAGACCAATGAAAAATTTGGTTAGAAAAACCATTTTTTTAAGGACTGAGCATCCGGAAAGAGAAAAATCGATAAAATGGACTTTGCAAAAGAAGAATCAAAAATTAACAATACGTACCAGGAAAATTTTATAGTCACTTGCACAATAATCAATAATCTATTTGCCTCAATGAAACTGATAAAACATGCTTATCAATATTATTTTACAAGGCATAATTTTCGTTAAAATAATAGGAAAATTATCTATCAAAAACCATTGCACCACTGAGAAAAAAATTGAAATCAAACAATGTGTCACAAATATTGTTAATTTTGAATCTAGAATTGACAGTTTAAAAGAATAATCTGGCTAAAATCTAATCTAATCTTTTTTAGCAAAATGGCTAAAATGCAGAGGTAACTCTGCAATATGTACGTGTTACGGTCGCAAATCATATTTTTTTAAGACAGCCTGACACTGTCCTGCGAATTGCAAAGAAAATAAAGAAAGTTTGAATTTCGCAGCCTACCCTGGCGCTTTCCTCTTAATGATTTCATTTACTGATCATTGATACTTTGTGACTTGATATTGATACTTTGCGTCACAGCACCTCTACACAAGTACTATGAAAGGTAAATTAGTTCTATATTAGAGAGCGTTTCACCGCATTTATTTGTGATGCAACTAACGGAACACCAATTAAATACCTTTTATTTTATGGAACCCCATATCAAATGATTACAAATCAATACTGAAATTATTTAGAAGAATGTTTCTTTTTTAAGAAATGTGTAATATAATTGAAACACATTATTCTTAGCTTAAAGTTTTAATGTGAAGAATGAAATTGTTTTACTGTTTTATGAATAATTGTTTTATAGTTTGGTATTGTTCGGTATGACAATTGTATGCATACTATCTGGGGTAGCATCCAATCTTGACCTTTATTTCGTTTTTGTATAACGTAGCCTACGTTATACAAAAGCTACGTTATGCAAAGCCTGGTTCACAACGGTACGTTGTGACGAATGGGAGCAATGTTAAGATAGCCTTTTTGGCTATTTCAGGGTATTCACTCCCGGCGGCGACCTCTCGTGCCCGGCCCTGGTTCAAGCCATGGTCCGGAGCGAGAGGGAATGGGAAGCCGTCACCTCCTTCTGCGAAGCAGTCAAGCTAGTGAAGGAGGTGTCGGAACGTAAGAGGGAAAGAGCCTCACGTCCCAGCCGCCGCGGGAGACGCCCCGGGCGTCGGGGGTCACGTGGTGGCCCCCGGCCACCGTAGGCGCGGGCCTGTGGACGGCGAGTTATGGGCTAGCTCGCCGTCCGGCTGTCTTATGACGACAGGCCGTGTCGACGGCGCGTTCGTGTACCACGCGCGCCTCAAAGAGATGTCAGCAACCACGTAAGGGTCCGCACGGGCCGATGCCTGCCAGGGCTGCGGGACTGTTCGAAAGAGATACCGCGGCCCTGGAACACAAAGGGCAAAGAAGGAACATGGATGGGTTTTAGTCAGTTCAAATCTGACACTCCCTTCCGCTCCGCCCAGAGCGGGGGGGGTCATTTGATGATTTCCCATCCTAAAAAAAAAATAAAAAGGGTATTCACTCCTAACACCAACCCAAAACTCATCCAGAGATACAGATTCAAATGTGTGTTTTAATGTGGATGAACTTTGAATGCTTCATAATCCAGGACACTCAGCACCGCTCGTTGTTTTTTTTATATATATGTAATGAGTCCTTCTCATCACATATTTTGCGCTATTTCAAAATTATATTTGTAACCGTGGTATTATTTAATAGCTAATAATAAATAATTTTGTGCGGAACCCTGATGACTATTCTACGGGACCCAGTTTGGGAATCCCTGTTCTAGAGTATGACATATTAGTCACAGTGCTGTGGTTCATCCCGGGCTCGCACTCGGCACACGGCGCGTGTCCGGGCTCGACGCCGGACGTCCGGCTAAGCGAGCGGATGTGCGGCTCGCTGCCGGACAAAACGTTTAGCCGCCTGTTACTTAAACACTACTTGTTGACGAGCATCAGGACCTCTTTACCCACAGTGGCTGGAAAAGCTTTACTTTAAGAGTATGTTTTGATGGCAGTTTCTTATGAACTTAAACAAATTCTATAATTTATAAAAGAGTTTAATTATAAAATGATCTAGGTTTTTTAGTTAATTAACACCTTCGGGTATCATGAATAAAGTCATCCATAAATAAAGTATTAGGAATTACTAATTGTGACAGTAATAAATACTTCCACTGCACGGTGTACACTAGCTAGCGTCATACACACCTCATCATCTGAATAAGAAATTTTACTTGCTAAAACAACTGTAAGTACATATATTATTAAAATAATATTTGGGGGTATGGATAACAGTTTGTAAAGTTCTTCATACCACACAGAAAAGGGAGTTTCCTCCGAGCAGATATGACTTACCAGAGAATGGGCAGCAGCGTTCTCTGTGTTTTATAACAATCATACTGCGATCGCCAACCCGCCTGCCAAGCGTGGCGATTATGGCAAAACCCCCCTTCTTGGGGGAGGCCTATGTCCAGCAGTGGACGTCTTTCGGCTGAAATGATGATGATGATGATGAGATATGACTGTCTGGTGGGCTACTACCCGATAGTTGGTGTCGGGTCTTCTATATAGTCTTAAGTCACGGATAACTTTACTTGCGCGATGTAGGATTTAGGTGTATTTCGTTGTTTAGTTCATCGTCTGTGTCATAGATGGCGCTGTAATACTTTTTGTTCTATGTTGCTGTAGTACTCTTCGTAGTGCCGCTACAAATACATGCATGCAAGATCTTAAATAAGAGTAGCTCACGACATGTCTGCCATTTCTCATGGCGTGCAAATATTTTAGGTACGATTATTATCCTTTATTTATTTTCTATTCATATAATTTACATTTTTAAATATTTCTGTACAAAGTAATATAAAAAAACATTTAAAAATACAAAAAATAGTAGCCCACCGGCATCGGGAACAGAGTCCGAGCTACCGGTGGTCAAGGCTCTTGAGAGAGGAACCTCCTAACGATACTCGCGGTGTCCTGAAGTACTGCTATTATTATTATTGAATCAATGATTTTTAAATTTTACACTTATACATTAAATATATCAGTCACAGTTAAACAAATTTCTCATATTCAATCATTTACATTACCCAATGACTTATTATTTATTTTCCAATGTCCAATCTTACAGATTACAATTATCACAATGAAGATTTACATCACTCTAACAGGCATTCAATTTATATATCATTTATAATATTTAAGTTCTCCACTACTACATGACCATAATTACTACATTATTAGTTATATTTATTTATTTATAATAATCACCTTGAGTCGTTTAAAAATTCTGTAATACTTTAATATGCTTTTAGAGCCAAAAACAATTTCATTGTTTGTTTAAATTTAGATATAGTTTGCTCTTTCCAACTTTTGGGCAATTTGTTGGTGCCATGCAAAGAACACTAGCGCATAAGTGCAGTTTTTGATGTATGTACCCATGTTTGCTATCATCACGTCTATTTCTTGGAAATTTGTCTGCCATACGAGGAAACAAATGTGGATTTGTTTTTACGAACATTGCTATTTCTAACATACAGGGTGTAAACAGATCGTTCACGAAGCCGTCAACCAAGCATTATGTACATCAAACTAAGTAACTTTACGCAAAAATTAAGGGTGCGCCAAAGTTCACCTAAATTTTCAACTCCGATAATTGGAAATCCGAAAATGTTCTTCCTAACATTTTTCATCCTAACAATCACAATTCCTAACTACTCTGTCTCTAATGTTCATAATTCCGAAGCATTCAACTTCATAATGTCAGTAGCAATAAGCATTTATTATACTTTTATTTGTTTTCCTATATTTTCTCAACATAACCATCTTTTACACTATTATTCTATGTCATATCTTTTTTGTTTAGATTTCTTTTTATTCATAATAATCAGTATTATATACATTAATTTTGCGTAACTTTATTTTCTAAAAAAGTGTTATTTTTGCAAATCGTTTATTTTCTCGATTCTATCGTATAAAACACCTAAATATAAGGCTTTTTAGCAAAAACACCAAGACACTTTTGTGTCTTGGTGTTTTTGTCTCCGACTAACCGTTTGTCGTAAAAACGATGTGGAAGGGATCCATAGGTTAGGTTAGGTTAGAACTGTGACCAACTACGCGCGAGCCGAGCGAGCGAAGCGAGCGGTGCCGCGGCAGCGGCCGGCGAGCGCTACCTCGAAATTGGTCGCGAAATTTTTCTACGTATTTCTATCATAGTGCCCCAAAGACGACACTCTGACCTGAATTTCATTCATTTAAGACAAAAATCAGTGAAACGACCTTTAATCATTCTAAACTAAAATATTATGGTAATTTTGTTTAGGGATAAAAGCGTTATGATAAAAAACAGTAGGAGTTTAAATATATTTACATTAATGATATTATTAATTACAATTTTCGGAAACATGAGTGTTATGAACATCGCCGGTAGCACTACAAATAGTATGAATGAAAACATTAAGGAAGAAAAGTTTAAGGAAGAGTGATCATTCGGATTACAAATCATTAGGAAGAATAATTTCGGGTAATGAACTTTAGGTGAGCCAATATGGACCCAACTTTACGCAAAAATTAATCAAAAATCAAAATCAAAATATTTTATTTTACATAGGCCTAGATGGGCACTTATAAAACGTCGAAAAACGGTGCACGGTTCGGGTTGGTCGTTTCCTATGGAGAAGAACCGGCAAGAAACTCCATGGTTACTCTTTTCAAATCATTTGGTGTTACATTAATATCATGGATACAGCATTTGTACTTAAGTATGGGGAGACAGCGTAGGCCCGACAATAAGTCTTTGCTTACTACACAAAAAATGTAGAACAAAATAAAAAGTTAACAAACGTTAACAAGCAGCTGGGAATCTACAAAGCCTACAATGTTCACACATTTACAAACAATTGATAAAAAAGAATCTATACAAAGGTAAAAAAAAGAATTGTAAAGTACCAAATTAAACAAGTGACACAAATATATATTTGCATTTATATGTATTATGTTACACATGTTTACAAATAAATATATCTTTATCTTTATCTTTAAAATATTGTTATCAGTGCTGTAACTATTCTGAGCAAAAGATGTATAAATGATTTGAAAACTATTGTGAAAATCTGATTCGAAAGAGGAGAAAAAATGAGATTGAGAATAGTTAGAGACATCCACATATTTGTGCCGTTTATGAGCTACCAGGGAAGCCGCATGCGCAGAAGGAACTAAAGCCAAACTTCTTTATCTTCAACGTAATCCTTGATTTTGTAATATGCTTTTTTAATAAGGACACGTTTGATGTAGTTTTTGAATTGTCCATCGGTCAGTTCTATAACTGACTTTGGCAACCTGTTATAAAAGCGTATACTGTTTATATGAAAAGACTTGCTAGTTTTTGTTAGTCTGAACTTAGGTATTACAATTTCGTGTTTACTACGTGTATTTATATTATGAAAGTCGCTTCTTATTTTGAAAAGCCCTCGATTTTTGCGGACATATAAAATACATTCTAAGATATAAAGTGAAGGCAGGGTCAGTATATCAATCTCTTTAAATTTTTCTCTGAGGGACTCGCGAGGACCCATTTTATATATCGCGCGGACTGCCCTCTTTTGAAGAATGAAAATTGAGTCAACGTCTGCTGCTGATCCCCACAGCAGAATGCCATAAGACATAATACTGTGGAAATAAGCATAGTACACTAGCCTAGCTGTAGCCACATCAGTTAACTGCCTTATTTTCCTTACTGCATATGCAGCTGAGCTTAGCCTACCCGAAAGAGTTCTAATGTGTGCGCCCCACTGCAATTTTGAATCGATAGTAATCCCTAAGAATACAGTTTCCGCTATAACATCAAGTTTTTTGCCGTCAAGATTCAAATCCAGATCCCGTTGTTGTACATTCGGTAAAGAGAACTTAAGACATTTTGTAATGATGGGAAACGACTTTTTTTTTGGGTGAAAAATCACTTTTTACCGTAGAACTCGATGGGACGCACTCAAAGCATTGTGCTGATGGATGAATTGAATAGTACAAGGGTCGCGGAGGTGTTTAAAGTAGACATCTTACATTAAAAACAAGTACTAAAAAAAAAAAAAAACTTGTGAAAAACTTGAACTGGTCGCTCAACTTAAAGTTCAAGAACTTTAAGTTGAGCGACCAGGTGTGAGCACCGTAGGTTAGGACTCATGGACTAAATAATAATATTTTCAATGTACAGAAACGCCACGTCTACAGATTTAAGTGACCGCGACAACGTCCGCGTGGACTTAGATCTTTCTCAGCCTGTTATTATAAAAGGCAGTACCTATGACTTTGTCTGTTCGTTAGTATGACAATTTACACTATTGTTTTGGTGTTTGTTGATTGGGCAGGTTATAGACTTGATTCAAGCTTAAAGCTTTTATTTCAAATAGACCCGTAACAAAGTGCCTGTACAAGTAACAGGCTCATAAAGATCTAAGTCCGCGGACGAAGTCGCGGACACAGCTAGTTTTATAATATGTAGTGATGATAGTGAGGCAGAAAAAGAGTCTCCAAAAGTTATGTATTAAGATATTTCTTGATATACCACATTAGTGACTTCTTCACGATAAGAACCAAATAAGAACCTACCTAACTATATAGTTATGATATTAAACGTGCCAGAAACGTTCAATTGGTTGTGACAAAAATATTGAACAGTTAGGGCAATCCAGGGAACGTTCAATGTCTGGCCATGTGTCTGGAGACATCTGAACTGAAAAGGCAAGTCCGTGGGTATTATTGGTAGTCGGGATTTAATTAAGTAAATAAGTGATAGTGCATTGTGATGCAATAAAAACGCGATCGACTTGCTCATTTGTTTGCGACGAAAGGCCTGTCCTGGACCCACGATGTGACTTCGTCGATGTGTTCTGAATACCCAATGTATTTGGAAACGAAACAAGGTTACTTGTAAGATTTGCTTTACCATGGTTTGTTTAAGCTCAACTTAAATTCAAGAACTTTAAGTTGAGCGACCAGGTGTGAGCACCGTAGGTTAGGACTCATGGCTAAATAATAATAGCCGCACAGATCTCACTTCTAAATTAAGCAATGATTTCTGAGGTACAGTCCGCGGATGGGTGGCCATACATTTCATATCGAGGTCCCTCCGTATCTCGGAAAGTATAATACGTTGCGTTGTTGGTCTCAGCTGTTGTTTGAAGACCTTTAATAGTCAATACAGGTAGAAGCCCGAAAGTCTGACAACCATTATCAACCGCTGAGTTGAGGAGGTCAGATACGCCCAATGTAAAATGCTGGCCCCATCCACTGCATGCAACTTACAACCGACCCCAACTTAGTTGGGAAAATGCAGACAAATGGTAATTAATGTTGTTGTTATCGTGTGGTTAGTTCCTAACCTGGTGTCAGAGTTTTTATGCCGCCCATGGGCCTCTGACTTGGCTTTACATGCCGTCAAGAAATACCTCTCAGACACATGCTGGTTTCCTCACGATGTTTTTCTTCACCGAAACGCAAGTGATAATTATACTATACGCACATGAATCCGAAAAATCAGAGGTGCGTGCCTTGGGTTCGAACTCGAGACCTATGACGTATCAGTCCGACGGTCACACCACTAGGCTATCACTGCTCTTCTGTTCTTATGGTAATTAATGATCTTGCTTGTGATTCGCCAGTTCCTATTTAAAGTAATTCGTTGGCCAATTGTATATTTTCTTGTCTGGAAGGAACTTTCACAATAGTTTTGAGTACCAATTTTGTTATCTATTCAAAGGCGTATTGACGTCGTCTGATCTAAGTCAAAGTAAAAGAAAACACTTTTGACCATCAAACTTTATCAGGGACTAGTATTGAATTAAAAACTATCCGCAAGGACACTCTGGTACAACTGGCACGATTTGACGAAAGTCTCTAGAAAAAGAAACCGTGCAAACATCCACCCATAAGGCTATTCTTCGTGCTGCCATTGGCAACATTTTTCTGCAACATTTTTCATTGATGCTCCGCTCTTATTGGTTGTAGCGTGATGATATATAGCTCTCGATAAATGGGCTATCTAACACTAAAAGAATTTTTCAATTCTACCAGTAGTTCCTGAGATTAGCGCGTTCAACCAAACAAACAAACAAACTCTTCAGCTTTATAATATTAAGCGTAGATATGCACCACTGCTTATCCTTTGGCTAGAGTCACAATATGCGCTTTCCAATTTAGTTAAGTTTCTGTCGATTGTTAGGCCTAAACATTTTGTAGTGTTAGCTGTCTGTATTTTATTATTATTATATTCGATGTCAAGACTAGAGAATAATAATGATCGTTTTATTTATATTAATTTTTAAATTATTATTATTCAGCCACTTTACCACTTCAATTAATGTATATTTTATGTCCGTATCTTATGAATTCTTACTATGGCCTTGTATCGTTATCGTACTGTCATCCGCAAACAGTGTCATGGGATGTTTAATGGATTTAGAGAAGTCATTAATATACTCGTAGGGTGTAAACAGGGGTGGTCAATGCCTTGCGGAACTCCATGAGGGCATGACGTGAAAAACTGGAGCTCATATTTATTCTACTAATTTGCGTTACTTGTTTTCTGTCATGGTGGTATGATTGTATTAGATTAAATATGTTTACTCTTATACCTCTTATATGCATCAAGTTTATTTAGTAATATATTATGTTGGACATAATCAAATGCCTGTGTCATGTCGCAGAAAATGGCACAGACTGGTGTATTTTATCCATGTTTGTCATAACAGTTTGCAAAAAGTCGTATCCATCCAAGTTAATTGATTTTGTCTCCCTAGATCCTTTCTGTTCATCACAGAGTATAATTATTATTATGACTTATTTCAAAATAGGTATTAAGTTCCCTGTAAATATATTTTTCGATAATTTTTGAAATTATTGTTATTAATGATATTGGCCTGTAAAAATCTAATAGCTCGTTTCCTATTTCTTAAATACTGGTTTTACAATAGATTTTTTTACCGCATTTGGAAATTTACCTTCACCGATGCTTAAATTAACAATGTAGCTTATGGGGCCACAGATTTCATATGCTACAGTCTTAAAAATTTTTGTACCTAAGCCATCGTCTACATCACCCTACACTGTTTGTATTTTTTAAAGCCGCGATATTTTTTAATATATCAAGTGCTCGACTTGGGGCCATGAACATTGAGTCTTTTCTGGCTAAAACATGTTTAGTGACTGTGATTCCCGAGCTGGTCATAGGTTTAATTTTATCTACAAAGTAATCGTTAAATAAATTTGCAATAATTTTGGGGTCAGTTACAGTATCATTATTATATCGAATTTTGTCTATAGTGTGTTTAGTTTTGTTTGGTTTATTATTTCCCAAGTAGTCTTAGATTTATTATTTGATCTTTTAATTTTACGTACATTTTGTGCGCGTTGAGTTAAATAAATTATTTTTTAAGCAATTTTGAGTAACTCCTAAATTTATTTTTATTCATTTCGGTAGGTTTTTGTCTATATTGTCATAATAATTGACAAACATCTACGAATGACAGCCGGGACCAACGGCTTAGGATGTTTTCCGAGGCACGGAGGAGACTCGGTATGTAATGGGTGATCACCCATCTGCAGACCAACCTAGGCAAGCACGGCTTAACCTAAAGATTGATCCGAGCGGCTGTAATATTTAGCCAAGAGCTCCTCTGTGTCATACATACATAATACAGACGAATAAAATAATTATATTATTTGCTAGAGCGCCACAGCCCGCACCGCGCCGCCGCACACTGGTCTGGAAGTCAAGTTCCATACTCATAGAAACTCAAAGAAAGGAATTTAAAAAAAAAATTGCGATGGCTCTGGTATACCTCACTTGACGTCACATTAACGTATGGATGGTATGAGTAGCCCCACGCGTGAGAAAAAGAAGTTTTGTGTTTTTTTTGTTAGGAGAAAACACTTAAAATACATTTTTTTTAAACTGAATGGAACTGAGGGGCTGGTGCTCACACGAGCTATTGTACCATACACGGCGATTGAGATGACATCAAATTTATGCACCTTTGGGTGCCGCTTCACACGTAGCAATTTTTAAAAATTTTGAATTTTTGATATTTTTCAAATCTTTGACGTGGATAAATGAAGTTGCCGATCGATTTACTTATACTGTCGTTAGTTTATAGCCTGCTAATGACTTTTATGATGATGCTATGACTTTTCTCCAACTTATTTATTTCCGAAGGAGTAGCTTTACATATATCACAAGTCTGAGAAGAGGTATTCGAAAGCTGTGAAGTGATTTTGCCATCTATCATGGTCTTATGCATAGAGTGCTTAACAGCTCCTTTATAAATTAATAAGTTGGAGAAAAGTTACTCATACCATCCATACGTTAATGTGACGTCAAGGGAGGTATACCAGAGCCATTGCAATTTTTTTAATTTAATTGCTGACTTTGAGTTTCTATGAGTATGGAGCTCGATTTCCAGACTACTGTGCGCCGCGTTCAATACATTTATTACAGGATCATTTATTTGAATCACAAACATTTGCTCGCTAAATTAACATCTGTAAACAAGCTTTACATTGTACACGCGCTCGTGCTGTATCAGATACATATTTCCATTTGAGAATGGTCTCTGATGGAAATGATTAAATGAGTATTTATTTGTTCGTAAACAGCGTCGCGACTGTTATAATAGTGAGCGGTTCGTTCATCATTTGCTAATCCACCTCGAATAGTCGAACACTAACTTAGCGAGCTGTGAGAACAACGCGTAGTACATTAATCATAAACAAATGAACGGGCTCTCAAACTCAATAAAACTATTTGACCCGCGGCGCCCCCTCCCCGCTCCCCGCGCTCTCGTGCACCGCCTCCCCGTGTAATCTAAATAATATCCGAGTGAAATGCTGCGGGAATACCGCCAAACAACAAGGATTATAATGTTAATGTATGCTAATGTTAGGAGGGACCGCACCGCACCGCTCCGCAACGCTCCGCACCTCGCCGGACGATGACGCTCAGACTACGCTCGGCTGAAAAAATGGCGCACTCGGCAGCGGACAGATAACGACAGCTTACGTCGTGAAAACGTGAGGCTTTGCGCTAAATTGTTGAAACATGACTTGTTTCGTAAATTCCCGGAGAGTTAGCCGGCGAAATGTAAATGATATAATAACAAGGGATGTTTTGATGAGTCCCAAAAATTTCGAATTGTACTGTTCCGTACGCGTCGGGGAATTTAAATGGAAAATAGAATGAACACCAATAATTTGGGTGGGATGGGTGGGTTAAATAGATGAATTTATATCAATCGTCGCTGCGGATCCGTGCGGACGGCATCTGGTGTTTCCAAACAAAATGGATGTATATTGCACAGACGTTCTTTATGCCGAGGTATAAAGGAGCGAGGCAGGCTAGGGGCGCGGGGCGTGTAGGTGCGGGGCGGGCGGTGCAATGATTCGATTTAAATGCAGAGTTTAGTCTCTTGACGGCGGGCTTTGTCGAGCAGACGGGAATTACTGCGGACTTAACTAGACTTTCTTTATCCGACGGTATAGGTAATGGAAACCGACGTGAGAATTAGAGTATCAGGTACTATGTTACCGCCAATATCTGCTCGGATGAAGCCGCATCCACGGCGCGCGGTACCTGCATGGCGCGCGGGGCGCAACGCGGCGGAATATAAATGTGTGCGGTGTGCGCGCGCGAGTCTTCGGCCATTACGCAAAAACCGGCCGAATCCACAGCTTTTCATACAATTTAAATGGACAATTTGCCGGTTCACTTATTTACGCTTACGCTGTCACCCGGCCTTCCTCACCCCTCCGTTATTTCCTCCGAGAAGTTTCTTCGAATAATTTTCGTTTGTCATCATTTGGTGAACGCTTTCCTAAGCACGGCGTAACGTCTGCATTTTTAATTTCCGTGAGTTTAAAAACAGAATTGAGGCGGTGATTACTCGTCTAACTGGACTTCCGCTTGTTCCGAAGTTATCAAACTTTATCGTAGATTGAAAAGAGTGTTGTGACGAACCTTACACCCGCAGACATGACCACTTGAAGTTTTCATCGTCGCGCTCACGACATGCTTTTAATTTCGGCTTCAGGAATATTTTCATCCCTTTACGAAACTGAGTACATGGAGCAAGTTGGTAGTAGTTGTGTGGTAGTGACCGTTACACTCCAACACTATTAATTACCGTCTCCCATTGTCCCGGAGCGGCGACCGCGGCCAGACCGGCGCACGTCGCACTCACGGAGAATTAATTTTAATAGCCTACTTAGTTTTAAACAAGTCAAGGGACCCTTTACAAGAGTTCCGGGGCAGTTGTTCAACAATATACAATTACAGTTCACTTTGGTGACCTCCTGATACGTACCTAGAGAGAGGGACTTGACATGATTGTACCCTAACTATCGGTCGATAGTTTTAAAAGTGTGGGTTTAATAGTTTGCATACATTTTTTTGCGTAAAATTTTGATAGTCCACTTATCTAGAAAACACCCAGATTTACATAGATAAGAATTCTTGGATGATGATGCGACTATCAACCAGTGCAACCGGAGACGAGCACTGCGTCGCGGTGCGCCTGGTCCCAGCCGGCGCGCACCGCTGCACCGGCACACTCCAGCGAGCCTGTCGGACCAACTGCACCGCCGACACTTTGCAACTAATATCGAAACTCAAGTTTCAGCACTATTTACATATCGATGCAGCATCCAAGTTTGCACACACGAGTGGCTGTCACTCGGCCGGTCACCCGGTGCACGGTAATTACAGCAGTTTTGCTCCAGACGATGGTTTTAAGAATTGTAGTCCCTACAGGATAAGGCAAGGGTCTACCTGATAGTACCTACACCATTTCATAATCATTTCATTTGCAATAAGTATTGGTACATATTGGTCTTAAAATCAGTAGTTGAGGTTCCTAAAATTAACATTGTTTAAAAAATTCATTCCAGCAACCGCAATTTAACTTTATAAAAAATAAATTATTAGGTAACTCTTTATAGTTCTTTGGTATTTTATTGTAGGTAAGTCCACTATCAGTGATAGTAGTTCTTTTGAAATAGAGAAGGCAGAATAGAGAAGATTGATTAGAATATAGATAGAGAGAGAGAGAAATATAGAGAGAATATAGAATAGAGAGGATAGAATAGTTTTACCTAAGGCACCAATGCCCTACGCAAAACTATTCTATCTGGATCTCTTATTTTTCGATGGCAACGGTCTTGGGCCTTCATATACAAATCAAAATTCTGTTGGAAATGAACATACTAGGTAATGTCATCATCATCATCATTAGCCTTCAACAGTCTTCTGCTTGACATAGGCCTTCTCAATCGCCGAGCCTGAGCGCATCCCACCTTCCGCTTGCCGATTCGCGGTCTCCACTAAGAACATGTCTACCCCAACGGTCATCGGTTCTACGGCTGATATGGCCGGTCCAGTGCCACTTCACCTTATTCTGTGATCTATATCGGCAACTCTGATTCTCTGTCGGATCACCTCGTTCCGGATGCGATCCCTCAGAGACACTCGAACCATAGCATGACCGGCCCAGTGCCACTTCACCTTGTTCTGTGATCTATATCGGCAACTCTGATTCTCTGTCGGATCACCTCGTTCCAGATGCGATCCCTCAGAGACACTCGAACCATAGCATGGCCGGCCCAGTGCCACTTCACCTTATTCTGTGATCTATATCGGCAACACTGATTCTCTGTCGGATCACCTCGTTCCAGATGCGATCCCTCAGAGACACTCGAACCATAGCATGGCCGGCCCAGTGCCACTTCACCTTATTCTGTGATCTATATCGGCAACACTGATTCTCTGTCGGATCACCTCGTTCCAGATGCGATCCCTCAGAGACACTCGAACCATAGCATGGCCGGCCCAGTGCCACTTCACCTTATTCTGTGATCTATATCGGCAACTCTGATTCTCTGTCGGATCACCGCGTTCCGGATGCGATCCCTCAGAGAGACTCCAAGCATAGCTCGCTCCATAGCTCGCTGACCGACCTTGAAGTTTATAGGTAATGTAAAGAGCTTTAATTTTAGCAACAACTGTTTACAGGATTCGTATGGTGATATGTAGGGAATATCCAATCTCGCATCAAAACCGCGATCCCGCAGGCCTGCGGGATTGAAGTCATCAGTCCCGCAGATATTGCGGGATTTGCGGGATTGAGATTTTTCAAATATTCTTTTGTTTTGAGTAGTTATTTAAGTAAATTTATATTATCATTATTAAAATTAAGTAGAGTTATGACTTATTACTAATTAACAATTGAACTAAATGATGCTTTAGAGGTAAAAAAATAATCAGAACACAAGTAATTTTTCACTCGTTTAACTGGCTATGAAAACTTTTATAAAAAAAATAATTTTATCGTTATATCGTTCCTTTTCACATCACAAGTAAGAAGCAAATGACGCAATAACTTTCTTTGACAATTAACCACGCGCGAAGGTAAATCTGCTTGCCGTGGGGGAATCCCTAGTCATAGAGTATTTAAAATGACATTGATTACGTTCCGTTCCTAAACAGGATTCACACAACATAAAACTAAAATTCATTTTATTTTAGTTGTAAGTTAAAAACTGATAACTACTAACTAAAGTATTTTCCATACAAATGCTATAGAAAAGTCACGCACGAGTTCCATGGGAAAGTTGTTAAATCACTTGAGGCTGTTCTGGGTCTTAAAAATAATCAGAACGTCTTCTGAGCTCATATATATTCTTTCAATCCAGCAAACTTGCGGGATCCCTCATGAGTAATCCTGGATTTCAAAACCCGCAAAAAAGGTGCGGGATCCCGCATTTACGGGATTAAATTCTCTAGTGATATGCCACAAATGACTCGGATGCTGTTTTTAGGGTCCGAGTGGCTTGTATGAACATCTATTATCCCATAGTATGAAGCCGTATTGTAAAGTCGATGCAACACAAGCGTAACAACAGTCAACATCGTGGTCTGAGACGAGGTCTTTCGCAGTGTGTAGAGAACATAATTGAATTTATTTAATTTGTTGCACACCCTTTTTAAGTGTGGCTTCCAGGAAAAATAGCCGTCCAGTGTCACTCCCAGAAAAGTAGTTTCTCTGTATGTCTGTTGTTTGCCTATCTAGTTTAAATACTAACGTAGTTAAGTTAGTTCTGTATTTTTACTAACATTGGGAATTAATTTTGTGAACATGAAGTTGATTTTGTGATATCTGAATTAAATGAATTAATTAATTAATTTATAACAGAGGTTTTCTGTTATAATTAAGGTCGAGTTTATCTCATTTACGACCATATGCCCTAAATTGAACAATTTCCTAAGAAATAGTCGATTCAAATGTGTTATTAATGTCAATTCTGTAATTATTTATTGTTGTGTTAATGGGTGACGTCATAATGATTGAAATATCATCGGAAAATAATGTGAATGGATTGGGTGTGTTCATTTGTTCCGGAAGATTGTTAATTATATACATATATTAAGAACAAATGGGGACCCAAAATGCTCCCTTGTGGTACAACCCAGTTGTTGTATTTTGAAAGAGTTCTTCTAGTTATGTTTAGGTCCCATATAATAGAGAGCAAGCCGATTGCCATCAACTTGGGACTGCTATGCAGGAATTTCTGATGGAAAAAACCACTAACACTTTGCCTAACCTGGGATTCAAACTCATATCCCTGTGGTCAACAGTGGTGCGTGCGACCGCTAGACCAACGAAGCAGGATGAATTTTGAAAATATTTTTTTATAATTTTTGTGATAAAGAAGTAACCGTTTATTAAAATGTTTGTAGTTTTGTGTAAGTAAACAACATGACAAGACACATTTTGCTGTCTCTAAATATAAAGAGCCGTGCGGCTCTCAGACAGTCTAGCTCTTATTATGTGCACATAAATAAACGGAGGTGCGCGCATTCCACGACGACACGTCAGTGTCACGTTACTTTGACCGAAGAGGTGATAATGGTTTGCCAAACTTTGGTGAAAACCGTGGCTGAGACATGGTGCGCGGGCGCTGGCGCGAGACCGCTCAGTCAGACTGAATGACTAAAGAAGGGAAATACTTAAGACGATATTATCACCGTTGTTTTCACATTATAAACGAGGTGACGCCTCGTATAGAAGGTGCCCATTATGGGCTGCCCGAATCACCTATTCTTAGCTACATTCGATATTATGCACAGTTTTGGGGCTGCAATTATTTGACAAATGTACGGTTTTGTATCCACAGACTTTACTTTACTTGTATACTTTCTTTCATTATACGGTGTGGTGGTCCAATCTTCATAAAGACGGGTCTACTGTTTAGTGTTTAATAAAGCAAGCGTGGTTCGTCCACGTCGGTATGGGTAGGTATCAAAAAAGATAGAAATACTTTACCAGCAGTGCTAACTCTTGCAGTGCAATACATCTCCATGTTCCAAACATAACAGAGCAACTGAAATAATAGTATGTATGTATGACATGAAATGAATCGACAAACGCGCCAGTGTTCACTGGTGACATGACGCGACCTACTTACCAGTCTACCCACACCACAGTGTGTTTCTACAGAGCCCTGACGTTCAGCTCGAGGCGAGGGCGACAGTCAGTGTCGGATCGCGGCGTAGTTGAGACGTCTTGGAACTGTATATAATAATTAATTCGTTAGTTTTGCTAGAAACAGTATATCGTACACTGTGTGTGTTCATAGCACGAAACCCATCGTCTGCCCACATGATGGACGAGCCTTACGGAATAAATGCTGACATATCCGACACATAACCGATGGCAGCGTCATCTAAGTCGTGGAAATAGACCGAAGTATCTAAATCGTATACGTTTATTACATGCCTACTAGCTGTTGCCCGCGATTTCGTTCAAGTGGAAATTATGATGCGTGTGAGAAAAAAAAATCTATTTTCCAATCCGTTCAGCCGTTTTGACGTGATTGAGTAACATTATTAATTTTAATAGATCTAAACTATCATCATCATTATCATCACTATCACTACTTATTATAGATTAAAGTTCCCCACCGGGCACCCGCCGGTCCCCCGAGGGTCTGTTTGTTCGGGGTAAACTCAAAAACTACTAAACAGATTTTGATACGGTTTTCACCAATAGAAAGAGAAATTAGCTGAGAAGGGTACAGGCTATAATTTAAAAACACTTTTCGATAGAAAGCTGCTTGAATGACGTCATGGATGATTTGTAATTAAGACGGGCAAAATAGAAAGAAAGAAAGATGGTCATGACGCCCGGCCATGACCCCCCGGATCCGCTCTTGATAATCATAGAATGCAAGAGCGAGAGAAGAGAGCTCAACATTGAAGCAGCCCGCCTCCGCCCCGTGTATTAGGTTCTATTTGTTCATTCATACAGAGATGAGAATAAAAGTAACTCAGATGCATTAGCGAGCGAAGCGAGCTCGAAAATTTTAGAATTCTGCAATCAAACGTATCCTTATTAAACAAGCATATTACAAAATCAAGGAATACGTTGAAGATAAAGAAGTTTAGCCTTAGTTCCTTTAGCGCATGCGGCTTCCCTGGTACAAAATCGTCCCTGGTCCCTGGCATAAACGGCACAAATATGTGGATGTCCCTAACTATTCTCAATCTCATTTTTTCTCAGATTTTTACGATAGTTTTCAAATCACATGTTTAATTTAGTATTTTACAATATTATCTTACCTTTGTAGACTCTTTTTTACCGATTGTTTGTGAATGTGTGAACATTGTAGGCTTTGTAGATTCCCAGCTGTTTGTTAAATTTTTATTTTGTTTTACATATTTTGTGTAGTAAGCAACGACTTATTGTCTGGCCTACGCTGTCCCCCCATACTTAAGTACAAATGAAAAAATTAATGAAAAAAAAAGTAAAAAACAAAAAAAAAAAATAATGAACGAATGAATGATGATGTGTATCCATGATAATAATGTAATACCAAAAGACTTGGAAAAAGTAACCATGGAGTTTCTTGCCGGTGCTTCTCCATAGGAAACAACCAAAAAGAACCGTGCACCTTTTTGTCGACGTTTTATAAGTGCCCATCTAGGCCTATGTGAAATAAAATATTTTGATTTTGATTTTATGATGTTACGAGATTCTTGGCAACTCTTTTGCAACCTTGGTCAAAATAAAGTGTGACTTGACGTGTTGCCACCAAAAGTTAATACAACAGTTGAGAGGCTGCTCTTCTGGGTTTTAATAAAATGTATTGTTTTACTTCGAATGTAAATACGAAGTGACGAATCTAATGATAATGTTCGTTAGTGTAGAGTGACTCCATATTTGTACCGTTACATCGCGCTCCGATGCTGATTTATGTTCGCTAACAAGAGCAAAGTGATCTTTGCTTTATGTCTGCACTCGTCAATAAACACGAGTATCGCCGAGCAGTAGACAGAATAGCTGCGCTTCACGGAATTAGTAATAATAAAGTTACAGCTTAACAAGTGTCGGCCAGGGTGCGCACTGCGCACACCCGCGACCAGGCGACATGACCGGCGCGAATGGTGCAGCCGGCGCGAGCGGCGAACGAACCTGCTCGTCTAATCCAACAACAAATCCAGACTCGATTAGTCCTCTTTAGACTTGTACAATTTATAGATACCAGTAATTGCCGCGCAAACTTGTAACGATAACTCATCTCGCGTTGCGGTTACTTTAATATTATTGCGTCATAAACGTAAAGAGAAAGCTTCGTCATTGCGACCAATTTGTGTCTTATCCCACTAACATCCCGCATGCATCTCTGATGAGTTCTTTGAATTAACGCGGATTAATGTGATCCAAATGCTCGCCAAAGCCTCCGTAATGTAATGCATAAGATCGGCGCACACGGCGCGAGTGTGTCACTGCTCCGTGAGTGCGCACACGGCGCGAGTGTGTCACTGCTCAGTGAGTGCGCACACGGCGCGAGTGTGTCACCGCTCCGTGAGGGCGCACACGGCGCGAGTGTGTCACTGCTCCGTGAGTGCGCTCAGCGCGCGTCGCAAGTGAACAAAATAAAATATTGGAAATGTAAAATAAGTAAAAGTCGTCTGTGAGCGATGAATTCGTTAGCGGAACGCGGTGTATATAATCGCTCTGAATGCGATCCATTAGTCTTCTTGTCGAGATTGTCGACCTCAGTTATTTGTTACGAAAATACTTACGCTCTGAATAAGTATGAGACGATACCATCGACAAAAAAAAAGTTTAACGATAAAAACATACAGCATAGGCAGCTATCAGGAGGATATGATATTATTATGTGAAACAGTAAAGAGAGCGTAGTTATGAACACTACTTACTGTCTGCGTCGAGTATGTCCTGAACCGATTTCTATGGAAATGCTACTGTCGGATTTCTTATACCTACGTGGCACAACAAAAAGTTGTCGTTGAGTGACCAACAAGCACAACACGCGAAAATTTATTTAAAGATAAAACTGAAATAGCAAGAAGCTCAGCAGTGACAGTTTAAAAGCTAATAAATAGAGAAGATGCAGCTTTTTAATATACATTGAGTGTGCAGTTAGCTATGTGCTGGGGGCGCGGCGCGGCGAGGCGGTATCGGAAGCGCGCGCTGTTATATCGTCGATTGCACATTTCCGCGCGCCCGGCTCCGCTCGCCTCATGAATTTGGAAATCAGCAACAGTAATTGCTGTTCACTGCTGCTTTTATGCCTTCTACATTTATACGAGTAAACAATATATAAATAAGAATGGCTTCTAAATACGTGCTTTGATTTGTTCTTTCGAGAGCAATGAATTACTTTGCAAAAGCTGAAGCGAAAGTATTCTTGAGAAAAGTAGGAAACATTTACCGAGTTTCATTAGTATCGAGTGATGCTGTACGATAAGATACGTTTAGTTAACTGTTCTGATACAGCTGAAGGTCAGCTCGGGCCTGGAATATGGAACAGATGAAAACCAATCAGCGTCGCGGTATGAGTAGTTGGCAGCAGTGCGCTGTCGCGTTGACAATGCAATCTCGTGCGCCCATTCCCGACCTTACTCCTGTCTTGTTGCATGTGGGTACTCAAACTGTATAGCAAACGCTAATACACTACGATATTTGACACAAAATGTATTTTTTTAATATAGGTACCGCTACCTAGGTAGCTGTAAACATTACCTATTTTGAAGTTAACGTCATGGAGAGGTACATTAAGTATCTGGTCGTCGTATGTACAAGAAAATCACAAGTATCTTTTTTAATTTTTTTTTACTCGTAATAAAATGTCAAATAGTGTGAATAATTTGTAGAATAAGAAGATGTTACAATAAAATGAATACCTTGTGTCACAACTCTCTATGAATGTTTAGTCCTCGGTGTCCTAAGAGAACTGTAGAACTAGCCACGAGAGACTGGCCGTCTGGCTGAACTGCTGGAGTCGTGTAACGTTTCCCTCCATTTGGACGCAAGTCTTGTATTTACTTCACGACCACGTTTCATTTGTTTACTTGGCCGTTAGCTAGATGTTCTTCACACTATAACTTATTGCACACTGAGTTCATTAGTTAAGCACAGTCACATTTCAATGTTCTATTGTAATGGACAGTTAGAAAGCATCAAGCAATATCAATATTTTCAGTGATTGTTCTCTACGAGTCACGTTACACGTTGCACGAGCCTTCACCCACGCCCATAAAAATACGTGAAAGTTCAATGAATATTTTAGTAACAAATAAGATTCATATAAACTAAATGTAAACAGTAAATTGGAGCTGTATATCTCGGATATGGTTTTCATTCATTAGCATGGAAGATAAAGCGCCATCCGTACGAGATACGGCAACAATCGTTTACCTCCCACGCCGACCGGCGCGGCGCCCACGCGCCTGATATCTAACACTAAACACGAACCACGCCGCGGTGGAAAACTGTTCAGAAAACCATTCTAACATAAATTAAAAGTATCGCAACGTCTAACATGTTGCTGTCTATGTCCGCGTTGCTGTAATAATAATGTCCATGATTAGGTACTCACTCTCAATGACATCTATGTATATAAATGCATGGCTCAAATATTCAAAGTGTCCGGCGCGGCACGCGGCGGTGTGCAAGCGCCCCTGTGGGGGGAGCTAGGGGTGGGGGAAGCGCGTGACTCGACTGCGAAGCCCCTGAATGAAGACGAGTTATTTACCGGAGTGACCCCCATAAAAAGAAACGTTCCTTCAGGATTGTGCCCCCCGATGGCCGCACGTCTCATCGTTGAATTTTAAACAAACACGCTACTAGTATTTCAGTGATTTCCGAAACGTATTTCAATCGACTGCGACTGCCGAGTGCCGAGCGCCGAGCGCCGGCGACGAGGCCGACGGAACGAGGGGAATGTGTAATGCGTTTGTCACACGCGCGACTGTTTATGCGTCTGTGTCTTCAAACATTGAAAACCTAATAAAATACTACGTCTCAGACCAAGAAAAAAAGGTTGTTAATTTAATAAAGTTGATTGATGGAAATATAATTAAGTATTTTATTTAATTTCATAACAATTTACATAATTACTTATACCTACGACGATGTTATGATTAACGCTTCAACAACCACTTTATAACTTACTAGCTTTTGCCCGGGGCTTCGCCCGCGTGGATGTCGAAAAATATCCTACGGGAACGAACTTTTTAACTCTTCGGGGGTACAATTATCAAAAACGCTGAGTCACGTATAAATTAATTTTCTGTCGTCTTTAATTTTTTGTCGTAGTTTTGAAGTTATGACTTCAAAACTGACGGACTTTCATATAAACTTACATCCCCTTTAGGGGTGGAATTCCCAAAAATCCTTTGTTAGTGGATACTTACTCTTCACAAAAAACACACCCTCCAAGTTTCCTGTCTCTAGAACCAGCGGTTTGGGTTGTGTGATGATATATCACCCAGTCAGTCAGACAGTTAGTTTACCATTTTATATAACCTATTATTATTATCTCCTTTATTTATTTATACATACAAATTTATTACATTTTTAAATATTCCTTACAAAAAAAAATATAAAAAAAAACATTTAAAAATATAAAAAAATTGTAGCCCACCGGTATCGGGAACAGGGTCCAAGCTACCGGCGGTCTGGGCTCCAGAAAGAGGAACCTCCTAACAATACGAGCGGTGTACAGGAGTACCGCTTTCTGAATCAAGCCCTTGATTCAGCTACCTAACGAGAGCCTCCTCAGGTATTGCTCGAGGCTCTTGGCAATTAAGCCATGGGGTGATACAACTATCGGATCAATGATCGCTGAGTCCACTTCCCACATGTTGACAACCTCGTGAGCCAAGTCATGTTATGTCAACAATCATTGCGCGCCGCTCTGATCGATCCACCACCACTATATCAGGCTTATTGGCTACAATAGTCCTGTCAGTGTTGATGGATCGATTCCAGTACAATGTGATACCGCCATTTTCGAGAACTGGGTCGGGCACATACCTATAGTAGGGCACTTCCGATTCCACAAGACTATATTTTAGAGCAAGTTGCTAATGGATAATCCTGGCTACAAGGTTGTGTCTATGTAAGTACTCTCCGTTAGCCAGACGAGAAGACCCGGAGATAATATGATGGATTGATTCGCCTGGACGGTGGCATGCCCGACATATGTCAACCGTACCGTCCTTCCCTGCTCCCGTTACCGGCGGACCACTATTTTTTATATTTTTATTTGTTTTTTGTAATATTTAAAAATATGTAAAATAAGTATATAAAATGAATAAAGGAAAATAATTATAATTGAATTTCTTTGTGCATGGTTATTGGAAAAAGCTGTATTTCAATTCTTTCGATCCAGAGATACTGTCGCAGGCAGCGCTAACTTACACTTAAAGATATACCCTATAATAGATCGAAATATGCAAATTTTAACTCTTACACCCTAAACAGGTCACACTAGCGCACTCGCACACATCACACAATTACGCGCATTTTTGCCCTTTTCACGTTCATTAAACTATACAAGGTTGCTTTTTGCATAATTTAAAACTAACCTATTTATATATTCTACTTTTTTACATGCAATTGCAAATTAATGGATAATTCTAAGTGGAAGAGCGGAGTCTCCTAACACAAGCAATTCTTGCTTAAAATGTCATCTCATGTATGTAAATGCACGTTGTACTTAATTGTTTTTTTTTTAATTTTGTGATGTTAAAAAATTTGTTTTTGGTTCGGAATAGAAGTCCTTCTTAAAAATTGAGCTACAATACCATACTCAACGATATCTTACTCGTACAATATTATCCTACCCATACAATATTATTCCTCAAATTATAGGGAAAAACTTCAACAAATGGCAACCCTTCGACATACATAGATAAAAAGGTGGCTTCACTTTTGATGATCGCGGCGCGCCGTCTTTCTTTTTTTCTTGGTCTGAGTTAGTACTTAGACCAAGAAAAAAGGACGTTTGATCATTCCGACGTAGTCGTCGGAATGATCAAACGTCCAACAACAATTATATTATGTTGAACCAGTTGAACGTTATTAATTTAACCTCGTGTAAATCAAAACAAACAGGGTTTTTATTTTATTTATTAGTGACAAAACAAAAATTTGTGTCGTATACTACAACAAAAAAATGCGACTACTAAAAAATCAAGCTCTAATTAAATTCGGGGTTTACAAGGTAAAATCGAGTCCCTCTATTATTTAAGTTAACTGTTCTGATACAGCTGAAGGTCAGCTCGGGCCTGGAATATGGAACAGATGAAAACCAATCAGCGTCGCGGTATGAGTAGTTGGCAGCAGTGCGCTGTCGCGTTGACAATGCAATCTCGTGCGCCCATTCCCGACCTTACTCCTGTCTTGTTGCATGTGGGTACTCAAACAGTATAGCAAACGCTAATACACTACGATATTTGACACAAAATGTATTTTTTTAATATAGGTACCGCTACCTAGGTAGCTGTAAACATTACCTATTTTGAAGTTAACGTCATGGAGAGGTACATTAAGTATCTGGTCGTCGTATGTACAAGAAAATCACAAGTATCTTTTTTAATTTTTTTTTACTCGTAATAAAATGTCAAATAGTGTGAATAATTTGTAGAATAAGAAGATGTTACAATAAAATGAATACCTTGTGTCACAACTCTCTATGAATGTTTAGTCCTCGGTGTCCTAAGAGAACTGTAGAACTAGCCACGAGAGACTGGCCGTCTGGCTGAACTGCTGGAGTCGTGTAACGTTTCCCTCCATTTGGACGCAAGTCTTGTATTTACTTCACGACCACGTTTCATTTGTTTACTTGGCCGTTAGCTAGATGTTCTTCACACTATAACTTATTGCACACTGAGTTCATTAGTTAAGCACAGTCACATTTCAATGTTCTATTGTAATGGACAGTTAGAAAGCATCAAGCAATATCAATATTTTCAGTGATTGTTCTCTACGAGTCACGTTACACGTTGCACGAGCCTTCACCCACGCCCATAAAAATACGTGAAAGTTCAATGAATATTTTAGTAACAAATAAGATTCATATAAACTAAATGTAAACAGTAAATTGGAGCTGTATATCTCGGATATGGTTTTCATTCATTAGCATGGAAGATAAAGCGCCATCCGTACGAGATACGGCAACAATCGTTTACCTCCCACGCCGACCGGCGCGGCGCCCACGCGCCTGATATCTAACACTAAACACGAACCACGCCGCGGTGGAAAACTGTTCAGAAAACCATTCTAACATAAATTAAAAGTATCGCAACGTCTAACATGTTGCTGTCTATGTCCGCGTTGCTGTAATAATAATGTCCATGATTAGGTACTCACTCTCAATGACATCTATGTATATAAATGCATGGCTCAAATATTCAAAGTGTCCGGCGCGGCACGCGGCGGTGTGCAAGCGCCCCTGTGGGGGGAGCTAGGGGTGGGGGAAGCGCGTGACTCGACTGCGAAGCCCCTGAATGAAGACGAGTTATTTACCGGAGTGACCCCCATAAAAAGAAACGTTCCTTCAGGATTGTGCCCCCCGATGGCCGCACGTCTCATCGTTGAATTTTAAACAAACACGCTACTAGTATTTCAGTGATTTCCGAAACGTATTTCAATCGACTGCGACTGCCGAGTGCCGAGCGCCGAGCGCCGGCGACAAGGCCGACGGAACGAGGGGAATGTGTAATGCGTTTGTCACACGCGCGACTGTTTATGCGTCTGTGTCTTCAAACATTGAAAACCTAATAAAATACTACGTCTCAGACCAAGAAAAAAAGGTTGTTAATTTAATAAAGTTGATTGATGGAAATATAATTAAGTATTTTATTTAATTTCATAACAATTTACATAATTACTTATACCTACGACGATGTTATGATTAACGCTTCAACAACCACTTTATAACTTACTAGCTTTTGCCCGGGGCTTCGCCCGCGTGGATGTCGAAAAATATCCTACGGGAACGAACTTTTTAACTCTTCGGGGGTACAATTATCAAAAACGCTGAGTCACGTATAAATTAATTTTCTGTCGTCTTTAATTTTTTGTCGTAGTTTTGAAGTTATGACTTCAAAACTGACGGACTTTCATATAAACTTACATCCCCTTTAGGGGTGGAATTCCCAAAAATCCTTTGTTAGTGGATACTTACTCTTCACAAAAAACACACCCTCCAAGTTTCCTGTCTCTAGAACCAGCGGTTTGGGTTGTGTGATGATATATCACCCAGTCAGTCAGACAGTTAGTTTACCATTTTATATAACCTATTATTATTATCTCCTTTATTTATTTATACATACAAATTTATTACATTTTTAAATATTCCTTACAAAAAAAAATATAAAAAAAAACATTTAAAAATATAAAAAAATTGTAGCCCACCGGTATCGGGAACAGGGTCCAAGCTACCGGCGGTCTGGGCTCCAGAAAGAGGAACCTCCTAACAATACGAGCGGTGTACAGGAGTACCGCTTTCTGAATCAAGCCCTTGATTCAGCTACCTAACGAGAGCCTCCTCAGGTATTGCTCGAGGCTCTTGGCAATTAAGCCATGGGGTGATACAACTATCGGATCAATGATCGCTGAGTCCACTTCCCACATGTTGACAACCTCGTGAGCCAAGTCATGTTATGTCAACAATCATTGCGCGCCGCTCTGATCGATCCACCACCACTATATCAGGCTTATTGGCTACAATAGTCCTGTCAGTGTTGATGGATCGATTCCAGTACAATGTGATACCGCCATTTTCGAGAACTGGGTCGGGCACATACCTATAGTAGGGCACTTCCGATTCCACAAGACTATATTTTAGAGCAAGTTGCTAATGGATAATCCTGGCTACAAGGTTGTGTCTATGTAAGTACTCTCCGTTAGCCAGACGAGAAGACCCGGAGATAATATGATGGATTGATTCGCCTGGACGGTGGCATGCCCGACATATGTCAACCGTACCGTCCTTCCCTGCTCCCGTTACCGGCGGACCACTATTTTTTATATTTTTATTTGTTTTTTGTAATATTTAAAAATATGTAAAATAAGTATATAAAATGAATAAAGGAAAATAATTATAATTGAATTTCTTTGTGCATGGTTATTGGAAAAAGCTGTATTTCAATTCTTTCGATCCAGAGATACTGTCGCAGGCAGCGCTAACTTACACTTAAAGATATACCCTATAATAGATCGAAATATGCAAATTTTAACTCTTACACCCTAAACAGGTCACACTAGCGCACTCGCACACATCACACAATTACGCGCATTTTTGCCCTTTTCACGTTCATTAAACTATACAAGGTTGCTTTTTGCATAATTTAAAACTAACCTATTTATATATTCTACTTTTTTACATGCAATTGCAAATTAATGGATAATTCTAAGTGGAAGAGCGGAGTCTCCTAACACAAGCAATTCTTGCTTAAAATGTCATCTCATGTATGTAAATGCACGTTGTACTTAATTGTTTTTTTTTTAATTTTGTGATGTTAAAAAATTTGTTTTTGGTTCGGAATAGAAGTCCTTCTTAAAAATTGAGCTACAATACCATACTCAACGATATCTTACTCGTACAATATTATCCTACCCATACAATATTATTCCTCAAATTATAGGGAAAAACTTCAACAAATGGCAACCCTTCGACATACATAGATAAAAAGGTGGCTTCACTTTTGATGATCGCGGCGCGCCGTCTTTCTTTTTTTCTTGGTCTGAGTTAGTACTTAGACCAAGAAAAAAGGACGTTTGATCATTCCGACGTAGTCGTCGGAATGATCAAACGTCCAACAACAATTATATTATGTTGAACCAGTTGAACGTTATTAATTTAACCTCGTGTAAATCAAAACAAACAGGGTTTTTATTTTATTTATTAGTGACAAAACAAAAATTTGTGTCGTATACTACAACAAAAAAATGCGACTACTAAAAAATCAAGCTCTAATTAAATTCGGGGTTTACAAGGTAAAATCGAGTCCCTCTATTATTGAAGTCAGTTAAAATGTAGCCTATGTTACCCGGGCCATAATAACGAATCGATTGATACCTTATTCGTCAAAATGGGATGAATAGTTTAGGCGCTACGGAGGAACATACATACATAGACTGCTAAAATCGTAACCTTTCCTTTTGACTTCGCCGTAGTCGGGTAAAAAAGCAGATATATGTTGAAGTTTAAAATTATGAGTCGTTACATAAATAGGTAAACATAATATATGTATAACCCACGCTATCGTCCACGGGTTGATAAATGAAGAAATAAGAAACGGAAACGTATTGAAAATATTTTGTCTTATATCGTTTGAGCTAATTAATTAGTGGTGAACGAATATTTATAGCCAGTGTTACAAGAAAGATATTTTACAAGAAAGAGAGGATATATCTATGTTCATTTCATTCATATTCCCGTGGCCCACAGAACTAGACACATACTACACAAATAATGAACACACGTGTCGATTCAATAAATAATTCAATGAATCTGTATCAGTCGCCGCGAGGAACACTTAATACGAAACATAACTCAATTTCATGCATATCGATGTGGAGATACAGATAATATTTATTACCTTAATGCACGAGCAACACGTAAGCGCTATTGGAGGTAGACTGGAATGTGACTTGTACTAACTTGGAAGAAGCAATACAGGTGTATTGTTTGAATGCAATTGCTTTTTATTTAGAACGAACAAAGTTCAGATGCTCGTCAATATCGGCAGGTATCAGGGTGGGCACGGGAATGCTGATGTCAAACGAAGCACACAAACAATGTACCTAGCAGAAGGCCTACTTATTTAATCAGCCTTTAATTTATTTATTTATTTATTTATTTATTTGCATCAGACACAACGATGAGTTAGTAAGTACACTTAAAAATAATGTTAGTATCAAAATAATCAGAGACAATAATACACACCACACAATAATATCATAATTAAGTTGTACACAAAATAAAATTTAACTTAACAAAACCATTTTTCGTCAAATAAAAATCAATGTAAAAAGTCCGTAATCAAATTTAAAAATAAAATAAGTTAATGTCATTGATCAAACCATCAATAAAAAATAAAATACGTTAAAATTCAATACATTTGAATAAAATAGTGATAAATAAATTGAATTGAATTGAAATTGAATAATCAATATTAAAATTAAAATGAAAATAAAATAATAATTAAGAATTTAAACTATCATGGTCACTAACATTATTATTTAGACTGGAAACGGAATATTTACCATGTACTCAAAAGAAACAGTAAACATGGTAAATATCCCGTTTCCAATCTAAATAATAAATAATAATTAATCAATATAAAAATTATAAAAAAAAAATATATTTCAAAGTGGTGTTATTTTTTTTTTTTTTTACCTGCCCCAGTTACGATATACGGGTGCATGTAAGGCCTGCCAGCGCCTCATGGAAGGTCCGTCCAACCTGATGGCAACAACTATTAGAAGACTGTTGCCGCTGCCCCGCAATCTACTCGCTATCGAGGTCGCCCTCTTGCGCATGCCGGCATAAAAACAGTCAATGCGAACGCTTGCAAACATTCCCGATGCGCTGCAGAAGCCAGGCAGCCGCAGCAGCGCCCTCAGCGCGTTATTATATTGAACGTGGAGAGCGCTGTAGGATTTCTGCAAATATGACACCCACAGACTAAACTATAAAAAGATGTGCAAAAGGCTCGAAACAAGGTGATCTTCACCTCCTTGGAGCTACGAGCAAACCTGCGGGCAATCATATTCGCCCTCACCGACAGCGCCCTCCTTTCTCGCTCAATATCAGCGTCGTCCTTCAGGTCGGACGTCGCAATATGACCCAGATACTTAAAAGTATACCCCACATAGCCTTACCGGTGGAATAGTTTAATGTTCCCGCTTCTGGGACACGGGCCTATTCTATGTGTGAGACAGCGGGACATAATCCACCACGTGGTCCCAGTGCTGATTGGTTAATGTCATTAATGTGCCCGGGAATTTGCTTTTGGGACATGTCGGTTTGCTTACGATGTTTTCCTGCACCGTTTTGAAAGTAGTGCTCATGAAATAAATTACACGAAGTAAAGCCGGTCTGGGTTCGAGCCTATATCCTACAACACGTCGCGGGTCAGGGCAGTAGTGGTGGGTCAGTGGCCACCACAGCTCACTGCTACTACAAACAAAACATCAACATAACCGAAGTTCTTACTGCTGCGGCTGTAATCAGCACGCCCGCCCACTGCGAGTTGGTCTGTGTGTGAATAGTTGGCAATCAGATTGCTGTAGGAAGACGTCTATGTGGACCTTCTGTACCAACTTTCTCAGCTAATTAGCCGCCGTCTCTTTCACATTCAGTGCCAGTGCACGGGACAGAATAGCGAACACCGCACAGGTGACAAAACTCACATGTCTGTGAACTCAATGGAGTGTCCACGAGGACTTCATTCTGTCATCGATCAGGTAAGATGTCTTGTGGTCGTTTGAGTGATTTGGCAAAATCTTTCTCATCACAGAGGTACCTCATTAAGGTCTGCAGAATCTTTCCTAGCGAGTTTTTCCGACATATCTGTTTATCATGATGATATTAGGGTGTTAAGTCGACGTGCTACGAAATTGCTGCGACCAAGACTATCAGCTACTAATGAGATATTAAATGGAAGTAGTAATAAAGTTTATTGACCATATAAAAGAACACATACAAATCCTAACAATCCCGTGATTTGTGTCTAATAATATAAATATAATCACGTATGTAGTTATAAATACCTGTGCCCGTTATGCAGTTATTTGAGCCTGATTCACACTAACCTCCGTACTAGTGAAAACTGTATCACGGCAAGTCAATCTTCCTCGTCATTAACATTCTCACACTTCCGCAGAATAAAACCCTGATTCATGAGTATGGCGATAAAAGTACAGATACTTCGTGGGTATTATTTGATCGTTTGGTGATTTGATGACAATAATAACGAGGGTAATTAAAAAATGTTAAAAGTAAATGCAAAAATATCAGACAAAAAAGTTTGCCATACGACGATGATACGATTATGAACTTATGACATCGAAATATCAAGATAAAAATAAAGAATGTTGCCATAATGACTAATACTATAGAACTGTGTTGTGTGTGGGCTATATTGATAAGCGTTTCATGAGCACGGAATCTGTTCAAATCAAAGTAGGTACCTCTGTACCTACGCACGTGTTAGGTTAGACAGCAATAACGAACTGTGTTCATCCTCGCTGTGGCTCATATTATTTGTTATCTACGCAATTTGTATGAAACACTTCGTTTTGCTATTGCTTTATACAGCGGCACTTACAAAAATCTAGTTTATTAATTAGTTGGTGCTTTAAAAGGAGAACATACAAATTCATGTGTTTGATAAAGCATGTATTGTACATAGCAATTCACCACGATGGCGCCTCCCCTCTGCCCTCCCCTCTGGTAGAGCCCCCGCGCAGTTAGTTCTAGGTCATAGGTTTTTATTTAAGTTTTTCTTCTGGCGTGACGTTTCTCATTTTCTGGTACGTTGGCCGAAGCTATTGCATGTCTTGCTTCCCTTTCAAATTACTCTTTGCTGAACCTTTCTTATAATATTATGTAGACCTTGTCCAAGCTCCTTTATGTAATACGAATTGAATCTCCTATTGATCTAGTTAACTGTTTAAATGTACCTATAAGTTGGTGATAATTATGGCCTACATGGCATTAAATTGTATTGCAGTTAGGAAGCAAGGCGCGTTTTCCACCGCATGCGGCGTCACGTAGCTATAACTGATCACTCGCTAATGATAATTAAAATCAATAGCATCGCCACATCGCGCCGTGCAAGTGTCGCTATAGTTGTCTCTATGCGTGATGTGTAACGTTGTGAACGCAATGACTTCTGTAACGAGGGGGGCGTGCCTGCGACTAACAGATGAATGCTTGTTATAATAACAGGGCTACGCTACTAGTGACTAATGGTACCAAAAGGTAGAAGAAACATTGGATGATTGGAGTGATCATCTAATAGTGGACATGTGGTTAGCTGTCAGATCTCAACTATTGCAGAAAGAGATGTCATTCCTTGCTGTTCAGTACTATGTTAACTCAATTAATTGTATTATAAAATCTAACACGCTATTTTTTAAAACCTCCAACCGTAACAAAATAACTAAGCCTTGAATAACGATCGGATTGTTGTGGTGTATGAGGAATCGTGACAAACTGCACCAAAAAGCGTGTGTGTGTTTTCATGTTTCTGCTGTAATATGTATAAGCCAACATTGCGTATGTAAGCGTTGTTTATACTACCTTACACACTATTGTGTAAAATCTTCTAACCTAACAGACAGATGTGTTGCTGGGGAGTTTGTTCACACATAACACTAGGAAGTGGCGAAGAAGATGTCCTTCTTCTTCGCCACTTCCTTTCTTTTTAGTGTTGTGTGTCATCAACTTAAGCTAATTTTCACAAATGATTTGATTAGTAGTTGTTATTTCAAACAGCCAAACACCGCAAGTCAACCTGATGTAAACACATCAGTTTGACTATCTGACAGAAACGCACAATGGTTTTATTGATGTTGACTTTAGAGCTGCCACAAGTGTTATTAGGAATCAATCGCCAAAATGTCTGTTGGTTTATTTAAATGCATTCCTCTCAATATTCTTCTTGTTCCAAGGTACAGGTAAGTCACAGGTGGCCGCACGCGCAAGCGTTATCACTATCACATGCGCGCGCATAACTTCGATTATAAAACCATTTTATAACCCTGTACTCTCCAGCGGTAAATATTCAGAGACATTACGTAGACTAGTATTGATGTCTCCTTAATTTACTGATATAAGTAGTGTACATGTAATACATTTATGTCTCTTTAATCACCGGTAAATAACAGTAAAAGAAATTCGATTTAAAATGAGATAGCTACTTGCAAGTGCAACACTCATGTACGCGGAAAAACTAACAAGGTATTAAAATAGTGCAACGTTGTTAATAATTATATATAGTATTTAATTAGCACAATTAATGTTAATGGCACATCAAGTACTACTTCAGAAGAGTTTCCTACCACCCATGTAACAGTAAGTAAAGCGAATGAAGTAAGGCAAGCATACGTCCCGGTGGCTCTTGAAGTTCGGGTAAAGCCAATGTAGTCACAGTTTAGTGTACCTAATTACAGGCTTCAGGCCTACAGCCGACAAATAACGCAAGTGACGCGAGTGACGCGCAGGGCGGACTGGCTGGCGATATTAATTGTTTCTTATATCAACGTCCCATATTCTTACAACTGGCTGTGAATGTTTAATCATAACATAGCATAACATCGTTTATTGCAACCTGCCGGGCGTGGGCTATGAGTGCTATGACCGCGACACGTCGAAGAGAGGCAGTAGGCAGTAGGCAGGTGCGAGACGGACACTAACGCAATTATCTCGCCGCACCGCGTCGCGCCCTGTCGCATCGCAACCACAGGGCAATGCAGACAGAAGCTCTGCATCACGCAATGCCAATGGGACTGGTCATCTCTTAGCTGCCACGGTTTATTCTAATTACTTTATTTTTTCATTGTTGTTTTTTATCTTTTACTCCGGACGCTCTTAATGTGCAAGTCTTACTACATCGTTCTCATATATGTGTATAATCTCAACATGAACGATGTAACCAAGATTTTGTAAGAATATTTTGATTTAAAAGAGTGTCCATGGAGTTTCTTGCCCATTCTTCTCCATAAAGATCTACGCTTTGCAATGTGCAACTACAGTACTTTCTCAAGTTATTATGCCTTGTGACTGTGACTGTAGCTTCGCTTTTTTTTTGTTTTATTTGACATTCAAAAGTCCCTGTGATGGTCTAATTGAAATAAATGCTTTGAGTTTGAGTTTGAGTTTGCCAAGGCACACGGAGACTCATCCGGTCTTCTTAGAGATATCCATTTCGTTGCCTACTAATAACTGTACATCAAACAACATGTATCTGTTTTGCCAATGGCAGCTGCACGAGCGAATATGATGAATGAGTAGGTAAATCCTTGTAATAATTTGAGTGAACTTCTGAAGCGCTGTACCTACATCTAAAGTAGAAGAAACATCCAAGCAAATACATTTAGGACTGAGAACATCTTTGAGAACTGTTATGTTTATTTTACATTATGTTCTTACGTACAGTGTTCAGTAGTACAGTGTATTACCGCGCGCTATACTTCTGCAGCTAGTTGTTAGCGCGGTGTCACACCACACGGGGGCGCGCGATAACTGCGTTACCGCGGCCGCGTCCGCGCTGCCGCGCCGCGACTCGCGCCGCTCCAGACTATCGCATCACTCGTCTGCTGACGCACGGGACGCCTATAGAACTTATACGAGCGTTTTATATGTTTTGTCTGAATTATATTATAAACAAGACAACACCTAGGTACAACAGCTAATAGGTAAACCTCGTCATTTCGCCATTAATAGTTTATTCTGTAATTAAAAATAAAGCAGTTGACAGATAATAATTCAATTAAGACATGCAGTAATAAGTTACAATAGATGTACCTTACTAGGAACTACCTACCTCGATTACAAACAAGGAAAATGTATCGATACTTACATTTAAGTATTTGCACAAACATTATCTTCACAAACCCACATGAAACCTACTCGAAGTTTATCTTTAGTGTTTGTGGGTACCTAGAATAGGGAATTAAACTTGTAACAGTAATCGTAAGTTGTATGAAACTAACAAAGCTCATAATCTAAGCACTCGTCAGTTTAAGAAGCATTTTGTTTTCATAGCCGAATGCTGCCATAACTTTCAATTAGACATAAGTTCAAACCACTTGAGATCTAAGAGCTATTAAGGTCATAAGGATTTCCATCGCAGTATTTAACGAAACCGGTAAATAATAAACGAAAAGTGAATACGGTTTTGAATACCCGGAGTGTTGAAAGACCTGAAATCAATCATAGTTAGCCTCGCGCCAACAAACAAAATTTGACATGTGAGGCGAAATCTTGATGTATGGTAACCCTACAGTCGCGGCGCGGCGCGGTAAGCCGCGTGGTGAGCCGCATCAGCCGCTCTGCTTCATCACGTCGCCGTCGCGTCGGCCGAAACGACGCGCGAAGCGACGTAATCCACTCCGTGTAATACCTACTTGCTTCGTTTATAACTATCCACCTCCGAGCGATCCACCGCGCCACGAGCGCGTCACATATTTTTCAGTCAGAATTAAAAAGGCCTTGCCGTCATGGAAATGAACTCTGACACAATAAGGCTAAGCTCGCATTGTTTTCTAGTAAAAGGTTCGTTGTCTCGTTATACTGAGCCACGGTAACAATATCTACAGTACTGTATCTTCATACAAACGGTCATAACGTAAGTCATACGCCTCGAGTCTGGTACCCACTTAATACCCAAGAACTCACGAATGCGCCGCACTGACGAACGAACGTTGTGATGGTTTTGTAAGTAGTAAGCGTGCCGTTTTTGAATATTTGATTGAAATAAGAATTTGTTATTTCGTAATTTGTTTATTTTTTAATAGATAGGTATTTCGCTTATTCCACCGAGTAAAATACCTGGATTAATTAATAAATAAAAGGATAGGCTGAAAAAAGTGACACACAAGTGATTTAGGTACCTACCTACGCTCGCGTTAAAAAAAGTCTCAAATTTTTTTTTTTTATTAAATTTAGTAATCAAAAGACACAACTTGTATTTTTTTATTGAACACTTCTTATTTCATTCACAACTAACTGCTTTTTTTTAAATAAAAATATAATATTTACAATCACAAAACTAAAAAAATAATCAAATAAGTAGATGAAATTAAAATACTGTGAGTGCAGCAGCCCTGTCGCTTGCGAATGTACCGTCCGGCTGTACGTAATTATTTCAAGGACAGCGTCGAGTCACAATACTGTATAAGACCGCCGTAGACAAAGATTTCTTTGACGGAAGAATCGACCAAATTACAGACAGTGCAAAGAAATCTGTCATTGTGTCGACAGTCTCTGTCATTGTGTCGATTCTTCCGTCAAAGAAATCCTTGTTTACGGTGTTTATGCTACGGGGGCTGGTGCTTGAGATTGTCAATTGCGCCAATTATTGGCACTCGGCTGTCGATAATATGGACATCCCCTCCCACCTCGTCTCAGTCAGGTCACAGGCCACACTACCTATGATCGTAGAATTGCCTAATTGAGAATGCAGACACCTCGCCGCCGTGCCACTATCTTCGGCCCGTGCCACAACTCTGTACATGTTTAGTATCCATTACTGGGCGCGCGCACGTAGCTATCTCCAATTACCGTTGTCGGGCGGCGACGTACGTGGAGTGCACGCGGGATCGTCGGCAGGCGCCATGTACCTGTGTACCTGTGTAGCGGGTGCTGTAATTGAAATAGCGCAAGTTAGGGAGACGCGGCGCACTGAATTCATTAGACGGTAGACGGATATCATCGGATTGATTCGGCGGGCGTCGCGTGCGGTCGGCTGCAGTCGGCTGCGGTCCTCTAGTAATCAGCTGGTTTTGTCGTCTAGTTAGCATTGTTTACGTCCGCACGATATGTATTTACAGCTGTGTGAACCACTCGTGTTGGAGTTACTTTACGTTCGTTTGGAAAGGGCGGCTAAGGGGCAGGCCTAACGAGAGAAATCGAATTGCGAAAACGTTACACAATTGCGAGGCGAAACAAGAACTTGGAGTAGGTGTGTAGCCGGGTATAATAATAGCCACTTGTACATAACATAACATCAATTTTGTTATGTTAAACTTGTGTTTATTCCTCGAGGCCAGAAGCGTGAAACGTAATGATGTTAAGCCGTTATTACAATATTCCCAGAAACATTTTGATGTGGGAAGCGCTCACAGGTTATAAGAATGAAGTAATAAGAGCAGTAACTGTACTTAATGGCATACAATCAGGAAGTGAGGCTGACACATGAAATACGTAATCAAATATGAATTAGGCAGAAAGCGCAGAGCGTTAGAGTAGGTACCATAGAGGAAAAAAGCAGAAAGTCCACGTCAAACGTGTTTATCTAATTCTAATCGAAACAAACACAAAGATATCTCATGAAGTAAGTCTTGCTAAGCTGGTTTGAGCTGCTTGGTGCCGTAACAAAAAAATATTACACGTACATGTTGTGTTTCAAAACCTTTACCTGTTTGTTTTTATTGAGATTTATAATCCGCGGCACTACGTGGTCCTTCTGCCCATTATGCCACACCGTGGCCACCGCTAGCTCCAGCCGAATTATGATAGGTCGGTTTAAGGCGAAGTTATCCGGGATTAAGATTAAGTATGAACTCGGTTTGTTGCTGGCGGTTCTAATGCCGCGTGCCGCTCCGGAGCCGAAACGATCGCATTCACTTAGCCGCCAGCCAGCGGCTAACTTTGTGACTTGTTACCATGTAAGTTAGCACTGGCATTACGTACAGAGTTCATATTAATTAAAGCAGAAGCAAGAACGTTGTTTAGCAAGTAATCATTAACTTTAGAAAGAGAAACACAGACCTGTATTTGCTAATTGGAATTTACCGCAAGTAAAACCGTAACATTCGCCCGTTATAACTGACGTGATAATCTGAATTATTGAAAAAATGTTGAGCCATCTAATAGGTAACCCCGACAAAGGACAACGTATGAAAAGATTGGAAAAATCATGCCAATCAGTAGGCTAGATCAGTCAGATGGTTCCTACGGGCAGACATTAAGGTATGTTTTAAGGCAAGTGATTTTATACCTTAACACGTCATCACCGTCACGCTGCGCCGCCGTGAGGCATGACGTAAAGTGACGTAGAGTGAAGCGTCACGCGTGTAATCGCGTCGTAAATCATAGTCACGCGATAAATATTAAAATCCCCCGCCGCGAGATATAACAAAACCCTGTACATATGAATTTCATAGAGGAGGCAATCTGAAGGTGTCATCTGTCTTTAAGGGGAAACGTAAATTACGTTTAAGGGGTTTTTGGGGGAGTTTTGTGTTAACCGCGGCAACTATTCAAAATACGATGACCAATCAATGAAATGACACCAATTGATTAAGAGCAATGCAATAAACTGGGAATTAGGTTCCCGACAAAATATTCCAACAATTAATTTGGCGGAATCCGGGATAGATTCCGTTGCAGCGCAAGCCAGTAGCCACAAGTCACAGGTCAATATTGTTTTGAACTCTGAACGACTTCCGTCAATTACATTAATATTTTAATCCTGTTTATGGTAATAGCGGATCATTCCATTAATTAACGTTACCGGCAGATGAGCTGGTATTGCTGGTAAACAGGAAACACCCACATCGCGTCATCATGTCCTTTCTACTCTTCGATGAGATAATTGTGTGTGAATAAAGTGCACAGAACTGTCAGGTTGATCTGGCTAGTGATAGCAAGATAAAATGCTGAATAAGGAGTCCAAGGTTCAATTCCCAAAAACATCAAGTTTATTAAAATATATATCTATATGTTGGATCTGGTCATTAGTACGGACCTAAAATGAATCGCAAGTGCGCTGGTGGTGACGTCATGTGACCGACTTACAAGTCTATCCACACCACAGCAAGCTTTTACAGAGCCCTGATGTTCAACTCGAGCCGAGGGCGACAGTCAATGTCTGATCGCTGCGGAGTTGAGACGTCTAGGAACTGTACCCGATTCATTGTGCTCCGTGTTATTGTGTTAAGTTGTAATCTCAAGTAATTTGTTAGTTTGCTAGAAACAGTGTATTGCACCCAGTGTGTTTTCATAGCACGAAACCCATCGTTTGCCCACATGATGTACGAGCCTAACGAAGTAAATCCTGACTTATCCGACATATATGTTGTGTCATGTCTCTAATATAACGGAACTTTAAAGTGAGCTAGAACACTGGGCAACAGGCATAGTTCATTGCTTGCTCTGCGGGTCATAAATTGCGGCAGCAGCACCGAGGCGGTGATGTACCTTACCGTGACCCCTGGGGATTCATTACACGCGCGTGTTACGACCAGAAGTAATTGAAATATCGTCACACCTGACATGTACCTGCTGTATGTTACTCTGTGTCCAGTCTGTTTCAGCACTATTTTTTTGAATTCTTCATGTTGAAATTATGAAGGAGTAAACACAATGATATACCTAACAAAATATAGTCGGGCCCGCTATAACTCCTGCTTTTTCCGGGTATTCTATAAAAATGGTGAAAATCTGTCGTTATATTTCATAAACATGAATGATAACAACCTTATATGAAAAATGCGTTATTTATACAAAAAAAACATTATACTCTCTCTCTCTCTTTTCTTCACTCTTTACTTAAGTAAAAAATAATTAATGGATAACACTACATGCTAGGCTAAACCTCATTTAGTATTCGGTTCTTTGATTGATGAAGTAATCCGTCTGGAGTCTGTAAGACTTCATGTAATCAACTCAAGAAATAGTTAGCTCTATTAGCCACTTTCCCGCCAGAGCTTAGCATTACTTTATAGCCCATATAGTTGAGTCCTTGACTCACACTCATTATGTCTTTGTCCCAAACTTGAGCTTAGAAAGTCTTTTTAAGCCCTTTTTGTAACTTTTAGGATTATTATTATATTTCCTGAAACCTGACTAAAAGTTTTTAGCAACCATTTTTCGTAATGGTAGGTACATTTATTTTGCGAGGTAATTTGTAAACATGCTGCAACTGTTCTGTGGCCGTGGGTACTAGTAGATAAAACTGTTCTCTTTATTTACAGACAGCCTGATTATTAAATCCGAAACACGATAGTGCGGAAGTTAACTACACCGTAATTCAGGCGTGCCTTTATCTCTCGCGGCTGAAAACACGGTATTATTGTAAAGTGTGCTGTGTAGTGAATGTAAGTATGTAAGCTATCGGCGGCATCGGCTTGGTGCGTACGGTTGCAGAGGTTATCGTTTGTCGGCCGCCTTCATTAACGCGAGCTACGACCAATTACACCGCGCACACCTGCTTCGCAACACACAACAGATGCAGAAAGACCACTGGTAGCACACAGACACACACACAAACACGACTGTGTAGCTGAAATCAAACACTTCGCAATCACTGCAGTCTGCAAGGCTTTTACTGCGTTTGTCTTCTTTGTATGTGAAAGTATTAACTGTGGACCTTCTGTCTTTACCAGAGTTGTGATGTTCTCTATACGGCTTAGTGTTCGCAAGGCGCGCGCCCGCGAATACTTTACGATTGAGCCGAGGATAGCGCCTCGGAGCTTATTAGACACACCGCTCTAATAAGCAACAGTGTGTTAATTAAACTTATCTACTGACGTGACTTTACGCTAAGCAAGGCTTTCAGGACAGACCTGCGTAATGAGCAGTAGGTATTGATAGCCAACGTTTGCAAAAATAATCATAACTACAATGACATCATTCGGTTCAATGTTCTGTGGAAGTTACGCATGGCTGACATAATTTTCTGAGCTGTTTTATCAATTAGCAGAATCTTATGTTGAGCGGAACTAGGTCAATAAGTAATGATCAAAAGTTTTAATGTCCTTAAAAAGAAAAAAAATAGTGCACCCTTTGGTCATTTGAAATATGTATAACGAAATTACTTGACTAAGAAACACGATTGTGTTTGCACGTAGTGGCCTGCCGTTAATATTATCTTGATGTCCATCACATATAGCCTTGTAACTCTCCGCTGCAAGCACTTGCTTCCTAGATATCTACTATAACATATTGCTATTATCTTGAATCAGTTCCACACTATACTTCTCCGCCGGTAACCCAGTTAGTAGCGGCGGATAACATTGTTGTCGGGGCCTCCGCTAGGCAAGTTCCGGACAAATCTCGCTGCCCGAGGGACGTACTGGGAGCGTCCCGAGGGACGTACCGAGACCTCCCCAGCGCTAACTACTAACTTAACTAGGTGCTAAGCTGTGAATTACTTGTTCCTACGTGTACTCAGTTAGCATCAGTTAAGGCGACTACTTCCAACACAACTACACGTACACTGCTCCCGGCTATTTTTAGTACTAAAGCTTGCATAGCTAACTGGAAACCTCATACCGCTTTTCCTGAAAATCTATCCAAACCGAAGTATGTAACATTCACAGCTTTTCATTTCTCGACATGTTAATTCATGGTGATCTTTAGCTAAAAACTGAACCAAAATACGTCAAAGAAAAAGAGGTCAATCCATGTAAATATATTATTATTAAATTCTACATGGCAGTAGAGATCGTATCGCATGGTGGAGCGTGCTCTGCCAGACGGACGGGCACTGGCGCACGTCTGGCACGGCCCGCCAGACTCACCGGCTCTCATCGCTAATTGACAGAATTAATTCTGTTACGTCTGCGAAAACACTCGCACTCAGTCAAATAGACCCACGCCGACTTATGTCTCACGCTCATCGCACAGCGTACGCCAGCTTTCTTAGAAGTTTTTCTAGGTTTTTTTAAGTGTCAATATTTCAATTTATACTCCTCTTTACCGAATTTACCACAACGGGATCTGGATTTAAATTTTGACGGCAAAAAACTTGATGTTATAGGGTTCTTAAGGATTACTATCGATTCAAAATTGTAGTGGGGCGCGCACATTCGAACTCTTTCGGATAGGTTAAGCTCATATGCAGTAAGAAAAATAGGTAAGGCTACAGCTAGACTAGTATACTATGCTTATTTCCACAGTATTATGTCTTATGGCATTCTGCTGGCTCCCCGCTCTGGGCGGAGCGGAAGAAGTACTGACTAAAACCCATCCATGTTCCTTCTTTGCACTTTGTGTTCCAGGGCCGCGGTATCTCTGTCGAACAGTCCCGCAGCCCTGGCAGGCATCGGCCCATGGTTGCTGACATCTCTTTGAGGCGCGCGTGGAACACGAACGCGCCGTCGATACGGCCTGTCGTCATAAGACGGCCGGACGGCGAGCTAGCCCATAACTCGCCGTCCACAGGCCCGCGCCTACGGTGGCCGGGAGCCACCACGTGACCTCCGACGCCAGGGGCGTCTCCCGCGGCGGCTGGGACGTGAGGCTCTTTCCCTCACGTCCCACCACCTCCTTCACTAGCATGACTGCTTCGCAGAAGGAGGTGACGGCTTCCCATTCCGTCTCGCTCCGGACCATGGCTTGAACCAGGGCCGGGCGCGAGAGATCGCCGCCGCCAATCGCCGCTACGAGGACACGGCGCTGCTCCGCCCAAGCGGGGCAGACCTCCACAGTGTGCTGCACCGTGTCCTCCTGACGATCCTCGCAATGGAAACACCCGGGCGTTTCCTCCCGCCCGATTCGGTGCAGGAACCTCCCGAAACAACCGTGTCCGGTGAGGACCTGCGTCAGGCGGAAGATGAGGGCGCCGTGGCGCCTCTCTAGCCACTCCTCAAAGAGGGGACTTATCGCCACTATGGTGGCGTGCCCTGCACGGGGTTGCGACAGTCGCTCTCTCCATGTCACCATGAGATCGCGCCGGAGGTCTATCCGCTGAGCGGCGATTTGCCGCGGCAGCGGAGTTCCCCCCGACGTAGTGCCTCCGTGCGCCATTCGTGAAGGCGTTCGAGGACTATCGCCACCAGATCCCATGGCGGCAAAAATGGGTCCTCGCGATTCCCTCAGAGAAAAAATTAAAGAGATTGATATACTGAGCCTTCACTTTATATCTTAGGATGTATTTTATATGTCCGCAAAAATTTAGGGCTTTTCAAAATTAGAAGCGACTTTCATAATACAAATACACGCAGTAAACCCGAAATTATAATACCTAAATTCAGATTAACAAAAACTAGCAAGTCTTTTCTTATAAACAGTATACGCTTTTATAACAAGTTGCCAAAGTTAGTTATAGAACTGACCGATGAAAAGTTCAAAAACTACATCAAACGTGTACTTAAAAAAACTAATTACAAAATCAAAAACTACGTTGAAGATAAAGAGTTTGTCTTTAATTCCTTCTGCCCATGCGGCTTCCCTGGTAGCTCATAAATGGCACAAATATGTGGAAGTCTCTAAATATTCTCAATCTCATTTTTTCTCTTCTTTCGAATCAGATTTTTACAATAGTTTTCAAATCATTTAAACATCTTTTGCTCAGAATAGTTACAGCACTGATAACAATATTTGTGTCACTTGTTTAATTTAGTATTTTACAATATTCTGTTACTTTTGTATAGATTCTTTTTTATCGATTGTTTGTGAATGTGTGAACATTGTAGGCTATGTAGATTCCCAGCTGCTTGTTAACTTTTTATTTTGTTTTACATTTTTTGTGTAGGAAGCAACGACTTATTGTCGGGCCTACGCTGTCCCCTCATACGTAAGTACAAATGCTGTATCCATGATAATATTGTAACACCAAATGATTTTAAAAAAGTAACCATGGAGTTTCTTGCCGGTTCTTCTCCATAGGAAACGACCACCCCAAACCGTGCAATAATATTATTTTGTCGACGTTTAATAAGTGCCCATCTAGGCCTATGTGAAATAAAATATTTTGAATTTGATTTAATAAATATTTTCATTCAATTTTTTTGTTAATATGAGTTGAAGCCGTTATTTACAGACCCCAAATACGCTAAAAGCTTTATGTTTCAGAACAAAATAAATAATATTTGTAAAAGTAATAGTAACATTTTTGAGGTGTAAGTATCATAATAATATCATGTATCGTGTGTAATCCTGCCGGTTGTGTTATAACTCCATACCGGATGATTTCCCTGAAGATTGCGCGTTAATTATGTTAAAATTAATAAGGCAGTGATTAGTGGGCTTATTAATATTGCCACGTCTCCGCTTACCTACGTGTTCCTGTAATCTTATGAAAAACATTTATTATGCAACGACCTTCATATCTCCTTCCACGCCTTTAAATACTAAAGTCACACATATAACGCGCATTACGCCTGCAGTCCCCGAAGGGTTAGGCAGAGGTGTATCTAGAGTACTCGCTCTTTTAGCCAGTTAAGTCCCAACTAGGGGGTAACCCTATTGCCATAAAACGGGTACAAGTCCCAGCTCCGAGCTGCTTACTGAGAAATTCCACCCGGGTAAATCAATAGCACTTCTCCTCCTGAATAATTCTTTGCCTGATCTGGGAATCGAAGCCAGGACCTCATATGTGTAACAGTAGTGCTTAGCGCTCATACTTAGGTAAGGTAAGATTTGACATCCCGCGCATAGGTAATATTATTATCTTTTTCTTAGCGTGTCGATGATAATTCAAATTGAGTCAGCCCAAATTATTTTAAGTTGAACATTTGCCTGATTCTTAAAAATAGCTGCATTGGCTAACTTCAGTATTGTCCATATAAACGTAGACGACGATCAGTAGCTGCACTTCTGCCTCTGATCCTCTATGTCCGGGAAAAGATTCGACACAGAGTATAAATACGTTTGCGTTGGTAATGTGAAACCGCTGTAGTACAAAGTTGAAGGTTGCTTTGAACTTTAGTAAGATTTCTTCTCATTACAATGGTCTGGTTCAAAGTTAAGCAAGATCAATAAACTTGGAACAAACATGTTTATCGAATATTTCGTTAACAACCACGCGACGCGAATAACAACACTTTATATGAAGGTCAACAACTTACTCCTTAAACGCATTTTCACTAGAATTGGAAAATCTGTACAACTCGTCAGCACGTTATTATACATGGCAGTATTTTTGTGAATGTATGTATTTCTTGAAATATTTTCCTGAACTTTAGGAACACGGTGCAGTGAATATAAATCATCTAGTACCGTCCCACATTCTATCGTCGAGTTCGTAGCTACATGAATGTACACAACTGCATATTGATGGCGAGCTTCCTCAAGATTAATGTGAAAGCTATACTTTTTTACGATTTTCGTAAAAAACAGAGCAATGCAGAACACTGCAGTGCTGAAAATTTAAAATAGACAAAAAGTAGGAGCGGCCCGGAGCGGGCGGAGACATCTCTCTCGAAGCTTTGCGAATATAAATTACTATTGTGCGGCAAAAAATTAAACTAGCGAGATAAACAGGCAGTAATAAATTTGGTCACGTCCTGGAGGAGCATGCACCCCGGACCCCGGTCCTCGGGCCCCGGCTGCGGCGATAGAGACGATTGTCTTTGTTCTTAAGGGTGGGCAGAAAAAGTTAACGCGCGATGATCCCTGCGTCGAGTGTGTACACACAGTATAACGGAGAACAGTAGGCTCACTCCGGGGTTGAGTGAGTTCTCTCTTTTTCGTGACATATTTGTTTTGTTTGGCCGTTACCGTGGCATTCTTTGTATTCATTAAACTTTGCCAAACGCTGCAACACAAATAATCTCGTCTAACGTTAAACAGCGACACAGACTCTACTGACAATCGTTCATGGAAATCATCCAAGCACTTTGTGCGACAGTATGTGACAGGCATTTGTAATCGATAGTAGTTTTGTGGAGTAAAGGCTGCGTAACTTGATTATTATGATGATATTTAAAGCGTTTATCGGCACTGTATGAACTTCAACAGTGTGATATGCCTTCTGTGCTAACAGTCGCACTGAACCGGCGAATAACGCGAGTCCCCGGCGACGCGCCGCGCGTACCAAATTACAAATCAGTACACACCCTTGTCCCGACGGACTTAGGGCGAGGCAGGGGGTGACACGGGCAGGGGAGAGGTGCGACGTTTATTGATGGCTCGTGTTACTGAACGCGGTTACCTTGATTATCTGCGTGTCGGCGTGTGTGACGTGACAGTTACAAAGTAAGAAATACGATGCCGCACAATGGAGGGAGCTTTCGATATTGTTAACACTCGACAATTTGTTCAGCAGAATTTGCCAATTTTTTTCCTGTATGTTAAATATTTATTTGTAGGTACCCCCAAGTGTCATATGAAACATACTTGTTTAGATGACAGTAAATAAAGATACTTCAGTAATTTGGATTTCCTAAATCAATCGACACAACATTATCGTGTGTGAATGTAGTCTAATCAAACGATAACGCGTACGTCAATGGTGTTGCGATCGTGTGCGATAACGAGCGAGCAAATGCGGACGGCCGCGGCGCGACGTGATAGATCGCGCTCGTTGACGCCTGCACCGCGCCGCGCCATGCCGCGTCCCGTTTGTGCCATTTTATTAAAAAAGAGTTTATAAATTGCCGCCATTCGACACTATACGATCGAGCGGAGTTCTTCGCTAAATGAAATAGCAACTAAGCACACCCGATTTTCTTGCTTTTCCGTCAATACGGTAGTGGAGGGTAAAAATCTCAGTTTTATTTGTTATTAATCAAGGCGTGTCAATAGTGCGCTCTCGTCCTATGCAAACAGACGCGGCGTCAATCACACGCGCGACCGCTCGCCATAATGTCGACATCACACACACTTGCGTACACATCACGCTGCTGTTAGCCGACTTAAAGAAATATTTACCAAAAGATGGATTGTTTTTAGATTGATCCAGGTTTCATGTCTATTATTTTGATATTTATATAAAGTAAATCTTTTTTCCTTTGAAATGCCTCGAGTCGATTTTAGTATCTACATATGTAGGTACAGGTAGGGACATCAATAGTAGTCCGGCCGTATCGTCGAGGGCGACATCGTTTGTCTTTTGTCCCCTCGGTCTCGGCTCTCGGCTTTCAGCCCTCGCCTTAACGCCGTGTGTGCACTCTTAAATAGGATTAAGGAAATAAAAAGTGGTATTACTTACGGAGTTTAATACTGACAAACGCGTCGAAATATTTTGGGGACGTACCTGAAACAGACAAAACATTGATATTTATTACAGGATATAATGTGTCGCGTGATCCTTATTCGATTATTTTGTGGTAATACGTCGTTTTGGATACAATGTTGGATAAATGACACATACTATATAAAATCTATTTATTGAATCAAAAAATATTATTAATTTAAACAAGCTTCTTAAAATTAAGTACAGTTAAGATGTGTATCTTATTGAAAACGAGTTTTCTTAAATTTAAAAGAACCTATTTATCGTTTGAAATACGGCGAACCCGATTCATCTTTAAGAAAAAGAGCCCGCGAGGTGTGTGCACCGTTAATGGCACATTGTCGGCGTGGCGGCGGCCGGCAACAAGTGTAGCCACCCGCTCATCACTCAATGGCTGTCTGCTTACACCTCGCGACTACTTGATGAAGCAGCATTGTTTGTCATTGGTACGTCTGACCGACCTCTATGACCCTTGCGTATACAGATATCGTACTGCAACAGCACCAACAAGTAGGAACCTACTTTGGTGCTACGAATGCAATTAAGATTATTTATATCGTTGGAAACGATTTCCATTCTGCAAACAACATGACTGTCAACAATCTCAACATGAATTATGTAACCAAGATCTTCTTGTAAATATAATTATTTCGATTTAAAAGAGTGTTTATGGAGTTTATTGCCTCTTCTTTTCTATAGAGATTTATGCTACGCGTTTTTTTTGAGATTATTGCTTTGGAATGTACAGTACTCTCACAAGTTATTATGCCTCGTGACTGGGACTGTAGCTTCGTCCTTTTGTTTTTGCCCTTCAAAAGTGCCTGTGACGGTCTTATTGAAATAAACGTTTTGACTTTGAGTTGCCTACGCGCGGTATCTACGACAATCCATTGGCTACGCGCGGTGGCTACGGCGTAGGCACGAGGCCTACGAGACCACGGCGGAGTTCATTATTATATTTCACCATCTCACGACCTATTTGTTTTCTGCGTCAGAAACCACAGGACGAAGTGTAAAGGAAGTAAGTATGTTTTTTTGATGCGAAGTTGACGAATAGATAATGATTTACTCCAAAAAGTACTTACGAATGCTTCACTCGAGAATTTTCATTATTTTTCCTAAAACGATAAAGAAATGGAGATACTTTTATTATTTTCCCCGTTAAACTGAAGAAGTTTGACATTTCCTAATTAGTGTATTTAGCCCTCCAGGTAGATAGTCGGCTCGCTTAACAAAAGCCGCTTTCATTAAATTCAGCGGTACCTCTACTACAAACAGTCGCGTGGGAGTTTATATACAACAACTACCGCTAGCTCTATTTTTTTCTTCTTCTAAAATATCCCTCCCGACCCTCCAAGTTCCTTCCTTCCCGAAAGATATTATTTTTATTCCGACAAAAGTCCATGTAATGGAAACATTTAATCCTTTGAAATCTCTTTGGGTGCTTTGTCGCGGGCTCCTAATTGCGCCGGGCAAAAAGTACCACAAAGTCTAGATTAAAATGTGCATCCTTCCTGCAACGGAAGCAATCAAAATTCTACTCTAATTACTACGAACTAGAGCTCGTTTTGGCTAAATGGCGGTAATAACAGACAGCGCTTCTTAATGTACGGAGCTTCTAGGAGCAATTAAACGTAGAGAGGTCATATTCCGTCCACGATATTAAAAAAATGTACGGAACGAGCGCTTACGGGTGGAATGTGCATTAATAGTAGCACTGATGCTTTGCGATGGAAATATCCGCGGAGTGAGTTTCATTATGATGGCAGTGCAATGCGCACGCTGACCAGTCGCCCGGTCCGGCACGGCACAGCTGCACATCCGGACCGGACCGCTGCCGTGACCGATCACTCGTATAAATTACGCAACACGTAAAACTTCACAAAAATATGTCCCAACTTTGACGCATCGGTGCGTACCGGGACCCAAATAAATAAATAATTGTGTTCGGACAACAGCAGTCCTTATTTCCATCAGTATGAGAATATTTGGAGCTGTGGACTGTGGCGGATCTGGCTTTATGTGGCGTGCATAAATAACGCAAATGATTTTATTGTCGGTGGCTGAAAAGTTGACGTCGTAAAGTTTAATGTGCGCTGAAATATATGCCATTCGTGGGCGAGGGTGCGCTGGGGCGGTGGTGCTATAAACTGGAGCCGACTTGATCCGCGCTGTCTGCCTGACTCGATAATAGAATAGAAGACATTTATTACAGACGTAGTCCAAATGTAGGAAAATAGCTGACTTTATATCAAGCCAGGACCCAGCGGGACTGCACCTCACTGTTACTTCTTGTTATAGCGAGCCCGCGCCCAGCACCCAGCGGGCCTGCACCTCACTGTTACTTCTTGTCATAGCGAGCCCGCGCCCAGCACCCAGCGGGACTGCACCTCACTGTTACTTCTTGTCATAGCGAGCCCGCGCCCAGCACCCAGCGGGACTGCACCACACTGTTACTTCTTGTCATAGCGAGCCCGCGCCCAGCACCCAGCGGGACTGCACCTCACTGTTACTTCTTGTCATAGCGAGCCCGCGCCCAGCACCCAGCGGGACTGCACCTCACTGTTACTTCTTGTTATAGCGAGCCCGCGCCCAGCACCCAGCGGGACTGCACCTCACTGTTACTTCTTGTCATAGCGAGCCCGCGCCCAGCACCCAGCGGGACTGCACCTCACTGTTACTTCTTGTCATAGCGAGCCCGCGCCCAGCACCCAGCGGGACTGCACCTCACTGTTACTTCTTGTCATAGAGAGCCCGCGCCCAGCACCCAGCGGGACTGCACCTCACTGTTACTTCTTGTCATAGCGAGCCCGCGCCCAGCACCCAGCGGGCCTGCACCTCACTGTTACTTCTTGTCATAGCGAGCCCGCGCCCAGCACCCAGCGGGACTGCACCTCACTGTTACTTCTTGTTATAGCGAGCCCGCGCCCAGCACCCAGCGGGACTGCACCTCACTGTTACTTCTTGTTATAGCGAGACCGCGCCCAGCACCCAGCGGGACTGCACCTCACTGTTACTTCTTGTCATAGCGAGCCCGCGCCCAGCACCCAGCGGGACTGCACCACACTGTTACTTCTTGTCATAGCGAGCCCGCGCCCAGCACCCAGCGGGACTGCACCACACTGTTACTTCTTGTCATAGCGAGCCCGCGCCCAGCACCCAGCGGGACTGCACCACACTGTTATTTCTTGTTATAGCGAACCCGCGCCCAGCACCCAGCGGGCCTGCACCTCACTGTTACTTCTTGTCATAGCGAGCCCGCGCCCAGCACCCAGCGGGACTGCACCACACTGTTATTTCTTGTTATAGCGAACCCGCGCCCAGCACCCAGCGGGCCTGCACCTCACTGTTACTTCTTGTCATAGCGAGCCCGCGCCCAGCACCCAGCGGGCCTGCACCTCACTGTTACTTCTTGTCATAGCGAGCCCGCGCCCAGCACCCAGCGGGACTGCACCACACTGTTATTTCTTGTTATAGCGAACCCGCGCCCAGCACCCAGCGGGCCTGCACCTCACTGTTACTTCTTGTCATAGCGAGCCCGCGCCCAGCACCCAGCGGGACTGCACCACACTGTTATTTCTTGTTATAGCGAACCCGCGCCCAGCACCCAGCGGGCCTGCACCTCACTGTTACTTCTTGTCATAGCGAGCCCGCGCCCAGCACCCAGCGCGACTGCACCACACTGTTATTTCTTGTTATAGCGAACCCGCGCCCAGCACCCAGCGGGCCTGCACCTCACTGTTACTTCTTGTCATAGCGAGCCCGCGCCCAGCACCCAGCGGGCCTGCACCACACTGTTATTTCTTGTTATAGCGAACCCGCGCCCAGCACCCAGCGGGCCTGCACCTCACTGTTACTTCTTGTCATAGCGAGCCCGCGCCCAGCACCCAGCGGGCCTGCACCTCACTGTTACTTCTTGTCATAGCGAGCCCGCGCCCAGCACCCAGCGGGACTGCACCACACTGTTATTTCTTGTTATAGCGAACCCGCGCCCAGCACCCAGCGGGCCTGCACCTCACTGTTACTTCTTGTCATAGCGAGCCCGCGCCCAGCACCCAGCGGAACTGCACCACACTGTTATTTCTTGTTATAGCGAACCCGCGCCCAGCACCCAGCGGGCCTGCACCTCACTGTTACTTCTTGTCATAGCGAGCCCGCGCCCAGCACCCAGCGGGCCTGCACCTCACTGTTACTTCTTGTCATAGCGAGCCCGCGCCCAGCACCCAGCGGGACTGCACCACACTGTTATTTCTTGTTATAGCGAACCCGCGCCCAGCACCCAGCGGGCCTGCACCTCACTGTTACTTCTTGTCATAGCGAGCCCGCGCCCAGCACCCAGCGGGACTGCACCACACTGTTACTTCTTGTCATAGCGAGCCCGCGCCCAGCACCCAGCGGGACTGCACCACACTGTTATTTCTTGTTATAGCGAACCCGCGCCCAGCACCCAGCGGGCCTGCACCTCACTGTTACTTCTTGTCATAGCGAGCCCGCGCCCAGCACCCAGCGGGACTGCACCACACTGTTACTTCTTGTTATAGCGAACCCGCGCCCAGCACCCAGCGGGCCTGCACCTCACTGTTACTTCTTGTCATAGCGAGCCCGCGCCCAGCACCCAGCGGGCCTGCACCTCACTGTTACTTCTTGTCATAGCGAGCCCGCGCCCAGCACCCAGCGGGACTGCACCACACTGTTATTTCTTGTTATAGCGAACCCGCGCCCAGCACCCAGCGGGCCTGCACCTCACTGTTACTTCTTGTCATAGCGAGCCCGCGCCCAGCACCCAGCGGGACTGCACCACACTGTTATTTCTTGTTATAGCGAACCCGCGCCCAGCACCCAGCGGGCCTGCACCTCACTGTTACTTCTTGTTATAGCGAGCCCGCGCCCAGCACCCAGCGGGCCTGCACCTCACTGTTACTTCTTGTCATAGCGAGCCCGCGCCCAGCACCCAGCGGGACTGCACCACACTGTTACTTCTTGTCATAGCGAGCCCGCGCCCAGCACCCAGCGGGACTGCACCACACTGTTACTTCTTGTCATAGCGAGCCCGCGCCCAGCACCCAGCGGGACTGCACCACACTGTTATTTCTTGTTATAGCGAACCCGCGCCCAGCACCCAGCGGGCCTGCACCTCACTGTTACTTCTTGTCATAGCGAGCCCGCGCCCAGCACCCAGCGGGACTGCACCTCACTGTTACTTCTTGTCATAGCGAGCCCGCGCCCAGCACCCAGCGGGCCTGCACCTCACTATTACTTCTTGTTATAGCGAACCCGCGCCCAGCACCCAGCGGGCCTGCACCTCACTGTTACTTCTTGTTATAGCGAACCCGCGCCCAGCACCCAGCGGGCCTGCACCTCACTGTTACTTCTTGTCATAGCGAGCTCGCGCCCAGCACCCAGCGGGACTGCGCATTATACAACTACATTTTACACCTACGTTCGTTCTAATGCCCCACATTAAATAAATCACCACGATATATGTATGTAAACATAACGAGGTTTGTTTATCAAGTCGAAGTAATCTTAGAATTAGTACTTTAATTAGTGTTTTCAACAGTAATTAACGTTAATTTAATTTGACAGCAGAAATTTCGATTTATATCTTTGTGTGTATCGACCTTTACAACAAATGGTTAGTGTCTGTATTAAACAAGTTTAACTTAATGAAGCATTCGTATAATTTTCCATAACCGGAACCAAAAAATCTTTCCTAGACAAGCATTTATAACTTTATCACGGTAACATTTTCTAATGTTTTATGTTTATTAACTTTTAGTGAAAGTGGAACAGATTCAATTAATAAACGTCAGTTAAACATGAATCATTAATGTCTGACCCGATCTCTGTGAGCAGACTCGTCACTATAAACTTGTGGAGTATTTCCTATTCTATATTTTGCGTCTACGGTTGCTAAGATAAATGTGACGGACACCTTGTAAAAAGAAAGAAAGAAAGAAAGAAAGAAAATATATTTATTTGCCGCAGGGACATGACGTGCATCACACAAAATTACAAAAAAAAAAAAACAAAACACAAATAAAACAAATAAACGGCAACGGCTACTATAATCTATCAGTTTAGTTGTCGCTGTCAGTTGAGCCCACACAAGCCAAATTTTAAAGAGGTAGCGTGATTGACTGTGATGGCCCATTCTAAGCAACTAAACTACGGAAAGATGATTTATTTACGTGTGGTTTTGAAAAGTTGTCCGGCGTGTTATTATTTCCATGTAAATGAGTCAAGAGTCACTTAGTAATAATTAAAATGAACGGTAGGTAATTGTGCGTCAACGAAACAAAACAAGGAATAGGAAGCACTTACCGAAACTTGGAGGTCTGTACTAAAACTTTTCACTCCGCCATTTGAATATTTATCAATATGAAGTATGATTAGCATGAATTATAAGCTAATGTAGATGAAGTCGCAAAGTTACGGCTCCGAGGGAAATGCCCATTGTTATTATAATCTCATTGACTTATTAGAATTTATAATTATAAATGGAAAGTCTCATGAAAATTCATATGTCGAGCTTGGGCCCAGCTATCGAGCAATAAGGTGAACAGGACAGGCAGTCTGTGAGCGACAGTCACTAAGCTGCTTGATACTACGGCACAGCTTCACGCTTGTGATCCGCTACGGGTTAGACAACGGATCTGTTCCTGTGTACAGCTACATTTCGTACTAGTTATGTGTAAGTCGTTAGCGAGCCCTGTACCGTCCACAGGGCACAAACTGACACTCCAGGCTGCTTTTTAGCAATTCTCGAGAGAAAAACAGAGTAACACTTTGTCCGGCCTGGAAATGAAACCCCAGACCTCACGGTCTGTCAGCAGTGGGCTGTGGGACTTAGGGGGATATGTTGTTGTTCTACTTAGTACGTAGTCAGTCGAGAGGTCCACGTACACTTGCACAGCCGTGGACGCTTACACGGCGTTATGTACTTGTGCGTAATATGTTCCGTATTATGTCGAACAATTACTGACAAATCGTCGGGGATAGTGCAAATCCGTGAATCTTCTATACGTAAAGTGCGCATATCTGCACTACGTGTAGGTTTACAGCGGAAGGTTATAAGTTTATATATTTTGTTAGTTCAACGATTTTTGACCTCATTTTTACATGAATAGTAAAATTCATGTGTTCCATGTATTTTTAACAATAGAAATCTATTAAGTTTTTTAATTTAGCCGCTACGACAATGCGTAATTGAAATTGGCTACATTTTTCAGATACGCGGAATTATCCAATGCTAGTTCCGCGGATGTGCACTATCCCCGACGCAATGACAACCGCATGCACCACAGCGCTCTGTTCGCTCACTAGCTATTTCACGCGGTTCTGCCCGCCTCCCAAATAAGCCGAGATCTGCACTGTTATTTATAGCGTAGTGTAAGCTAGTCGTTTATATCACCGCCCTTTGTCGCCAACCGTATTTTAACTATATGTATTGTCATACGATATAATCATTATAATATTTAACTGATCCATTGTTGGTATTGTTAAACCAACTTAGAAATAAATTGGCGAAAAGCCCCGCAAGGCAATTAAAAACCTTAATAAGAATCCATTTGCGTTTCGTTACACAGTTTGTATGTGGGAGTTATAGGAAAGCTTGTTATTTAGGAAAATAATAACGTTAATTACGAGGGGAGTCGAGAATACACGATAAATGTAGCGTTACTTACTAAGTGTAGGCACAGCTGATTGTACAGAGCTGTGCTCTAACTGAGACCTGTTTTCTACTTCTCATTATTTGGTGTAACTTTTAATTTATTAAGGCAAGAATAATACATATTTGCCTTCAAGGCGCTGAGCCAATTTATTTCGGGATTGTGAAAGTGACTCATTCACACGAAGTTTTCTTTGGTAAATAATAATAACATATCCGAGTCATAACATCGCGCATGACATTCCCGAAGGGTTAGGTGTAGCTAATAGTATGCCCACATTTCGCCAGTTATGGCTAAGTCCCATGTAATAGGGGGCGAGCCTATTACCAACCGCAACCTATTACCGGGCGCAAATCCAGACTCCGTGGCTGCTACTGATGAAAAATTCCTGATGGGAAAACCCAATGACACTGCCCGACCTGGGAATAGAACCAAGCTTGCGTCCACTGCACCAACTAGGCACTTGGAACATACCAAATGAGGTGTCATTAATATAGTGTGTTTTCAGGAGAGACAGTGACGTCACATGACATTTTTTTGCAAATATATTATGTACTCGCTTATTAGGCCGGAACTACATTACCTGTGAGTGAGCATTTTAGTATTTTTTTCTAGAAACTCTTGCACTTATGATGCAATTGATTACTTCCCTGTAACTGAAATCAATTTTAAAAAGTTTTCCTGCTTTGCCTTTCTGAGTCTACTCCAATCGAGTTAAGTCAAAGCTTAAGCTACTGCCATTATTTCTAAAGGTTATGGCTAAGTAACACGTGAGCAACGTTAGCTTTTATGACTTTTTACTAAAGACACGATTACCAAGTAATTTAGTTAAGACATTGTTAGTGTTTCACAAAGCGGACGGAGCCAATTTCACGTAATTTAATGTTCAGTTAATAACGCGAATGTTTCTACATCTAAATAATCTCGCGACAAAATTACATTTTGTTCAAAGCACGCTTATAAAATGAATAACAAACTTAATTAGTCGCGTCGTACCGAATATTGTATAATTACAACCGTATAATGTCTCTGTTTTATACACTGAACAGGTACGGGCAGAAGGACTACTCTTTACAATGCGCAATATTACGCTCACGTAGATAATGAATGAAATAAAAATATCTCTGAAATACGTGCCAACTGCAATAGTTGCAGTGCTATGGGTTGTAGCGCCGCGTGTGCCTTCTATTAATTTATACAATGGGCAAGATAACAAAATAATGCTGCTTAACTTAGATAACCTGTTTAATTGTATGCACCCTGCGGCACGGTTGGAGCGATTTGTTGAACAGTTTTGAGTGTCAGCGTGTGTTATGGACCTACTGAACCCATCTCCTTCATAGCCCCCCCCCCCTCCCCCACCGTCGGTGGCGCGGCAGAATCCTGCACTTAATAGCTGTGAAAAGCGCCACTTGATAATAAGCAGCGACGGACAAAAGACGTGGTTTCCACTCGATTATGACGCGAGGATCTCATGCGCAAGTTACGAATGGGAGCGAGAATATACTGGAATTATATTGAATTTCCTATTTCATTGTTAGACTGCGATTATTATTAGTGTTTGACAGGTGAATGTAGTTTTTTAGAATATTATCGATCGACCTCTTAAAAGTTAAGTTTAATCGTTTTGATTACACAAATCTGAGTTCCTAAAAACTACAATACTAAATTAGTCGCTTGAGCTCGAAACTTGCACCCCACTGTCGACTGCAGTCGAGTTACGTCTCGCCCATTGTGAGGTGACGATGTCGGAGGCGCGGATCTAATTATAAAATTATTTAGCACACTAAATAATCCGCCATTCTCTGGCATGTCACGCCCGCCATCACTAATATACACTGCCGTCATGGAATACATGCAAGCAGAGAGCACATCATTTTTACCAAGTAGTTAACCTGATTGACCAACTTAGGGGTTTATTAATCCAGGCCTGCGGGACTGTTCGAAAGAGATACCGCGGCCCTGGAACACAAAGGTCAAAGAAGGAACATGGATGGGTTTTAGTCAGTACAAGTCTGACACTCCCTTCCACTCCGCCCAGAGTGCGGGGGGTCATTTGATGATTTCCCATCCTAAAAAAAAAAAAGGGGGTTTATTAATAAAATCATACAGCCAAGTCGACGGAAAACATTCTTGTTATATGATCTGAATCGCTTGCAACCCGTTAGGTATCGCCTGATATTATAGAAAATTAATTATAAATCTATTAAAAGATTATCTTGAAATAATTAAATTCATCGATCAGTGATAACCAGTTACTGGTAATCGGTTTAGAATAGATGAACAGTGATCCTTTAACTAGTACTGAACACAAATTATAATAACACTAGCGACCTGGCCCGGCTTCGCACGGGTGCCATATATATATATATATATATATGTCATGTCATGTGTGTGTGTCATGTTATGTGTGTCATGTTATGTTATGTCATGTGTGTTATATGTTTGTCAGGATTTACTCCGTTAGGTACGAGCCTATCGGAGTAACTCCTCATGTGGGCAGACGGTGGGTTTCGTGCTATGAAAACACACTGGGTGCGATACAAAATTCGTAGTTTCTAGCAAAACTAACGAATTACTTGAGATTACCACTTAACACAATAACACGGGGCACAATGAATCGGGTACAATTCCAAGACGTCTCAACTCCACCGCGATCCGACACTCAATGCCGTCCTCCCTCGAGTTGGAAATCAGGGCTCTGTACAAGCACACCGTGTGGTGGGTAGACTGGTTAGTAAGTCGTGTGATGTCACCACTGCACACTGGCGCGCTTTCCAATGACCGGTTCCGATACATATATATATATATATATATAAACCTTCCTCTTGAATCACTCTATCTATTACTAAAAACCGCATCAAAATCCGTTGCGTACCTAGTTTTAAAGATCTAAGCATACATAGGGACAGACAGCGGGAAGCGACTTTGTTTTATACTATGTAGTGATAACAGCCAGATTAACCTAGTCTATTAAAATGAAGAAGAAAATATTTGTATCGAATATCTTTTTCAATATCAAACGTCACGAGCTGTCTGGTTCAATTCAAAGCGGTAAACATAAGCCCTCCTAAGAATATTGATTTGGAGACACGTTTGAAGTAAAATACCCATTCGATCTTCGACAACTTCAATATAAATAAAAGTGTCACGGAAGGAAGACGGTTGGTAAGAATCTCCGGCGGAGTGACTGCACCCCTCGCCACGGCTCCGCATCGCACCGCGCCGCGCGCCGCGCCCCGCGGGCCGGGCCACGCGACGCGACGCGGCGACGCGGCGGCGGCAACGGCGCGCGAAACAATTCAAATCGGATGACGCATCACATTCGCACGTGGTCGGCTCTACTCGACGAGATTCACAACACGCCCGTGAAACCGGTGATATAGGTATGCAGACATGCCACCGCCGAACAAATAAAACGTCTGACATGTAGCTTGTAGCCGGCGGCGTGCGGTGTGCACCGCACGGTCTGCCATCACAGCACTACACAACAGATAAACGAAATGCAAATGTCTGCAGTTATCTACGTACTGGGATGGAGGGAGGTCGTAAAAAGCAATTAAGATAAAATGCACGTACCTAGCAATTGGATTGTTTTTAGAGGGTCACCGCTCACCGTATTAGGTACAGAGTGTCGCGTCCGCCGCACGGATAAGATACCGCAGGCGCTAACTTAAGGCCATCTATTAAGTTATTTAGTAAATATCGTAGTTATGTGCATCCCTACAGATAAATCTGTGTGTTATTGCTTCCAGTGAATATGTGCGTTCTTAATTGCGAGGAATCTCAGCTTATCTGATGGTTATCCGTGCTGTCCTCGCTGTGCACTTACAGTTGAACACTACTCATATTATTATCGCTTCGCAACTTCCTCTTTATTCATACATTCTTCTCGAACTTGGCAAAGCAATTATATTTGCACAAATCGAGATATACTTGTGCTCTCCACGAATAAAATAGGTATTCATAGAATTGAAATGATTTCCTGCACTGTGATCTATGGGTACAAAGTAATGTATGTGGATTTGTGGAATGTATCAGCTGCTTAATATCCCGGACACGTCGTAAGTTCCCAATCGTCGTAACTTGCTGAGGGAAGTAAGAAGGGGTGAATATTGTCGTACTCGAGAAGAAGGGGAGATCACAATTTGACTCCACGATTTAATATTAATTATGTAAATGGAACCTTTGTAATGTTCAAATTGTGGTTTACTTTTGTTTCCCACTAATTGTAATTTTGGGTTTGTAAATAAATTGGATTTTTGGATTTATTGTTTGCTTTTTGGTTGGGGGACATTGGGTATCTACTTGTTACAGATACTGACATGTTACCAAGCAACCTCCTTGTACGAAAAATAAAAAACTCCTACACAACTAAATAACGCACCAAAATGCATTCCTCTGATAGGTACGCAAGTTCCCGTAGACAAGCACTACATATGCATTTTCCGTGTATTTACAAAATCCTTAAATTGCTGTCAGTGGGTGCATGTGGTGACATCGCAACGAGTGCGTTAGTGCGCGCCTCACGTGAGGATTACCTACAGTATTGGAGCAACGCGAGACATGCCACATGACGTATGAGCTAGTGTAGGAGCAGGGACCGCGTCATAGCGAGGACTGAAGTGACCGCGATTTTATTGCTGACGATTGTTGCACTACGCGAAGACGTGTAACTAAAGACATTAGTTATACGTCTTCGCGTATTGGCAATTTGGCAGTTAAACTTCTGCATTTTTCTTTATTCTGTGCTTTTTTTGTCAGTCAGTTTTTTTACTACCTGTACTTAATTTAAATGTAAACGTTTTAATTCTTCATACAACACTTATTTAATGATTATAAAGTGATTCCGCAATACTGATTAGTTAAAATTATTGGCAAATTACATTGAAATGAGCCGCACACTTACCTTAGAATTGTGTGAGTTGTGTCACTGATTTGTGAGCACATAGTTGTAGTTGAGCTACGTTTATTGACTGCAAATGTCAACAGAATCTTGTAATTTGCTTTAATTGACATTTGAGATATGGAGAGGACAAGCTGAAGGAATTATTTTGATTGCCGCTGCGAGATTAGCCCGCTTTATATGCACGCCGCTAATTGTGCGTGGCTCACGTGAACTATCTATACGCGCTACAGGCCCTACTTTGTACTTTATTTTAATACATTAATTGAGCTTCTATCGTAGTCCCTATTTATTTGATGAAAGTTGGAATGAGCCAGAAGTATGATTGATTATTTTACAGACAGTCATTATCAGCCTAGCCTTTTCCTAATTATATCATATATTATCACTGGAAGCCGAACCCAACAGGGCTTCCAGTGATAGGCAGTGGCTGAACACTGCCTATCTGGCCTCCAGTATCCAGTTAGTACCTACTGGGTAATACGATACCTTGGTAAGACTTTCGGGCCGCTGTTTACCTGTAACGACTGCCAAAGATCTACAAAATTAAATGATAGCCAGGATCAACGGCTTAACATGTTTTCCGAAGCACCGAGGAAAGTTGGTATGTAATCGATAGTCACCCATCCATGGACCGATCTTGGCAAGCGCTGCTTAACTTGAAGATGAGCCGTGCGGCTGTTATTATTGAGCCACGAGCTCTTTCAGATAGTGTTATTTTAAACATTTTACCTATAGAATTTATTTGACCATCGAACAGGTCATGCCCTATGCAAAGCTCCGTTACAAAACTACGAACTAATATGCATATCATAGCAATGAAGCATGTCAACTGCGACGATCTCGAGGCTATAACTCAAAAATGATGTCGCAGTGACGCAGTGACCGGTTATGAATGAATGAGGTGCTGCGACGGCGCGGGACGGCGGCGGCGGCGGGACGCAGCGACCGGGATGAACGAATGAATGAATGGATGAGGTGCAGGTGACGTGCCGGGATTTATCGGCGCAACGCAACGGGTACGAATTATAATATATTGCTAGTCGATGCCATGACAGACATAGCACAGAAGGACCATTACATTTTAACGAAGGATAACAAGAAGTGTATTATTATATTGTATGTAGTTATTAACCCAGGCTTAGTTTTTTTTTTCATATGACTGGCTTGAACACAGAGGGACTTTCTTGATCCATCCTGGCGATGGTCTATTAGTGGCATACCGGGCATTGTGGTGCAACTTCGGGAGTTATCCTCCTCAGGAAGATGTAGTTTTGACAAATTAGTTGAGACTTCAGCAATACTACGAACTGTAGACTTTCAACAAAGTTGGACAATGCGTTTGACTCTCACCTCAGCGACCCAGTTCATTTCCTTTGTAATAAAGTTTGTGAGAAGTGATCCTTCTGTCTTATCTTTGCATCGTCCAGGATAGCAGGGAAAGTAGTAGAAGTGATCGCCGTGCGATTTGTCAGCGCATGCGGCGGACTGCTGATATTTTTATAGCGCGCATAATATATTAAAGAGAGGTAATATTTTATAGGATCGCTTTCAGTCGCCCTCGCGACGCGTTTCCTGTTGTTCTCGGTCACTGATCATAAACTCTCGATCCGCAGAATATCTGACATTTTGATGTTTATGGGAAAAGTTCTGCTTATTTCGGTTTCACTAGTGGAGAATAAACAAAAAATAGTAAAGATAACTAGGTAATTTTCAGAGTTCATGGTTACAAAAAATAAACAAGTTTTGGTCCTCAAACGCTATTCTACGTAGTTAACAAACTATAAGTTCCTACAGTGTTCTCAACAACAACACTCGCAACACATGCGACACAATCATAAACGCTGTGGCAAAGGAAACAATAAATTGACAAGCGTTATCTCCAGTCAATCAAACCAATGTCGGGTTGTCCACATCGATCAAGTTTAGCGTTACAGCTTGTCTGCGTGGGAGACGGGCGAGCGGCGCGCGGCGCGGGCGCGGCGCGGGCGCGGCCTGTTGGCTGTTGGCACACAGGTTACGGAGGCAGTTTTTACGGTAGGTGAAGAAACAGAAAACGATTAGAAAAATTAAAAACTGTAAAATCTTGTTCTTTGTACATGGTTTCCAATCTCATTGTGAAATAAATTGAATATTGACTATATTCAATTTATTTCAAAATGAGAACTAAGGTTTATCAGGATCATTTTAGACCCAGTCGGGCACGTAGGGGGCCGCACGGGCCGATACCTGCCAGGGCTGCGGAACTGTACGAAAGAGAGACCGCGGCACTGCAACACAAAGGGCAAAGAAGGAACATGGATGGGTTTTAGTCAGTACAAGTCTGGCACTCCCTTCCGCTCCGCCCAGAGCGGAGGCGGTCATTTGATGATTTTTCCAACATTTTGTAACATTTTCTATTATTTTCTTATTACATTAATTTAGTGCAATTTCGTATTAAATACCTTTTTTAAACATTAACATTTATTTTATTAACATTCAACATTAAGTGTAAAGGCTCATGCCCTTACACCATCCTAAAAAAAAAAAAGACCCAGTCGGGCACAAGAAAGTAGGAGAGAGTAAGTTTTTATTTCTAATTGATAAAAAATAAGAATTCGTACAAGGTGAAACAGGTGAACGAATTAGAGTACATAATTTCTTTCCCCACTTGCTTTGGATAGAAACAAACTAAATAGTCCATCACTCGTTAACGCAAGCGCCGAATGTATGAATAAATTAGTTAGGGGCCGATAGTCTGTTTATGTAAATGTTTTTATTTTTCTATGAGAACTGAACAGTTGTAAAATACTAAGTTTGGAAGTGAAAAAAGGAAAGTAATAGAGTTCACGGAAGAGTGAAACTGTATTAAGTATTCATTATTACTATTTGTAATGTCAATCCAAATTAACGTAGTACTTTCGCTTCAAGCGGTACAATAAAGAAATGCTCTACAATTTAAATATTTTATAACGACACGTCTACATTCGGCGTCATATGGGTTGACCATGCGTAGAAATCAGCATAGCTTCCCATGTCCGTCAAAGGGCTGCGTCCAGGGACCGAATTACCGTTACTTTTTACTTAACGTTACCGATTACCGTTATGTTAACGTTAAAAAAGTAACGATATTTATAAGGTTACCCGTAAGTCCGTTAACGTTATCTAGTAACTAATATTAGTATCGGTAAAAGTAACAATACTTATACCGGTAATTTATTCGCCTATCTCTTTCTAACGATGTCGATGGGGAGTCTAGCGTCTTACGATGTTAGTACACACGGCCGCTCATCAAGGTCGACTGTTTGGACCTTGAACTATTAGAAGTTGAAGGGTCCGATATGTTGTTTTTATTTCGTCTCTCTCACGCGCAGACCGTATGGTATGGAAGCGCCGCGCCGCATTCTAACCGTACCTATACGTAGATATCATGTAGGCATTTTAAAAATATTATTTTGTAAGCGAGTTAAGTTCGTTGCATAATGATTGTTATGGGTAGATTATTTTTTCTATTTGCGCTACAGCTGTGCACTAATAGGTTTATTATTAAAAGTTATTATTTTATTACCGTTTTTAACAACGATAACTTTTGAAGAAAATGTTTGTTTAAGAGTATAAAAGTATTTATGTCTTAGATTTTATTCATAAAATAAAATAAAAAGTTGAAGATAGGTAATTATGAAAAAAAAATTAAACCATAAATGTTTTTCTTTTCCATTCGCACTGGCATATAAGTGTCTACTATGAAATTTAATCATATTACTATTAGGTATGGTTTTTGACAAAATAGCAAAAGGCATTTCAGTTTTACAATTTCGTGAGGCACATTGATTGGTGCCAAGCAGCTTAGTCGAAATAGATAGCTAGAGCTACCTATAAACTGGATAGCTACCTATTAACTGGATGAAAAGACGGCAAGGTTGATGGCGCAGTGGCTAAGCGATAGGTTGCTGCGCTATGTGTCGCGGGTTCGTTCCTGTAGAGAACAAATATTTGACCAACTCCGGGTCTTGGCCTACAATCGCACTAGACCGCGAAATGTGGAATAATATATGATATAATGTTCCGGGTCTGGCTGCTTGTGTATGTAAGATTTAAGTTAGTAAACGCACGCATCATCCAGGAGAATTCCTAATTGTCCTTTTCGTCACAACAATCGACGTGATTATTCGTAATGACCGTGAATCCCGTGTACGTCAGAATGGCTGACTGGCTGTCTGTATCAGTTCACGTCTGGCTGGTGACCAAAAATTGCTACTATTTGCTATTTTTTAGTAACTACATCAATTAATTGCTACATAACTTGGAAAATAAAGGGACTTCAAAATGACCAGCCATTCTGATATTAGGATGGCTGGTCAACTCTCCGTTTGTGTAGACTATTTAAATTCGTGTTATTATTTTTACTTGAGTGATTGCTACCCTCACATCCTTCAATGCCCACCTTGTAGCTTTAACAAGTAAAAAGTTATGAACATTTGAATTTTTTACAGGGAATGGATTAAGGTTATTGAATAAAGCAGTTTAAAACGATTACAACAATGTTTCTTTTTATTCGTCATTTTGAAGTCCCTTCATTTTGTTTCCAAGTTAGATAGCAATTAATTGACTATAGGTAGCAGTGGCGAAGGTTCCATACAACCCGATTCCTGCTGGGAGAAGGGAAGCCCTTTGAAAAAAGGCACATTCAGTATTCTCCAGCCAATCATATTCTATACAGTCAAGATATGTACTCCGGCTTACGTTTTACAAAAAATGGCCCTTCGCTACTGATAGGTAGTAAAAAGTAGCAAATAGATAGCAATTTTTGGTCTCAACAACCAGCCATTCTGACGCACACTGAATTTCAGTCGCGCGATATTTGGGAAGTGTTGACTTGAAATGGTTGACGGACGACACGACACGATGCAAAAAAGTGCAACTGTGTGTTTAGACAAAGCAAAGCATTAAACGCTACCGCACTGTGATTGGCCGATGCCTCGATGCTTAGTTCCTTTCCGACGATTCTCTATATTGAATGTAGCGTAGTTATAGTTGAGTTCCTGAGAACCGTGGGTCTTGACTTTCGGAATTTTGACCTTGACCTCAAGGTCAATGCCCAAGAGGTGTCCCATGGTGTTCCCCCACCCTACTACTCCCGCATCCCACCGGGTCCCGAAGGCTCTTATTTTCATAGTGCCCCGTTTCGTATGATCCACATTAATTTTTCTTTAAATTTTTTATAATACTGATATAATGTATCAGTATTTTAAACAAACAAAACAAACAAATTTTAAACATTATATACTTTGTTGCACTTCTTTCGGCCCATAATTAAATTTTTTACAAAAAAAAAGTAATAATTAGAACAACAAAACAAATAGTTGTATCTTGTCCTATAAAATGAAAAACGTGCGAGTCGTCGCGTTTTCGTAGGTATTTGTCCGATCGTCGTAAAATGCTATGTGTCGTAGTTGCCGCTCCGATTTGAAGAGCCGAACGCGGCGCGCGTTCGGTTTGGCAACGTCGCGCCAGATATTGTTAGTTTTTAGCGAAGTAACGCTACTGGTAACGCTATTTAAATACCGGTAAATCCTATGATTTAACGATATTTTTAACGTTACTAGTTAACGTAGCATAACGTTAAGGTTTTGGTAATTTTACCGGTATTTTTGTGGTAACGGTAACCGTCCCTGGCTGCGTCCACCGCCCTCTAACAACTTGCACCTGCGCTAATAGAAAAATGTCAACCTCCTGCAAAGTTTCAAGTGCTCCACGTCTCCGTGTGAACATCGCTATCCGTCCGGCTCGACCCCGGCCCGGCCCCGCTCCGGCGGCGATGCGGTGCCTCCACGGCACGACACGGCGCCGGCTATCTGATCACTGCGCTATTCACGCGCTGCTCGTTTAATCTCTTATTCGCGCGGATGAACTTTAAAAACACATTTTTGTCGCGTAATGTAAAAGATTTGATAGAGATTATGGTTTCTTTCAGAGGTTTTAAAATTAAATGAATCTGAGAACTCGTTTTAAGTTAGTTTGCGCAATTGAAACAATAATTCTAGATGAACTAACTTGGCTACTCGAGTAAGCGCTACAATTGATAGTATCTTTTACTAACGTATTCAAAACAAACCAGTTACCGTACAGTGACTGCTAAATAAGTTGTTTCAAATGGATGTAATTACTGTAACAAATGGACTCTTTACTGCAAAGCCTTCGGAATGAGTTTAACGCCGTCCAAGTAAACCGTTGTGACAAGCCCAATTATAATGTTAAATAGCTCTAAAGTGCGTCGATTAATTTGGTGGATCCGCAGCGGCACGCTCCGGCTGCCGGCGCCGGCTCCGGCTCGCAGACGAGCGCGGGGTGCAGGAGGGACTGAGAGGCCTGGGAGCTGTATTAATCGGTACGTGACCCGGAATCAAATGACCACCGCTCCACCGTAAATAACCGAACAGATATGATAATTCACCCTCAGCCTTCTAATAAATTAAAAATCCTGAAGAATTTAATAAAAGTTTAGTCGTCGACACATCCCCTTGGTTGGTGTAACCGCAGCGAATAGATTTTATTTGAACGAGTCGAGGCTGCGGCGAGTGTGCCCGTACTACCCGATAAGTTATATCCGTACGGTACTGTTCCCGTTCTTTTTATCGGTAACCACTTTAACCGATGTGTGTAAGTAATAAAACTGATTTTTTATTATGTTAGCAGGTTTTCAGGATTGTGCATAAATACTTAACCTTTATCTAGTAACTCAAACGATTGATGTTTTAACGGTTCACAATTATTTATTGTTTCTATTATTTTCTGGTAATATGTTACCCCGTTGTTGAAATATAGTTGTCGAAAGCACAGTATCGCACATCATCGACGATAACGCAACAAGTTTCATTCGTAATGCTGATGGATTGAAATAATGCTACGGCCGTCGTTAAATCAACCAATTTGGTACCACTTTTATTAATCTATTTTCCGGAAGCCATTCCCGAAATAAAAACTTTTGCACACAGTGACATGGTCGCATGTAAATACGTTGAGACATGCGTGGCCGCTGGCGGGCGGCCCGGCAGCTCCGGGTCGCGGCTCGCCATGTCACTCCGAATCAAGATTTAATGTCAATAAAGTTTTACGCGGCCCCGTCCACCGCGCGCCGCTCGGGCGCTCGTAAAAATTATATTATATTCATTCGGACATCGAGCGGACCACGACCGGACGCCACCGGACGCGACCGGAAGTCAGCGACAGACCGGAAGTGAATGCACGATTATGTTACAATTAGCGGGACTACGTAATTGTGTGTACTGGTTTTATTTTACGAGGGGAAGTGTGGATGTGACGGTTTAACAGGTAGGGCACGCCATGTTGTGTTACAGCTAACACCGTTTAAGGGCAACAGGACCCGGCTCTGCAAGCATGTTCTCTAATTCCAGAGCAGGTATTAGTGCGTCGGCAATAACTTCAAGCGCTTTAAACAATAGACTAAAGTTATGTTCCCACCGCAGCTAACAAATGTTCTATTTAGCAATACTTAGCTCCACAAACGGCTTGCAAATTGCTTTTAACCATTTCGACGGAGCTAGATTAGATAAATGTGATCGTTTTATCTAAAGTTCAATTAGGAATAAACAGCATTGCCTAGCGCCAGTACCTACTTGTACTACACGAGTAGTACGCAACGACACGCTACGGCTTAACCCGTACAATGTCTCTGTATCAAAATGTCTGCCTAATTATTTTTGATATTACCTTATCCAAAAATCTACGAACGTAAATGTGCTCTCTGTTATAAAATAAATTAGTCGTGAATGTGTTATTATATCGCTAGAATACAATTAACTGGCATGTGTGTAGCAGAATGTCGTCTAAGTAAAACAAAGCTTGCGGAAAATGAGTATAAAAGTGGATATAGTGGCTTGAAGCGAAACGTTTCAGTCTTCATTTTGTTGAGGGAAATTGAAACGAGTTGTTTTTCCACCCCGCGCTGATCAGAGAGTAAAAGAAATACTTGGATCCGTCAGATGTTTTAAGGGAGCAGTTGCCAAATGGCAAAAATGTAACCCTTACAGATTCGACTTGTTCGTCTGCCTGTCTGTTTGGTGCGCCACAAGCCGCATATCACGAACAACAGATGTCGGCAGTGACATACGAGAGGGCTGGCGTCGTCCTCCTTATAAGCACATTACTTCATTTTAACAAATACTGTACCGTCCGTTCATCCGGCCCTAAACCCACCTCCTGTATGAATATGAGTCTCCACTGAATTGTACTGAATCAGCAGTTCGTACAATCCCGGGATATAAACCATCCCATTCGCGGAACGACGACGTCTCTTTGACGACGCGAGCCAAAACGATTTTTCTATTATTGCTTTATGGTGAAAAGATAAAAAACGAAAATACATTTTATGAAGTTTACGATACTTAGATATGGGTGGATATATTTGGTAAATATTGTGGAGTTCTACAGTAGTGGTAAAGTTTAGAGTAGTGAGTAATATAGGTCCCAAGTTGGCCGTTTCATATGTAGAACAGGTAGCTAACTTGTGCACGAATATGAGGAGCGTTTGAGAAATGTTCGTGTACCTAAACGTCTGCTTCTAAATTGTAGGTAATAGTGTGTCTGTGTACTACGCTACCGTTCTATTTGAGTTAAGCCCGACCGCGATAACATTAAGCATGCAGTCATTTAGGATAAATTAATGAACTTAGTTACAAGTTATACTCACATTATCATCAATTCTAGTTAATTCAGTACGGTTTTGAGATAATCGCCGTAGATCCGAGTTAGTAGTGCTTCATTTAATACAATATATGGCGGTTTGTAGTGAATGCACTGCGGTTGCACAAAATAGATAGATACAGAAGGTCAACTCCATCCTCGGAGCGAAAGCCCCGGTTCCACGACTAAGCACGCGTCTACCTATAGCGAGTGCCGACACTGAAGAACTCACGAGTGGCATTGCCTTGACATATTGGTGCCTTGTCGCTAACCATATGGATCTAGCCTTCTGTACCGATCTATCGAGTGGCGTTACCGGTGGGGCGGTGGAGAGATGAATCAATTGCTACTGCGAGCCACAGATCAACTGCAGCACGATCACAGCTAAACAGACGCAGCCGCGAGCAAGTTACAAGCGGTACCTGCTACACCTGTTAGGTAGGTATCAAAAACTGGACGTGTCAAGGTAGGTGCTTGCTGCAGACCCTTTTTTGGGTTGGTTTGTAAGTTGCATGTTATTGAATGAGTCATAAACGTAATTTGAATTAAATTAAGGGAAAGAGCCCATTTATAGTGAGAAAATACATGTTGTTTCGTTGCAACGAAATGCTGTCCCTTTAGTAGGTGACTGTTTATATTAAACTTACCTAACTATGAAATTTTAAGTATGTTGGGTGAAATATTTTTTCTTTTTGTTTAGAATAATTATGTTCCACAAAACAATAGTATGACGTATTACGCTAAGTTTGTATTTTACGCCACCCCGCCAGAAGCGATAGCGGTCACATAACTCGGCCGTATCGGGTGTTACGCGTGAAATATCGCTCCGCCTAATTACTACTTGGGCCTTATCTACAAAAAACGCGTGCAATCGGACCGCGCCCTACAGCGGCAGCGGCACAATTAAATACTGTTTTAATTGCTGGGGATTAAGATACGGCTGCTGATGACCGCCATTAATGCTGATTATTGATTTATCTCTGTTCCGGGTTGTATACTAGAAGATTACACGGACAAGCGTGACCGAACTCTTAGTTCGATGGTATTTACATGACTGTGGTTTCATTTATGATTCTTTGATCCGGATCTTTAAGATTATTAGATAGAGAAAGGTCAGCTGAGCCAAAAAAATATGTTATTTTTGTTGGTGATACTACTACTTTACTTTGCAGTGCAATGGTTCTAGAATTATTTTGTTAGCCTTTTACAAGCTACTGCTTGCCAAAGGCTTCGTCTATGTACAAACATACAAACTGTTCGCTATAGTCAATATTATTCAGTTTCACATACGTACCTATCTCTCTATCTACTATTAAAGTCGATGAAATATAGCAATTAAGCAGCCTTTGTGTAACAATGCATGTTGAGAGTAGCAGAGCTGACAGCGTAGCGTAAGTTGTAACGTAATAACTAAGACGTGTGTCGAGCTTGCCAGTTAGCCACACGGACCGTAAAGGCTTGCGCAGACGAACGACTTTGTCCGTGGAAGAGAAAAGTACTCGTTGCGTGGAAAAAATACTCAACGCACAGGTTGTGTGATCGTGATCAATTTGAGAATGTTTATGTTCGTCAATCTCGAGAGATGCGCCTTGGCACCTTGTACCTTTGCGCTGTCCAACGGATTACCCAGACAAACATCGTTTTTCTGTGCAGTAGTTCCGATGTGTTATTAGCGCGGCCGCACCGCGCGCCGGGGAGGCGTCACATGTGCGTTTTGTGTAATAACAGGATAATGCCGGCGGCCAAGTGCCGTGGAACGATGGAGTAGTTGTTTGACTGGTCTTTCCACACTACTTCATTTTGGATTGCTAATTCTAATAATGTAGCTAAAGTTTAATGTCACGTTTAGGCCCTGTGGCTAGGGCCTCACTTCTCATGCACCAGGTTGCGGGTTTCAAATAAGGGAGTTTTACTTTTTCAGTCCTTATGTACTTTCTAAGGTTATTTTTGACATTACTGACATCGGCGAAGCAAAACATCGTGCGGGAATGTTCACTAACCATACATAAGTCTGAAATCGCCAATTCGCCTGAAGCAAGCGTGGTGATTAATGCTCTCGCTTTCTCTGTATGAGAAGAGGCCTTTGGCACGAAGTGGGACAGTAATATGCTGGTATTGGTGTTTTAATATTTTATTTAAACATGTTATTTAAAAAGGACCAAAAATATATTTACTTTAGATCAAACAAAGCGTTTTATATACAAATGAAGCGACACACTGACGTTTAAAATTTAATAAAATCGCCTGGTTGTGACGAAGGACAGACCGAAGGCTGGGGGCCGCGACCGCCCGGTCAACTCCATCACGCTAATAGCGTTTGCGTTGCGTTGATCGGGTTACCGGCCGCGGGCGAGGAGCAAACACGCTGGGACACGCACCCGCTCGAGTAGTTTACTGTGTTGATAAGCCTTTTTAGCTAGACTACAGTGATTGTACATACAAGGCCTCCAAACGGTGCCGTAATACGACAGAAAGCTTAGTAGTCCTATCTGTCATTTGCTGATCTTTGACAGTCGTAAGAGGTTGTCAGAAACCCGAGTCTGACAACCAGTCTTCTTAAAGGTCGTGTTATCCAGCTACGAGTATTCAGCTGCGTCTGGTTTGACTGGATGCTGGCTAACAACGCTTTTAGTCTATTCGGTAGGCAGTACATAAATAGCTGGAATAACACAAGTTAAGAGGATACTACACGTATACGAGACCTGCACGCTTACAATAACACTATGCCAAGTGTGAGATAATTATCATTTATTGTAGCAGTCTAAAAAGCTCCTGATATTGTGAGATGCGGCACGTGAACGATGTCATCAGTCCATGATGCCAGTAAACTAACTAAGGTGTGTACATTCACAGAAATAAGTAACAAACTTCTGTTTGAAGTCATAATTTAATATTAATTCTCTTGCTACTGGTAATTCTCTAATTACAACTTTGAAAATGTCCAATTTACTGAAGCAAATATAGTAGCAAATATAGTAGCAAATATAGTATTGTTAACATAAACTAATTAAGAAGCCACGTACTAGCCAGTACGCGGCAAGCAGAACAATGCAGTGTACAACACATAGGCGTCATCACTAGATGCTGGAACAAGTCACCATAGCTATGGCTTACATCTCGCCGACTCCACTAAGTTTGTGCTTAAGCAGCTAGATTATAATGAAATAAAGCACACTAACTTTTATGTTCATGAATGGAAGAAAACTCATTTTTACAACTTTAATTCTTTGGTACCTATTAATTTTTTATTAACTTTTATTTTATGTTTTCAAGTCTAGTTGAGTTTCCTAATGGAGGTACGACGACGTATCGCTTCGCTAACAATGAAGGCCCATATGTATATGATGTGTACAGACCCAAATATTTGTCAGACAATTCAATTAGGGGTGTACATAATACATAATGTAACAAAGTTTGAGCTAAACAAACCGCCGCCACTTCGCAGCGATTGTTTGTTCCGTTCCGACCGTCTGTGCACACACCACATGTACAACCTGTACCTAATACCTATGTACATATGTGAAAGCTGACTTGCGAAGAAAATTCTGTGTTCAGATTGGGATTTCTTTCATTGATTGGCTCAATGGCTGTCGGCTCAATGACTTGCAACAAATGCAATGGCAAGGCAAAGTAATGTAATAACTTCGTCACAAACTTGACTCCCAAGACCATTGATATATTAAGGGTTTTTTAATATATCAATGCCCAAGACTAATAATTTCAGATATTGGTCTCAAAGACCATTTATTTATACTGTAAGATTTAAGAATAATAACAAAGTAATAGATAAAAAGGCATGAGGTAAGGTATGTATGCAATAAATAATACTAGTTTTTATAATCTCAGCTACCCAAAGCATAACCATGAAACTGATTTCTGAATTAGTTCTACCGACTCTAGGACTATTATGGGTGGCGTGCTTATTACTATTAATAAGGTAATAGGTATTTGCCTACAAATAATAATGTATCGGCCACCCTGTTCGACATCAAGTTATTTGAAACTTAAAAGCCATTTAGTAGTAATTGTTCAATTATATTATGTATCGGCGACTGAATGTTGATTTATTGCTGACGCGGTCGTTGCGACACGCGGTTTGTTGGCGATTAGTAGCGAGCTCGACTAGCGCTCGATATACACAGCTATAATTTTTCAAATGTAAATTATAAACAATTTCGATTAAACATCATCAACAATCAACATCATCAACTCCGTTAAATTTATTTATTAATGAATTAATCAGGTCTCGTTCGAGTTTGTTATTCATTTGCAGTTTCATAATAACTTTCATAGTTTTGTGTCGGTTCTAAAAGCCAAACAAAAAGAAAAATGTTTATTGGCGTCGATTAGCGAATAAAAACAAATTATGTTTGATTTTTTTTTGGTTGCAGGGATCCGCTGGATGCGAGTCGCACGGGACCGGTCAATGTGGCGACACTTGGGGGAGGCCTATGTCCAGCAGTGGACGTCTTTCGGCTGAAATGATGATGATGATGATGATGATGTTTGATTTTTACACCTCTTTTGTTCTCACTCCTCATCGTAGGTAGACCTACGATGAGGAGTGAGAACAAAGGTATCGGTATCGGTTAACAGTTTTCTCCAGTACCTGCCTAGGTACTGGAGAAAACTGTTAACCGATAGAATATAATGTAATGGAGAAAGTTGAGACGAATATAATGTATCAACTTGGGTTAATTGTGTTTGTGCAATCCCTACACCAGCTAGGCAGGTCGAGATGCGCCAATGTACAGCTGTGGGAGAAAGGACCGTGTTATCAAATGATTGGTATCCGATCGATGATGACCGATCTAGCGCAGTATATGTGATCTCGCAGAGGTATGATCTACGCGGAGTTCATACATTGTGCGGAGCAGTTACGCTAACTTGAACTGTGGCTAGATTTTTAGGCGCAAATCCCATTCAAATGCCATCGAGAGCGGTAGAAAGTTTTTAATAAAAAATAAAGTGGTTTTTTTACAGTTTAATATCTGTATTTTTCTATAATATTGTAAGCTTATTATAGCTTTTTATTAGTTTCAAAGTAATGCAACAAATTAATAAAATTGAGACTAGCTTTCAAATCTTTCGAGTTCTCAACAAATTGTTAATTTACTTGTGCCTGTTTTTGTTGTTGCATTTGATTATTTTGAGTAGTAAATACGCTGTAAACTTTCAGAGCATTTAATTAAGTTTACGATCGTTCCTACACGCAGACCGTTAGTGACCTATCAGCCCATCTGCCTGGTAATGAAGACCTCCTCCGTGCGATGTACCAGGGCAGCAGTCCCGGTGTAGAGGTGCATGCGAATCGCGACGCATGTAATCAGCGGCGCACGGAGGTCCAACGCGGCCTGACATCTCAGTTGAACCGCGCGCCTGGTAGGGCCGTCTCTAAACGTCATCATACAATTATTATTAATCAGGGGATTAACTGTTAGGATGACAAATGCAATTAATATAAGTAGCACTGTCTAAGTTAATAGGCTAGATAAGGTTATATTTAAAAAATACGAGCAATATATACCTTTCGTTTAAAAAAGAAAGCTGCGATTGTTTTGAGTATCTGTGTAGCTACAAAATACACAAATCAACAATAAGCATGTAAGCAATTTTTCCGCCTACTTGAAAGATTCGATGATCGTAATCATTCCGTAGCCGTATTCTACCGTGAAAAGCGAAATCGCATGGAAAACCAATTTAAATTACTGAAATGCAACAGTGTGTATCCATCCCCTACATATTGGGCCCCGGGCGAAGGGTCGGCTGTGCCTGGTGAGTGGAGTACGGAGTAGCGCAGTCTTAGACCGAGCCCGCGACACTCGCTTAGACAACTTTGTAATTATGTCTTCCGGCTGTTGCCAATATCACAGACGTATTGAGCACGGCTTAGACAACTTTATGTTCCTGGATAATAATGTAATAAATATTTTGTTTTTGTGTACATAGACGTATAATAAACTTTATCAAGCTTGATACTTTATAATAATTATTATCTGCGTGAAACTACATTAATAAACGGCCTGCAGGCATATTATATTTAACGAACGATTAAGTTCAATTTAATTTACAATTTTATTTTGAACTAGCTGTGCCCGCGGCTTCGCTCACGTGAGCGCACATTCTTTTGTCATTCTCAAAGTTTATGAACGTAAGCAAAATATAGATGCAACTCATGATCTATCCTAGGCCCCAACGGTTAATATCCTTAACAATTTAAAAAATAATCTTTCAGCTCTGAGAGCTCAATCAACCGATGGAAAAAATGAGATGGACACAAACGATGGAAACAAAATTGAGAATTTGCAAAAACAATTGCAATGCAATGCAAAACATGCAATTGAAAAATACTGCAAACGCTTGAATTTAATGTATTTAGCAATAGAACCAGAAAGACTATGCGCTTCGAGAATCTTCATGTTTTCGAATTAACACGAACATCGCTATAAAGCTTCTAAGTTTGGTTTTTCAAGGCATTGTAGTGCATTCATTCCGCACTTTTAGGATTTTAGTCGTATAATTGTAATATTCTAACAAAGGTGATACATAAGGGACCACCCATAAATTACGTCATACGAATTTTATGATTTTTTCACCGGATGGAGGGGTCAAAAAATCCGTCCTTATCAGAAGGTCAATTTTTGTGAGACTCCGGCCTCCCAAGTGTGACGTCACATATTTTGCAATATTACACGCTGCCCGCCGATAGAGTTGGAAATATTTCTTTAATAAGTTTTTCGTTAATAGTTCAAATTTCGTGTTTTAAAACTTAGCAATATTAGTTTTTTAAATGTGACGTCACCAAATTTAGGACCCCTTCCACCCATTGTCACACAATGTCACACTTTGTTGTCACCCCCCACCTCTTTAACGTATGACGTAATTAAATAATGTCATAAATTTTATGGCTGGCCCCTAATAGACACGCACTTCCATGGTAGCAGCAGCTAACTGTGACTTCCTGGAGTATCTAAAGTGTACCTACACCTGCGATTTAGAGGACTTACTGTCAAAATCTCTACTGAAACCGCGATTAACGTAGCCACCTGGGTGCTAATAATGTGATAAATCATCGATACAAAAGAAGAAGAAGAACATGGGAATTATATTAGATCTCATATTTCCGAAGATAGACCATGATTGCCGAAGCGGATACTTTTCCAAGGACTCTGATGAACGGGCAAAAAAAAAGTTGAAGCGTAGACGCAAGTATTACGCAGATCGATGTAACAAAAAATACGGAATCCTGAAAGTCCTGTTTTAATATTCAAACGAAACTATTTTATTTTGTTTGTGTGCGGGCAACATTGGAAAAAGGTGCTCTGGTTGAATTTGACAACGTCATTGTCTTATTTTGGTATTGTCCCCATATTTTTTTTTATTTTGTGGGATATTGTTTATCTACCTATTATCTAAGAACTAATCTTATTTAATACATCATTTCACTGGTCACCATTAAATATAGTAAAATCCAAATAATAGTAATTTTATTATTTAAATAAACTTCAGGTTGAGTTGCTAAATTGCTGCAAATAAAGTGATATATCTAAGCCGGAGAGGTGATCTGTACCTCAGGACCTTCCTACTTCAGACACCTTTCTCTATTTAAGATTGTGCATATACCAGTGCCTGTTACTTCTGATGTTGAATTAAATAAAGATTTATGATTATGATTAATTTTTTAATACCTATTTACCGACGCCTAATATATAATAATAGCTTTCTCGTATTGCTATTTTTTTATTATTTAATTGCCTCGGAAACGAAAATTGAAAATATTTTTTTAATTTAATTTAATAATGTTATATTCTCAGCCTTTCCATCATGTCCTACTTTTTACATAAAATGAATGGTCACCTTATTAGAAATAGATTAAATTAGCGTTAACTTCTCTTTTGGTGGCAATTTTTTAATGCAAGTAAGAATTGCAGTTGTACACACGGCGGCACATGAAGCTGTAAATTTCCAGTATAAATTGACCTCGCTTTGTATAGATTTCTATACAATGAGAGATCCGCATAAACTGGTTTTTTAAAGCTTGACTGGCCGTCGCGTGCGTACGTAGTACTTTTTACTTCCGTGCAAAGAGTAAAGACAAAAGGAAAAATAAAACAAAATTAGTTTTCAGCCATTCCGAGTGACTACACTACGATTAAAACCTATTTACGTAAATTATTTTTATCATAGAAATCGCGTATGAGATTACTAACAAAATTTTAAAAGTTAATATCTTTTGCGTCTGTGGGTCGATTTTGATGAAATAAATGCTAAATAATACCCACAACAATGCTTCTTATTTTGTAATATTTAGATTTTGAATACAATGAGGGGTTTTTACGTGATGCGCGCACAAACGAACAGACAAACCGACAAACCGACAAACCGACAAACCGACAAACCGACAAACAGACAAAAATTTTAAAAAAGATATTTTTACTTTCTATTACTTATTTCTCGCACTTTCCAGTGACTTTTTTGCAAAAATCTGTAATGTACAGACACGGAAAGTCTACGATTTTATTATATGTATAGATTTAATTTTGGTGGGTTCGAAAATTCGTTTCCGGAATTAATTGTGAATTGTTATTACAGTGTTATGTAATGAGATCACGCGTTCATTACATTAAGTTTCAGATTACCCCCGCTATATTTGAGGGCACCTGGCAGAGAGACAGCCCTGTGTGCTGGCGCATGATTTACCGGCGTTGTTCCAATAGGGAGGCTCCGGCGAGTCGCCGAGTTCGCATTACACGTGATGTACAGCCCGAGGATTATCATTACATTATGTTTACATTGCTGAGTCAATGGAGAACGGCGAGGTAGCTATTGTACGATATTGCTAAGTAACGGTTCTGTATGTGGAGGCTGTACGGATTTATCTGCACACGCAAAAGCTTCGCGTGGAAAGTGTGAATTAAATTTCGTGTCATTTAACGTGCACCGTCACAACCTACCCAAGTCTTATGAACTCTAGATCGGAAACGTAACACTGCTGTAGCCGTAGTATCGGACATGATATTAAATATTTGCACTTATTCCGTTTTTCTACGTGTACCTACAAAGCAGAAAATACCTTTCAAAGGCATTTCATAACGTTCTTTATTGATAGCTGATCTGCACGAACCTAAGACATTTTGCGTAACAATGTGATGTCGTGTAAACGTCATTACGGTCCGCCTAGTATCGGATAATAATGGTGGCTTGGGAGAGGGATGTGGGGCTAAAGGTGGAGGTTCAATTGCGTACCGTGGAACACATTCTGTCGCGTCACTAGTCGAGTAGTGGTCGTGATGTGCATGTTAACTGATCTAACACACATGGATATGATTGATTGTGATATGGCAGGACGAAGAATTATTAAGGTAAGGTAATTCCTCCTCGTGTGCCTGATAGCTGCCGGTCCCTCTCGATACGTCTGAGGGAATAGCAGCTGCTGGGCCGGTGCACCCTGGGCGTGGGCAGTGTCCTTCCCCGAGGAATAGGAAGAGATTCTTATTCTTCGGGGAATGTTACTGTCCATGGCTAATATTCTGACATGGGAGGGGTCCATTGTGGACCAAGGGGACGCTGTTCCGCATGACCCTCTGAAAAGCAGAGAGCACAGCGGAGTAGCAAGGGCGGGCTCGGTGTGCACTTACCCTGCCTCCGAGCAGACTCGGCTCACTGTCCCCGTCGATATCGCGATAATCCCATCGTCGAAGTGTCGTGGAACACGTCTCGCGGCTTCGATCGGGAAATAATATTTAATTTATTTCAATGTCATGCCTAGAATTATTACAATGTTTAAAGATACATGTCACTGTGAGGTCTTAATTTTGGAAAAGTATTCGTTTAAGAAGTCGTTCAAGTAACATTTATTAACAAAAAGGCTCTTTAGAGTTTTCTGAAATAAGTCAGTATTCATTGTCCTTATTTCTTTAGGTAATTTATTGAAAATTACAGGAGCTTCTGAGGCTAATGTAAATATTTTTTATTGATCTTAACAAATACTGAGACCTCATAGATATATAGGCTTTTGAGAGTTCAAATTATATACTCCTGGAAAAACGATTTACATGTTTCGATCATTTGAAGCCCAAGCCCAAGCCCTTATGCACTGTTTTTGTGCTGTAAAAATTAGGTATATTATATATATAGTTATATTATATGTATATATATATGTATACGAATTATTATTAAGTACCTACTAAAACAGTCATGGAAGAGCCCTATGTTCGATAGCTAGTTTCTATCCGCAAACCAAATTTTCGGAATAATAAAATAAGAACTTACAGCTTTAGAACTTGCGGTTAAGGTATAATATAATTCGTATATGAAAACTAGCCAAGTCAGACCTTAGGCTTCAATATATTATCCTAAGTTATAAGAAGAAATTAATGATATTTTATGTTGTTATGAAATATTTTATGTTGGTATAAATAAATTTCAGGACTGTGAATTGAACTTGGGACCAATTTAAATCTCACTTCTTTTGTCGTTGAAGTCAACAACCAAGGCATATATCATAATATTGAACTTGGCTCTCATTTCACATTTATGTTTTTGATGGGATATCATTACTTTTTGAACAGAAATTATTAGTAGGTAATAAAATAGCAAATGGTTTGTTAATCTACTGTATTTTCCTATGTTTACGGGGTATAATTGTCTTCTATTTGTGTTATTTTCTATATTTTCTTGCTCCTTTGAAATGTTCGAGTGAATTGCCCATTCGATCCGGATTTTTTTACGCGTTTTCTGTTTATACTTAATTTGGCCAAGTCGGGGCGGTATAACGTGCGCAGGCGGTTGTACTCTACAATAGAGCTCTCTTGTGCCTTGATTTGACTCGGATCTAAATTGATAAGATGTACTTCATCTAAGGTAACTCTAAGCGCCATGATCGCGGGTTGACTGGACAATTTATTTTCCATCCACCCGCATTCTCCAGTCAACCCGCGATCATGGCGCTTGCAACAGCGCCGAAATATCGGGAGCTCAAAATAATTAACAATCACGGAAGATATCCCGTAAGTGACAGTACAAGTTTACTATAAGTAAGTGTTCCTAATAGAATCAATTAATTGAAAAATTATAAAAAAATTACTAGTTTCGGATTTATTCCTTTGTATTCACCCAACTACCTATCTGGATGCCAAATCTGGGTCATCTGGAAACAACAATGATATTAGGGACAGCAGCTAATTGTGTTCCTTAACCAACAACTGGTCCCAATATTCGAAAAACTTACTCTAACTTTATTGCCCACAAAGTAATTCTTATTTTAAAAATTTCCTTATATTTCTTGTGTCACTTAAAAATTAACGAATCCACAGAATTTACAACACAAAAATCCCGTTAAATGCAAATAAATATGTGGGAATGCCCCAGCTAACATTAAGCTGTCGGTATCGGCGACGGCTATAATATACGTCTTCATAATAAAGCGTATCTTGTCGCAATCAACGATTTCTCTTGTATTTCCATAAGGCAGCCATTTTGCTGTGTCGTGCTGTGTAGTCTATCTGTACCTACCAGATTAGTTAATTCATATAATATTAATCGCTTGCGAGCCGATGAAAGAAATAGACGCTGTGTAAGCGGCAAGCGACGAGCGTCCAGGCTGCAACTACGATTTCTATACTTAACTACGTATACCAGTGGTATAGTAATATAAATAATGTAATCCACAGATCCAATTAGTTACTGTATTCAACTAGAGTGAACTGTTGTTTATCATTATTGAATGCGAAGCTAAAACGTGAAAAGAACGCAATTAAAGTTCGCCAGTTGCTTAACATAGCGTAGTTAACAGTGATTCAAGTTAAACGTGAATAATGTCAGCAGTCATTGGGTGAATGTAATTATTCAGCGTTTGTTACGTAATAATTATAAGAGTTAAAGTTGATCAAAATAAATTACCGAGCTTTTAACTGCTGTATTTAATAAACGAGTTAATTAATTTGTTTCTACGGTTAATATTTCCAGTGTCATTTCAGTTTTATTTACCTACCTAACCGTAAAAGGATACTGACTAGGTATTCAAAAATGGGAAGGTAAGAAATTATTTACGTCGTTTTATCCAGGAATCTTAAATAGGAATCCAGAAGAAAAGCAAGATAAAATAAATAATAATCAATAAGTTGACGTTTTGATGACCTTTGGTGGGATGATGGATAATAAACACAAATAGAAATATTGGCAACCTCCATCGTAAGATAGAGGTTGCCAACATTTCGAAAAAAGTTTTTCAAACCCGCTGGAGCCCATGCCTTGTTGCCCATCGCCTGTCTTCTGTAGTTGTCGGGGGCGTTTCACAGCAGGAATATCTTCATAACGACGATGTCATTACGATGGTAGGATGGGACGAGCAACAGATAGATGCGGACAATTAATACGTTCGCCTGCCCCGACTGGCCCTCGCCCACCCGACACAGCACAGCGAATTACAGTTAGACAGACTTGAGTTTAAAATCTGAGTATATCTTAAATTTTAAGAGCTTAAGGCCTCATACGAAATAATCATAGGTGCTAATAACAATTAAATTAAATTGATTGTACTGTTTAAATCAACTAATAACAAGAAGCAGTCATTACAACTTCATTTTAAGTCTGCAGGTGTTGCCAGTCACTAGGACTGGTTATTTTAACCACAGTATTTAGAAGTTACGAGTACATCTAGCAGCCTTGCTTTTATAAGAATACATTGAAGGACCACACAATTTTTATCTTTCTGTATGATTATACACTGTGGCGTGTAGTAATAACAGCTTTCAATCGGTGTTATTATAACTTCCATTCAATGAAAAATGAATACTGATCGACATAAATGGTTGCCTGTTCATATCGTCTCTTCTTAGGGCCAACACACACCATCGATTTCTGAAAAGTTGTACTAAACTAAGCGATAATTGGGCATTCATTCCGTAGTAAATTAAACTGTCAAGTTTATTGCGTAGCCATTAACAGAACTATGCAGAGGAGTCGACCGCGTCTGTGGGCCCTTATAATGTGTCATGGCACCAGCTTATCGCCTTGTCGGCGAGCTGTAAAAGCTTCCTTAACAAGTTAATATACTCCAGTCAGTACTTACTCAGCCTTATTGTAAAGCCCATACAGCTGTCGTTGAAATAATTGCAGTATAATGCAGAAATTGTAATTCATTGCGATTTTCAATGGTGGCCGAGAAATGACCACCCACAGTATAAACATCAAAGTTGTAATTGATGAAGGAACTGGTCTCACGCAACATTATTTATTAATTGCTCGATCAGCATCCCAGAGCAGGCAAAAAGAAAAAATATATATCGTAAAAGTCAGGCATCATCATCAGTAAAGAAATAAATTAACTAGTTTCGTTTGGAAGTCCCAACTTACAGCGTTGCGGTGAGATTACCAAGATATAACTTATGCGCACGACTTTCGTAGGCTAAGCCAGGAAAAGGTCAAACTTAACCAAACGCGTAAGCTGACACTGAAGGATTCCGAACAAAACATTATTAATTGAGAACTTGAGAAACATCTCAAGTATACTCAAACGTAATTTAAAAAGATAATAAGAAAGATAGAGAAGCAAATAACACCAGAAACGGAATAACCCCTTGTTCTCGACACGTAAGTAATTGTGAACAAACAAAGTAATGGACAAACGTATCATCAATCTTAATAACATTATGTTGAACACAAAGCAGTATTATATTACAGCGATAAGTAGTAGCAGCAGGCACAACCCGCACACGCACAACACAAACGCAACAGAAATGGCGAAACAGACAAAAGCTGCGACGATTAAGATGGGGACAGAAACACGGTCAATAACAACATACACTAATACCCATTCATTACTGATGAACGCTAGAACGAGACGAAATATCTGGAGATCAGTAGGTGCAAGGGAGATCAAGTTAATTGTGATATAATAAAAGAGAGGTTTAGCGGGGATGCTTTAGTATTGAGTAATGAAGTCGCTCCTAGAGGAGATAAGGCGGTCGTTAGACGTAGATACGTAGACGTTCGTCCACAAAGTTGCGCTTCTCCGCTCAATGGTAATTGCTGGTACATTGGAGTTGCGAACTTGAACTGCGTGTTTTATGTGAATCAGTCTGATTCATCTCGAATGAATGAGAGACGATCGCAAATCAATGTTAGTTCAAGTTTGTGTTCATTATAATTTTGCTTGAAAAGCACACAAATAAGCAAAACGATCCTTCTTTATTTACAATTGGTACAAATTGCAGGAGTGACTGCAGATGTTCATCTTTCAGCAAGCCTTCATTATTAGTTGCCTCCTCGATACTTTGCCATAAATCAATTTGATAAATGTAACATTGATAGTTTATTTAAACCCCATACCTTTCAGAACTGTCGTAAATTTGGATCGGAGTTAGTTAATAAAATACAGTAAAGATAATCGATTCAAATTAAATCAACAATATTAATTTTAAATAATAACCACTTTGTATTCATGATCAATCCTAATCGTAATATTAGTAATGAAAATTAATGCATCGATACCTGAATTAATATTTAGTTTGCGATTTGATGAAAAAAGAAGAGCAATAACACACAGGAAGACACCAATTCCTGTCAGTTTGGATATTAATACGCTTAGCTCGGGTTGCCATGACAACGGCGGCAGCGGCGTGTTAGTTCAGTAACCCACTTTGTGGAGCCTGCGTGGGAAGATAATCACCTGATATCGTGTTATTCTTATCCTTATTGAGTACGATACGTTACGGTACGCTTCATATTATTTTCTTAGAAAAGAATGAAGTCGGGTTTCTCCGATTTTTTAAAGATTTTCCGTTCCTAAAAATCATTCGTACAAAATATTTCAATTAAATTAATTGAGCCCTTACACATATAAAAAAACATCATGCCTGTAATTCTCGAAGGGTGAGGCTGAAGCGTACCATAGTGCACCCACATTTCGTCAGCTTGTTGCCATCAACCGGGTACAAATCCAGTTCTGTTTGCTACATGGAAATTCCTGATGGAAAAACATAATAACACTTTGCCCTATCTGGGAATCGAACCCAGGATCTCATGTTGGTTGCCGCTTGTCTTGGTCTATCACTAGACTAAACAGGCAGTCCTTACGATACGAGTGACTACTTTTATATTTTTCTAGGAGCAAAATATCTTAATTTAACGGTCCCCGTCATGTATTGGTCACCTAAGGCTACACTATGTGGTAATTTTCATTGATCGAGGTACCTTGTAACATCCTCTCGATATAGTCTGAATTGCGATGCTGAGAGAGATGCAAGATGCAACGCGGTAGCGCGCAGGGCGCATGGGGCGCTCTTGGTCAGGTTGCGCGAGCTATACATTTCCCAAAAACTTGAATCAAAAGTTTTAACTGTGGATGATAAACGTCTTAGTATTAAATGTCTTCGTTATATTCTAGAGTGTTCTAAAAAGGACGTCCAACATTTAAGTTAGCGTTACGGTCGTATTTCAAAAGTATGAGACACTACAAATCATTTTGACATTGTCGGGCGATTTTAAAGAAAAGTAAGAATAAAGATATATAAGTTCAGAATATTCTCGATATTACAACGATGGCAAAACGGCCATTTTGATTCATTTGAAATAATTTCAGTAACACGATATACACATATGATATCAGTAAAGGTATTTGAGAAGACTTAATTCGTGCACTGTCTCGGATTTCGCATCATCCTATTAGGATTCCAGAGAAACACATCAGCGGGCTCGATTGAACCGCAGACTACTGACATCACACATCACAGGCGGATTAATGGTTTACCTGGGTAATTGCGTCTCAACTCACTTCCGTGAGGGATATTCTATGTAAAACGCAAGTATTGAAAGCCGAGTGGTAGGCGGGCGAGTTAAGTTGCGCATGGCTGTATAAGAATAAAGGATTCCATAGTTATCGCAGCTCATACTGCACGATCTACTTACGCGCGGCTGCAGTGTGTGAACTGAATTGCACTAACTTTATAGCACTCTTGTGTTTGGCTACTGTCCGTGGCTAATTTGTTTTGGCTATCGCTCAGATAATCTTTTGAATGAATATTAAATGCAGTATTTACAAGTGTTTTCAATATTCCACTTTCAAACTATCTATCCATCTGTAAAAATGTATTAGCACTGAAGTGTACAATGATAAGCAGACTTACATACCTTTCTTATCAGCCCCAAGTTATCGGTTAGTAAATCGTAGTTCTGAAGATAGACACACCTTCTTCTTCTTTGTCGTGTCGATGATTCCCTTTTAAATACTTGGTCAAATTAGCTTTAACATACCTGAAACAAACAAACACCAAGATTCATTTTATTTGCATGAATATTGAAAATTTGCTGTGGGCGCTCAAATCTTAACATTAATTATAGAACCAGACACTTTGCTAATTTGAATCTTATTAAGTAGGAAGGAGGTCAAATTAGTAAGCTGTCTTGTTTGATATTCACAATTTATGATTTATCGTATTGTTTCCCTTAACGATTCGTCCGTGGGTACCAGGGCCGCATGGCCAGTGCGTCCACCGTGCGAGCGCGTGTCACCGAGTGGGCGCTCCTCAGCTACTGGAACAATGGCATAGCCCCGCGCCTAATTGACAACCTCTCCTAACAATAACTTTATGTAAAGCGTTGCCTTCATCTGTCTCATTATTTTTGATAGCATCACGTCTTTGCCTCATTACGGCTCAAAGTGACAACGAATTAGCATTCGAGAAATAATTTGTGAAAAAAATTGCGAATTAGCCACATTTACCTACGCAACGTATAACAATTAATGTCACCGTATTTTTTCTTGCTAATAAAGGTGACAGTCATCATTTTTTTTTCCGTTATCTGTTTTCGCTTACCTGGGCAAAAATGATTACACCCGTAAAGTTACTAAAGCTACATCGATAAAATCTCCCGCACATTAAGCCGGAGACGAGTATTTAAGCCCTTTTGTTACAATAATCCTCGCCCACAGCACACGGGACACGGTAGGCACGCCACACGACTGACACGACAGTGGATCACCTTTGAAGTTCACATTCGGTACTATGCGACGGAACAAGCTTGTAGCGTACTACACAATGTGTGCGAGGGAGAATGATCCAATTGACGCATGATGCAGAAACACGCAGTATGTCCAGGAGAAATCATAAAAAACACGAACAGCTTAGTTTTGGTTGAAAACGAGATCATTTCAAAGTAATACCATATCACTCGGAGGAACATTTTAGTTCCGGGCAAGTGTTTAAAATTGGCATTTATTTATTTTAAGGAAAAACAAACAACAGCACAATAAAAATAAGTCACAATATCTTATATATTATATTTTAAAACAATTATGCTACCCAATACGTTCTCCACAGATTACAATTTAAAGTGTTTAAAGCTAACTAGTAACAACACAAATACAATACCTATACAACGGTCATTATCCTGGAACTAATAACTGGATTTTTAAATATGTATATAATAGAAAAAGTAAATTAAATTTAAATTTGTGTGCGTATTTAACATTCTTATAATATATTATAATATTGTAATTAAACAGTAATTTGCTGGTCCTTTAGGGTTGCTTGGATTTGCTTCCTAAATGCGTTTTTACTTAGAAAAAGAATGTCGATTGAATGGAACTCACTGTTGTGTCTCAACCAAACGATGAAGTGGTGAAAGCGAGCCAGCGTTGGATTTACAGAGGCTAGTAGCAAATATACTTCGAGTGCGTATCTCACGTAGGTACATGAACTGTTCGAGGAACCAGCTAACACAGACTCTTAACTAAGTCCGAACAATCAAAATGATTGCGGCACACATTACACAGAGTCATAACTTGCAGAAGTTTCCGTCTTGGCTTTAAGGTCAGAAGATCATACTTTTTAAGAAGTAAGTGGTATGACATTATTTCCGATAACATCTAAAATTTGTAGCCCGAAGGTATTTACGGTGTACTAGTTCTAATCTTTCACTATATTTTATCTAAAAAGGGTTTCAAATAGGTACTGCAAACTCTAACTGTGGCCTAATTATTGATTTATATAAGTGCAAAAAAGTATAAGATCGACGAAAATCCCTGGATGATCTCATAACAAAACCAAACATAGGCGTAAACAATAAACGTAGGCCTTGTTAACAATTTCTTCTATATGAACATCCAGATGGAGCTTCGAATCTAGCAGAACCACATGGTCACGGAGAAGACGTACTTTATTAATTGGCGTATTGGCAAGACAAATCGAATATCGAATTCAGTAATATTTTTCTTTTTGGTAAATGTTATGTACATGACACTTTGGAAGACTAAGGTAAAGCTTATTGGAAGAGCAGTAGTTAGAGAACCGGTCTAAATCCTGCTGGAAGTTAAAATAATCGACTTTATCATAAATAATTTTATAGACCTTTAAATCGTCCGCGTAGAGAAGAAATTTTGAATTGTGAAAACACTCTTTTATGTCATTTATGTAAAAAATAAGTAATAAAGGGCCTAAAATGGAACCTTGTGGCACACCGGAGGTGACCCGAAAAGAGCCAGATTCAAAGCCATTAACAACTACGCTTTGAGTTCTATTAGTTATGTAAATTATAAACCACCTTAAAAGGTCCCCTCTAATTCCATTATATGCAATTTTATTAAGTAGGTAGTAGTAAACCGCATCAATCTGCTGTCTATGATCGAGACTACCAAATAGTTGGGACGTGAAAAGGAGGAGATTGTGAATAGCCGGATATAATTTATTATGTACCAGTCTCTCAAATACCTGAAAAGAAAAAGCAGATAGTATAGAAATAGATCGATAGGTCGCTACGTCATTAAGTTATCACGCAACATTATCAGTTAAAACGCGACCATTATATCTAGTAATAAACAAAAACCTTTATATAGTTGCCGCCGCGCCGTCCCGGCAATGTGATGTGAGAATTACCAATCTCTTTTTTTTTTGTGAATGACATCTCGCAGGTCAACCTAGGAGGTTGTCGTCTGCTTAACCGGACTATCCTGTGGGTGCCTTGAATGTAAGGCCTCCAGGGCAGACAAATCTCTGTTCAACATCCGGTATTTATAGTCACCACAAATCGACCGTGGACAGACCGAGCCTTCTGTACTTGTTTCAATAACCTGCATCAGATTGACCTTTACGCTTTACTTATCGCGCGGACAGTCGGCATGCGGGACGCAGCACGCAGGAGTCAGGACACGGCACGCCCGCGGTGCGTGGCGGCGGATTAGCTGGTTAATCCTCTCCGTACAACTGCTACGGACGTCATTGTGCTCGCTAAACATGTGTGCATGCATTTTGTAACGACTTGTAAACGATTTAGTTAAAGAACTACTTACAAGCACAAGGAACTCTTTAACCTCTAGATATTATGCAAAACCTTGTCAGAACCTTTATTTCAGATAGCTGACAGAAATAGTCAATGATCTATTGATGCCGAAAGATGTTGACAAAAAAAGGCGTTGTTAGTTTCCATTTTAGCCACACGCCGAAAGATACCTGTACAGCTATACGTACTCCAGTTTTCTACCAACCGATGCAAAAGTAATAGGTATTTAGGCGTATGAGAACAGGGTGTAAAGTCCTTCATCCCATAGAAAAGGAGGATCCTCCGACCAGACGGGTATTGTCTGGTGGGCCACTGCCCGGCAGTCTTAATTCGCGGATAACTTTAACTACGTGATTTAGAATTTTGACGTTAGTTCTTCGTTTTTGTCATAGATGGCGCTGTAGTAGTTTTAGAAAGTCCCTTATATAAATAAGCCCAAGAAGCAATGTCTGCTTTAGCTAAAGTTTTCCTGCCTGTTTATGACATATATGATGTATATGCACACATTGCACACGTGAGCAATAACTGCCACACTTGCTGGTCGTGCCTGCACGTCCAAGTTGCCCCCTAACAAACAATACATAATAGTTCCCGCAGTCCGCACAGTCACAGTGTAGAGTGCGGTCGGTCAATGCGCGTATTAGCCGGGTAATCCCGCTGACTGCCGCACGTGACGGCAGGACATTGTGGCGCTAACAAAACAGTCATAATACCTCTGTAGGTGCCCGAGAACAAGAACTGCTCATCTCAAGGCGGAACTCACACATAGCCTATGTAAACAATAACAGTTACCAGATCGTCCCAGACTACTAATGTGTTATAAGGTAAAGCTTCTGTTAGTTCTCGAGAAATTGGAAACCTATCTATGTCTAAGCTTTTTATTTAGACAAACTTCATGTATCTCACTTACTCGAGTCGGGGATTTGATTTGTGATAGGAAAGTACAGCAAACATTCAGAATGATCGTCGTTGCAAGGAACAATATACTTCGCAAAGAAGTTATCTGATGAAGAACAGGATAAATAAACAGACGTGTCTTAACAACAGCCGTATGATTGTTTTAGTTGATGAGCATGTTAAGCATACAACTCGAATACTTCACCATCGTTTCCCATTTGCTTTGTGTCGTATCTTGTGCACGATCTGTGTGTGTGTCCTCACAATATCCATTGCAAGTTATTGTTCATTCCACGCAATTGCTCCGAGCACAGACGAGGCTTTAGGCCTCTGCCGTCAAGCAGAACAATGTACAATGAAGGATCGTATGGTGAGCCACCGGGCGGTGTTACCACAGCGGCGGTAAACCGCATCACAACGTGACGTCCTGTATCGTTCCGCACTGATTAAACAAAACCGATGCACTTTGATACTGCAGAATAGTGTACGGGGATTGCTTTGTGTATTCTCAGTGTTGGTCTGCTGGGGGCTGTCGTTTTTGTCCCTACGAATAATTTATTTCAACTAAACTTTCACTTGAATTCAAAATGTTGACAAATTAATCTACGTTAGATATCCTTAGACCACTTTCAGCTATCGAGACTACAGCAACACGTGGAGCCCGAAGGATGTATTTACTAACTGTGGTCCAGTGAAGCTCGCAGTTTACTAAATAGCGCGGCGGCGTGCGGCGGTGGCGGGAGCTGTCACAATGGCGGTCACACCGCAATAATATACAAGTGACACCGTCGGCTCACGCCTTTATCAGGACCCCACAAAGGCACCGCCAAAATCTTAGCGACTGCGGACGCAGAAACTGTGGACTTGGACAAAGAGAAAAAATAAAATAGTAGGATAACTCACCAATCAATAACTAAACGATTAAACATATGAGAGTTGAGCAATAAATAAGAGAAATCGAAGCAGTGTTGAGAGTTCAAGGAACATTTTCACTTGGCCAAAAGAACAAGTTAAATGTTTTCTAAACACTCAATGAACCTCTACAAGAAAAGATCTAAGAAAGGTTAGCATTCAATGGAAGAGAATACATTCCCATTAATTGATTCATGAATCGAGTCGTTTACATGCATGAATTTGTATATCAACGATATTTCCGAGAAGCACCGTGTTCGTACGTTAATGTGATTCACGTTGGAACCTCCACTTCATTCATGATCAAGTGACTCATTGGGTGAACACGCCACATCAGTTTTACTTTTTCTATTTCAGTTTTTCCTTTAGTCACATAATTGCTGAAAATATAGCCTTTACGCTGGCGTTATCCGGCCATGAGCAGTTTCACAAACTGGTATTGTTGTTTGTAACATATGTCTTGAACAGTTGGGAAGTTCACAGTATCAGTAGCATAGTTATATCCTTACAATAAAGGAGCAGCGGGTCGGATTACCCTGACTTAGACCCCGAGTGGCCCGCAATATGTTTAGTTATACTCCTCCCCCCGGCACCGTCTTCGTGTTCACCCCCTGGCACACCCACACACCCCCTCCGCAAATTGTCTACGTCTTGAGCCCGTAATTGAATTTATAATGGGTTAGTTTAAGAGGTATTTAGTGTTTTGCACGGGAGATATACGGGATTCAGTGCGGAGTGTATAAACGGTTCGCTGTTCAGCTGACGCCGTCAGAAGTGGGCGGGAGCTGAGTGAAATATACAGAAGCTGGTGGAAACAAAAGCCGCCTTCAGAGGGTACATATGGGATTTGAATGGTAATGTAAAACTGACTTAATTCACGATTTTAAGATCAGCGAGGAAGCTGAGAGAAACACACGTGAACACACACAAGTTGAAGATTCGTGTCTTCAAGCAAATTCATTTAGCATGAGAGATGGATAGCATCGTTAGAATAGGCCAGAGTCCCCAAGTCCGCTGGCTGGACCTTTGTTCGTGAAGACACTGAGCGTGGCTAAATAAACTCTCGCTAATGAAGTTTTGTTAATTAGTTTTCTTCGGTGAGTGGAAGAGCGAATACAAAACATTCCGTTTCTCGGAGGATTTACGAAATAACAAACAAGTGGTGATTCTATGAGTTGCAGATGTTGCGCCGGACTTCACTTCCTGTTTATCGAGACTTACGTTTTATAACAAGACATTTCAAAGTTTGCAAACTGTTAAATGCGGTTTTTTTTTCTCTCTGCATAAATCATAATATAATTTTTACTCGTCTGTTTCGCTAATTTAGGAGATAATCTATTTTATTCCTTCATCTCATGTTGTCTACAGTATTCTTTTCTTAACTTTTGTACTATCCACTGCTGTATAATGGACCATCACTTGCACGACTGTTTAATGTCTTCAAAGCATCTACCCTCTCCAAGCTTCCTACATAACAAGAAACTGCAAGATAATAGAACAGCATTTCAATGCAAGATGTTCGCAGCAACTCCACCATAACTCCATAACAGCATTAGCGCGCAATATGCTAAGATATTCATCCCGGCTGTGCGCCGCGCGCGTCCGATCTAATTGCGTTACTAAACAAGGCGAGCTACCCATTAGCTTTATTACTGATCATCTAGTTTCTGTATTAGTTTTAAACTTGCATCCATTGTGACCTTTTGTGTGGAAGCGGGAGTGGGTTAGCGGTCTGATAGTATGAGTGTGCAAACATACATAGGGTGTAACAAGACCCTTAACGAAGCTGAAAGGTGCTGGTTCTCCCCGTTACTGTGATCATTTTTTGTTCTAGACTATACCTGGGAACCTTCTAGTTACGGAGATATATTTTCACAAGTTTTTTTTTTAATACGTGTGTTTTTTTTAATGTATGATTTTTACTTGAAACACCTCCACGACCCCAGTAATATTCAATTCATCCATCAGCACAATGTTTTGAGTGCGTCACATTGGGTCCTACAGTAAAACGTGATTTTTCACCCCAAAGAAAAAAGTCGTTTCCCAACAATATTTTTTGCGTAAAGGTCGACGGCATCGTGAAGTGTCCATTTTCACCCTGTATACTGACGTTTTGGATTGTATTTGTGCTGTATGTAGGTACTCCATCATGACTTAATGTTATCATTATCTCTTGTGTTGTTCGGCTCTTTATTTTTTTGGTCCAATGTGGAAGCTCTAAATGATTCTTTTATTTGTTTCTACAGAAATAATATCTTAGAAAATCTAGAGGGATGAAAGCGTCCTTTCATAATATTCCATACTACTGAATTAGAAGCTAATCGCCACCTAAGCATACGCACGTCATCTGTCCACGTCCAGAAGTGTTACTGGCCAGTCCGCTACTGAAGCCGTGCCAACGAGTCAGCATGCCGCCACACGTCCATGTGACGTACTCGGTGCGCGCAACCTCACTAATGGTGTGTGACACGCCGCGGGCGCCGCCGTGACGTTTTTTTTTTTTTTTTTTTTTTTTTTGGCGTATGTGAAGCCTCTCTGGTAGAAAAGAGATGGTTACGTTACGCCTGGAACCAATGAAGAGTCTACAAATGATCCAGTTTCGTTACTTTAAGAGTGGCAAAAATGCCGACAACAAAAGTAACATCATCTTAATAACGATCAAACTATGTATAATTTAATGTTAGAATCGACCTACGTAGTGGCTACCTTTAATAAATCGAAAAAGTCCGTCAACACTACTAAGTACTCGTGTATCTTCTCGCACTTAACAATTGAACCACCTGGAGAGCATCTGAGAACGAACATAACTAGGGCGCGGACTGAAGCGTCACCGTGTCTGTTTGTTAAGAACACTCCACCGTCTCCACCGCTCCACCGCTCCACGCGAAACTTTCGCATTACCGACTCGGGTCAGACTCGAAGGCCGAAGTAATATTTCATGTTTCTCAAATTATATTTGCCAGATGCAAATCAGAGCATCACAACCGGACAAAATTAAGTGGTGTTAAGAACAAAAGGGCTAAAAAGTTGCTAAGTCAGTCGTTGTATCCCCTGGAGACGTGTAGCTCAACCTGGCGCTTTACTAAACGGAATTATTTATTGGGCTTAACAAGGATTAATACGTCCTGGGAGCGTTAAAATATGATCCCGGGGCGCCGGCGAGGGTTGAGCCCTGAGCGGCAGTCGGCTGATCAAAGTGCCCCGGTATGACGTACTGCGATTCGTTTCAACGATGCGTCGTCGGCGTGTCGGAGTTCATTAAAGGTTTCAGATGATCCTGAAGGGTCGCACTAAAGGGATGATGTTGATGTACTGTTCTGACGGAGAATTAAATTGTCATTTTAATATAACAGGTGCGTTAGAGCTTATTACAAATGTATGAAGGCGTGGCCTTTAGTAATCGGAACTTTTAATTTAATCAAATGAGCTTGAATGTTATCTGCCGCCTCCGTGGCGGCTCATAAGGATTACAGTAATTATCCCGACGGATCAGACAGCTGCACTTAAAGCACGATGTCATGGTCAGACCTGGTTTATAAAAATGCGGTTTCTGACACTAGATGAGTTTAAGAGAGACGCTTAGCGCAGTTTCAAGAACTCATTATCATAAAACAGATGAAACTATTCGGCGCGAGCTAAACTAATGAAAGATTCTCCGAAAGGACCAGACGATAGATAAGTTTAAACAGAAACTGGCCGGAAATAAAAATAAGCCAGAAGCTTATAACAATACTTTGGTATTTTAAATACTTAAATTGCCAGATCAAAATTATCTGAGTTTTATGTTACGTGAAGCAGAAAAGAAGCTTATAAAATGAAATCTTACGAAATTCGATCTCAAAATTTCCGTTCCATTTAAAATCTCTCAAGTTAAAATGTCCAAGCGTGAAATCTGTCAGCGCGAGTTGGTGCTGCTCTGTACGGCGTGGTGCGGTCCGGCGCGGTATGGAAGGCTTTGACATCGTCTCAGAGTGACGTTATCAGCATCCGTAAGTCAAACCTAGACCTCTGTGACGCATTCGCACGGAAATTTAGCGGCGAAAATATACGCGATATTTCAGATGAAATGTGTTGAAAACATTTGACGGAGTGTGAATGAGATGGAGTGAAAGGAGAAACTGCTTTGAGACGAACGAGCGACGGAGGCTGATAGCAGGCAAGATACGTTACGTTACCGGGTGACTTGATCATTATTTCGATTCCTTCGATAAAACAATGAAATACATAACAACATTTCCATTGCAAATTTTTCTTTTGATTTCTCAGACATAACCGTACGTCTGCTGGACACAAAGATACATCCCGTGTTATCTAGCAGTTATTTATTCTATCTGATAGTCACGATCACCATCAAACACACTTTGTGTAAACTGGCAGGATTATAAAGCTGTCAAAGTAAATATAGTAGTGTGCCTACTGTGACGCAAGGTGAACCTTTGCTTCCTATTCCGTAGCACATAAAGATCATAATCTGTTAACAGTAGGGCGACTTATAAGGAATTATAAGTGCAAGTTTCAGGTGTCGGCATTCCTCAGTGCGTTTTGTGCCGCGTTTTTGTCGCGAGGGTGTCGCGATGGTGTTGCCGTGCGCTACTGTCCACTAGCCTTGTTTGCACATCAAACGCTCGGCTTCCATGCTATTGATGCTATATCTGTACTCGCTGGCATTTTATTGTCTTTTTATATTTGCATATCGTTTGACGGCAGCTTAGATAACTCAAATATTTTTATTCCATGACACCAGGTGTGCATAGAATATTTTCACGTCGAAACAAAAACTTCAAAATTCCGCCGTTGTGACTCCTATGTATTTTTTATTCACGCAACAATAATACTCGTAAATATTTAAACAAATGATTTTATTGTGCTGAGTTTTTGCCCAATATTTTTTTGTCGGAATAAAAATTTAACACTAACATAACTTTTACAATATTTAATATGTCTTGCGAAGCTAAAAATAAATATTAAAAGGTCGCGTATTTCAGTATTTCAAGTATTGCGACCAAATTGAATTATTTAAAAAAAAAACGATCTATAAAGCGTTGACAGCAACACTTGCTGACAGCGCGTGGCTGGCGAGACGACACAGCGCGGTGCGGTGCGGCAGGACATGGTCTCGGCGCGGCGCGGTAACGAGCGACGCAGATGTGTGGAGTGGTGCGATAAAACTTAACGACGCGCGGATGACGCGCGAGCGCTGACGTCGCGACAATGCGAACATCCCCTTACGTTGCCTTCATATCGAATTTTCACTAACATATAAAATGGATTTTCGTGCAGTAAAATATCTTATTAGTCGCATTTTTAATAGCGAATGAAATGTTTCATGCCAATAGTTGTCTGTTCCGAAACTACGAATATCGGTATAAAGTATTTTATGACGCTGATGCTGGCCTATAAAATATTCAGATGTCTATTAATTTAATAATAATATTATTCTTGGAAGCATTACACAAAATATTACTGACAGAGCCTATTTGTGAAATATATTGATACAAACATCATCTGATTATGCTAATACCACAGTGTTGCATTAGTTCTAACATACGTTGTCTTGTCTGCAAGAAGTAATGCGTTAACCTTTCACAATTTTGGTCAGGATATAAATATATTGCTATATTCATTACTGTACTAAATCTGTCAGTGCTATTAATAAAGTGAATTTATTACAAACGCTAGTGCGAGTAGACTGGTGGGCCGCACCGCCGCACGTCTGAACGAGGCTCCGGCGAGAGTCTGCGTGACAGTCAAGTGGCCGTAAAGATTTTAGGGCTAATTCATACAAAGTTATTACTTCCAGTGTCATATTTTGAGAGACGTAACCTTTTGTGTACAGTTTAGCATATTGCCGAGTGAGCAACATTCTGTTAGAATGTTGTCTCTTGTAGTGTTTCTACGAATTTGGTTAAGAGTATCTTAAGTGGTTTCTGTACACTTAGCTGCGTATGTAAGCAAAAATATTTTCAAACTGTTAGGTAAAGAACTTGTATACGACCAGCACTGCAGTGTTCAGAATAACTGGCAACAATACTTTATGGAACGACATTGGATAACAGTAGTTGTGAAAATCGTCGCTGATTCAGCTGTATCTCAGTTTAAGTGCTACTTTATCTGAGAGCTAGTGCAGTGCGAGAGTACCCGAGGCAGCGCAGCACGCGCGCGGGCGGCAGGTGTCAGTACGGGGATGTGATGGGCGCGCGTCGCTCCTCGTCGATTGTGCAGCGCGCCCGACTGTGAAAGTGAACTAGTTAAATATATGTTTGTACGAGTTCACAAAAATCTTCTGAGATTTTTGAAAGCTTGAAATAAAAGTAATTTCTCTGAAACTCCAGCTTTACATTTCTAGATCTTCTCATAAAATCAAAGCAGAGATTTGTCATTGACAAGTATTGTGTACCAATTCATTTCACCAATATCGATCACGAATGAATGTCGTCGAAGTCAATCACAAATTGATGTGCTCCACATTTCAATCAATGCGTCGCTTCGACTCCATTTGTGTTATAAATCGAGTTTATAAAGTTATATTAGGAATGGGGTCGGAACGACACATTATTTTTATTTTCCTCGCACGTTTGGGCTCCATCAATTTGCGGTAGGTGGCAGACGATTTCAATCAAATTGTAAATGTGTTCGCATATTTTATCATGGCAGACATTTCTTTTATGGTGTGTAACATTTTGTGTTCGTTTTTGAAGGGTAGATCATCAACTTCATCTAATTGAACATCACACGCATATTATTGTTGAGTTAGCTAAAATTTTATTTAATAAACTAACTATACATATGCATTTTTACAATTAAATAAAGTAACAGCTAGAATTCATTGTAAAATTATAGTGTTTGTATCTCACAACCAATGTAGATTCTCTGATCTCATAAATTAACCCAAAACGCTTCTGTTCATTCATTAAAATGTCAACCGACACAGTGTATGGAAACCAAAACAACACATCGGTAACCGATAGGGGGGGGGGGGGGGGGGGGGGGGGGGAGGATCTGAATGGTATAAGTTTCTCGAAATACACGTGATGCGACAAGTCGACAGTCGTAAATTAGCGCGACAGATTGACGCGGCGCGACATCACGACACCGCGACACGCGCCTGTCAGCTGCTGACAAACTTTATTTTTGTCACTCGTGTGCCGCTGATTATTGCATTGTTTTTCACGAGACGAGGAAAGAATGTCGCTTGTGACCAGAATAACTGTTTGCAGTTACCGAAAGATATGTATCTTTACTTTATACTCAGTGATTAATAATCCAATCAATATTTAACTGCGCAATTTCTTTAAATTATCTTTCTTAGCTGAACTACTTCTGAACACAGATTTTGAGATAACAAACTGGCTTATTTATCTATTCCGCTGCAGCTAGCAACACTAAGGTTCGCGAAAGCATCGCTCTGTCGTCGTGTGTGGCGATTAAGTGCACGAACGCTGAGATTAAGAAAAGTTATTCACACATTTTTTATGCATCACATTGGCGCATTAGAATCCCCATCTGTCACGCTGAAGACGAGAATAGCTGCGAGTAACACAAACACGTGGGGTGCAAACAGGAATGCTTTTAAACGCCCCATTGAATGCGTTGACGTATGTAATTTCAGATTCTTTACAAAAAGTAAGTGCGACCGTCATCGACAACGCCTGTTCCGCCGTGTCACAGGTTTTGTTCAAGTAAAGGAGCGTGTTTCCAAACACTTTCGGGGAGATTGTATCGCGAGCAACAGCTTTTGATAAAGTCCATGGGAAGGTAATAATACCCTAAAAGGGGCAGGAATTTGAAGTAGATTTAATCAAAAACTACCAAGTGCTCCCTAACTTGGCGTGATTTATTAACAGTTAAAAGTTTGAGCCGAGTATGGAGTGTAAGCGATAGGAGCTGTTCTCAATGTAGACCCCATCGTGCATTTTAATGAGGAGCTGGTCAATTTGGTTGACAGTTCACTTTGACTAAGGATCATTTAGTCAAGACATATCTGCCATTAAAATAGCCTAATTGTTCAGAGAGATCAAAGAGTGCCGTGTCCTAACATAGTACTTCCTTCTGAAAGCCAGGAGCTAGAATGATTTCGTAGCCGACTATCGCACTATGACTACTTTTTTGGACTTTCAAGGAATGGGTAGCACAATGCCAACATTTTGTAAGCATCATACATTTGATCGCGTGATGCCAACAATCGCATATTGACAAAAAAAATCTTAATACATTATTCTAATCGCAGCATGCCTACTTCGGATATCATCAATACTTTTTATATGTAAGTGGCCTACAATAATAGGTACAGTCAACACAATTTTTTTTTTACTTTGGGTGTTTCGTAAATATAAGTATCTGCACACACCGGTCGTGTTAACTTTTGATGTCAAGCGTGGTGTGTGTTGTAGGCTCGCCGGCTCGGTACTCCGAACCCCTCTATGACGTTTATTTGTTTGTCCTCCTTCCGGTTTGAGTTATTATAAAGCAACGTCTTCGAGGAGGCACGGGAAAAGAGCACATGGGAAAACGCCATCTTTTGAGCTTTTAAACTTTTAACTTCCTCATAAATTTACGGCGGATTTACAACGAGCACTGATGACCCAGTTAATGGCAGATGAAATATGTCTAATTTTGGTATCGACGTTTATGTTATTGTTGTAATAAAACTTGATTTGTCGCGCCATCGCTGTCCACTGACTATAAAAACGCGAAAATATGAGCATCATTATCAAGACGAGATCTGTAATCAATGTGGGATGGTGGCTGAGTTTATGTCACCATCACGATCTACACGGTCCTGGAAGTATTCACGTCACCAGAGAAACTCTTGCAAAGCTAGTATTAAAGGTGAACAAGCTTCCCTCTTGATAAGTAAAATGAATTGCAGCGATCTATTACGAAATCAAGACAAGGTGGACTGTAACCAAGGCAATAACTGATAAAGCATGATTAACTATGACAGTAACATTATCAACAAATGCAAATATTTAGATAAGAGCGGAATAAGCAATATTCAGGAGAGAGCAGGTCTGAGTTAGAGTCTATTCAACAGTTAATAAAGTAATAAGTAAGATTTCCATACAGATGACTCGACAAAACACTTCTACGAGAGAAACCTCATTGCGCACTAATATAGATGTAAATTCACCTTCATTAGATATGAACCCTGAGCAGTTGAATATACCATTGTATTTGCAAAGGAGTAGCGGGATCCCAGTGTTGCTGGAAATTGAAACCGATGTGGAATATTTGGGAATTTTCTTTTTTACTCGTAAGCCGTAGCAAATGTTTCCGTTACTAAGTGCCCAAGTTTATATAACCAAGTAAAAAAAGTCCAAATATCAATAATTTGTCAAACAATACTTACCAAAGTCCTAATTTTGGACGAAAACAATAGTGTTAAAACGAAATAAATCTCCTTTTTGAGTTGCAAGTAAGCATAATTATCAAAGACCGTGGTTCACTGGACATTGCATCTCGTTTGAATAAAAATTCTCCATTTTCTTCGCAAAAACCGCAACTCGTTACTTTGGATTGGTGACCGTAACGAGATGTTATATGCAGATACGGAATTTGCTACACAGCTGAAGTTGAAAGCGAATCTTTACAAGCATGTGGTAGTATTGGTTACTCGGCCAGATCAATTGCAGCTGCACGTTAGAGCGGCTAATAAAACGCATGCAAATGTGACAAGTGTTGTACAATGTCGAGTGGCCGGCGACTATCCGATGGCATTGCGGTGATTCCCGTTTACGATCCGTTTTACTGAGGCGGTGAGGCCGCGTCCTCCGGCTTACAGCGCGTGCCACTATTTAGTGCCGAGGGACTAGTTAGTAACGATATGTGAACACTAGCGAGTTTGTTGTGAGTGTTGTACCGTTGGGAAGCAGATTGGCAAGGTTAGCGTGTTTTCAATTAAACAGGAACACAATTCTTTGAAAGATCCATCACCGTTGACCCTGGCTCAACGGTGATATAAAAGGATGAACAGAAAACAGTTTTGACATAAGTCGTAGGCTAATTTTGCAACAGCAAAACCAGATTAAGCACTCTCTTACTTGGTTCGGGACATAACATACAATATGCGTTTGCAATCAATAAAGAAGTCGATCAAAATGATCTTAATTAAAATGCAAGCCCCAACAGAAGAAATGGTCAGCTGTAGTGTTTCCAACAGGAGTTCTTGATACTTCTGCTGTTTACTAGCGATTTATTGCAATCTTTAAATTCTATCTTAAGAATGTAAGTTAGTGTTGCGTGCGGCTTTGAGGTTCCAGACAGACCGACAGTCCGTTACTGCGCATAGTAAGCCACAGCCAGGAACAGATTACCTGTACTAGAATTAATTCTCAAAATTAAATAGGACACAGTTGCTTGATTTCATTTAGAACGAATTAGAAAAGATGCAGCTGTCAGTAACATGACCGGTGTTGAACAATTCTATAGAATTTTATAAACTCATTTCGTTTGTTCAGTGGCATAATTTAACATAAACCACTGCATCACAAAAGACGTAAGGAAAGTAGTTAATAGAACAATTCGCAGCTGAGTGAATAACAACACAATTAAAGCCGAGAACACGCTGAAGTAACAAGTAACGCAGCAGTTAGACAGAACAATAACAAAACAGTTATTAGCGCTAACGTGCGCTATTTTAAGATTCTTGTGCAGGCACGGAGCCAGACGCAGACTGAATTACAGGTTAGGCGTTAACTCGCTGAAACGGTGTTAAATTACAGACTAGCGAGTGCTCGAGTGCCGAGCGCCTATTGACAACGATTTCCACGTGAAAGAGGAGCGAGGAAGTGTCAATGACACGGACGTGTGGGAACTAGTTACTGAATGGGATAATACGTTCAAATATGTGTATTTACAAGAAAGAGGGTTCATAAAAATCGTTATTGGGAGAGAAACAAAAAGAATTAACCGAGTTAATAAGACAAGGCGAAACTAATTTCAAACCGTGGCCAATGAAATCACTACATCAACCTTTACACGACAGGTTTATAAATTTCAATTCCGCATTTACAAGAAACAATAAACAAGAGTCCGCGCTCTCGAGTCGAGACGGGCACAGATTCGTAACACAAGTTCTCAACGAAACGAAACTGACAGAGCTGTTGAAAAATTCATTAGCTTGAGGTATCGCCCTCGTAACATTACATCGTTCCCTCTACGCCGCACTTAAAAACACCAGCTTTTTTAACGCGTCATAACGCGTCAGCGTTGAATCTTTCATGTGAATAATAAGCATTGGCTTTAAGTGCTTTGAAGCTGGGAATCGAAAAAGTGATTTTTATGTCCTCGTCAAGTTGCTTTTGTCAAGTTGTGCACAATATTGAGCAGTCACTAATCTATTTACACGTAATGTAGGGAGCGAGTCGCGGTTCAATTAGGTATAATTATTATCAATGTGACATGGGTCTATATAGATAAAACTTTCTCTATTCTTAATTGAAAACGCATCAAGAATCGCGCCATCCGGGACTAGCGAAGTAAGTTTAACGAAACATGGCAATTTTATTGATAGGAAAGTTGACGAGTCGATTTGATAGTTGTATGGAAATATTGAAGGCAAAATCAACGCCAGTCATGTGAGGAACGATGCGGTATGAGGAGCGAGAGGGTCTAAAGGTCCACGTCCCAGAGGACTACTCACCCTCCAAGATCATGACCAACATTTTTGTGTTTTTTTGACTCCGATTGCTTACAGTCGAAGGAAAAGTAACAGCTGTCTGCAATACACAGATCAGATGTGGAAATCCAAGACGTTCAACAAAGAGAATTTTGACAAAAGATTTAATATTAAAATGGCAATTACCAAGCAAGAGGCATAATTTTCGCTAGTGAAAAATAAAATCCTTTTATGTAAAGTGGATGAGATGTTTTCGTTTAGGTGGAGGGTTACCTTGTGCGTTATAAAACTTAAATAACCGAAAACATATTGGAAGGTTGTAACAGATTGCTGTTACAACCTTCCAATATGTTGTGGTGTATGTCACAACAACAGTTTAAGAAACAGCCATATCCTTGAGCCCCTCTGTTCGTGGATGCTGCGCGGGGCTAACGTCAGTTCAGTGTGTTATAAAAACTTTTCTTTGTTTCAGTTGCGAGCGGCGCAGCGGCAGAGCTCCCATTGTAGCCGCTGCCAATACTGACGATACCGTCTGGACTCCCAAATCGTTTTCCGATAGTATTTTATATGTAATGGACAATAACACATGCTCGAGGGCCTATTGTAACTCGCGAGTTTATACTGACGACCCGCTTGTATTGGAAAACTTCCTCCATGCTTGCTCCCTGAATTTATAATAGAGATTTTTTCTTTTTGTGACCGAACAGCGACCCAAACATTGGGCGGCAGTAAATTGTTGTTTTATTTTAAACGAAACGCGGTTAAAGGATTTGCCGGATCCAAATAATGGAGATAGGGTTGCGGATTATATTGCTACTGATTGTAAGGGGTAGTGGACTACGGTTGCGATTGCCTCTGTGGGTGGATTAAGTTTATTTCTGATATCTTTGTTAAACTAAAATTGCGTTTTACCTTTAGATACGAAAGAGTAAAGGTATTTATTACTTACCTACATGAAATTCAGTAAGAATTTACTTTACAAATCGAATACCTAGTACTCGTAGTCCGATCACACGAACCACCGATCAATCAACGTTTGATTGTTGGAAATACTTCAAATCGTTTCGTCAAAGTCTCGCCTAAGGGCAAGGGCGTGTTGCACACATTCGTAAACATATGATTATAACTGGTGACTGCTTATTATTTACCGGGCCGTCACTGCGACCATATAAATAGCGTCTGCGGCCCCACACACTCGTACAGGCGTCCACCCGCTGCAACTGACTGACAGACAGTAATTTCCCAGCAGTCAGACGTCATATAACATTCATAATGGGCTCCGGAAGGATTTTAAAATGAACAACAAGGAAATGCACCGCCCTAGTCGAGTTTACGATTAGTTCTGACATTGTGATCACATTGTGGAAATCATAATTCAAAACGGTTCTAAGAGCTTCAGTATTATTAGAGCGAGCTTGTCCGGCCTTTGATGTTTGACTCTCGTGGCTTTTTAGTTGAAAAACATGGTGTCTCAAAATGAGAGCGGCTAAAAAACGATCCCTAAAGTCTTTTCAGAAATTCTAGGAGGGTGTCGTGCAGCGCTAACAGGCTATCAACTTGTACACCAACGTCTGTAATCAAGCACTACATCGTTATCTTACGGCAGCAATTTGCTTGAAATTCGAGCTCCACCGCAAGGTCAAAACAAACTTGGAAAGATATAGCTTATAAGCAATAATAGCCTTTAGGAGTGGATCAAACATACAGTGGTTATGGTGGCAGTGGCACGCAACCACCGCGCGCCGACCGGTGTCAGAGTGCAGTTGTGACGTTAACTGCATTAGAGAATTGATAGCGGTGAAGGGTTATAGCGGTTTTATTGTCTGTGGGCGGAGCTAGTGCGGGGCCTTGTCGGGATGTTCCGCATTCGGAATGTTCCGCGCTTTCCATGTTCCATTCAAAGCAGTTCGACGTGCTGGGTGTTCTGGAATCGTTTTATGTGTATGATCTATCTCCACTCCATAGATTTATTTGAAAAGTATAGTCTACAAGAATATTCCAGTTTTGAAATAAAATAAAGTACTTATTTAATAACGTACGTTTAGGTAATGCATATAAAAATAGCTTTGTGATTGCAATTTTTTTCGAGCTTAGTTTTATACCAACTTTTGCTGAGACAACCATCAATCATTGTTTTATGGTACACGGGTATGAAGACGGACTCTCCTTACTTTTCCCCCGGGACAAACAGTAAAGTAGCCTATAAGCCTCGGCAATATACCGGGGTTCGACATCACTGCTTAAGTACCGAAATGTTGTTTTCCAGGAATCAGCTCACCATAAACATTAGTAGTTTTATGTGCTGCTTTATTTATTCCTGCTGAGCCTACCGCTATTTCCACGCAGCGAGTGCACGCGTGTTCAACTGGTGTCAATTAGCCACCATGATTAATTACATTTAACGGGTAATGAAAATCGTTGCCTCAAATTAGAAGCACCATTCGTCATACTCCCAATTCTGTGCGGCACTCGAGCTATTTTGTTCAAGTGTTCGTTAGGAACTTATGTCGAAGTGAGTCATTACCGCGTTAATATGGATTGTTCGCTGAACTGCGGAGATTGTCTGCGGCTCAGCGGCTCCCACGCATATACGGTACTAATGGATCCTTTAACGACATCCCATTTGAGAATAAAGCAGTGCTAATTAGAGAACCCCTGACAGAAAGTGATGCCCTGCGTGGTGGCCTGGTGGGGCACGGAGGCGATCGATTGCTGAGGGGTCGCGGACGGACGCGATCGCGCGGTCCTCCCCGCACACAAACATCACAATGTCCCTATTACTTAAGCTGGGAACTTGCGACATAAAACGTAATATTATTAACAGAGATTAGATTTTCTAGGATGACAATTGTGTGGGGTTACGGGTAATAAAATGTCCCCCGAAAGATATTTTTATGTGAAGGATAATACAGGATTAGCTCTGCTTGACGTTTAAAATGATTGAGACATAAAGCGTAACTAGAACTGCTTAGACACGGGTTAAAAAGGCTCCGTGGTTAATTTCGGAGTAAAGGTTATATAGTGCAATACTTGGGAATTAAGAGTGAGAATTATTAAAAGCTAAGGACGACGCGACGGATGGCGCGAAGTCCGGTTATATGTTCAGGCAGTGAGTCCCCTCTAGCCGGCGGACAGTTTTGCGGTTGCGAACATCATGTATTATACGGAAACAGGTGTTTTAACCGCATCGACCCTTTACAAACACGGTTGTTTTAGATGGATATTAAAACTGTTGCCGTTATAGATAGATAGTTAACAGCAACCAAGTAAACAGAGTGTGTATCTTTTCCTTTGATATTTGACTCTTATAAGCTTTTGGTAGGGGAGTCCCTTCAATTTGGTTCCTACGACATCATCATTACTGACCGAGGCCCAAGTTTCTAAGGGTAGGCTTTCAATTTAGCCATATGTTACCAAAATATTGCAAAGTTACTTGATTTAGTTGTACCCAACAACTACATATTTAGTTGTACCCAACAACTACATATTTAGTTGTACCCAACAACTACATATTTAGTTGTACCCAACAACTACATATTTGGACGTTATTAAATTTAAAATACTACTAAGAGAAAAGTTTAATTTTTATATCCGAAAAACGTAAAATTCGAAGATATAGATCTTCGAATTTTACCTTTTTGTAACTGCGTTCTAAGCGGCCCTTCGGTCAGCGGTGAAACTCTTCAATATAGTTAAAGTAAAACAACAATATAAACTTCTCTCCTGAATATTACCATTATAAACATCGTCGTAGAGTAAATTCTGTTACTTAACACCACTTTGGTTGCGTAGCAATAACAATAGAAGAGAAGCCTGCCTAGGGGAGCCCAGAGGGAGCCCTAGGCTTATTAACTTCTCGGCTGCTCTGTTATGGACCTCCGGAGACCAGCGGTTTGTGAGGGCCGAGGATTTACTCCGACCTATATAATCGTTCGATATTTGACTCGGCGCTCATAACAACAATACTAGGTAAGTTTATTTGTGCCCTTCCCATTGTTCTTCATATATATGATACAATTCATACTCAAATATTTCCGGCTGGTTTCTGATAACTACAACTACTTAGTAGGATTAGTTGATCTGCAATTAAACTTATTTATTGCCATAAAAGATTAGTTAAATCCCGACAATCAAACCTTACATACTATAAAAATAAATTCGACGTGAAATCTCGTACGAAGTTCAGAAACCAATAACACATAAACAGTGATGAGGGCATAAAGAAGCAATAACTCAAGTAATGCATTCGGCCGTGGCCCAATAATGCCGCGACAGTTAACACCGCCATAACTGGCATAACTCGGCCTGTTATGAAGTTATCCGATGCTGCACTCACACTGGCCGCAGTCCCACCACAGCGCACTGACCACTACCACTGACTACGACCACAGAGTGGCCACAACGCTGTGGTCTCGCTGAGGGGCGGCTAATTGACGGATAACTGCGTTTGCGTGAATGAGCTACCCTTTCCATTAAAGTAGCGGAAAATAGGGAAATATATTAGTTATTTTGTCAGTAATAGAAAACTTCACGAATTTAATTATTCATAAAACAATACAAATAAATAAAACAAATAGTAAGAGCACTTAAAGTAAAAATTATACAGGTTCATTCCGAGAAGTAGAAGGAAATACAGACAGAAACTAACAGAAGTAGCCGACAAAACAAAACTGAAGTTTAATAACTCAAAACCTAAGTGTATACATAACTAACAAGATTCGTAAGACGAGCGCGATATGAACGCTGTGAAACAACAGGCCAACAGTCTGACCACAAAACTTTTTAATTGTGGCCCGTGTGAGTTGGCCACATCGCCACATCTTGGAGCCAAGCTTTGTCCAAACTTTACGACGCCGGGCATAAAGCCGTAATAAAGTATCTCATCAACACTAACTCGCTGCACTCGAATAAAAGTTTATAACCAGTAAAAATACATATATGAAACAGTCGCAAACTCGACAATAGCTGCAGAGTAGAAAGTTTGAAATGAGACATGCTCCGAGATATGTGCACTTTACTTATTCATCTGAAGTGCATGGAAAAGAAATGCTAGACAGAATTAATGCATGCAAAGACATTCCATTTATAGGAAATAGAGAAGGTGCCATTAAATATGGTGCACCCATAAATATATTTTTAAGTTTTAATATCTTAAAAATATATTTATGGGTTTTAATATTCGCTTATGCAGATACGTTCAAAAAGATTGTATGGCGGGTTTGAAAATAAAACACAATAATAATCACATCTACAAGACAAAACATCTCTCCATTAGCAATCTTCTTTAAAAGAGATCAAAAGATTCAGAAGAATATCCAATGATCCATTATTAATGCAACAACGATTTACTTAATGAAAATTGTGCGCGGCGGTACAAGTTTAATAAAGTTTGTACAGCACAGAATACACATAAAAAGTGTAGAAAGAGCCGTTTATAGACGAAGTTCTCTCCGCGGGGACAGAGTAACGAGAAGTGAGCACAAAGGACATAAAGCGGCGGCTTACAATACACGGGATACCAAATTATAGGCAGCTATAACTTACTTAACTTGTCGAACGAGAAATGTTGGCACAAAAATATGAGCGGATATCTCTTTTTGTAAATTATTCTTACCTTTGAAAATTCGATACTGTAATCCCGGCAAACAATTTATGCGCTTGACGTAATCCGAGCCGTCGCTTTTGAATGTATTTTAATGTTATTTCTCTTCGGCGGTTTGTCATAGGATTAAAAGGTAATTCTATCCGTATCCTGTCGTTTGTCCGAGTATTTACAGTGGCGGGTGCGTCCACAAACACACAAATATTGATTCGAGGCACCCGCCATTCCTCCGTTATGCTGACAATGGTCGCGGGCACAATGCACACTCGTGCCACCACAAACATTCCGATGGAAAGCGCACGTCAGCTCCAATGTTTAGCTTGAGACCTGTTTCATTTGCTGAGAAAACACAAAAGCATTCGCTTCTGAATCTGAGCCGTCAAGTACTGTAGCTATCACAGCATGAGCATACTTTAATTTTTAATCCAAACATTGATATGTAAACATTCAAGCTGCAATATTGGTATAACCTCTCAAGAATTCAAAAATCTCGCGGAGTATTAGACGCGAGTTAAGTACGCAAGGTGTTGATTGCGATAAAAGACTTAAGACGAAACTTCGCTTGCAACTTACTGACGTATCGCGAACTGTGAACTAACTTTGTTCTGTGCTTCGGGAACGATTACTGTGGGAATTTCTATAGAACATTAGTGAGAAAGGCCATGGTGAAGTAACGGAACAAAACGTATGGTTATTTGTTTGCGTGCTGCGAGGGAAATTAACTGTTCGCGTGTTCACACCTCTTTACCTAACTCTACTGTAATTGAATTACTTTTTTTTAAGTTATGGCCGATGGAAGTATTGCTAACACTGCAGCTGTTTTGCGTTTGTGAACTTTTCGAGAAAAGCTCGGCTCTGCAGTATTGAGATGATATCTCGGTGACGTAAAAATTAGTTGCCAGGCATAAAGCTGTATCATAAAACTGTAGTGACAAAATAAATTCCTTCTTGAGGCACAAGACGGAAGCGGGTATTGATTACGTCATTTCCCCACGCCCGCCGTATTGTGTTGCTGCAATTTCCTCAAAAAGCCGGTGAACAAGTATTATGTACACAACATTTTCTTTACAAAAACATTGTTTCCGTGCTCCCCCGAAACAGGGTGGTAACTGCTAACTTATTCATGGTACAGAGAATCATCGATGCGTACAAACTGTTTCAGACTATCCGATTCTCACTACATTCATTCGTGTCACCGCACGCGAAAGTAAACCGTATGCATATGAAATAAGAACCACAAATGCATCGATGCTCCGTTGAATACATTTGCAAGACACCATGAGGAAAAGTCTCCACCTGCGCCACGTATATCAATGTAAAATATACGTATATTTAAAAAAGGTCTTAACAGTTCCCGAAAAATAAATATTTCGTGGTTACCCTTGTGAGACAGAACATACAGAATGTTCAGTTGTACGAGAATGCGTATATGGAAACTTTTTCTTATAAGTTCTTTTTACACGTGAAATTGTGTTCAATTTGACCGCGGTTGATTTTCTAATAAAATACAGAGTTTACATTTTCTTTGCTACTAGATACAACACGTAAATTGAAGGCGAAATTTTTGACAAAGAATCTATTGTGGAGCTAAAACTTTAATATGAACAACGTTTTTAGGGAATCATCTCATAAGCCGGGAACGACCCCCATTCCTGCGGCGCCCTCGGTAACGACGTCGATATGAAGGTTTTTATACCGCTTATGACATATAGAATATATTGCACGTATGATATGCACGCGGGCACATACACACTCGGCTTAAAACACCTATAAAGGGTCTACGTGACGCCAGCGAGCGTGTAATATGAGATGTGTTACCAGATGTAACAACATAATATAGCATTTATAAGACTCCTAGCTTTACCGATGAACAGCGAGGCGAAGGTTATTATGACGCATTTGTTTACGAATCTACATTGATCGGTGAAGTTCTTGTCATAAAGGAATCTGGACAAATAAAGAAGAATAGAAAGTATGGGACACTCTTTTAAATCAAATAAAATTGTTTGAACAAATGCATTTGGATCAACAAATACGTTTATGTCTAACCATACCCTACCTACGGCGATAAAGAAATATTAGAGCCTTTGTTTTCTTTATCATATCAGTGGCAGGATCTGTGGATGGAAGAAAAACATCAGAAACATGGGGAGTGCGGAGTGCGGAGTGCGGAGTGCCGGCTGCAAGGTTCCCACGCGAGAGGAGGGCTAATTTATGACAAGTGCAGAATACCGATGTTATACGCTTGCATGTGTAATATGTGCTGATGCATTGTGTGGCTGGTGAAAGAGGTAACATTATTTGGAACTTTACTGGCCGAACTTTTTCATTTTTGGTATTTTATCGGTTATTTAAAAAAAAGGGTTCTCTTCCATAAATCATCACTCACTTCTACACAGCAGTTCATTCTTTTTGGTAACACAGCATTTGTTCCACTGTCCCAGTGACAACATCATCATCATTCTCTTCCCCTTATCCCAATAAATACGAGGTCAACCGTTGAACAAAAAAAAAGAGAAGTGATATCCTTGAATGATAGAAGCGTACTGCAGTCTGCAGTAGTCGTCATAGACAAAATAATGCGATACTGTTGACTAATGACTCCACAGCGTCCCATTCCAACAGATAACCCAAAGTTATACTGCAAGTTAAGCAGCATCTAATAACTTATTCATTCAATTATTTTCTTTATAGCTCCACGCGACGCTCCGGCGTTGTTTAATATACTTTAATTCGGCAGTAGATGCAAGTCGAGTATTTTATCGCCACTTATGCCCTGTATGGCTAGTCGGAGCAATGAAGTTTACTCATTAAGTTGTGACTGTGAACCAAGGGAGCTTTTATTAACACTTTTATTTGGAAACTTGGCGTTAATAACGGCGGTAAACAGAAGATTACTTTATACTAACGTTGATTAAAGTTAAGAGACTTTAGTTGATTTTAGTTTTTGTTTATTTAATTTAAATTTTATTTTGTGTACAACTTAATGGTATTGTGTGGTGTGTATTTGTCTCTGATTATTTGATCTCCAACTAACATTATTTTTAAGTGTACTTACTAACTAAATTATGGATCGTTGTGTCTGATGCAAATAAATAAAATTAAAGAAGGCTGGCGAGGTTGCATGTATCTTGGGACCCACTCCTAGAGGTAGCATTAATTATGGCAACTTATACATAGTTGTAAAACGACTAAAGACTAACAGAAAATTAAATGGAAAGTAAGACGAACAAGTTGGGTGAAAAGAGATATACGTCTTTGTACAAGATAACCTAAAAATCTTTCGATTAAGGTTTTTAACTGTGGAATGTCTGCTTATTTATTTAAAATGAATAAAAAAATAATAATATTTAGGATGAATCAGATAAAGGAAGATTCGAATAAATTACTCTTACATAATTCACTTTCCAACCTAGCCGGTCCGAGTAGAAGGGTATAAAATGGCATGGCGCGTTGTACACAGCCTCTTTGGATGATGCTCTGTGCTTTTTGGTTCTCTTTGGTTTTTGGTAGTAGGCAACTGACAGGTGCCAGGGGAGGTAATAGATTTGGTTCGGGTCGTATTATAATCTGATGTACTTATTATTTACTTATGTGCTAGTTGTTGATTAAAGACAAATTGTAAGAAACATAACTTTCTATTTCGCTTCTGGTCTCTAAGATTACTGTATTTCCCTCGCAGTTTTAGTTTTGACGGTACGTGTGTTGCTTCTCGTCTTAAGCCAAAACCCGATTTTTTACTTCATTGCCTGTACCTAATTGATGAATCATTGAACTGCCAGACTGCGGCTAGAGATTATACTGATTACTAACCTCGTAATTAGTTCAATCACTATTAAAATTATGTTGTTACGACCTTGATCTATAAGCGAATTATGGTCAAGTAAAACGATTCTTACTACGCTGAAAGAAGATATACTTTTACAAAAATTATAACAGCCAGAGCTCACTAGCTATGTACGAGTACAGCTATTGAAAGGCAGGGTTTGTTGAATAAATAATGATGTAATAAATGTCGTTTATTGATATTTTTACATGGTTTTTTATTTTATATTTTTCAACAGTGTTATAGAAAAAAATATTGTCTTATTAAAAGATTATCTAAAAAGGAAGCTGGTGCAGCGATATAGCTCTGGTGTCTGGCCTAGCCCATATACCATAATATGTTCGTAACATGAGAGCAACAACCCGCTGTCCGTGTCCCAACAGGACAGTGGCAACAATAGCCTAATACACCACTTCGCCCTTGTAGCCTTCTATCTACTGCGGTATATGTATAATGGAGTTGCTTCCTAGGTGCATAGATTTAATTCTGGCACGTAAAATAAATGGGTGGCTGCCATGAAATACAGGTTAGGTAATAGGTACAGGATGTGTTTCTTCTGAACACACATACATAATATACACACATCTCTACACTTTTTCAAACATCTGAGAACCTTCATCAGAGAGACGATGCCTCCGTAAGCGCGCAAGTCGTAAATGGCAATTAACGCAACGCATGTTAGTGGTTAAAATAAAAGTCCAAATCAAAAGCAACTCGTTGTCCAAAGAAGAATGCGGTAGTAAAAGTCAGGGTGCAGTATCGTCAGTTCAAGATGTAAAGGCCAAGTCATCGAGAATCCACAAAATCGCAATGATAAACATAAAATCCAACGCAAAAATACAAACGTATCGAACGATGGAATAGAAGTGTTTTTCAACCTTTTTCATGACACGACCCCCATAGTAAGAAAAAGATAGTAACTTTTGTGTCCTTGCAATTTGATTAATTTGCAGATATTGCGGGCTGTGCGCAGTTTGTAGGTCTAAATCTAAGCTGACTGCGAACAGTGGATTTATTCAAACACTGTTTTAAGCTTTCATGGTTTACAACTAAACTTATACTGTCACTTACGAAATGTCTTCCGTGACTGTTCACTGCAACAGCTTCGAAATATCGGAAGCTCAAAATAATGAACAATCACGGAAGATATCCCGTAAGTGACAGTATAAGTTTAGTGGATTTATTGCTAGACCGAAAGAGCAGATGATGAAAACGGATCCACGATGGGAGAAATTGGTTAATGAACAATAAGCGCAACTATCGTAGTAAGATGGACTCATAAGTTTTAATTTTTTTGTTAATTTGTATTAACTTATAAAATATTTATATCCTAAAGTTAACATTTTCTTAATAAATCTATCTTTTTAAACTTTATTGTTTTTTTTTTACTGAGGTGGTTTTCGCGATCTCTATAGAGGCTTCGCGACTCCGCAGGGGGTCGCGACCCACATGTTGAAAAACATTGGAACAGATCTTACAGTGAAAGTAGTGACGGGAAACAATCGATCACCATTGATAACGTTCCTTTATAAGATGTACTACGAAATACCATAGTTTAATTTTTATTACATGATTTTGCCTTGTTAATTGGCGTTTTAATATCAAGTTTACATGTTGTTTAATATTAAACAGTATAGAATGTATAAAAACGAAGAGCAAGAGCCATGTATAGTAAGAAAATCCTTGAGCAAAAACACATGTCATTGGATTGGAACGTAATTGGAAAAAAGTTGCGTTTTGTAATTGCACGATTACTTAATTTTGAGTAAATAAAAATATTTATAACTTTTGATTCCCGTGTCCTAAAACATCAATATTTTTTAAATAAATATCTCATAAAATTGTAGTTATAATTATTTTATATTTACACTTGAATGGAACTTCGTTAATTTCTAGATTCTTTGGGTCCAATTTCGCCGGCCTCATTTAGTTTGAACTGTAAGTCTGTTAGATTTTAGTTAAAGTATTTCTGGAGACTGCTTTTAATGATTAGTAGAAACAATCCGTTACGAGCAGTTCCGCTAGTCACATTAACTAATTTCAAAATACAAGATAAAAACCAAAAAAAACACATACCTCCAAATCTAAAACCGAGAGGACCAAAGTAACAACAACAATTGTGTAACAGCCTCGTATCATTCAAAGTTTCCTACGCAGCCCAACGCGGCTATGTAATTAAACAAAGCTGTAACAATAGTCGACGGGTCTAAGTGCAACTCCTACGCAGGTTGTCGTGCGGGAGCGTGGGCCGCGGCTGCCACACAATGATGGCCAACAAAAGACCCATTCCTTATAACAGGAAATGATAGGAGCAGATTAATCGCTTCTACATTATCGATAAGCTTTTGCAGTCCACTGGGGTACATAGGCATGATTGAAGGGAACGAAAGAAATGACTTCTGGGAACACGCAATTACTCATTACTAGACGCAGGTATTATATTATTATATTCTATAGGTTTGTTAACACTTTCACGTTGAAGTTATTGAAACATCAATATATAAATATCTCTCTCTCTCTAAAAAAAACAACATGGAAAATTAGGACGATTTTCGAATCGTCTTATAAAATCTGAAGAATAAATAAAGGCTTCACATAATTATTTTTAATGCAATTACATATTTATTACTTTGTTATCTAATCTACCTTAAACGAACCTAAGACCGACCATTAAAGTCAATACCGACCATTTAAATAAAGTTATATACGTTAATTTATCTAAAGTAACTTAGAGTGAACATTCTGTACCGACCTCTGTATAGTCTGAACTAAAGCGAACTCTTAGAACGCAATTAACCTCACCAGCTCTCGCCTTTTTTGGACAACCCGCCTGACTTTCTAGTGTTAGGGTTAACTGTTGTTCTCTGTCCGGGTGAAATCACCGCGATGTACCGCGTTCTGCTGCTAAAGATCTTAATGACGACCTGTTAATTATATTGCTTGAGGAATTAACACTCGAGCGATTGGATCTGGTCAAAAATCCGTGATTAAACTATTTCACGTAACAAAGTTTAAACTTTGAATTCAAGTATCATTTCACAGTGGGCAATTTAGATCATCAGATCTAAATTTCAAGAAACGGAACTTAAAAGAATATCAGCGATGTTGTTTTCGTTTACGTACACTTGTTTCCCCTAAGAGCTTATACTGTAGCCCTTATACTGTAGCCCTTATACTGTAGCCCTTATACTGTAGCCCTTGTACTGTAGCCCTTATTCCTGTAATGATAAAGGTTCCACGAAGTTGTTTTAGCGACTCCGAAAGTAAATGTGATCTTTAATACGTTTGAAGTAGCTATTAACATGTACCCTCTCTTTGAATATAACTTGTGTATGTGGAACAACTTAACTCCGAAACTGTAACTCTTGAACACGCCCCTAAGTATTACACAAACAGAATTCTATTTACTGTCCCTTTTCGACAAAACTTTTACAAAGTTGATCGTTTTATTTACAGAAATGTAGAGAAAAAACTCTAGTCGGATGTTTTAGAGAGCTCCACAAATAACATTTGGTCGTTCGCGTACTTGCTATGACAATTTTCCATATAAAAGGATGTCGTATGTTCGGCCCACTTGACGGTAAGTCCACAAAGCCGGCAGTCATCCACCAACGAGTAGGACAAGAGGATACTTTTGAAGTTACTGTTGTTACACAACGTGATATTCTTTTGTATTCGTACCGCATTCCAAAACATATTTGTCTAACATATTCTGGATAGGTACAAAGTCAGCAAAGCTCGTATTTACTTTCACAATTTTTGTTGTTGCTTTTCTTTTTTGAGAACCATTCTTAACTCACTGATTAGAGAGCTTTCAGCGTTCCTTACAAATACTAATTTAAAATCTACAATTACTTCTAAATATCGCACTGACTAACGAAATGGTGACTGCGGACTTGTTAAACGTTAAACCACTTAAGTGTAACGTATTAAATTTGGAATTGAGTTGTAGCAGCATGACGTTTGCGGCCACCAACATTATAGTAGGTATAAAAGTTTTACAACAGGTTGCCGGCTTAATGTTGCTTTGTGTGGTTTTACTGCGACGAGCAGAACGTAAAACCTAAAATTTATCAACAGCGTGTTTCTACGACGTAAGAACAAAGACGAAAATGTTACTCAAGTTAATCGGGGACGCATAAGGTTAAAATTTTCTCAATTTATACGCTAATAAACTTTTCTTAAGCCTAACAGGAAAAAAATGAGTCGGGGACGTAAAGTTAATTACCCTAGGACTTTGAAACGGAAGGTGAAATTAGGTTAAGAGTGAACATGACAAAAAAATACCTTGTGATTAGGTGGGCAGCTTTTCGTAAGATTTCATACGTATTCTTTTTATTTCCAAACATTTTAATAAAGCATAAGAACATTTCCAAACATGACCTTAAGAACTTCCTCCTTTTTAGATAGTTAAGTGGAGTTCAAAGTTGTAAAGGTCAAGACGAGGTGCGCCATTCGGAAATATTTAAATATTCTTCGAGAACATGCGAGTCTTGAACCTTTTCAGCAGTACCTACATCACGTCACCTGGAACAATTCCACGTGCGTTCAACCCCTTCCCCCTCTCTTCCGCCCTCCCATACCTACAGGTTGGTACACATCCTGCCTTCGCCACTAAATTTTATGACTCGGAAACAGTAACACTACCAGTCCTTGTTGTTCACAGATACACGGATTTGCTCCGACGGTGACGTATGCAAAATGTGCACGATTTTACTTTAAGTGCTCTCAGTTTGGTTGCAATGCCCGATTGAAATCGAACCGACTTGGAGAACTGACTCACATTTGAGTTAGAAACCTACGACCCATTCTTTGTGGAGGCAAACTGATTTCACAAAATAGTTTCTAAATTCCTAGAACCGCTATCAATAACAATTTTACTAAAAAGGAATGATAACTTGATATACTTGCCCGTGTTGCATTTGACATGATAGACCATAAAACCAACATAATTTTCTACCTAAAAATAGAATTTACACCTATAACTTATTACGGCAAGTGGGAAGTGATAAATAGGTGCAAAGAAAAACGAGAGGACAAGTGGCCGACCGCGGTGTGCTGCGAGCGGTGTTCCCCAGGGCAATGTTCTCCGTCTACTCCTATTTCTCTTTATGTCGGAATCAATTGTGTACTGTGTTATTATTTGTAGGCAATCTATTCAAACAGTAGCAAGTAGTGATTTTCTTGCGACACATTCTTGCCACGATGAATTAAATCTATTAATGATTGAATATCTAAAAGTGAATGCATTGTTTCGATATTTTATTACATTATATCATGGACGTTTGTGGTTGTCGCTATTGTAAGTAAAAAAGTGTTACAGTGCTAATTTTCATAGCAATAGAGGCACCAATATTCATAAATAAAACGCACCCAATTTGGTTGTTAAAGTTGAAATGTTTGAACGTAATAAACACGTCCGAACCCTTGAACGTTGTTCTTAAAGTTTCAAACTACGATTGTCTTTTTGTTGGACACGATAGTAATCAAACAACGAAAGCTGTAACAAACGAACAATGTTCCGATACATGTCTAACACCTAATTTAATACTTTTAAACAGTCAAAACAAAATCAGAATGAATTTAGTCCTTATTGTTTTTGAGGCAAAGTTTGATATTCATAAGCACATGAAAATTACATTTTGTCCCGAGTCATTTGTAGTTTGTTGTCTTGTTTGTAAACGAACAAGTAATAAATTATGGTGTAGGCATGTCTTTTTTTTACGTATGGGAAATCATCAAATGTAAGGGTTATTTGCTTTGGGCGGAGTGGACGGGAGTGTCAGACTTCTACTAACTAAGACCCATCCATGTTCCTTCTTTGCCCTTTGTGTTCCAGGGCCGTGGTAACTCTTTCGAACAGTCCCGCAGCCCCAGCAGGCATCGGCCCTCGCCCCTTCCTGTGTGCTGACATCTCTTTGAGGCGCGCGTGGAACACGAACGCGCTGTCGACACGGTCAGTCGTCTTAAGACGGACGGACGGCGAGCTAGCCCATTACTCGCCGTCCACAGGCCCGCGCTTACGGTGGCCAGGAGCCACGACTTTGATCCCGTGCCGGCTCCCGGCTGGAGCGTCTGCCGTGTCGGCTGGGACGTGAGGCTCTCACGTCCCTCTCACGTCCCGCCACCTCCTTCGCTAGCATGACTGCTTCGCAGAAGGAGGTGACGGCTTTCCATTCCCTCTCGCTCCGTACCATGGCTTGAACCAGAGCCGGACGAGATAGCCGCCGTCAATCGCCGCTACGAGGACACGGCGGTGCTTCGCCCAAGCAGAACAGACCTCCACGGTGTGCTCCACCGTGTCCTCCAGACGATCCTCACAATGGAAACAACTGGGCGTTTCTTCCTACCCGATTCGGTGCAGGAACCTCCCGAAACAACCGTGTCCGGTGAGGACCTGCGTCAGGTGGAAAGTGAGGGCGCCGTGGCGCCTCTCTAGCCACTCCTCAAAGAGGGGACTTATCGCCACTATTGTGGCGTGCCCTGCACGGGGTTCACAGTCGAGTCGCGCGGCGATTTACTGCGACAGCGGAGTTTCCCCCCGCCCTCGACGTAGTGCCTCCCGCGCGCCATTCATGCAGGAGCGCGACTATCACCACCAGATCCCAGTGCGGCAATCTGGCAAGGAGGCTCGTCGCCTTAAGGAACGCGCCCACATCGGTGCCCCATAAAGGGCCATGGACCGTACGACACCCGCGTAGAGCCTCCGGCAGGCGGCGTTTAGACCCCTCAGGTTGGGCAAGAGCCGCTGGAAGGCAGCCCGGGCCCGTTCCAGTTTGGGAGCCAAACGTCGGAAATGCTCTACGAAGTGGCTGTCGAGGACGAGACCTAGGTACTTCAACGTCGACTCGACTCGCCCCACATCCACACACACGTGGGGACAGAACCCCAATTTAGGACGACCAGGCCCGTCTCCAGAGCCCAGTCCTCCACCATCCTACCCCGCGCGTCCGTGCAACGAGAACCCCAAGCCAAGTTCTGGGCATTGAAGTCCCCGACGACAAGCACGGGGAGGGAATGGCTTCCGATGATGACACTCAACTCCGTGAGGGAGTTGTGGACCTCGGCGAGAGTTCAGCTCGGGGAGTAGTAGACTCTCGCTACGACGATCTCCCCGAACCGTGCTGTTACGCACCCCTTTTTTTTTTTTTTTTTTTTTTGGGATGGGAAATCCACCCCTGACCCTTCCATGCGGCGTGGCGAAGCAAGCCGCTGCAATGTGACCGGGCTGACTGCAGCAGAAGCAGAGGCCGCTGCAGTCCATCTCCGAAGTGCACTGGACTGACACGTTGTGCCCCATATATCTAAGCCAACTTTATTATCGTGAATAAAGAAATAAGATGTCAAAACGTTACCTGCCGTTCCAGCGACAAATGTTTAACGGCACATACCTGTAATAAAAAATAAATGTTACTATTTATCACAGATTTTCAGGAAGTGTGAATAATTTTTACTGCTATGAAATTACTGACATAACATTCACACAAATCTACAATATCAACATCGCAAATCAGTAAATATATTGGATCATTATACAACTATTACGTTAACAACCATTCAATCTCTTAAGCACCAAATGCCTTTAGCTAACCAAATCCTCCTTTGTAACTGTCCATCAAACATTCAGTATCGGCACAGACACAGAACATCGATTCATTAATACTGTCAAGTGTTGGCGACACCTCTCACGACACTCGGGAGCGCCGGGCGGCGGAGATTGACGCGCATGTCTCCGCTCTCGTGAATAATTCACGCGGAACGGTTATCTGACTGTTGGTTGAGTGTCCCGTGTGTCCGGAGTGCCCGCAGTGTCCCCAGTGTCCAAAGTCTCACGATGAAGGCGAGCCAACTGATAGTACTCCCATAATGGGAATAATGGAACAACTATCGCCTCAAGATAGACACAACTCTTGTACCTACTTGTAATTAATAGCCTGTCTCTGGTTTATCGGGTAAAGAAATTGATATAGTGATGACATCATTACAAGTTAATGAATAGCAATTTGTTAGACCTTTCGTAGCGAAAACCTTTTACGAATGTATTTGAAAGTCGACTGTGAAGTAAGAATTTAGGTAATGGAATTCCTGTAGGAAGATGAATCAAATGATAAATGTCGGTACAAAGACTATGTAAATTTGACCCAACTCCCAAAAAAACACTGCAAATATCTTTTCCGAGACGTTTAAATCCGTATTTACTAACGTGTGATGTCTACCGCTAATCCTGAGAGACCTTTTTTTAAAAGCCACAAGATTGACGCGGTCGGTGTACGCGCGGATTATTCAACGACATCCCCGTCCATTCATATTATCACTCCAAATACAATCGCGCGTAGTCTGACAAAGAACTTGGATTTAAAATTATTTTACATTTCTTTAGATTACGCCTCGGTTAAACCTGTTTCTGAATGGATAGATTCTATTACATTTCTCTTAGAATAGATATAATGATTTACGGACTTGTTCTCTATTATAAGAAATTCCTGATCGTGACATATTTTCTGTAAGATACATTCATTTTAGTACCGTTCTCTTAGGACATCTGCGGTGACTTTAAGTTCAGGTCCTTTTATAGTCGCATCCGTAATGAATCATTCAACACTCTGAGTGTCATGCATTTTAATTGTGCAGAATTGAATTTCTAAGAAAAGCCGCTTTGAAAAGTATCTCGTTACTCGTACCATCAGAATTTTATGAAAGATTTTTCTTTAACGTTTTACAAACACTATTCTGTGCAACTCGCCGTTATTTTACTGTGCAGGAAAGAAACTTAATAGTTGATACCAGCTTCAATACAATTCATTGTGACTTGTATCACCATGGCGGAAGATTTTGCGGGTCTTGATGCAATAAAATAAATAAATAAGGAGTAGATCCGGGATGATCCTGATTGATGTATTGTCTGGATCTCCAGTTACTGCACTTAGCCTTGGCTGGAGGAGTCCTCAATAGACCCACTTACTATCCGGATTATTCCGGACTCGTGAACCTCGAAGTGACGTTTATTTTTAAATATATCATGTGTTTCATGGATTGCAGAATGACTCGTTTCGTGGAAATACTTAACTTTGTTATAGATTCAGATTGATGAAAAGGTTAACGCCAGGTGTACAAAGCAATGATTTGGTTGATCCTACCGCGTCTTTCATCATCATTTCAGCCGAAAGACGTCCACTGCTGGACATAGGCCTCCCCAAGGGGGGTTTTGCCATAATTGCCACGCTTGGCAGGCGGGTTGGCGATCGCAGTATGTTTGTTATAAAAATCACAGAGAACGCTGCTGCCCATTCTCTGGTAAGTCCCTTAGTCGCCTCTTACGACACCCACGGGAAGATATGGGATGGTGCTATTCTTTACGTCCGGACACCATACAGAACCGCGTCTTTGCCTTGATATAATTTATTTTCATCACACTTATGATTAACATGGACGGATAGATACAAAGTTAGCGAATTATTTATTTATGTATTTCGCTACTTGTGACAAAATGACATATGTGGGTCGACAAGTTTATTAATAGTTAATTCAGTATCGATGGGCGAACATAGGGGTTGGACTTTGACAAAGGTCGGACAGGATACTTAGGAAGATCACATTTAACCGGATCTGCTTCCACGTAGTAAATATGTATCACAATCAAACCCTTCGGGAACAACGTGGATTTCTCTCCGCAGCCCTTTTCTTAACAACAAGTATTGACGTATGAGTTATATGCTTTGAGACTTCTTGCTGCACTGATCATTAACAAATTCCATCTGTTTATTTTATAGTGCATCATGTTATACAAAAGCCGCTAGCAGTGATTTTTACAAGCTTTTATTTATCTTGCAATGTTTCTTTGTTGGTTTAGGTTAAATTTTGCAACTGAATTTTAAAACAGTTGTTTCTAACCGATTGAGCTGAAATTTTACATACACGTTTAGTAAGGATGACAATGCCTGGTTAGCTAAGTGATGTCTTTCAAAGCTGATGGACTTGTTATTTTTTATGCACCCCTATGATTTGGGTACTAATTAAATGGGTTTGCTGAGCAACATAACACTTATCATCACGCCTGTAGTCCCCGAAAGGTTATGCAGAGGTGTACCTGGTGTTTGCTGAGTATAATACGAAAAAACATCAACATCTATATATATTTTTTTTAAATATATTTTTACTATAAGGTTTTTAATCCGCAATAACAGTATGTGTCAAATAGTCATAGCATTGTACACGCACTACGATTTAAGTCACATATTGTTCAGCCGTAAAGGAAATACGAAAATTATTGTTTGCAAAAGTTAAATTGGAATTTCGATAAACAGCAATCGGATAAGAGATCTGATATCTTAAAGAATAATTTGCTGAAGAAGTAGCTGTTGCTACGAATATAGAGCAACTCAACATTACGTAAAGCCAATTAATAGAGTCTCCTAACTTTCAAAAACTACAAGCGAACCGAGCAAAGTAGTAAAACAAATTAATAATGATGTTCAGTTAGGGCTGTCACGCACGCGACGTGACGCGGACTGGGCCGGCAATCAACTAATTGTGAGTGTAACGGGCAAGTTATTGCTGCGTTCAACTGCACTAACTTGACGCGATAACCTATTGGTCGGTAATTAGCGCAGCCTGCTGCAGCAGAGCTGAGCTCGTTAGCTATGGGATAAATGTGGGAACTCATGGTGACACCGTGACACGTCGTCGGCGTGAGGACCCTCCAGCCGACGGCGATGGTTTGATGGGATTAGTACTCACATTTTATGTTCGTTAATTCGATTTCATATTTGACTGTTGACCTCGTTCGTGTTGAATGGGGTGAATTAAAGAGCCTTGTTGACAGTCTACTGAAGCGTCGAGTGTTATTGCCAATTCATTTTCGTAAATGATGGATGACATAACCCGCTGAATTAATGTTACTGGATGTTTTTAACTAAATTGAGCTTCTTATTTCTTTTTAGATAATCTTTCACTTGTCATTTTCAAGTTTTCTTTACGGTTTGAAAAAGCTTCTTTTCTTTACTACCAATTCCACAGTAGCCGTTCAATCGTTATATTAGTCTATAGAGATAAAAGATATCGATAATAATAAAATAACATTATCGCTTGATCCTTTTAAAGGAGCTCAGTGCTTCAGATGATTTATTATATCTTTTTGAGAATTAATATTGTTACGATTCAACTTAATGTGATTGATAGCATTACGGTTTTTAAACGTCTTGTATGATCAAATGTGAGTCAGAAGTTTAATAGCAATCATTTTCCATTTCAACTTTTGTTAGTCATGTGGACTAAAAGTATGACATAGCCATCTACAGAACATACGATAAGAAGCCTAATTGCCGACGGACTATTCGTAGGTATAATTAGTAATGTGCTAACTACGCAACGTGGATATAATGTAGTTAATAATATAGTGTCCGCATAGTCAACAATTAACAGCGAGGCACCTAATGAAGTAATTAGCGGACGGTCGATACAGCGTGTTCCATTGTGCGATCAGTCGCATCCACAACGAGCGTCTCATTACGAACTTATACAACATCATACGCATGATTAATCAGCAGCATTAGCGGTCACAGGTCGCGCACGGTCATCGCACGAGCATTATATTATTGATGATATCATAGATTACACAAAAGCTCGCCAGTGGATTTTTTAATAATTAATTCAATGCCTAGTGAGCTCAACAATAGTTTCTAGTTTAGTCATTGTAATGTATTTTCACAGTCGTTGTTATCAGTAAAAAGTGGGTAAACCCAAACAGAAAGCTTTAGTATTTATTAATGATCCAGATAGGAAAGATTGATGAGTCTAGGACCTAAATGTTGGGACAAAACCGTCGCGAAGGTTTTAATGAAAGCAAATCGATAAAAAAGTGTGTTAACAGAATGATTTATTTCTTTTCTACACATCGGAATATCGGGTCCCATTTGTTAACAGGATTGAAACCGTCCGGCTTTTCCAATAGGGATTGTCTCACTCGATTCCTGATTGCTTTTTTGCTAATAACGTGCGCGTATAAAAGTCGCGAGCGAACGCATCGTCCGTGATATATGTGCGGAGGGGCCCGGCCGGACCCCCCGCGGGTCCGGACCACCGGCGTGGACCTCTCGCTGCGCAGAGCCGCGGACCTAGCCCGCAATACCATTAGACCGCTATCGAATAATCTTTATTTTTTCATACACCCTCTATTAGAACCAAAAATCGATAAAGAAAGAATCGAGATATGATTGAAAAATTGGCCCATCGTGTTTGATTTGTTGTTGATTGTAGTCATGAATAAGAAGACCAATCGACTGGATAATTGAGATATTTATTTAGCTGCGTGGGCTTATAAAACTTTCCTTAAATAGAGGTTAAATTGATTGCTATCATTATTTTTATTATATTTTAGATGGCATGATTGTGTATATTAAAATGAAATAGCGCGCTACCAGCTGCGCTATTGAATAAAAACCTTGACACATGCACTTTTGAATACCTGCATTAACAGTCTCCTTGGTTACGTTACCCTATAATTTCGTCGTAATCGGGCTCCACATGAGTGCGCCAGTATTCTTACCCTAGTGCGATACAATCGTGCACATTGCGCGCTCGTCGCCGCGTCGCTGCAAGGATACAATGCACGCCCGCGGGGTTCTAGCCCTCTATAACTGCCTCGAAAAAATGTTCAGTGAGCAGTGAGCGTGCTTCCTCCGCAGTGATTTATAATGTTTTGTTCAGTTCCGGGAGTCAATAGTGTTTTTATTGGTTGCGACGTTATTATGACACGGTGCGATAAAAAATAACTCCCTTTGTGCATTGTAAGTTTTTGACAAGTTCAACGTTGTTCAAACAGCTGATGAATGTTGTGTCATGGGAGCGGAAATAAATAGATATAACGATATTGTGAATGAGGTAATGACAATATTGCGTCCTGGGGAAAATAAGAGCAAGCGAAAAATCAATAAAAAGGCTTTAAAACGCAACCGTTAAAGGTTAAGACAGTAAATCAACGATTTTATCCAAGTACTAGCTTATGCCCGCGGCTTCGCCTGCGTGGAGCTCGGGAATTGCAAACGGGATCTATGTGCTATACCAGACTATAATCTATCTTTGTGCTAAGTTTCATCCAGATCTGTTCAGCCGTTCGGGCGTGATTGAGTAACAAACATCTATCCATCCAAACTTTCGCATTTATTATAGTCTATGTAGGATATATTTATGTAATATTAGTTTTTACTTTTAAAATTGAATAGGTAATAAAGGATGGTTAGTGTACGTATTTTTTATTTAAGTAACACATACACACCCGCGTTTTTTACATGTACTTACTTATAACTTGCAAATATTAGTTCATAGTAATATTAATTACATTACATAATTATGTGAAATATTGATACGTTAGTTTGAGATTGGACAACGGTGACGACAATCAAATGATTCATTATGAATCTATTTATAAACATAATAGATACTTTTTACATAATATTTAATATAAAGGTCGCGTATCACGAACCAACGACATAATTGGGAATTCACATATATTTACAGACACTTCTACCTCAGAAAACTCCTACCTACTTACTAACAGGTAAATACTCTCGCGTCCCGGACGCCTTGCGCGAACGCCTAGCGCCCGTCTATATGAGTTACACACCGAGAATAAAAAGTTTCACAGAAAATTCAAACCCCCATTTCATGCTCTAAGGGGTAGAATTTCGAAAAACCCTTTCTTAGGGGATACCTACTCTTCATAAAGAATACACTCTCCAAATTTCATGTCTCTAGGACCAGCAGTTTGGGCTGTGCGTTGATATATCAGTCAGTCGGTCAGTCAGAACTTTGAATTATATATGTATAAGAAGATTGAATGTTATCTCCAATAAAAGCGAATAAAAATATGATACTGTACAAATAGTATGGTTTATCTAGTGATTCCCTTACAAACGACATGGATATCGGTTCCATCTCATTAAACTGTCCGTAGTTGTTTGATAATTTAACTTTTTATTAGAATGGAGGCTGCGCAAGTGTTTGTGTTCCCGATCGCCGGATAATCTCGTTTTATCGTAGTTTTATTACTAACAACGACCGCACGTATATCTATATCGAGAATCAAAAAGCGAAACTGTGTTTATACCTACCACAGTTGTCGATAACGCCTTGTAGGGCGCGGGACGGCGGGATAGGCCCGCCGCCGCGGGATGCGGAACTCACAAAAACAAAGTGATTTGTTGCTCCGATGAAGACCTCAGTTTGTTTTTATTTACATTTCCAATAACGGGCGAGTTTTTGTTGTTTATGTTCCGAGTGATATTTTGTTAGTTTTACTTCATAATTTGTTCAGCGGTAAAAGTTCTGAGAACGATTAAAATGTTATTTTGTTAGGGATCGCATTCGCCACTCGATGAAGGGCCAATAAATATATTATTGTTAGCCATTTGAGTGGATGACGGACGGTAAACAAACCTGCGTACGGGTGAGGGGACCACACACGGAGTTATGATACAGAGAGAATATTGGAATGGACACAATGTTTTTTCATTTGATTTTATGACATTTGAAATAGAAAAACGAAATAGTATATAAAATCTACCTACAAGATCCACAGTTTAAGAGTACCCAGTCCACCACTCTGACCGCAGTCTCTTGAGATCACGAACTGTCTCTATTCGTGTAGTGGCGATGTTTCACGAATGTATTAGTTTCCAGTTCGGCGGACATACCGCACACACGTCAATCAAACATGGTCAAAATATCACATTGAATATTTACCATGCCGTTATACCTAACTGATCGGATACATTATTTATATTAATATTTATTTATGCGAGTTGATGTGAGAACTACCACCTACTATACCTACAGTTTGTGTTCGCTGTGATGGAGTATCGCGTACCTACACCTAGTAAACACTAAAGTTTCACGGTTGCTCATAAATCCATGCACCCACAATATAGGTGAATAATAAAGGCCCAGAAAGACTCATTCAATTTGATTTAGGTACGTTAAGATTTCTGAAATATACCGTGAGGAAAATGCCAAACCTAAATGCAGTGACCTAGAGTAGTGATCAATGCAACTTCTCTCTTTGAATGTAGTAAATACCTTAACACTTTAGTAGCATAGAAATGATCGCAAAGCTATACAACAAACTAAAATAAATGATTCTAATAAATAATAAAATATTTTAAATTCACTAGTTATTTGACACAAGAATTCAACTCTAACTATATTTTGAAGCAAACAGAATTAATATTACAGATTGCTGCTCCCATGTTAACCACCGCATTCCTCTTAATATCTAATTAATTGGAACCACGATTACGAGCTATGTGTGTAAATTAGCGCAATGATATTCAATGCTGTGTCAAATTACACATTAACAGTAAACACACGGATACTGCTATTAAACATGGCTTCGATGTAGAGCTGAACATTACACTAAACCAGTGTTTATAGTGAATTTCAATTTGCCGATAACTCTCAGTTATTGCATTAAGTCAAGAAATAGAACAGTGCAGAAGACCTAAGACGACCGATTGACCAAAAGCTCTCGCATTCCGTGGTAGAAAAAGGTCGCGAGTTGTACAACTGACAGAATTAGTAAGTGTTAATACTACGAGGTTATTTGTATCCTGTTCTGTTATTGCCTCACCGTTTCGTAAGTAAACAAACAAAACACCTTCCACCCACAGCTTGATGTTCGGATTCTACGTTGGTATCATTTTCTTGTCATGTGGGTGTTATTGCATTACCCAATTAGACACACAAAACGGTTCAAAACGATTTATCTTATATATTTAGTTTACGTAGGCTGTTCTTCTTCTTAGCATGTCCGTTGCAAATTTTTAGTTAAATATGATTGGCCCAAAATTCAGCTATGCGAACTCCGCTCGCTGTAGCAGTCATAAGATCGTCAAGTGCGCAGGTGTTAGGGCATGCAGTGCAAGATGGAAGATGGGCCATTGTCTGTGGAGACACGCCGCATACACTTTTGAGATCTGAGCCGTCCATGAACCCCCATCTGAAGAGATTATCTTTGCTACGGCCGACCTGGGTTCGGAGTCTATTCAGAGACTGAAACCTACACCTGAGGCTGTTAACCTACACTTTTTTTTTGCTTTTTATTAACCCCTCTATGCTAACTTGAAATAATCTATGAGCATGCGTTGTCGTATGTGGGCCTTCTGTAAGTCCCTACTTAGTGACCTGATAGTAAAACACCCGTGTACCACGGTAGCGACAAATTAAGATTAATCGCGCCGCGCCGCGCCGCGGTATCGCGCGACTAAATCTGTACCCTAATTAACGCGAATACAGTTCAGAGCGAGCGATGTAATCTCTGCGTTAGCGGGTTTTTTAATCGATACTGCATTAGCGTCGAACTTAGTAGAACGCTGTTTACACGTGCTGATACGTATCTACTTATCTTGTGGTGGAAATCTTCCGTGGAATGAAATGATAGAGTCGTCGCAAGTTTCAAATTTTGAACGGAAACCTTGTAATATCATACCTGTAAACCCCGATAGGTTAGGCAGGGCCTGTCCTATTATATTCAACCCGCATTTTAGTACAGCGAGCCTATTGCCATCACCCGGGCACAATTCTACACTTCGGGCTGCCTACTACTAATCCAACCAACTGATGGAAAGTTGCAGTAACACTATGCCCGATATTTTGTTTTTGTCTTTTTTAAACATTTGTTTCTTTTATCTGCTCAAAAAGAAGTAAAGCAATCTATTTTACTCCCAAAGGATCTTCAAGATCCTTAGCGAGCAAAAACGAAAGTAAACTCAAGGCATTACAATGAGCATACTGTGTATGAAACAAGTACGGTAATGGTTACTTAACATTCATATTGGTACAGCAATGGCGGTGCTGCGGTTGGAGCGCGCGGTAAGCGGCTAGCAACAATACCACTTTTTGTGATAGACTGTATCAAGACAAGACATTATATCTTGTTCGCAATTTGTAGCTGAGCTGCCTTATTGGTTTGGTAATATCTGCAATAATAAGTAACTGTAAAACGCTGGTTTGTATTCCTAGTTTTAGTTCAACGGAACGTAATTTTTAACTTTAATGTCCCACTGCTGGGCAAAGGTCTCAAGGGTTTGGGCTTAGCTCTTATTATCTGAAAAATCGAACCATATTCTATCTACAAAAAAAATCTAAGTGAATGCTCCGAGTTGTTGGACTAATGGCGCTGTGGAAATAAGTAGATAAGTTGTCATAACTCTGCTTATACCATTACGTACCTGGCATGTCAAAGGCGTGGTTTTTATAATATTTGAACGTTTAGTCAATGCAGCGATTGGCATCACTTTATATGCATTACAAAATGAAAGTATTCATAGCGTTATTATTGTGGGTTTACGATTCACCGTTACTTAGGAAACCAATAGAAGATGGAGTTCATGCAGCTTTTTATGATTATTAACAAACGTTATGAGGTTCTTGTATCACATGAAGTTTTATACAAACTGCATATTGAACAAGAAAATGATAAATCATAAAGCTTGAGTGGTCGGGCGTATTGCACTAATGCACTTTTAGTTGAAGTATATATTACAGTATCCTATTAACTTCTTGAATGGTTTAAAGTATTTTCAATAGTAAATAATTTAAGATAGGCGTCTTTAGCAGTTTCCGTTTTATTTAAAAAATCTAAACTATTACTTTGATGAACATTTTAGAACTCTATGTTAAGAAAGAATAATGACAATGGGCACACTACTCTGCCTATCTAGTATAACATAGCACCATATGATACAGCATCAGTGGTGCTGTGTGTGCCACTGCAGTGCACTTCTACAACAGGAACGGCCTTTTTCCACCTGCATGCCAATCTAACGTAGTTTCTTTTTGTAAGTCTTTTGAAATGTTGCTTTTTGAGAGAAAATTAGCAAAAGTTGATATTACTTTTCAAGAATGATTTTTAAACAAAAAGACCTAGTATAACAATTGTTTTCTACAATACTCTGCCAACCTGGCCCTATTGTTTAAACTAAATGAAAAATGTTGAACGCTCTAAGGTGCGCCATCCCTGGCATGAAACCTAGTTTTATTTCGTGGGAACCGAGTCGACGACGCCCGCCGCACCGCGCGCCGCACTCGGTACATTGGCGACAGGTGAATATTTGATACTAATAGCCGAAGGCTCGAGCTGTACCGGTTGCAGATAAAACTATACCGGTTCTGTTCCTGCTCAGGAACTAGTTCTGGAAGCTATTCATGACGGGGATTTTTTAGTGCCTATTTGCCACCACAATAAAAAAATGAAAACTGTGATTAACAATTTTTACCACCATCCATTATTGAGGTACTTTCTCAGTCGGCCTTAAATACCTGTCATTTAGTTTTCAGAACTAATACCTAAAGCCATAAAATTTCGGACTATATTTCGGTCGTGGTCCTTACAGGTAAATTGTAACTGTTCACAAAAGTCCTATAAAGGAGAATGGCAAAATTGCCCTAACATCCAATAGCGTAAAGTATATAGCAGTGGATAGATCTAATTTAAGAAGAACATTTCCTTAAAATGGCGAATTCTCTCGATTCAGAGTCAAGGTTTTCCTTGAAAATCTCTATCCAAAAGTGTATATATTGCTATTGGTTACCCAAAAAATCTTAACTTCGGTGCTCAAATAGTCACCTATTTAGGTCAATAACTCCGAACGGACAACGAATTAGCGAAACTCGTGTTACTGGCAAAGGTTCTCCTTGAAAAGCTCTATGCAATTGATTGTATGTTATTACTATTGGTTACTCAGAAAACCTTAATTTTTTGCCAAGAAAATCTTAACTTCATTGTCCAACTAGTTACTTTAGTACTTTAGTTAGTAGTAGTAAAGGTTCTTAAAAAGCTCTTTTCAATTATATGCTTGCTTAAAGCTTATATCTTATGGCTATTGGACCTTGTGGCAGATGCCTATACCTCGAAGCCCATTCTCCTTTGTCTTGTACTCAGTTATCTTCAAAACGCACTTCAGTTTCAAAACTTACTGATTGTTTCACAACCCAATTTCCATTTTTTTTTCCTTGGAGCTCAAGTGAACTACGCAACTCTGTTTTTCTTTAGGAAGTTTCCCTAATTATTGAACTAAGAAGAAATCTTCAAATACTTGGAATAAGTTCGCGAGTGCTACAAACTCCGCTCAAAGAAAACTTACTACGAATTAGTCGACGTCGAGTGGAGTTTACTAAAAAAAGGGTCATTTTGTCTATAATGAATGTTTAGAATGGGTCTATTTGTATGTAACAAAGTAGGTATGTGTAATTGGATGGTCGATGACTGGTTTAACATCTCAGTAAAGTGTTAAGTTATAGGTAATTAGGAACTTATAAATGTTATTTTTAATACAAAATTATTATAAATTATTGTTATAATCTCGTGGTAATACATCTTGCAAGTTCAAATATTAATTACAGCTAGTAATAATTAACTCTCAAATATAAATTATAATTAGCAGACAAGCTCGCCTGTCTCCCTGCTTACATAACTGCGTCTCAGAAGGATAGGTCACAGTGTCAGCACTAATTGAAAACATGTCGCTTCGATATTTATCACCAAATTAAAAGTTGCAATAGCAATAACATTGGCTTTCGTTGAATATTTACGAAACGTTTCGAGACGGGTTGTTTCAATGAAGTATAAAATACACGAAGCAAACCTTTTGCGATTAAATTATACTGCCACGAAATCAGAGGCACCACGAATGTATCCCTCTCAAATAATTATCCTCCCATTTGAATCGTAAAAGGAATCACTTCAATTAACTAATTACACTCGATAAAATATTCTAGCAAGCAAAGTGCCTCTTAATATACGACAATTAGTAAAATGTACGACGAAGAAGTTATTCATAGATCTCTAAATTATAGAATCAAATTGGTAGGACTGGAAATGAAACACTTGCCTCGTTACGAATTCAGTTTCATGTTAATCTATCTATTTAAAGAAAGTCGATAAAAGGAAAGATACCTGTTTTGAACCTAACTGAAAAATGAAGGAAATACTTTCGGTGAACGCACTATTCAAAGTACAGTTCATGCCATCATCACGCCTAGCCTTTTCCCGACTATGGTAGGGTGAACTTCCAGTGTAACCGGATGCAGCTGAATTCCAGTATTTTACATGGAGCAATCATCTATCTGATGTTCATAAGCCAGTTACTGTGTAATACGATATCCCTGCGTAAGACCGGTTGTCAGACAGTCGGGTTTCCTTATTTCTGACTATTCGTAAAGTCTGTCAAAGTTGTAACAATCGCAGCCAGGACTTAACGTGTGCGAGAGATGTTCACCCATCCACAGACGGACCCCAACCAGCGTTGCTTAACCTCGAACGACCGTGACGCGAGCCCCATATACATACGTATTCCAAGTACAGTTTGGTAATAACGCTAATACAACTGTGCTAACTGTTAACATCATTAAGCTCAGTGTTATAAAGCACCAACAAGTAAGAATCTCCGCAAAATGCATAAAGTGGTAGCAACAATAACTGTTGATAAGGGGAAGTACCGGCGAGGGAATTATTCATGAGGTGCTTACCGCCGCCATCGACAACTATTAACATTTTAATCATTCACTTTATTGAAATACTTCACAGACGCGTGCAGAAGGACTGTGCACAACGCGTTTTCAAAAATACTTGAAAATAACCATTCCAGTCTTCACAACTGCTACTGCTGACGCCAGGGACCGGATGGTTCGATTTTCTTGTTGGGACAAGTGTGATTGGGTTTTTCCATCTGGAAATTCTCAGTAATAGCCCGGACCCTGGATTTGGGCCTGGTTGATGGCAATTCGCTCTTTATTTCATGGGACTTAAACATAACAGGCGCAATGAAGTGTCTAAGCCCTTCGAGGCTTGATTATTATGTCATGTAATACAGCGAACCTTGAAAATAAATAAATGCTACTGAAAATACACGTAGTTTGGACGAAGGGACATTAATTAACAAGGTGACTAAAAACGTAGATGCGATAGTCGGGATCGCCATTAGAGAGTTGCATATTAATTACGAATTTTCAATCACAGATGTCTTTTTTTAGCTTTTATGAATCTCCGGATTTGTAGAACGTAGCGTAGCGTAGCATTCGTAGCGTTTTTCGCTCTAAAGAAAAGTAGAGATAATGAGAGACTACTTCATTTTTCCTTTCCTCTTTTTGATCCTTACATTATTTTACAGGGACTGAAACTTCTGCGTTATTTTATTTGTCGCTGAAACCGGAACGCGCTAACTGTAAGCTTCGGGAGACAGTTTGAGCATTCAATTTTGTGGCAAAGTAGATCGGAAGTAAACGAAGATTACATGTTGTCGTACTTTCAGCTATATTTTGGGCAATTTTGACTAGTTAGGAAATTAGTTTATCCAAAATGATGATGGATGTAGTAGGCTCATGTTTAGTGAGGAACATTAGGCCTATTTATGACAACATGCGTTATGTTTTATGATATGAATGTGTTATTAACGTTTTATATGAAAACGGTCTTGCACAAGATTTAATGCAAATATTTATTATTAAAACGACTAGCTTATTCTCATTAAATAAACGTTCCCAAAACCATCTACTGGTTTAATTCAAATCAATAAAAAACTGAAATATGCAAACTGCGATATTATTCCCCGACTAATATAATATTATTACAATAAATCCTCGATTTCGATGCAACGACAGTCCATAAGCGTTTAAATAACGTCTTATTGTTGAAGCCAGTTCTCTGAGTTATGTCCCGGGCTCTTTGTGCACGAAGCAGGCTCGTAACTTCACACAAATGTACAATATTATGGAAGTATTTATTTATTTATTGCTGCATAATACATGTGGTATTTTTCTATATGCTATATTTTAAAAATTGTATGGCATATATACAGGTGCGTTCAAACGAGTCAGTAGGGTGTCAAGTGTGAATGAATTCGGACAGTGAATGGAACACTCGATAATGTTGAGGAGCTATTAATGATTTGTGCTTGTGATTTATGTTATTGCTGGGACTTTTGGGTTTTTGTTGCTTTAAATAAACTGAAGTAATAAACATCAAAAGATTTAAGTCCAAATGATGAATTACTTTCGTGTTTTGAGTTCGCGTCACTTGGTAAATACTTCAAAGACTTTAAGAAGATTAATTTTTAACACGGCAAAACAAAAACAGTGTTAATTTTAAGATGCATACTTGAATTTGTCCTTCAGTACAGTACTAGGCATTCCAACACAATATACGTGGGCGTCGTCTACCAGACTTCTGACTACATTAGCCTAGTATCATTCATTATTTCTACAATCAACTCTTACCCAGCATTCGCTCGTATCCCGCTAACATTCGACCGTAAAATTACACGTGCAAAAATCAACATTCCAATCAGGAGCGACCACCGCCGGACAGAACCGGGGGACGTGAGACGTAACGTGTTGAGTAAGCAGTTCATCTCATTCTGTGCTGCAAGTTTAAACGTCGACTTAATTGGACTAGTCTTTCCTTCTCCTATAGGTAACTCACTGTTAACGAGCCAGATTCGATTTCAGAATCAAGTGTCTGTATATTAAGTAATCTGGTGAACTAAACACGCTATCTAATCGAGTGGTCAGTATTCTAAACGCGGCGTGCACGTGCGAGCGCCGACACACTCGGTCGTGGGCGTCGTCTGCGCCCCGTCTGTCAGGGCTGGCCGGGCGCCAACAGTGCCGGCCCCCGGCCCCCGCTGCTGCCCCGGCCCCAGAGACACTCCGGAAGGAAAGAATCTCTTCAGCTTATTGTGCTCAGTTGTGATAATGGGATGGTCTGTCTGCGAGCTAGTAATCAACTTTTTGTGATGGTGAAAATGTCGCAAGTTTTAATGACTTTTTCTTCTGCATTTGAGTTTTGCGTTTGGTGATCGTGAATTTTCAAATAACGTTTTCTAATTAAAGATAGGGCCTTTCTGCCCTCGCGGCCAAAAAAAAAGAGTCTTGAAGATGTGTAACGTAACCTGAACATTTATTCGTTTTTACTAAGTAAATAAACTGGCAGGCTGATGAAATACTAAGGTATTTGCGATTCTAAGCGAGACTTAGGCAAGATGGATGAACTAGCATCATCAATCACGATCTAAAGCCTAATGCAAAACTTAAAGGCTTTATATAGTTTGCTAAGTATTTACTGTGTACCAACATTTTCAGGTGATACCTTTTCACCTTGATTCTGAAAGACAAAATTAAGCGATGCAATTGTAGTTACATAAAACTACACGAGTTCATAAAATGCGTAACCACAAGACAAGATCCCAACATTTTACCCAAAACTAATCACTTTTTCCAATTACGACATCACAGCACTAGTTCATAAATAACAGGTCTTTCCCCATCAATATCGTAATGGTATTTTAATATTTCACAGTTCCTCGGAACAGTTCCACGGATAAATTATTCACTATCACTCCCGAAGCCCAATTAATTCGAGATATAAAAGAGTATGTTGAACATGTTGGATGTCTTGTTACGCGTAGAGGTGGAATACATTAGTCTTCAACAGTGATTTCTTACGGTAATTAAAATTTTAATTAAAATAGCGGTTGTTATGGCTCCAATAAACGTAAGTATTGCTCAATCATTAACAGACTATTTCTGGTAGCTGGGGAACGTAGGAGAGGCATCTGTCAGTATTTTATTTATGTAATTGGTAAGGAATCTAGCCATTGGTATGTAAATACCAATGGCTAGATTCGATGAGATAGAATTACGTGGCTTGACTGACTTGTGAAATGTAATTTTGCAGGAAATGATAATGGCGATAGCCCTAACCGTAGCACAGGAATTTCGGAAGAAAACAAACAGAAAAAGATGTAGCTCCTATATCCCCATTATAATTTTCTTGCTGCAACATCGGAATTCTGAAAAGCCACCATAATTTCACAAACAATGGAAACATTTCCCACTTCATCGTAGGTGGCAATATTATGGAGACCGTTTAGTGCACTACATTGCCCTTCCCCACTCGTAGGAGGAAACATGACAGTTTGTGTTTCGCGCCGAACTAATAGCGAGCCTTACGCATTACTCGCGGACAACATCGCTAAGCGGCCATAGACTCATGTAACTGTACCGAGCTAAGTGATTTAGAAGTATCCGCTAATGTAATATCACGGTCAGTGCTGGGTTCCTATAAACTACCAGCCGTTGATGGTAAATCTTTAATTCATTTATTTTCTTTCATCATTATTTTATCTTTCAGTTTGCCAGTAGAGTACTTATCGACGCGAATCCGTTTGAGCGGAACAGCGGTTCAGAGAGCGCTGTGTATTCTCTCTCAACGATGTGCATTATTGTTACAGGAACTGGGCATTAATAAAAGCAAAGTTCAGACGTAATGTTAATTCGTGGAGCATTTCGCAAATTGGATGTAAGTGAAAACAGACGCGGACAGACATTAGCATGCGCGGTATCAGAGAGTAAACAACAAGTGCGCGAGTGCGGCCTGCCACTTGCCAGAATGGCAGCTTGGCTGGCAAGGAGGCTGGAAAAATAAGCCATTCAGTTATGTGACTGCGTGAAAAAGAAAAAATGTGATATAATCTGAAACTCTTGGCTCTAAGATTAAAAAATCTCAAGCTGTATTTAGGACATACATAATCATGTTTATGTATGGAGGTTGTCGTGAGAGTGATCACTAAAATAATGGTATAGGAGATTGGCATCTTGTAATTAAAATCACCTCATTTAATGACCAATACGTTGCAAGAAACATTTAAAAATGGTTCTTTTTACCCGCCTGCGGCGAAGCCCAAAAGGAGGGTTATGTTTTTGACCTGCCCCCGTAGCATGACCACCGTAGACAAGGATTTCTTTGACGGAAGAATCGACAAAATGACAGATAGTGCAAAGAAATATGTCATTGTGTCGACACAATCTGTCATTTTGTCGATTCTTCTGTCAAAGTTGTATGTACGTATCTATGTTCCCTCGTAACTCTTAAACGGATGAACGGATTCGGATAAATTATACGTCGTTAGGTTCGTCTTGGTAGCGCGAGTGTCACTGACACTACATTGAAATAAAATATAAAGAAAAATGGCGGATTTCGGGTGCACGGAAAAACGGAGAAAATCGTATACAGGCTGTCCCACGGCTATGCCACACGGAAGGACCTTGAATTTGATTCTTAAAATAATCAGAACTGCGTTCAAAGAGTTTTAGATTTTTACCATGTTAAACTAGCTTATGCCCGCGGCTTCGCCCACGTAGAGTTCGGGAATTGCCCACAGGACTTACTTCTGGGGTAATAAGTAATCTATGTGCTATACCAGACTATAATCTATCTCTGTGCCAAGTTTCATCTAGTTATGTTCAGCCGTTATGGCGTGATTGAGTAACAAACATCTATCCATCCCGACTTTCACATTTATAATAGTTTATACAAGATATTTGTGTAATATTAGTTTTTACTTTTAAAGTTGAATGGGTAATACTAATAAAGAATACTTAGTGTACTCACTGTACTGTACACTCGAGTTTTTTTTACATGAACTTAGTTATAACTTACAGATATTAGTTCATAGTGATATCAATTACATTACATATGTGAAATATTGATACTTGATTTAAGATTGAACACCGGTGACGACAGCCAAATGATTCATAAGGAATCTATTTATAGACATAATACTTTTACATAATAGTTGACGTCAATGTCGCGTATCACGAGCCAACCAAAATCAAAAATCATGGAAATTCGGGATTTCATATATTATATTTACAGACACGTCTACCTTAGAAAAATTCTACCTACTTACTAATAGTAAATACTCCCACGCCCCGCAAATTTCATATACAGTAATTTCATGTATCTATGACGAGCGGTTTGGGCTGTGCGTTGATATATCAGTCAGTCAGATTTTGAATTTTATATGTATAGATTTTGTTCAGGAAAAGGTCAAAAACATAACCCTCCTTTTGGGCTTCGCCGCAGGCGGGTAAAAAGAACCATTTTTAAATGTTTCTTGCAACGTATTGGTCATTAAATGAGGTGATTTTAATTACAAGATGCCAATCTCCTATACCATCATTTTAGTGATCACTCTCACGACAACCTCCATACATAAACATGATTATGTATGTCCTAAATACAGCTTGCGATTTTTTAATCTTAGAGCAAAGAGTTTCAGATTATATCACATTTTTTCTTTTTCACGCAGTCACAAAACTGAATGGCTTATTTTTCCAGCCTCCTTGCCAGCCAAGCTGCCATTCTGGCAAGTGGCAGGCCGCACTTGCGCACTTGTTGTTTAGTCTCTGATACCGCGCATGCTAATGTCTGTCCGCGTCTTTTTTCACTTACATCCAATTTGCGAAATTCTCCACGAATTAACATAACGTCTGAACTTTACTAAAAATAAACTACTACTAAACTAAAAGTCTGGAAAAAAAAGTAATTTAAAAAACTAAAAAACCCGACTGAAAAAACAAAAAATATATTTAAAAAAACTAAAGAACCCGACTGAAAAACTGAAAAGCATAAAACAAGCACATTTTAAATTAAACAAAAGTTGGAAGCAGGCGGGGCCCATTCCATTTTCATAATGTTACATTCAAATGGGCCCCGCCTGCTTCCAACTTTTGTTTAATTTAAAATGTGCTTGTTTTATGCTTTTCAGTTTTTCAGTCGGGTTCTTTAGTTTTTTAAATTATTATTACAGTACAGACAGTAGACTGATATCTAATAGCAACAAAAGAATAAACCAAAACAAAGTCTGTGACTAATTGATGTGTAGCTTAAAACTATATTATAAAAGAAAATCTTAATAAAGACATTGCCACCACTCAAATACCATAGAACAACCTATAAAACTCACCCATGTGTACAAAGCCCCATCGGCCGTGTTAGCATACACTAAATAAATTAGCGCCAGTTAGAGTGATGCATAGTAATGTGTTTACACGTACGATATCAGTATCAGCAGAACGTCCGCGCCTAAGAGATTGCGAACCTCTAGCTGTCTAGCAGATCCTATTTAGTTAAGTGGAAAGTGTTCAAATAATAATAGAATGGTACTTGCCTGATAGTTTAGCGTTACGGGAATTAGAAACGCAAGCTGAAATTCTATTGTATTGGCTGAGAAAACAACTCGCGGTAATGGCTTCTGGGGCGCTGGATTGTTCACGACTGTTCCTTGTGGGTTTGTAGGTATATCTATTACTACTGTCTTATTTACACGAAGTACTTTATAGTTGTTGTTGTTTTGCCGTTGGTCCCGGCTGTCATTTGTAGATCTTTGACAGTCGTTACAGGTAGTCAGTGGCTCAAAAAGTCTGATAACTAGTCTTACCAAGGGGTATCGTATTACCTAGTACTAGCTGGGTTGTGGAGGTCAGATAGGCAGTTGGTCCATGTAAAATACAGGTATCGGGGTCAGCTGCATTTGGTTAAACTGGAAGCCGAACCTAACATAGTTGGAAAAAGGCTAGGCAGATGATTATGACTTTATAGTTGTTGATTTTATTGACGACTTAATTAATTGACATACATTATGTATATTGAACAAAAATTTTGATTTGCTTTCGGTGTCGTCATCGCCTGTTCCTACGAGTATTCTCAACTTTGTTAATCTATTATCTGTAGGCGTATCAATTGGACAAGATGATCTCAGACCTGAACTCAATTACTTAAGGAGTGATGCAGATGCTCGTTTTGCCAGATCTAGAGTTTGTCCCGTTTCCTATGATTGTAAATCAGATCTCGGAGCTCTATGTGTGTTCGCTCTTAGGATATTACACATGTTTGTGATTCATTAAATTTAATTTACAACATGTCTCCCAGCATTTCCGTAATTATGTCTACTCGAATAGTGTGTCCCTACATGTATTTGAAAGATGACTATGAATCATTTCTAAATTATTTTAGAAGTAAACTAATCGCCGATTGGATGGTGTATGAATCAAAGTTAGTATTTGATACAGTGAAGTGAGAGTATAGCTAATGAAAGGATTTCCATGTTTTATTTTATTCGATTTAGTGTAAACAAGATGAACCGAGAGAACAACAACATGTGTAATGCCGTTATATCGGTTACGAGTTCGTTTCCAATAAAGTGTTATCAGAAACCAAATCACTCAGACCGTACAAAGTCAACAGAAGGAACAGATATTTATTCTAACACAAGATGTGCACGTGTGCGATCCAACCAACAGAAAGTACAAACGCAAAGAGAGCATTACTGTTTTATTCCACTACGTGGCTACAGTGATCCGTTCCTTTGAAACCTTATTATGTTTTCTTAGTCTGCGGTATAGTTTTTCGATAATTATATGTTGCTTGAAGGACACACAAAAGCAGTCACAAACAGGACTATTATAAAACTATACCCACATTCTGATGAAGTAAAACCTCAATACTAAGTTGTTTGTTATTTTAGTCTAAGCTAGGTTTAAGAGCTAACTTATCCGTGTCGGCTTAGGCAGACATTGTAGTAAGCTGGAAGAGTTGGTGTAATCCCAGTATTTATGGCTGGAGTGAAATCTGTACATCAGTTACTTAATGTAACCGCGGTGCTTCGACAAGCGTTACGACTGCCGTGAGAGTAATCCTTAAAGACAAATACTAACAGGGTTGAATGGTTGGTACGGTGTAAAGTCGGCTTACTTAGTAAACTGTTATGCAGGGTGGATTATTTTCACTTTCTAATGATTTTTATCAAATACTGCAAGTAGGTCTAGCTTCAACTCACTGATACTTGGAATAGCTGCGACTCTAATTTAACAAGAGGCAAATAGTGGTAGGTTGCCAAGTACTTTCTGTTTCGGTTGATGATAGCATAAAGTCACATCTCAGCTCTGCCTACATTAAGTAGGTATGCTAAAGCGTTCATCACCAACCACAACCGGACTACACTCACTGCTGGGCGAAGGTGAGCACGTCCCAAATACAAAAGCTCATAATTCGAACCGTCCCGGAGCGCCATCGTCAGTTCCCGGAGGGTTCCAGAAGGTTTTACCTTTTGACCCTGAAATCAACATAGTTATCGAAACGCTAAATCCCCACCGGCGCTGTAATTAATTGTCAGCGCCGTGTCCGGGGTTCCATTTCCGGTTGGAAGTGGTTCATTTAGGGTTCGCGATAAGGGTTCGTTAATTTCCGCTGCAACTCACTTGTCATAGGCACCACCTCGTGGAGCTTTTTGACATTATTTTATCATACGCATTTCCTGTGTGTTTTGACGGGTTATAAAAATTATTGGCATAATTCCGGGTTTTTGGGGTCGGTTGTTTTGTTTGTTAAAGCAGGTAATGTGGTTGATACAAAGATAATATGGAAACATAAATAGCAGGTTCCGAATTAACAATTACTATAAAATGTAATGGATAACTGGCGCCCTTTAATTTTGATTAAAGGGCGCCAGTTATAAATCAGCATGGATAATATCTGATACTAATTATAACTTCGAGCCCTAATGAATTGATTTTCATCTGAAGTACAAACATACACTCTTTAAAGAAAAATAGAAATCGTTTCAGTGTTAAAAAATAATGGAAACAATTCATTTCATCAAATTACACGCTCAACGATCTGTATTCAGTGTCGTCACAAAGGAGTTGATGGCAAAAATAAATTATTCTGAAAGTCTAAATCGTGAAAATCGGATAAAACTCCAACAATAAAGGAATTACTCTGTAGTGAGGGCATCATTCTGTCAAACTCGTAACAATTTACATTGGGTCCCCTGAACGCGCCCCCGCCCCCGCCCGCCGCTCCGCATACCCGCGCCCCTCACGTCATTACGTCTCGATTGTCGATTGTTATCATCACGCCGACTCATTTGGGGGCGATCGTTCGACAGATCTCCTAACTCAATAACAGGCGACAAATTCTCCCAAGATTAAACGAGACGCCCAACGGATATTGAAATTTTACGATCTTTCCCCTTTAAAGTTTATTTTTGGACGACGCTTTTTGTTTGAGAGATAATGTTCCCGTTATATTGGGGTGGCAGTTGTGTGTAAACACAGCATCCCTTTGTTACTTTCCCCGTACGAGAGCGGTTCAATGTAATCAAGTTCAAACAATTGATTAGTTAGCCGGAGGTGACGTGTTGTGACAGCCGATCCTTGTTGTTAACCTCACTAGATATTTCAGTGTCAAATATATTAGCCGGTGCAGTACACAATTAGGTCGTCTATAGTGTCGCTCGCTGACGTAATTGCCTATTTACGACAATCACCCGCGCGATAGGCTGTTACAGTGTTTTCTTATTTCCGACGATGTTTTTTTTTTGCTTTATAGTTTTTCTTTTTCGTTTGTAATTTATTATTACACAAGATACGGGTATTACAGAACTAGTATTCTATATCTAAATAAAATGTAATATCCCTGTATTTTACTAGACTTTTGCATGCCTATCTAACATCATGAAGATAAACTACATACTTAGCTACTAGATGTAGCGATGCAATATATAACATTTATGAATACATAACTGGGCACATAAATAACGCCAGATAAGCAGATTTTAATTCAGCAGATAAGTGGCTGGGTCCCGCGGGCTTGCCGTGTCCGTGCCACGGAGTAGCGAAGCGCAGAGGGCGCACTTCTTATAACTGCTGTACGATGAGAAGATGGCTGACATTGACATAAACATCCGTTGTGGGATGATGGACAAATCCTGTTTTATTATAACCATTATGTTTCTGGGAAAGATTATGATTCACAATATTGATGAACCACTCACGCACTTACACTTCTTCTGAACATGGACTTCAAGGTTCTTCTTTAACTGTTAGTCTTTGAGAAAATAATCTACTATTGCTCACAGCCAACCAGCCAGGTAAAAAACTGACGCCAACTGAATAAAAGTCTAATATATCATGAACAAGCTATACTTTTTTTCGGTTAGCGTAATTTTTTTCTACTTATGCGCAATTTCTTTTCGCGCATTTAGTTGATTAATGCTCCTGTCTTATCTGCCTCGTGTTATGGTTCCATATCTGTCACGCTATAGCCCGCGGATCCCTGCTGCTGGAGGCAACTGTCCTTGCTACACTGTGCCAGATAATGCTTTGTTTGTTTATTACCATGACGCGCTGTAATTTTAGAACAATTTCTTTGGAAACAGGCTGAGTGAGGTCGGAGCTTGTCTCTCTACGAGCGTAAATATACAATGATGTACAAATGATGCTGACGAGACCTCGTTTATGTAGATTGGATAGGTATAACATTCTATAAACAACATCGTTAATAATAATATATTAGTCGTTTCATAGTGGCAAACAGTTCGGTTAATTAATGCTAGATGCTAGTTTTTTTTGTAAAAATATTAGGTTTTATATCTCTGTGATATTTTAGGCTGAATTCGTTAGCATATTCAATTAATCTAAACACCTACCTATCTTTTCTATGATAACATTTTCTTAAGAAAGTGAAACCTATTCCATCCATGTTTTGGTAGTAAGAAGATAAAGATCTAATTAGAAATAATATAATTCATTCTCAAGATGATGTCAACTAAAATGAACTCTCTCGGCATAGCTCATTACTCGGAGCAATACTCATTTGTAGAAATACTAAGATACAAAGTAGAGCCACTCAATACAAAATAAGGCCAGCGTTGAATGAGGCAGATGTTATTAGCTATCAAGCAGATGAATTCCACTGAACAAATAACGAACGCTACAATGGAAGGCAACTTAATAAAGAAAGTGGGAATAAACGGAGAAGAAAAGAAAAAGTATTGAAAACAAACATCTGTCGCGAACGAAACGAAACCAACATTAGGCGACGTGTTGTTGTGCCAATTTTTCTAGAACATGTTTTGTTACGTAAGATTAATAACGAGGCAACTTTGATTGTTTATTTACTCCAGAAAAATATGAAAAAGCAGTCAAATACTACTAATAAAACAATACAGTTAATTAAACTGTAGACGAATTACTTAAGCTTCCTAACTCAGGAGACATTCAACTAATTAAAGGATCTAAAAATTTTGCAGTTTTTAGATCCTTTAATTAGTTGAATGTCTCCTGAGTTAGGAAGCTTAAGTCATTCGTTTTTATAATTAAATAATAAGTCAAAGAAAATCGTTAGCAAGATAGCGGATACAAACGAAACCAGTTGCGCGAGCTAATAACATTTCTAATAGATACCAATGATTATGGTGAAATTAACCCTTTAAGGCAAATAGGCTAGACCAGATGCGTTTGAAGCTAACATAATTTCGCGCTCATTATATCCCAGTCCATGACCAGTGGATAATGAACCTTCTGCAACCAGGCAGGGGGTTAATGTTCATACAGTTAAGCACGTTAATGCTATGTCTGTCCCCCTGCACCCCGGGGCGAGACGGAGGGACGAGATTACAACACTATTAAATTTGGGGATGAAAAATGAGAGCTGTATTTGATTTCGATTTGCGAACACAAACGAAACTATTTTTATTCTTTGAAGATTAAAAGGGTTTTGGAATTAAAAGGCTATTTATTCTGAATGGGGAATGGAATGACACACCTATAGTATCAGTTGCTATTGTTGTAACATGTGTAAATTTTGACAATCAATGTGATATGGGTTGTTGAATGGTGCTTGTTATGCGTCAATTGTCAATAGACCATTATACCGGTATATTGGTATCGTCAATGAGCTAGAACCTAATACTTTAGGCAGTTTTACCGAAAAAATAATTCGTAAGTACTCATGTCACCTAATAAGCACTACCTTCTAACATTTAGGGCTTTATCCAGTAGAAGTAAAAAGCGTAGGCGTAACACGTCGGCAAAATCCTAAATAATGATGATAATAAACGCAAACAATGAAAGTATTATACGTACGTGACGTGACACGACGTGTACAAAAACGCCACAAAAATAAAGTCCGCTCTAACAAAAGGTTGGATGAAACAAAAGTAAAATAAATTAACTGAGCCCTCTAAAGACACAGCATCGTAAATCATTGAGAAACAAAGATTCGTTGTAACGCTCGTATGTGAAGGAATTGAACACAAACTCAATAATACGTTCGAGGGTACTGAAGTAACGAAGTATGCGTTGCGAATTGTTACTGACAGGGTTACCAGTCGCCACGATATTGGCTTAAGGCTTTTTGTCAATATATATCAACCTTTTTTCTGAAGAATAAAAAGGTTCGGAGGTTATGGAGGCTTGGTCGAGTTCGTAACACTTCCTACAAAATCTAACGGAAACATAATAAGTTAAGCTGATCCCACTTAAGGCCTATTGTACCTTCTCAAAGTAATTCAATATATAAGGTCCAAGGCTAATCCTGCTTATGGCCTCCTATGTTAGCAGGGCACAATAAAAAAGAGACAGCCACGCTTTCACGGCATCGCGTCGGCAAGTGGCGTCAAGTAGCAAGATCCGACGTAAAGCGTCGTCGGCATTGTGGCAGATACAATGGTCGGTAATGCACGCCTGCCTAATGGCTCATTTACATTATTCAAAGCTGCGGGATGCGTTAGATGTGATGTCATGCAAGGAGGCCACCACATATTGTGTACGCTAATGTTGATGTTCCACATGTTTATTTCCATCTCCTTAAAGTATTTTTGTATTTTATCCCAAGCACGTTAGTTTCAGCTTCAATTCTAAATAAATGTGGCTTTACATCAGTATCGTTTTCTATCGGTACAAAACTTTTGTTACCATCAGTTGTTCGGGTAATCTATGGGTACAACCCGTACTCAGAAACTATGGAAGTCATGCGAAACGACCGACCTATCGACTTGTGTCTCTTTCCTGAATGTGGAACCTCCCTGCATGCTTTATAGCGCTCGAGTTGTCGACTAATGTAAACGGTTCACAATGTAGCCGGGACTTAGTTGGCGCGACTCCGCGAGCATAAAATACCGCGCGGAGTTGTTGAACCACTGCTTTAGAATTAACTAGTCATTAACGTACATTAGTCACTGCAGGAGTTCATTAGTCAAAGTAGGGTTTAGCGTTGTGTTCGCTGGAGTTAAAGGTGGGACTGAAAAGTTTTTCTCCTTTTGGGTAGACGCGAATTTCATTAAAGAGAATCTTGATAATCCGGTTTGTATGAGCCGATTCTTGTTGCACTGGTCCTATGTAAATGACAAATGAAGAAAAAAATATCCGAGATAAAAGAACATAAAGAAGTTGACTCAGTTTTTCAATAGCTGTGACGAATTGAATTCTAAGTCGTTGACGAGTTGACTCTGCATAAATGAAAACATAAAATTACGTTTATTACATCGGCGGGTAGGTTCGGGTGATGTCGCGCGCGCCACGAGTGTGAAACGCGACGGATACAATACCCGGCCCATTGAACACACGTGTGGAACGAATGAAAGTTAGATACGGGGAGTGGAGATGTGTGTTGTGGTGGAGGAACACTCCTACAAAATTTAGGTTTGATACTCTGAGACAGTTGGAAAATCTTGAAACATTTATGTATTAGAAGGTATACCAAATTAGCAATACTAATATCCCACACGGATTACACGTAATCAAATCAAATTGACGCTCCATAATAAAAGATCTTTAGAGTAACTTTAAAGCTCTTCACGTTTTCAGCCATAATAGTAATTGCTGTACCCTAAACAGTAATAGTTTCTGTTTCTTATACATTTTTTTTTGCGAAACAGTGTCCAGCGAGACTATCCCTTACATTTACGTTACGTAACACATTAGTAAGCTCAACGCAACTCTAGTCTCCAGCTGAGACAATAAAGGGATTTTCTCGAACGTTTCGCAACGACCCCGCGCCCGAGCGCCCGTCAGCACAGATTAAATAAACTATTAATCTCTATCCAAAAGGTTCGTTTGCATAGCGATTATAGTTAAGATCCGGAATATCTCGCAACAAAGGGTCTGCACAAACTGATATGTAAATTGTTCAACAGGGACTTGCAAAAGCATTGTGAATACGAAATAGTTAACTACTGGAACGGAACTGTGGGATCCACATCTAAACATCTGCATGAAGACAATCTGACGATGAATATCATCTACCTAGACTTTTCCCAACTATGTTAGGGAAGGTTAACCTAACCAGATGCAGCTGAATACCAGTATTTTACATGAAGCGACTGCCTGTCTGACCTCCACAACCCAGTTAGTACTAAGTAATACGATACCACTTGGTAAGACTGGTTGTCAGACGTTTTGGGCCACAGACTACAAGTAACGGCTGTCAAAGATCTACAAATGACAGCCGGGACCAACGGCTTAGCGTGCTTTCCGAGGCACGGAGGAAACTTGGTATGTAATGGGTGGTCACCCATCCAGAAACCAACCTAGGCAAGCACGGCTTAACCTAAAGATCGATCCGAGCGGCTGCTATTATTTAGCCACGAGCTCCTCCTTACTCTGACAATGAATAAAGAACTTTTAATCGAACTATGACAATCGATACTTTTTTATGGCGATACTGAAAATTAGTGACTGTGAGCAATTTGCCTTTAGCACTCCATTTGCTGTAAATCTGTGGTTATGACGCAATGTTCGGCAAATTTTAATAGTCGCTTGTGCAGCTCGTTCGCAGAATTGTAAAGTAAGGAATTTAGATTGATACAACTCCGTTTGAGTGCAATCAGCTGATTGATTCACTTCATTTGAACGTGAGCCGCGATCGCGACTCGTTTTATTGTGAAGAGTATTTTAAAATTGAATCGTTTCGTCTCTTTGTTTGTTTGGATTGGAACCAATAAAACTGGAGTATTCCCCGATTCAAAACAAATTCGTAAACTAAATCCTGTTCACTTATTAATAATAATAATAATAATAATAAAGTTTATTGACCATAAGTTTAGGTTACAGTACACCAGTAATACATATTTCCATAGTACATAGTATAGGGCACACTCACTTACGTTCAACTATACTAAGTTAGAACTTATCTATAACTAGTAGCAAGAGGAGTAGAAGAACAGTTAAATTATAATTATGCTATCACAAGTAAAGCAAATGTTCACCTAGTTGATAAAATATATAAATGCCCAAATGACGGTATACAGAGAAAAGTTCTTTACCTCCCGTGCTAGTCAAGGACTGTGTTACGGCAAGGTAAGATTCTCGCTCATGGAATAGTAGTCATAATGTAAACACATTAAGACACATTTTACTAAATACATTTGTTTTGTTTTGAATCATAGATGACGATAACGAGTTACAGGCTTAGCGTAAACAAGTAGTATATGCAAAGGAATCAGACAATGCAACTACTAACGTTATTTCAATGTAAACAATCTTTTTTTTTTTCTTTTTCACAAAAACAATGTTTGTTTCGAATTTGTAATAAGACAAGCGTGTTAAATACAAAATAAAAATAAAAAAGTTGTTCCTAAAACTAAAATAATATGATTAAGAGTAAAAGCATAAGGTACTAATTAACTAAAGTTGTATTTGTTTGTTTTTTTTTTTTTTTTTATAACTAGAAATTATTTTTATCCAAATGTATTTACGTGTGTATATGTAAATATGTATAATATTCAAATAATGTTTGTCTTTTATCTCCAATTTATAATGATTACTTTATAGTATATATATTTATATATATTACTCACTTACATATTTATGTAATGTATTTATTGTTTATATAAATTTATTTAGTACTTATCAGTATTCAATAAAATATACATATATTTATAAATACAATATTACTGACATATTTGTATAAGTTTTTCAGTCTGTTCATAATCCAGGTTACTCAGAAACTCATCCAGTGCCCTTCCACACACAAATCTGGTTGTATCTTTAAGAGGTTTAATTTTACTTATGCGATTGTACAATAGAGGAGCCAAGAAATAAGAGAAACACTGTGCAAAAGTGGTTTTGCATGCTGGGACGTCATATACCTCATGCACTCTTCTGTGAGATTTGGAAACAGGTTTCTCGTAGAGATGTTGTCTCAGGACAATTTTTTTGATAAAGAGTTGGCGAATATTTAGGACTCCAAACTCTTTGTACAACGCAGTTGTAGGATACCTGAATTTCTTAAAATTTATCACTTTTAGAATACATCTATGGGCCCTTTCTATTTTTATAAGAGTACTTTTTCTAGCACCACCCCAGGCAGAGATACCATAAGTTACTATCGATTGGCACAGTGCAAAATATACAGTTTTGTTCGTAGCTTTGTCATTTAAGTTTCTTATTTTTTTAAAAATCGGTATAAGTTTACGAATGCGAGATTTTAGATTATGAATATGTTGTTTCCAATTTATATTTTCATCGATCTCAACTCCAAGGTATTTTATACTTTTAGCATGAGATAAGACAGGGCACACGCAAATACTTGCAGCAGAACAATTAGAGGAATGTGCTTTTAAATTAAAGTCGGCAGGTAGCAAATTATTCTTTTTTATACTAAATGTTATAAATTTTGTTTTTTTAAGATTTAATGTAAGCAGATTGCAATCAAGCCATTCAATTATATTTTTAAGACCAATCTCGGCGGACGATTTGACATCACTCCATGTTTTTTGTTGAAATAAGATTACAGTATCGTCAGCAAAAGTGATCACTTCTGAATCGGGTAATTCAATGTCACAAAGATTATTTACATAAATCAAAAATAATGTTGGGCCAAGTACTGATCCTTGCGGCACACCGAAAACAACATTAAGCTTAGCGCTAAGGTTATTACCAATTTTTACAGCCTGTGTCCTATTACTAAGATAGTTTTTAAAAAGATCAAGTGGTACACCTCGAATACCTATAGCCTCCAACTTGCAAATTAGTAGAGGGATTGAGACAGTATCAAAGGCTTTGGCTAAGTCTAGAAAAACACCAACACATTTATTCTTGTGGTCGAGATTACTAGCTACATTGGTAACTAGATGTTCAACCGCATCTATTGTCGATTTGTTCCTTCTAAAGCCAAATTGATTATTAGAAAGAACATTATTTTTCTCCATATAATTTACAAGCCTAATATTTATTAGCTTTTCCAGGATTTTAGCCATAGTAGGTAGAAGCGATATTGGACGATAATTAGCGATACTGTCTCTTTCCCCCGACTTGAAAACTGGTATAACAATTGAGTCCTTTAACACATTAGGAAACTTTCCACACGTAAAACATAAGTTGAATATGTGTGTCAAAGGTTTACTGATAAAGTTTACACTTCTTTTCAAGAACATAGAAGATATTCCATCCCAACCAGTAGAATTAGTATTTTTTAAGGACATAACAATTTTATAAACTTCTGTTTCATCAGTTTCCAATAACACAAAAGAGTTAATCGGGCTGTGTTTACATTTAAACTTTTGCACAAGATCATTTTCTGTAAGCTTTAACTTTTGTAAAATGTCAGTTGATAGTTTGGATGCCATATTAATAAAAAAATCATTTACAAAATCGACCGATTCTTGAGGAGTTGATTTTATTTTTAATAATTCACAAGGCCCTTGAGATTTTTCAGAGTGATTTAGATTACATACACGCTTAATGACATTCCAGGTTTTTTTAATATCACTCTTGACAGCATTTAAATCTGCTTTATCGTGCTCATTTTTTAGATTGTGGAGAATACTATTACAATGATTTCTGTAACGCTTGTAGGTAAGCTCCAGATCTTTATCATTAGGTGCCTTTTTATGCCTTCTGTGCAACGTATCTCTGAACCTAATGCAACGCAATAGACCAGAGGTTACCCATGGTTGAAAAGTCTGTCGCCTGTTAGGCATGGTAACCTGGTAACTGCTCTTTTGTCTGATTTCAGATAAAGTTTCGATGAGCAATTCAGTCGCTTTATTTGGATCTTGCAAAGTTGTTATATCATTCCAATCAAAGTCCTGCATAAGTTTAAAAGCTTTCTCATAATTTAGTTGTAGCAATGTCTTTTCTGGCCTTTTATACTTACTTTTCCGTGTTAAAGGAATAATACAGTATATAGTACTGTGGTCAGTAACTGACGATTCACAGACTATTGTCAGCATTTTAGAATTAGGTTTTGCGAAACAGTGATCAATGCATTTATTGAGGCGCGTAGGAAATTGATGGCTAGGTAGTAGACCGTATGTGGCAAGAAGATTCAAGTATTCATCGGATTTCTGGTCAGTAGTATTGCAACTCACGTCAACATTTAAGTCCCCGGTTAGATAAATATTGGGTACGTGTTTAATGTTTATTAGGAGTTCTTCCAAGGACCCAACAAAATTGGCGAGAGAGGCAAACGATGGTGATCTGTATATACAAATAAAAGCATGGCTTTTACCCATTCTTATCACCAAGCAGTCCGCATCGGCCAAATTTGGCTCATATACTGTGACATGTGGTAAATAGCTCCTTATATAGACAACTACACCACTGTTCTGGTTAATATGGTTTCTAGTATGAAATGAGTCAAACTGCTCTAGTTTAGGTATCAGGTCTGAATTTTGTAGCCAACATTCGGTGAGAATAATAATATCATAGTCTATTTTACTCCTAGCAATAAAAACTTTAAAATCTTCAAGATTTTTATGTATGCTTCGTATATTTTGAACAATAATTCTAAGAGATGATTCCGTTCCAAGTTTGTATTGTGGAAACGCTTCTGGATCCTCGACCAAAAATGAATCACCAACGTTGATAGTATTATCAACCTCGGTGACCACCTCATCTATATTGCTACCCATAATAACCATATTTATCACTAATAGTAGCAAAATTATACTTTTGGTCGACGATTGTAGCCTCTGAGATATAAAGTACCAAGTTAATTTTATTATTGCTGGACATGAAGTTTGCGTAGTAGACTGGTATTAATAATGTCATATAGATTTTTAGATATGATATATAAAATAAAATATAATAGTAGTGTATAAATATTACCAGATAATATATAATAATTAAAATGGACATAATATTATTGTGAGAGTTTAAAAAAGTAAAAAAAATAGTAAGCAAAGATAAAAAATACCATATTTTCACATGATCTTCAACAACAGCTAGTCATTCAGAGGTGAAATCCTTAAGTTGATTTACAGAATTGATGACTATGGCAGGCTGTCCGTCTTCCTTACGTATGAGTATGTTTCCTCTTGAAGCCCAGCAGTACTTGTACGAACCATTTTTCGTCAGTTCTCGAGCGGCAGCCAAAATCTTTTTAGACATAAGAGTTAGAGACTCCGATATATAAACCCGTGAGAAAGCTCCGGTAAATCCTAAGATATCCGTACTTAATGGTTTATCTTTGTTGTCAGAGTTGTATTTTTTCACAGCTTTTAGCAGTACTTCTTTATTTTTAGTGTTCTGGTACTCAATAACAATTGGTCCCTTCTTCTTACCTCTTCTGTAAATAGCCTTATGTTCATCAATTGGTGGTATTTTTAGGGTGTTATATACGTTATTAACAATATTCTGCACATCTTCGTTTTCGTGTTGAGGAATATTTCTTATTTCTATTGTGTTTTTCAATAATTGTTTTTGTATAACGTTTAACTGAGTTTCCAATAGGTTAATACGCTCTATAGCTGCTTCATGCTTTGTTTCAAGGGTTAACACCCTGTCGCGGATTTCCTTGTAATTGGCAGCATTTTCTTCGAGTTGTTTTTTTATTTCGAGGTTGGACTGGAGTATCTCACTATTTTGCAGCTTAATTACAGCAATCTCAGTGGTCATCATTTCCTTGAAGGACTTTAGAAGGTCACTTTTTAGGTCCTCAAGTTGTTGATCGTCAGGATTTCTCCGTTTTCTTATGTTAATATTTCGTATACTTTCTTGGTCTTGTGATACATTTTCAAGGGTAAGATCTGGATGTGACGAGGACTTAATCGGTGATCGTGGCATGTTATCTGGATTCCTTGCATATACTACAATCTCTGGCCGACTGCCGTGTAGTGTGAGTGACGGCGTCACACGTCCAGCGCACGAAAGATAGCAGCAGCGCGGGCGGCGCAGGAGCAGGACAGCAATTATGAGGTGGTTCCTTTTCCCTCGCGGGTCGCGGGTTCGCGGGAGCACCTCCGCTGCGTGGATGGTTGGTGTACGCGATAATGATAATTAGGCAGTCAAAATTATGCACTAGTATCGGGTAAAGTAAGCAACTTATTGATGCGGAGCAAAGAGTCACACGTCTGTTCTCGATGCGAGTTTGAGCGAGATCTGATATTAATACGATCCTGAGGCTTAAACTGTTAGCTTTTCACTTATTTATTTATGTTCATTACAGAAGCCGTGTAACCTGTATTTAAAGTTTCTTTAATCGTTTTTATAGACCTCCCGCAGTTGCGTATTTATAATAGATGCAAAAATATTTTTTACACAGAGGCAATTACGTTCGGCAGCGGAACAAAATACATTATTTAAATACAACTTAATATGCACAAAGGAGTCTGTGTCGATTGAATGTTGAATAAAAGTGCGTTTACAACAATAACATGCGGTGAACGGTCGACCATTGTGTACAAACAGTGGGCCAAGCTGGGCATTTTATCATGCAAATGGGCTTTGGACAATGTGCCATGTAGTTCAAATGGTGCACGCAGCTGCGCGTGCGATGATGTGAAACGGACCAAATCAACACCTTGTATATAAAAATAAAACAAAGATTTCATGAAACAAGGTGTACATAAATTGTTCGTTTCGGTTCACCAAATGAAACAGGTATAACTCAAAGCTGTTTAAATTTAAATTGAGTGTCAAAAAGATATTAACATAAATAGCATATTATGGAACTATAACAATATCCCTATAACGCTGTAATAAATGAAACTCTTCAGCCTTCTCACATAACACTCTTATTGATACATTTCCACAACTTCCCACGCAAACTTGTAACAAAAATCAAGCACAAACAAATAAAATGAAAACAAACAATCAAACGTCTCTATTCAAACACGAAACAAACTCGTAAACCCGAATCTCATTTTAAACTCGAGTTAAACTATTGACACAACGCAACGGGGCGATCAAAACACAAACATCCCTATTGAAGGGTTGAAGCGTTGTCCGAATGCACCCCTTTTTTACAAAGGGCGTGATTCTGAGGCCATTGTGAGGGGTAACAGGGTGCGGCATGGAGTAGTATATTGCTACAGAAGGGGCAATTGGGACAATGTGCAATTGTTCATTTGCATAAATTGTTATTTCAGTTTAAAAGGTGTATTAAATACTTATACGAGCTTGCTGAAGTTATAATAATGAACTCCCTAAGCGTCAAGTCAATACGGCTACTCATCATCATCTGCTATTATGAGCTATGTTGCAGCTGAATACTACCAGTATTCTTTATGAATGTATATTCAATTAAATCTAGAATAGGCTTTTTAAGTTCTAGAAAACTTATTTTTTACCCTCTGTAAGCATTCTCTCGCTGTTTTCCTTTTTTCCTTGAAACCCAAATCATTATACGTGACTATATTAATGTATAGAGTGAGCCTTCTGTTACAACTTATTCAGTGGTCATACTCCTCGTGGTGCACTGGTTAGCCAAGCTGGCACGCGAGCACGTGCTGTCCGGTGCCAAGTCGCTTGGCAGCCCGGCAGGCTACTAGCCTGACAGCCTGGCATATTGCGGATGCGTGAGAAATTGTCCGTACGTACAGGGGTGGCGGTTTTTGTTTATTTATAGAATGAAAGACTATACAAGGGTATGTAATTTATGGAACTGCAATTTAACGATAAAACGTGTATAAAACTGCATCTCGTTGGACTGGAAGCCAACCCCAATATATTAAGGAAAAGACTAGGCAGACGGTGACATTAATTTCTCAAGTTAGATTGCTGGTTGCTCATTTCACAAAGAGGAGGCCTGTTTCCCAGCAGTAGGAACATTAAGGGTTGATTAAGATTCCTTGATTGTTTAGCTTGCTCTCGCTAATTTTTGTTATAGTGTAAATAAAGTAAATATTATTTAAACAATCAAGCAACCACTGCAACTGACTAACGTTAACATCGTTAAATATAAATTAAGTGCAGATATATCCATCTTCATTATTAAGAGATCCAAGAGCCGCGATACGGAAGCTTAGCTTTATCTTTACTACGGAGTACGAAGGGCAAAACCAACCATTTATTATTACTCGCTTTTTATTGGTCCTTCCATACCAATTAAAATTGCAAAAGCTGTAATCGACCCAAATCAAATAAAAACTTAATGCAATTAAAACAAGCCGAATAAAACTTAAAACAACAATAGGCTTAACGACGCAAACTCAGCTAATAGTTAATCTGTAACCATTGCGTAGTGAGAGAGGCGTCGTTAGTCGGCCGCGCTGCGCAAACAAGCAATCAGCGTGCAGAAATAAAACAAACAGATGCGGTCGTGTCGCGCCTATCAATGTGCTACCAGCTACCATGACGGCGATGCAGAGTCGCTTTTATTTTTATGAGCGTTTTACGAGCCTCAAAAGGATTTGTTTTAGAGCCGTACGTGATAAATGCACCGCTGGGATTGAATAACGTTTGTTTCACTCACAGTACACATATTCTTTAAGATACAGTATTTCAACTAGGAACCAATGAATAGAGTCAAAATTCAAATTATTTTATTTCACATAAACCACCTCGATGAAATCGGCTCTGATGAAATGCCAAAACAAAGGTGCACTTTTTGGGTTGGTTTAGTTCTTCATGGAGAAGAACTGGCAGAAAACTCTATGATTACACTTTTTAAAAATATTTGGTTTTTATAATGTTATCCTTATCGTAGTGGAATCAGCTCCCATAGACATGCACAGCGTTTACACATGACTTTTAAGCATGCTTCAGGTAACAAGTCACTCGTAAGGAATTCGGGGTCGCATCCAAACTAGTTACGTTTTATTTGCGTAGTGCAATTTATCAGAAAGTTTAGTTGACAACCCTAACACCCCCGTTTCATTTCACAAGAAGGTTCTGGTTGATTTTCTGGTTTTCTTTGTACTGTGGTACAGTTTCTACTTGTGACGTTTGCGAACATTGTCGATGAGTTGTATACAGATGTTATACAACTGATTGATGGCTGGATGGATTGAAGGGTAGGGTTTTTTAATCAAAGTTCTAGTTGTAGTTCTGAATTTTTGATTGATGACGTTTGTAAATTGCACAGTATCCACGTAATTTGATAATTCTGAAAGTTTCAATTTCATTAAAGAAACATAGCCTAGATTAAGTTTTACTGGATTGATCCAGTTGGAAAAAAAAAAAATTATAGATTTAATTGCTTAATTGAGCACCTACCGAACTAAACAGTAAGTTAATGCTGCTACTAATTTTCTAACTGGACTCTTTTCAATCTTCCTTCTTTAATCCATGAAGACAGAAAACTGTCTTGTGAAAGTTGGTAGTCGCTCCTACTTCTGCATCACGCCCATTACGCGCAACAAAACTCACCGCCTCAAATAGCTAATCAAGATTCTCATTATCATAAGTCTTGCACTGATTACAACACTAAGGGCCACGTGGTGACTGGTCAGAATGTAGACCCGTCTGGGGGGACCATTAGACCACGTGCAACCGTCTGGCGGGTCCATTAGACCACGTGCACCGATCGATTGATAACACAACAAACGCCAATAATCCCGAACTTGGTGTTAAGTTAATTAATTCAAAGTATTCGAAACATTAGTCTGCGCATAATTGAGTGGTTCAAGTGGTTTCTACGTAAAACATGCTATTTAAATCAATTTACGGTAAAGGCTCTAGTTTTTGGGTACGCAAGTTTTGATCAGAAAGATTCTGGTGGTTAGAGGTTAGGCATTGTGGTCCAATCTAGCTAAAATACTACAATGCCCTAATGCAATCCCGGTCCTAGCATAATTGTGCATACTGACACGAAAAGACATTAAATAATATTTCGATAACCTAGATTTGTGGTGTAATCATTTTCCTTGCCTTAGCTTAGCACATTGCTATGGTGTCCAGATTATTTTTACCCGACTACGGCAAAGCAAAAAGGAGGGTTATGTTTTTGACCTGTATGTATGTATGAATGTATGTCATGTTCATCTTTTTCCTTGTAATTTCTAAGCTTCTTATCATAATTTGACTAATGGTATCGTATATGGTATCGTTGGAAGTGACTTTATCTTACTTATATGTAATATGGCGCCCTCTAGAGGAGATAAAGTCATATCATTATAACCCCAATATAATATAAATAAAATCTAAGTTCAAAAACTAAAACCCAGCTGCTGAAAAAACACGCTCTATAAAGTATGAAAAAAATAAAATATTCTCGTTTGAAATAGCCATGGTCGTAGGCGCAGGCGTAATCTTGTTAGGGTAGGTGTGTACAAATTACTCGTCTACCTTCAGTACTACCTATCCCAGCACTTGTAACCGTGCGGTTATAAATACAAAGGCGGCGTAACGCGCGATATCCGCGTCTATTACCGGCTAACTGCTTTCAGTTCAATTGTTAGCCAAATGGCGCCAAGTGCTTACACCAACAGCACCAGAAAAAGAAAACAGAAAGACAATCCCTTGCAGCAAGAAAAGTACAGAAATACAATTTTTCCGAGTATTTAATATTTTAAAATTAATACAAAATGCAGTACTATTTTCAAATAATTCGAACGGTGAAACGTGTGAAAATAATGTTTTTTTAATAATCAATAATATATAGTGAATTAATTATAGCGATTCAAGCTGAAACTAAAGAGCGGAGGGGGTCATTTGATGATTTCCCATCCTAAAAAAAAAAAGATATGCTTAGTTCACGCATATCAATATTTCAATTACGTTAAGCGCCTACCCATGTATACTACGAATTGCTTAAGGTGTTTTATTAATATTGGTCCTTCTGCTTCTTAATTTGATCCCACCGGGGGCTAATGACACTATCGAAGACCACACCTTCTAACGCGTGCCAACCTCATTTGACTGCTACTCACAAAATCACGCTATGTATACAGATATTATAGGGAAATGTATGACACGACTGCATGCATGTAATGTTGTCAAGATTACCAATGCTTGCTCTTTTGTTTTCTTGCTGACTTGCTTACCTCAACATGGATGACTGAAGTTAGGAGACAATTTATAGAATATGAAATGTCTTCTCCAACATAACGGTTGTTGCATTATAATCAAAAACGTTCAAAAACGTTTACATTACGTAGTTTTGAGTAAACAAAACAAATCGAAGAAGCTTTAATTAGTTAGGCACTGTTTCCATAAAGGTCAAACATAATTTCGTGCTTACAAACCGAAAAAAGTAATTTACCATTTAGAACGAATAAGGGCAAAGTAATCAAACAATCGAGCTTAGCATTTTAATGAAACAAATTAAACAAAGAGACAATTTAATTGAAACGTATCAAACAGTTCAAGAGGCGCATCGAAAGCAATTTCCCTATTACTGAACAAAGTCAACAAAGACAGGAATTTTAAGTGAACGAACGTATCGTATACGTAAGGTATTAATTAGGGGCTCACGAACGATAGAACTCACGTACAGGAGAGACAGTTACAGAAGGGACACGTGGTATGTAAAGTAATTATTATCAAGCATTTATTTCAGATCAAAATCCATAAATTGTTAGTAATGACTTAAAATTACTGTGTTGGTAAAACTTATCTAAAATGAAAAACCCCGTCAACCCTGTCGGTCTGGACCCCGTGTGCACACTGATCCAGTACCGCACAAGAGGGTAATCAACCTTTTCCATAACAGTATTTAAGATAGGTACTGCTGGCACTGTCGCGCACTCGATGCAACAGGGAGGCTATACGTCTGCGTACAATTGTTTTAAATCAATCCGTTCTAGCCTCAGCAAACATTCCTGACGCGCTACAGAAGCAAGCCAGCCCCAGCCGACCATGAGGACAAGCCAAGCCAAATCAATTTACCAAGAGGATGGCAAACAAAGTTATACTATTGACTGTAGCTCATGAATTCAAAGTCAAATAAATAAATAAAATGGCACATAGGTGGCAGGCGAGGGCGAAGGCTAACCTTAGTAGAGGGTGTACCAAGGCTGACAAAGATGACGTTGATCCGCCATCATCTTCTTGGCCTTCTGCATATTCTCATACGGTGATTGAGTTCTCAATTACTGAGGAACGAAACTTGAACCATGCTCAATACTTGCTGCTCAACAATTGATAGAGTCAACACCGCTTATGAGCATCACTGCCCTTTTTGTATTGAGTGTTTAACTAAATTAGTAAGCAGGTATCTGTTTACTTTGCCTTTAGACCGTGACTATTTGATTTTTGAAGCTAAGAAAGAAGTTTAAGAAAATGGGATGACAAAATATTTTGAAGTTCAAAATACAACTTTTGTAAAAGAAAAATATTAAAACTTCATTTTCAAATGGTTCGACATGCGACGCGACAGCAAACTCAATAAGGGCAAAATCGTGTGTAAAATATTTTAAAGAAAACGTTGAGCAAACAGGTTTATTTTTGAAATTCAACGTCCCGACCTAAAATATTCGTAAATCTTTCACACCGTATTACCCAGGTTCGTTAACATTAGTCTAACGTGGCCAGTGGGGCCACTTAGTATGGCAGGCGCGTACGCAGCTCGGACGAATCAATTAGTTTGTTCGCCCCGACATTACAACCGCTTTCCCGCACGTTGAGTAAAGGTAAAGTTATTAATTTAACGTGGATGTTGTACTTTCATACCACATTGCTATAGGAGCTAGGTTGTAACTTGTAAATTGTCATGTCTATTTGAACGGTCTACGAGAGCGTGAGTTATTGAACAAAACAAATTCGTATCCTAGTACCTACAGATAAATGCTTTTCGTAAGTCATATTTTTTTCTTTTCATTATTATATTGACGCACTTTTTTATTTTCATTGGTAACGCGATGGTCTATTATTTTGATCAATTTGTATTATCAACAACAGACAGGGTGGTATCGTCGTATTTATTATCACACACAGCATTCATTCAAATCATTGTTTTTCATTCATTTACCCATGATTCTAAATATACGGAATTTACATATAAATACAAGTTTTTAAAGTAGTTACTTAGTTCATCAGCTTTATAACCCTTCTCAAAGTTCAAGTTCTTCGAGGTATCAATAACTTGGAAACTGACTGAACTGTTATAAACTCTCTCCTCTTCTCGAACAGTAATAAAGTAATCAATAGCATACAGACAGTGCATCACTCAGCCGCAGAGCGTTAACGTTTATTTTCCTTTGACTACCATTAAACTTGCTTCTCTAAGAAATTGGTTTTAACATGCTTTGCCGTTATAGTTATGTCTTTAGTTACTTTCATAGTTAGTTCATCATTCATGTTTGTCGTGTGCTGCATTATTCCTGTCATCATGAAGGTTTCCAAAATTCAATAACTTTACAAACTGTTTCAATCTTCCACTGTTTAAATTCCTGCACGTCTATCTCCAGAAACTAGTTGAAGCTCTATTCAACTCTAGTCTCAAAGGGATTGATTAGTTCCATCTAATGCCACACTGTTATTAGGTTGTCTTAAGTTACATGAAGTTATTAAATAATCAATTCCACATAGGTCTGAGACTTTCGATGTGGGGCGGAACGTGTTACATGTGTCAGTATCAGCGCTAAAGTTTCGTCGCGAAGGAATCAATTTACCGAAGTCTGTTACTACAAACTTAGAAAGTTTACTATGCGAGTTATTATTATAGAATTATCGGGGTATAATTAGCACGTTAGAGATAACAGCTTCTACTCCATTTCTCGGCAGAAGATAATACTTCGCGTTAATCAATTAGCTTTGAACCACTTCTATTGAAGGCTTTCCCTGACTTATCAGACGACTACATTTTATCAATAGAATCGACACTCAATTTTACTGCTTATTTACTTGAAGGATTTAAAGTTAGAAGGTTATTTTTTTCAAAATAAGTTAATCAGTTGTCTAGTACTCATAACACAAGCACTGCTTAGCTTGAGACTAGACGGCGTTGTGTGATAGTTGTGGAATATTATTATTATTATTATTTCCTTTATTTATCTTCTTACTTACTAATTACATTTTTAAATATTTCTTATAAAAACCATATAAAAACATTTAAAAATATAAAAAATAGTGGTCCGCCGGTAGCGGGAGCAGGGTCCAAGCTACCGGTGGTTAGGGCTCCAGAGACAAGAACCTCCTCACAATACGAGCCGTATCGAGGAGTACTGCCTTCTGAATCAGGCCCTTGATCCAACCGCCTAAGGAGAGCTTCGAAAGATGGTCGTCGAGGCTCTTGGCTATAAGGCCATTGGCCGTCACGACGATCGGCACAATGATAGCCGAGTTCACATTCCACATGTCGACAACCTCGTGTGCCAAGTCGAGATATTTTATTTGTTTCTCTTTCTCAGCTTTCACGAGGTTCTCGTCATGCGGGATGGTAACATCGACTATCATTACGCGGCGCGCTGATCGGTCTATCACTACTATGTCAGGCTTATTGGCGACAATAGTCCTGTCAGTAATGATAGACTGATCCCAGTACAGCGTGACATGGTCTTTCTCGAGAACTGGGTCGGGCACATACTTGTAGTACGGTACCTCAGATTCCACAAGTTTATATTTCAAGGCAAGTTGCTGGTGAATAATCCTGGCTACTTGGTTGTGCCTGTGCAAGTACTCGCCGTTAGCCAGACGAGAACAACCAGAAATAATATGTCTGATGGACTCACCCGGACGGTGGCATGCCCGACACACGTCAACCGTCCCGTCCTTCATAATATATTTCCGGTAGTTGTTCGTCAACATAACTTCGTCCATAATCGCACAGACAAAACCTTCAGTTTCTCCAAAGAGATCGCCGAAACGTAACCAGGACACGGACGCTAGAAAATCTACATCGGGCCTATGAAGAGCTCGGTAGAAGCGCCCGTGAAGCTCCTTGCCTTGCCATACTTCCTTGCGGTCATCGGTAGTAAGTACTTCAGGTTTGCGCCAGTTCTCTTTAGCCATGGACAGCGGGGTGAGTCCCTTGTCCACTGCGACCACATCTCGGTGCATACCCACCTCGACTTTTAAAAAATATTCTCTGAGACTGCACATCTCGCGGTTGTGAAGGGACTTCGCGTTTAAAAACCCTCGACCCCCGCACTTCCGCGGTATGTACAGCCTCATCACCGATGATCGTGGGTGATGCATTCGGTTTGCGGTAAGCAGTGTACGAACTCTCCTATCCAGGGCATCGAGTTCGGTCTGAGTCCATTTGAGTACGCCGAAAGAGTACATTAAAACCGGCATGACCCAACCGTTGAAGGCGCGCACCTTGTTTCCGCCTGAAAGAAGGCTATGTAATACCTTGTTCAGGCGTCCAAAGAAGCGCTCCTTCAACGATTGCTTCATGTCAGTTACGTTAATGCCTAACGCTTCCGACATACCCAAATACTTATAGCTTTCGGTTGAGGAAAGGGTTCTCAGGTGTATGGAATCCGAGAGCTGAATTCCCTCGGATTCCATAATCAGCTATTTGCCAGTAAAAGTCCCATCAACATAGGTCCAGCCGTCCCAGAGATTAGCCGGAACAAACAAACAGACAGACAGTCAGACCGACAGACAGACAGAAAAAAAAAAAATATAAGTACCTTATATACTTTCAATGCATTCAGTATAAAGCTGTTATTTTGAAATTACAAACAGACACTTCAATTTTATTTATTTGTATAACTTAATAATAATAATAATAAGTGTCTGTTTGTAATTTCAAAATAACAGCTTTATACTGAATGCATTGAAAGTATATAAGGTACTTATATTTTTTTTTTTCTGTCTGTCTGTCGGTCTGACTGTCTGTCTGTTTGTTTGTTCCGGCTAATCTCTGGGACGGCTGGACCTATGTTGATGGGACTTTTACTGGCAAATAGCTGATGTTATAAGGAGTAACATAGGCTACTTTTATTTTAGAAAAAGGATTAGAGATCCGTGCAAAAAAATTGAAACGCTTGAAATTGTTAACAAAATCCGATTCAAATATGGAAGTATCTAATATTTTTATAAGAACTTCCACGCGAACGAAGGTCTCGGGGCACAGCTAGTTAGTTTATAAGTAAGTCATAGTTGTGTGAGTTTTTCCCTAAAAACATTGTTAAAACTATATGGAGTCATAACGACGCTGGCGTGGAAGGTGTGTGTGTACGCCGGCGTTGGTGCCTCGGGAGCATTGCGGGCGTGCGGGCGTGCGGTGCCTCCGACGAATCAATTAGGTCGACACCGCCGCCATTACCGAGGTCCGGAGACACCGCCGCCAAGTTAAGAGAGTCACGAAACTCGAGCGAAAGTTAATACTTCAATACAGGCTGCCTGAAGAGCTTTGTAAAGAATTTTGTAAAAAAGGGAAGTCCTGCTAGGTTCTAGTTACCAACTATTTATTTTTGTTTCTAGTCGGTCAGATAGTGGTTAAGATAACTATGACACTCCGAGTATAGATGATCAATAATACGAGAACATCATATTTTCAAATGATCGATTTACATCTATCGCTTCTGCTTATGATTTGCCACGTACTATATTTTGTAGCGAATAACTCTAGACTCCAGCGGGATTCGCGGTTCGATTCCAATCGACTCAGTATCTTCTTCCATGTATATATATATATACTTCCTGTATATCTCATCTCCTCGCCCAAGTTCGTTCCACGTGTAATGAGCAGGTGCTACATATTCTAGATTGATCGCAACATCGTCGTTAATATTTGTAAGCTTTGGTTGGATGTGAATTGATTTGCTCCAAGTCTCAGTCTAATATAATGTTAGTAAGATTAACCTAATATTAGGCTGGAGCAACGAGCGCCACAGCTGGCACGCCTCTAAATAGAAATAATTTGAATTCTCCTGTAACAAATCTTGAGCTGTCAGCAGATGATATACGTAAGACAGTGCGAGAATGGACACTTTCTGTAATAATAGTACACACGGAAAACAAAGGGACCAGGTCACGCTAACTGTAGATTTGAACTTAATATTAGTTTACCAGGAACTAGTGTCACTGCCGCATATCATGTAACTTGTCATAAAGTGATGAAGTATTTGATGGACGTAAATCATTGCTCAAATAGTGCTGTACACTTTCAGATTCTTCGGCTTGAAAGCTTTGAGTAAAAGTTGGGCGGAACATTTCAAAGACAAGTGTTTGTTTGTGTGTTAATAAACAAATTTTGATATCGAATTGGTTGAAATATTCTTTTCAATGTTTTGCTAAACATTTTTTTTTTAATATAAGAAATATCATGATTAAGTTGTTCAGTAGCTAACTCAGGTCCTCAATGCGAATTTCGGACTCATAAAGCTGTCGACCTGTTTTTATTTGAGTTTTACAAAGTTTTAGACTGCAACTGATTTTAGGAGCACTTTACTACTGATCGGACCTCAAGTGTTATTTTTATGTGCACTAGAAACAGAAGTATGTAGTCTTCACTCTTCAATGTAACATACATTGATAGGTACCTACATTGGAACAATGTAGAACGCTTAAATGTAACTATTGTATGAGTTTATGCTTATATCTGAATTTAATGAAAATAGACGTTAATATAATGTCATTAATATTCATCGTAAGCTCCAATATGTTCTACCTAAGTACTGCTTATCAGTACATCTTCACACAGCAGCTTAACATGCATGTATGCAAAACGCATCCGACGGCGATATACCCAGCGCTACCTCGCAATAACTGGCAACTACCCGCAACTGATCCGATAAGCAGTTGCACTGCGATTATGTAACGATAGCGCGTAATTGTGCGATTATCGTTAATTTCAATTATGTAATAAGATTACTGCTAATTTGTTGGCTAGGCGGCAATTTACTGTCACAGTAGTAACGAGAAATCCAACGTATAATAGAGTGGAAACTGGATATAGGGTTTGTAGTAAAATTATTAGAAAATACTGGATATATTTTTTTATTACATTTTGGCGGTCGTTTTAGGCTGATAAAAAAAATATCAGCTCAATTTGAGTAAATGATTTGATTTGATTTTGACGATTATCTCAAGACCAAACAAATGGCTACATTGTTCGGCTGGCTACACTGCTGTTGTCAACGACATTGAGAAGGGACACAAGTGAAGCGAACATTCTTTAAGCTGTTACTAAAGCAATCATAATCTTGTTTGATTTCATTTGATGTCTTCATACCCGTATGTGACGGAATGTCACTCCCGAGGGGAGATCATAATGACCAATTTATGAGATATCTCATTTTCTAATTCAGTCTCGTTTAGATTATTAAACAATTTATAGTGCTTACTTACTTAAATACCACTATTTCAATTAGTTAAGATAAACAAATAATCATTTGTTTGTTTTTATGATTTGATGCAATATGTAGCTCTATTTTAATTAAAATGTCTATTTGAATTAATATATATCACATAAACTTAGGTCTAAGATAACAATTTGTTCAAACTATTGTATGCCTCACACGGTGGAGCAGTGCAAACGCACACCAACATATTCAATAACGACTCTGTAACCACTGTCTCACAATAAAGATCATTGACTTTGGCTTATTATGTCGGTGTTTATTGTAGTCAAACATGTCACTAAATAACTTACCGGGAAATATTACCTGTTTATCTACACCAAGTATCTACTAGGCTCTAGGTTAATATATTTTGAGTATTTTCTTAATCTTTAAAGCTAGTGAGAATTCTCGAAATATAATACCTACCAAGTACCTACATTTCACTGTATTAATTAAAAACTGTAGAACAAAACTCTCGACTCACTTAAAAAAATAAATTCTATACATACCGAAACAGTGAACACATACGTAGTTCAAGCATGGCCGCTGGCCGCTGCCCCATTCATTCATTCCAGTAGTGAGCTAACAATGGAGCTAGACTCAACGGATTAGTTATGCCTAAGTCGCGGAACAAAAAGCTGGGTAATTGCACTGGCGAGCGACACTCGAGCCAGTCACTCGCGCTAACTGGTGCAGATAGTGGCGCGTGTGAACGGATGTACGGTGAACATTATTGTTGGTGTTAATAACTGCATGCTTTGTACAACTTGGTGTTGTTGTTCAGTTTTAAGTTAGCTGTGAAAAACTCACAGGATGTTTTAATTATCCGCATCACCGGAAACTAGAAAATTAAAAAAGTAGACAATGGAATAGTAAACTAATTCTGATTTCCATGAATTGGTTTCGTCGCAAAGTGTTGTTATAGCTAAAGCCAAGGAAACGAATATTATTGAACTGACTAAAACTTCAACTGCTTGTATACGCCAATGACAACTACTGTAATGTTTCGAAACTTGCATGAAATGGCTACAACACGGTAAGTGGCCGTAGTGTGTCAATTTAATAAACAAATATTTTCCGACGGCTGAACACAAAATAGTTTTCTGAATTTCTGTATGCAAACAAAATGCTTAACTGAAAAAAGTTTTATCAAATAGCTGTAAGAGTCCACGAACATCTATTTCCGTAAGCCGCGCAGGACATAAAGAAGTCTCTATCGAACCAATTCCACTGAGTTACAGTCAAACCTTTACAATTTCTACGAATATAATATATGGAGGCTAAGCCTTTATTACCTCGGAGCCGGCTACTATTTATGTGGCCAAACACCTTATAAATCGCTGGCACAGATTAAAGTTTAACAACCAATGTTGACATAGGCTTCTCAAGACTTCAGTGTATTTAGGAATTATTGAGTGAATAAGCAATCAGTATGTATTAACTCAAACTTAATGGGATATTGTTGATAGAGGACCGTTTACAGAATAGTAATTTGTTGGACACCCGCAGTGAGCAAAGTTTACATGGAACTGTGTCACGTCAAGACTTTAATTCTGTTTCGATAGGAATCGATTTGATGTCCTGAGCCTCCCACGCGCACAAACCTCCTATTAAAGATTGTCCTACATTACCCATTCTGATTCTGAATGATTGCTTAACACATAATCTGATTCTAGATAATAATTTAGGAGCGGAGGTTGCTCGATCCCCGTCAGTATTAATTCTCTCTATACTCTATGGGTATTGAACCGAACACACTATCAATTCTATTAAATCTTCGTCCGGTGTGTAGCGACGGTTGTGACATTTGCTCAGCCAATCAGTTTTGTCGATCGTTTGGCCCTTTACGACGTCAGTGACTCAGTATTGGATTTTGGTTTGCTCTGTCTGTATTATTGTTGGTCCAACTTGGGTACACGTATGTACTGAACTACCTGCAACACACTACAGTAGTCAGAAGGCTGATGCCCACGATAAATTAACTAGAACGCACAATAATATCAAGAGCCAACAATATCCCAATTTCCATCCGATACACATATTTAAACGAGTCCAATCGAATCAATTACGTATTTTCACAACGAGTACATAAAGGGATCAGCACAATGAGTGGTCCGCGAAGCGTGTAGCGCCGGCTCCACTACACTACTCTCCGCCAATAACGCCGGCCGGCGGCCACTCCACAACACCCAATAATCCAAATAAACACGACGCTGTCAACGACACGCGACACTTTTATCGGTCTAGTCCACCACCCCGTCGAACCTGCCGACCCACCACTATGTTTTATTGATTGAACATTGGTTCCCATATTACAGTGATAACTCACCCAAATTATCGGTTGAACACATTAGCTCAAATATTGTTGAAACGCACCATTAAACTTTATTGTACATCGATACTGACCCCAATCTAACGGTCCCGCTGTAACAAACATTTGCAATACTAACTTTTCTTATTATAAATTACTAGCTTAAGCCCGCGGGTTCGCCCGCGTGGAGTTCGGGAATTGCCCACGGGATCTTACTTCTGGGATAATACTACATACTACAATCTATGGTGACTATAATCTATATCTGTGCCAAGTTTTATCCAGCGCTGTTCAGCCGTTCTGGCGTGATTGAGTAATAAATATTTATACATCCAAACTTTCGCATTTTTAATAGTTTATTATGTTATATGGGTAGTATTAGTTCATAGTTATATCAATTACATATGTGAAATATTGATACCTTGGTTTGAGATTGGACACCGTTAACGACAATGATTCATTAGGAATCTATTTACAGATATAATAATTTTACATAATATTTAATTTCAAGGTCGCGTATCACGAGCCAACGCGAAAATCGGGATTTCACATATATTTATGGACACGTCTACCTCAAACAAATCCTACCTATTTACTAATAGGTATTTATAGGTACTCCCGCGCCCCGCACGCCCAGCGCAATAGTGCGCGCCATGCGCCCGTCTAAGTGAGTTTCGAAGCCCTATTTGACTCTGTTGGGGGATGATTTTGGAAAAACTGTGATACACGTGTCACATCATTTTAATTGAAGAGTGTGTACATCAATTTCGAGTCAATCGACCCAGAGAATATTAGTTTCACAAAAAATTCAACAACCCATTTCACTCTTTTAGGGGTGGAATTTCAGAAAACCCTTTCTTAGTGGATAGTACTCTTCACAAAGAATACACCTTTCAAGTTTCATGTCTTTAGGACCAGCGGTTTAGACTGTGCGTTGATATTATCAGTCAGTCAGTCAGTCAGGACTTTGAATTTTATAGTAGGGGATGATTTTGGAAAAACTGTGACACACGTTTCTCATCATTTTAATTGAACAGTACGAACACAAATTTTCAAATCAATCGACCCGAGAATATTTAGTTTCACAGAAAATACAACACCCCATTTCACCCTCTCAGGGGTGGAATTAAAAAAACCCTTTCTTAGTGGATACGTACTATTCACAAAGAATACACCCTCCAAATTTCATGTCTCTAAAACCAGCGGTTTGGGCTGTGCGTTGATATATCAGTCAGTCACTCAGGACTTTGAATTTTATACACATGTATAGATGAGTAATAAAAACAAAAGATTCGTAATCATCAAAATAAACTGGCGGACCGCGACCAGAATACTAACGACATAATTCAAATTCAACAGCAATATCGGGCTAAACAACAACTCGTAATAAAAGCTCAACTCCTTTATTATCCCGAGCCGTGGGCCCCGAGCCGGTGGGGCCCGGGGACCCTCGAACTGAGCCGTCACCCCGACACGTATTCGCGCCATCCGGCGTTTATCATTTTTTCCATCTCGAGCCGCACCGCCTGATAACCATGGGGTAAGTGACAGCTTTCAACTCCGGATTAACTTCGTATTGCGGCTGAGCGGGAAAAAACTTAATAGCTCCGAAATGATTGGCTCGAACCCCTCTCGTGAAGTGTTAGTTCCTGTTAAGGGATCCTTTGGACCCTACAATTTAAAAACTATACTCCATAATTGGCAATCTGCATAAAATACGACCGACCGACTAAATTACGGGTATTTGAAAATTTTACTAACACCGGACGCGTTGAATGCATTATAGATGACTACCAGCCTTATTTAGCTCATGAGAGACCAGATAGTTATTTCAATAAAGTCATTAATAACACAATCATATCAATAATAATTGTGATGAATACGAGATGCGCTTGATGAACGGGTAACAAACGCAGTTGATTAATGTTCACAATTCGAGGACGATGCAAATTTTGCGCGGAATTGAGTGATGATTAAAATCTGAGAATGTTTTGTTAAATATTGTCGATTAAGTTGATCAGTTGAATGTTGAGTTTGGTACTGGATGTAATGTAGGTTTGGTTTGGAGTAAATCAATCGGGGATGCTTGCCAAATAAACAGGCTTTTAGAACAAAACAAACCTGTTTGCCTAGTTTTCACATCAATATTTGATGTCCTCGCGATCTTTTTTGAACCATAACTCAATTATGGTGATGTTTTCTTTTTCTTTTGCTTATTAACAAAATAAACCAATTTCACAATCAAAATATTGTGTTTGAGTAACACATTTAAGAAGTCAATCTATGTGTAAGAAGATGTGGCTAGAATGGAGGTGTTCCGTGAGATGACTACTAATAGAGAAGTACTGTAGAAGAAGGCATGCTGCACCGAGACCAAATAAATTGGAAGAGCAGAATAATGAAGATTAAAGAAGTAAAATTCCCAAAATTTTAAAGTGATCCAATTTTATTAAATATTCACTTGCCTGGTGGACAGACGCAGTCTCCGTAGTCTCGAAGGCTCCTCCTGGGGCGCCAGTACGGCGGCCGCGCCACCTCGCGTCGGAGCCTCTCCACCAGCGGCTGTTGCGGCTCCAGCACTGCGCTCCGCAACGCCAGGTGCTGCTCCTCCAACAGCGACAGCCTCCCCTGCAGACCCTGCTGCCTGTACAGGCTGTACCCACTCGAGATCAGGCTCATGGCACAAGCACACCATAACACCACACAGTACGCCCACGGGTCCCCCGGACATCTCTCCTCACATTTCTCCCATTTCTTCTTATTCGTTTCTTTCTTCTCTTCCTTCTTCCCTTCCTTCTCCACCGTCTTCACGGCCGGAGGCGACTTCCCCCCAATTTTCAAAATCATTTTTCCTGAATTCTGTATCTCATGAATCGCATTTATTATCCCAATGGAATGTCAGTCGCGTCGTCTTCGATATTCTCATCGTAAATGTTCAACCCGATCTGCGTTAAGGCGATACATTGTACTCACAATAGATGCGTCCGGCTCTAAGCTTTTCACGGTAACAACCTCCTCTATTCTTATCGAAATCGAATAAAAGATCCTCATACATACGGAACACAAACAAAAAAAAACACACTAAAGATAAATTAAATGAAAATCAAAGGAACACGGAAAATATATTATGAATGTTGTGAAGTGGACGTAGTTGACGACGATGAGATCGTGTTTGAATTCGTTGCGTTCGCGCGCGAGGAGCGTAGAGGCGTCTCGTCTGGTCGGCAGGCGGAGCGCCACTGAGTAAAGACTGTAGCAGTCTGCAGTGGATCAAGTCACCGCGGCTCGCAGACACGCCGGCGTGCGCCGCGCGGCACGCGGGACTCGGCTCCGCCAGGCGGCAGCGTTTGGGAATTCTCCTTGAACATGTTGTTAGTCTGTTTGTATTTTTTTCTTTGAATGTATAATTTCGTAAAAATTTGTACGTTTCTTAATTTACTTCGCATTTCGGATCCCGTTTTATGTATCGGATAAAAATGTATTTCGGATGTCTCTTTCCCATTAATAATTACGACGCTGTTAGTTTTGTTGGCACAGAAATAAGTAAAACAACTGAAAAACCGAGGAAATTCCACTCCGCATGCAAATTTAATTAACGGTACTGAAAAGACAACTGAACAGAAAGTTGTAGATCATTAACCTTTCCCATGCTTTGGGAACGATTTCGAGAATCGAACTGGCGCTTTTATTGGCGAAGTTTTTTTCATCGCAATCAAGTTACACAGCGTGCCGGGGCATGTTTTATAGTCGCTAGTTGCGAGTTCGTCGGAAGGTCCATATTAAGGAGATGCGTGCAAAAACGTGCAGGGCCGAGCAAGCCGCCACATTGGGCGCTAGCTCGCGCGGAAGAACCGAGGGGGACGCCAATCCAGTTAGTCGCTCACCCCCGAGCCGGTCCCGTCCCGGTCTACTCAGACACTGAATCGTAACACCGGTTTAACTCCAACTTACGCTGTCTCATCTTTTAATACGAGTTGAAGCTAAAGCTAACGATGAATTTACATTCCTAGTGCGGAGACAAAGTATTGTACTGCGTAATTCAAACTAAACAAATGTAAATTGATGCAAGAGAGCTTTCAATTTGTTAACGTGATCCTGTTTGTTAATGTAATTTTGATAAAACTTTGAGCGTTGTTAATTTTGAGATGAGTGCTTCAGATTTGAAATATTAACGCATGTTTATAGTTGGTTAAGTGCAATTTAGTATGGACCAAGTCTCGTTCAAGTAAGTATTGCGTTAAGTATTATAACAGCACAGGATATGAAGTACAATGAGATTGTAACACATGCACGTGCACACGCACGTGGTCTCTCATGTAATACGTTATTATCGTAATCGAACAAGTCCTTTTAAGGCGATGAAGGCGATCAATTTTGATAAAATATGAGGCAAAAAAATAGTAGCCGCCATAATCCTTGCCGACCTAAACACTGGTCCGGTTAAAAGATCCATATCGACATTAATTAAATTTGTAAAGAATGTAAAAAGTACGGATGTTTTTTAAGCGATAGACGCTATTAATCTTTTTAATAGAGTCATTAAAAACGGAGTGGCGGCCGCAAGAGCCGACTGCCACAAAAAACGCTCCGCCACGCCACTTGAGCCTGACATGCATTACGAGCCTTTGTAATAAAGCACTCATAATAAAATTAAAAGATAATCCTGATAAGGGCCCATCACGCGCATACCGGTCTAATAAGGCACTGAGCCTCTAATGTCCATCCTTATCAATACTATACACATCTAAATGTGTCTAAATGGTCATTTCAAATTTTTATTATTGTTATTTACGATCGCCTTTACAATTCGGTTTAAAGTTACGACTCTATAATTGGATTTCATAAAATTTTAATGCAATATTTACAGGATTGAAAAGAGCGTTTTGAAGTTTAATGATGGCATTATTTTTGATGCGTCGTTCGAGTGGTTATGCTCGGTCTTAGCTCTGTGAATATTTAAACGCTGATCACCGAGGTGATGATAATACTGACTACAAGATTGTGTGGACCATTTAAAAATCGGACTATTGCTGTGAAACTTACAATTACTACGTTAAGAGCATGCAAAATTGGTCCATTGGCGACGCAATCTGCAACACCGGAGCGGAGACAAATCGCTGCAATTAAAACTAGATTGTCGTTATTTAGCGCGTTGTGTCGCGCCGGACGCGTGCGGGACTGTGCGGGACTGCGGGACTGCGGGGTGTGCGCGCATCTATCTCCGCTCGCTCGCTTCTATAAATTTAATTTAAACTTTTGTACTTCGTCAAACGTTCAGTTTAAGACCCTCCCGCGCTGACAGTTTATATTTTTTTAATTTAATCTCGTACTCTTGTGAATAATTGAGCAGCACGATGGCTCCCTCGCAGCCGCCTGTGTCCATAGAACAGTCTTGTTTAACTTCAAGTTTGTCTAATCATTATAGAGGTCGACGAGTGTCGAGGGAAATCTTCGGAGGTACATTAAAATTACGTTGGCTCTCGACTCGGCTGAAAACCGCCAAAGTTAAGAACTCTTTTATAATATTTAATAGAAAACTTATAAATAGGTAACGGCTTTCTTAAGCTCTACTTAAGAGTAATTCTGAAAACTCACACTAAACTAAGTTTAAGTTAGCCGAGTCAACTTCACTAACAACGTATTCTAGACATCTTTTGGGACAAAACTCTACGGAGCCTTTTAGCGTTTCATATTCTAGTTTGGCTCAATTTCATTTCGTTCACATAACATTTTATTCTATATTTTTCGAGTCAGCATTTTACGATAGTTGGTTTTTAATCAAGAACAATATTATTCTGCAGAAAATTTGTATGAATTGCTTCAATTTGATTTTATAGGGGAAATGAAAACTTTAAACTAGTCATTTCATCAAACACACTTGAACTTTAGAGTGAATTCTTTTGAGTTCATTTTGTATTTCGTTTCACGTGCTGAACGAAACGAAAAGAGTTATTTTTGACCCGTAGTCACATTTCCATCATTTGCTCCTAACTCAATTCGAAATCAATTCAAGTCAATTAATCAGTAACGGGAACTCTACGGTGTTCTTATAATGGAACATTCAATTTCCTTCAAGCAATCAGAATCGGCGTGACCTTGTTAAATCCATTCCAATTTCAGTGGAATAAAGGCGTAAATATTAGCAGCAGGCAGTGGCGCGAAATGTAAATAGCTTAGTATCGCCGAAACGAAAGTGAAATATCCCTTCGTCCGTGCGGCGAAGTGGAGCAGCCACGTTATCGGATCGTTTGCTTTATTTACAGTTTGTGGTGGAATTGGGAAAACTTGCGGAGGGGAGAGGCGAGTAAATGGGGGAGGGCCGAGGGTGTGAACTGAGCCACTTCCTCCACTTTATGAATTGTCGGCGAGCGGTCACCTACTTGCGAGTTGGCGACACCAATACCGACTCCCGAGTCCCGATGTTTCGAGCTCGTAAATATTGAACTTGGAAAAAATGGCAGCCCGCGCTGCGGTGCCCGATATTTACTGTTATTACTTGTTTGTTCTGCGACACTGATTAAAACTCTCATTTGTATTTATTTGAAACAAGATTGTAACCGGAAAAGTTCAAGGTATATTTCGTGCTTAAAGTTTTCCCGGCTTTCTGAATTGGGATCGCAGAACAAATGAGTTTAAATTCACAAAGTGGTATTTCTGTGGAAACAGCTATCTATACTGATTCAGAAACACGAACATGAGCAAGTAATGTAGTCGACGAAGGCACACGTACGATGCCGACCACAGTCACAGATTAGTATGCGAAGAGCTGAACCGAAAGCAATTAGACGTTTCGATTCCATCTGAATTCCAAATGGGTTTCGATTGGGACAAATAGTTTGGACCCTTCAAATTGGAGTCGAGGTGACGCGTGATGTTCTAATGTAATCACTCCGAGCGGCGGGCGAGCTCCAATTTGCGGCATTACGGCCAAACTTCGATCAGTGTGATTTTGCGAATTGTAATTGTGAAGTATTAGGAATGCTGTTAGTTATACCAGCCCCTTATCCTGGATAGGAACCTGTCGCTGGATACTCGTATGTGCGGATGTCGGTCACGCTTTCTTGTAGTGGTGATTAGATGTTCGACTGTCACGCCTCACCGTCGCACTGACCTCAATACTACAATCTGTTTAGAAGTCACGAACAACAGTTATATCGCAGACATTTCCCGAACATTGCTAAACCAATTCTGAACAACCATTACACTTAAAAGGTAACATAAAGTTGGAATTTATCAAGAAAACTTGATATTTATAGCGGCGATATGGAAGGGGAGTGCTATCTGAGCAGTTTATAATTTTAAAATGGAACAATAGTTTGTAAACAGTAAAGATTAGAACAATAAAGATATAAGATGACAGGGGAAGGTGGGGGGAGCCACAGACGAACGCTCAGCTATAAATCACAACGACCAACACGACGCAATGTTGAAGTTGCAACACATACATATTTCATCAAAAATAAGATAGCATAGATTAGGGTCATCATTGTTTTTAAGGCACATAAAAAAAAGATGTTTATGTATGAAATCTGTAAAGGCATCTGGAAAGGTAAAGTTGGTAAATCTCATTCAGCAAACGTAAAACGAAAGGACAAATCTATCGAGTCTTTAATTTGTGTTAGTGTTTCTATCCCCAGTTTGTTTGTTAATTACAGAAAAGGACCTACTTTACATAAAGTTAAACTTGTCTGGCACACACTGAAAACTAAACAACGTGTAAATTCACAACAGATTACGAACTACCCACGAAATGAGCGGCGAACAACAAGTAACGCTATAAAATTATTCAGCAGAGAGGTGGGACGTGAACGGGTGAAACATAAAGAGTAACTTCGTTCTCGTGTCGATTCCCGCATTTCCCACCGAAATAGTGCGGCGGGCATAGTTCCCGCAGTTGTCGGGATCGTGACCGCGGACCGCGGGACTTGATACACAGCCGTCCAAGTGTTTATTACTGCCCTCACTGACGGTGACGCGCCAATGAGCGAGCTTTCTAACGTCGTTCTCGTGATGGGAAACAACACATTGTTTCTCCTTAATGATCACTCTATATGGCTTCCTTGATTGTCTGTTCTCTTACTTTATCCAAATGTCAATCTGTGGTTATGTCTAAAATAGAGCAACCGGCAGCGTCCGTTATGGAATTAAAAATGAGGATTTCCCCTTTTGGGAATGATATGTTGCGTGAGAATTGTTGTGTGGGTTGAAAATTTAAATATTAAAACAAGAAAATAAAGTTTTATGAATAGGGTCTACGCTTATAATTGCTATAGAAAGCATGGCGGTTTCAACGACAATAGAAATCGACCCAACAATAACGCTGCGGTGACATCCCTCGGCTCGTCAACACTAAACTTGGGGCTGTGATATAAACTGATAAAGAAACTATACAAGCGGAAACTTTAACACCGCCGAACTTAGGACAAATTATCTGTCCGCAGAAGGGTGTGTGTGTTTAGGACCGGCGCGCGGCGTATGGCAACTGGGCTGTTAAGAAAATTTACCTCGACCGGTCTAATGAGAGCCCCGACCGTTCATTAAGCTCGTCCACTAATAGCTGACGTGGGTGACGACTGGAGATGTGTGAGGGATCAAGTCACGCTGGCCACGTCAACACTTGCACGCGACATTTGCGGGCCGGCCTTTAATTTTCCTGAGTCGCTTGTTGTCGTTTGTGGAATATATACACGCATATGTTTTGATGATTTTGCGCTTTAGGATTGCGTCAAGTTTATTTTGGTAACAGATTTCAAAAAGGTCTATCTGCCTGCCTCGTAATGGTTGGTGCTGCTTTGCACTTAAATGACGGTTTAGTTTGAAACCTTCCATGGGGGCTTTTGAAAAGTTCCGTGTAAGCATCACCCTCCATTTTGCTTATTTTACCAGCCTCAGGATTCAACATTTTTAAAATTCATAACAAAACATACACAACACAACGTTATCCAAGTTTAAAAAAAAGGTCTTCCTCATTTTTCATTATATTCCAAGAACGAGATTAAAATATTCCATACATCTACTCAATAGGTACTGTTCAATAGATATTATCGTTTGGAACATTTATCTTCGAACCGAATCAAGCAATATCATCAGAACTCAGAATTCATGTTGAACGTGAATTATTTTATCAATTTATCAATCTCGATTCAAGTTTGATTGAAGCGAAGTCCTGAAATTCCTTGAGTTTATTGAAGCCCACGCTTCGTTGACTCATTTACTTAAATTTATCATCAAGTCGAGTTATTACTGATTTGTGTAGCCGCTGCGATCGTAAACTGTCTCCTTTATTATAGTCGTGATATTATTTTGAGTTAATCTTATTTACTTTCATTGCCTCGAGAATTTATTACGTTTAGATGTAACGATTAGTATTTAGATGTATTAAACAATATCTCGGCTACATTTAGATGGGAGATAATTATATTATTGTGATAAATTTTATTAATACGTGGTTTCTAGTAAGCATTTTAATGGTTATCGATGTAGCTTCTTTATGGCACTGCTAGATACATATAGGTGCTATAAAATGTTAAGTCCCTTGAGAGAAAATAGAAATTTAATGGTTACTTTGAGAGTGTAGAGTTTGACTAGTTGACCTGTTATGAGAAACAATAGAGAGATAATCTGCTTTTTAGGTTAGCGTCCCAAATATCAATAAGAGAAGACCACAGTCTAGTAGTAACTACTACTAGACTGTGGTCTTCTTGATCTTCTTCTAGTTGATTACGATCAGGGTTACTAACTAGTAACCCTGATCGTAATCAACTATACTTGCACCATCCATTAAACAGTTTCAAATCAATAATGCATCACAAAATATCTCTTCATTCTGTAACATCGCATGGCAATTGCCCAGAGTATATAATACGTCATAAAGTCACAACAGTGGTAAACACCAGTGCACATCAGAGCAATAAATATTAGCAGAGAAAATGAATCGAGATTATCGAGATAAGGAAGCAAAGGGGACGATCCGGTGCCGGCGCGCGGCGGTCCGGCGACGGCACGGGCCGGCCACGCATCCCGCACTTTGTGCGCACTCATTGAGCTGTGTAAAAAGATACAGCTCCCCTATTTCATTTATACCAGCCTGTTTATCTAGCCTTTATAAATTGCTTTCATTTGCCCAGTAATCTTCTTTTTCGCTTTGATCCCGGTTTGTTTATTCAAAAAGCGCTTTTAAAAAATTCAATTTGTTTCAACGAGCCTCCGCTCTCCAACACTTGCACTCGTACAACGCGTCTGATTATACAATCTATAAAATAAAAATTTGTATAAAATTGTTTCCTCGTTTCTAGTAAATTACGAAATTATGAATGAAGACGGCAATAAAATTACTCGGTTAGTTATCTGTACCGCGGTCATCTTGATGTTATAATGGTGATAGTAAAACAGTAATAAACAGCCATTTAGATGGTTGTTGACGATTAGGAGTACACGTAAAGCGATATCTCCAGGTTGATTTAAAGACGTACAAAAGTTTCGTAAGTCAGTCATTAGTAAGCAATATGCAAGTTTAGTAATCATTTGTAAGACATAGTTGCATTCCTACAATATTACAAAATCGAACCAAGTGAATAAACTAAATAAAGTGACTAAGTCTGAGTTTATTTTGTGCTCAAAGGCAAGAACACATGACTTTCGTGTCAAGTAACATATGGAATGTAATCTACAAAGCTCTAAAAGAAATAAGGAAAAAGAAACTGTAAGAAAAACTGACGAAGCAAAGAAACCGTACACCGTGACAATGACAAATAAAGTAGCGAAGGTAGCGAAGTAACAAATGTCGTAGCAGAACGACAAATCCGCGCCCGCAGCCAGCCCTCACCGACTCCCCGAACGATTCCCTGCTCCGCCCGCCATCGTTCGCCCCGACAACATTTATTTTCCACCGTTTGATTTCTACAGGTATTTCCCTTTATCAGGCAGACTCATTCATGATAGCGACGGCTGCGGAACCATTCCTTAACCGACTGATGTCGGATCAGCAATCGATACTTATAATAAAACTTTACGGGACCTTTTGTCCGTGATTTCTTACGGTTACAATTCCGAAGTAATAGTTCGTGTAACTAAGATTTAGCTCCGGAAACTCATTGTTGTGGAACTTAAGATTACAGATGCTTACGCAATATTCGGGAAGATTAATGTTTCCGAAAGCACATTTGGTCGGCAAACTTCCCAAACATTATTGTATCATCGCTTCATGGGATGCCCTAAATTACAGCCATCAACGGCTCTATGACAAATTACGAGGGACAAACTAATAAACATGAGAACATCTAAATAGCATCTGGTGTTAAAACGGGACGTCTCAATAATTCAGCGGAGTCCGTCCTGAAGGCAGCGGGTAATGTTTGGGCACATGTTTGCGTAAGACCCATCCGCCATCCGCCAGCCCGGACCCTAATGCGGGGGAAATTGTATGCGAATTGCGAGCGACGCGTTCACACTGTTCGACTTCAAGCAGGCCACATGAGGCCACAGCATAAAATAATAGAAAAGGAAACTTTAATAGAACACGCAGTGTGATTGTGGGGAGTTTGTAAAATTGTTAGTCAATGCAAACACATTCGCCGGTAGCCAAATAAAAGTCGGTATCAAAACACGGGGATTATGTTAGCGGCGAGTATGTCGCTGGACTGAAGTTCTTTCAGCACGTAGTCGAGGCGCACCCGTCGGTATTGGTATTGCACGCCCGGTTGCGCGGCTGGCGCACTAAATTGTAGGCTCAGCGTTCTCAGTGCCTGTAATTTGTTGAATGTGCGTTCAGAATTGATGATATTACATTGAAGTTTAAATGTGTGCAGTTTCGCGTTATTTGTTGGGTTTATGATAAACCGAAATTTAGCAGCAATAAAGTTAGATTTGTAGTGTAGCAGAAGAATTGTTTATTGGATTAATTTATTTCATTTATTTTGTGTTGTTTCTCTGGGTCAGTCTATAAAGATAAGTTAGTTCAGTCGAACTGTTTTATGCGAAATCTTCGCCAAATATAGTATTTTTATTTATTTTCAGAAATACACAAAGTTCAATGGTATGAAACTGTCCGATCCCGTAACGTCAACAATAACAAACGAAGCATGTTATTTGAGTCAAGCCTGAGTTTTAAACCGAAATGTCCAAATTAACAGATTGGAATTCAGTTCGCTTCGTGACCAACATATTATGCGACTTGCAGGATCATAAATTATGTCTATTTTGGAGATAAATGGCAAGCAAATAAAGGAGGAAACCCTGGATAATTCACCAAATTATGATAGTTATTCTATTTTCTAGATACATAAAATCAATCTGTGATGAATATAGTCTTTTATTCCATTACATAATTGTAAGCCTTCGTTTAATTTCTAACATTCTGCTAAGTCATTCGTCTCGTCAGTAGTTTTTGCTAACTAATACGTCGAGCACGACGGGCCAGAGATTTATTTAAATCAGAGTGACAAAATATACAGAGCCAAACTTATAAATATAAATTTGGGACATGTTAGACTTCACTGTAATAATTAGGTGTGAGCACAAAGCGTGCCATGCATGTTTGAATGGCAAATATATCACGCGTAATAAGCTAACAAGTCAGAAGCGTACAAACATTTTTGTCGCAGCTTGTCAATAAATTACGTCATAATACAATTATGCTTATGCTTATGTTATTCTTTTCTAATACAGTTTGTTAGGTCATTCATTCTCATCTGCCTAGCCTTTTCCCAACTAGGTTGGCCGGGTCGGTTTCCAGTCCAACTAGATGCAGCTGAATACCAGTATTCTACATGGAGCGACTGCCTATCTGACTTCCACACCCTAGTTAGTACTGGTTAATTCGGTATCCCCTAGTAAGACTGGTTGTCATACTTTCGGGCCGCTGACTACCTGTAACGACTGTCAAAGACGGACCAACAGCTTAACGTGCTTTCCGAGGCACAGAGGAAACTCAGATTGTTAGGTCATTACCACCATTATTTTAGGAACACTAGACAAAAAAAGAAAGACGTAGAAGAAAGTTAGAAGAGCAAGAGCTGAAAGAGAAGGCTTAAGTTACCTGTAAGCAGTTGAGGAATTGTATTGGTTATTAACTCGAGTGGAGTGGGGATTGCTATACTACAAATTAGGTACTAGATCTAAAGATATGTAGACAGATCTTGTATATCATTTAACACCCACATCAAATCTAAACTAAACCAAAATTAATAGTCACCACTCAAAGCAACACTAACAAACAAAAACTTGGAAGTTCCCTCCGATTACCCAAACTCTGTGCATTAGATAACCGATGGCTTCACCCATCCCTCGTCAAACAAGAGGAAACAATGGCTGCGAGCAAACACGGGAATAGAGACGTTTGTCTTGGAATCTACATTACAACAAACATACACCCCACTTAATAGCGGGGTAGTAGCAGCGGTGGAGGTATCTCTTTATTCCAATATCTGATTTGCTTAGGGTTGGCCGAAAATAATATTGTGATTGCGTGGCATGAAAGGCACTATGATATTTCGAGGCGTACCAACAGGGTGAATGTTTTAATTTATTTAAACACCGTGTTCAAATCTCAGTGATCTTTGACTAAAACCTATGCTGAAAAAGCACAGTTTGTCTGCTGTCACTTACTTTTTACGCTCAAATCTAAGTTATTTCCTATATTTACTTGATTGAGGTCAAGAGTAGGCCCATGTTATATAAATAAAAAAAAACGATGACTCACTTAGGTAAGTTTTACAGTCAGCGTTGACGTCAATACTTTTCTGTCGACATTGCGAAAAGAAGTAACGTTTTTAAAAACAGCTTCTTTTGTTAAAAGGAAAAACAAGAGAAATCCTTAGTGGAGTCGTAGGCGGCGTAACGTAAGATGTTTAACAAATTAACATTTACTTGAAACGTAAAATAATGAATGTTATAACTGAAAATGAACCGAGTTGACTTGCAAAGCCGCGACTGTCCTGGGGGACCTTTGTACTAAAGCTGTGACAAGTCCTCACAACGGTGAACTTTCCGTTTGTGATTAAATGTATTTTTGCATGGAAAGTAACTTTCACCTTTGACCTGTAGGACGTGATTATTTTTCCTGTAAAACGGAATATGAACTCTTTTAATTTTTGAGATGTTGTCTATTTTTGGTCTCGTTATTAGCAAACTTTAACCCTCTTTTATTACAGCAGGCCATTAATTTGGAATTTTGTTACATAGTCCGTGGATCGGTAGTACTTATTGCTATAAATAAGTTCGGCAGTTCCACACATTAGTAAACATCTCTAACATTAAATATCGGGAAGTAAGTCTATCCATCGTATCGGCTTAACCACACAGGTAGCCCGTGACCCGTGGATTAGAACAATAAATATTTTTATTCCAGTATTACATGCCTGTACAACAATTTCCGAATACCTACCACGTGGGCGAAGCCGCGGCCAAAAGCTGTGTTAAATATTTTGTGGTTTCGACACACATCTCACTGAACCGTCAACACATTTATTGCTGGCTGGTACTTATACTTCAACGTCACAATTTATCACCATCGGACAAAGCCTGAGGCGATCACTTTTGATTAATACCACCGTTTCTGAATATTTTGTCTCCAAACACAATTGTCAAACGGGAAGCGTGCTCTAAAACAGCACAGCTCGTGTTTTGCAAGTGGCTAATTTATTGCTGGTCGGATCTTATCTGCAATCGTTTATCTATTCAATCTCGAATCATAAATCTGTATTGTATTGTAAACCTATTCGACTCTTGTCTGTATTATAATGTTTTACATATTAATACACAAAAATCACGAACTGGTCTCGCAAATTGGAACACGACAATGAGCTCAGAAGACAATGCGATGAGGATGATAGATAGTCTTATACAAAAACATTCTAGAGACACTCAAGTCGAAAGCCACTCCAATAACCGAGAGCAAACTCTCCAAGTTTAAAAGGAAAACGTCGTGAGCGAAACTGTACATTTCAAATAACACAATACTGAGAGTAGAAAAGATAGCATCGTTTAATACATTGGACATAAATTACGAACGAACAAACCACAGCGGCACGGAAGGCGATGTACCCGAACGATACTAAATTCGTTTTAATACGAGCAATATTTGAACAAAACTCATATCAAGAATTAATAACAATATAACGTAGTCAAATATGTACGTAGTTGGTAATGGAATGTACCGAACAGAGCAATCTAATGGTGGGATCAGACGAGCGATGCTCGGCGACGATACGGCACGCAGTGCGACGGCGACTGTTCCCGCGCTGTTGACGCACTCGATCGCAGATAATCGTACCTCCTTGTTCCGTTCCGTTTGTTAACATTGTTATATAATTGTGTCTTGTCTGGTCAGACCTGATTGTTATTTATTAAGATTTATTTATTTGAAGGTGAATCAGTGACAGTTGACGACTCTTTGTTTTGGTTCGTCTTTGTCTGTTCTACATCTGAGGAATGCTGACAATGTTAGATTTTTATCCACTCATTGAAGGAAAACAAAGATACATCAGTTCAAAATTAAATTAATCTGGTTGTGTAGTTAGGAGAGCGTAGATTTACATACGCTGAAATGTTTGATTTGTATAACATTATTATTTGGCTAGGCAGCCATTTCCTGAATAAACATAATATGGAACAATAAAATAAATATCTGGAGTTGAAACAGCAAATATCGTTATATTTATAGTTTACCAAGAATCTTATTAATAAAAATATTTAAGTGAGTTACTTAACTTTTCAACAAAATGAATGAGTCCAGATAAAAATACTGCACGCTAATGTGTTGTCTAGTGTAATGTATACTCTGCGTGAAGTCCCCGGTGAAAGGAGCTTAGCACACAAGTAGGAATGTGCACGGCACAAGGCAGTGGAACGCGACCGGCTCCCGAAATAATACATGGCAATGAATTCCGGTCTAGATTAGATCTAGCAGAAGGCAGGTGAACAATACAGGAACAAGTTTTCAGTTAGCTGAGTAAAGGTAGAATAATTTTAGAAAAGCTGACAAGTATGATACTAACAACCCTTGCAAATAGGAGAATATTTAGTCAATGCTTCGATCTTTCGCTTCGGTGGTCAATCAGTCGCAAGCAGTACTGAGCATAAGGTCCTGTTTCCACTCCCAGGTCAGGCAAAGCGTTATTGGATTCAATCAGGTTTTGTGCCCGGCTGACAGCAATAGGCTCGCTCTGCTTTTATATGGGACTTAAATCTTACTGGACTAATGTGGATGTAATATGCACCTCTACCTAACACTTCGGGGATTACAGTCGCAATGTTATATATTGTTATATTTTGACAACTTGTTAGATTACTACCAATTATCATTGACAAATTATTACCACAGTAATGATATTCACGAGTACCCACATGGCACATAATGCCCACAATTATCTCCCACCGCGCCACACGTGCAGGGCCCAATCAATCGCAAACCACGCCACGAGTGTCAATCAATTAACCGTGTACCACTAAAAAGAGCTAATAAACCAGCTGCGAGATGAAAAGATTAACCAGCTTCCGATATCAATTGTAACCGAATTACGATCAGCGACGAATTGGGACTAACGAGACAAAGACTCGTAGTGCGATGAAAAACAGTGAGTCAACTAGTGGACATTCATGGATATAGCCCTTGGGAAGTATCTATAATGTATAGAAATCATAGATGATATTTGCATAAATATTGAACATATAAACTTTATACCGAAGAAATCTCACAAAATATAGGACGTGTTCTCGCGTCGTTGCTTTGTTCCTATTTCATTTGTCAACTCAGTAAAGCTGGAATCGTCTACTTTGCATAAGTGAGTCGCTTATGCTCGTAAACTACGCGGCACTGAACAGACTACTCAAACTTCGTAATACAACAAACTTTGAGGATTATTTCGAGACTGTTGTTCGTGTGACAGCACTGATTTCAACCGCTAAAAAGAATATAAAATAAAAAAGTTAAAATGTTATTAAGTACTAAAATTGTTTATGTTTTGTTAGCATGTTTGGTTATGCAGAAGACAATTACCTACCTACTTCATATCATAATAAATTAATAATTTACATATAGTAAATTTTCCTATTTTGAATCTTGCACTTAATAAACTTTTCAAAGGCTATACCGCATTGATTCACTGCCTTTCACGTCACTGGCCCGATTATGTGGTATCGCAACAGTTGTAAATAAATTCATGTAGATAAGTCCCGTAACACCCGCATGCAATCGAGATGTCACACGATCGCCATCGCGATCCTTATCAATCGATTGTTGATAATAATTCGAATACAATAGAATCGATGTTTGTGTTGTAACAAATCGAATGGCTCGTTCTCGGAATACGTAATTGGTATTAGGCGTTTGTTTTTTTGGGGAGTATATTTGTAAAAAGTTAATTTGTAGCCGTTTGTCTAAAGTGAAGTTAAGGGGTGAATTCTTTTATGCCGTGTGGGTAAATTATAGGGTTTGAATACATAGTTAAGTTAATAACAGTAACTATTTGGTCACTTTATCATGGAAACGTTTTCGGTGTGAACCATATTCAGAGCAATTTATTTAGATTCCGCTCGGATCACGACTTTTTTTCAGTAAATCATAAAATGTGTTATTTTGTGATAGAGCACGTTTTGAATAATCCTTTATTTTTATTCGCATATTTTTTAAATGTACCTACGCTTGAATATGCTATTCAAACGTAACTTTTTCGTTTATTCTGTATGTAGGTATAGGATACATGTATAAGGTTAAGTATTATGTTTACAGTTTTAATCCAAACTGGAAAGGACATCCCAGAAGGACATACACTGAGCTTATTGGTGATGTTCTTCACAAAGTTCAGGCGCATCGAACTCGGAATCCGCGTGCGTGTAACCAGACGTGAATTTGCACGAAACAAAAGGAGGTAGTAAGAATCGCTGCAGGTGGCGTTCTGTCTGCCAACCCTCATGGGGAAAAGGCGTGAATTTATTTAGGTATGTAATCCAAACTGCACGTTTAAGAACAGCAACTTCCTTTAACCCTCCCTTCTTCCATCGGGAGTCCAGACGTACTGCAGGTTATACCCCATACCTTGTCGATGTTCCACACATTCGCACGAAGTGCTTTGCTACATCGTTTATTATGCGCACAGCCAAGGCGTGGAATTCCCTTCCTGCGTCGGTGTTCCCAAGTTGATATGACCCCAATCTATTTAAGTCGCAAGTTAATAGGCTTTCTCTGTCCTCAGGACTAGATTGGGGTCAAGAGTAGATCCATTAAATATATAAATCATAACCTTGAACTGAGAGACTACTAGGCGCCCATAAGCTCGACGAGATCGCCAATAATTGCGTCTCCATAAACAAGGCCTCGGTAATGGCGTGCCATCCGCGGTACACGCCGGCAGTTTGGCACGCGCCCGGCCAGGGAACATCAATGTGTACTGTAAGCCTGGTTAGGCAACGTTCATGGGAGGACTAATGGTAGGTGACAAAGGTAAGATACACACTTGGTGACTGCTAGGTTAGGTGATAAACATTGTTACATTTTGAAGACACAATCACACATGAATTTCCTTTTGCATTAGAAGTTACAACACATAGGGCAAAAGTCAAAAAAGAATATGTGAGTCTAGTTAGTGGCAGTTGAAAACACCCGCGCAAGCTATACCAGAGAAAAAGTCAGGGATATAGACATAGATGTAGATACCTATAGGGAATAGTAAGAAGAATCACTACCAATTTTCCAAAATACAACAAAGTAGATTATCACGATTTTCTGGTTCTGATTTGTATTTAGTTACCCCTTTCCATATTTGTCAGGATAAAATTAAAGCTGCCCGACTCTTGGAGTGGTCTCTGGCCACACTATTCCTCACCGCTCGTGTGCCTACTGCCTATCAGAAGCCTGGCTTTGCGTTTATGCACGCAGTAAACGTATGCTGGTTTATTGTCCACTAACGTTGCGGCCGCACTTTTTATCTTCGGCGGTAGACCCGCCAGCGTTTATAGATGCCGGAAAAACGTTGTAGCTTCTAGCCAAAATGTTGGTTTATTACTATTTTGTAGCTTTGAGGAGCTAGCAGTGTTATACGGCTGGTTGTTTAATAAATCTCTCTTTATATATTTTTTTTTTAAGCCTTTAGTGTCCCACTGCTAGGCGAAGGCGTCCGCTATATCTTTCAAGGTACTGTTTTCGTGCGCCACACAGTGTGGGAATCTCGCAATCAAAATATAAATTGTAATAATTGATAATGTAGTTATAACCTATTTATACCGAAGACCCTATCTGTCACAGCTACATATTAGAAATTCTTGTGAGTAGGTTAAAAAAATAAAAAGTCAATAATCGTTGTGCCCATACAAAACGAACAACAACATTAAAGTGTCATCTTCACTTGAGATTACTGATCAAATTAACGTATAGTCTTGTTTATTGGTTTATTATTGTATTGTGTATATTTTTCAAGGTAAATTAGAGTGTTTTTATTTAAGTAAAAGTTAAACATTGATCTAATAACATCATTTGAAAGCACAGTTAAATTAAGCATTTTTAGAGATGATTTGCAAAACAAAAGGTGTATAAAAAATATCTGTATATCCAGGTATATTTATTATTTTAATTTATAGTATAGAGTCTTAACTTTTGAGAACAATTGATAAAACTTGCGATTTTGTGCAACCGTCGTAATTTTTTTTTCGGTTTTTAGAATGACCGCTGAAATTACAAAAAAACACACACACAACAATTTTCTAGAGTTTTTTGTAATTTCGTCACGACACCAATACCAACCTACTTAATAGGCTTCTTATATCATCAGACCCCTTCATATCCAGCTTAAGGCTTATGATGAAGAGAAAACAGATTCCTCTAGATCCTGATGTCCTAAAATTGTTTTCTGTACCCATCGTAAATGAGGCTGAAAGTAGTAATTAGAGACTAAAATAACAAAATTTATTCATATCGCATTTTTTTTTAAATACAGCTTCATTTTCTATTTCAATACCAATCTATATAATTTTATTTAATTCAATTTGGAATTATATCCCCCTAGAGTATTCCGTATGGTGTCATACGTAAAGAATAGCACCATCCCATATCTTCCCGCGGCATGGGGGACTTCAACGCGAAACTGGGCAAACGAGACGGGGATGAGCTGCAGGTGGGGCAATTTGGGGTTGGACGTCGGAACCACCGGGGTCACCAACTGGCTAGTTTTATGGAGAAGGAGTTCCTCTATATGATGAACTCTTTCTTCAAAAAGCGCGAGCACAGGAAGTGAACCTGGCAGAGTCCCGATGGTGCAACTAAAAATGAGATTGACTTCATCATGTCAACCAAGAAGCAAATGTTCAATGATGTCTCATCAGAAGGCTTAAAGTCATCCAAAGGGCAATGGAGAGGGCTATGCTCGGAGTTTCCTTGCGTAATCAAATCAGAAATGAGGACATCCGCTAGAGAACCAAGGTTACCAACGTAGCCCGAAGAATAGCCAAACTTAAGTGGCAGTGGGCAGGGCACATTGCTCGCAGAACGAATGGTCGATGGGGCCGAAAAGTTCTGGAGTGGCGAACCGGAAAACGTTGCATTGGAAGGCCTCCCACTAGGTGGACCGATGACCTAGTAAAGGTTGCAGGGATCCGCTGGATGCGAGACACACGGGACCGGTCATTGTGGCGGCACTTGGGGGAGGTCTATGTCCTGCAGTGGACGTCTTTCGGCTGAAATGATGATGATAGGATTGCGAGATTCCCACACTGTGCGCCACCTCGAATCAGCTATCGCAGTGCGCGTTCAGTTTATCTCGTCAGCGTGGGGACTTTCAATTATTAACCTTTTATTTATAAATTAAAAATATCCTATTTACATAGTGTGAGATAGGTTGATAGATAATATATATAACACACAATGAATATATCTTTGTGTCAAGCGGTGGCAAACGAAAGGCTTCACAGCTAAAATGAACAATGTATAGTGAATTCTTCACTTCGCCCTAGAAGCTGTTAACTAAACTATTCGCAAAGCGTTCACGCGAACAAATTGTTGAAAAACGGCCTATTTTATCTAAACCCTCAATCTCATTTCCTCGGTTCCGTGTACCACTTTATTTCAAAATGGCGTCTATTTCAAACAACCGATAGTACTACAAAGCCTGCTATTAACGTAATGCTCATATAAATAGTGTGATTTCCTACAAACCGTGTATCGTACGAGCGTTCCTTAAACTGAATCCTTCGGTGATGGGATCAATTTGTATAGCTTCCCTCGAAACCTCGCGATCGAACAAATTACGACCTTAATGGGAGCACTTAGAGCTAAGTTTGGCTCATGAAGCGTGATGGTGGGGTGCGGGGTACAGTCACAATAAACCGGCGGGTAGTTAGAGAACAACCATTAAGTTTGATCCTTCATTCGTCTGCGAGAGTCCGCGCGGTCAGTTTGGGTGACGTGGATGTAGGAGGTAGGTGAGTTAGTCAGATGATCAGACTTGGCTGGACTATCTACTCTAGATATTTAATGAGACGTAGTTTTTATCGCGCACTACATTCTCGACGATCTGTCTAGCGCCGAACGTCGAAAATGCCACCGTGCGTTTTAACGCAGCAGGGACTATGTCAGTTGCATTCTCAACGTTCAAAAAAAGGACTATTGTTCGAAAGTGGGCTAATGCTCCAACGGAACTCAAAGAGCAAGCGAATTCTGAAAAAAATAGGTTCCTTTTAATAGCTGGTTAATTTAGTAGATAGCTGTGTTCTTTTACACTTCTGCCCAAATCAGTCTGATCAATCTGGACGGTTCTACGGCAACAAAGTGTAATCAAATAAAACGGGTATAGTATATTTTTAATACAACCGAACTTTAACCCTACTACATATTTCCATCATTTAGGCTTTACCGCGTGTCCGTTATTTGGGCCCGTATAATTTGTGCGCATGAGTGGCGGGCAAGGGCTCGTTAACATCGATATGCGAGCATGCAAATGGGGCAGCTGGGCGGCTAATAGGCGCGCCCTATTACAGTAACGCAGGTTGTACAACAGCTTGTGAGGGACGGTGATAGACTTCGATAACACGCTTTTGTGAAATAGATTTATGTTGAACGCCCGCTGACTGAAAATCTTGTCAGTGGGAAAATTATTAAAACTAGTCATTTAATATTAAAAATATGTAATATTAATAATAATTTTTAATATTCAAAACATAACATTTCACCACGAACGTTTCTCTGAAGAGTTAGACAGAGGTGTAACTTTAGTACAACTTTTTTTTTTTTTTTTTTTTAGTATGGGAAATCATCAAATGACCCCCCCCCCCCCCGCTCTGGGCGGAGCGGAAGGGAGTGTCAGACTTGTACTGACTAAAACCCATCCATGTTCCTTCTTTGCCCTTTGTGTTCCAGGGCCGCGGTATCTCTTTCGAACAGTCCCGCAGCCCAACTTTAGTACAGCTACATTGCACCATTTATATTTAAGTCCCATGCAAAGCCTATTGCAATCATTCTGGCACAATACAAGACTCTAGGATGCTACTGAGAAATTCCTGGTAGCAAAACCCAAAGACACTTAGTCCGAACTGGAAGCCAACCCAACCGCTAGACCAACGAACGTTTAACGTGGAACGTTTCGTTATTTTAGTTTAATAACAGCTGTCAGTGTAGTTTATTTGTTTATGTTTTTACTGTTAACAAAGCACTAACATTATCATTAACACTAGAAACGGGATATTTACCATGTTTTTGAATTGTGTCTTTAATTTCAGTGACATTAGGATAACACATCGTTTTCTATTTAAATTACATATATATGTTAAATGACTTCCTACCAAAAGGTTAATCGTGCCGTTTTTCACAATTTAATGAAGTTGACCTGGACATATCTCTCTGTTACTGATGACATGTGGATTGTAGATCTCCCACGTCAACCGACCTGTACACTGTGCAGGTCAACATGTGTTATAAATACGTGATAAATTCCACAAGTCTATGCTAATTTAATTTATTGTAGCTTGAGATACTTACAGGTGGCAGGTTATCTGGCATGATTTTTCTCTAATAGCTTTCATTAGACTTTATAATTGCAAAATTATGCCTTTACTGCAAAAATAACAAATGAGATCTAACAGTCAAATTAATTTTAAATTATTCCAGCCTAGAATTTACCTCACGAACCTGTCGTTCTACAATTCAGAATAAAATAATGAACTCAACCTAAAAATACACGATCTCTTCTTTAGTCGGCAAGTGACTTGAGCCGCAGTCAAAAGTACCTGGTTTGTTTTTCAGAGCTATGTTAAGTATTAAGTTCGTTATACTTTAATGGAACATCATGATACTTTCCTAAGTTCTAAATATTCTAATTTCCAATCAACCCGTTGATCCACTAAGCCAGTAACGACACTCGATACTTTCACAAAGGTCTATTAGCGAAACGACTTTATCTTCCGCGTGACTTTAACAAATTAAGCTCATTTAGCGACCGGCCCCGCTTATCAACTTGCACTGCATTCAACAACTTATTTCCTAGTCCTCTCGCCTCCACAATAAAAACTTTTCATAAAGGAAAATAATTGAAAAGAAAGGAAAAGATTACGGCGAGTTCGCGACCGACCTCTTTGCTACTGACACTTCTTTATAAGATGGAAGACTTATAAATAAGACTATTATTTCCTTTTTTAAGATCATGTTTTATTTCAAAAGGAGGAGATTTTAAACGTGAAAATAAGACTTGGAATAGAAACCAAACACCAGAATACAAACCATTTTTAACAGCTCTCTTAGGTGATCGTTGCTGTTTAATGTTTTAACTTTAACTATTATTTTATTATTTAAACATTTAGACGAAACTATAGAGCACCAGCGTTTGTGGTGTAAGCGTTCCTAAGTATCGAACTGTCCCACAAATAGTTTCAAGCCAGCCTTGAAGTTTTTCATCATCGTACAGGTTCGGTCGAACCAGTACGGACAATTTGCAGATGCAATTGTGGACACCGGATTTTGGCATATAATGTACTGAAGTATTTGTTAGTGTCCGTTGTCCGTCGTTGATCCGCAATCTATCCGTACCGGTACAACCGAACCTGAAGTCGTTTAGAATTATTTAGAAAGAGTACGATACTAAGATGTCAAACGGGTGTTACAACGATAGTTTTCATAAAGTGCCGTTCCCTTTGCGCCATTGCGGATAAGGAAGTTGTACAATTTTAAATTCTCCACGACGAGCGAGGGAAATATTAAGAAAATGAGGTAGAATATGTGTGCGAACTCGAAACTGTTGTAAAATTATAGTTTTTACAAGTATAGGAACATTTTTACGTGCTCTGAATACGTAGGACGGGCATATCGTTCAACTTTATTTCTCCTGAAGACAATTTTAGTGGTTTACAAGTAAAACGGTTTTCAGAGCGCCTTCAAACACCTATACTATTCGATGTGGCGGTAAACACGGATATTTCGATATTAACCGCAGGTTACCGCAGGATACTTACAAATAAACTGCCTCGTTAGTCTAGTTGTTGTAAACGCTACTGCTGAGCATGAGCTCCTGGGTTGGATTTCCAGTGTTATTGAGTTTTTCTACCAAGAATGTCTCGTTAGCCTGGGCTGGGTTCCTGACCGGACGACAATTTTATAAAACCTTGAGAGACACGTTTTATCCTGGACCACCCCAGAAATGTCCGAGGGTGGTCTATATCTGTTGGATTCCACAAGGTAGGAAACTAAAAGGTTCTTGCGGCCGCACGTGCTCAATTTATTTAGTTAGATTTCAAGTTTTCTTTTTAGCTACTTGTTGAGGTGGTCTTCAACCACACAAGGCCACACGCAAAATCATTTTTGCACTCAGTATTCATACGCATCCCTCTTTACACATATTCTATTGTTATTTATTCACAATTTCGAACATTTCCTCACGATCTGCCGCCATTCGGGCAGACCATAAAGATTTACAATCAACGCTTTCCGAAACTATCGACCATAGAGTTTTTATGTCGTTACTGTGATTACCATAAATGGTTTAACATTCATACGTGATGGCACCTTTATAATGTCTTACTACACTAGTGAAATACCTGGATTTACTTAGAGAAATTATAAAAGGATGACCTAAATTTACTCTGAAAAAGTTGTGGAAAGGCTATCTTAATTGACTATTTATCATTTTTTTTAAGGTATTCAGATTTTCCTTTTCAAGCAATAATGAGCTTCACAGAGCCAAAGTTTACTTGAAACTTTATAGCTCCAATAAGGATCTAATTCTAGGTAATAGAATTAGATCCTTATTCCAGGAATAGAGACTCAAAGTAACTTAAGCTCAATGCTACTTGAGTACAAGGTGTGCTTCTATGTAACTGTCGAGACGACAGATACGATAACTGACACAAATGATAGGCACACATCTGTCTAGCCCTTCGGGAAAATACAGGTGTGATGTTACCTAAGTAGTTGAATCAAAACAATCGTATTCTAAAATACAGATTGACTTACACACAGACGAACACATTATTTAAATGTAAATGTAAAAAAGAACATTTAAAAACACTATCACATAACATTTTATATTACCTCATTACAAGTTTTACCGCTTCATTATATTTTATCTAACTGTAAAACACAGTTGGAACTCCCTTTTAATTCCGAGCTCGACCGATAGCGGGCGCTATCATCGCTCTCGGGCCGTTACCTGACGTTTATGACGACATCGGCGCCCGCGCAGCCCTATAACACTTATTAAATAAGAAAGCTTATTTATCGTCTAATTATGAATTTCTTAAATGCAGTATTAACGTAGGGATAGTGATATTGTATTAGAATTATTCTTGCCACCAAAAGCTAATAAGCGGTAACTCAAAAAATCTATGTTTCAAGGATTATGTGATGATTAATTTCTCTGAATCTGTATAAAATGAGATTTACATGTTTTTCTTTTGCTTTTTTTTAATGCTCCAATGATGTGTTGTTTAGTCTATCAGATGTGCGATTTTTCAAGCTGTCTTAAAACAGAATCGTCGATTTTTTGAGATACCGCTTTTTTGCTTACGACGTTAGTAATGTCACGTTATTTAATGTGACATCAATGCACTGTGAAGGAATTTAACTACGTTTCTCGTTTGTCTGGAAATTAGACGCTTTCTAGTCGGAGTTTATGATTTAATAAGCGTGGAATTACCTTCAATATTCATAAATCACACAGCAATGTAGTGGTAATGAGTATAATTTAATCAGAGAGACGTGGAAGCAACCTAATTGCGTGAAATACTAGCAGTCGTAGACGCTAGCAACAGAATGAAAGCTAACGAGATTGAGAGTGGTTGCTATTACTTGCTATGAAGTATTCTGATATGATAAGCTTATGATGAGTAGGACAACCAGCTATTTCGATATAATCTGATAACGACGTGGGCGTGTTATAAAGAAATTAGGTAAGAGATTCCAATAATCTTAAATCAATTTGAAACTTTAACAATTCAATCATTGGCACCAATAATTCATTTACAAGCACTAAATCAAGTTCTTACAGTAATCCACCCGCAGCCCGCCTCAGCTTGCTAATTGATAAATATCCACAATATAACATTAACATAATAAAGACATAATCCTCTAATTTATGACCTCCTAGTAACCTAGCGTCTGAACATTTTCAGTTGCCTCACTAATTAATATTACGATAATTGTAATTTATGTACTAAATATTTATGGTTCGGCGTATTTGAAATGGTACTTAGTCAGTTATCAAAGTATAAAATGTGTTTTCTAAATAATCCTGAGAGTGAGACAGCGTGTTTTGATTTTTTTTAATCCTGTATAGGTTTTATACAGGTAGGTAGGTGTCTTACCAATTTGACATAATTATGATTGATGATATATCCGGAAATGACGTAGATATAGTGGTCTATTATATCGGGAGGTTGGGTTTATCCTATTCGAATATGCTATAGAATAAGGATTCTATGGGACGAGTGGGGAATCCAATGTGTTCGCGTTTGTACAAATATTCCAGCGAAAATAATACGAAATCGTAATTTCTGTAAAAAGGTTAATTTTCAAAATAAAATCACATTGGTACCACGGTGATTTAGAAAAACTCTGAAAGCGAGGGCAGAAATGCAAAGGTACAATCTCGAAGTTAATCACCCACCCCCACCTACAATTGAAAACATTTGTACATGGGAGAAAGTCAGAAAAATGATGATTATTCCTCCATTAATTTACCAAATTTCATCAGCCACAGCAGCCACAAGAACCTGCGTTATGGGTATCGACAATTAATATTTTTGGGTACACTAGCTAAGCATTAGCTCTAATACTTGTCTCTTCTTCTTCTCTTCTAAGCTGTAATTCCTGCTCAGTGCTCACATATTGCTAATAAATAACATTTGCTAACACCCATCACCCTGCACAAAACCTCGCGGGTCTCTTTAAACCGCTCCTTCCTTTCATCACTTGAACACTCAAAGCCTTGAGCAAGGAGTAGTAATACGTACATAATAGACACGCGGGTGTAAAGCCATCCATTGTGAGGGCCCTTGGCTTCAAGGGAGCTGGCAGAAGTGCATTAATCATCGCGAAGGCGGATACAACGCTCAGTTTTTATTACCACTCCATGGCTCTAGGGATCAATGAGTTGGCAACGAAGAGGAATGATGTAGAAGGTACATTTGATTACTGCTACGGTGACTACAGTAGATGTTCCCTCTGAATAATGGTATAGGTCGAATGATGAGGACATTTCCAATAACAATTTTCTTTAATTTCTCACATAGACTTTTCTAGCATTCTTCTCACAGCTGGAGAATCAGCCCCTTCGAGTACATGAGACGCTATGGTGGTGTACAGCGACACGTTTTTATAGACGAAAAATATCTAGGTATTTAGTAAAAACCTTAAATTAATATATTAAATCATTAAGAGAAAACACACAGCGTAATTCGCTAGATAGCATAGAATTTAGCACAAATGTTCCTTATGGAATCAAAGTGAGCAACAAGAATTTCTGAAAATTCCCCTAACCAACATTAGTTTTAGTATATGCGAAACCTGAAACACGTGTCTAGTATTTTTATGTAAAGAATCTATGTATAAAATTTCAAAACTGTATCATGAAAAATTCCAAAGTTATAGGCTTGTTCTGTTGACTGGTTGTCCGCAGAAGAACGTGGTCACCGCCTCCAGCGTCGTCTTGAGCTCATTGATAACAATAATTTGGCAGTAGGTACCTAAATGATTGCGATAGGTACTTAGTGTCACTCGGTGTCCAACTTGTAACCTTTTTTAAATATATTTCGGATAAAATATAACATGGTTAAAAATTATTGGAATCGATTCAGTTACTTATTCTGAACAAACTATATTCAGGTTTCGCATATACTAAAAATAATGTTGTATAGGCATCAAATTATTTAGTTTAAGTGTACACATGATTACTTTGTAATTTACAACGTGACCCACCAGCCTCACACATTAGGTTCGACTCTTACCACTCGTAATTTAGTGCATACTAGTAGCTGGCAATACTTACCGAGATTGGCATGCTTGCTAATGTCAGCACAATTATTGTAGGTGCCGCCACGAAATGCTGATTTACGTACCTGTAACAATAAAAATGTTATAAGTTAAGAGATATTTTGCAAACTTAATTTTATGTAGTTAAAGTTTGTATTATCTCCAAAAGAAAAGATGCTTCGTGATGATGGGCCTTTGTGGTGCTCCAAAATTACGGTTATATGAGGCACCCAGTTCATACATCATTTTAAAAAAAAACCTAAAATATTATCATGCCTATTTTCCTCGAAGAGTTAGGCAGAGCTGTAACAGAGTACGCCCACATTTCGTCCGTTAGGTAAATTGTATTTAACGGGGATCAACCAGGCACAAGTCCAGTGTCCGTGTTGCTACTGATGGACAACCCTACTAACAACCCATTCTTTATTCTCTTAATAATTGATGACAAACAATTACATATAATAAAAACTCTCCCATTCGATACACTACAAAAAAAACCAACATTACCACTGTCAGCGGATTTTCTGAAACTGATAAGCCAACTGATATTTCTGCCCTCCCTCTGCCCAACGTAAGGTCTAAGGGGTGTTATTCGGTCGAGTGGAGATAGCCGACGGCGCGGGATGATTTACTGACGACACGACGTGTGATGAAACGCTCGGAGATCATCGGGAGTCTTCGGGAGCCGAGCAGACACGTAAAAAATGGCAGCGATAACGCGTATGAAAGGAAGCTAGCTTTCAATGAATGTTAGTGTTTATGATTGATTGTTGTAGAAGTTTGATTGAAATTGTAAAGAAATAGCGGTTGTTCATTGATTGATTGAAGTTTAGTGGCGAAATAACCAATTTGGAGCATTTTTTCCCAAATATATTTTACAATTTACCGCTTCGCCGCGAGCTACACTCTCAAGCAACACGCGTCTTGTGGTTGTGACAGTGTCTGGAATGGTTTGTTCATAACTGTCATCAGACTAGCTTTTCCCAGCTAAGTACCGGTTGGTTTCCAGTCTAACCGGGTGTAGCTTAAAACTATAACTTGATAGTTTGATGTCTCAATTCAAACGTATATTCTATGTCTGTAAAGCAATTCTCAAGGTAAACCGCGAGTCTAATATGTTGTCACCTCAACTCTCTCAAATGACTGACTCCACCGAAATGTGCGTAATATTGCCGAACAAACCGCATCGTCGTTAAGAGGGGTGTTACAAATAAACGCGAAATTGCAAGGTTTCCTCGTTGAAATTGTATGTTTTCGTTCGTTGCTTGAAATAATAATTATGTTTTTTTTAAAAAAAAACATAATTGTTATTAAAAAGACTTCGAAACATGCCGCAATATCTCCGAAGTTGTGCATCATTTTGACGTAATATTTATACTAAAATATTCTTCAATATTTGCTTGAACTATATTATTATTTTTATTATTTAAACAGCTACTGTTATTTTTTAATTAATTAATTAAAAGTACTATATATTTCATTGCGCCGGCGATCTGCGCTCAGAACAGCGCGAGCGCTTGACTAAGGCGGATCTATGTCGGATAATTTCGCGCGCTTCGTCCAGTCGATACTATTGTGGTGTGCATCGATTGCCGTATAGACTCTGCTTTTGTGTGCATTCTAGAACTTCGTAAACTACGACCGCAGTTTTTGATCGTTTTAAATAAAAATAAAAATATTTTTCTAATAAAAAATATGGTAATTGAGTGTACCAAATGAAAGAAATTACGTTGATGTGTTTTATTTATTTAAACATGTTGCAACCGTACTATTTATTTATTTACGTACATATAAAAGTTCAATATGAACAGACATATTTGTCTGTGTAATATCTCTATATAATTCGATGGTCTAAAGATATTGTTTATTTTTCAAATAAATCTGTTCACCAGAAACCTATGTGTTTACGAGTATTGTGGTCGGCTTTTACTTTGTAATGATCATCATGATGCATTTTTAGTAAATGCGCTGGTATACATTGTTTTACACTTGAGACTTACACCTGGAACCAAAAATGCTAAAGTGAACAATTAGCAGAAAGTTCTGATGCTAATTATCCTTTTACCTATTGTAATACTTGATTGACTGTAAAACACGTGCGTTCGGCTTTGACCGCGTAAGGAAATCAATGTCAAAAATTACCTGAATGAATTTAAAAATAATACGAATAGCGCGGACTACTTTTAAAATATCTAACAAAAATACTTTCATGGTATCGATAGTACCGATTATTTCGATTTCTATGAGTATAGAGCACGATTCAGACTACTATGCTACGGATGTCGGTTATCAAGGATCGGTTACTGCGTAAAAATTTAAATGTTTATGTATATCTACTTAATTAAACACTTTAAGATTCTTAATATATAAATAATGAAAAATATATTAAAATAAATCTTAAAACGAGTTTAATATCATTAAAATGTCACATCAAAAGTTTTTCCGTCCACCGAAGTACCACCATAGCCTAAGAAAACTTGTGTTACGTTGGATCAAGATCGTTTAGTCGCCATACTCACAATATCATTGTGCGAGCAAGTGTACAGATATGAAAGAAAGAATCGGTCGCGTGGCTCGCCGACCGCTCGGTGCGTAAAATACCTAAATTCGCGCAGCGCCGAAATGTAAGAGCGCTCTTAACGAGCAGCATTATGTACGAGTGTGTAATGTAAAGGCGAAGGCGAAAACCGCGCAGTCTTAGCACAAATATGTTCTCACTCGCAAAGGGATTTGAATATATTGGCCGGCCTTACTTTCCGCCATTTTATTTTATTTTTAAAACCTACATTAATCAATAGCTTACATCAATAGAAACAAACTATAGTCAGAAACAAAATCTACGAAAGTGTCACGTTTTCAAAATATGAGCTATCAAAGTTGTACTGACGGCAAAGATGAAGCTTTGGTAGCTTATATCTCGAAAAATTAAAAAAGTCGAGCCAGATGATTATTTCCAAAATACAATGTTTTTAGCTACGTATAATTACAATCTAACCGGTACAAAGAAAAGTGGCTAATGCGTCCATATGGTCGCGAGTGCGACTCGTCATGTTTGTGTGGACAAGCGTTAATAGCTTAACTGAACCCTTTGCTCAAGGCTCGGATACCGGTTAAATTTTCAAACCGTTATTACGTACTTTGACGCAAAACCTTTATATTCGATTTCGTTCGCATAAACCGTTATTATTAAACCGGTATTTGGAAGAGTATTAACGTAAAGGTTTTTTCGGTTTAAACGGTTTAGAGCAATAAAAACCGTTTAATACGGACGCACGATAATTCAACGTCACGCGCTGTTTTGTTTTTATTCCGTAGTAAGAAATTTTTAGTTTCGGTCGGACGTTTATTTATGTCATTGCATCAATAAGCTCCGCTGCAAAATCAAAAAAAATGGGTAAGTATCTAATATTTTTTTTGGTGAAATTAAGTTGATAATGACGATAAATAATCGGTAAACATAATACATATTACTTTTCACAGATCCTATGGACCAGTTAGATAATCAGTCATTTTTTAATGAAGAAGAAAACTCTAAATATCTCGGTAAGTACCTAAACACTTCAATTCTGTATTCGACATTAAGGCCCGCTTGCACCGCGAATCGCTAAACGCGTTTAACGCTATTAAAACAGCATTCTGTCTCTGTCATCTTTAAACGATTGATAGAAACAGAACGATGTTTTAAATGCATTCTACGTTAAACGCGTTTAGTGATTCGTAGTACAAGCGGGCCTTAAACTCTCAAAATTAAAGGATAAATAGGCCACAAAATGCCCGATCTAAGGCCCAGTTTCGTCTTAACGACCAGTGAAACTGGGTCTTAGATCGGACGTTTTGTGTGTCTATGTGATAAAAACTATTTGAATGTTTATTTAAATGAATGTTATATTATTTTGTAACAGGTGAACCACGAAAAAGAAGAAAGGAATATTCTGATGATGAAGATCAATCCCAATCATTGCTAGCACCTAAAAACCGTACCATCAACTCAATAAAATAAACACCCAAATTTTGAAAGAGGATTCAGAAAATAGTTCTGATAGTAACGAAAACAAATCAGGCGAAGATATCAGTGCTAAACCAGGAGAAGAAACTACTTCGAATGTCAAAAATGTGTTTTATGTATATTTGATAAGGACCTTGATAAAAGAAACTATTATTTTGGAAATTTGCTAATAGGTGAAGTACATTTTTTGCCGCCATGTATGCGCTTGAAGCATATATCAATATTTTCAAGTATATAGATGCTTTAAAACATCAACACCGAGAGAAATCAAACAAAATAAATATTTAATTTGTATAATGTGCCTGGAGGAACATGCGAAATATCAATGTAATCATTCGTACTGAAATTTTACCAATAAAAATAAATAAAGGAAAATAAGAGCGAAGTTTTATTTAAATTCAGGAATCTAGTAATCAGCTTAATGTGTGGACACCATTTTGCATGTTGTACTTAGTACCTACTTAGATGGATGTTCAGATACAAATGTAGATATACATTTTTTTTACGGTTAATTTGACATTTTTATAAATATTTGGAAAAAGAAAAATTAAATGCTTTTTCAATAAATCAGTTGTTTAATCAGTCTCCTCGTTATATTAATATAGGTACAATTTTAGGTGGCTTAATTAAAAATAGCACTTTGAAGTTTTATTGTTTTCATTGTAGTCAAAGTATGTGTAGATTAAATTCTTTCGCTTTCTACCCATGTTAAACACAAATTTAATAAAATTAACTGGTGATTAAATCCACTGCGAAGTCACGAATCGAATGAAAAGAAATAGCGTAAGTACTAAGTTCGTCTAGTACCGCGCCGCTTTGCGCGGCATCCTAACAAATAGTCACAAGTTGCAACGCGTTTGCCGACATGCCGCTCGTCGAATAAACCGGTTAATTTAGGTTAAAATAAAGTTCTTAAAACGTTCACGTTCTTAAGAAAAGTTCGGAGGAAAACCGAAATAAACCAGTATTAACCGATATATTTTAAACCGGTTCCGAGCCTTTGCTCCATGGGTTCCGTTAAGCTATCGGATGTGTGGGTGATCACTGTGATCAGTTATGAATTACATTACTGATCATTCTTATTATGTTCCAATAAATTTTGTTTAAATGTAAACTAATCTAGACAAACTCAATTAGGTACAATGTTGCGATTCTTTTATATAAGTTTGTACTGCCAGGCGTGAGACTCTTGCGCTCTCTTCAGTCTCCTTCATAAGTACCTATTCTTTAATTGAATGACAGACTATTGTTTAAATCTCAATTAATTTGAATACTATGGGATATATCGACACGACGAAGAAGGAGATTTAGTGAAGACACCTGTGACCGCCATGCTCCAAAAGGAATAAAACATTTCAAAGTTTGTACGGTGCGTCAATCAAAAAATAAAAACTAAGCTCAAAATCATGCCCGAGGCGAGTTTTAGTATTGAATCTCCACATTTGTTTGTTCCCAAAAATATTCCAACGAATACAACACGACAGTAAAGTCCTCATCTAGGGTTACCCATCGTCACTATAACGGCTACCCAATTAATACCAATACGGAACTTAATACCCCTCTCTAATAACCATTGAGCGCACCGACCCATCCACCCATCCACCCATCCTGCTGCTGGGTACAGATAATCTAAATGAAACATATAAACCAGATTTTCCGTTACACTACCCGGTCATATATCAGGCGGTATGAGTTGAGTCGATAAGAGAATCCTCAAGGGATGAGAGGGATATAAATCGCCCTCCCTTGCCCTCCCTCCCTCCGGTACTGTTGACCGCATAGCAGTTTTTGCGGGAAATCAGCGAAAAAGCCTAATGTACATTTTTAGCCAATAGTCGGCAAGAAATACGGATAATTAGCGGGTAACTTAGAAACTTGGGACTTGGGTACCGACAGAGGGTAATTTATGATATTGCTTGTAGAGAAAATTTGAAAATACGCGGTCCTTAAATACTAATTGGTGTTTAAGGATCTTGTTTATGATAATGAATGAACTCACAATGCTTCAGTGCTGGATTCTTACCTTTCTCTAATGAAGAAAAGTATTGAAGGTATCCTGGTTAAAACTGCGCAGAGATTTACAAATTAAAAAAATGTTTATTTGCAAGAAAATACATACAAAATTACAGGAAAGTACTTAAATTCTAAAAGTCACTGTATTCTGCCTGCAAGCAAGCGTACAAATTATTTACTTAAATCTATTAATGTAATTATATCATTCAATTAATATTATTATAATTAATATAAAATCAAATATTCATTTATAAACTCCATAAATTCCATAATGCTATAGAAACAACTATTTTGTAGCCACTCTGTCAATTTTTTTTTTAATAAAATACCATGCAACAATTTAATCATTTGGAATATTATTGTAAATCAGTATACACATATTAAACACATTGTTTTTATAAATATCTGTATGACTAGGTGGGTGATACAATAGGTTGTGAAACTTAGCCCTTTTTTGTCTTGATGGAACCTCACTACGTTGAACAATTCAGGAATTCACGGTGAACATGGTTCACTTTCTGGAATAACAGATTCGTTGGAGATTCAGACATATCAAGCTGTAATCTAATAACAACGATTATGTATCAAAAACTAAAATTCATTAAAATTCACCATGCCACTGGAGTCGCTGTTACTGTGGCACCTACTGGCGTCAAGAAATTCGGAAGTAAAAGAAGACTGCTTATTTTCCTTAAAGAATTAATTCTCCACAATAATTCCTAACACCCGTATCAAAGGACCACTTTTTACACTCTCATGACTAACTCCATCTTAAGTTAATCATCGAAGTTCTTAACACAGAACATTAGACAAAGCATGTCTCGGCTAGAACAAGACGAACTTAAATGAAAGCTACGGTAACGAGATAACCGCGGCTATTATAGACATTCGCCGACGGGCGGGCCCGGGCGGCGGGGCTAGTTGCGGGCAAACTTGCACATCGTGTAGGGTGTTCTACTGTATTTACTGTATCAGAGTTTGTCGGTGGCTTTGGTAATAGTTTGTGACTGGTTTTTTTGTTTGGTTGTCGGTAGTATTCTAGCTAAGAATAGGATCAGCTTTACTATCCGTTTTCTTATCCGTTACCGTAAGAAGCGAGAATTAGGAATTAGTTCTGCACTTATTTAGTATTTTCATCATACCAAAATATCCATTTGGACTGCCTAAGTGCAAACAAACAAGTAAGTACTGCTGTAGGTTCTGCCTACACCCATGAGAAAAAGGCAGCGGCAGTTTATGTTTAAAGTTACCTATGTGTGTAGGTATACGTATATACGCTTTATATGCATTAACTGTAGCTCATAAGTTCTTTCTGTGCCTTTCATGCTTAATTCCAAGTAAGTATTGAACTTCAGATTCAGGTTCTCAGAATAGTGTAGAATCACTGAACCGTTGCTAAGGAGACAAAAAGTTCCTTTTTATCTAATCAACACTCCAAGTTCCAATTACTTAGGCTAAAATAATTATGGTCTGTCAATGAAACAGCAGTATTCATAAATATACTCTGTTTTTCCACAGGACTGCGTTCGCAAACGGTGTGCTAAGAGTTTTCGCTTAAGCCAAATTGCGCGGCCTACGACATGCCTCCATTTGCAAATTAGACATTTGCACTGTTCCTAAATACACACAAGCGAAATACAACCTTGGGAACCCCAAAATAAGGTGCCTAATCATGGTTGGTGTGAATGAAAAGTTTTTGGCGTTCTCGCAAATGATATTAACGGACACTTAAGTTTTTTATTTGAAAGTTAAAAGAGTTATGAGTTTAAGTAATGAAATTATTGGAACGAAGATCTCTTTGGAGTTGGATGTCTGCTAGAGAAGGCTAACCTTCACGTTGAATAATTCAATATGATCTTCCAGAAAATTAGAAGCAATTTAAACAGACACGATTGTCTGTTGTAGAGTTATATTTGAAAGAAATTCCCTTTTTGTATCTGTTGAACACGATCAGGTTAGGTTTATAAGCTGCAACACGTAAAGTATATTTTTAATTGGTTTCTGCTTATAATATGAGTAGTTTAAATTGTACGGATTCCAGATTACTTACGTTATTTGAATAGTTCTAAGAGTAGAAAGAGAGTGTAACTTGTAACTTGTATTTTAGAAGTATCATCGTGGTGAAAAGATGAGTCAGGTAGACTCTGCGTTACCGAGTGCTAGCTGTCCAGGGTGCGCCGGGCGTTTGGAGTGCTGTACGATTTAGATTAACGCCACTCTGGGAGGCTCCTTTTGAAAATACTGTCTGATTAACTATTAATAAAACAAAAACCCTTCAGGAAGCCACACCTTATCAATCCAAATAATTTATAATAGAAACCATTCACAAGAGCAACAGTGTTTGTGGAACAAGTCACTGAAGACGTCTCAGTTTAAACTGAAGGCAAATATTTATTTAGCCAATGCAAATGCTGGGACGCTGCAGCCGACGCCGGCTGCCGGCACTAGCAGGCAATAAATTCTAAAGACAAGATTAAACTTGTCATGGGACCCCATTTACTTAACGCAAATTTATGCAAATACCGACTCGTCTCGTTGAGACCTCTGCAAATCGCCGAGATGTTTTTGTTTCGGTGCGATAAGGGCCCTGAATAGTTCAGTAAATAGTTGATAAATTGTGCCATCGATCAGCGAAGTGGCTCGCTTTGTCAATGCGCCTGTCGCCTCTCTAACACCCCGCCATGTTGGTTCGGGCACATAAGAACGCCTCGTATGTACTGATACGTTGGGCTTTGATATCAAAGGAAATGCGGTAAAGGCTCAGTAAACAAAGCCTACAATGTGTGGAGGCGTTTGTTTATATTATTCGTAACGAGTTCTTGATGGTGTGTATTCAAATGAAGAAATAAATTACACTCGAGAATAGCTATAGTTGTTTAGCTTTGAGTATTGCATAGTCTCATGTTACACTTACAACTGAGTTTCTATCCGATCGTCATTTAAGTGTACAAGTATTCCGGCTCGAACTAAGACATTGCTTTGGTAAAGTTCATTTCCATTATCAGCGTCTCGTAGCAGCAGTACAGAACACAGCAAAGAGCATCCGAAAGCTTCATTTCACAGTTATCTCAGCAAAAACCTCCCCAGACATGCAACAAGAAAACTCCAAACGGAATTTAAACTGAAATAAGAAAATAATTTCCGCGCAACGTCTGGTATCGCCGTTTACGTAAAAACATAAAATGTCCGCCCCTGGATTATTAGCAGGAAACATTTGCTTCTAATGAGCATTACTTCTTATAACCTCGGCAAGAAGCTTTATTTCGCATTTGTCTTATCACTGTTCCCGCGTTACATCCTTGTTTTTCCTGCATTGTCTCACATAGATTTATGGTTCTCCGCAAAGATTAAAACGTTCCTCTTCCTTCTTCGCTAAAAAGAGTTTTTTAAGAGAGTGCCGCTATTATTTGAACTAATACATCAATGTAACGATTAAACACCTCCCCGTGTATATTGAGATCTGTTTCATTAATCACGTCAATGTAGGTGCTTAGCGCGTGTTCATCTATCAGAGTAAAAGAATCTCTAATTCTTTCGGCACAAGGTTCATTATCAGGCGGTGGTGTGTGGTCATGTAGTACAGAATGTAGTGTTTAGCGGGATCAAGTTGATTGATAGGCACTGGTCAGGTCAGAGATCATTGCTCCTCCAGTCCTCCACTAATTCGTTTGTGTCGATTATTATGATGGATCGTTCTGTTCACTACTTTTGTCACTATTACACTCTTATATTTCTTTATGACTTGGAATAATAAATACAGTCTACTGACTTCTACCGACGGTAATTTATTAATCATTTAGGTACATAGCCAACACTTGTCATCTTCTTCATATCAAGAGGAAACTGTTCAAAGACTAAGTCGATATATGTAGTATTTACTCAAACCAAACAAACGATAAGTAAGGTTTAAATTACCCGAAACTTATAGTAAACTCTGAGGTTTAATGGAATTTACAGTAAGTAGGAAGTCTTTAAAACCCACGACTGACCGCCAAGTTAAGAACGCTGAACTGGGCCAAGTTAAAGGCGGCTTAGTGGTGCTTTCTATTGTGAGAGATGTAGATAATTAATGTGTTTGCGGAAATAATTAATGAAGCAGTGAATGTCCTCTACGTAAGTAGAGAGAAGATATTGTGAAATTGATTACAGTAAGCGATTCTGCGGACATGTAGAGTACCGATCCATTTGAGATTGTGTTTTCCCGTAGACAGGACATGGAAAAACTTTCTAAAGCATTCCTCCTATTCTCTATTTTACAAGATACCTAGTTTGACGATAGGATTTTTGAAACAAAACTCAATCCTGGGCCTCATGGGTTGCACCAGCGAGTCGGTACAATCTCAATTGTATCCTGGCTTAACCCGCGATCTCTAAACTGAAAACTAACAATGTCGAGCGCCGGCCAACTTCGCGAGCTGCCGTATCTTTGAAAATGTGAAAACTTCACTAAACTACCGATTTATTTTTCGACTGACGATTGTTTTAGTGTTTCTTGAGAGGAACTGCTAAAGCACATTTTGATACTACGCTCAATATTTCAAAACTAAGTTTTGTTTCACACAAAATTGTTGTGCTGGTACATTTTTAAAATTATTGAGTAAACAATCTTACTTATAAATCATGTCTGCTCTGAATATAATTAAGAACGCTTGGGGCTATATTTCTGTAATTAAAGAGTGAAAGATTTCTTAGAAGATTTTTATTTAAATAATATTTTTTGATACTGATATTTGTAATTACGTCATGAACTTCAAAGCTACCAAAAAACTCTACCAGACAGAAGAAAATAATTTCTGTGAGAGCTGAAAGTTTTACCTCGCTCGGTCCTTAAGGTCAGGACGATGTCGTGGGCATGTGTGTGTATGCTGTGTGTGTGAGTGAGTGGTGCGCTCTCCCAGGTCCATCAGCTGCTAAGTGGCTAACGAAATAAACTGTCACTTCTACATTCGTTCACGTGTACAATGTGATAGGGCTGCTGTTTCAACAGCTATCGTTATCTGTTGGCCAATTTGTTGCTCTGTTGACCCAGTAACATAACTACTTTATACTGATAATGTCTAGGGGCCTGCCACTTCTAAAAGAACGACAACGAGTTTCAGCCCCAGAAGTTTTCTCAGCTAATTTCTATATGAACCCATATGTATCACTGATCGGTTTCCTTCACTTGTTTTCGTTTGATAGTTTCCTTGATTAGATAGTTTCACTGATTGCACATAAGATGCGGATAAGACAGTTTCAGCAATCCGATAGTTTCCAGACTCTACTATACCGTCAAAATACACGTGAAAAATATCATGGATCCATTAACATTACGAGGTGGTCATTAACTCATACGCTATTGTTTACACAATCTTCATTCCAAACCCAAACGCCAAGTAACCCCTGACGGAGAGAAACCTCCCGACGGAATCCAAACATTGCATTTCATTACGATAGCAAACACTGATGTTACAGTTTGCCGAGGTAAAAATATGAATGTCTGTGGCAACACCGACCCTCGTCTACTTCTTTCATAAAACCACGAGACTTAGATTAGTCTAAGATATTATCCGAATGGGTTCGTCGACCTTCGTCTGTCTAAGTCAGATCCCTCAGAATGGATCTTAATCCCCTCGCGTCTAAGTGTAATGAGCGTTTACAAAAAATCGCACTTCTCCCCATTTGGATTAAGATAGCGAATGCAAAGTGTTAGTGCAGAAGTTTGTGCGGAAAGATTGGTTCAGTAGCCGAACTTGTTATAGTCTTTCAGGAAAGGGGAAGCACTTGGCTTGTTATGGTAATTGTATTGCCGTCTTTTTGTAAAGTGAACATATTACTAGCTACTACCTTGTAGTTAGTGTATTGGCTGAGAACAAAGCGACAATGTTTACAGGGTGGAAGGGACACCGAAGCTAAAACGGTTACCACTTATTCAGAACATCATTCTGAACTCCGTAGAAATTAATAGAATTTTTTCATAGGTTATTAAAAACTTTAACTGTAACTCAAAAAATGTTCCTTTTTATATTAAAAAAAATCCAATGCTAATCAAAAATACTAATGGGCACAGCAAAATAGTAACTACAAAATATTATTATTTTAGCAACAATTTGAGTTCGTGATGCATCGCTATTAATTGACAAGCAGAGCTTTTTTATGAACGCATATCTAATAATAACTAGCGCACAATAAACATTTTTTTAAAACAAAGCTTCTATTTTTTTAACGCATAATATGGCATATTATTTAAGTGAAACCGAGTCCCCGTAGCCTTCTTTCCGTAGGGCTCTTTTTTCTGTCTGCAGGGTTTAAAGTAACCTAACACGAAGTGTATGACGGGGTATTAGTTCGCTCACTCGACTCTGCCATCCCCTTCGAACCTAACCTGTCCGAGTCGGGGTGCCACAAGACCCGAGCTCGCTTCGCTCGCTCTTGCATCCTATATTGTCCTTGCTACAACGCCTTTTTTATGATGAAAACATGTTTTGTTGTGACAAAAATATTTTGTTATATGTGTGAGTATTACGTTTATACACTCTGGCAAATTTGATGTGCAATCAGTAATTTTGATGTAAAAATATTTCATTGATGTAAATAAATTGACGGGTAATAAGTTTTGTGATGTGCATTTAAAGTCATTAAAAATAGGCAGCTTATTCCTACAAAACTGCAATACACGTTCAAAATGTATGGAACTCCTGATTAAAAAAAAAAATAAACGATGTAAAACTACTGAGTAGGGGGGTTCAAAATGATGTACTGAATACGTGGTAACCGTTTTAGCGTCGGTGTCCCTTTCACCCGTATACAGGGTGTCACAATTTCTGTCATTAATGTTAAAATTAATCTCATTTTTCCGCCCATTCTCTTGAAAAAGTCTTATCTGCAATTAAATAATGTACAAATACCAAAACAATTGCTGCTACATCACAGATGAACATTGATATGGAAAAGACAAAAGAACGGCTATCTCTAGTTGTATTCAGCTTAGATGTTAATAAAAACCTGTCTTACTGTGTTCTTAATTTTCTTTCGAAACCTGTTCAGAATCATAAACATTTCATTAGATCTCCGTGGCTTCGGTGGCCTTCCTTATGTCTTTAATTGGGGGGTGAAAATTACTTCCGATCTCCTCAGTCCGGTTTCCAAAGATAAAGTAAATACCGCTGAAGAAAATATTACAGGTCGTTTATTCCTGTAAATATTCTTCTCTTCCAAAGAAGTAACACTTCTGAAGTGCTTCAGGACCTAACTTGCTTTAAGCTATACTGCATTGCTAGGGTTAGTTCGTAGTTCCGACGGGCTTCGATCAGATCGTCTAGTCACCGGCCCGCGGCGTACCGGGACGATGCGGGGACGAGACGAGGCGGCCACAGGCGGGGACGCGACCTCCAAGCGTTACAACCGAATTAATATTATTTTAATGTCGCTTCCTGCCTCATAATTTATTCTTATCTCCAGTTTTAAACCATTCATTCTTTAAAGAAACTGGAAACACTTTTATGAATTTTTTACCGTGTTCTGTCTGAAAATTATGTACGTATGAATAATGTACTCTGTATACGATTTATTGGCGAATAAATTCTCTTTATGGCGCCAAAAGGTTTTATTAAGAGAGAAAATAAATCTTCGGTGTATTGTTAATAAGATTTCTAAAATATTATCTTCAGATGGAATGTTCGCTATCTAACGTACTTATCTTTTTCTCGTTTTATTTTCGTGTACAAAAGTGGAACATTTTCGCCTAACAGCAACACAGTTCGAAGCCAATTTTCCTTATAACATGTGTTAGATGATATTCTTTTGATAAATGCCTTATTTTCTGTACCATGTGGCACGCGGCTGTTAAGGCCTAGCTTATTTGTCTCCGCAGTGACCTTGGGCATGAGGGAACATTTGACATAAATTAGAATAATTGTTGATGCCAGATGGAGCGAACAAAAATACAAATTCACGTTTTTTTTTTGTTTAAATAAATTGTTGGACAGCCCTAGCTAGTACTTAAGAGATGTTTCCTATGCCGAAACATTTTCCGTTCGGCGGGATTGTGGGAAGTAGCGAGGGGACTTCACTTCCCAAATCACCATTTACCAATATTATTTTACTCTCTAATCAATAGATTCTTTTTGAAAGGTCAGACTACACTGGTGATTAAGTGAACTAGTTTCGGAAACAGAAGTAGAATTTTGTTTTTGAATTAACTTTTAACTTCATTACCGCCTTCATTAGAGTTTTGAACTTTGACTGCCGAGTAAAAGCCTTTTCTGTTAGGAAATCCATTATGTAATTATAACTGTAATGTAACTGGACATTGAAAAGACTTTTAATGGAAATGAATGATTGGCCTCATTTCTTTTCCTGTTGTCAAAAACACTTCCTAAACAAAAATACCCAGACAGACCTGTAAACAGCACATAGGTCCTCTCTAAAGGAACAGACTCAAATTAAAAACATATATGGCAGCAAAACTGGTTGCTCTGGTTCGAAATGTATCGCTCGTGCCTCATTAGGTAGTTAAATAAGTAAATAAACCTAATATTTACTCGTTGTAAAAGTCTTAAGTTGGACAAATTGTAAACCATCTTCATCCAAGCATGTGTGGCGTGTTTTCGCAAGGCGTCGAGTGAGCCGGCTCATTAGGGCCCGCTTTGATCGCGGCTCGCAGCCCGCGGCGCCCTAATGCACTACTTGTGTTTTCTTAAAAACCACTTCCACACACATTTATACGTGTAATAGTCGACTTATTTTCATCTGGTCAAAGAGTTGAATAAATATACGTAATACTAATTTAATTTTGTTTAGAGAAACAGCGCAATTTTGGTTTAATTTTATGATGGCAAGAAAATATTTCTTAGACAGAGTTTATTTAGTGCAGCATACATCTATCTAGACTGAATGAAAATAATATCCAGCAGAACGCATCAATGGGGCAGGTTGGTGAGATAGGTCTAAGCGCTATTGCTGTTATAGTTCCTATTTCAGGAATTTCCCAGAAGCAGTCTGGATTTGTGCCTTGTTGACGGCAATAAGCTCGACCCTAATAGCACATAGGTCTCAAACATAACTTGCAAAATGTGGGTGTACCAGTAGATACACTGCTATCTGACTATCCGGGGCTTATGGATTTGTTGTTATGTTAAGGAAAATCTAGTAGCTATCAAAGGTTTGCTAATATTTATGGTATTTGTGGCCTAAAACAGGATATTTCTTGGCACACACTAAAACTGCACACGTGGATATCCAAGTCGCATTATCTGTGTGTGTGTAGTATTAAGACGTGAGTTAAGGATGAGAATTCAATTAAGTAATGAAATAACTTTTAAGTTTCTGCTTCACAATTTTATCTTAAGTAGAAAGTTAAGTAGTAGTGCTGCTTCTATCCAATTATCTGGCAAAGATTCAGGGTATCTGTGTAAGTACTAGAGTTAACTGAAAAGAGAGAAAAGCAGTATTAACTTAGAAATAAAATGTTTCTAGCTAGTTAGTTGTAGTAACTACATTTTCATTGGCTTGGATTTTTCTGTCTAGCCGTAGAAAAAAGTCTGTCTTTAAAACAAATGAGTGTAGTTGGATCTTTTGGATCTATTGGAACTAACTTCACCTCCTTTTTTCTTTAATAAAATTACATGCAACAATATCATTCAAACGCCAAAAGACCCTTGTAGCCCTGTATTTGGTTAAAGTCAGAATATTACGGCAGTGATTTTAAAGCGTAGTTTCATTGACGGGCTGGCGGGCTGGCGGGTTGGCGGGCCCGCCGTGCGCCAGACACGGTAATGTCACGGCAAATATTTGTGTAACCCGACAACCGAGCACCGTGCAAGCAGGGTGCAGTCACAGTGTATGCTAAGTGAATCAAGTCTGCGCAGGTTATTTGTATTTGGTTCGTTTTTGTGTTGAAATAATAAATGTTTAAGCAAATTACCCGAACCATGAGGCGTGTTGTTTAGAAAATGAACATTTTTGAGGTTCGGTGAAACCGGTACGGACGAATTGCGGGAGCGACTCCTCCGTACACGGACACCTCCATGAAAATACTACTGAAGTATCTGCCAGTGTCCGGTATCAGCATTTGGTCCATAATAAGTCCGTACCAATTTTATTGATCCTTCAAAGGCTTGTCATGGATTTATATATAAAAAATATTGGGTACCGACTACCGACGGCTATCAATTCTTGCAGAAAACGTTTTCTTTTGCATCGGCGCGTTTGTTTTAAATTCCAGATAAACTTTTGTAAACGTTCTAGAACACCGTAAATGAGAACCAATCACCAAATACCAGCAAAACATTTGCAAATCAATTCCTTTACAAATTCAGTTAACTCAAACCCTTTGAATTAACTTCACGTGTGACTAAACACAAACACGGCTCACCTCCACAGGTATGGCGAAGTTTTATCTCTCCTGCCGTCTGTGAACACGTCTGTCTGTCATGTCAATTGAACGAGTGCAAACATGTCGAAACAAAGTATATATTATGTACCGAAGGTTCTCTCTGTACAACGAGCGGGAATACACGCATATCTATAAACTCGCGTTTACGAACAGCAATTGATCTCTAAACCGACTACGAAGTCAAGTGAACCGCTGCAGGCACCACTTATTCCGGTGGGGGTATACTGAGGAAACAAGGTGTGACTGCGGAGCCACACAAATGATGATCCAGTTCCTGTCCTCTTCTTTTAGCAACCCCACTTACACTTTGAGGGATCTGTCTTATGCCACTGATAACGCTGTCGATGTAGCAGAATTTTTGTGGAAATTAAATTAACTGAAATAAACGAATCGACGAAGGAGAAGATACCCGTACATACGTAAGTAATTGTGTACATGCGCCTATTTCCTCTTGTTCTACGGAGCCGAACTTCTGTAACCATCTGTTTCGTGACACCACGACCCAGACGCGTAGATTACGCAAACTCACGAGCCTTCATCAACTGCATCAACCCCCTAATTAACCCTCTACCCCCCCTCTTCTCCTGTTCCCCTAACACCCCATAGATCATTAACGATCTGTATATTTACACAATGTGGATGTTACAGTTTACACCTATCAGCATAGATGAGATGTGAGGCTGAAATGTCGTAAGTCTCGTTAATTATGTTTCACAATTTGAACCCTCCAGGTGTATCATATGGAGAAGTCTATTGTTTAATTTTGGTTATAATTATATCATTGTTTATGTTTGTTGCCAGAGTATTTGATTTAGCAATTGACTGTAATGTGTTTTCAAATTGACTCAATTTTACGAACAATCATACAAATGGTTTTCAACTATTGTCTCGTTAGTTTATTTTTTTCAACAATTTTGACAATATCACAATCACCGTCGTCTTTAACAAATTGCACGACACGACTAATAGTTATAATTACATCTTAAGCATTGTTGTTTCTTGAGTCATCATTGGCTCTTAAGATAAAGTCTTTTTTTTTAAAGTTATGTTTTCTTATTATAACACAGTTTACGTGTAACCCGTCCATGCTAATTGTATGAAAGCAAAAGGGAACACAAGTAGACGATGACCTGAGTTAAGACATATGATACATTTACAGACCCCTTGCTTTCAGAGACGATCTGTTTAAAATTATTTCACCAAAACGTATGTGGTATTAATAATAAAAAACTTGAGCTTGAATCTTATTTTGAAACTTTTTGTAAAAACTTGGACTATGTTTGTATAACGGAACATTTTTTGAATGATAAATCTATTAATTTATTTCAATTATGCAATTATAACTTAGTATCCTATAACACAAGGACAAAGAAAAAAAGAGGTGGTAGTCTTATTTTAGCGTATATGAATAGAGAATGTGAAAATATTGATGCAATACAGAAGTTATATAGATCTGAAAGTTTTGAGGTTTGTGGTGTAAAGGATCTTGAGACAGGATTAAATATTTGTTGTTGTTACAGAAGTCCAAATGACAAAAATTTTGACAGTTTCATAAGGAGCCTAGAAAAATTGTTAGAACATTTTATTGACAGGAAGTGCGTTATATGTGGCGATTTTAATGTTGACATACTTGCGGAAAGTAAAAAATCTTTAGAGTTTATAAGTATATTAACGTCGTACAATTTTAGACACCTTATAAATACTCCAACTTTTATTCGAAACAAATCATACTCTTGCATTGATAATGTATTGACTAATCTTTCCGACGATGATATAGAGCAGTCTTTGGTAGATCATAATGGTTTAGCAGATGGCCATGGCGGCCTTCTTTGTAATATAATTCTTGATAAGATTGATAAAAAGACTAATGAATCTGAACATACCATATTGATTAATAAAAGAACATTCAACACAAAAAATAATGCTGCATTTAAAAAGTGCTTTCAAAATACTAATGATAATATCGTAGGCATCAATACATTTCTCAATTATTTTAATAAAACATTTCGTGCGTGTTACCCAAAGAAAACCAGTAAAGTAAAACTGAGGAACAATAATCAAATAAAGTGGATCACCAAGGGAATTAAGGTGTCTAGCAAAATGAAAAGAATATTATGTTCGGGCACCACCATTAATACTAGTGTTTATAATTATAAAATGAATTACGTAAGGATCTATAGAAGAGTTTTAAAGCACGCACGAAAGTTAGCCATATCATGTCATCTCAACAAAGCCAAAAATATATTAAAGGAGACATGGAAAATTGTAAATGATCAGACAAAGAGAAAGCAAAACAAAGTTCGAAGAAAACTTGTTCTAAACATTGACAACAAGGTGGTTACAGATCCGCAAGAAATAGCAGATACTTTTGTTGATATATTTGTGTATAAATCATCACTTTTAAAAACAGAAGAAGAAAGAGCGATGTCCTTCCTAAGAAACTCAACATTGAGAGTAGAAAGTGAGATGACATTCAATATGACGACACCACAGGAAATAACAAAAATTGTACGTAAGATGACAAACAAAGCGTCTTGTGGACACGATGACGTGCCAATATCGGTGATCAAGGATAATATAGACATATTAGCGTATCCCCTATCTGAGTTCATTAATAAATGTATTGAAAAGTCTGTTTTTCCTGAACAACTTAAATTGGCCAAGGTGGTTCCGCTACATAAAAAGGGTACAAGAACGGATCCCAAAAACTACCGGCCAATATCCTTATTACCAATTTTATCAAAAATTTTTGAGAAAATATTGAAAACTAGATTAGTGACCCACTTACATTTAAATAGGATAATTAACTTTAGACAATTTGGATACCAAAAGGGGATAGGCACCTCAGATGCGATAGATAATCTTGTAAATGACATTATTAGTAAATTGAATAATAAAATGAAGGTAGCTGGCTTATTTATTGATTTAAGTTCTGCGTTTGATACAGTAGATCATGAGCTACTTCTGGCTAAACTAGAGCATTATGGCATTAGAGGAAAAGCGTTACAACTTTTGACATCTTATTTAAAAAACCGTAGAATGTACGTAGAAATAAAAGACATTAACTCAAACAATTGTGACGTAAAGTGTGTGAATGAAGTGATATATAAGTCTAAAATGACCAACATAAGCCGCGGTGTGCCTCAAGGCTCAATCTTAGGACCAATATTATATTTAATTTTTACAAATGATTTACTAAATTTTATGAATAATACCCAACCCGACGCAGGACTTATAATGTTTGCAGATGATACGAACGCCATAATCGGGTCGTCAAATTTAAATGAGTTGACAGAAAATGTAAATAAGTGTTTAGGGAATCTTTCTGTTTGGTTTACAGCAAATAATTTAATAATAAACCCAAATAAAACCAATGTTATGTTGTTTAAAACAACGTCACGTAACAAAGATAGCATAGATGTCAAGCTCAAAAAGGAAAATATTGGACTGGTGAACGAAGTAAAATTTTTAGGAGTTTTTATAGATTCCCTATTAAATTGGAAAAAAGAGCTCACTGCCATTGATTCCTCAATATCTTCAGCTTGTTACGCGCTAAGAAGCCTCAGGGACGATATTGATTTAAAGCAGCTAAAATCTGTATATTATGCATTAGTAGAATCCAGATTACGATACAGCATTATGTTTTGGGGGAGCAGTTACGGGTATAATTGCCAAAGAGCATTCATACTACAGAAACGTGCGTTAAGAACGATTGTCAGAATCCCACAACAAGAGTCATGTAAAGAATATTTTAAAAAATTAGCTATTTTGACGGTACCAAGTTTATATGTTTTAGTAATACTCAGCCACTTTGCGAAATACATACACCAGCACGAATCACAAGAAGAACGTGAACTTAGAGAGAAAACTAGAAGAAACGTTATAAAAAATAAAATTGCACCGAAACTTAATATTACTAAACATTGCTCTAAATACCAAGCAGTAGAATTATTTAATAAGTTGCCTACTGACCTACGATCATTGATTTACAAAGGTACTCTATTCAAAGCCAAACTTAAAGCGTTCCTGTTGAATAAATGTTTATATTCTTTAACTGAATTGGTGACAAATGATGGTGAATAGTTTTTATATTTAGTAATTTACCTTTTGACATTAAATATTTATTCAAGACATTATTCGATTTTTTACATTTTAGAGAATAGATTAATAAGTATTTGACATAATAATATTTACAATAATTTATATAATTACTATTTACATTCTATTGACACAATATTTATCATTTATGTTATTTTAGATTTTAAATTGAGTAGACTTTACTGTTTTTTCATATTCATAATTTGTTGTTATAGCTATAAAATATTAATTAATGTACAAACCAATTCAAACACAATGCGAATTGTTATATGAATAAATAAATAAATAATAATAAATTTTTGTCACTGTAGTAGGTTCTGTTGGCATACTTTCCGAACTTTAAGCGAGCGAAGACGGGGGCAAAAGCTTGTCTTAAATAATTCAAATGAAATGGCGCTGATCCTCGCCCTCCCCGGAGCACTTGAAAGCCCTCTATTTCTGTCTCTCCCCGAGCTGTCGTTATTTACACGCCCAGATTAACTAGATTGATGGAATAGTTTAAAGAAACGTTTAATCTTTGACTTTTTTAACTAAATTCCGAGGTTTTTACGGATTTACTTTGATTTTGTTTCAAAGGGACGTTCGTTAGAGAGTTTCGGAAATAGTAAGCTGCTGCTTGAGTGTTGAAAGTGTCTTCAACGATGCGTTTGAAATTCAGTAAATAAGCCTTTGGAATTTTGTTTATTGCAGTTATTAGTGTCACTGAGTATTTATTTTAGCGTAATAAAATTGACCCAAATATCACGGCCTAAAATATTTTAAGAAACCAATTTAATAACATCATCAATCCACCTGAAATCCTCGGATGGTTAAGCAGAGGTGTACCTAATAGTACACCCGCAGTGTGCCAGTTATGTTTAAGTACCATGTAATAGGGGGCGAGCCTACTGCCATCAGCTGGGCACAAATCCAGACCCCGTGGCTTCTACTGAGAAATTTCTGATGGAAAAACCCAATAACACTACCCAACCCTGAAAACGAACCCAGTACCTCATGCTCAGAAGTCGCGCATGCGACCACTAGACAACGAAGCAGTTTGTGAGATACGAATATCAACAATAGTAATAAAGTGTCTTTTTTTGACAAATTTATTTCTGTGTCTGAAGTAAGAAAAGAAAGTGATACTATGTATATTTACTGAATAATGATAAGAATTCCCAGAAGCACAATTTTCTACACAGTAATGGAAGAGCCTAAAATAAATTCCGGTTTAATTTGTTTGGTAGCGACACATACTATCGTCACAACATGGCGAAGTACAGAAAGTTCACCGACAACAAGAGAAGCCATTTTCACGTTATTAGATTATGTCTGAAAAAAGGTGCTTGATTGAAAGAAAAACCCGAAGACCGAACTCCGTAGAATTCGGTAGATTATAATCTACCTATAGGTACCTATCAAACACTTATTGTGAACAGTGTGATAAATATATGAAGCGTTAAAACAATAACTAAACAATAATTATGATAAGGAACTTTCGATAATGATGACCTGCTACGAAGTACTACATTTTTCAAAACTTCTCTGACCTGAGCGAACCATTTTGTTTGTATGTACAATTGAGGTTTTGCTCACCGCATTCAATCCTGGATATTTTTTTGCTGTAGAAGCAGTTGCAGTTTTTAATAGCTAGTTAGATCCTGGCAGAAGAGAAAAAAAAAGCTAGTTAGAAAGATGATGATGAAGATGCTCTATTTAAAAAAAAAATGGTTCTTCTGCAACTCTCCACCACGTATTAGTATCGCAGTGCGGACGCAACGACAATGAGTGTAGGTTGCACGGCTCCAATAATTCGGGTGCGACCGTTCTAACGGGCGACTACCGGAGCGCCGGCTGACTCCCGGACGTCCGAGCGGACGACCGGTGGGGCATCCACGTACTCTGTGCACGGGGATGAACGGGGACTGGAAGAGATGACTTTGTTAATGTACAAGTGGCACCGGGGACTAGAAAGTTCTGTGGAAATGTATGGTCATGGTATGGGCATGTGAAGCGGAATGTGGGAAATGTGGTCAGAATCGTTTTAAGGTAGGTAAGATAGGCTGTGTTAAAGATGTATTTATGGGTGACGACTAATAGAGAAATAAGGAAGAAAAAGACATACTGCATCGACTATGAAATGGATTGATAAACAAAGGCAAGAGAATGAAAACTATGATGTTTTGCCTTTAGTGATCAAATCAATCATAAGTATAAGTAGACGTTTAGTAGCAGCCACGGAGTCTGGATTTGTGCCTAGTATACAATAGGCTCGCCCCCTGTAGCATGGTGCTTTAACATCATTGGCGAAATGTGGGTGTACAGATAGATATACCTCTGCCCAACCCTTCTGGGATTACAGGCGTTAATGATGTTATGTTTATTAAGAGGCATAAGTTGCACAATCCTATATCCTAGATTGCCATTGTCACTTCCATTTCACCAATATCTGGTACATCCTGCACTGTGTACGCGAGAATATCTGACAAAAGGGCCCGAATTACCAACGGATTAAATTATCGTGAAAGGGTGTTGAGTTATGGCCGGCTTCACGGAAACTCGTTTAGGGGGTGAATGGGATGTACTTGTAAATACACTGCCATGTATTATGTACTGTTATTACTTGTGCAAGAGGGTTTTATATTATGAGAGGAAGCTGGAGGAGTCTCGAAGATATTGTTTGGGGATTGAGAGGTAATTAACAATCCGGGTACTACTCCAAATCATTTGGGGACCACATGCTTGTTATTGTATTTTGACTGTAATGTCATCTTCAAATCCTCTCAAATTATGCCGATAGCTCATTTGCAGTACATTTCATATCAATAGATTTAAACTATTTTGTCCACACATCAACAATATCGTTGGCGACGAGTGTTATAATAGCAAATAGAATAGTGTAAAAAAAGAGTGAGAAAGAACATTCGAGAAAGCACGTTAGGTATTACCGTGTTTTTGTGTTTCGATTTCGAGTGTTTTCTGTTGTTATTAGTTTTGAAGGGAAGTAAGTACAATTTCGTTTAAGAAAAGTTTCGTCACAGGTGCGCTTACACCACCTATTTATAAAAAATACCGGGCATTTGATTGTTATTGTAATTTCGACTGTACGCCGAGGGCGAAAAGTACCAAAGTTATAGTTTAAATTACCGAATACGACTCCACTCGTCAGGTACAAATATGGAGCATGAGTTACGTGTACTCGTATTTGGTATTGTAAACTAGTTAATCCAGTCATTTCATTATATCGCCTCAATTCAATATCAAACCTCATAAAATAGCTCGTTACACAATACAACCGTTCCTTCACTTTCTGTATCACCGCCTGTTGCAAGCGTAGAATATAATACTTTTCCCAGTTATAATTTCCCACAACTGTCAGCGGAGCGCAGGCATACATTCGATTATGATATCGGTATCGGTCTCGGTATCGGTATCGATAGGATACGGCACGACTGTCGCTGTGGCTCACTCCATACATTTTGTACCAGCATGCTTCCTGTTCACGGGCCGCCTAGTTCCGTGTCGGTTACATATTGAAGTTGTCGACTTGATGTTAATTTTACTATGTTTCCTACAAATCTGAATATTGCTTCTTGTTTTCTATAAATTCAATACATAACTTTTGACGCAAAATCGTAAAGTTTTAGTACTTCATAACTACATTCTAACAGGTCCACTCTGTTATTAACTGCATGTTAGATAACTAAGAAGACCTTTAGGATAGCTTTGCTAAAGTCACATGACCTTACAGCAACATTATCGAGCTTTGGTGAAGATTCGCATTGACGTGATAATTATAGTCAACGGATTTGTTGCAGGTAATATTGCGTACATTTCTAATGTTGTATTGATTTTAATGGCCAACTGTTGACCCCAAAAATTAAAAGATGATTACATAACTACAAGATTACAGGAACGTAAATGCGGAAGTCCTTATGTCGAAACAGAATGTGTACGCCCACTTAATAATAAGTCCAATCTTTCCATATCAGACGAATTTCATCACTAGAACCAAGCAGTTAAACCCAATTGTGTCGGTCATTAAGCTAGTATGCCAGACGAACACAATCTCCACAATAGTGGACTTCCTCCACGGATGGTTCCCGGAAACCCGTCGACAGTTTACTCCACTATTTTTGTAATGGACTCTGTCCATTAGCAATAAATCGCTGGACGCATGTGTGGGTGCGTCTAGACATCTCATCCTTTGTCTGCGAGATGTCTTAGAACGTACCAGGACTTAATGAATGGCCAGAGTAAATATTGCGTTGATGCAAATGTATGGTCGTGCTGAGTTGTTTATAGAACTGTTGTTGTCAGTTTTTGCTGTAACCGAATGGATTGGCAAATGGCAGTAATTTATATTCTGGTTGAAGTCTTGTTTGTGTTTCTGGGGATCTGGCTTTCTTCTGCATTACATTTTCATGAACATGTAGGTACTAAATTACCCCACAACATTACCTCAACAGAGTAGGATGATGTATTCATTCGCATCCTTTTCATAAGCCGATCCCTACTTAAACGAAATAGCCTAGGCAGAATGATAGAGTGTTGAACGACGTTACTTAATTATTTTCGTTCTTGGATCAAATCGACCATAATATAAGTCATAAAGTTACCTTTGTCTTCAGTTTCTTGCTTTCCAACGGAAAATATACTACATATTTTCATCTACAGACATAACCATTGAAGAATGTTACTCATTATCTCCCTCATAAGTCTCATCTGTTTCATTAGCTAAACTATCCTCACGCCTATTATCTGAAATGTGTCGATTGACAGCTCTTCTATTACCTCTTTGTAGTCGTAATATCTCACTTTATCTAACGTTAGTCCGGCGATGATAATTACACATTGTTTGTGCAATATGTTTCTGATTTCTATACCTTTTTCTTTCAGAGACATCGTATTAAGTAACCCAGTATCTGATATAAGATTAGTAAGAGTATTATGTGCCATATCAAAGAGATAACCGTAAATGTTACTTATCTATTTACTTCTAATGGCAAAATATTATTTGAGAATCAATAGCATTTCGAATAGAAATGTGCCCTTAAATCTACGTTAGATAACAAGTCTATCTTAAGAACCGTTCGATATGAATATTAATAATAGTCTTATCTCCTAGCGTATTCGGTATTCCTAGCGTTAGCAAATAAATTCTATCCTATCTTAATGTTGGGAATACAGTAACATTTAATACCAAGATATTATTATTATACCATTGTTGCTGAAACAACTACAATAGCTTACATTTCATTAAAATAATGTCTCCGCCATTCTACAGTATACAATAACATCCCTTTCTATGAAGAAATAATGAAATTTGAAACTCCTACGCAATAACCTTTGAAATGTCAATACGCAACAAAACTGTAAAGGCCTAGAATAAATAAATACAGAAGGTGAACTCCATACAATCTGGAATAACAGGTGCAAGCACAGATATGCGCTTTCAGTCGAAACGTATGCTCGTAGTAAAAATTTGGCGTTGACAGAGTTATAATCGCGCAGCAACAACGGCAGTTCAAGTTAACTGCAAGTTGACTGTAAACAAAGCGATCGGAAACTATGTAATAATGTCAAAGAAATGTCAGTTGCAAGCGGACACTTGTAGGTAGACGCGTGTCTTTGTTCGCGTGTGTGATGTATGAAGCAACCCGCTGCACTTATCTGTTTTGTGGTAAAGGTCTTGCTCGCCCACATTCGAAGAATGCAGTAGTAATGAGGGGTTTTTAGCTTAGTTCACTTGTTCGGCTATCATCGGGTCGTGTCGTGACTTACTCGGCTTTCGAACGTGTTTCCATCACGAATTGGAAATTGTCAGTGTCTTGTGCGAATTTGCGCGGTTGATTGCCTGTCATTAAATGTCAGGTGCAAGAGGTTTGTATTTTGAGGCCTCCATAATGTTGGTTTTTATTAAAGGGTGATATTTCCAGAATTATTGCGATTAATTTGTAGCTCTGTACTTTTTCATTAATCCAGTCGTTGAATTCGTGTAGTTTAACTAAATATTTCGCGTGGTCCTTGACTTTCGCGACCTATATATCAATTTTATAATTTGTTTGGGTAATCATGTATGACTTATACAACATTATTTTTAGTATATGCGAAACCTGATTATAGTTTGTTCAGAATAAGTAACTGAATCGATTCCAATAATTTTTAAACCATGTTATATTTTTTCCCAAAAATATTTAAAAAAGTTAAAATTTGGATACCGAACGACTTTGAGTACCTATCGCAATAATTTAGGTACCTACTGCCAAATTATTATTATCAATGAGCTCAAAACACCGCTGGAGGCGCGCGCTGCGTGTTGACCGCGTTTTTGTGCGGACAACTAGATAACAGAACAAGCTTATAACTTTGTGATTTTTCTATTACAGTTTTGAAATTTTGTACATAGATTCTTTACATAAAAATACTTGACACGTATATCAGGTTTCGCATATACTAAAACTAATGTTGTAACCTGCCAACAAGTATTTTCTTAAAAACAATAGCTATACCAGTACGTAATAACTAAGTTTTTCATACAAATCAGAATGTTCTACGCACAAAGTAACACGACACCTCTCAATAGGTAATAACGAATTAACAGCAGTCAGTGGCAGCCAACAATTGGCCCCGATACGATCAGCACTGAATGCCTCGCGACAATGAGTGCTGTACAAAGAGATACACGGTGACACGTGTAACGTGTAGCCTGCACACATGTGCCACCAAGAAGATGGAGCAGAAGGGACACATGCATTAACAATCTTTACGTAAGTTAAAATACTAACACAATTAAAGTACTTCTTCTTAGCGTGTCGGTGGAACTCTATAAAAAATAAAAAGTTTACCCGGAATTTGACGAAAACTTTTGAGCTCTCAGTATCGTCCATCAATTCCTATGAAATACGGTAATTAAGTATCCTACAGTTTATAGAACAACAGCACATTTGCGCTGCAATAACTGCTCTGATAGCTACTATATCTATCTCGTATCTCCTGAGTAGGTTTCCGAACTGTGTGCGCAGTCTATCCTTATACAGGGCTTAAACAAACCCTTCACGAAGCCGTCACCAAGCGTTCTATAAATCAAACTAACTAACTCTACGCAGAAATTATTGTTGCGAAACGACTTTTTTTTTGGGGTGAAAAATCACGTTTTACGGTAGGATTCGACGTTACGCACTCAAAATATTGTACTGGTCGATGTATTGAATAGTACGGGGGTTATGGAGGCATTTAAAGTAAATAACACTAAAAACTTTGTTTTTTCATTAAAAAAAAAACTTGTGAAAAGTCGGATGGTTGACCCCCAATATCTCCCTAACTAAAAGGTTCCCAGGTATTGTCCAGAACAAAAAAAAATATCGTAATGACAGGGAGAACAAGTACTTTTACACCGTTTATAGCTTACCAAGGAGGTCAGCTGTATCCGATTAAAATGGAAGCCGACTAATATAGTTGGGAAAAGGTTTAGCAGATGATGATAGCTTACCAAGGAAACTTCTGTCCAGGTGAGAGTGAGTATCGATTATTGATACTAAAAGAAATTCTCTAGTTTCATAAGTGGCAAGGTACTCCTAAAGCGGGGTGTCGATTTATTTTTGTTCAGTAAAATTATAGTCGTTGCATTAGTAGTAAAGTGCCTTGCCGCAGGTAATGTTGCTGCTAATTAATTGTGGACACTAATCTTACGTGACTTTTCCGACTTTATTCAATTAGTAGTTATTTGATGGTTGAACGTTATTGTGTAGTCTACCTTCTGGCGTTCCTAGTATCCTGGTAGCTACCTCCGTGCCAGTATTAGTGAGATACATGCTACTTTGATTGGCTGGATGCTGTTGTGTAATCTCGTTAAGTGACAATATAAATAGAGCTGGAAGGTCGTCGTATTGTGCGTAGTTTTGCGACAGGCCAGCACAAAGGATGTTGTCAATCTATTTTGAGGCAATGACGGGCCTAATCTGGGTTAACACTAAGATGAAAATCTATCGAGATATTGAGTACAGTAGTACTGGGTTTTTAGTTGAGTCATGTTGGTTAATGATACTAACGCAAGGTCTTCTCGGCCGGTAAGTGTATTGGATGGCCCACCACCAGATGGGTAGATGACCAGGTGAAATTTAACGGTAGCTGATAGAAACGGTGCTGTAGATAAACCCTTACAGGTCTTGTCCTCCTTGCTTGCTGTGATAACAAAACAAGAAGATAACGTTGTTAGTTGGCTCGCATCTTAATACCGTCTTTGACAAACTGTGACTATACCCACAGGCATTACAGTTATTTAGCTCATTTTCTAAATGATTCAACAGCTTAACAGGCTTAGCGTAGCTCTGACTAAGTAATAAACTCAACACGTTACTGTTACTTTCAATCGCGACAATAATACGATACAATTTCTGTCGTTTTCGCGCCATAAATGATAAATGTCACCATTACTTTTAAAATCAAGATATGCAATGCTCCACAATAGATTGACGATTACTTACAAATTAGTGCTTTCTAACTGATTCTAAATAAAAAGATGGATGTAATCGTTTGTCCTACGAGAGCTACAAATAAGAAACTAAGATATTTTGTCACAAATTCAAAATTTCAGAAGCATAAACACGTTTATGTGCTTCTGAAATTTAGAATTTGAAGTTTTCACCTTCCAACTAAAAAATGGCATCGCATCACATTTGCTGCCTATAAATCATAATAAGTGTAATCAGCCTTAAATGCCATGTGCCCTTTGCTATCGGCATCTTCTCAGTTAAACTTAGGACATGCTGTCTAGGGTTTGAACCTGTGGTCACTCGTAAGTTGCGGCCGTTTCGACCCGGCCTCAATTGCTCACCCAAGACGATATTCTTACCATAAAACACATAGCCTTATTCTGCCTTTAATATTCCGCGTCTTAAACATTTAATCTGAAAATTTCTAGCTCGATCTCCTAAATCAATTCCAGGAATTGTTGGAGAGTGTCGTACACAAGTGTCCATTCTACATCTCGTAATGACTGTTTACGTCGACGTTTCAACACGATACTCCATTGATAGTGGGACACCGGCTTTATTACTCCGTGGTGGTGCAAGGGGAGGAAAATTGAATTAGTGGAGTTTTGTTTTTACCCTTTCGCGTGTTATTGCAGAGGGGAAAGTGTTATCAACACTATACAAACGTTGGCTGATGTTGTAAGCGGGGAAATGTAAAATTATTGGGTTGAATATTGTGGCCCAGTTTATTGTTTGTTTTGTATGTTGTGCTTTCTGAAAAGTTATTGGCATTGTTGTGTTTTTGTACACCTCTGCAACGCCTATGACAGGATTCATTCCAAAGTCATACGAAATGCAATCAAAACATTTTTGGAATTTCTACATAAATCTGAAGAAACAGACTGCGTTACAAATTGAATGTTTTGAAAAGGTCATAAATCAAATCGAGTACCCAATTAAAACGAAAAGTCATTGATTCAAATTAGATTGATAATCATCACTTTTTGAACAACAAAATTTATAAGAGACAGTCCCCCAAAACGAACGCCTTTCGCCATTTCCTAGTGTTTTAGCTAGGAAGAAGTGTCCCACCATCTAAGCGAAGGTACCGTCAAAATTAATACAGCTACCTTGGGAGTCGATAAGGGAGTGTCAGACTTGTACTGACTAAAACCCATCCATGTTCCTTCTTTGCCCTTTGTGTTCCAGGGCTGCGGTATCTCTTTCGAACAGTCCCGCAGCCCTGGCAGGCATCGGCCCGTGCGGACCCCTACGTGGTTGCTGACATCTCTTTGAGGCGCGCGTGGAACACGAATAAACGTGTCGTCATAAGACGGCCGGACGGCGAGCTAGCCCATAACTCGCCGTCCACAGGCCCGCGCCTACGGTGGCCGGGGGCCACCACGTGACCCCCTACGCCCAGGGCGTCTCCCGCGGCGGCTGGGACGTGAGGCTCTTTCCCTTCACGTTCCGCCACCTCCTTCACTAGCATGACTGCTTCGCAGAAGGAGGTGACGGCTTCCCATTCCCTTTCGCTCCGGACCATGGCTTGAACCAGGGCCGGGCGCGAGAGGTCGCCGCCGCCGATGGGAATCGATCCCTGGATCTCATGCTCAGCAGGAGCGCTTGCGACCACTAGACCAGCCTGGCAGTTAGTTAAACATATTTATTTATTTACACCCGCTCGTCGCTCATAACTTACTCAATTTATGTAATTATATTCGGACGTTAGTTATCAAATATCGAGCACATTAAGTTTTATTGAAGTGTTAGTAAGTAGGTCGGTTCTCATTAGCGCGTAGTATCAGTGATTTGGTTGTTAACTTGTTACTGTATTATAGCACTTGTTACTGTGGTTTTAGTGGTAATAGTAAGGTATTTACAAGTCTTGATTTAATTAATTGCATTTTCTACAAGTATCTATGAATTTTATACTTCAATTCAACTCGGCAATTCCACTGAATTGCCGGCAATTCCACTGAATTGCCGAGTATAAGAGTTCTAAATCCAAGTTAAGAAAATATGTTGTTCGAAATGAGGCTTATGAGCAATACATTTTATATAATAAAATAAAGGCTTATGCCGTTATCCTTTCAATCAAGTTCCTAAATAAATGATGTTTTCGTTATTTCCGACGGGAACGTGATGGTTTCATGTCATGTTTCATCAATGTCCTGCAGTTCATCCCCATCATCCATTATACATTCCTACAACTAGGCTGACTATGCTTATTCTGGGTGTATGCCAAATGTAACCAAATTCAGCTTGTTATATGTACCATATTAATGTTGATCGACTACACTCGTAGTTAAAAAATATTAGGTTAACTTATAATCGTTGGTTAGTCAAGCTATTATCGGGGAGTATGATAGTTTTTCATCTATTCTGATTCTATCAGACATGGTCGTGTTGCCAGGCAATGCTCTGGTCGTCGATTTCGAGGGAGAGACAAAACAGTTCGGCCCTACAAGTCCATTAAAGATTAAATTGTGTGTAGGGCTTTCATCAATGAGACCGAATACGATGAGAACATCGTGGGCGCTCAAGAGCGGTCATGGGAGTGTCCATATTCCATAGCTATTATGACACCGACAGCTCTTTAAAGCCGTGTAATGTGTGTATTAACTAGCGAAATCCGAAACTAAACGTATGTGTCTTGTTTTTTTTTTATATCAATTACCTATCTGCACAGTAGTCAAAAATATCACTGCGATGATCATATATGCGGCATTGACATTTCGTTCTAGTAACCAGCTACAATATCGTAACATAACTGCTTACCTGTAAAAGAGAGAATACCCCCGTTACGAACACACAATAGTGTTACTACAGCAGTGACAGCAGTGGCTGCGGAAGTGGCTCGTATAACACAATCAGTTTGACAGCGCCGCGTAATGCGTAATGCTTCGCTTACTGGCGTGCGGGGGCACATCGCACTCCTGCATTACGTACTTATTTCTCCAAATGCATTCCATTTTATTTTATAAACTCGCGCTTTCTTCTCATGGGGATAGGCAGAAACTACTGAATGCTATCTGCTACGATACTTACATAGTTCTTTTGCTTCGCCCACGTTCATACATCTAGTCATCCAGGCAAGCCGGTTGCGAGTACTACATACCTGACCTTTCTGTAGAACAAGGTTAGATTGAATGTTCATCAGTTGTGTATCAGTTGTTCATGTTTGTCAGTGTATGTTCTCCTCGCTTTATTTCAAATCTTATAAAATTGCGTGTTTTGCTGTCGTTTTCAAAAATAATGCTTTATTTGCTAAGACAAGAGATTGACAAGAGGAAGTCCATGACCAAAATACCCACTCTATTGGTATTCTCTCTTATGCAAGAATTTTATGCATAAAACGCAATTTTAAAAGATTTCAGTACCTACATCATTGGACAAGGAGTTTGATATTTCATGACTAAAGAAGAGATTCATAACATTATTATTATCACCTGATAGACCCACAAAATCATCATTGCACGTGCAGCTGGGGCCCAGTTAAAACAATTACACAATAGAAAAATAAATTAACATTCTTTGTGTAACGTAACTTCTAAACGGCTACGCTAAACCGTCTCACTAAAGGTAATTGAACCACAAAAATCAAAGCAACAGCAGAAGCGACAAATCGTGTTAAATTATTCAAAGAAAAAAACCAAGAACCTAACATTTGCATACGATTTCGGTCTCGCCTACGAAGTACATTCAAAAGGATCATTATAGCTATATAAACAAAGCCCACAATCCTTTGACAGCCTTTAAGAGTTAACTTGCAAGAGTGGAACTCAAAAATACCACATTAATTGGTTCCATTTTTGGGAAGCTTGCGGCAGGAGTTTAAATTCTATTCCGTTGTTTTAAGAGTGAGTTGTAAGTGAATTTCGTAAATGTAAACGTAGAGACAGACTGGCGGTTGTATATGAGTGAAATAGTTAGTGTTGCCGCGTGAGTGCAGTGTAAATTTGCCGATCTCGTTGTGTGGCGAGCCGTTTATTTGGTCCCTATAGGGCTTTGTGATTTGTTTTATTGATATTGCCTTATGTTTGATGGCTGGTGCGAGGGAAACTGGAGTATCCTCGTGTTGTGTGTTTTTTGTGGAGAGGAAAACTGGTTTGCGACATGACTTGCGTAAAACATTGTCAAGTTTTACTGAAGTGTATTGTAAAAAAAAGAAAAGCAAATTGCGAACATTTTAATGTTGCGAATTTTCGTAAAAACATTACTATGGTACAAGTAATGTTTCAGTAATCAGTAACCCTCGAAAACGAAAACAAAGTTTACAAATTAATTTGATTTACACCATCGTCGACACGCCTCCCACTAACGTAACCACTTAGTAACACGTAAAGTAATTCAGAAAGTAATCGTTCCCTACCGTGGAACACTAACTAATTTAGTACACACAACTTGTAAATAAACTTCCCTCGGCAAGTTTGAAATGAAAATGTTACAAAACAAATGTTAGTTTCAGGAGTTTCAGGCCTCGCGGTACAAAGTGGATAAACAAATAAGTGGCTGTTGGTTGAGCTGGGAACTTTTATTTTAGGTATTACTTAGTAAAACTGCTGTTCTAGTGCTACTTCTAAACATGAGGTGCTACATTCTATTCCCAGGTCGGGCTAAGTGTGTGATTGGGTTTGGTTTTTTTATGGAAAGGAATTCCTCATCATTGGCTAGAGTCGAGCCTGGTTTTGTGCCTTGGTTGGTCGCTATAATAGGCTAGCTCCTTAAACTTAAACATTACTAGCGAAAAATGTGGTTGCCACTTTACCTTAACAGGCGGAACACAGGCGAGATGTGATGATGTTACTTAACATAAATTAATTTGTTCTTCACACCTTCACTTCACTGGAAATTAACCCATTATCCATGGGCAATGAACGTAGCAACAAGTATTCTCTGAGAAAGTATTATGTATTTTAAATGTTTCCTAATTGATTGGGTAAAACAAAAGTCAATAAGAATGCCGAGAACCATACTTAGGTTCTCCGGCGGCTAGGCGGGTAGCTAATGAGAGACGCAGTGTATCACTCAACTATCGCGCTTTAGTACGCCTATTTCACTACCATCGTGTACCTTCTGAACGGTTGGTAAAATAGATAAGGATTCAAATGATTCTAGTTTATATTAAACACAAGGTTATGAAATTCAGTCTCAATCAGAATCCTGAAATTCATGTTTACTATAGATTTTTCTTTAACATGAGATACTACATACAGACAGAAATTTCAAATGTCTAAATCGATTCGAAAAAAAGAAGAAGAAGCCAATTACATTGCATAATTGATAAAATCGCAAATCTGGCTTTAGATAGATTAATTTTAAGTTCCTGCCAAGGGTTGCTATGATTTTTAATTTAATTCAATAACAGTGACAAAATTGCACCCTTGCATCGAGACTGACGTTCATCTCCAAGCTTCTCTTGATACTAGTGGCTTGTGTCCACTACAAACTACAAATAAAACGAATTATTTTCGTTTCTCAGGTGTCGCGGGGGAGTACACCTCACTCCGGACTTGAGAGGCCCGCAGATGCGGGCCGGTTCATTCGCACCCGCAGCTCCGGACGCAAGTGTGCGAGGAAACACCGAGGTGGTTTCAGTCACTCGGGTCTGACATGCCCCTCCGCCTTCCTCGGGCGGAGGAAGTCCATTAAGAATTCCACCTCGAAAAAAAAAAATAGGGTTAGATTAGTCAGGTCAACATGATCATAAAAAAAGAATCCTGGGGCGGATTTTGATATTTTTTTGTCAGAATTATGATGATAAGTATGTATTTTCATTCCCCACAAGTCTCATCAGTGGAGGCTCTTCGACCACTTTTGCCGTATGTCCTTTTATATTGTATTCAAATTGTATTATTTTATTATTAAAATCTGAGAACATTAAGTTGTTCTATGGTGAATGCTGCGTATATCTATAATAGGCATACATACCAGCACTTTTATGTTATTTTTATTGTTTCAAATTAATTCTTAGTACCTATGAACTGCTGCTGGTGTATCAAATAAATAAATAGATTATTTTTAATTTATTGGTGTGGTTGCCGGTGGCTAACTGAGGTGAGTGTATGAAAGTGAACGAGGTGAAAGAAGTATGTAAGGATAGTAGCAAGTAGCGTTCTGCAGTTTCTGCCTGTCCCCATGGAAAAAGTGGTGAGTTTATGTGTGTAGAAATTAACAATCTAATTGAAATTCACGAGGCGCAATATAGTTAAATCGAAACCACAAGTGATGTACTCAGGTCAGGCGGTGAGGCAGTCGACGGGGCGGCGACACACTTGACACGCGCCTACGCAGCCGCCGCGAACAATCGCACGCATATAAATCTCTGTACAAAACAAATGCAACGCGCACGCGCACAGTTTGCCGGATAAGGCGTTTTATTTGGAGCGATGACGTTGGTTATAAACGTGATCTCATGAATTTTATATGGTAGGTTTAATTAAACCTGATTTGTCCAACACCAAGTTGTTTTGAGAACTATACGACATTAGTGTTTTCTGACCGAATCACTGATGTCTATTAATGGTTACGGTATTTTGAACATTAAGGAGAGTACAATAGCAGCTTCATAAAAGTTTTTTTTTTTGGGGCCACACGACAATCATTCAGTTGCAGAGCACGTCTAGATGGCAGTTTTTTCATTTTTTATTAATGTATATAATATTTACTGTAATATTAATTAAACATCTGGTTTAAAGTCAAAAAAAAATAAAAAAAATTTAACGCTTGCATGAATCTTCGCATAACACTTATATTTTGTCAAATATTGACCTGCTCTAATGTGTGATCACCGCGAGCCCCAAGTTCCTGAATGACAGCACACTTGCTTCCGCCATCTAGTAGCTCAAGCGTATGTCTGTTGTGAAGTTGATCTCCATTTCAGTTGGTACTTATTAAGACAACGGGGCTTACTTGCATCACTCATCATATTGAGTGATGCATGTTGAGTCTGTGAGATATGGTTGATCTACGACAACTCAACAACTCGTCAGGCGACGGCCTATATCTTCTGTCTTCATTATGTAAAGTGAAGGGGATTTTAGTGGGTTTGAGAGTCAGCGCGGCCAACATAGGTACTTCAAGTTACTCCACCATATTTCACGCAGCTGAACGATTCGGCAAACGACAGTGCTAGCTCTACTGGCTTCTCTGGTTAGTGAGAAGGTGATCTCCATTTCAGTGGGTCATTATTAAGAGTCAGCGGGCGGCTACGCAGACGTGCTTACATGCGCCCACGCACCGCGGACAATAAGCACACGCTCGTCTGTAAAGGTATGCGCTGCTTTTGTTAACAATACTGTGGCAATGATTTGGTGTTTTCAGGATAAAATAAAATATTCAGAGAAAGTGTCTGAACTGGAATTCAAGACGAAAATTAACATGCCAAATAATAATATCATCCAGAGTCCCTTTTACCTTTATCCTAATGTATTTAGCGTCGGCGCCGCATCTTCTCTCCTAATTCCTTCCTCCTAATTCGACTGGCCTGTTGGTCTAGTGGTCAGTGACTCTGACTGCTATGCCGGAGGTCGTGGGTTCGATTCCCACCCAGGACAAATGTTTGTGTGATGAGCATGATCATTTGTTCTGTGTCTGGGTGTAATTTATCTATATATGTATGTATTTAGAAATATATAAGTATGTTTATCAGTTGCCTAGTACTCATAACACAAGCTCTGCTTAGCTTGAGACTAGACGGCGTTGTGTGATAGTTGTGGAATATTATTATTATTATTATTAATTATCTATTAGTCGTCATCCTCATGACGCACCCTTGTCATAATGTTCAAATTCATAGTGGTACTATTTGACTCAAAGTATTACCGAGGCCGTTTATGACCATTAAAAACATATCTATTTGTCTACGGTTTTTTTTTTGCACTGCAGTTCAGAAAACTGTAAGCTGGTTTATTAATTACTCCACCAATTCTGTGTTTATAATACAGGGTGTAAAGAGACCCTTCACATAGCCGTCAACCAAGCATTCTGTACATGAAACTAAGTAACTTTACGCAAAAATTATTGCTGGGAATCGACTTTTTTTTTTTGGGGTGAAAAATCACGTTTTACGGTCTCGATGGAAAGCACTCAAAGCATTGTGCTGGTGGATGGATTGAATAGTACGGGGGTCGTGGTGGTGTGTAAAGTAAAAATCTTACATTAAAAACGTGTACATAAAAAAAAAGTAGTGAAAAAGTTGTAACTTCGACCCCCAATATCTCCGTAACTAGGAGGTTCCCAGGTATGGTCTAGAACAAAAAAGTGATTTCAAAGACGGGGAGAAAAAGTGCTTTTCGGATATGTTAAGAGTCTATTTACACCCTTTATAGACCAACGCACCTTATTCCACCCAGTATCTACGTAATAGATATCTAAATATGTGTATAATTATCTTCGTCACATACCTACCTAGACACATATAACATATCGCTCGATACACAATTGCACAACCCCCCCATGACATCAATCATGCCGCCCCTCTCAATACTTACTCAATTCTCTCCGAGCTGGTCGCAACTTGATTTAACTTTCTAGACAGTTATCCTAAGTGTTTCTCCGTGTTCGTAATATCAATGTTTACTTTAAAACTTTAAATCCAAAGAGTGGATTGCTATGGGTACTTTGGTAGACTATTACGACAACACGGTACCAAACGTTCCATTAGCTGTTACCTGTTTGTGAAAACGAGAACAAGGTTTGCTTCTGTTTCAGTTAATAAATAATTGATCAATCTTCCAACTCAACCTTTGTAAACTACCAATATGCATAAATAACATATAGAAGTGGCTTCTTTAATTTACCTTATTCTACGAATAAAATTGATTTTTAGTTTTTCTATTTATTTTCTATGTGTATGTCATGTTCTTTTATATAAAAATAGTTTCAGGAACTAGAATAAGTTGTCAGACAGATGTATTACTGCGGAGCTTGTTACCTCTTCGTCTTCCCAGCTAAAACATTAAGAAGTTCTGTCTTTGTAATTTTGATGACCATAAAATGCCGATTATCAGACTAAAACAAATGACCCTCTTGGTTTGTTTACCCCTCATCAATTCGTTCAAGCTCTACTACATGCAAGCCTATAGGTTCAGTTCTCAATCCTGATCGCCCTTAACGTGACGGTCCCCCCAGCGATACATCAACGCCTGCGCATCCCCGTCGCACTAATTGCTGCGACACCCTCGACCACGGACAACGCTAAATAATCAACTGGTTATTTAACCTATAAATACATACAGACAGATATGAGCCCTTCTACGGGTCCAGCATGCCTGAATTAAGTGCTTTATATTTGCTATATTCACGCAGTAGGGGCTTCAAGATATGATTTAGAAATGAGACTCCGTCGTTTTTCTCTCATACGGGAACTTACTATGCAGGTATGGCATAGGTATAGGTTTGCTGATGCTGTGATTCAAATATAAAGTTGTTAGTAGAGATGAGCCGACAATATCCTTGGCATTGAGTACATCATACAAGGCACTCCCTCGCACCTACCGAGCGGTCATAGAATTGATTTTTTCGTCAAAGGTAATCAATAATTGACAAACAAAGGGAGAGTTCAGATTCCCAGGTTAAATAACAAAATGTAAGGCTGATTATTATAAAATTAAATTAATAGCAATACAGGTTAAAATTATATTGATTTCAATTACTCGAAATTACTACATACGAATAGGCGCTGTTTACCGACTAGTCCAAGCCCGATACAATTTCCCATCAGCAAAAATGCATACAAACTTTCATCCCCTATTTACCTCTTTAAGGGATCAATTGCTAGAAAACCTTTTATATCATTTTGGTTTTAATATTTGGTTTATTTAGACTGTGCGTTGACTTTCAGTGAATGAATTTAAGATTTTTATTTATTAAATTAAACAATCAACTATCAAATTTGTTACTATCCTACATGTAACAAGATACTTCATAATAAGTAGGTACTCCTACGTGAACATTAAGTAACCATGTTTCCCAACTTCATCGTTATTATATTCTGCGCGAAAATAAACAGCGGTGTTATTCTTTAATTTTCGCGACATCCCGGAACAAGACGTCGCATTTATAATAATAACATGGTAAGGGAGACGTTTCTTAAATGAACTGAGCTTTAAGAAGAGGGCGCTTTATTAAACTGTTCTTTAAGTGGAGGCATGTGTAGATAAATTGCTGTTCGGTTTTAGAACTCGGTCAGTGTAATTGAATATTTAATTATATTGTTTCTTAGTAAATACCAGCCCGGGTTTATATATGTTATGTAAATTGGTAGATTAGGTACAAAAGATAAATGTGCATCAATTGTAACAAAATTTATCAACTTAGTCCCATCCTGAGCAGATCGCCCAGCTCAGTCACTCAACTCACCTAGTTAGTTAACTGTTTTTTTGGCAGTTAGTTTGGAATCGTGCTTTATTGATCCGGCTCGAAGGACCAATGTTAGATCGGGTTTGAATAAAGAGTGGACTAGATGACGCGTCGATCGCTAACTGAGCGTACAGATGCAAAGTTTTGGGTTCGGTTCCTAGCATCGTGGTTGGTCTCTTGGCTTATAGCACAAGTAGAGGAAGTCTAACACACGAACATAATATCGCGTCCTACCTGTCCTGTGGTTTCCACATCACAGGAGCTTATGGACGCTACTGAAAGTGCCAGACTCGTCGACAAATTTTGGGCTGACTCTATTTAAATTGTCATCGACACGCTAAGAAGAAGAACCTAACTAACTGCACTAGATATCACCAATCTCTCAATAATAGAGGCTTCTAACGTTTTTCCTTGCCATTTAAATAATAGTTCAATGTGTGTCGGAACCGTAAGTACGCAGCGAGTCGTAGGTGGGTAGTCCCGACTATTAGTTGACGAGTACTTCACTATACCCGCACTAACGAGCCGACTTGAGAATCACTTGGGATGTGGCCAGGGGACCAGCGGCTTGATGACACGACTATGGGTATTTTTATATTGGTGAGTGTGAAAATTAAGGTTAGGTAAGTTCTATAGTAACCTGAAAGCCAAAACTGATAAAAGGAACTCCAGAACAATTTTTTTTTTACTCTAAATAGACTTACATTGACCGCAACTCCCTTTTAGTTGGCACTTCGAGTAATATGATTCCCTTGACTTAGAACAAAAGCACTATTGACATTAATATCTCTTCATCTGCCTAGCTTATAAAGGCAATCCCAACTGAGTTGGGGTTAGCTTCTAGGCTATTAAAATGCAGCTGAAAACTGGTAGTTTAGATGGAGCGGCTGCCTAACTCACCTTTACAACCCACTATGGATTATCCTACCTTCCTCCGCTTCAATCTCCTTTGTTATTGATTAACCTACTTATTGATTGATTTAATTTTGTCTGATGATCTCGGTATGTAATGGATGGTCACCCATCCACGGACCCTGGACAAGCGTTGCTTAACCTTGAAGAGCGGCTCGTGCGGCTATTTTTAGCCACGACCCTCTTTGAGAAAAACGAATATGAATAACAATATATGCAAACAAGCTCACGTCACCTTATTTTCACGGCAGTATTTTAATACCCAATCAGACGAACTCTGCTGGTATTAAGTCAGCAGCTTCTACTTCCAAGAAATCCTTCAGATAAGGATTATATTTTATATTACAAAAACTTGGGAGCACAGGCGGCACACAAATTACTTTCCTTGAAATATGTATTTTACTAAAACGTTCAGAGGAATTTATTTAGAGAGACAATAATTAAACCGCAGGCACTAAGGAAACTCGAATTGGTTTTTAAACATTTTAATTTGGTGAAGAAAATTAGATGTTAGTCATTGAGGGGGTGACTTTGTTTGTTAAAATTGCAAACAATGCCCCGCGGTCTTTGTGTTGGATCAAACTGAGGGTTACAAACCTGTCATGAGGATGGGCATGGCATGGAATCGCAGCGCCAATTGCATCCAAAGATAGCGTTGAGAGCTCTGCTTCAGTTACGGATCGTAGTACGAAGGGGTCAGTTTCCAAACGTCCTTTGTTTTGTAGTGCGAGTAAAAGGTGACACGGAAAGACCACGCTTAGTTTGCATGGAAAGGGTCAATGCCACCTTTAGTAGCTGCCGCCGAGGTGCCTTCGTGAATATACTAAGATGTGATTTTTTACGGCGCAGAAAAACATATTAAGCATGTTACTTAATATGTTTAACTTATTTAAATTTAACATGTTCGCGTCTCTATTTGCACTATTAGTTGGGCAGTTGTTCAACAGTGGATGGAACCACGCAAAACCAAAGTTATTGCTAAGTAACTTTAACAGATCATGGCTTTAGTGTTTTTCCAGCCCACCTTAGCTGCGCCACCAACCAGTCCGCCTTTACCAAGCTGCTGACCGGCTATTTACCACTGAGTGAGCTCAGCACGAATCGATATCATAGAAGATTATGCTTAATGGCAAATATCAAAAGCCAAAACTGTCTGCACAAGCAGAACCAACAAGCAAATACAGTTCGAAGTGCCGGAAAAGAGCACTTACATAAGCAAGCACTTGTTACTGATAAGAGGGGTGTCCTAACCCTTCCGCGCGTCTCGTGGCTCCGCAGTACGGGGAGGTTTCTCCGTAAGTCAATATTTGAAGTAACACACGACGATTGGAAATAAACTGTGTCTATACGAGAGGTGCTATCGATCACTGCAGGGATGATAGTTTGCGTTACCGACGATGTTGGCTTAGATTTGTGAGTGACAAGTGTGGGTTAAGGGGGGAGATGGGTGTTATTTAGTCAAGATATGGTAGTTCCTATATACACTTACATAAATAACTCGCGCATTTGTCCCATGGGGGCAGACAGAAACTATAGAAACACACACTCCTCTGGCGTCCTACATATGTTTTGACAAAATACGCCTCTAGGGTCAGTGTATGTGTACCTGAGTTTTATTATAGTATTAACTCGTTTGTAGTAATTAATCAAAGAGAGCCTAATTAAGCCAATTAAAAACTGCGAACACCTTCAACTTGATATTAACTTAACAAAAAAAAAACAAGTTTCATAGTAATGAAGCTCGCGGAGTACCGCTTGGGTATTCAATTTGGAACCTCGACCACTCCACTAAACTAATTCCCATGAGCCTGTAATGTGTCATTCCATTAATTTCAAAATAAAATTATCTTGTATCAGATTACGGTAGACAGTGATTATTAATTAGTAATTAGGCAGTCACGCTGTGAAGCTAGGCGTGCTACTAAACTGACACGAAGTACTTTATCCACTGCTGATCTGCAAATTACTGTCATGATTCTGACGATGTTAATATTATTTTACAGTACATAAAGTCAAGAGGATTCGCAAAGATTTAATCAGCATCAAAACAAGCATAAATAATGAAAATATTGCATTAAATGCTGAAATAAATGATGATTATGATAAATGCTGAACATCAGCGGTCTGACATTTAATTTAGACTTCATTATTTTTAACGAAATTTTGATCTTTCATCCACCAACCCGCGCTGGACCCGCGCAGTGGATTACGATTCACTCCCTCTCACAAGAGAGGAAGCATGTATCCCAGCAGTGGGAACTTTAAGGATGTTAATGTTCACGTTTACGCAAGCTTGCTGAAAATGAATATCACTCATACTTGTGAGAGCTTGAGCTTTACAAAGAGACTGTCAGTCTCTCTCAACTCTCAGTCTCTACTCTCAACGGGGTGTCGCTCTTCAAAGTAAAATTTCCTTAAGGTGGAAGCTTCAGGGTGGCACGCGAAATTAATGTTTTCTTGCTTTTTTAACAATTGTAGGTCAGTGTCAGGTTGTACGTTGATGAAAAATGAGTCGCGCAAGTAACATGAATGTAGTTACAGAATTACAATCATTAAAAGCATCAATACAACCCTCTAAGTTCATTTAACCCCATTGAATTACTTTTTTTATGAAATCGTTACGTGGTACTCTGCGCGACTCATTTTCCATCAACATACAACCTGAAAAATTGAGTTTCGCAGGCCACCCTGAAGCTTCCACCTTAAACGCGAAGTGCCTTACCTCGCCACCTAAGTATCGTCTACTAACAGTACGTTATCGATTGCTATAATAACTTTATTTCGACTTCCCGATGACGTCCCTTAAAATAAATAAACCGTCAACACGTGCGCCTTCAATAAATAACTTCAAACAAACGGGAACCAACTGTTGTATCAATCAGATTGTCAGTCACTCGGCAGGTGATATTTTCTCTAGTTTCGTTACATTACAGAAAAGTATAGAAGGGCCAGTCTTAAACTTGCTTTAGTTGTTTTCAGATCATCCTAAATATCGAAAGTGCTACAAGGATCTTTTGCCATTCGAATAATGCTATTAGTATCCCCTCAAACTGTTGTTTAACAAAATATTTCGTGAAATGTATTGACAAAACCAGATAGATGGCAGCGTTAGTACCGATTTCAACCACACAACAAAAGAGTCTTGAAATCCATGCGTCGAAAGCCCCAATTCGTACATTCACAAAGCCGAACTACAATCCCAAATAAATGAATAGTTTAATTATATTATACGCCATGAGCTATGAGAGAATCAATTCTGTGTAATGTATACTATATACCAATATTACCTACTGACTATTAACTAGACCAAATGACTGTTTAATATTAATTTAATTCCAGTTCAAGGAGTCTTGCTGCATGGAGTGCCATGTAACCGTTGTTGTTAGAAGCTAACTGATAGTGATTTTCAGTAGTCTCAAATAAAGTTTATTCGTAACAACCACTGCACTTTCCTCAATAAGCTTGATAAGCTTTTATTCACTTTTTGTTTGAAACGGACTTTCTGCCCTTTTTCATTTGTCGGCTAAGCTGTTGACTCAGAATGATTATCTAGTAGTGATTGACAAGAGTTTAAGATAAACAGCGGGTGTCGCAGCAACTGAGATATGTGTGTTTATACACTAGTGACGGCTGTCCCGTTATAAGAGATTAGAAAGATTTAGTGTTGATTGATATCCTATAAAACGTACTTTACAATTACTTCGGTTAAGTAGCCAATTTGGGAAAGAAAGGAAAGAAAAGTTCCACGAATAACGATAGTTCTGGGCTAGATGTACCAAACAAACGGAAAAATCTTTCCTCTTTATAATATTATTAGTATATTAGTATTAGAATATTAGTATAGATTTTCGTACCTACATCCAGTACCTAGGGGTCGAAATCGATGGTTTTAGAGATGCTTTCACTAACTTAAACGCCTATAAATTACCTTTACTATAACTGTCAATAAAACGCTGACGTTTATGATTTTGAGTAAGATATTAAATATTTACACATAAATTACTTTTGACTTGAATATAGTTACAGCACTTTATCTAACAAATATAATAATAACAATTCCATTCTGATTCACCACCGCGCCATTTACCGAAACGGCCATAAAGTACGAACAAACAAAAAACATTCACAAGTAATCTATGCAGATATAAATATCATTGTCTTGTCACCACACGGTAAAGTTAATTTAAATTGAACAATACCCACGCAGAACCACGAGAATTGAAATTACCAAACAGCGATTGCAATATGTTATGTAGACATTTCGCTATACATTGACGGTTATGTATAGGAAGATATGTAGGTATACAGTACTGAGAGCACGATGTATTAGTCAACATACAAGTAATTGGTTCGCGATTTGTACACGTATGTTGTTAGAATTTGTTTTGTTGTGGTGCAAGTTATGACCGGAAGTGGAAAGTAAAAAAGTGAAAGAAATTTAACAGTCATGTCTCTGACTCAAAGGCTGTGGTACCGCTTGAATTCGAGTCATGAAGTGCGATGGATATTGTAGGAATTGTTTTCCATATTGCATAAAGAACACAACACAGAGTGTCCAAACTCAATTCAAATCTCTCGCATGTCAGATGCGAAATGGTCTAAAAGAAGCTCTGACAAACTAAGGCATAAATGGCGGGATCAGCTTGACTTCTACCCTGATTCACTAGCAAAAGACAGAATTATGTGGAATACAAGACAGTTAAACCCTTGAAAATGTTCAATCTTGTGTTTAACATTAACAACAAAGAGGGCAGTAAAGATCTGTAAACAGCAGAGATCGGATAACACCTCCGTAAAAAATTCCGAAATAATTTAGAAGTTCCGAAATAAAGCTGTTAAATTAGAGGAAGGTATCCTGTTGTTTGTTCACTACAGGAACTGATGGTCCGATGACTGGTACCGAAAGCGCCAAACTAGTAGCTCAGTTCTGGGACGACATAATTTAGATTGCCATCGACACGCTAACAAGAAGAGGAAGGTATTATCCACATATTAGTACTCCCTTGAAGTTTAGCCAAATAAACTCTACGTGTACCGATCTAGGGTAATCAAGAAGAGTCCCAGTCTCTTTGCCAATATAAAACAAAAATTCTCAATTTAGAAATAATTGCTCAAATCAAAGACCCAGTTGGCCAATTATAAATCTGTTCCGGTTATCACATAGCCCACAGCCCAGCTCCTGATAAATGTGGGCACAACAGGCAATTAGGCGGAACACGAATATAATAAAGGACACGCGCTGCGGACAGTGTCCTAGCGATTTATAAGTGTGGTCGCAGGCTGCAGTTATATTCCAAGCTAATTGTCTAACTGGCTGCGGTAAGGATGATTCAGTAGACTATTTAAAAAGTTTTCCTTTGTGCGTTAGTGGTCGAACATAAATATTGTGTCGTTTTGTTGTGATAGTTCAATCGTTAGGAGTTTGTGAAATATATAATAATACAGACCTGTAGACAGAAGTTACTTTTTTAAAACGATAATGAAAAATCCTGAAAAAGAAAATTGGTGTTCCGTCATTCTCTATACGTATGAAATTCATACTCACATTATTATCTCACATACCACTAAATATAAACACATTCAGAATATCTCCATAATACAGAGCCTCATAAAATAGGCTCATACAATAAATTCAAAGAAATTGAGACTTAACGCGCCGCGGTGGCGTATTTACAAACACCATTCTTCACGGACGCACAGTCGACTGGGTTTGCGCCGGGACGCTGTATGCTTGTATAGCCGTATACTGCACAATTTATTCATTGCGCAGTCGAACGCCGGTAGATTTACGAGCGTGATATCGCTTCCGCGCCGCGTATGAAACATCGATTTCTGGAGACACGACTTGACGATCGTATAGGTACCGACTTGGTTAACGAAGCAGTAAAATCTCGGATATCCTCAAGGGTTTTCATTACAAAAAGTAGGAGTAAAAAAAATGATTTAATTTGTGGCATCGTTACGCAAAAGATCTCAGCTGTCCTGAAATTTAAAATGTATCAAAAAATTGGAAACTTATACATTATTTTAAAATCTTTGTACTCATCAGATATAACAAAACGTTCTCTTATCATAAGAACCCCCTTCAGCAAAATGTTTATTGGCCAGCCAGTCTATTCAGCTACTTGAAAATTACCTTTCCAGTAATAGTCTAATCAGTCTAGTCTAATATCCTAACAGCAAGCTATCCAAGTTTCAGGAGGGCGTAGAACATTTAAATAGAAAGAGTAGATAGTAAATGGACGATTAAGGGCAAAGACCTCTTTGTCTTCATTCCAAATTTTAGAACAGCACTTGGTTTTCCCTCATACCTGCAGGCTTGTAAGCACTCCATTTGCTGATACCTCCGTCTCCGAATCTGAACGCGTTCGGAGGCGTGCCATAACCGATTTATGTCGGGTCTTGAGAGCCCCCGGGGGCGCCACTAGTTACCACAGAAGCTTTGTTCCACTGCCACCCACTACCTAACTTATTGTCTGCTGATTTTTGAGATATTGCTCACTATATCAAATATATACGAGCAGATTCAGAAATGTGATTTGTCGCTTGTTTTCTGCGGCGAGAAACAGAATTCTACGCAATGTAAAAATAAATAAAATTTATGTATGTTCTACCTGTGGGGGTAAATAGAAATTTATACATGTGTTTTTTTTTATTCTGCTTTTGTAGTCTTTTACTTAAACTGGTGATTTATGTAATAAGAAATAGACAAATACGAAAATAGACCTAAATAATCTCAAACTGAAAGACTTAAAACTTACTTCACATCAAAATATCCTTTCAATACACCACACTAATTAAACGCCCGATGCATTAAAGAAATAGATCCTTCTAAAAAATTTAGCATAAATATTTCAAGCAGAATTTCCATTGGGAGCGAAAAAAGAGCAACATATCATAGCAGCCGATGCATTTGTGCTAATGCAGTTGCCTAACAGCGTGCATATTTGATGGAGCTCGCTCCAGTGATGTTTGAGGATAAACGAGAAGTGCTTAGAGCGCAAAAATGTAGTGCATGTGATGCTCATGTTACTGGCAATATCGGCGGAGATGTTATGAATGTAGTTTAGAATGTAAAAGATTGAGAATATTGAGAAGCAAAACTGAAACGGAATCTCAAATTTTTGGAATTAAACGAATCCGTTCGTGCATAAAAACTTTAATCATTTGCCTGAAAATTGTAAACGTTAAAACTATTACATGTGAACAAAACACAAGATGAACACGAAAGACAATCAGACACAACTTAATAATATAAACAGCAACATCAGCCAATGCTGATTGCAAAACCTAAATTAGTTAAGATTTAAGAAGATATGAATCTGATGGCGTAACTATCCGTTCTTTAATAACTGGAATAATTACCATTGCAAACGAAATTAACAATGATGATGATGGCAGGACGAGCAGAGCCATAACGTTGTCGTAACGCCAAAATGTTGTCGGAATGGAAAGGGCGCCAGCCCAACGGCCAGATGATGGGTGAACAATGGATGACCCGTAAAAAAGTGCGGGAAAGACCTGTGCCCTGTTTATCAAAACTTACAAGTCTTGTATTACAAGCAATTTTCCTGTAAAAAAATTAAGTATTACAAATATGTGTTTATCAAAACTACACGTGTCAATTACGAGTTACAAAGGTCATTATTGATATTACAAGTATATTTTTACACTTGTATTCGTAATTTTGTTCATCAAAAATCTCTTGTAAGTTACAATTATTTTTTTACATTACATCATTCGTAGACATTTTTAAAGAAATCGCAAAACCTTGCCACGAATACCCTTCAAGCTTCAAATTATAAATAAAAAGCGGGAATGCTTTGTCGCTACTACTTTTTTTAATGTCCCGTCAATATTAGGCACAGACAATATACCATTCATCCATGCATTTAAGTAGGGATATTCAAATAAAAACATACATTTTTGATTTTAGAACTTACAAGTAGAACCTATAAGTGTTCCAATTTTACAAGCCCTGTAGTTTTTTTGTTGATAAACTTAATTTACAGGAACTTGTAAAAACTTCATTGTAAAGTGTAACTTGTGAACGTGTACACATGTGAGTTCTGATAAACTGGATGAGACTCGCACAAACCAGAAAAGTATGGCTCAAAAGTGAGAAGGCCTATAGGTACAAGTGGAACAAGGCTGCCAATAATGATGACGATGATAAAACGAAATTAATCAATTTATCGTTAACTTTTCTTAATTCTTAAATTGGTTCAACCAATTTGATCAACACAAAAGTGCCAATACTTCTAAACACTTCTCACCCCATAATAATTAATAGTCATGCTAAGCCAATAAACTCGGCGAAAGTATCAGCCGCTCCAATCGACGCTAACTCCAAATTGATTACTTGTGAACTTTGTAATCAACAGACGCTGGAAGAGCCTTTTATTAAAACGGTCTCGACACCCGTGGGTAGGTAGGTAGGCACTGCCGATGGTAGTTATCGAATCGTGTCATTTCATTAATTTGGTTAGACTTTTGATGACCTGTAAAAGTGTCAGGCCTGCTAATAGAATTTTAGATTTAGTAGGCTGAAATCAGGCTGTGGAGGATAATGGTATGATGATTTTACATAGAATGTTCTGATTAGCATTTTGATACAAAAAATAGAAACATAACGTGTGTGGTAAATAAAACCACGTTTCAAAGATCAAACAAAATGGTATCAAACGGAACGAAAATCGGTTTCTTCAGAACTTCTGCGAACTTCATATTCTGAAGCAAAGTTATGCAACACACATTATATTCGAAAAAGCAAGCAAATCTATATTCCATCGCACGTCTACAACTATACGGCAGCATTACGAAGTTTTCAAAGAAAATATTCTCCCATTCATTCACTTGGCGAAACTTATCGACGTCAATACTGTTAACCTTCGGTTATTCAAGCGAGTGTAGCCCATGGCCGCATGAACCGAGTCGGTAAATCACGCGGCGCATTCATTGCCGCTTCTCAATGGAGCCGGGAGGGAGACACAATGGCGGCCGCGCAATGGACCTAGCTACATGATTTATGATCGCAGACACGCTTTGATACAGGCTTATCCTCTAATGGACTGAAACTGCGGGCATTCCTTAACTATGATATTCGATGGGATGCTGGCAAGGGTGAAATATTTGCGAAAACTATTGCAATTTAATTTTACAATAATATTGATTGTTTTAGTATGTGCAACCAACTCGATTTTGAGTTTGTCCTGGTTTGAAAATTTAATCAATTGCCAAGAAGACCAAATTGTAAACAAAATCTACTGAAGTTGGAAATGCCGGATACCCAGATACTATTTGGAACCGACAAACAAAGTACTCTACCAAACAAAGCTACAATATTTGCATTATGTTACAATAGTATGTAATACGATATGAAAACAAATCAAGCAAACTTAGAAAGCAAGCAAATTGTTACATAATTTAATATTATGAAAAATAAATAAAACATTGCAAAACGTTCAAATATAATAACGAAAATAAACTGCGTATATAAACATTTACTAAACCCAGCATCAATAAAAAATCTCGAAGGATATTTGAAGCAATATAGCCAACGTTCAAATATGGAGGATCAACATAACTCCGCGTAAACCGTGTCTGACTAAATTGAACGGCCACAAGCAAGATACGGCTACAGTCGGCTATAGCCCGCTATACTCATGTAAAACAACGATATCATAAACGAGTGTAAGTGTATATTACAATACTATACTGCCGACAGAAACGGTTTCTACGAAATCAGTAGGTACGTGGCTGCATTGTTTTATTAATCGCCAGATATAAAGAAGATGACCTCTTGACAAGATGGGGCCTGTGTCCCAGCAGTGGGAACATTATAGCCTGCTTGGTGTAAATTGATATCCTCTTATTTTTAAATGTAGCTGAATCCGCTTGATGAAATAATATTAAACATCTAACGATGTGGCTGCAAGTATTGCAAGGTAAATATGTATATGTATTTTGCCGTATAAAACATTAAACAGTCTAACATCTGTGAAAGAATGTGCACAAACAAATAGTATGAATAATAAGTAAGTAGAAACTTTTTATAATGTCAGGATTGTGGATAGTTATGATAATAAATAATCCCATAACTGTTATTGTTGACATTACGCAGGGTATATTGCCGACTTTATACCTTTGTATGACATGGGAAATTTACTTGAGAAGGTTCACTACGAAAGTGTGAATAAACAACAGAAAGACGGTTTCCCAAAAACAGAATCTGATAGACTAAAAGACTTAGGCTTTATTGTGATTTGATTAGGTTTCTTTTATGTCCCTGGGCTTATAAATATTACTTTTATAAACCTGTCCTTCTGTTTCGCTTTGGTACTACAGCAATGTTATGTTTTTATTGCTTTGCAAATAAGTATGAATGATATTGAATACGGTGTGGGTACAACCATTCGCAATCCGATCTGACCTTTTAATAAAAAGGGTTTATTCCAATGTTTTGTGTCGCGTTGCTTTTAAGGAAACTATTATTTTATGCATTGAGCTGTTGACATTTTATGTTCCCTGCTTCTCTCTGTAGTGGATGGGCAGTCAAGTAAATGGTACCGGTTATGTCATAAATGGTATTTGTTGGCGTGAAGTCATGAATGGAAATGATGTGGAAGATTATGGTTATTGCTTTATTTTCGAGGTGTGGTCAGGTGATGGCAACATTTTGAGACACATTATTGTTTTTATTAGTAATAAAAAGTAGCTACATATTTTTCTGCGTGGGTTTGAAACAAACAGTTCGTCGATGATAGACTGCGGCATTGTTGATGCCATGATTTTAGGACCATAGCAAATAGTAATTTAGATAATATGTACACTTATCTACACACTTGTAAATTACTAAAATCTTGTTGAGTCAATGATTCGAGAAGGATCTTCAAATAACAATATATTCCACAAATCTGCAACAAACAATCAGGCTGCCTTCTGCATGTTTACAAAACACAAATTATTGAATATCTCAATGTTTACAGTTTAGCCCATGTCGGCGTAATGACATAAAGGACTAACCACACGGACGCGGAATGGGCTTCAGCCGGTCAGAAAGGGCTGTATTCTTTGTGTAGATCCTATTATAAGAGGTTTTCATCCACAGTGGCATGTCCGTCACATCATATTAACCGAAACTAAACTAAACATGCTCTTTACTTCTTTTTTAAATGCGAAATTTTGTATGGTTGGATGTTTGTTACTCAATTTCGCCAGTACGGCTGAACGGATCTAGAGATAGATTATAGTATGGAATAGCACATAGGCATTTTTATCCCGGAAATACGATCCCGTGGGCAATTCCCGAACTCCAGGCGGGTGAAGCAGCGGGCTAAGCTAGTCTAATATAAATGTATACTGTCTAAACAAATTAGAAAGTAGGTTTGCTTTCTCAGGTGACGGCTACGCTAAAACTTTCATTAATGGACACGCTTTTATAGCATGGACAATATGGATATGAAGCTTTTCTTGACTGACCGGCACAGGCCGATCCGCTTCGGTCCGTGTGGCGATCCTTTTATTCCTAGACAACGTTGGCTCGGCCCAAAGCACCGGATATTGGTAACTTGGCGCCGACCGGTTAAATTAAAAATCATATTGAAATTGTGTCAATATTATTTTGAAGGGGATTTCGTAAAGCTTTTTTTGTGGATATGTATAAGTGAAAATGTGATAGAATTTGTTTGTGTATAAAGTGATACAGTGAGCGGTTTGCTTATTGTTGTAAATTCTTTTATTAGTTAAGTATCTACCTGTGTATCTGCGTCAACCTTTAGGAAACCTCTTTCTGTGTGTAATGGTGTCTCTGTCTCTGGTACCTTTATTGACCGTATTTCCATAAAATTTGGTGCATAGGTAGATCATTGCCTACCTTGTATAAACCCGCTGTGCCGCGGGTACGAGCTGGTTTATATCTTTGGCCTATCCTATCTTTTTACTTAATATTTGGGCACGCAGAAAATGTTAACGTAGGCGCTGATCGTACCGAATTAAATAAGCAAAAACGAAATCCTCTACAAACATTATACTTAGACATTAAAAGAAAATATGTACACAGTCCTTGTGAACCCGCTCACGTAGTCATATAAGGCAAATAAAAAGAAATATATGTATTTAATAACCTCCATGTAAGTTTGTAGCTGGGCTAATACGTAATACTGTGAACAAAGCGTTGTTCAGACCACCTGCTGCGGGGATATGAACTTACTTACTTGGGTACTGAATTCTTAAAATGATAACCATAATCATAAACCCGTTAGGACCATAAAGGCGACTAAGGATTTGTCGTATTAGGGTAGGTAGTGTTATCTTTCAGTTAATTTGTTTTTCACTCACCTTTTCTTAGTGACTGTCGAATTCAAACTTTTGGGAAAAGTCAAGCAAATGTGTAGCCACGGTACAAACAGCTTCTGTCTTCCATCATTCAAAGTCACATTCTTACTTTCTTCGGACATGTTTCTCGGCAAAAGGACGCGTCTGTGGGGCCTTGTTGTACAAGGAAAAGTTGATGGCTCAAGAGCTCGCGGCCTATATATGCCCTGGTCGGACCAAATCAAAGCTGCATAGCATATTGCCTTACACGAATGAACCAGGATGCCAGCGATGCGAGAGGAATGACGGTTGATTGTAAAACGAGTCACCTCCTCTGCTGTGACGACCACGACCACTCTGACAAGAGTGTAGCGACTAAAAAGAGAACATTCGCATTTATAGTCTGTTTGAAAATATGTCTAATATATATTTGTTGCTTACAACTGGTTACATAACACTCCAATCTAATGTAAAGTCTAATCTAGATCTTAAGAAGTAGTAGGTACTCCCTCGTGAATATCAAATGTCTAATGATGTAAAAAATGACGCAATCAAAGAAGTTACCAACAATCTGAGCCTAAGTCTAATAAAAGAATTCGTAAAGACTGTGATTAACTTCAATTTTTTTGCAAGCCTCCATTTTAACTTCAAACATTTAAAAAATATTTTACGCGAAGAGTTATTTCAAAGTTAAATTGATCATATTTTTTATTTAAATTACTTTCTAATTTCGTTTCAAGTTTTTTCTTCGTTGTCAATTTTAATTACAGTCTTCAGCGTAACGAGTTCTAATATTTTTAATCAGTTTTTTGCTCATCTGAAAATGACAGACGAGAAACCCCACGTAGATGTACCTACTATAAGAGTAGCATTATAAATTGCTCTATTAAAAATCGTCCACAGGTGCATGCAATCATAATTGAACATAAATTATTTTTACAAAATAAATTGTGATTTTTTTGCATTTTTCAGATAATTGTCCTGATATTATTATAAATTATATCACGTGGACAAGACGACTTCTAAACAGTCCCGGTTATAAAATCAGCTCAAATCCACAAAAAAATCCTTGAACCTTACAAAAATGTCATTCAATCATCATCATCATCATCATCATTTCAGCCGAAAGACGTCCACTGCTGGACATAGGCCTCCCCCAAGTGTCGCCACATTGACCGGTCATCCACCTTCACCAGGTCATCGGTCCACCTAGTGGGAGGCCTTCCAACGCAGCGTCTTCCGGTTCGCGGTCGCCACTCCAGAACTTTTCGGCCCCATCGGCCATCCGTTCTGCGAGCAATGTGCCCTGCCCACTGCCACTTCAGTTTGGCTATTCTTCGGGCTACGTCGGTTACCTTGGTTCTCTTGCGGATGTCCTCATTTCTGATTCGATCACGCAAGGAAACTCCGAGCATAGCCCTCTCCATTGCCCTTTGGGTGACTTTAAGCCTTCTGATAAGGCCCATTGTGAGCGACCATGTTTCGGTCCCGTAAGTAATCACTGGCAACACACACTGGTCATAGACTTTCGTCTTGAGACACTGCGGTAAGTTGGACGGGACGATACCACGCAACTTCCCGAACGCTGCCCAGCCGAGTCGGATTCGACGATTGACCTCTTTCTCGAAGTTAGACCTACCTAACTGGATCGTTTGTCCAAGGTAGACATAATCGTCTACAACTTCGAGTGTAGAGTCTCCGATCTTGATAGGAGTGGGTGTTACATGGGTATTCAACATGATTTTGGTTTTGTCCATGTTCATTTTAAGACCCACTTTTTCGGAAGCTCTACTAAGGTCATCGAACATTGTACTGAGGTCCTCCATGGTCTCAGCCATGACCACTATATCGTCGGCAAACCGAAGGTGAGAGATGTACTCGCCATTGACGTTGATGCCTAGCCCTCTCCAGTCCAGAACCTTGAAGATATCCTCCAGTGCAGCGGTGAACAGTTTCGGAGATATGACGTCTCCCTGTCTTACACCTCGCTGCAGAAGGATAGGTTCTGAGGTCTGGTCCTGAAGTCGGACTGACATGGTGGCGTTTTTGTACAAACACTTCAACACCTCGATGTACCGATAGTCGATTTGGCACCGTTGGAGAGACTGCAGTACAGCCCAAGTCTCGATCGAATCGAAGGCTTTCTCATAGTCCACAAACGCCAAGCAGAGAGGCAGGTTATACTCTTCGGTCTTCTGTATAACCTGCCGCAGCGTATGTATGTGGTCTACGGTGCTAAAGCCTTTTCGGAAACCGGCTTGTTCGGGAGGCTGAAAATCGTCAAACCTGCGCGCGAGACGATTCGTGATGACTCTTGAGAACAACTTGTAGACATGGCTTAGAAGTGAGATGGGCCTATAGTTCTTCAGCCGGGCATTGTCGCCCTTTTTGAAGAAGAGTACCACCACACCCCTGCACCATGCCTGCGGCGTTTTCCCCTCGAGTATGACGGAATCAAACAGCTTCTGAAGGGCCTTAAGTACCGGTTTTCCACCCGCCTTCAGGAGTTCGGCCGTAATTCCGTCATCACCCGGTGCCTTGTTGTTCTTAAGCTGTTTAAGAGCCATCCTAATCTCGTACAGGCTGACATCCGGAATGTCTTCGGTATAGTGTCGGGTCAGTCTAGCTCTTGGGTCGTTAGCTAGAGTTGCAACAGGATTTCTAGTTGAAGTGTACAACTGCCCATAAAAACTCTCGATCTCCCTCAGCAGCTCCGGTTTGGCGGATACGATCCTGCCATCGTCGGTCTTCAGTTTCGTTAGCTGGCTCTGCCCAATAGCCAGATCTCTTGAAAATACCTTGGAGCCTTTATTCCGCTCAATAGCGTCTTTAATACGCTCGGTATTAAAGCGGCGGAGGTCGCTCTTCAAGGATTTAGAGATCCGTCTATTGAGCTGCCGGTATTTCCACACCTCATCTGAAGACTGCAGGATCATCTCACGCCGCTCCTTCATGAGCTCGAGAGTATGATCAGAGAGTTTTTTGTTGTGTGCACGACGTGTCTTGAAAAACTTAGACCCAGTCGTGTGGACAGTTTCCACGAACCCATCGTTGTATTCGTCCACTGAGCTTCCTAGGCACTCGAAACGATTCTGGAGTTCAAGCTGAAAGCTCTCGGGGTTTTGGATCTGGATCTGTGCTGGACGGAGCGTAGACTTCATCAGTCGAGACCTTTCAAGCTTTATATTGATGTTCAATGTGCCTCTTACCATGCGGTGATCGCTCCCGGTTTTCACCGAATTGATCACAGAGACATCATTGAACATCTGCTTCTTGGTTGACATGATGAAGTCAATCTCATTTTCATGTCATTCAAATTCCGTTGTAATTCATAAGCACCCATATCACAAGAAATCCTAATGTCAATGGGGCTATAAGGAGTATTTATATCTAGTCAAGTATGTGTCGCTCCTTGCCGGAATATTAATATTTTTAGTGTGAGTGACGCACAGCAGCCATTTATCAAACCCTCTTATTATTCTGTTAGAAAAAAGCCGTCCCATGAAGAGTGTCAGTCTAAACAAATAACCCTTTAGGCGGGAAAAAAGGATGAAAGAAAAAACGGCTACTTATAGCAGGGTGCGGCTCGGGCGCTTGTCTTGTTTTCTTAATTTGATTTTTAAAGGGACTATTCTTAAATTGGAATATCGTGTAAAAGTTTGAAGAATTTTATACACAAACTGATTTGATTGTGTTAAGCAGTAGATTGGTCTTATTAAAAAACTACGAGCCCGTTGTTGTATTTCGAACTTTTTTCCGAAATGTAAACATCGAGTAAGTCAGGTGTTATTATTAGAACATCAATGTCTCGTCTCCTCTCCGCTTCGCACATACCCGGATTAGAGATCCGGGCCTAAAGATCGAAATTCAAAAACCTTTACCTTTTCAATATTAGGAAAAGGCAAGGTTTTCTTAAAAAATTACATCGATTATTTCTAAAACCGTAGATATCATGTATCTTCGTAACGAAGTAAGACTTCCAGTCAGTGTTCCTGAGCAATATATTAGTATCTGAGCTGTCCTTGGACATGGTTTATCACCGCAGATACGATTCCCGACACGTGCTGGTTATAAATCTACCTGCTAACAGTTACCGGCAGGGAGGTGAGACTTTGATCAATGCTCATTCACTTAGTGTGATGCATTAATAAAAGATAACTACTATGTTAGTACCCTGTATGCTTTCGACTTCTGTATAAAGAATAAGTTGCCAACGGGGTCAACTGGTCAGGGTGACTCCTGATACACGACGATTGAACTGCAAATAATCGAGTGAAAAAATATTCTGTTCATAATTTCGCCTCTTTTTTACTAATGGAGACTTTGCTATACTAGTCTTATTTTCAGCATTAGACCTTCATTATACTTATCGGAAAACGGCACAAGAGAAAATATCAAAATCTCTGACAGTTTCCAACGTATCTTAAAAATATTATAAAAAACGCCATTATATTTTTCAAGTAAGCTTCGTACATCCATTTCTCATGTACCACAAAGGTATACGTCGAAGACACCCCGGGGGTGAGGGGCGAGGGGACTTGGCTCTGTTTTTATGTGTAGTCTCGCGTCACTGACCCGATACAGGAGAAGATGAGATGCTCTAAGGAACCTTACACATTAAGCTAACATTATAAGTAGGTACAGGGCATAGTTGACATTGCTGAATTTTAGAGAAAATATTATCCAGAAGTTAGCTAGGTTTCAACAGGCAATTAACATCAAGCGACATGCGCATGCGTCACTTGTTACTTGTTTCGTGGCATGCCGAAAGCAACATCTTTCAAGTGTCTTTTCCGTAGTTGCTTTCGTAATACGACTACACGACGATTTTCAATTGACCGTATAGCACCTGGAGGACCCAAAAATGGGCGAAGCTCCAAGAGAGGAAACGAGGGAAAGGAAAGGTGAATATTTGACCAATTCTCAATAAATCAGAACAAATTATGTATTATCAGAAGATCATTATTTTCTTTCAATTAATTTAATATTAAATCGAACATAATTTTCCTACTTGGGCTCTGATATAGAAGACTTATTTTTTATATAGCTGCTATCGGCAAGCCCTTGAAAAGCTCAGCCTTAGCCGTGAATGTTTATGCTTAGGTAGCTAAAACACGCAATAAATTAATTATAAACTCATCCTTGTGTACAATATCTTAAAAGACCCTTATAGCCCTGCCTACCCCTTTCTCTGGATTCAAAGCGATACACACATGTAGATAATGGGATTTTACATTTGGCCGAACATTGTTCACAATTACTCCACAGGGATTTGAACGCTGTGAAAATAATTTAGCAATGAACACGTATATTTTATTTTAATGAACCGTTCAAACTCAGATGGGACTGAGAATTAGGTACGAACATAAATATAATTTGTCTGCTGTATGTTCGGTTAAATTCAATTTGTATTGGCTCCATTTTGTTATGTTTAAAGTAATTTGAAATACGGTTTCGTATTTGTTTTCTGAACAATCTAATTTGTTACTTTCAAGGCTCTTTCATAAAGAGCTTGGAACTGCTTCAAAGTATTTTAGTCAAAGCTTTTACGAATAGTGGCACTGCATCAAAACCTGGCACTGCAATATGCTCAATAAAAATAATAATCATCATCAACTCTACGCAGTCTACTGCTAGACATAGACCACGCGCATGCATCTTGCACCACGAATCTGTTTCTATCGCTCGTTTAAAGATGACAGAGACAGAACACGTTTAGTGATTCGTGGTGCAAGTGGCTCTAAATGTCAGTTATTGTGCGAGACTTGTACGTACCAACATTTTACATGCAAGTTTTACATTGTGTGGTAGAGTACGCCTTCACTACTTTGAACTCTTTATAAAGCCGGTATCAAAAAACTTACATTTCAAGGCAGGCAACAGGTCTACAAACCTCTTAGAACGACAAAAATATAAACAGAAACAGCTTCAGAATAGGTTCTCGAACAATTTGAGTAGCTTCAGTCGCGAGTGAGCGCACAGTCGGCGACGCGGTAAATAATGTCAATATTATGGCCGAATAACATCAATATTGTGCTTCCAATACTGCCATAAGTTAAATTACTTGCAGGAGAAGCCACGGTTCTTAGAAATTTGTAGTTGAGTGCGTTTCAAAGACTGATTCTAAAGCCGGAACAGGAGTTAATTCAGGTTAAATCATGCTATTTCTGCGAAGGTTGTCTTAATCCATTTTATCTCAATTGGTTTTTTGAGTATGTATTCAGTAGAATTGTATCAGATAAATCGTATTTCTTAAGAGTGCAGTGCCATATTTTCCGACAGAACTAATTTAAACTTAAAAAAAATCAATTTTGAGTTATTTCATTTTCGAACAGATAACCAACAGCAAACAAAGCATTTGCGGAACGTCAAAATAGCAAAAAAAGATATATTTGACATTCGCGAATTTATTATTCCACTGGCCGTTAAGCAATAAAACAAAATACATTGTCAAACTTTACTCGTTTCAAAATGTAACAGCAGAATCAAAAATATCTGCATTTTAGTTGAAAATCCCGAATGGCTACAGTTATTCATTGAAGGCGGGAGGGAACCAAACGAGTGTCGAACAATACGGCAATTCATTTGTAAACTGATGCTTTGTTTAAAGCCATGCGCTAATATGTGGACCACAATGGCCAACAGTGGCCGACAATGGACAGATTTTACTGGATCAGATATCCAATAGTGAGAATGGTGGAAAATAGTAACGTAAGCACGGGCACAGTATAAAGGTAAGCAGTAAACCAACTTGATGACCTTTTGACTGCATCAGTGGGTTGACTGCGCGCAGCAGATTTTTGGCTATTTGTTTTTTTTTTTGCCATTGACGCGATAGGAAGAAAATCTAGGACCATTTTGTGAAATCCAAAACGAGTGATATGTTACACAACACCCATAAAACCTAACCACATGATTGTCTCGATGCACAGCCCTAACTTACTGAAGAGTAACCAACAGGTTACTCTTCAGTAAACATGCTTCAAGTAACAACTTGAAGCATGTTTAGAATTCGTGTAGAGGCCTTGCATTTGTGTGTGAGCTGATGTCGACCATTTTGTTCCTACCAGTTAAAACTCTGTATGTTAAAACCAATATGTCTACTGTGGCACGGCTTTTAGAAAACGTAGTTACAATAGTGGAACGAATTAATTTTTGCTTTGTTTGATTTTCCATTCGTATAGAAGATACATTATTGATAGCAAAAGCGGTGGAATGCTCCCCGGTCGAACAATTCGCAGTTTTGAATGTCACTGCGTCCAATGCAAGGTTAACGTTTTTCGTTTTAAACTCGATTTAAATAATAAGTACTTACCTTAATTTGCAGTTATTGCTGTCTTTTAAAACTTGAACATACCTGAAAACAAATGAAATAAAGATTTTAGTTTATGAGTTTACACAATTATAAAGTCGAATGGCTATTTAAGAAATATTGTAATAACATCAAAATATTCAACGAGTGGTACACTCCTTTACCACAAAATATCTACCACAATAACACATCATAACTGGTACGAAAATATGCCACACGAATTGTGTATGAATGGTTCCGTCCAATCTTCCCCTCCCTTCCTCCGTGCTCCTCCGGAACCGAAACATTTACGAGCACACGAGCGTAAACCACCGTAAGCGCGACAGATATTAATATAAATACATGACATTTGGAAGGATTATCTGATCAAATAAGAATATCTTACATTGGCAGATGATCTGTGACTACGTGATCAATATTCCATAGTTTCTGGCAAGGAAGACGCCAGAAGACTGTAGACTTACGTATTACGTTGTTCAGATATTACTTGGCATGGACAACCAACCGTAGTCACTTTATTTTTCTTAAGATATATATAAATGTTGGTTATTAGACCGTCAATGTGTGTATTAAACAATATTTTTAATATCGGCCCAACCGTAGGATCTGAAGGTTTCAATCACTCGAATCATTGTCATAAAAATAGTGAGAGCTTCAGTAACCATCATCACTTCAACAATAAGATGTCTGCTGCTTGACATAGGTATCTCCCAAGGGTCCTCTGCTACTTGCAAACAACAAATGCCCGTGGCCTTTACAAGATGATTGTTATATAGTACAACATCTAAATAATAAGGCACACTTGCACAGAGCATTCCATATTAAGAAACAGTAGCTATTCCTACTAATATTTAAAATCTTCCGTATCTCGTGTCTCTTTAATATTATTTATTTCTTAAGAACCAAGTTATTTATACAGTTTAAAATGTACGTCGTACGAATACAAAATGAGCGGTGCATGCTCTTTTGGTTATCAAAAACGGGACGATGTATTATTTCTGAGGGAGCTACTGGAATATTATGCACCAAAGTGGAGCATTATAACAATGAAGAATGTTTATGGTCGTAACCATGTGATCTTATTCTTTGCGCTTAAGTTTTGGGACATTTTCCGGAGGGTAATTTTGACTAGAGTTACTGGAGGGAAGGAAACTTTGGACAAGTATTCTAGAAAATTCCTTTTGAATGTACAAGAACGATATTTTCGTTTCTTTCATTCCCGTTATCGTTGGTATGCTTCATTTTAAATTCTTGTCATTGTTTAAAAGTTTAAACGGTTTCAAACCCCAATAAATATGAAATAAATTGCTGCACAGCAAGTCCCGCGATGATAAATGAACCCAAGTTCCAAAACCGTTCAAAGAGAAAGAAACTTGCCACTAATGATACAGTACTATTTTAAACTCGATAAATCATGGCTGCATCTATTCAAACGAACCGGAGTCTAATTGAGAAGCTATCGATCCAATACACTCTGAACGGAATCTTCATACACTTTTAAGGCGAAGACATCAGATAAGCCCTCGAAATTCTAACATTCCCACGTTTTTTGCAATTTGCAGGTTTTATTTAGGGATTCTAGCAGATGGCTTCCTGTAGTTTCTGCCTACCCCCACGGGAAACTAGGCGCAAGTTTATGTATGTATCAAGTTGTATGTTGACCATAATATATGTAACCCTACAGTTTGACTATTTCATGAAATCATGAAATTGCCAAATATAAAACGTAAGACAATTTGAAGTGCGCGGGCTACCTTAGCTCTTCCCCCTTAAGCAAATGTAAAATAAATAGAAGGAAGACGGATGGCCGAGGTTCAGGTTACCGACTAATGCATTGTGGACTCAAGTGGGAGCGGTATTGTCATCAATTGAGGATGCATCGATCATGACGTCATCGGTTCATAAACTGCCTTTATGGTAGCACGTCTGGGTCTAGAATCTTTTGTAGACTGACAAATGGACAAGGTTAGTTTTTCGGGTATTTTTTATAATATTTTATGTTAGTTCTATTTTTCTTAAAATTAAACCTAGAAAGAAGCTTCTTAACTGCATCACAATATTTTATACTGGTTACCTATCTTTCTTTATCTTTATCTATTTTATTTTCAGCAGCTATTCCTATTATGCCTTCATTTTGATTCAAATATCCTTTCATTGCGTGGTATTCTAGTCTCTAATCTTTCCAATAGATCGCCAGATCGCCACAACTGTTGGACCGTTGCCACTGTATGATTGGCTTCTTTCTTGCTTTCTTTGCTTTTCAATATCTTCCTAAGCGATCTTGACTTTATCTCGAAGTTTCTTACAGTTTTTGCTGAACTAAACTATGCCAAGTTGCTCTTTCAGATGTTCAGACTGAGGTTTTGATACAATCTTAGCAGTTTTAGGGTTACACTGGAATTTAAATGTATGTCTGTATGCTGTCCAATTTCAGATAAGATTGTTAAAATCATGATTACAATGATGTCATATCATGATTTCGTTGTTTTTTTTTGTATTATATTGATAATTTTTTTGCTTATAATATATCTCCCCAACAGTTCTTTGGTATAGAAAATTAAAACTTCAAATGTACTACTACAAAATTTACTTTATCATATAGCTTATCGAATAATTTTATTTTCAAGTGAAGTCGAACTAACAATGCCTGCAACACCCTCTCTGTGTGGTCCTATTCTCCGTAGGATTTTATTCTCCGACTTTGGATCCTTATTAAAAGGCATTAATTCTTCCCATTTCGGTAATACGATCGCGATTGTGGCTCGTACGGGCCCAAATTGGCCGTAAGCGGCTTAGTGCAACTAATTCCGAGGCGAACCGGTGTCCCAATTATCGGTAATGAGATTATCAGTTTAATGTCACTCGTCTCAGATGCGCCTGCCGGGTTGTAATCAATGGAGCTGACAATGACATTGAAATATAAAGATGCAAATCTTCCCCCCATGATTGTTGACCTAGGGATTAGTTATTAGCGATAGGTATATAATTTAAATTCAGAATATTTAGAAACATGCAAAAAAATATATCAACAAAATCAGATTAGGCGTTTGCACAGCAGTGACTAACTAGAAATAAAATAAAAACTTAAATGGGCTGTTCTGTATGGTGTCCGGACGTAAAGAATAGCACCATCCCATATCTTCCCGTGGGTGTCGTAAGAGGCGACTAAGGGACTTACCAGAGAATGGGCAGCAGCGTTCTCTGTGTTTTATAACACCATACTGCGATCGCCAACCCGCCTGCCAAGCGTGGCGATTATGGCAAAACCCCCCTTCTTGGGGGAGGCCTATGTCCAGCAGTGGTCGTCTTTCGGCTGAAATGATGATGATGATGATGAATGGGCTGTGAGATAGAGTTCACTTTCTAACACTGCATAAATCAGAAACCCAAATGACCAGAACCAAAAACACGCAGAAGCCAAAACCCCGAACAGAGAAAACATTAGCTTTTCTACTGAAACTAGTCGTCCAAAACATATTATTTTGAAAATCTAACCGAACAAAGCATAACTCCCGGCTTGAGATCAGATGCTATATTTTTACAAAAAGCGCGTCTTGTAATATCAAGATAGCAATTGTACAAATGTACACAGGTGTTAAACTCCTATCAACTAGTATCTTCTAGCAAGCGAAACTACCATCCTTTGCGTCTCCTACAGCTTCTACGTAAGTAAATTACATTTTCGTTCTTTTTAACAAAATAAGCCAGTGAAATCAAGTTACTTCATAAAAATAAGGTCGGGGTCATTGTCTGTTCTGTAAAAGAAAACAAGAACGAATTTAGGAAATAAAGGTTTTGTACTTCTGTATTATGACATTAACAAAGATGTTTCGTTTGAAATCCTGTAAATAGCACAAGCATGGGTATTATAATATCTGCAACGGTCTTATTGCTGGGACCTAGGACACAGTCTAAAAGAGTCAGTGACATGTCGACGACGATTCTAAAAGTATCCTTGAAAATGTTTTGTGTTAGACAAAACCACTCTCAAAAAGGAAGTTTGTGTTAGTGTTCACTCTATTCTCCGGCTATGTGTTTACTAAGTCTAATAGTATTGAAAACATTTTTCTTTTTAATATCACACCTAGAAGCTCACTGAGCCTTTCCGTACCTAACTTAAGAATCCCTAATACCACTTCCACACCTCAGATTCTTTAATAAAACCATAATATATGCGAGGTTCCTCATCCAAGAACGATAAGTGACAAATATTTAGCATAGAAACGCGGAAAATATTCACGTGTCGGTGTGTCGGTGTGAGACGCGGCCGTAACGAAGTAATCCTCTGACAAAGGGACAGATATCCGGACATTTCTTAGACTTGTTTACTCTTTGTGTGAGAGCTATGTGTATATCATTTATACCACTAGAGGTATTTGTAGAAGGTCTACTTTTATTTACCACCAAGGCTTTTTAACCCAGCGTAGTTTTACCTTATGTCCTGCGTGTCCTGTTGTTTGTTCATTGCAGGAACTGATGGACGCTACTGAAGGCGCCTAACTCGTGGTTCAGTTATCGGCTGACACAATTTACATTGTCATCGACACGCTAAGAAGGAGTCTAAGTTATTTTGTGGCTTTACCAGAAAATCTAATGTGACTTCTACTAACCTACACTCGGCTCTCGTGGTGGAACCAACCGAGTCAAACTTTGTGTACCAGCAGTCGGAACTTTATAGACTGATTATGTTGGGTGACGTTATATTAAGAGCCTTTTACTCTTGCTTTCCCACCTGGCGATGTTTCCCTAAACATCGCCAGGTGAGAAAAAATTTGGCAATAAAGGCCCTCCCCCTGGCCTTTATTCACCAGTGATTGTCCTTCGGTTGATATGATGACTCTCTCTCATATAAAATTCAAAATAAATCCTTAGAGGTAGCAATCGAGATATCATCCTGATAAATATTCTATTATGTTCAGCACAATCTAGTCAACTAGCATAAAAAAAACCCGTATTTAGTGAATGTAAATGTAACAGGTTTATTCTATAGTATTTATAATTTTGCACCATTAATGTGTCATTCCGCATTATTGTTTCATTTCAAATAAACCTTCTGAATCTGCTTGGTGGTGTTTCATTTCAGAGTCCGGGCATATTCACGTTTCATGGGCGACATTTTTCTTTGAGGTTTGTTGTCTGGGTAACGTACGGATGTCTTTTTTTACTCGCCCTACTCAAGTAAATAAAGTTTATCACTACATGGTATACAGCAATAGTTAGTTCGTCGAATCTTCCTATATTTTTTATCTGTAAGTAGATTCTCTTATGAAACGTTTATGTGTTTAATTAATATGTTTTGTTTATTATCCGGGGAAATCTTACCTGTGTCAAGACAGGGCAGGTCAGCCAGTGTCAATACTTTCAGAGTTTTCGTAGTAACAGCATTAACGTCTACTGTCATGTGTCTTCGAAAAAGAACTTTATAATGACGGCTATGAATAGTACCTTTTGACTTTTTAATTCTTCGCCCGAAAACTTAGGCAATAAAACGATTCAGTTCACTGAGTCCATCGTGTCTTCTTTAAAAACTTCAACATTTCTATAGACCATTAATTTATATCATCCTTCACAACACAAGCCAACCATTTTCTTTGAAATGACAACGAAAGAATTGCAATAGTGCACAAAAAGAGTATTGTTGGTCCTTGAACGGCAAGCTTACAGCTTGGCTACAGTAAACTGTTTCCTCAGTCGCCGACGAGTTTTTCTCTTTGCCCAAGTAACTGATAAGCTTTAGTTTTTCTTTCTCCTACTGAAATGAAAAAGTCTGCCACAACATTTGAAATTTTAATGAAGCAAGCATTTTATACTGAGGTTTATAAAGGTCAGATTTAAATTCATCTTTCAGCAGGGTGAATGATATTGCTTACGAAGGCAAATAAACGAACCCTAAACAAATATGTAAATTCGTGACACGATCGTTGTAAACAAACGCCTAGCCAGCACTCTTGACAGAATTGGGGACTTTCAGTCGTTCGAGTAATGCCGGGACCGCGACGCGTCCCTTTTCCGTCACGTTGCAATCGACGACCGCTATGTCGTCCACTTCTTTTCAAAGACAAAATAGCCCACGCGTCCTCGCAACAATGCGTGTTACTGCTCCTCCGTCATCCTTCCCTTCTTCACAAGAACATCTCCCGAAAATTTAATAAAAATCCTAGGGACCTAACCGAGCAAGAAAATTTTCGCTGAATCGCAGCCCTTTAAGACGAAATCGAGGTATTTGTCGGATCGGCGGGTCTAAGCCGGTGAGGGCGCGGAGTGCGGGGCGCGGGACGGGATATTCGTCGCGAAACGAATTCAATTTGGATCATTCTTCTATACTATTATCCCGATTGAAGGTCTTTCCTCGCTGTCCCCCGCTCGAAATTGGATCGTCTTTTGCATAAAATGAAAATCGAATCGGAACTAACGAAATATCCTCGGAAGGTTCCGTCACCCTGCCATTTGATGAACGGGACCTTTTATGGAATTATGAGCGGAGAGGGGGTCCGAAGTAGTGGGGGACGTGGGACAGAAAATTTATATTGTTATGTGCGAACCCGAGGATTCGCACGCGACAAGTTTGTCCGTCGTAATGATGTGAGCACCGAGCTACCGGACACGAATCGTTTTTGGGACAGATAAGTTAATTATTTCGTACAGGTATATTATTTCAGATCCCCTCTGACAATTGAGTCAGGGTGAAGGGTGTTGATTTGATTTATTCTTTTCTATTGTATTTGAAGCAATGGATAATCTAAAAAAATAAGTTAACTTAGTTCTACTACTAATAACTTCCAAATCGTATGGCCAACTAAGCCCACACAATATGGGATATTAACAAAACATATACTATTCCGAAACACTGCCCCGACATCTACTCGCTCAATAAACTAATTCGTTGATGGAGCGTTCGTTCCGATTCAGTGCACGACACACGAATACCCGTTCGGCTTCACTCGTAAAATGTAAAGACGTTTTGATAGAACGATACTCGTGTAGAAGCAACAGTTCGGGTGTAAGAACGGCTCCCAATGAGGTGGGGAACTCGATAACATGCGCTGTTTGTCTCACGAACATGAGACGGGCATTGTGTTACGTGAGACGTTTGTTACTGTAACCAAGGAGGCTACATGAAACTTCCAGAATTATTATTACCGGCGATGAAGTTGTTGAGGATATTCATTTGTTTTAAATATGATTACTGAAAAGGTGCACTCCAACATGGTTCTTTTGGCATTTGTGTGACGTTGTCATGAGGTTAGTAAAAATTAATTGTGAATTTGTTGTGAAAGTCGTATTGCGACTATGGCGTTACCTTTTTACCTTTTGGTATAAGTACTCTTTTCTATGGCCACGCGTCAAGAGAGACATGTCACGATAGATAGTAAGAATATAAGAAGGTTTTTGGCTACCTTTCACGTTTACAAAAGAAAAGCTTAGGAAAATCAAACAGAATTTTCCGAATATGCAGGTAAGCATTATATTTTCACAAGTTTGTTGCTCCCAAAGCTTGCTTATTTTGGTTCAAAATATTGTACTACTATAATACGAAGTTATATACCCAGTCTTCAAGGATAGGATGGGTACTTATATAGAACAGTTAATTTTATTACTCAGCATTTCCGCAAACACGCTCCTCTGCCCATTTTTACGTAACATAAAACAGCAAAAGTAATTTAAGGAAAATAAAAATATTTATTGCATTGTTTAATTTACGATCCTTTATACCCAAGTCAGTTACGTTCCGTTCTAATTTCTCAGTTACTTTTTTGCTCTGGGGAAAACGAAACCGTTTTAGCTGTGGGCGTAACCAAACGGACAGCGATTGTAATGTGGAAATAGTATCAAATCACAGACTCCATTTAAGCATCAAGTTTTTATAGGCATATTAAACTTTTTTGTCGTCTGAACAATTTTCTTTTTTACAAAACCGATTCAGAATTTATTTTGTAAAAGCATTTTGGCTGAAAAAAAATAAATGCTGAAAATTCTTTCAGCTAACTTTTTTGCGTTAAAATAAAATAGTTGGTGACGATGTACGATTACGTATGTACATTTATTGGAATTGCGTTTGCATGAATCAGTTTAAAAATCAAAACAACATATCTTTTGGTGTTAAAAGATACCGTTACAATAATGCGCTCCCACACTAGGCTCGTGTTGTGGATGTGGTCCCTCCCACAGAGCGGAAGTCTATATCCCAGCCATAGGAATGTTATAGGCTGATCTGATTATGTTTTCTAATATACCTATTTCGAATATATGTATAGGTAGGCGTATCTATTCCCAGAATCCCGTTTCTCGTGATCATCTGAAACGCAATTCGTAGCAACAAAAAGCGTAATTACGCTGTGTTGTGTGTTTTCCTCGTCGGCACATCCTTACTCCCCGCGGTTTTCATTCAATCAGAAAACATTCGCTCGTCATGTTCAATGTTAGAATGGAATTCTTTTTACGATCTTTTGGGCTATTCGTCTGAATTTTTTCGCCTACGCGCAGAAAATGAATTACACTGAAAATGTGGTGTCAGAGTGTTTGAGTAAGAATTTGTCGACATTTGCGGAGGATACGGGTCAAAAGGATAATCGCCATTATGAAGACAGAAAGATATGTGTAGAAAATGATTCTGTAGAGATTTGCAATTTTCTGCTAAACAAGTAGTGTGTTCGATGGGGAAAACACAAACTTTCATCCCTTAACTTAAACACTGTTTTAAGCTTTCACGGTTTACAAACAAACAACAACACAACAACAACGAACAGTCACAGAAGATATCCCGTAAGCGACAGTATAAGTTTCATCCCCTATAGGGGCTAAATTTTCAAAAATGTTCAAGAGTTCATTTTTGTCTGCAAAAACCGTTGGGCAAAAAGCTCTTGTCAATAAAATGAGTTTGACTACTACGGAAACCCAGCATATTTCAGTTTCATTCATCCTCTCATTTCATCCTCATTGTAATTTAAATGGCCTCTATACTTTATTCTACTCATTTTTCACACAATTCCCTAGCAATTACACTCACAATAAATAAATCATGCGCATGATAGCGCAGTGATCATTACGATGGCTCGTATTAACGAGGCTCGGGGGATCAATCCAAAGGATCCGGTGTGAGGTGCCTTTATAAGTACACTGTACCAGACTTACACTTCATTTTACACCCCTGGTCTTATACACCCTTATTAATAATCGCGAAGTTAAGTTATGCCACACTCAATTCGCTAAAATCGTATGGCTTATCTGGAGGTTGTAAGTTTACACCGCGTCATTAATACCAGGGATATAGATTTCAAGTGATATAGATATAGACATGGAGATCTTAAAAGTACTTGATTGAAATAATTAATAATATGGTTCTCTTTTGCTGTAAATACGGTTTAAGATGCACTGGCATTATTTTACTGTACGAGAGTTCTTAGTCAGCAAATTAAATCCCTATTATTATTTCCGCTCTTTATAACTTGCACTTTAATTACCCAGTGTTGAATTGGAAAATATTGTAACTGTGTTTATTTATGTGAAATTAGTGATATGCTGATGGAATTCTATATATTCGTGTTCTGCCTATGTCCTAAACTTCATTCATTTTATACTTTAACCTAAAAATCTTCCCGAAACATGTTAACCCGTCCGCCATTTTCATAACTTTTCAATACATTGATAAATCAGCGAGTGCGTCGTATCGACTTAATGTCCTGTGCGAACTGCTGGCAGATACCTCGAGCTCTGCTGAGTGACGCGTGGCTAATGAGGCGTGAAGCTCGCGATATAAGCTTATTCCGAACATTTTGTTGCGGTGTCTGCTTGTAGGTAAGAAAAAGTAATGGCGATATACCTACATTTACTGGTCGTATGTGCAAAGTGGCTGACATCAACAAACGAATTGGTTTTTGGTGAAGTAAAGTGTTTTCTAGAATTATTAACAGGTTATATTTTTATTGAACCTGTTTTCCAAAATACCATTTTAACTTTTCCTAAAAATATTGGTTCTATCTGTAAAACAGACAAGGCGACCCACAACTACAGAGATTCATAAGTTTTATTTCGTCAATCATGCAGCAATATCGTATGAATGAAGACAAGCGCACGATTAAACATCTCTAAATCGAAGTTAACTATAAACTAACTTTAAACAAAGAAAACCTTCTAACGAAAGCGATCCAATACACTGTATGACAATAAAACACACCTGATAAAGACCAGAGCTCCCTAATTCGATACAAAGCAGACTTCATGATACAGCTCGAATGACCCAACCTTGCATAGGTTACTAACGACCCTATCTTCCCAGAAACCATCTTAAAAAACTCCAGAGCCAAGCCATTCCCACCCTTATCGCCGTTGTTATAAATTTGAAATTAAATGTAAAAGATAAGGTTGTGGAATGCACAGCTTATCTGCTTTAGGGTTCAAGCGCTCTCGCTAATTATCGAGTAGAAACACTTGGGAGGACAATGAGGTGCTTGTAGATGAGGAAGTAGGTACAATACTATAAGTGAAAGTAAGTGAAGGCATTTTATGCCCTTAATTTTATTCTGCTTCAAACTTTATATTTGAACATTGAATAAGCTCATAATATACAGGTTGCAAGGGACATCGACGCATTACTATGCATTTAGAACCTCCATTTAAAAAAAAATAACCGACAAGAATTTGTATCTTTAGGATCATAATGCTAAAATGCATGGTAGCAGTTTACGCGATATCCGTTACTTAGTGTATAGTTAGTAAATAAATAACTGTAGATTTATTACGGTACAGAAAAATACTTTTAATTTACTATCTCTTGAAGAAAACTTTCAGAACGTGCAGAATATTACTATTTATGAATTTGTCGATTAAAAGTAAATTAATTAGATACTAAACACACCACGTGTGTATTCTAAGATATCGCAGTTTTAATTAAAGTGTAATCGTACTCGCAATTATGAAAGTTTCTAAGTAGGAGGGAGCTATGAGAGTTGGGCTTTTAGAGATATTAGAAATTCTGTGTCTAAATGACTTCAGCTAACTTGGAAGTGGTTTGATTATGATATTAGCCGTGTTGGTGGAGCCGTCTCTTATTGGCTGATCCGAATATTATATTACTTGATTAGTTAAACGGAAGTTAGTTCAGTTGAATGCAGTTGAATTTAATGGTCTATCGGTTTATTCATTCACGTTTTTGGTGGATTATTTATTTTGACAACGCAGAAAAATTTGGTTAAATCTTTATTGCTATACCTATATCAATACTCCCAGTTACTGAAATATGGTTATGATAGTAAAAGTTGCACTTAGCTTAGCTTCAAATATAATTTATTCTTGTACACTGAACGGTTTCGGCTTCGAACGTGTAAAAATAAGAGACATTTATTTAACTTGCCGAAGAATTGATCACCGAGGGTTAAGTCTGGACTTTGATGTAAAGCTGCTTCTAGTTTTTGAAAGTCTATTTAAGGAATATATCGCAAGTTTCTACTTCAAAAATGCAAAAATGTAATCGAGTGCAGCTAACTGGTGGGAAGGAAAGTAACTGCGGAATTGTTTCGGAAATTAGATTTATTAACGGTCTTTTGCCAGCACCTTGTTATGTCCACTCTGTTCTCCACTTGATCTATTCTTTGTTCTCTGTAATGCAATCTTTGTCGTTATCCGTACTAACGAAGCGACGCGGGTGTCTGCGGGGGTGAACAAGGCTACCTCTGGGGTGGGAGGGGGCACGGAGGACCGGGAAGGTGGGAAACAGAGGTAATTAAAGGCGTTTATCTGCTTCAGGTGGCGCTAATCCGCAGATATGATACTGAATGTAAAAACAATTCCTTTTTTGCAGGATTTTCGGCGAGAATTTTTAACAGGACTTAGGAGAGTTGAAAATATTATTGTGTTTGCTTATCTTAATTGGTGTTTCTCTTGTGTGTGACTGCATAATTTAACTAAATAAAATTATATCTTCTACTATGGGACCTTCCAAGTAATCGCAAAAAATAGTTGTTTAGTACATTTGTTTTTTCATAACATGGGGATTTTTCGCCTTTCTATCACCCTACACCTGGTTAAAAGTGATATGACTTACAGTAAGAACCACAAACATTCTCCAAGTTGAACTGCTGAACATCTTAAGCAATCAAATAATTATTGCTATGAGCAACAATTATTTGACTGGCCCAGGATAAATAATTTGCCCAACAGCTATCCCCTATGTCATCTCACAGCAATATAAAATCACACAGGACGCTATGCCGAGCTCACGCCCATCATTCTCTTTAGAGCGCAGAAAATAATTAAATCAGAAAAAAAATGTTTAAATTCCCGTCCGTACACGGCACTTAGCCCTAGTACTAGCTTACAAATGTAATTAACGGCGTTTATCTGTTGGGGAAAGGTATGTAAAAAAATGAGAAGGCTCACTGTAAACAATACTGGAAGAAATGATAAGAGAACTCAACAAGGTTATTATCAGAGCTGTTTGTTTAAGAGATAGCTTGATATGCTTCAGTCGCAAAAACAAAATAAATGTTACTTCGTTTTCGTCATAAATCTCGTCCAACATAGACTGAGGTTATACGCAACCTGCTCATACTAGTAACAAAGTTAAAGTAATTCAAGTGATCGTTAACTTTTTTCTATGCTAGTCGTAGCGTAGCGACCGCAACCGCTAATTGGGAATGTTCCTTTTGACAGTTTATTGCAGTGATTGTTATAAACAGGCAAAGCAGTAAAAGAACTTTATTGCTGTACAGATACTTACAACACAGAACACCCGTTACAGATACGAGAAAATTTAAATTAACGACGCCCCCATTTTGTTTTTCATAATTTCACAAATGTTTACTATCAACATCAGTCTGGCAAGACCATTCGACCGCCAAAATATTCTTGTGATTCTGTACAGGTCAGAATCTGAGAGGATACAGCCTGTGCTAGAAGTGGACATTCTGATCTTACCCCTTACAGACAAGCAGGTGTTGAACTAATTCCTGCGATGGCAACGTTCCAGCAAAAATATTGTCTACACCCAGCTAAAATTAAAACTACATATTTCACAAGGACTATTTCTCATTCTACTACCTAGTGATGAATGATGATGGTAATTTTAAAATAAAATTAAAATCTAGTCTATGCGCGAATGAAACTGAAATAAAGAGGTTCTAAAAATTATTTTAAAAACAATTCAATTCGTCAGACTGATCAGCTTATGATAATTTTGCGCTTTGAGCGTTCCTTACATGCTAGAGAAGATAAAAATGTTACCAGATAGGCAACAACCGTTTTCCTATTGTGTTCTCAAGAAATTTCTAAGTAGTATTCTTAATTTATAATTAAAATCAGTGAGTATGTGGCGTAACATATACACGAGCATTGAACATTGATAGAAAACGAATGCAGACAATATGACATCAATATTGAATTAAGAGAACATTGCCAAAATTTATGTCATAGATATTATTTGTGTTCAGTTACGAGGTCGCTTGTAAATAAATTATTTGCTTATCTTTGCTTGTCTGACGTAAGTACGGAGTATTGTATGTTTTATTTATTTTTATGTACCAATTTAAATATTTGTTCCAATTTGTATAACATTTGAATGCGAACTCATTTTATTTCATTGGACTGAATATGTTTTTTTATAATATTTCACGCCATACCGATTGAAATGAAATTTTATTTAGAGGTGTCAAAAATCGATACCTAAGTTTATTCATCCTTAGAGCGAGTCATCATTCTCGTAACCTTATCCCAGGAGAATGATGATTGGCTTTTAAGATAATTCCCTTAGGAAATAATCAACTTAGGAAACCCAAATTATTCATTAGATTTTTCATTAAAATAAAAATACATAGAGTATGGAGTAATAGAATATTTTTGGCCTATGAAAAATTTTACGAAGTAGCTTTTAATTTCCTCACAATTTAGGTGATGTGCAAAGTTGCAGGTGAGATTCTTTCCGACTGTATATAAGCCCTTAAAACAAAAGAACCTTTTGACAATTTCACCAAAGAAACAGAGATTAATAAGAGCAGTAAAACAGTTATAAAGCGGAACGCAGAGAACAGAGATTATAGCTGCTTGAGGACATGAAACCGATCCTTTCAGCGAACCTCTCCTGAATACTAAGGGGCCGACATCATCTGTATTCAAATAATAACATATTCGTTTGTTCATGCCGCACACGACATCCCAATATTGCTTTTTGATGACAGTAATTACCATAAAATTAGGTTTATGTAGCATATAAGATGAAAATGATATTTTTCTCTAAACTTTTCCTTGAGATAAGGCGTAATGGTGGATGGGCCAAATGTGCCTACTTAGATTTCAATGATCGTTTTTCTATTGCTTTATATTATAATCATGTTGGGTAGGTAATTTGGAAAAGATTGCCGTTGCTGTGTGTGATATTTAATAAAAAAGCTCGTTTAGAATAAATAGATACAAAAGTAATCTTGGATAATCTGGTTAAATAAAGTAAGGCCTTGGGTGCCTTCTTACTTTGAGTTTCGATAATGTTCTAATTAATAAGGGAAAGTTAATCTAATCTAGATTAACTTTCCCAGTCTCCTGATAGTAAGTATACACATATTTTAACGGTTTTTCAAATTATACGAAATTCTAATCGCCATGAGTTAGGAAAATGGAACTTCCATGTAGAGTTGAAAAAAAAATATGCTAACCCAGAAATAGAAAGTGAGGTATAAACTACGCCGATTCTATTCATAAATCCACTGACATAGTTCCACCCTTTTAAATCTTGCACTTTAACTCTTATAACTTCCAACATGGTTGGTTAAAAATGACCTGAAGCTAGGGTAACCAACCACTCGAATTTATTTGGTTTTTGGCTAGCCATCTGTACTTGGTCCAGCCTTGCCTGTTGTACGGTCTTTTCAAATAAATTGGATTTTTTTATAGAAAAAATAAACACAGTTCGCCTTCTACTGCATGGGACACTTCGCCAGTTATGTAAAAGTACATCACTGCCTAACCTTTCGGGGAAAACAAGCGTGACGTTTAGAAATAGTCAAATGAGTACCGAAAAAAAAAGAACAAAAAGTAAATGGTAACCCTGCCTGAAACTATTTCACACTCGCCACAGCATACATACCTCCAGTGGCAGTGGGGTCAGGTGCCTTAGATCTAACTCAGGCTAAACGAACGCCCGACTTTTACCTTGTCCGGCTTTTATAAGGCTTTTTGCGTGAAAGGCACGTCAGCTTTTTTGGGTATCGTTAGCTAAAGGTGCACTGTTCTCTGTTGAATTTTTAAACTGAACTTTTAGAACTAGAGAGGTATGTTGTGGTAGAACATTTTAAAATAAATACTAGTGGAGACTGTAAAGATAAAAATGGATACTAAATTATCCAACAACTTATCCTCGTCCCAAAAACCACTTAATTGCCATCACTTATAGTGGCGAAATATGCTTGCACTAAATATTAAGGTAACGTTGGGTGTAGATAATATATTTTATATCTTTTTCTTCTTAATTTCATATTTGTTATGTTTATTTGTGTTTGATTCGTTTCTACACTTTATTTAATTTATTCCGAATTGCACACTTAATGGTTGTTTTCTTTTTTTAATTGTTTTGTCCTGTCTGAGTCAAATAAATACCTTTTCATTCTTTCTTTATAACTAAGTAAAATTTCTTTATTTTGGTTTTCTCTTTCCTTAACATTTTTAGTTAGTAACTGAATTGATATTGTTCCGAGTTCTGCTATGAAACATTCTGTGAGTCGTTTAACTTTGATTAACGTATTGGTAAACCCGCATGTTGCCGTTGCCTATACCTACAAGGAGTAAACGGCATCATGCCGTAAACGTATACTATGGATTTAGTACCGTACATGATTCTAAAAAACCCAGCGTTGCGAAATTTCGTCGCTTGGTTTAGAATTATGCTGTATTAAACTTCTGTCACTTACGGGATATAAGTAGGTGTGTATAAGTGTGTGTGTTTTATGTTGTATTAATCCTATAAAATAACACTGACTTCTGTTCCGATAGATTCCCAACCCACTTAGAAATCCCTCACTATTCACTTACACACATACTAACTTATAATCAAAACCAAATACGATGAAGATCAAAGATTACCTCGTTATAACATGTCCCTTAACTCATACTTAATTCATAGTTCAATGATTGCTTCTCCCGAATGAAGTACAGTCAAACAAACTGTGCACTGAGTACGGTAAAGCGACTATAAACAACAACACTAATATTATCACTAAACGCAAATACAGCTGTAAACGTAAATTCACTGGTATTGACAGAAATTGTCGTGATTCGTCTGTTTCTATGAGTAAACATTGACGCGATTCTTGGTTTATATGAAAAGTGTTGACAATAAATTATTATCAACGCCTACTGATTCATCTCCGTGTTCTTGGGTATACCGGCAAAAATATTCATCTTTCCACTATTCCACCAATCACTATCTAACCTTTTAACTTAGTTAAGGCGGCTTCCAGTCTAAGCAGTCTAGTTAGTCTAGCTTATGCAGCTAATATCAGTATTTTATATTAAGCGACTGACTTACCCAGTTACCCTGTTTGTGAACAACCAGGGTAACTGGGTAATACGATACCTATTGGTGAAACCGATTGTTAGACTTTCTGGCTTCAAACACTGCAAATATTCATTTGAATCGTGTGTTATAACTTCATAAGTATATGGGATAATTAAAGAGTACTGTAAAATACAAACTTCGTTCAGAATACTCACAACACTGTTTAAAAGCAGTAGCAAGTCAGCTGCCTGCCTACCGATCTGTTTGTTTGGCTGTACACTCATTTGTACCCTTTAATATTCTAGTAGGAGGTATGTCACCGGAGAGCTGCGGCCTGCTTCCAATGGATTTATTGAATTTAGGGAATTCTTGTTAATTATAGCGAGCATTTATAATTAATGGCTTTGGTAAATAGATTTTGAATCTCATTGCTCTTGGGATAAGGGAATTAATAGTTTTGTGTGACTAGTTTTAGTTGGAAATTTGTTTTTTGGGGCGGATTTTCCCGATTCATGTTAAAAAGGTTTTTAGTTAAGCTTTGATGAGTGTTATCAATAGCTACGACTAAATAACGAAGCTATATGGTCCAATGTCGTTATTGAAACTAAGCAGAAGTAGCAAAAAGGAACTGCACAATTTAGACGTAATCTATATCTTCTATCTATACATATAATAAATCTATCTTCTATACATATAATAAAATCGTAGACCTTCCGTGTTTGTACATGATAGATTTTTGCAAAAAAATCACTGAAAGGTGCGAGAAATAAGTATGCTTTTTTAAATAAATTTTTGTCTGTTTATCGGTTTGTCGGTTTGTCTGTTCGTTTGTGCGCGCATCACGTTAAAACCCCTTATTGTATTCAAAATCTAAATATTACAAAATAAGGAACATTGTTGTGAGTATTATTTAGCGTTTATTTCATCAAAATCGACCAACAGACGTAGAAGAAATTAATTTTTAAAATTTAATTAGTAACCTCATATGCGATTTCTTTGATAAAAAATAATTTACGTAAATAGGTTTTAGTCGTAGTGTAGTCTGAATGGCTGAAAACTAATTTTGTTTTATTTTTCCTTTTGTCTTTACTCTTTGCACGAAAGTAATCTTCTATCTTCTTCTTCTAAATATATAAAAGCGAAAGGTCACTCACTCATCACGAAATATCAAAAACCGCTTGACGTATAAAGATGAGGAGGTAGTTTATAGTTTGTAGACGTCCGCTAAGAACGTGTTTTGCGACAGGGCCGGATTAAGGAGGTCTAAGGGCTCTCGCAAGTTTGTACGAAAGTCCTTCATTTTTTGTGCTACAAACTTGAAATTTTAATGTTGTATACATAACGGTATTAGAATAAAAAGCGCCCAACAAACTTCACTTTGAAAAAAAGTTGTATTGCGCCAAATTAAACCGATGTTTAAATATCGTCGCCTCAACGCCATTAAATTTTTTTCGGACCTCTGCCTCCCAGAATTACAGCACCCAAAAGGACGCATTTTGTAGTACTCAATACATTATCATATTTTGATCTGGCAGTCAGTTCTTACACATAACATAACATCACGCCTTAAATCGCCAAAAGTATAGGCAGATTTGTACCTAATCGTACACACACATTTCGCCAGTTATGTTGAAGTAATAGGAGGTGAGCTTATTGACATCAACCGGGCACAAATCCAGATTCCGTGGCTGCTACTGAGAAATTCCTGATGGAATAACCCAATTACTTTATTTTTTATTGTATTTTCAATTGCATATACATTGTTTAATGTTAAGTGGAAGAGTAGAGTCACCTAAGGGGGCGTCCATTAAGTACGTCCAGCCGAATCTCACCCAATCTCACGAGGGAGAGAGGGCGTCTCGGCAAATATCACTGGGTTTATTTAAGTAAACATGTTTCTCTTTTTAAAAAATAATAATAAATTATTTTTTTTAAGTGAATTCAACGCAATCAAGCACAGACCGTATTTACCGTATTTATACGAAACTACGAATTTTGATAAATCTCACGTGAGATTAGGAGGGGGATGAAGGGGTCAAGCCAAATATCACGACATTCCACCAAGGGGAGAGGAGGGAAAATCGTCAGAATTGCTTCACGTAATTAATGGACGCCCCTTAACTCGACCAAGGAGGCACTCTCACACATACACACCAAAATTTCCACGCGAACGAAGTCGCGGGCAACAGCAAGTGAATAAGTAATATTACTGCAAGCAGAGTACAACCCGAATTGATTGTCAAATTCTTAAGTTTCGTGAGCGAATCCGTGGGCAAAAGCTAGTTGAAAATAAGTTTGCGTTTCTTCAGATGACAGAAATGTAAACGTGAGGGTTTAGGTACTGAGCCATACAATTCCCACTGTCTGCTTAACATGTTAGGTATTATGTGAAAAATATAAAAAAAAAGTATAAAAGCAAAGTGTCAACACAATCACACTCTAAACAAAACTCTTGAAACCTAACTTCCCCGTATTCATTAACCCGCAAACGCCGCATTATTAATCACCATCACACAGACAGCTCCGGAGATATCGTTAAACCCTGATTTATTAGCAACAGATACATAATTGTGTTGAACAGATAAGATACGAACCAATCGAGCGATCGCAGAACTTACGTAGATATGGTAAATGATTGTGAGTTATCTAGGCTTTGCATATGGAAGTGACGGTAACCTGCGACCATTGAAAGCTTGATCGACTCTCTGATTGTCTTATCTATTGTTAAGTGTCATATTTTATTGGTTAAAATGACAGTGTACATGCGATTTGTGAGCTGATCAATTGAACATCTAATTTCTAGATGTAAATAAATAATATCTGATTGGCTGATCTGTTGTAAGACGTCATGTTTCATTGGTTAATAATTATGACAGCTATCATTTAAGCTGACGTCAGATTTCAGAAATGATTAAATGAATATAAATCATAGTAAACCTGCTGCCACAAGCGCCGCATAGTTTACTTACGCAAAGACTATTTTTTGTAGATTTTTTTATAAAAACTTATCACTGTACTAGTGAGCCTTCATCTGCCTAGTCTTTTCCTAACTATGATGTGTTCGGACATGGATCGACTGTACTTTTTTTTTTTTTTTTTTTTTTTTTTTTTTTTTTTTTTTTTTTAGGATGGGAAATCATCAAATGACCCCCCCCGCTCTGGGCGGAGCGGAAGGGAGTGTCAGACTTGTACTGACTAAAACCCATCCATGTTCCTTCTTTGCCCTTTGTGTTCCAGGGCCGCGGTATCTATGGATCGACTGTACTAGCAACTGTGATAAAGTAAAGCTAAGTAATGATAGCAAAATGATGAGTAAAAGATAGTTAAACTGTACTCTCCAAAGGGGTCTTCAAAGAAGTGTAGGTACACCTTTGCCTTCATACACCCATACGTCGCTAGTAATGTTCCAGTCCCATACAATAGGGAAAGAGTTTTCAACTAAAACAATATTATATTATCAGCATCAAAACTTACAATTTAAACTCAGTGATATATGAGGCAATATCCCTTTTGATCTCTAAATGTAGTAAGTAGCACTTGAAAGGCTTATATTTCAGCAGCCGACATTCCCAGACTGATAAGAAGAAAATGACAACGTGTAGGCAGTGAAGTGCTGTCAAAATCTGTCACAAAATGTTTAAAACATGATAAACGGCTAGAAAATCCTATTTAGTACAACGGATTTACGTCACGAGATATTTAACAGTGGCAACACTACTCTAGATGTGTCATGCTATCTACCTCGTTTCTACGATCTAAGGTGTTGCCACTACTATGAGTTATCGTCAAAGATTTTTAAATATACTTACGAAAGACGAGATAACGCAAAAAAACGTAATATACAGGGTCGACGGGACAGCGACGAGAAAACGTTTACCACGTATTCAGTACATCATTCTGACAATGATGTACTGAATACGTGGTAACCGTTTTCGCGACGGTGTCCCTTCCACCCCGTATAGTTTCTGAAAGCCAACTGGTTGCTGTTGTCGGTACTTTGCTTTAAAGCATCACTGTGACATGGAGTATTTTCCAAGAATTTTCTTCCAAAAGCCTCTGTAAGTATCTTACTCAGTTATTGTTGGTACTTCGGTACTCCTCAAGTGAATTATACTGAACATATTAAACGTTATTAAGAGTTATTTATTGCGTCATAAAATAATGTTGTCAAAGTGATTTAAGAGGTGTTGGTATTTTATAATGTTGTTATTTGTGGTGTGGTGATGGGTCGTTAAAGCTACTATTTATGTGTGGAAGTACCGTTATATGAAGTAGTTACTGCTATAATTAAAGATGTAGCTTTTGTAGGTTATATAAGATGAATTGCGATAATAGAGATCTATTCAAATATCGGTTTCGACTAGAGAGGCAGTAAAGGTAGAACTTTTCATTAATCTGCATGAAGAAAGAGAAGGAAATATGAAGCAAACGAAGCCTGCAGTGCAGACTGCGTAACTCTCCAGCTAGGTGAACTGACGATGCGGACGCATGTGCTGTGGCGCAGCTAGGGAGAGACCTATGACCGGCAATGGACTGTGATAGGTGATGAAAAAAGAAACAGAAATGAGATTTGTGCTAAAAAGCCACTATATCCACTACGTGACATCACTACGTGAGGTACTCGCTTTGAATAGGTTTGCTATTTTAAGAACATACGAATTTAAATTATTATAAGGTATGTATACGAAACTATATGATAATTTTTCATGTAAAGAATTATTTTACTGTTGTATTTGATTTTAAATGAGTTCTATAATTTTTAGCCAGCTGGATTTACCTTCATTTGTTTTCTCTGTCAACATTCGAGAGCAGAAGCTAGTGATGGGAAGTCACTGCTAGCAACAGAGTATGCGTTAAAAACACGAATACGAGACTTAGATAATCATAGTAGAAGCCATTCGTGTTTCACACACCCACCAGCCATTACCGACGTCTCGGAGTGCCATGAAATATTATATTAATACAAATCGAGGCCCGGACATTTTGTACGGCTCATGCATATCTAACGAGGATATATTTGTCAATTCGTTATCTACCAGATTTCTCAATCATACCAAATGATTTATTTTCACTTGAAATTATTATGGGTCCTGGTTTATAGACTTAGGACTGTAATTTATGAGGGTAATGTGTTTTAGATCTAGTTCTGTTTGTGGCTCTGCTTGCTTTGTTAAATTCAATGCTCTAGGTTAATATTAAGATCGATTTTTTTTTTGATAAAGTATACACGAACCTTACATCAAAGTTCAATCATGACTTTTTATAAATCATTTAAGAAATATTGCATAAAACTGTGGTATTTTTGCAACCAGTGCACACACAGTACAATATGCATAAATGTGGATAAAACAAAAATATCCTAAGAATAAATAAACCTGTGATCATAAAAATGGTGACACCGTTTAACGATAAAACACAATGTACAGACAGAATAATCCAAATGGTAATACAGTTTGTGTGTTTGATAGATTAATTATGATAACAGCAAAACATTTCAGATTTAACAGGAAATCACTTTGATAGTAAACTTAGATAACAAGGCCTTTACAACCGCGGGCGTAAATAATACATTTCGTGATTTTCATGTTTTGATTTAACACATTAATTTCAGGTGTCTGTGTTACCGAGCAGTCGTAAAAGTCCAATAAAATAGTGTAGGTATGGACATACAGTCAGTATTACTGTAAGCCGGGTGCCATTTTAAGTCGATAGAAAGTTCAACAGTTTAGAGGGCCCGCCGTGAAACAATTGTAAAGCTTCTTAGTCTTCAGAACCTTTAAAAGGCTATTATGATAAACATAAAAATACATATAATAAACGCCTGTAACACCCGCAAGGTTAGATGAAGGAGCACCTATATTTTTCCGTTATGTTTATGTACTATGTAAAAGGGTGCGGGCCTAGTGCCAAATACAAGTAGTAAGAAAAACGAGTTATTTTCATAGTTCTGGAACGAGGTTCGTTGCTTACCCTTTCAAAGGAAAAAGCTAGTTGTTTTCTAATTAATTTACTTCAAGACATTTTCACTTTCAGTAAAATAACTTTGTTACTTCGCTAACCAAGCGTACCTTGTTAATGCCGCACATAAATTACAGCTGGAATTAGTGTATCCCACGCAAATAATTATTTCTAACAAAACTGGCGAGGCTTTAGTTCATGTCAAATGGAATAATCCTTGATTACTACGTCTGCCAGACTTTGCGAGTATACGTTGTGAAATAATCTCAAAGTAGAACCGTTACGAAATTTCCACAGTACGTAAGAAAAGCTAATAAGATAATTATATTTTCGTCAACTTTACTTCTAAAAGACTGTCGAGAAGGAATAGGCAAGTAGAAATCGCTATGGAAGCGCACCGAATTTTACCACTTCCAACTGGATTTACTAGTAGTTTATATTTATGCCAATCCAATACATTTTGTCTTTTCCATCACCATCATTGCTGTTACATTGCTCAGGCCCTCAGATCCTGAGTCAATGATAGTTTTCAGTTTCCTAAGCCACTGTAAACTCACAAGAAGACACCTATGTCTAGCACAATCTAACCTAGCCGCCCTTTGTAACTATTCCCGTGTATAAAATGAGAAGATTTTAAAACAATTTTTTTATTGGAGAGACCTAAGTATCATCCCTGCGACATTAACAAAGTGTGGATTAAGTGAAGTTACGTGAACAAGTGGAGCTGTTTTATAATCCTGAAGGTTTTGAAGCTATTATCGTTGTTGTGCCAACAGAGCTCAATGTCCGTGAAACGTATGGAACCCTTAGGACGAGGCTTAGAGTAGGGGTGGGGTGTAAGCAGTAGCGGGCTTTACGAAGTAAATGTCATTTTAAGATATAATAGTAATAGCACAAGCCTTTTTATCTAAACTTTCACCCCTATTTCTCCTTGAATGATTTATAAAAAAATGCCTGCACTGTAATTGCGTGCAGACTGTCAAGCTTGTAGACAGCAGTATGAGCTGTGAGTTAGCTGTCAGTATTTTTTAATTTTAAGTTAACATAACATAACATAACATAGAATCACGCTTGCAATCCCAGAAGGGTTAGGCAGAGGTGCATCTTATAGCACACTCACATTTCGCCAGTGATGTTTAGTTAAGCCGTGAGTTAAGGGTTGTAGGTGTTTGACGTATATTGGTAGAGACATCTCTGTTTAGAAAAAAAGGAGCTTTCTTAAATCGATTCTTAAATCACTTCCACTGGATACCTAGGTAGTCGAGGTTTTCTAGCTTTTCTATTAGCTTACGTTAACATTGTCAATCATTTACGTAAACTTTGAAGGTCAATGCTGGGAATAACATCAGTGCCTCTTTTTGTTCTAGTCCAAGGACTTAGCCAAACACTACACATACTCCAAGAAGACCGGCTCATCATTCGCCGCTCATCCTGTAGCAGAAGGTACGTAAACGTCGTCGCTCTCACTTCCACTCCGCGGCACTTGGCTCCGGAGTCACGCCGGTCATTAGGGCCAATCAAATAAAGTGGTCACCGTCCCGCGAGGCGAGAGGGGGTCGCAGGGGGGGGGGGGTGTAGCCAAGCGTATTGTTGCTTACTAGTCGGGTAAAGTAGCTGGAAAAGTGGACGTATCGAGGGGAAGTTTTTAGTAATAAGTAGTTAAGTGGGGTTTTTCAGCGGAAAAAACAGAGAGCCAATGGTTATTAGAGAATGTGAATGCCGTCCTTCTATCCATACATTGGCTATCGACTATCTACAGGAACCAGCAACTCAGCAGAGGTTTCGCAAATCCGTTGCTTGCCTCCAAGGCTGACTAATGTTTCATGTGCCTATAATTCCACGGAGACTTTTCAGGCAGAGTTTGTTTTTTGGTGAAGGTAAATGCTAAAGTATACCTACCCTGCGTCCGGCGAGAACACACGGATATGTCAGACTCCTACTCACTAATACTCCACTACCAATACTACAATGGTAGCAGTAGGAACAGCAGGCAGAGTATTAGTCAATGTCAGTCAGTGGAGTAGTACTCATGAGTACCTACACAGACCTGCAACAGGACTAGGGATCTTGTGTACAATTCGTTTATTTTCTATTTCTAACTTTCATTACAAACAAAATTGTAGCAAATTCTATTACAATCTGTGCCCAATAACCGGGCTCTTATAACCGCAACAGCGGCAAGCGCGAGCGTGTCTCGTGCCGCGTCAGTTCTCGTAAAAATATCGCGTGCGACTTAAATAAATCCTTCAAGCTGATCGTAAGGGGAAACCCAATTTGTGACATTAAATTAACTCGAGAATCTTCCCACGGGACATTCGCAATCTTCATTTTCATAAACGTCCTTATTTTTTTTATTTTTAGTACATGATGATTTAGATATGGGGCGTTTTCGTGTTCAGAATAAAATTGTGTTGATCTTTTTTGTAATTGTTTGGCTTGGTTTTTTGTTTTGTTTCTCATCGTGTTTAACCACTATATTAGTAGATGATAGATTAGCTCAACGAAAGAGCACGCTTCTCGAGAAGAACTCTATTCATGGATCAATTTAATTTATCAAAGGGCGAACGTTTAATTGATCGAAAGAACATCTTTCTGTTTGACTTTGGAAAAAATAGGTCCTACACCTATTTTTTCCAAAGAGAAGCACAAAGATGTGATTCAGTGCATGTTCACTAACACTAGGCGGCACCTTCTGCCTTAATAAAGTCAATTGTTGGATTTTTAACGTTTGTCTCATGGTCGAGAGTTGACTTTACAACAACAATAATAATTATTGAGGTTATCATTTAGGTACCTCTTAGTGTTAGTGAAAACAGACGTAAGTTTGATATCGCTTGGTTTGCTCATTTCGTATAGTTAGTCAATCATCTATGTACAACACTTGCTACCTGTTATGGTAGGCACTCATCACACTAAATCACTGTATTTTATCTTAAGATCGTGAGAGCCGGATAAGTTTAAATTAAGTTATAAATCAGGTTTATTTTATTATGACATTTAGGTGCCCACCTCACAAATATTTCAATTTAGGTGCAGTTTGGCTATATCCGCTTGCCCTGGTTGACAAAATTAAAGTAAGGTAACGTGGCCACTTTCTGGGTCCAGATGGCTTCCATTTAAGCTATATAATGCAAACAGAAGAGACGAACGGTTAGAACTAAAAACTGTAGAAGAAGATGACTTAGTTCATTACAGATAATGAATTGTGTTGATTACAATGGTTGATTTATCTGTTTACCTAACTTTAATAGTATTTTTCGCTTTATTGTTATGTCCATAATGGTCGATATTAAATACAAAGGAAGATAAAAATCCAAACAAAATGATCAAACAGTAAAACTTGTAAACTGTACGAAAAATAGTATGAAACAAAATTAACAAGTTTAAAGCACTCTTAAAAATTTTACCAAACAAAGGATTACAATAACATGGCTGTATTATAATTAGCATAAAATTTAGCGTAAGGCATAATGCAGTATAGGTTATTCTGTAACGAAGCGATACGGCGTACTGTTTTACAACAAAAGTTACAAAATAAGTAAACATGATCTGCACGGCAAAATACGCTCTCAATGAACTGAAGATGTTGTTGATGTGGCTTTGCTGAAAGGTGATACCATCGTGGACTGTTGGAAATAGTTCAAGGGAAAAATTAACTAGTAAGCAGAATTATATTATTTAAGAATTTGACAGCGTTTCCCTTACCGGTAGTTAATTCTTGCGTATTATGTCTCACAGGAATTACTTACATCTTTTCGTGGACCTTCTCTAACTACTTCGTATCGGCGTACTGTGTGCTACGCAGCGATACGACAAATTTGGACGCAACGTTTTTAGCGTGACACGCCAGCGTGCGGCCTCGGGGGCGTTTATTTAAACTCTGTTCGGATTGACAGCGCTTTGTACGCTCGACCCCGGTAACTGAATAATTTGCGGGCTGTATTTAATAACTTTTGCGGTGTGACCTCTTCCTTGTTGTAATTTTACAGATTAGTGTCAGGTTTCGTGTTACTTATGTGGACAAGATCCTAGCTTGTTTGTAAAGTATACTTTTAAACTTTTGTTGTCTGTAAACAGCAAGGTCATAGAAAAAAATCTAGTGAGACCCAAGAATCAATTTTTGAGAATAAATAACAAAAAAAAGCCTGCCAAGATCTTAACCAGTACATCAACATGACAAACGTTCTAGGTGTGAACTGAATTTGGACTCATTTTTCCTGCTCTCAAGTACTTACTCCACAACGTACCAAAACCAACCACATACTGTATCCTTCCCCACAACAACCATGTGCACCATCGTTTTATAAATCAGCGAGTTTCGCAAATTTCGCCCAACACGTGCCGTTATTTATCGCGACAAATATTGTACGTTAATGCGCTATTAATTGCTCCCTGCCCACCCCACTCGCGAATATCACCGGAATGTTTCACGCGGGACCAACATTATATTTTTTGTAATTAATCATTAAATATTGTGTTTGCCCGTTCTTGTTTTATTTTCGCAATTGCGATTTAAAGCTTTTTTGGGACATATTTTATTGTTGGTGTTTTTATTGCGAAATCTATAATCCGGTGATACGATTTTATTGGTGTAAGGGGAAAATGCGTGATGTATTGGGGATGTATTGATATCATGATTTTATATGAAATCGGGAAGGGGAAATATTAATAGTATTTTTTTGGTTACAGGTGTGTTGGTTCCGATTTAGTTAAAAGTATAATATTATAACTGTAGAAGTTGCGAGTAGTAGAAGTATTAGGATGTTGAAGAGGTACGGATATGAGAAAGAAGATGACAATATGACGTTTAAACCACTTCTAAAAATAGCTTGCAGGAAGAAAAATGTAAAGCAAATTGTGAAAACAACGATGTTCAATCAAACTATTCGCAACAGGACAAATTCTATCACGATCTACAACCACCTACAATAAGCACAGAACATACACATAGACACACAGAAACACATAGACACACTACCTTCTCCTCCCAGAACTACAGCTTAAATTAGTATCTTCTTAATAGGTCCTAAAACCCAGGTGAGACGTCCCCATTCAAGGGCAAGCTAAGCCACATAATCTTCATCCGTCGTACCTAAACAATATAGATAGACGTATTAATTGCATTACGGCCTAAAGCTTCGTCTAAGCATTGCCACAAGAACTGCCTTTTAGTCTCGCTTAAGCCATTTTTAACGTCTCTGTTATGTACTTGGAGGTGGGTATCCACGGGCGGTTGCTTGGAGCGGGTAGGTAAGGTTTGTGTGTGTGACGTGATACTGAACCCGACTGAACTCTATTAAGGTAAATCGTTAAGTCGTCTATCAAGTTAATTCTATTTCGAAGCTCAAAAGTGTAATGTAGTGGATTGCGTTAGGCTGAGTTGACAAGATTTATATTAATCTCTTGCTATTATACATATTATTTCTAGACAAGAATCAAATTCGTTCCCCTAAGTTCAAAAAATAAGTAAAAATACTTTCAGATTAAGATAGCTTATTATATAATGTAAATTCATCGTTGTAAAACGTCTGCCCAAAGCAGAAAAGTAGCCAAGTGCGCTAAGCATCTCAATCCCACTCAAAAATATTCTCTCATTATGAAGCAAGAAGTATACCGCAGCATATCCGCCCATCTTAATCGTCCTTGTATGTTTCCACAACCATTTCCACACTAATACTAATAGAGTGTACGACTCCCGCCAAGGATTATGCAATAAAAGCGATAAGAAACGCCAATTGTCTGTGTTTAGCCGAAGGCAGCTAACTTTTATGTTTATAGAGGCATAAACCTCGCTCTTACTGATTGCGGGGATGACATTAAAATCGTTTTATTGTTAAACAATTGAGATAGAGTTGTAGTTATCTTAAGCTTTATTATGATGGCAATTACTTGAAAGATTAACTTTTACATGATTAGTGTGAGATCTTGGGTTAGAACCCCAGGCTGGACAATTTTATTTGAGTTTTCTCAGTACCAGCCACGGAGTCAGGATTTGTGCCCGGTTGGCAATAGGCTCGCCCCCTATTAGAAAGAAAGAAAGAAAAAGTATTTATTAGAATCACACAGGACAAAACAAAAAAATATGGATGAGATTACAATAATACAAAAAGTAAACAAGAATAAGATATAACAAATTAAATTGGTCCTTTACGAAGCCAAAAGATCTCTATCTCAGCATGGTGCTGCAACATTAAAAAAAGAAAAAGTACAGCGACCTATCGACCCAAAGTGATGTCACGGTCAGATGCAAATTTAATAATAATAAACAATAATAATTAATTAATTTAATTAATTAAATAATTAATTAATTGCCAAGAGCCTCGACCAATACCTGAGGAGGCTCTCGTTAGGCAGCTGGATCAAGGGCTTGATTCAGAAAGCGGTACTTTTGGACACGGCTCGTATTGTTAGGAGGTTCCTCTCTCTGGAGCCCTGACCGCCGGTAGCTTGGATCCTGTTCCCGATACCGGTGGGCTACAATTTTTTATATTTTTAAATGTTTTTTTATATATTTTTTTTAAGGAATATTTAAAAATGTAAAATAATTTGTAAAAATTTAAATAAAGGAAATAATAAACAATAATAAAAAATTAAGTGTGCAACGAGTACACAGATATAAAAAATTAAATAATAAATACGAACTAAAAATAATGAAAATATAATAATTACATCTACACCCGACGTAATTACAATGTTTGTCTATGCCATGAGTGTCAATGGCAACGCTGACAAACAGAGACGCGAGAGCAGACATTTAATGTCAGCGAAGAAAAACCAAATCAATAAATCAAATACTGTTACTATTAACAGATTGTCAGATAGTGTGCAGTGAACGTGTAACATAATTTGTACTGTGGCTGTAACAGAATTCAGGAAGAAATGGACATAAAGTAATCATTATTACGAAGCAGTTCGTGAGTTACCGAAGGGAAACAGTGACAACAACCGAAATAACTTATAGTTAACGGCAAAACAATGAAACTTATAGTTAACGGCAAAATGCATCTTGGAGTCGAGAACTCACTACCAGACGCCAGAATATTTTGCATTATCCACAATGCATGATATATAATACTAGTAGTATTATATATGCCACATACATACATAACTCAGGAAATGTGCGTGTACTATTAGGTACACCTCTACCTAACTTTTGGATTACAGGCGTGATGTTATGTTAGATTAACTTTTAGTAGCACTTGATCAATCATAGTATTGTTACACGGTTTCAGCAAACAAAAGGCTTAACTTACCATTAAAGCGTTGATGAAGCGTAATGTATAGCACAGATGCGTTTTTTTTTTATTGAAAAAACTCAAAAACTTGATGACCGATGAGGGAAAGTTTAAAACAGCAACCTCTTTGGCAACTCTATTTTAGCGTTTCATCTAAGTGCCTTTCTGTAGCTACTGACAGTTCTATCAGCACTTAATCTGAGACCGTCATAAAGGTATAAAAACAAATCTCTTTATAAAAACTCCGTCTGGAAGGGTTAGCCGATTCTTTTAAACTTGTTAAAACATCGCCTTTTCCTTTAGAAGTAAAACAAAATTGGATTTACAAAATATCCCAGAACTGGGACGTCTTTGACGTTCTGACGAGAAATAAAATATTAGAGGCTGTTTTAACTCCCAATCGTATTGCTAAGCTGCTATACATTTTATGATAACAAGTAATCTGCTATAAAAATGGATTCGTTGTTATTGTAAGTTATTGTACTGCCGAGAATTGTAAGCTATTTATATCATCAAATAAACTAGGCACTCCTGCCCAAGCCCATGTGTCTGTAGTTTGTTACATATTTCATATTTATGGAAGAAATGTTACCAAGTTTATCAACAAGATATCTTATATTCTTGTACAATATTTATATTTCAATACCGACCCTCAACACTCTGTTACGTCCTTATCTTTTTTTCATGTACTGCCACAAACCGCTCCATCAAATCATACAGACGGGGTAAATCCCATGAATATCTCGACCACTGAGTTTTCCTTCTCTCCACAATCCAAGATTTGTCCGAATCAATGATTCGGCCGACAGACTCCATAGAGGCGCTATCGCTGGCGGCACACCACAGCTCGTATAATCCGCACTATTTACTTCCGAATCGGGAAAAGGCGGGCCAGAAACAAATTTCCGCGGGCTCCTAACGACCCCGACCGTCATTTAATCAGGCTCAAGTGTTGATGCGATAGCCGCCACCAACGTTTTTCGACGTATCGAAATCTATCATGAAATAACCATTAGCTGTCCCTCTCTGACGCCCGAGCGTGCAGACGCCGAGTGTGATAGAACGATACGGTCGGCCATCTTAATCTAAAGACAGGAAATAACCAGTTCCGAGAGGCTCGGGCCGGACGTATCAGGATTTTTCCGGATTTCAGACGTTTTGTGAGCTCCGGTACAGAGCAAAGCGGTACAGAAGGTCCATGTTATGCATCGGAAACGAGACAGTCCTGACCTGCTGCAGTTCAACAGAAAGGATGACATTCAGATCTTTTGACTCATGTTAATATGCTCTTACGATTTGTCTAACGACTTTTGCATAAAAGGAAAGGGGGTAATCTAGCTAGTTTCCATGTCTCATCAGGTTGGATAACCTGACATCCACCCAATTGCCACCTTTCAATAGCTTTCCGTTTGCGTAATCCTATACCTCTGTCTTTTCAAGTGATTGAGACATGTGGCCCTTCTGACAATTTACATCTAGTGTCCCAGTTGATGTAAAGTGGGCCAGAAGCTCCGATGTTTTGCTGCGAGATGTTGCGACTTGAGTTAGGCTTATGTAGTGGAAGTCGGTAATTGTGATCGTCCAGCCTTTTTGCTGTAACGCCGGCTTTGAGGCGCGGGCACGTTGTGCGGAGAAGTTTGAGGATGTGACTGTAACTTATGTTGAAAGAAATGTAGGGTGGTAATCATGTTCACTAGTCTATGTCGTAAGTCAGAAACGTGGCCGGTTTTGTTTATATTCATTGTGATTAGAGACTATTCAGTAACTTTTTCACCGATAATTAGGTGCAGAAATAATTTTCTGATAATGTTAATGAAATTCTTATGTTCAAAGAATTACTTACATCGGGTTGTAATTTAACGATATTGACGCAAATGACGCAATGTCTATAATATGCGATAATGCGGTGAATTTACTTTTAAAGATATATTGCTAGAAAGAGGGAGTTACTACTAAGGTAACGACGAATAGTAGTAGTAATGAAGAAGATATGCTGAGCCGGGCCGAACCGTCTCCAAATACATAATATATTGAGGTACGGACAAGAGAATACTGACATGATTATCAATCCTATGATATTTTACTTACCTGATTACAAATCTTAGAAAAATTCGAAAACCTTTTCCGGAATTGAAAGACAAGTCATTGAAAAATTTGTCATTGTCATAATAATAGTATATGCTAAATTCTGCCCGCTGACTACATAACAAGTATGGTCGCATATATTCAGTTATAAGTTGCACAAACCACCGCCACTTTTCAACTGCCTGTACACAGTGGCCCACGCTGGCGCTTAGTGGTCACACGTGGTTCAAAGCTTTCATTCGCTTTCGTACCACCAGCAATTAAATATTTAAATGAACGAATGAGTGTAATTAGACTGTGCGATGCTGTAGAGATGTAGTAGAATTTGGAACTAGAAAGACCTGTATATGGTTTATTTTTTTATTCAAGTTTATGTGAACCTGTTTTGGGATGGAATATGAATCCGGGTCCTGCTTTAAGCCGGAGAGAATAATACTGATTATTCTATTCTAGACCGCACACTAAAGAGAAAAATTGGACATTTTACCATTAGTAGTTAGGTGCGCAACGGATAGGCAAGTCTACCCAGACAATTAGATATCTGCAGGTTTAAAGGCACAGAGATTAGAAAGAAAAAAGCATTTAGTTGCACTCACCGTCACGCCTATAACAAAGCACACTCTCTGCGTGAACTGATTGTCTCAGTTGATCTCTTGCACTCTCGAACCACGTAATATGATGCTTTAATTAAACTACACTACTCTACAATAATAAAAAAACCAGCAGTTACTTCCCCCAATTCGCCAAAACACTGACATCGTCAAAACGCTCACACTTGCTCTTCGACACAAAATAGACAACTCCAGAATGTCGACTCCACACAACGAGAGGAAACAGGCGCAAGCACACATTACGTACGGCATTCTACAACAAATAACAGTCGCGCTGTACGAGATGCAAATCTATTCGTGCGTGAGTTTTTCTGATAGGAATTCTTAGAAACAGCCCGGAGGTTGGAAGGTTGCGGTATGATACACCCGTGTCTTAGAAAGCACGTTAAGGTTTTGGTTCCTCACCTGATCTCCCTCCGATTGTGTCGGATTGCCGTCCCATTGAACTATGAGAATGATGGGAAGGGAAAGTGCACTTGAATTTTTTTAGTTGTAACTGGGTTGTGGAGGTCAAATAGGCAGTCGCTCCATGTAAAATACTGGTATTCAGCTGCATCCGGTTAGACTGGAAGCCGATCCCAACATAGTTGGGAAAAGGCTGGGCAGATAATAACTCCTGAGGTGTGAGTTGGGAGATATTATACTGCTATATGTATTATCTATCGTGCCGATGACTAGTCGAGGATTGGCCGCCATATTCGAAATTCGGCAAGGAGGACCGGCTAGGAGGACTATTCCTGCGTGCGTATCTCTCGTTGTATTGAGTCTTCTGTACGTATCTATCCTATCTTCGTGTTTTCGTTACCCCTACTGCAGCGGTCACCCAATTAATTACACCACTCACTGTTTTTATCACAACTCCGCAAGACACCCGACAGATATATTTGGCACATTGTTAGTTAGTGTGGACGATTCTTTTGTCTGTTCATCTGTTGTACGCTTCATCGCCAGATGTGAGCTGAATTCGTTTTTAGGGAGGTGTGTTTGAAACACACGACTGTGTTTTGTTTTTGTTGCGAGAGCTGGATGGAGTGGGAATAATAGTGTCCGTTGAAACACAGTAGGTACACAAAATTAACATTGGGTTTTAGTATAAAAGATGCTGTAAAAATTAACATATATGGCGTACACTGGTTGGCTAAACATTGATGAACGGATAGTACCAAAACTATCCTCACATAACAAATGATATCAAAGTATCTACAATTATATTTAACGACATAAAAAAGTATTCTCCCGGACACAGTGATGCCCAGCAATTGAATCATACCAAATTCTCAACATTAATTTAAAAAAAAAAAACAACAATATTCCATTCCAATCTCCGTGCAAAACGACAAATACAATACAGCTTAAATATGTTTATTTCTTTTATGTTACTTTCTGGAATGAATTTTGAGAGATATATTTTAAAAGGTTTATTTTTGAGAGCTGTTAAATGGAATTATACCCACCTCTCAGTTTAGTTAGGCTCGGAAACAAGCGGATATCGGTGACTCACAGGAAACTAAAATAGGGTGAGCTATTATTAACTTATAGTGTTCGTTCAAGAATAAGTGTCGTGTCTTCCGGATGTCGTACAAGATAAACACGGGATTTTGTCAAGGTGTTAAGCAGCGAATTTATACATTATTACTTTTTATTCGGTATCTAACTGATGGTTACAAGCATTGATTATAGTGACAATATTTTAGCCCTATTTATACCACTGAAAACTTAAATAGCGTGTGTCATCGAGGGCCAAATAGAAGATGGTAATGTATTTAATTCGTAACTGTTTATTTTGGAGACAGTTTGAATCCAGCAGAGGTATTTCGTCGCTTATTTCAAGGCCCCAATCTATCGAGTCAGTAAGTTGACAAATATCTGTTTTTACTTAATTAAATCCGTATTAATCCTTGAGATACGGACTCAGAGCTTATTAAAACGAATTAATTCCTATTATGAAGCTAAATGTCTGTCTGTCTGTAGTCTGTATGTCGACCCTTCATCCTTTGATCACAGGCTGGTTTTGGAAGATAATTCTGATTGTCGGTAAAAGTGATGACAGGTTGAAATAGGTCCAGGTCAGAATACACTTAAATTATGTCATCTACTCGAAGGGTGAACGTGAACCACTTTTGACGGTAGAAAGACTATTTTAGAAAACAATCTTCAGCTGGACAAAACACTGCTACGCAAGTTCATACATAGATTCTTACCAAGAAAGCAATCGAATAGATATATTTCGAATAGAGATAGACGGATAGAGATATTTCCATGACTTGCTTGCTGAGAGCAAGTCACAGAAATTAATTATTAATTAAATTTTACAATGCAAATCACGAAGATAAAACACGCTAAATGTTATGTGACCTACTAAACACCAGCAATAAGCCTTCAAAATCATCAGTCATACTTAAACCCGTTGATAGGAAAATCCAACAGTGAAATATGAGCGGTTACCACACAATCGCTGTAAAGCAACGATCGATCACCCGACAGATCTGCTCTTCGCTTTATCTATTCACAAGATAAATGATATCTCCGGACCTTCTAACCCCGCGTGTTGGTGTAATAGTGCTTGTATGCGGAATCTTAATCTGGTAGGTGTGAGACCTATCACGTTTTTAATTCTTAGGCTTGCTAGGTATTTTGTTGTAGATTGGGAAACTACTCGGGGTCTGATCATAACAGAACAGGCAAACGCGCGTTTGGGAAAATCACAATTAAATCACCAAAATTTATGATAAAATTAATTGTATTCTTCAGCTTGACCCTTCAAAGTACATCACAGTATAACAAATGTAAATCAAATTGGGTAGAATATTATATTTGTCTGACAAATCTTGTTAAAAAGATTTTCTCGTATATTTTCATCCTCATCATTTCAGCCCGGTAATATGCATACCTACCCAGTAGAAATCTATGTACCTTCCTCAGCATAATGAAACTAAAACTTGGCTCAATATAGAGCAAGAACTGGTTCACCTGTATAATGTAGGTATAATCCAATGAATCTAAAGCGACGCCCACGGAGGCGGCTCGCTTTAATTAAAAATGTAAATGTCGATGTTGAACACTGGCGTTAACGCGTAATAGCCGTAGTACATAATATACAGAGAGATAGTTTCTAACGACTCTTTAGAATATGGTGTAGTAAAATGTAGGTGAATCGCACCCCATACAGCCCTACTACATGCCACTTCGCTTTTATGTCATAAGAATTACGGTTAAATTCAGACAATTACAGTACACATTTAGTCATAAACATTCTTAAGTTTTTAAGGTACACTTCTGGAGGCAACCGCGAATCGTAGGTATCGCAGCCCAAACTAGAACAGGCCGCAGCAACCCAACTATGTAGTTTGTAAGGTTTAAATGAAAACACGAAATTGGCGCGAAATTGACGCCAGCTTTCACCGATTACATAGAGCTTACATAGGATCCAGTTGTGTCATTATAGCCTGTCATTGCGGTTGGGTGACGTTGCCTCAGCAGTTTCTTGCTGCTGTCACCTTCGGAAGATCCCTAATCACTAGAGTCTAAGAAAATAGAACTTCTGTAACTATAACTATTCTTGACTGTGACTTCAATGCGTACTCCGGTAGCTGTATCGATACATCTTGATTAAACTTATCTGTGTTAAGCATTGAATACGTAAGCGGCTCTGTTTGTACGTGGATGTAAAGTGAAAGCACCTAACCCTAATCTTATAGGTACCTACGTAGGGGAAGACTTAGGAGAGGAACGTGGAATATATGATCAGGATATTGATGAGGGTACCGAAGTAGAATGATTGCTAATTCACTGCAGCTCAATTATATCTTCCATTTCTACTAAACACACTCAATATAGGGCTGTTATTTTAAAAAGCAGAGAAGTTTTCCCTGAGCGATAAATTTTTCTGTTTTAATAGTTTTTGTGAAAAATAAAATATGAAAAATATGTCATACTGATTTGTTACATGCAGAATATCTGCCCATTCAAGACTTAGTCCTAAATCTATTAAACTTCAGTATCGAAACATCTGATGGCTTAACTTTTTGGCCAGATCAATCACACAACATATTACAGCAGAAAAAGTAGGAAGAAACTAGTTCTGTCTAGCTGAAACTTGTAAATGAAAATTATAAATTAGTGCAGAGAATAATCTTCTTAACTACTAAACAGATTTGTTTCCACAGAATAGTGTCAGAATACAAAACCAATACCCCATAAACACTCATTCCTTTAACAAAACCCGATCCAATAATTCTGTCAACAACCGATGAAACTAATCGAGTGCTTACGTTCCATTCGTGCTCCAGTAAGGGGATGACGTTAAGCGTGGCGATCGAAATAATCATTGGTTGATACCCTCGGTTGTTTGGTCGTAATGGTGTGCTGACAAACAAATTGGAAAGCTGTTTACACGTCATCATTGAGTCGACTTTCGATACGTTTGAACTGAACGGGGTGTATTGTGGACATTGTGGTAAGGTGTACTGGGTTGTGTGTGAAACATCCTATTTGATTAAGGACGAGCAGGTTTCTACTGAACGTAATACATATAACGCACCATGTGCAGTTCTATAGGTCTTATAAAAGGAGTTTGTCTTATTCACAATTACTAAGTAGCTGTTTATTGTGCCTTAATAAATAAAATAAGGCAAATTTAATCAGACGTTTATGATGGCTGACCTGTCGCCTCCCAACTAATACGAATTTTCTACGTTTTAGAATATTACACATAGTGATCAAGAAGCCTCGATGGTTTTCACAACAAAAGTTCAGAAATGTTTTCAATCCAGTTACCACTGCTAGAAATCGATATTCTACAAATGTATAACAAATCTGCCAATTTATAATCCTGTTTTTTTCCAGAAAAATACAACCGCTCGACGTCTCCCGCTCGACGTAAACGAAATAATATATAGATGAACGTAGTGAAACTACTAGTAATTTGAAATGAAATATGACCTCATACTTTGAACTACACTAAACTTAACTTAACCCAGAAAATCGTCGTTTTGTGAAATCCACAAAATATTTAGTTACAACAACAATAACAAAAATCTGGAAACATCATACATTTGACGGTGGGAAGCAACATTTAAGCACGTAACTCGATACGTGTCATTGTTAACGCGAATGTAAAACACATAACCTCGTTCTTGTCAGTCGGGATCGAGTTACGTTACGTTCTACGGTCTTTTATGTTAATGTTATTAACATTTTACCTTTTTACGTAAATACAATTAATGTTATGGCGGACTCGGAATGGGGTGACCGCTGTATTCCAGTCACACGTGTGGAAAGATATTCTCACTGTCACGTGGTCACTTTGCAAGGGTTAAGTGGTAAATATATAAACGGACATGTTCAAGTATTTGTGGGCATTAAAAATACAAAGCTATTTGCCGGAGTGTGCCTTTCCCGATTGCTTTACCTGGGAGCGTTCAAAGCCAAGAGTAATTTGTTATTCTGAAGCAAGCGAACACTTTCTCCGACCACATAGACGGATAAATTCATGCCTGCTAACCCCGTAAGGTATAGGCAGAGACGTGCCTCAGTAGCTACACCCACATTTCCGATTTAGGTCCCTGACTCGGAACTGTTACTGTGAAAATCCTGATGGAAAAAGCCTATACCACTTTGCCTGACCTAAGAATCAAACGCAGAAACCTCACCTCGCCTCACGAGATTCGCGCAGAATCAAATTGAGCAGTCCCGCTAGCGACCACTACTCCAACGAGGCAGTCGTACAACAAACTAAAAACACGTAAGTACTTGATAAACTATCACAAACAACAAACTCAAAACATAATCACACTCCCACCACGACAAACATACTTCTCTATTATTATTCAGAACAAGAAAAAACCAGTTCAGAAATCCATCAAAGTGTCATCAACAAAGTTGTACGCAACACGTGTACTGAACATATTCGAAAAAAAAAACTTTTAAATAGGTGTCGGCAAAGTTTGCATGAACTTTGTATGGAGTTTGTATGAAGAAAGTTGGGATTGTTTGCCGGTGGCATCGCAAATAGGACTAATAAATCAATTACCAATTTTATTACGAAATTTGATTCATGTCTGTGCAAGATGGCGACGAAAGGAGTAAGCTAGCTAATATTTTGAGATGTACCTAGATATTGCGATACGCAATGAGGCTAAAATTAAATGATTGTCATCACACCGGTCAGACGGGCAGTAAAATACTGGTACTCAGCTGCATCCAGTTAGACTGGAAGCCGCATGCAACAAAGTTGAGAATAGGCTGGACAGCATTGTAGGCAAAGTGTGTAGTTTAAAGCAAAAATAGATTGCTTTGCTGAAAATATCGCACATACTTGTCATTGAAATGTTTCAGTGCTGTGCGGCGGAATGCTTCTCAACGTCTGAATGGGCGGTCAACATTTTTGAACTTTTACTGTATGTTAATCCTTTGGTTGCCTTTTGAAGTTGAATCGTCGTTTTCGTGAATGCAATAAATAGAATTATAATGAAACAACTTGTCTGGGAAATCGGTTTTTGTTATTAATAATTACTGAAAATTCAGCCATGAAACACCAAAAATCGCTCAAAACTTAAATGTGACTTTAGTTTTCGTATGTCTAAAGTGCCTGGATCACCTATTTTATTTTGAAGTACAAAAACGTAAACCCAGAGAAAAACAAAACATGTCCTCTCATTAACTCTGCAAGTTAGTTACATCTTAATGAAGTCACATACTCCACAAAAATTAAAAAAGCCACGTCCTTCCGCTTAAACTTTGAAAGTTTTCCCCGCGTATTCATGAAGAGGCGTGCATTGGAGGGAAAAAATGTCAGTCTCGTCGCCACCATAAAGTGCACGTGTGACGGCACATCGGCAGTTCGCGCCAACTTTCATATAACACAAGTTTTTCCCCAAATGTTGGTGGAGCATGGGTGCTTGCGTTATTGTTTGGGGCTTTGGTATTATAATGTCGGTAGTTAATGTCACTTTACCAAAACTGGTGAGAGAAGCGATTAGTTAATAGGATATGGCATAGTGACTCGTAATAGTTAAATTGAGAAAAGCAAAATTCACTTTTCCGGTTTCAACAATGGGTATTTTAAACATGCCTACCACCAGTATGCACTGAAAGGTCTAACAGTTATAATAAACACGTATATTTATTATAACTATTAGACATTTTCAATATCGTACATCAAAATAAATTTTAAAAGGAACAACGTCTGATTTTCCGCACGATAACAACGCAATTTAATATAAAAATACGAATCCACATCTTGCAGTTCAAACAAATTCAAAATAAAATACTATTCTTTGATGAAAACCCACAATCCCCCGACCAATTTAACAAACAGATTTTATCAGCATCCAATCCAAACACCCGTACCGCGACTACCAGGATAGCATAACTCTTAACATGTGTTGTGACAATTTGTCTCTGCAACAATATTGCGGACATTAGCCAGCGCTGATTTCCTCACGAGAGAGAAGAAAAGCTTTATAACAGGCATTCATCTTGGCCAAGTCGTAATTTAGGCTGCTGAAAAAGATCATTTTGCAGCCTAGGTCGTCAAAAGAAAAAGTAGTTTTTGTTGGTGTAATTCGTCAAGGCTACAAAAGAAATTAAGCGAATCCTTGTAATATTTCACGCTACAGCTGCGATTCACAATGCGTAGGTGTGCTACGGAATAGGTTTTGGTAAGGTTAGTGCTCCCGCAGGTTTGGCTTAGAACCCGGCGCGGCAGTGTGTCGTGTATGGTAAGAGAGCAATAAAATGATTATTGATTTTTTTGCACGACAATGCAAATAAAGAAATAAATACCGTCGTAATAAATGGTATTGCTATTATGTGTATAGTAACGTAAGTAGCTATCCCGCAGATTGAATGTCATATGACACTTACAGAACGAACTTACCTGGCTTGATACTTCGGAATTTTTACAAGAGGGAATAAAAACCATTCTAATTACAGCAAGAGAGCAACCATCTTGACCTTACAATTTAAATAATAATGCTTAAATTATTACTAATTAAGACAAATGATTCACATAACTTTCTCGTGTAATTCTACTAATTAACTGCTAATGAACTATGGCAATCTTTGGGCTCAATGATTGGCCGTAACTTCATTTGCAGTTAGAATTATAGGCTTTGGAGCGGTGCCCAAATATCGGCGTAGGCTTTGTGACCTCCGCCATATTGGAAACTACTGTCAATTGGAACTTGTGGTTAGTACCCTCGTGTATAATTTTGAAGTTATTTTTGATTAGTAAGTGTACTATGCGTATGTTTCGTTTTGTTACATAACATCACGTCTGTTTTAACCGACAGGTTACGCAGATATACTCACCAACAGTACGACCACAGTACGCCAGTTACCTTGTATCATTTTAGAAATTCCCGTAACAGCGATACGTTGAGAAAGAAGATTTATACAAAGTTTAAATGTAAATATTTTTAATAGGCTTCAAATCATAAGTTATTAAAGAAATCTATGAAGGGCATATAGGTACTGCCGTGTCTTCATCGCCCTCTGTATATTTTATCTTTAGCATTCAGGTAAGCCTGAAAAAACCTCTGACTTCTTACAAAAACAGCTACCGTCGAATAAACACCACCATTTTCCTGAAACTTTTAAAAACTCCAAAAAGTTTATAAACACCAACCTAAATATTCATATTCTCAAAGTAGACCTTCTAAAAACAACGCAAAATTTATGAAAAAATAACAAGAGGCTTACACCAGTTTAAATAAGCACCGGACCGCTCCAACAATCCTTTAAATACAGTAACCCTTCCGCTGCTGCGTAAAAAGATTCCCCAGTAAAAAGTACAGCGGGTTCGTTGGACCTCTGCCATCCCGCCGTGCCCGCTGTCTGTTTAGAATGGAAACAGTGAAATGGCGCAGATTCAACCCTTTTTGTAGCTAAAAAGATTGGATTGCATTCGCCTGACGCTAACATTTATGTGGGTAAGACAATGCTCTTTGTGTACGACGTACAGACAAGTTATTGAGGTATTCATTTGAATTTGTGTGCAATCTAGAGCTGAATACAAATGGGCGTGTTTACTTATAAACACAATAGTAAAGTTACTTGTTCCGAACCGTACAGACAACAATACGTTGCTTAATGCATGTAGTGCAACACCCAGACTATTTCAACATGACTCAACAAACAAGAACACGAGTTTACACATTCAAATAAGATCATATCAAGTATAAGATCTCGGTATTAACAGTTATAATTTGGATTAAAGCTGACAGCGTGTCTAATGTGTGACAGTATCGCGGAGATCCGAGGCGAAGTTACGCCCAAACCGTGTCGGGATGAACCGGGCCGGCGGGACCCCGGGTGGCCGGACCGGCCGCAGCGGGGGGTTACACAAATTAAATTACGAAAAACGGTCGAATCAATGTCTGGCGCTTACGTAGCGTACCGACAGACTGACAAATATATACGGAATCAAATTGCTGTGAACGCGCGCTTTCGGGAAAATTGCGTGCGTGTCGATTTTGTTGTGATTTGTTCTAGCTATAAAAGAATTGGGCGGACGATACGTGTTGCTAGATTGGATTTGCAAAAGGTACGGGGTTATAAATATCTAGTTTTAGAACATTGTATAATAATATGACACGTTTAATAATTGACCGGTCAGTGTGCCGACACTTGAGGGAGGCCTATGTCCAGCAGCGGACGTCCTTCGGCTGAAATGATGATGATGATGACACGTTTTGAAACGTGAACTGTAATGGAAGTATTAGTAGGTATGTGAATTACAGTACTTACCTAAATCACTAGATGACTGGGTCGAATCCAAGTCCACCAGTTTTCTCTTCATGAATAACATACTGGGGTAAAATGTTTTCATTAACAACAGGCTACGCTCTAACAACACAACTACAAAAGTTTGTCTAAAATCCATTTCGGTGCAATTACTATTTAATATTAATAATTGAAAACCGACCAAATCGAAATTACTAGTTTTATTTTATTAAGAAATAAAGAAAGAAAGTTTTATAATAGAATATTCTGACAAATACATGATCACCATCAGAAGAACCTTTTTTTTTAAAGATTCTATTTCTCGTAGTCAAATATATTCTATTCTATTTCTTATTAGTGCAAACAAAGCCAATGTCGACCATTCTGCCAAAATCTAAAGAAAATTGGACAAACAATTTTATTAGTATGCATATTAAAAAAAAATTACGATAAAAAAATTCGTTCGATGATACAGTTGAACTTAATCTAGACCTTGTGAGAACTAAATCTACAAGAGAGACATTATTCTGTGATTTATCAACGTAACCAATTAAGGTTAACCAGATTTTTAACTATTTGATATTATTTGAGACTAGCGTTTTAACATACTGAATCATAATCATGAACATGGTCGCTGTATTGTATGCCCATCAAGTTAGCGTATGCGAAGTTTCCACTCGAGATGCGAGCGGATCCAATCTCTTACAAGCTTCCCATCGTTTGTGAAATATAGGGTGCAGGAGCCCTGGGGCCTCGGTATAAAATAATATCGGATATGAAGGGAAAATGGCTGATAAAGGCGCCGCTGCGATCGACGATGCTATCGCGGCACTGACAGTAGTCTGGGAGCTGGGAGCTGATTTTTTTATTTGTTTCACATTAATTGGAAAAACTAAATTACTATTAATAGGTTTTCAAAATTCAAAGTTTTAATTTATAATTAATAATTATTCAGTTCCATGTTGACACAGTACAACGAACAAGAAAAATAAAAAGCTTGTAAAAAAAACAGAATTGCGTTATAGTCTTCTTAAGTGAAAATAATGTTTTCCGTTTCCCTCGCTTATTATACAACTAGCTTTTGCCCGCGGCTTCGCTCACGTTAATTTAGAATTTGACAATCAATTCGGGTTGAACTAAAGTTTCTATAATAATATAATTAAATCATGATTCGAAAGACACGTGGCGCCATCTATTATCATAAGAACGTTATTGTTGTCTTCCTCGAGAATAGTACTTTTTCTCGGGATGAAAGATCAAAAAAAGAAAGAAGAAAAAAATTCTATGTCCTTTACTGTACACCTGACAACGTATATGCAAAATTTCAGGATGATCGGCTCAGTGGCTTAGAAGTGAAAAGGTATCAAACAAACTTACTTTCGCATTAATAATATAAGTTAGGAAGTTAGGATTAGGATATAGTAAACACATTGCCATACAAAATAAGCCTGCAGTTCATACACATCTACTACAATCTTGTTTTGTCTATTTTGGTTATACAAACTTGAAAGTGCTAAACTTCATAAGCTGCACTTTCATTTTTACCTCGATGTCCCAACCATTTTGCGCCATATCGTTACAAATTTGTTGCGATAATGTGTCAGACTTGAAGGAACTATTGAAAAAAAGTCCTGTCTTTTGACCCAATTCTTAGCAATTGACTTTTATAACTTGAAATAAACATCTGAAGAACTATTTCCAACTCCAAGTGCTTATAAAACACGTTACCTACGTGTTATATTTCTGGAACATGTTCAACATCAAGTTTTAACTAGACTAAAATAAATCTAAAAGTTTTCATATAAATTCAAGTTTGAGTTAAAACCTAGATACGAAATTTTAAATAGGCAAAAATAATTTCAAGAAAGCTATTTGGGAAGAAATTTTAAAAGTGCTATTTGGCTCTCGGCCTAAAACCATTCTCCGTATGAGTAAGTTTTGTTCAAAACAAGGGGTGAAGCCGGGCGGCGCGCTATATCGCCGGAACATTCACTACTTGCCCCATTTATTTCGTTAAGATACAATAATTTTACTTTTCTTTCGTATCTCCGGTCTGGTGTATTGCTTTTGTCTGAACAAGTTTTCTTGGACAAAGAAATAAGTACGGTCCCGCCACGTAACAGCTTGAACCCATCTTTACAATTTAGCGATGAATTTCATTCTTGTAGTTTCTTATTATTAAGCGAAACTCGTAAATGTCAACAAAAGATAAGGTTTAATTTATGAATTATGCCTTTATTTACAACCAAGCACGGCGCTTAAAGTTTCAAGGCTAACCAAATTGGAACTCGCCACAATTTATGACGACTCAACATTTTTCATTTTGTCGTCTAAAATGTTATGAGCGTAATAAATTAGTAGAAACATGAGCATCGAAGGCTTTTCCGCCAAATTGCACCAATCTATAATAAAAATATGACCTTTCCGACGCAAACGGAGTTATGTTTATACGGAATAAATTACTTTTGATGAAAAAGGTATTATCTTTAACGTTTTCCATTTGGAGCAAATAATAATATTATTTGAACGAATTGCTTCCGCATGGAAATGGAAATAGGACATAAATTGTAATGGGAATATATGGATGTAGTAAAAACCATCATATCAGGAATGCGTCTTGTACATAAAGATTTTTACGTAGCTAATGTCCCGGGGTTGACAGCATTGTTCAAAATTATTTTCAAAATGTTTTTTGGTTGCTTTGAGAATTGCATTGCGCTGTATTTTCCAAGGCTATGTAGCTAGGATTACTTTTGGTTTGCTCACCCACCATAGAAAAAAGGGGCACACTAGTGACATCAATCAATCAACCCTTAAAATATCGAAGCCCTATGTTAAGGCTGCTGCGGTTTCGAAGGAACTAGAATTAACCCATTCCCATTAAACAGCAGTCATACGAGTACGACACACTATGTGTTTGTCCACTAGTTGCAAATAAATGATGACGTAATATAAAATCGATCGCTACATTTGAATTTCAAATCTAGTTATGTAGGTAATAAAAAATACAACTACTTTTATGAAGTCGTAAAGTGCAGTCAGAGCTCCCGCTCTACAATCCGTGATGTCATATTTCAAGGGAAATGAAATATTTTTTATTGCAGAATTTCACAGTAAAATGCTGGCAACACTGTAGTCGCGAAATACCATGGATGATTCATTATTTAATATAATTTTAAACATTGTTATACATTTTCTGTACCTAGTAAGTTACACGCTTGATTAATTATAAACATAATTGTTTGATTCTATAAATGTTAGGTACTAAGAATGTGAAGGCTAAAATTGTCCACTTAGAAACTCATTATGCCTTATTTTTCTTTGAATTATTCTGCCATATTTTAAATCCTTGCTTACCTACGTAACTTACATTTTCGAAGCAAAACTACTCAATTAACTAAACCGTCCGCTTACTCCAGAAACCCGTCCATCAACCCCTCAAGGACCTTAAATATAAATATCCAAAAACCGTTTCATAATACACACTATTAACGTGGTTTAGGGGAAAAATCTCAAGCGCCCCCTTTTCGCAATTTAGCGTGAAGTTGGCCGATGGTGGCGGGTAGACGTTTATAGTCGGAGCCCTGGTTTATTGCGCTATATATCCTGGGACCCTCAGGCTGCCCCTCGATTTTTACACCATATATAAAAAACATGTGTGATATTGGTTTAGTGCCGGTTATACGACGCGCGACGGCCTCGCAGACATTTTTTGGATATTATTTGATGATGAAATGGGAAATGTATAACCAGTTTACCTGCTAGTTTAGATATAAGGTGTTTCTTCAGTCAACAATTACTGAATAGTAACAAAGACATAGGTACTCTGTAAACAAAGTCGATTCCTTGAGTTCTTTAAGGTCTGAGTTTAGCAGCTCAATATTGACAAGAGTGCACTAACTGAATAGACAAATCTGTGTGGTTCTTTTCCCCAAAGACTATCAGTGACACTAATCTGCGTGGTCTTCACATGATCTGACACCAAGATTTAAATACCTATGTTTGGAGTCGAAAAAAGACAATCGTTTGTTTCGGTGTAACATGTCAGAATATTCGGATAGGAAACGCCAACTTATACGTATTTTTTTAAATTCTTTAATGACGTTTAAAACACTGTTTGTTAAAAGCAATTCAAGAAATAAACACTTCTATTCACACCGATACACCCAGCCGCACAGTTTAGACTGCAGACTCATTTTGTTAACAGACTTTAAGTCTGCGGTGTTAGGTTCGACTTTGTAAGCAGAGGATGATGTTTTTTGTTCATTTTCTTACTAATAAATAAAACAAGCTCTTGGGATTCCATCCTCATTGATAAGTTCCTTTTTATAATTAAATTATTATGAGGAAAATATTTATTTCAACATTGAAATCTCAAAGAAATAGATTGTAATTAAGATATTGTGATTTTGGATTCGTGTCTATAAGTAAATATCGGTCTCTAATTTTCATAATAATGATCTTTTTGTATCTAATTTTACACTAGGGCTATGGTGTTCGAGAGACCTAGTCCTTCGGGACATCGCCAAGCGGTTGGTCGACTCTTCTCGTGACCATAGGGCTGGCCTATTTTTTGGTCACAGAATCAGCATCGCCATCCAACGTGGCAATGCTGCCAGCCTTCTGGGCAATATTCCTGTGTCAACAGGAATGGTGATGAATAATGCCGAATAGTGCCGCTATATGGACGAATTTTTTGACGCACTTTCATGCTTTTCTTCTCTTCTATATCTACATATTTTAATTATTATTTTTTTATAATATAAGAAAAATATATAATGCTTATTCGTTTAAAAATAGCAACAGCAAAAAAGGAAAGAACCTGTCAATATCTCTATTAAATCCCTATTTCTATAGCTACTTCCAAAAACTCCTACAAAAAGTAATCTTCAAAATAAAATATTATCGAGCACATTCAGGAACCCTTCTCACATCGAAAAAAATAGTTCCTCGGGCTAAACAAGCTTCAGAGAATAGGCTATTTTACAGGATAGATGTTTATAGGCAATCCGTGCTTGATTTATAGACATTGGTCGATGTAATTTGAACGGTAAATGATGGTGCTACTTTACTACCTGCGTAATATTCGTTGAAACCGGGTGCTACGTTAGATGAGACAGGTTTCTTAGGAAATAACTTCATTTATTGGTTGAGGGAATTAGAGTTGAGTGTGATTAGTTTGTTTTCTTAGTGTTATGTGGCCAGTTACTAGGAACTTGTTTTTAGCCAGAAAATACAGTAACAACCCGATACAAGTTCTGGCAAGGGTATCAACATTCGCCAGGATTCAGTCGGGCACAACCATCGATGCAGCATTTTTCAGCACAACACATCAAAAACTTACGTTAAACAAACGCCGGTGTACCACGGGCAAGGGTATACATGTTCCGCCAAAGTTCGGTAGGACCGCACGACTATTGGGCACAACCATAGACCAACCATTGTTCAACACAATACCTCAAAACCCTTTAAAAATACATGACATAACAACACATAAGATCCCCAAATCTTTAGGCAGAGGTGTACCTAATAGTACCCGCACATTTCGCAAGTTATGTTTGAGTCCCATGTAATCGTCATCTGCCTAGCCGTTTCACCGTCTATGTTAGGGTCGGCTTCCAGTCTAACCGGATCCAGCTGCATACCTGTATTTTACATGGAGCGACTGCCTATCTGGCCTCCACAACCCAGTTTGTACTGGGTAATACGATACCCCTTGGTAAGATTCGTTTGAGTCCCATGTAACCGTGCCTATTTCGATCAACCTTGCACAAATCCGGACTCCGTGACTTGTACTGAGAAATTCCCGATGGAAAAACCCAATAGCACCATGCCCGACCCTGGAATCGAACCAAGGATCTCATGCTCAGCAGTCGCGCTTGCGACTACTAGACCAACGAGGCATGAATATAAAGCATAATATAATATCATAAAACCCCTAAACCTAAAAACTTTAAAAGCTGCCAACCATCCAAGTTGACATCTTTTAACAATATAAAACTTTTCAAAAATTAAACCCCTGTCAAAATTCACAATTGCTGAACAACACCTGCAACCCTCAGAAACAAAAGCTACGTTAAACAAACAGCACGCGTGGTTACAACCTGGCACAACCGGCAAGGGTATAAACATTCCACCCTGGTTCGGCTCAGTTGGGCCGCAGGACTGTTGGGCACAACCATCGACCCGCGACACGTGCCGACAGCGTGACGGAAATTTAAACTGCTGTATTGACGAGCATGTGATGGAGATGCAGAAGTATCGAGAGTTGATTTTGGCTTAAATGTTTTGCTTTTTGTGAGAGGAACTGAAAGGAGGTTAATGGTCTGTGGGGCTTTGACCAGCGATAACTGGGAGCTCAATATCCTTTTTCTCCTTATTTATCAGAACTCTTAACTATCTCATAGGATCTTTTGCCCACGGTGTTTGGAAATTATCCCGTGGGATCTTACTACTGGGATAAAAAGTTTCCCATGTCCTAACCCAGGTTATGTACCGATAACTGGACGTATACTAAAGACGACGAAGAAAGAGATGACGAGTAATAGAGAAGTATGGAAGAAGAAGACATGCTGCGCCGACCCCAAACCAATTGGGATAAGGACAAGAGAATGATGATGATGAAGAGAGGTAAATGGTTACAGATACAGACAGACCGATAGACAGACATTACTATCGCATTTAAGTTTTTTCACACCTTGAAGAGTTACGCACGCTCAAGTATAGACTCATCAATGCGGGCATGCGACTGTGAAGATCGTTAGTATGCTCTCATCACAGACATACTGAAATAATAGGAAGAAATCTTATAATTGTCTTGAACTTTGAACATTTGTCCCAACTGAGCCTACTGTTAGCAAGCCCTCAGTGTCGTATGCGGCAGTCATAATCGTTAGCGGTCCCGCCGCAGTCCTGCAGCCCGCGATACGTCGAAGAGAAATCTTTTCCCTTTAATATTTATCCCTGAAAACGTCTACTGAATATTTATTCAGACCATCTAACCTATCAGCTGTTGCCGTTTTATGTGGTTTTGAAACAGACCTAAATCAGAGGTCGGAATTGGTAGAGTACATTAACCTAAGCTTCAAGGAATTAAGTAACAAGTTCCGTAATATACTTGTTTAATCAGATGAATACACCTATTTCGGTTATTTCTGGTTGAAATCGTTGGTGGGGGTGGAAGAATGGTCCGAAACACGGTGTTTAAGACCAGAAAAAAGGACTTCCTTCCTGAAACCATAGGTATTATTCGCTATACAACATTATTTTAAGTATATGCGAAACCTGAATATAGTTTGTTCAGAATAAGTAACTGAATCGATTCCAATCATTTTTAAACCATGTTATATTTTGTCAAATATTTAAAAAAGGTTACAAGTTGCACACCGAGCGACATTAAGTACCTATCGCGATCGTTTAGGTGCCTACTTCCAAATTATTATTAACAATGAGCTCAAGATGATGCTGGAGGCGCGCGTGCGGCTGTGTCGCGTGGTAACCACGTTTTTGTGCGGACATCCAGTAACTTTGTGATTTTTCATGATACAGTTTTGAAATTTTGTTTATAGATTCTTTACATAAAAATACTTGACACGTGTTTTAGATTTCGTTTATACTAAAACTAATGTTGTATATGAAGTATTTACATTGGAATGACCATCTTTTTAACTATTCCTGAATATCTTTCTTCATTGTTATCTGCTAAAGAACCATAAACCGGAGTCACAAGTGTTTCTAAGCGTTTCCATCAGTTTTTCTGAGAACAAGGAGAAATAGTCGAAATTTGGCCAACCTTCAGTTATTGGAGAGGCGCCATAAGAAGAAAAAGCGTTTTAGAGGGTATTTCGCCTATTAAACCTGCAAAGTTTTAGTCTAACTTGATTAAACAACTATTGATTTTGTCTTGACTGAACCTACTGTTTGCCTCCACTCAGTGTCGTAGACGACAGTCATAATCGTTAGTGATAGCACCACACTGTCGCATGCCGCCCGCGATACGTAGGAAGGAAGTTTTTAATTACTCCATCCGCTCGTGCCGAATGCTGCCACATGTCCGTCTCCTCTCGCAGCAGATAAGTGCCTGTACGATGCTGCTGCGATTTTAGTTAAATGCTTTATTACTCTACTGGCAAAGAGCAAAATGTGGAGTTTCTTACTGTGTTCTTTTTCATGGGAAATTATGCGTTTTGTGTGGAGAAGGTAAATGGATTAATTAATAATAAGTTCTAAATAGTAGTAGTAGTGGTGGTAGTGTAGTAGTTTTGTTCTGTTCAGATGGGGGTTCATGGACGGCTCAGATCTCAAATGTGTATGCGGCGTGTCTCCACAGACAATGGCCCATCTTCCATCTTGCGCTGCATGCCCTAACACCTACGTACTTGACGATCTTATGACTGCTACAGCGAGCGGAGTTCACATAGCTGAATTTTGGCCCAAACATATTTGATTAAAAATTTGCCATCAACACGCTAAGAAGAAGTTCTAAATAGAACCTTGTGGTGAAGTACTTTCCTTTATTTGTTAATACGAAAGTTATAAAACAGTGTGTTAAGTATTGAGAAAAAGGCCAATGATATCCATCCAGCTTTATGAAATTGGGTTCTTGCTTACAACATCCATTTAGGCCAGGATTTTCCCTTATAGCTAATGGTATACCTCTGCTTAACCTTTTGGAGCAACGGGCATGATATTATGTTGTGTAGTATTCCATTAAATTCATGAAGAGAACAGAAATATCCCAGAATCTTTCGTGAGTTATTTCTTGCGATCTTCGTTCACAGATTAAACCCCGCGTACATAATATTGTACGAAATGCCCCGAGTGGCCGAGTCCAGCGCTAGTCGAGCATTCACGAGCATCCTACGCTACGGAAATGTACGCGTGAATAAACTATCCGTATACAAGGAAATTAATTGAAATGCGGATTAAAATATATGGGAGATAGAGGAAAACTCACGATTATTTAATTCTTATTTAATCGGTTATCAAGGTGTTTTGAAGACTCCATGACAATCTGTACTCCACAAGATATTATTGACCCGCAACTTTTTAAATGGATCTATAACTGCCATATAAAGCAAATAATTGGCCGTGTAATAGAAGTATTAACACTCGTATAAAAATTGAATAAAATGTAACAAGATTCCATAATCATTTAAAAACCATTGTCATAAAACTGTCATTTATTAAAATAAAACCCATTCCACTAACGTCTAAACAGCTCTCAACTAAAACTAATTAACATAAATATAGCAATAACCACGTAATAAACAAAAACATAACTTTGGCTCTAATCTCCTAAACCGCTGCGACAATTTTGATAAAGTCACCACCAACTCACCAACTTCATTTGATATTCTAAACAGTTTAATGTAAACTATAAACTTCTAGAGACAGGCCATATCAATAAGATATTCATACGGGTATATCAGGTATTTATGAAAACGATAATAACCCTTAGAGCAGTATCGATTACGCATTAGGTTTGAATATCAATATCGATTTAACTGTCATCGAGTCACCTACGCAAGAGTGAGAGACTTAGAAACCCTTTGTTTATTGTGAAACTTAATAGCTGCATTATATGCATCGAAGGTGTTACGAAATACTTGCTATTTCAAGTCCCTTACGTACGCACTACGGCCAATCAAGCTATACAAAACCAGTTTTTGCGGATGTCTCATTGTATAGGAAATCTATACAAAGCGAGGCCAAGTTATACTGGAAATGTATAGCTTCGTGTGCCGCCGTGTGTACAGTTAGTACTTAGATGCATTTTAATCATTTATAAAAGAACCAACAAAAAACTCGGAACCAAATTTGTATTTTTGAGGCTATCTCACTTCATTTTCTTTAACTAAATACACCAATTTGAACCTTAACAGCTGCAAAATACCTTTTATCCCAATGAATTTAGTTATCCTTAGGCTGTTTAGGAAAAGGCGACCTTTAAAAACACAAAGTATTAGGAGAGGAGGGAGTCATAAAAAGCTAACCTCTATTGCTTTTCAACAGCCACTTCGGCGCAGTTGTACTTCAAAGTATTTAAAGATAGGCATAAAGCGACATGTCAAGTATCACTAAAGTTTATATCTTCTACCCCAGTCTAATAAACACCCCATTATACCTATATCAGTCACAGCTCAGCCCTGCCTTAGTTGCGGCTGTAAACTTTACGAGCGCTAGTGCTGCCCAAATAACGTTATTAAATAACCGTTATTCACCGGTATTAACCACTATTTAACGATAATAACTCAAACATGACAGTCAACTTTTGATGGACGCTTTATTAGCGGTTGGGGTTAATTGTTTTCGTTTAAACACTACATTATAATAATATTATTTCAGTAATCATTTTAAATGATTGCGGTTGATTTTAATTTGATTTGATAGGTAATTTTGTAATGATTGGTATATAATTTGGTGGTTAACGTTTCGGTTCGCTGTAGTGGCAACGTTTCATGACAGCTTTGTAAAAATTGCACAGAAAAACTTTTCTTTTTTGGCAACGTAAATAGGAAAAGTTTCTTAAGCAATTATTGATCTAACGAAGGATATAGTATTGAAAAAATCTTAATATGGTATGACAAGTCCGATCCAACGACGTAACTAAAATACCGATGGTACCTAAAACGATTCGGTTCTAAAATATAGAAACCGCTAATTTACAACATGTTCCACCCCTACGACTTCCGACCATAACACGTCACATGGCTAAATGCCAATACACGGCAATAAGCACAGCATCGGAAGTCCATCTCTTCATCCATAACCATTTGGACACCGCACAGGTCCGGTATATCCACGGAATATTCCAGAAGATTCATGGTGGTACTAGTTGGCGCGATGCAATGGTCGTAGATGGGATAGGATGGCCTTTGATTGAACTATTGGAAGTCGGAGCCAAGAATTTGAAGCCAAGTATTAGTTTTCATATGGTTGCAAGGGTCTTAAGAGCTCAAACGTTCTTAGATGGGGATTTAAAACGTCTGTATTGTCTGTCTGCATCACAGTCTATATTATTCAACATAAAATAGAGATAACCGCAGGTAAGATAAAGTGTTTAATTTCTTTCTGTAATGTAAATGACAGCGTGTCGGTGAACTAGTAAAGGCAGGAAGATGATTATGTTTAATTCTTAAGAAGGTAACTTTTGACTGTTAACATAATATTTGTCTTGCTTAAATTTTAAAAGACTTGCTTCCATCTACCTACCCCCCGAGAATAGTCTTTGAATGTAAACTCGCTTTTTTTCCAATTTCTAAGGGATTTGAACACGACCTTTGATATTTTTTCCGCTTTTTCCCTATTCGTTGTGATCTGGGTAGATTTAAGGAGGTGGTACAAAATCGTTTCCATATGGAATGATACCGAAATACTTTCGACACCGTGCTCTGAATATAATCAACACTGCTACATGATTGGCCTTTGGTCACCTAGCTATGAGATATTCCCTTCAGTTAAGAGGGAAAAAGACGACTAATTCGTACGTGTTGTGGTCAGATGGCTGGGTCAGACTGGATGCTGAAGACGGAGAAACGGGAGTTGTGATGCAAGTTGGAAGAGGCCTATGTCCATCAGTGGTCTGATATAGGCTGAATTGATTGTACGAAAGATATTATAAGCTTATTAATTATGAGCCAACTGTGTTCTTCAGCAGCCATGCTCATCAGCCATCTCTAATGTTTATTTCCTAATGCATCTTCAATTCTACAAAAAAGACCATTCTATTCGAAGTACCCCAGCCGTCACACAATTGGACAAAGGCGCTCGCCAACTAGTTGCGACAAGATAACACTCGGTAACACCGCAGTCGGCTATGTACACAATTTGTACATAAGCACATACATACATCTCTAGACACTGCAACAATATACTACTCGGATTAAACGCGCGGTCCCAGAGGATGTCTGAATGCTACGCTTTCTGGAAGCGTTTAGATAGCTATTGTTCCAAACTTAGATGATAAAGTATATTATTTATTTATAGTTATTTCAGTTAAAACCTCTAATGTTCCCAACCCAATGTTAGGCCTCCTCTCTAAGAGAACAAAAAATAAAAAGTGACATCTACCACCCCATACTCGGGGGTCATAGATGTCACGTTATATTTTTTTTGATTCTTTGGAGATACCTCTGACCCTTACTTATAACTCTTCTTCTCTTCTTATAACTCGTTAAAAAAAACATACTGAATAATTTAATTGCCCACTAACTATAGCTGCATATGCTGCTGTCATAGCTTCAGAAGTAACTTTGTAATCTGCTAAGTGTGACCAAGATTTCGGTTCTCGACAATCAAAGTGATGTAAAATTCTTCAGATAAGAATTTATCCGTTCGTTGGTTCGTAGAATGATGCTCAGTGAGTAGCAAAAGCTACATGAAAGGATCGATTTAATCGCATTATCGGCATCGACATTTTAATGTAAGGTTAAGCTGTGTGTTCAGAACAAAGGAATATATTTTAAAAGGCATTTTCAAGCATCAGTATAGTGGTTGTACCTATAGCATATGCATAATTAGCCATATATTCAGACAGCTGGGCCGCAGACTTCCTGCTGCAGACAAGCTCAACTTTCATCTGATTTAGAAAAATACTAAAGTCACCCTATCCTCTAGCTGTTCATTGCATCCCCTGCCAGCTCCCACAAATTAACTCACAAGTTAAAACAGCATTACTTTGTGGAATTAGTATGCATTGTGGAGCGTTTGGCTTATCTCGCGAACAATGCACTTGTAACGCTGTTCATATTCGGGAGACAGCTACTGCGCTGCGCCTGGCTCCGCTTCTGTAGTTTTGCTAACTTTGTTTAAAATGGAGCTTAAAGCGGAAGCGTCGTCTTTGGAAAACAATGTTAACATGTATAGATTTTATTGCGACCTGTTATTGAATCTTCGCACTATTGTTACCAATATGTGTGGTGCCAAGCGCAGTCTTTGTTATCTTTACACGTTTTGACATTCATTGAATGTATTTTACTAGAATAACAGAAATTAAATGAACTAACAGAATGTAAACAAAATGATGTTGATGGATTTTATGCCATTGCAAAATGCAGTTCTAAAGATGCATACGTATTTCTTTTCTGCCTACTAATTGACTCAGACAGAGTTTAATAGCTATAAAAATAAAACCGCTTTCTCTCTATTTTAGGAACAAAACATTTTCACTTTTTTAGTAGATGCCAGACAATCCAGTAACCTTTTATGAGTTGGCCACAAAAAGATTGTCCACCTCACGGAATAAACTTAGTACCTAACTCTGAAAAAAGTGCTAACGCCGCGCCCGTTGCTGTCATAAAACTTTATTTTAGTCCTTCAAAAGACCTTTAAAGACTGTTACGTGGTAGTAATCATCCCCATCTGAGAGAATACTATAGTTTTATGATCGCCTTTTGTTTCTAATGCCCTTTAATAAAATAAAATGAGTTGATGAATGGACCGATCTGTCTGTCTGCAAATGTTATCTTACTTGGTAGTTCTAAAGGTAAGTGTAGATGTATGGAAATTAAATTATGCTGTGAAGAGGTATTAGTTAGGGTTATGTGAAATGGAGTAGATTGAGGAGGATCATTTGCCATTGTAATTAACTACTTAGAACCGTTATATCCCAATTAGCAAACGGTATTCTTGTAGCAAAAACCCGTAAAGAAAAACAATGCCTGGAAGTTCCTGCTTAGCCCTAGCCATATCGTGTTTAAAAATATGACTAATAACTCAGGGCAATAGAAAATAATGTACTCTTTCATTCTGGGTGCTTTATTACTCTCGTTGACCTCACATAACTGTTACGTCACAGCGTGATTTAACCCGGCTTATTGAAACCCATGACTACACTTACTTTAACGACTCACTTCAGAGCTCTGCGATTTTCTCATTTTTACAATTCATGTATCACAAGCTTTACAACCGAAACTCAGAATAGCACAGAACTAAGCAACCTCTTACAATCTTCACTGAACTAATTTTAAACCCAATTTACTTGAACATAAGGTGGATATTTGTATATTTTCTTGAAATTTAATTTAAAACTGCGGTGTGCACTTATATCTCGTGGGATTTAGCGTCAAATTGGATTGCTTTTCTACAAGTTGTGCATTTGCATAAGGACAAAAGATGTTAACGCCATCGCGGCATCGGTCGGGACTCGGGAGTATTTGTGCTGTACGTTGTAGAGAACAGACAGCGGATATAATGTAAAGCTTTATTTTAAATATTTAGAATTTTAGACCATAATTAAGCTATTAAGTACATTTGTTTATGGAAGACACGAGACTGAAAGATTTGGAAAGAGAAAAGCTAGTAAAAAAGCCAGTAAGAAGTTTTTAATAAAGTTGCCAAAACTCACCATTCTGCAATATTTATTGCAATAAAAGCTCCTCGTATGAAAATGTGAGCATCGGTTATTCTACATTTAAATACTAAACTAAAAATTACATCCAGTACAACTACGCTCACAAAAACATTTGGAAAATGGTTTGCAAATTATCAAAGTGGAAAATCTGCATCTGCATTTTTATCGCCAAAATACTCTTAAAAACGTTTAAAACATTCCGACATTTTAAAACGGTTTAAGAGCTAAGCTTTAAATAATATCAGTCTGTATTAATGCGATGGAAACTAAATTATAATTGCGTGAAATTAGAGCTCATTTTGGTTTGGAAATAAAAGTATTTACAAGGAAAGCAATGCATGTTGCGCCGAATGAAATATTGAAAATTCCGCGGGACGTGTGTGCAAAACCACTGAAATTGGTTTTACAGCTGTTTTGGTCCTTACACTCGAGGGTATAAGGACCATTTTTGTGATGCTAAATGTATTATAAAATATGTTTTGTACGTGTTTCTGCGACTGGCTTTGACACTTGTCGCGATGTTATTCAGTCTTTGCTTTAAAGGAGCTTCCACATACCATGTCGTGTCTCTATACAATATCCTACATAACGTAGGCAAGCACAGTTTATAACTTTTATCTAATGCTTTAAACGCCTATCTAAAGAAAGATACTTCTGGATAAGAAACTCAACATTACTTTTCTAACGTTATTGAGATCTGAATAAATTACCTACACATTGTTTTCTTTATCTTCTTTTTTTACTGATTTTTTTTTGTTGATATTTAGACTAGAAGTGACTGTTGGTATCCATCTAGGTATGTAGGTACTACATATATCAAAATTACTATCTCGTGTAAACTTTTATTTTTACCCTACTGAAAATCTTTAGGAAAACTTTATCCACGTCCCACAACTTCTACTACAAACCGCAGCGACTTCAGCCGTCTCGTGTGGCGATGTCTAAGATTGGAAAATATTAGAGTACGCCATGACACCCGCTGTCATATTACTACGTGCTGGTAAACGTTAACAAATTGCATGTTTAATGTGATTTGTTTGCGACAGCACCGCAGTGACGCGCATACATTGCTGCTTTTCGCTGATAAATGGTATTACATGGCGTTATTAATGTTGACATGTAGCTGCGAATCGCGTATTTGTCGTGTGTGTTTGACTTAATTCTGTGATTATTTGGAATTTGAAATTTCTGTAATACCATGTCCGGAATTTCTAGGATTTGATTATTGATAATAGCTTTGACATTTATTAGGAATTTAATTTCTCATTGCGAAACAACGAGAAACCAATTGGTCACTCAGAAGACAACATACCTACTAGTTTAAGGACCATTGAAATTTTAAGATAATTATCATAACATTACATAGGTTATCCCAAAAGGGATAGGCACTAGTGGGCAATCAGTAGCTACAACCTCATTTCACTAGTTATGTTTAAGTATAATGTAAAAGGGGGTGAGTCTATTGGCATCAAACGAGTAAAAATTCAGACGCCTGACTATTTAAGATGAAATAATCACAGACACACTGCTAATACCGTATATTCTAATACGTAAAGTTCAAAAAACTCCTCCAACCCTTCTAACAAAATAATTTCCTGAAAAATCTAATCAAATAACATTTCAGTCATGTAGCGATAAATCTGAACATTTTCGTGAAAACTTCTAGCGGAGAAATAGTAAAGTGAACGTTTTCAAAGGCGCCCCGGCTGGCCGACTGTGTGTAACGGACTCAATTTATTTCTTAAATAAAACTTTCCACGCGAGTATCCGACACAAGTTTAGATGCGTGGGTTCAAATACTTGGCTACTTTAGTATAAATATGTTGGGGTTCGCACTACGAAGTGAACTTGCTGCGTTTAGGCGTTGATTTTTCAAAGAAGCTTAGTTCTTCGTTGTGTTTGGAAAATTCATTTCTTCATATCTATGAAAACTCATTATTGATAAGGTACGGTCTGTCTGTAAAATTTAACTTTATGTCATATAGGAACTGAAAATTAAATCATAATTAAGAGCAGTGGAAGCAAAATATTTTGTTTATTTTTAAAAAACTGCCACTACTTCATTACACGGAGCTTGCTGCTTGTTCATAATTCGTAGTAGTTCCCCCTACACCGCGTTATCAGTTAGATTTTCAAATATCTTATTCTGGAACCAATCCTCTCTCGTCTCAAAACAAACTCAAAAGATAAACCGTCGCGTTTGTGTTCCTAGTGCGTTCTGTACATAAGGCTGGTCTCTTGCGAGTTTAAGCTAAGTGTATGGAGATTGTGTAACCGAAGCGCCGCGGTCGGCGACGTTCAAGAGCAACACAAGTAACACAACTGGACCAAATAGCACAACACTGCTGTTTTGTTGTGTTCTAGGATTAATACATCACACATATAATTATTAACATAACTCGAACACTCTTGTCGGGTTAGGCAGAGGTGCACCTATTTGACACCCACACATGCTTACTGCTACGTTTAGATAATATGTAGTAACTAGCGACCCGCCCCGGCTTCGCACGGGTGCAATATATACAATAAACCTTCCTCTTGAATCACTCTATCTATTAAAAAAAACCGCATCAAAATCCGTTGCGTAGTTTCAAAGATTTAAGCATACAAAGGGACATAGGGACAGAGAAAGCGACTTTGTTTTATACTATGTAGTGATTGGCATTATAATGGACGATTCTATTGCCATCAACCAGGTACAAATAATAGACTCCTGGCTTTTACTGAGAAATATGTTATTGGAACTCCCATTAACGCTTTTGGCCAACCTGGGAATGGATCCCAGGACATCATGATCAGTTGTCATGCTTGTAACCACTCGAAAATAATGTTTTCATTACGACATAATATTACCTAGATAAAGGCGTATTTACACGAGAAATGTTTATAGCCTTTCGACAATCGAATCGAAAAGCACTTGCACAAGCTGAAAGCAACTTTTAACTCATTCAAACTGTAATATAAATCGTTCAATAATCTCTGCGTGTTTGGAGATTATGCATTTGCATGAACATCGTTCTAGAATATAGGCAAGTAATGTAGTCGTGTCGTAACAATATATCAAAATCGTGTATCACAAATAAATGAAAACACATTGATTGTGTACACGTATGATTTACAACCATCTTTATTAACCCTTACAAGGATAGAATAACATATTCATCACAAAACATTATCTTCAGCAACAAATCTACAAATCCCTTACTTATAATAAATCATGAAAAGGACCATCTTTCATAGCTGTTAACATTAACTGCGATGACTAACAATATCAAGCATATTTATGATCTACCCTTTTAGCGAAAAATCGTCATATTCATACAAAATTGAGTCGTAAAAAGCAGTAACTTCTCAGTTCGAGTAATCATTGGGCCAACGCGTGACCAACGGCTCATTACTCTCGAGTTGACAGACGAATTTATTAAAGCGGCCATCTTGAATACACATCTCATTTGTCAGGGTGTCTCGTAAATCCTTCCAGTGTATCGCTTTCGAGCCAAATCTACAGTGCTGAAGTTTTTGAAGTCTGTTTTCGTATGTTAATGGATCATTAGGTTGATATCAAAATAGTTTGGGTGACCATGATGTTTCTTCGTGGTAACTGAGTCAGTCATGCTAAAAGTAACTGTCACCTCGATGTGTTTGCTTAGTCAAGAAGCGTTATGTGAAAAATCAAGATTATAGACTCAGTCTGCACTATTAGTAGGTACGGGAATCATACATTTTAATAAGTTGAAATAAAAAAAATCTTGAATCTACCTCTGCACATGTGTACGCTTGAAGAATTAAATAAATGAATCAATTCCTATTATATATACAACATAAATCCGATAAAATGGACGATTCTAAACTGAGAATTGATGAGGTTCATATACCCCAAGCGTGAGGTTGTTCATAACTTTGTTCATAAACAAACAATTTCTGATTAAAATCAATTCACGAGGTTGTTACCGTATAATTCAGACATACAAACAAACGCTTCCAAATATCAAACAAACAGTAATTAACATATTTTTACAAAATCAAACGTCGGGTTAAATAAATTATACGCTCGTTTACTTTATAACTTGTCTGAACAAATAGCCCCGGGTATACCAAGCCACACGGGTTTGACCCGGGTTGGGTTGCACCCGGTTAACCGTAACCGGACCCTAAACACGGTTCTTTGTTGATATAAATTTATTGAGCGCATAATTTCATGCGCATTGGTTTTCTAGGGTTAATTGAAATGGATTGAAACAAATTGGAACGTATTGCCGATATTTTTATAAAATACGTTTATTTTTGTAAATTCGAACGAGGTATTTTACAAAAAAAACTGGTTTCTTTGCTTGTAATGAATGTAATAATGAAACTTACGATAATTATGATCGCGAAAATATGATCAGATAAAAAATAAGTATCAATATAAGCCCTTTACTATAACCATCACTGCGAAAGACGTAGTTAGATCATCAAACCTTTCAACAACACTAAAGCACCCGTCCCCAGCACTAATAGTCAATAAAAATGCGAAAACAGAAAACAAAGTTCCTTAGCGCCGAGATTTGTTTAGAGAAAACACTTAACTAATATTGCGAAAGTAAAGTAATAAAGAGACGCACCTATAACGCCCCATGTAACAATTATGGACGCCACCCTCGCGTTGTATTAGGAGGAATATAACAGTTATGGGGAGAAGACGAAGTTGCGGTGCAAGTACGGCATGGAGTGTGCCGGTTGGGGGCTGGGTAACGAGAGGACGCGGGAGGAAAGGATAGCTCTAGCTAATGGGTCCGATTTCTTTGCCAATCAAACTATTAACATTAAAAAAAACCTGTAGATTTGTGATAGCGAGAGTCAAGTTTTAGTTCAAGACACATATTTTATTCAGTAATATTGATAAATTAATCAAAGCAGCGTATTATTTGACAGCTTTTTGTGACGTTGTCAAGTTTTAGATCACATTTTCGATGATTAATATTGTTTAGTAAATAGTAACTACATTTATATCAACTACCACCGCATAATAACACTATCGAAAGTAACAGCAGTAAGATCAGTAAAGCAAATATTTCTGTTTGAATATTTCAAAGTAAATAAACACGATTGTAAAATGTGTACGAATTAACAAATACAGATAGTATCAGTCTGTACAACCAGAATCATTTAGTACGAGTACCTACGGAAGCTATTCGTTTGCAATTAAATCGGTGTTGAAATAAAATTGTCGTAACGTAAATTACTGTTGCGTTCTAAAACAGTTTAATATTTGCAGTTGACACCTGTTCTACTAATAAACTGGCTATATTAAACTCTATCTGTATTAATTATCAATTAAACGCTTTTAACCTTTCATAATTTTGCAACAACATATCATTTGGACGATTTACTGAAATGTTTTATCTATTAAATGCCATTGATGTAAATAATATTGGTATTTCAACACAAGAATAATTCAATTTATCTTAATAATTGTGAGTTCGCTTCAGTGACTTCAGTGCGCGTTCTGAAGTCACAGCTCGCGGCCCTATTCTGTGGATTGTCGGAACTCGCGGAGGCTTCTTTAATTCCGCTCCATGGCGCCTCAGATAAGAAGTAGATCGAAGTAACTTTCCGATGCGAGAACTTCAAACAATTAAGCCTTTATTTCGCGCTTCCAACAATGAGAAGTAATTAGCGGAGTGCTTGACGATTCCGGCATTTTTTGGAACGGAACTTTTCAAGATACCCTCCCATTGTTCGTAAATTTTCATCAAACTCCCGCTGACCCCCGGGAATCTTATTAACGGAGCGACGCTTCAATGTTTTATTGAAGCCATTGAATCTATCGCGCGGAGGCTCGACGGAAACAACCAATATGCCGTAGATAACAAATCTTTGGAGCAATTTAAAGGGCCATTTTTAATATCCGCTCGAGGTCAACATCCTTCCCTTCGCACGGCCCTGCCGGTGCCCGGTGCTCTATGTATCATATTAAATTGAATAAAGGTTGATTTGTAGGCCTGAAAGAACGTTTTCAATACTCCTTATTGAACCATTATGTCTAATGGCTGTGACAATAGAGCATTACAAATTTGTCTCGTCGAGCTCGGCCGGGTGCCAAAGGAGCACAAGAGGAGGATTCATGTCGGAAGACAATGTAGATCTTATCGTTATCATGTGAAGGTTGTTTTTCGGGTGGATGCGGGAGATGTCCCAATTGAGTTTATCACCGGATATTGTAAAATGGTCGTAGTTAGGCGGCACAATGTGTCGGTAGGCATTGACGGGCCTGCGGCACGCTTGCGGGCCCCGATTGTGTTTGGGACTATACTAAAATTAATTTGATGGGTACCCTCTACAGCTTATGGTATTACGTTGAAAGCGATTGAGACGTAATTAAATTTCGTTAAAATGAAGCAAGTAAGCAAGCAAAATAGGTAGAGTTCCTCTGTTGTGTTAAATTTTAACACTGGGTATGAAATGAAACAATTCCATTAGGGAAGCTTTTGTTATGCACAAAACATACGACTCGAATATTCGAGTAACCCGCTTAAACGCTATATTTGGTAAAGCCACTAACCTGGTGGACAGATGCAGTCTCCTACATCGCGCTCCTTCCGCGACAGCTCCGGTCCTGCACTGAGAACCGGTTCCTCCACCTTCCCGGCGGCTCCTCGCCGGAAATCTTCAAACTGCTTCTCCAACACTAGCACACGTTGCTCCAGGGTGTGCTGCCTGTACAGCCCGTAGCCACAAACGATAAAAAAGAATAAACAACAACACCACAGCACTACAATGTTCAGGACATTTTTGTCACCGTCCTGTCTGAAATTTGGATTAGCCATTTTTGGATGAATGATTAATGATGACTAAGGATCATTGTCAAGACCGGTATGGCCGTGAGGTCGGACGAGTGTGGATCAATTGGCTCGTGTGGTCGGCTGCTCGGCGGCGGCGGCCCGGTGGGTAGGCACTGGGGCCTCTCCGCGCTCCCGCGGGAAAGGAAGTGGCCCGTCCATCGTTAACTGCCCTTCTAGTTGTGTCGATTACCGCTCGAGTACCCTAACAGTACCAACTACCAAACTTTGATGGACGTGTTACATTGTGTGTTCCGGATGCTGAGGTTTGAGATTGTAGATCTGATCTGTTCAATTATTTATGTGTGTGATGCTGGTTGGATTAAGGCATGTAGAAATACTACGTTTGTGTGATATATCAATGAAGAGTGTAATCGGATAGGAACTTACTATAAAATATATCTTTAAAAGTTGTATTAAAATCATAAATTGTGAAAACAGCCAGATGTAGTACATGATGATGAACATGGACAAAGTTAGAAAAGTATCATAGCAGGTGATCTGCGGTTTCTGCCTACCCCCTTGGAAAAAGGCGTGAGTTTTATATCAAGCACGAAAATACAGAACACAACGGAATTATAAAACAAATCTGGGTGTAGTGAAACAAACAAACACATAAATTCTGACGACCATTTCCATCGGAAAACTTTCTATAAGTTCAAACCAGTAATTCCGCACTCGAGTTCAAGGTTCGCGGCCGTCGTAATATCTTTAGTACTAAACAAACCACACCCAGCCACCCTTTATGATCGCATAAACATTAATGTCATATAAAATCAAAAATCTTCGGCTCCATTACCATGACAATAAGCAGTAATTAAACGATTTGCATATATATTGCATATAAATTGTTCTTCAATCGAGTCACCAGCAATTAAGGGTATTTCTTGGCTATGTTTTACACGGCCAATGTCCCGGGGTGAGGCTGATAAAAATGTAAATGTTCGAGTTAGCCTTCGCGCCGTATTAGTTGTACCAACTGTCAGGGGAGCAGGAATGTTTCATTTCTCCTGCTGCGACGAATAAATCTTCCAAATCTAGAAGACGGTGTAAGGATCCCCCTTTCTATCCTGATAGTGTTTGCAAGTGATAAATGGGACGGCGACAGGTGAATCTCTGTGCGTTTAGGATCATCCAATCTTGGATTGTGGATTTGGGTGTGAAATATGGATGGAGATGATAAAACGTTGTTGAGATGGACGCGATTTTGGGGTATCGTATCGACTGATATTGATGATGCTTTTTTATGGCAGGGACTGCAGTGGTTCAGTAACCACATTTCTAAAAATACCTTCATTTAATAATCAAGGTATTTTTTTATGCGGGAGCTGTCTCAGTCACTCTGAGATTGAATGTTATTTCATTAAACATTTTAGATTCGTAAGCTAGACACGCAACCATTCCTTAAATTCCTTTGTCACTCAGTAATCCATTGCTTAAAAAGCGCATTTAAAAGCAGTCGACATTTAAAACAAAACAAAGTTAAAGAATTCCTCGGAGCCACTAACATTGGGGCCGTCAGCGATCCAGACATTATTGTAGCACATTACACCGGTAGTAACGCGACACGCAGTGCACGGTGTCTCCAAACATGCCTCTAACAAGGGTAAATTAAAATTCCTTCCCCGTTTTATACGCAGTGGGGTCACCCTTGTTTAGAGGCAAATATCTCCGCTGAAAACGTTGTTGAAACGACGTGTCCTTGTATGACCGAATCCAATGCTCGTTTTGTATCTGAAAATAAACACACTGTCCATGTTAAAACAGCATTGTACGCTGAACTAGCCGATGTAGTAGACATTAAAAATCACCTGCGTTGACAAAGTGTGAGGTGTACATGTAATTTATGGGTTACCTGGGACGCGGCGGGAAACAAGATTTTATTACACACTTGTTTAATTTCCTAAACATCTCCGAAGGTTTATGTTTATAATTAAGTATGGTGTTAATGAAGGGGCAGCACCTCAAAGGGGTGGTTGACCGGAGATTCCGCAAATCTTAAAGTTTAACTGCGCAAGTCTTGAAGTTCGTTTGAAACAGAGGTAGTTACTTCATTGACAATTAAACAGAAACCAGCTAAATGAAAATGAGGTTTTTGCTTGCAAGTTTTATGAATTTGATGGCCACATAATTCTCTGCACACTTATCATAAACAGTATGATAATTTCCTTCAAAGGTTTAATTAAAACTGCTCTTTCGGTTAATGTTTATTATTCCTCAGACGTTTTTATGGCGTAAAAGATACATTACTCTTAATAAACTGCACTCTTGTTTCTAATTATAGAATCGTTATATAATTTCTTTATTTAGATAACAATCTGATAATATTGCTTTTTAATCATTAATGACACGCTTTTGTAAAAGTTGACTTGATTTTTTTAATGCAACAATTTTCATTTATTTTAGTGATTGAAAGCAGAGGGTTGCTGTGGAGCGAGTGGCGTTCTCTCATATCGGAAACCAAGACAAGCTATTGGAATAGGGACCTTCCATAGTAAGTTCCATCGTCGATAGTGATTTTACGAGAGTTTGCTGTTCAATTTAGCAAATCCATGGGCAAATCATTGTGGAGGTCAGATAGGCAGCCGCTTCGTGAAAAATAATGGTATTCAGCTGCATCTGAATAGATTGGAAGCCGTCCCCAACTTAGGCAGATGATGCAATGCAAATCCTATAATTAATCATATGGTTCAAGAAAAACAGCACTTTAAAATAAAATTAAACATCCAATGCATTTAGAAAATCAGACCAAAAACATTGCAAACACGTAAAGGCCAAAAAGGCACGGAATCTAACAAGCTTCATTCAAAAATTCAATTAAGCACTTTTGGGGGTCGGGACGGGAGACAAGGATAATGAGTAACAAACGCCAGAGAGCGAGCTCGGACCGATTCGATTTAAAACGAGAAAAAACGGATCCCAGTTAATCGGCATTAGATGGTCTGGTGAACACGGCGGACACCTGTACCTAGCACTGTGGATATTTGGTAAGTGTGCGGATGGGACAGGAATACGTGTGGAGACTGTACGTTTTAGTAAAATGTGTGTTTCATTTGGTGATAGTCAAAAGACAGCTAGATTTTATTGGGCAAGGTTGATTTGGATTTAAGAGAGTCATACAGATGGACTCTATTTTTGGATTTGGTATTGCTCTAAATTATTATGATGATGACACACATGATCTGTGACAAAAATTCAGTCCAAAGCGATTCGTACGGACATAGAGAACTACAAACTGCTTCAAGCAAGAGGATTTCAAGCTCTGAAGAATAATTTTAATTTTAATTTAAAGACTATCTATTTTGAGACTCGCTGGCAAATTAATACTATAATAGTATTTTGTTGTGGGTCAAGTTTAAAGCTATTCATGTCATCTGAACTTCTAATAATAATCTATGTACTTCCTTACTGTGTTATCTGGACGATCAACCATTTTCAATTTTCGTTGTAGAATGAAACTGGTTTCATAATAAATAATTCGTATTATACTGATGCTAATAACCGTATCAAGAGACCAACTCAAAATAACGAGTCCCACAATATTTACATCAGAATCTTATCCGAGTTCCACCCACGCGAATTTTGGTCGTTGCAAAACTACATGTAAATCAAAATGTACGTTGTTTTAATATGAATTTATGGCATGTTAATGGCGCTTGTAATTCCTGTAACGACAGCCGGAGTGCTGGCATTAATCTAGTGCAATTGTGAGTTATTGTGGGCATGGACTAGCTGCTAATTGACTAGGTACTGTGACCTACCTAAGTGTAGGTGGAGTATGGTGTTTATGAAGTTGGTATCTGTTACCTATAGTAGTATTGTTGCGATGTACATACGTTATGTCTTGTTAGTAAGGTATCAAATTTCTTTTTGTAATTTTGTTAAAATAAAATACGTATTGTATGTTCATTTAACTATGTCACAAAGTTTTTACTTATTACGAAAATTTTCCAAATAACGTTTGTTCAATACTATTCGTTTAATACAACATTAAAGTAGACTGACACATATTCCATTTTCAAATTCCAATGATAAAACTACCCCTGTTCCGGTATGGTAATACCAGAATCAAGGATTGGAGTGCACACACTGACCCCTGCGACTCAAACCCGTAGAGCATCTATTTTGTCAGGAACATGGCCACTTACTGCAGTCTACTGCATGGACAACATGATATCGTGAGTTGTTTCTATTTTATGCTTTCCTTCAATTTCTATGAAATCTTCAATTAAATTCCTATCAGCTATGAACTTATTAATTTTTGTTTCCCTCTTCATAAATCTCTAGAACAAATGAGTTTTATCAATTCGATAGCATATCCAAACGCTACCAGCATTACAATGCTTCAGTGTGCCGATTTATTGTGACGTCAGAATCGTCCAATGCTCTAAGTGCTTCCCGTGCAATTAGGAACAGTTAACTGAAGGAAACTAGACTACACTGTCAATATAATTGCCTTCAGATGTAATGTCTCAATCATTTGACTGATTTATTAAGAAATTGTCTCAATCTATTTCCCCTAATGGTATACCAGAGCGTATAATTAAATTTAAATTTGATTTTAACTAGAGATTTATTGATAGTACTTATTCCAGTATTGCGAGCAAACTTGTATTCGTAGGAGGAGATGAATTGGACAATAGCATTTACAACGAGATAGATCGAGATATCTGTCTTTATTACATGATTGGGATACTGAAGAGATGATTTTTACGCCATAGGTCTGCTGCGGTTGCAAATAAAATATATATCTACCACAACAACAAACAGTAGTAGCAGAGTGAAGGTAGTGAAGCTGCATACTCAGTACTATTGATTCGATCCTTCGGTGTACTTACAAGGAGAGAATGATGATTTTGTCATTTCACCATTTCTATCTTCTTTGGTGAATAGGGGACGTTAGTAGGGGTTCTTGATCTAGAAAGGAGGTGACTGCTGAAATGACGAGTAACAGAGAAGTATGGAAGAAGAAGACATGCTGCGCCGACCCCAAATAAATTGGGATAAGGGTAGGAGAATGAGTAGGGGTTCTTGTAAATTTTGACGTACAAGGAATTTTATCTCCTCTTTTCGCTGAAATTGTTTCAGTGCATTTAAACATCTGAAGTTATGCACCATGATTATACATTTCCTAGAAATGAAGCTCTTTGAAGCTTATTTAATTCTCTTTGTATACAGCAACGTGCACTGAAGTGAACCGTTTCACTATAAAAACACTTGGAATAGCTACTCAGTTTTTCTGCAAATCGAGTAGGGTGGTAGGTGAAAACGGAACTATGTACGGAGATAATACAAACAAAGTACCAACAAGTAATTATTATTTTTTCAAAGGTTAGCTGGTAGGGCTGGTAGAGAATGCCTTGCGGCATTAAGTCCACCTATTTACCACTTTTGTATTGTCTATTGTTATATAAATAAATTACGACTAAAATAATTATTATTATTGCTACTTCTGCACACTTAGTTTTTTTTTATGTTTCTTAAAACTGTTGTTGAATGTGGCTCTTTCTCACGCAACTCGACTCAACGAACTGACTATTTCGTCTATTTTTGATGAATAATTTTGCTTTTGTAAGTAAAGTAATTTCAGGCCCAGACAAGTTCCAAAATCCGGGCCTTTTCCTGCTAAAGGCACACCATATTTTTTCCATTATAATTCGGCTCTACATTACGTAACTATCCTTATTCTAAAGTATGTTTTTATAGTAATGTTCTCGTACATGTATAAAACCATTTTTATTAGATAACCAAACTAAAAGCATTTCTTAGCCCAAGTTAATGCTACTAAAACTAACCAAGGAGGACAGCCACCAGAATCCTTTGAGACATCGTGCATCATCCCAGAGACTTGTTAGGAGCAGCCAGGAGTCACCTCAGAGTAATCCGAAGCACTTTACCAAATGGATCTCATTTAGAAGCTGCCGTTACCAGCTAATATCTGTCGCCTTAGTAATTAATTCACTAATTAGTCGATTGAGTGCGAACCAGCCGGCTCGGTAATAGCATCTCGGCATAAGATGACATTATCTTAACTTACTTAGACTGTACTTCTGCTTTATTAAGTCAATAAGTATATTAGGAGTCTGTAGTGGAGCAAAGTTGGGTGTAAGTGAATTAAACTGTAACTTCGGATAATAGTTCCGTTTCGTTGTCGGCTCTTTGTGAATTTTTAATTAATTTAGCTAGCAGTTGGTTATGTTCATCGAATTAAGTGTTTTAATTAAAAATACTTAAGTTTTAGCTTGAAGAAGTGCCTAAGGTTGGTGGTTTCTTTAGAAGTAGCAATATGGGTTCTATTAACCCAATATTTTATATAACTGAAATTTTTCATCCCTAAAAAAATCTATTTATGGCCCTAAGAACACAGTCCGCTTTCTTCAATTATATTTAAGTATCATCCGTCAAGCAATTCACAAGCAATATAGTCCGTCGCAAATCCTTATAAATAACCTCACCAACTTCACAGAAAGCTATAAAAAAGTGAAGAGCGCACTTTATTTAGTGTATAAAGTAAATCTGTTTAGAGTTTGATCGTTAGGAACCGGAGGAGGGTAGCCGCGCATAATCCGCGGCACTCTCACAAATGGATGTCACTTGAGGGAGAGGACTGAGGAGTAATAAAGTAACCGGTGAATACTCAACGATTATTGTTATAGTGCCTGAAAGCCTTTTGTTTTGGTACTTCTTCTTAACTTTTTCGCTTTCTTGTTTAAATCTGCTTTTGAATGAGCTTGAATTGTCTTGAATTGTTTGTTTTTGTTTTTTAAATTCTCACAGTCTTGTTCACAGTATCCGGCGACAGCGACCAGGCTAATTTTCTTTCCTTTCATTAGCTTTCTGATTGCTAGGTAATATAGCAAAGCCTTTGGTCTTGAAACCTTGTGTTTCTTTTTCAAATGTAATTCATGCAAACAACAATTTCTGGCTTTATTATCTACTACCATAAATTTGGTGTTACAATATATTCATAGTCGTCATTTAGTAGTAGAAAGACGAACACTTGTCTTGAAAATTACTTCAAAATGTTCTTAACAGAAAAATACTAAGCTATGATAATAAAACCCGTGAAATAAAAAAAAGAAATGAGAGTAAAATAAAAATTACAAGAACCGGCCGGAAGTCCTAAATTATGCATTGCCCAATGTTTACGATGAGAAAAAGTCCAAATAAGAAAAGTATTAGCGTTAAATTTAAATTTTATGAGTGAACTTAGCCGACCCTCCGAGAGAGGTCTCTCGACCCTCCTCTCTAAATAATAAACCTGGCTAATGATACAAAAAAATCCTAATGAAAAATCCCCATTGAATATTTATTAGGGAAATATTAAAGTTGGTAGATGTAGAACACAAAGGTACAAGAGATTAAGGCTTGTAAGATATACAAAATGGCAGCTTTGAATATAATAGTAATTCCAAAAATGTTATCTTTGATGATTTAAAAATGGGCTGCGGGAAAAAGTTATTTTAAAAATGCCAACTGGATTATTGTAAGGCATTTACTATAAATTATTTTGAGACAGATTGTTAAACTAATGATTTACTTGTTTAAATATTAACACAGCTCTTAGCAATGTTGTGTTTTACGTATATTGTTATAATAAAGTAAGTCGCTCGTCAGTGGTAACAAAACTAGTATAAGCGGCCATTTTTCTGTGTGGAAAAGTGTTGTGGACTCTACCTGAAATAGATAGCAAATATTAGCATAGATCTCTAGATAACGTATCAGAGTTAAGTTATATACCTATGAGTAATAAAGAGTTCTTGATGTGAGTTAAATTGACTCAATTAACAATGGTTTACCAATAATGGCTAAACAAAAGAACACTCGGACAGCATGTGGCCATCCATTTTACACCAAAATGGTGATTTTTGTCGTACATGGCATCACTCCAAACCATCGCTAGTTGTGCTCAGCTCGGGAGCGAAAAAATCGTAAAAAGCGGAGCGCAAACTACATTTTCCGGACCGCCGCGCTCGGGACACGCGGTTCTAGTTGCTACTCTGTACTACGTAATGTGTGTTTTATATTGTGTCTAGCATTAAACATTAGCTCAGCTTTTGGTTCAGTAGCGAAACAAGAAAGATACTCACTGAAGAATCTCTCGCGATATTGTCTACTTTTAGAATATCGATTGCTCCAACGTGTTTATAAAACATCACAATTATTAGAAAAAGAGACGTTGACGACAAATCACTGAATTATATTGATTTAAAGATCGTAGCAGGTGGCGTTCTGTAATTCCTGCCTACCCCCATATGAAAGAGGCGTGAGTTTATGTCTGTATGTAAATTTTCTATTGATTTCCACTTAAAGAAACCTGAAACGACTAGATATAGTATACATACTCTTCTCGCGTTCATACCGTCAATCACATTTTCACCCAAGTAGATAAAACCAATACATATCTTTCTCACAGTCATGAATTCAAAACGTAACAAAATATGCCAGCCTGCGCCTGATACGTAGTTAAGTTAAACTTGCACATATAATATGCTCCCTAAATGCCAACATTACGCTTGACAAATGGTAGGACTTGCTGAATGTAAGCTACGTGGTCTGCATACAACATCATAATATCTAACATTCACAAGATTATGACGTACTGTTGCTAGGCTATTTATTGTCTTTTTGTTCTTTGAATAAACTTGGATAAGACCTCATAACTTCTAATATAATACCTTATGCTTAACTTTATAGAACGTGATCGTGCTGTAGAAGAATTTGATCAACATTCACCACCACCACCAAATCGATGTACATAGATAGCTGGGCATTTCCTTTACATAATACCTAGTCACTGTAATCTATATTAATAAGAATAATAGTATGTATCCAATGAAATATATCTCCTAAACCATGCACAACGCAAAAAAAGATTAATCCGACGTTTGTCCTTAACAAATTAATATCTTTAAAACATGGATGACTTTCTCATCATTTACATGAAATCAGAAAGCTCTTGCAAACGTGCGCCGTGCAAACGAGTACTGATTTAGTTGAGTAGTTTCACTAAGTAATACTAAGTATAAACGATTCATCAGGCTCATTAAAGTCGGTAAACCAAGTTGGCCGCAAAATAAAAAGAAGTAAATCTGAAGTTTTCACATCGGGAGAAGCAATAAGTTTGTTACTGCGGTTCAAGTGAAAGGGTACTAGCGATTTATTGTGTGACTAAGATTTGTCTTTTTACTAAATTATTTTTGTACGCAACCAGTTAATCAAGATAAAAATTGTCGTTCTTCCCCATTCTTCTCTTTTCAAAAACACCTTATGGAATTAGCAACTAGATTCAATACTTTTTTATTTCTTGTGCTTTATGAAGTTCAAACGTTTTGAAATAAATGAATTCAACTTCACCTTGGATTTTTATACTTTAGAAATAGACCTGTTAGAATAGTTAAATTGGGTTTTTTTTGTAAACTTTTTTTATTTTTTTTTTATTTTTTTTATTTCTGTATGGGCTTACTCTTGACCTCAATCTAGTCCAAGGACAGAGATGAGGTCGACGATGGAACGAGCTAACCCAAAAGAAGCCTATTAACTCGCGATTTAAATAGAATGGGGTCATATGAACTTGGAAACACCGACGTAGGCAGGGAATTCCACTCCTTGGCTGTGCGCATAATAAATGATGTAGCAAAGCGCTTCGTGCGAATGTGTGGAACATCGACAAGGTATGGGTGATAACCTGCAGTACGTCTGGACTCCCGATGGAAGAAAGGAGATGGTGGTATGAGTTCGTGGAGCTCTTGAGCACACTCACCGAAGTACAATCTGTAAAAGACCGACAAACATGCAACTTTGCGCCGATGGGCCAGGCTATGAAGCCTTGTACTAACCAGCTTATCGTCACCAATGAGCCTCTTGGCTCTGCGCTCAACAGAATCGAGTGTGGCTAATTGGTATTTGGCTGAGCCATCCCAAAGGTGACAGCAATACTCCATGCCGGACCGAACTTGAGCTTTATATAAGACTAAAAGCTGTCCAGGCTTGAAGTAACGCTTAACCTTGTTTAGGATACCCAGCTTTTTTGCCGCAGTTTGGGTTTTCGACTCAATGTAGGCACCGAAATTCAGATCCGCACTCAACTTCGCACCAAGAAGCTCGAGGCTGTCGGTGACTGGTACAGATGTACCCCGGAAAGTAGGAGCCAGTTTGAACGGACTCCTTTTGGCGGTGAACAGGCACACTTGTGTTTTGGTGGCGTTGAAAACAACCAAGTTCTCATCACCCCACTTGGAGACGAGACTTAAGGTTGAATTCGTTCGCTCTACCATGGCCTCTCTCAATAAACGCACTTCATCACCGCTGGCTTTCGCGCTGGATGCATAACTCTCCATGACAGTACTGTCGTCTGCGTACCCAACAATACCAGGAGCCAGAAGGTCATTGATGTGCAGCAGGAAAAGTGTCGCGGAGAGAACAGACCCCTGAGGAACTCCGGCATTAATAGCGATAAGGTCAGAGGAGCAGCCATCAATGACCACTCGGATCGACCGTTCACTCAGGAAGTCAGATATCCAGCGGCAAAAGTCAACGGGGATGCCGTATGCAGGAAGTTTGCTCAGCAGACTTGCGTGCCATACCCTGTCGAAAGCCTTCGAGATGTCGAGCGAAACGGCAAGGGCTTCGCCGTGTTTCTCGATGGCCTCACCCCAGCAGTGCGTAGCAAACACCAGAAGATCCCCAGTTGATCGTCCCCGGCGAAAGCCATACTGACGGTCACTGAGTAGGTCGTTTGCTTCTAGGTATGCCAGCAGCTTCGCATTGAGAACCCTTTCCATAACTTTGCAAAGTATGGAGGTGATGGCGATTGGTCGATAGTTACTGGGGTTGGCACGGCTACCCTTCTTGGGTACTGGTTGTACATTGGCAACCTTCCATGACATCGGAACCGTTCTGGTTTTAAGAGAGAGGCGGTACAAGCGTGTCAACACAGGAGACAACTCAGGCGCACAGTTCCTCAAGACTCTTGCTGGTATGCCGTCAGGACCGCTAGCCTTGTTCACGTCTAGGCTATAGAGTACTCTACGAACCTCTTTCATGTGTATTGTGATCTCCGGCATCGAAGAATCACAGTGAGGAATCGTTGGTGGCTGTTTAGAGTCAGTATCTAGACGTGAATTGCTCGCGAATAGAGATGCAAACAGGTTTGCCTTCTCGGTAGCGGAGTGAGCTAGCGACCCATCCGGTTTTTGCAAGGGACGTAATGTGGGCCGGCAGAAGTTGGTTTCGACCGATTTGGATAGGGACCAAAACTGTTTACTACCAGAGGGGTAGGACGCAAGTTTAGCCCCTATACGGCTGACGTGGTCGAAACGCGCCTTTCGGATCACCCGCTTACACGACTTTGCGGCAGAATTAAAAGCTCTTTTCTTCGCGCGAACCCGTCGAGCTCGAACTTTGCGGTCACGGGCTTGCACGCAGGCTTGGTATGCAGACTGCATTCGAGCCTCAGCACGAGCGCAGTCCACGTTGAACCATGGACGGGCTTTGTGACCGAGCGGTATGTCGGAGAATGGAATATAGTATTCCATTCCCTGCCGTATCACGTCCGCAACCGCTTCAGCTGAACAAGTGGGGTCGCCCGAAGAAAAGCACACTGGACGCCAAGGGAAGGACGCAAAAAAGTGCCGCATCTCATCCCAGTCTGCTGATTCGTATCGCCAAACTCGCCTCTCGCCCCTAGGGCTATCATCTGGAGGAGAGCTGATAGACACGGACTTCACCAGACAGTGGTTGGATGTTCCCAGTGGGGCTGATACCGATACTGAGTGCCTGTCTGGGTCAGTGGTCAGCAGTAAGTCCAAGCAGTTGGGTGTATGTCCGTCAACATCTGGCACCCGCGTAGCTTCAGTCACCAGCTGGGTGAGATCTAGCGACAATGCAAATCTGCGCGCCTCTCTCCCAGCATGGTCAGTTTTCTGAAACGGGAACAACCACTCATCGTGATGGGCATTAAAGTCCCCCAGAAAAAGAAGCTCCGCCGTCGGGTACCGTTGCTGGGCACAATCCGCCATCTCCATCAGGTGCTCAAAGAGCCTGGTCGTCTCCTGGTCACCGCTGTGCGACCGGTAGACACCGACGTAGAGTGATTTCTCCACCCCGGTATCCACCAGTATCCAGATAGTAGATAACCCGGAATTCTCAAAGCAACGGAGACGCCGAAAGCATATGTCATCGCGGACGTACACACAGACCCCAGCTCGTTTTACGAACTTATGTTCAAGCGAGTAACCTGGGTAGTTGAGGTACGCCACGTCTGACGGAGTCGCAATCTGCGTCTCCGTTAAAAAGAATAGGTGCGGCTTCTCGGTCTCGAGGTGGTAGTGGACTGGATCGAGATTTGAGTGCAACTCCCTGATATTGATGAGGTGCACTTTAAGTGGGAGGAAGTGCTGCCGCTTCAAAACCGTTTTCTTTTTATGCTTTTTCATGATGTTTTTTGGAGTATTTTTGTGGGGAAACAGAAGGTTGGTCGAGACGCGGCTCGGTTACCCAACGGGCCTCTTCAGGTCATCCGACCTGAGGGAGACTCATCTGGAGACTGCGGGGACGCCCGAGCCCCCCCGAAATGGCCACCGGGTCCTCCCGCCCAGTCGCCAACTGGCACAGTGGAGCATTTCGGGATTTTTCGCGAGTTGGCGGGGCAGCCTTTCCCACGTGGCTGGCGCAGTACTTGGGCCCCCTACTAACTGCGGTCGGCCAACGGCAGAGACCGTGCCTCGGATCCCGCTACCCTCCAGCATGAGTCCCCCGGTACAGAGTCACATAGAAACCCAGACTGGTCCGAAACCGCGCAACTGACCATTTCCATCCCCCAATGATTAATTATTTGTTTGTCTTTAGTTTTAAAATCTTGTTTGTATAAACTCACCGAATGTATAACTTGCACCAGCCCCGGGTTCCGTAAAACAAAGTGTGGTTGGTCCAGTTGGAGTTTTATCAGCAGTTTATTGGGCGCGTTTCCAACGAAGCTCTAATGAATAAACCACTACGTATTGGAGACAAACATTTCTTCTTGGAGTTACGCGGGCCGCACACACTACAGTCACAAGCTGTATGGAGACCGCAGACAAGTACACCGTGGAGTTTACGTATGTAATATGTAGGTGAGTGTTACTGAAGATAGTTCCATAGTACGGTTGGACACCGCAATAGTTTCGGTTTCATTTAAATTGTATTTCAGTCAGTGTCCTGCATTATACTTTTTTCGAAACTTATGTTTGTAATCATCATTGTATTGTTATATCAACATTTCTAACTGGATTTAAAATTCAAAAATGTAAGGCACAAGGTAGAAAAAAAAGATTAAACGAGACAGTAGATTTTTAACCCTACTGCAATAGTTATAAAGTTAAGTTGTATTTGATAAGGGGTATTATTTTTTGATCGACAAGTATTGTAAGTACCACAGCTGGGCAAAGTTCTCTCCTAAAGACATCCACTCTTGCTTAAGTGCGGTTATCGTCAATTTTTTTTATTATATTACCACAGTTTTGATATATTTGTTTGGCTTCTATTATTATTATGGCAGTATTAATAGAACTGTTATGGTACGAACAGCAACATTTGTAGTAAACAGTATCTCGGAAATGGAACACATTCGCAGCGATGTCCGGCGCGGGCGGACGGACGGGCGGGCGGACGGGCGGAAAATCTCGCACTTTTCCGGTCAGTACGCACTGTAACTACGTGCTGCTTTGTTGTAAACTAGTTTAATACAAACTGGTCGACTTGTGCGGATGAGTTTTTCTCATCATATTTATTTAGATTTTAATGAAACCAAATTTATATTATTGTAATATTATTAAATTTCAGCAACCTACGTCATTTATCCTGCTGCATAGTTTCTTGTGACAGACCAGGTACCCTAATCTTACTCGTCTTAATTCACAAACGTGGAGAAGTCCAGTATAACCTTCAGTTTGACCAGACATTTTTAGAGGTTTAGTGTTGGCATAACTTTACTCCACGAGAGATAATGTGTAACCCCCTTTTTTTCTTTGCGCGTCCTAATGTTGCTATTACATCATTAGTTGTCGACTTCATGTCATTTTGTGTGAAGCTAATATCATTTTATTCAGATGTAGCCGAATATAAAAGTAGTGCATCTACTGAAAACTAAACAACATTGTTTTTAACAAAGCCATTACTGGTACTTCACATAAACTTGCAAACAAAGAATACCAAGCCACGCATACGAACTACATTAAAAGTGCGCAGTGCTCGCATATGAAGTAACAAACAGAGCCATACACCATTTTATTGGTTTGGAGTGATTCCAACACTGCAAACCAACAGTACAGTCTACCGCATATCTGTAGTACTTCAACTATGAAAACCTGCCTTACTACTGCTGACGTTAAGCCTGTCAAAGTCAAGTCTGTTTGTTACCATGGTCGATTGATTGAGCACTGGTACCTACTTACTCCATGCAAACTAATATTGTAAGTCCAGAGTAATATACCAAAGGCTGGAATGCATTGGAAGAAACTGTGTGTTCTTTAATATTTAAAATACATCAACAAACACAAAGATATTGATAATTTAAAAATGTTGTATTAAAATGTAACAAAACTAAAGAAAGGCGAGAAGCAGAATAGACATAAAAATACGAACTATATTTGCGTGTAAAATTGCAAACACATTTCAATGTTTTCGATATTTCATGTAAAATTTAACGAAACGCAGTCACAACATGCTGCATCCAATATCCAAATATGAACAACACTGGTTTCAAACATAACTTACATTAATTCGAAAATTGCTTTGTGCGGATTCCACACTTCTATACCTACACAATATAAGTAGGGAGACTAGGTAGTTCAATTTATCCATACATATGTACATGTTGTAAAACCAAGACAATAATAGCAATAGTTTACTATTACATGGGATTAAAACATAACTGGAAAAATGTGTGTGTACTACTTATAGGGCAAATCTGCCTAACCCTTTCGAGAAAATCGGTGTGATGTTATGTTATATCAACAACTTTGTGAAACTGTGTTTTTGACATTGTACAAGGTACCTAAATCTATGAACTTATATTTTACGTATGAAGATACAATTTTATTGAAACTCAACTCGAGGCTTCCTTCCATGTGGAAAATATATATGTTTATAGGAATGTATGAGGACTGATTGCGACGAACGATCGACGGGAGCTGATGAAGTCTTGTTCCGTTTTCCTCATGAGAAGTTGATGTGGAAGTTAAGTGATGTGGCTTGATGAGACGTTTCTTTGTTGAAATTGTTTTAACAGAGGTGCGAGTAATGAAATAAAAATAATGCTCCTTATAAAATAAATGCTAAAACTTTAAAATGTCAAATGTAATTGGTAGCTTGTCTTAAAATGAAATAGCTTTCATTGTTATTTTACAATTTGTATGGAATTGTACATTTACATTACAAAGAAGACAATCTCAACTGAAGTAGGTATCTACGACAACAACAACAAACACACAATAGCTGCAGCAGCCAACGAAAAATACGCCATAACTTAACTGAACTTTAATGTGCCCGGTATAAAGTTTACAAACAATCCAAAAATAACAAGATTTAAAGTCTCAGAAACAAAATCCGGGACGTTTAACGAGTAAAAAGCATTATAAAAAGTGGTGCAAACTGGCTCCTGTACAAAGGCAACTTTTCACAACGCGCTATGAAACTGTCACGCTGTGGCTGTTGGAACAACTCCAAGCTCCAAGCCTCTATTTAACCAACCCCCAATCTAATTACAATCTTAAGATTTTGTACATAACGTTCATTGTTGGCTGGACGTTCTTTATGCAGTTGATGCAGTACTTCGTTTGCTTTTTAAAAATGTCCTTGCCAATTTTTTGTTATTCTTAAATGGCGAAGGGTTTTAAGGGCTTAGCGTTAGGTTAGTCTTTGGTGATTAAAAGTTGTTAAGCCTTTGAAGCTCAGCTTTGTATAATAAGTAAAAATTATATAATTATATAATCTCCTAATTTAAGTAACCTTTAACTAATCATAATAATTATATCCATTGCAATATGCAAATCAAACTTGTACTCCGACCGATCGTCTAATTATTAAAAAAAAAATAACAAAGCATTTTATAAACGATTAGAAGTTAATTTTAGCTTCAAAATAAAAACAAAACTTACGCAAAATCATACCTTTAGATTTCTTAATTCTTGGATCTCGAAATAGGATAAAACTTATCTTTCGGTAAACATCCTAAAATAATTATTCCTAATTGTGATTAAAACCACACAAACATCAAAACTAATTTTAACAATAACGGAACTGATTATAATAATATCAAAGAAAAACATAAAGTATCCCTAATTCCATGAATCAGTATCAGAGAAAACTTTGTACAAGCCGAAGGGTTTGTTGTTATGGATGTTATTAGAGGCAAGATACCCGTACAAATTATTGTAATTAGCCTTGATCCCGTACAAACTTGGCAAATAGAACCCATAGTTTGATAGCAAAACAGCGAGCAATGGGTCCACGGGCAAATGATTCAAATTGTTATATCCGAAAGGCAACGGAACCCGGTGAGCACTTGACGATGGATTTTGAACTTTACGCTGCAGTGACAAGGCATAATTTTGTAGTCTATCTTCTGAATTGATATTGTATTTGGACATGATTTTGTGGAATGTTGATGTTAGATTTGGGTTTTCGTCAGTGGGTGGGTTATATTGATATCCCACATTTTCTGTTCGGTAATTATCTTCTGTTGCTATTGATTTAACACTATCCTCTGTTACTTCGTATGCTTTTGATGTAGCTACAGCTGTTATGATATTATTGCTAGCTTTTTCTTCATTAATAACACTGGTTTTAGATTCAATTGCAGGTAACTTCAGAGTGTTATCGAGGCTAATATCAACTTCATCAGGCCATACTTTTTTAGCTTTTCTTGTGTTTTCCTTACTGTTTACTATTGTTTGGTCGTTGATGTCTGCCGTATCTGCAACTGTGACCGTGTCAATAGACTTATCAATTAACACCTCAAAACTTTCCTTAAAATCTCTATGATCCTTTTTGGAATTTAGTTGTCTCTGTATTAAATTATTATCATATTCCATAGGAGGCTTCATAGCGAGGTAAACAGGATAGTCAGTTGATTTGATAGAATTGTATGTGGTTCTTGTTATTTGATTATAAATATCATTGTGAGACATTGGTTTCCAGCCATTGGCATTTATTATCTGTTCTGTTGATTTTTGATAAACGAAATTGAACACCTGAAAATAAAATTTATTCATTACAAATATGAATTTTACTTTTTAAATCATCCTGCTGAAATTCCTTAAGCTTGGAATCAAACTGCATCTAAATGACGTTCACTTACGTGAAAAAAATCGAATGTCACGCTAATAGCCATTCATTATCAGTATTCTAAATCATTCATACAAAGTAGCTCCTAGTGATCAAACACGAGTAACCTCGCAACAAAAGAAACTGTTTCAAACGAAACTGAAGCTTCCCACCAAAGAAAACACTTTGAGAACAATAAAAAAGCGACTCACAGTAAGTAAGACGAAGGCCCGGCTCCCCAGCATGTCACCACTTAGAACGAGTGGTCGCAGCCAGCTCTCGCGAAGGTATGACATCTTATGCAGCCTAGTGGATGCACGCATTTACGTAAAGCTGAGTTGCATGTGAAAGTCAGGAGTTTATGGGCCATTGTCGCGAGTTTTGGAATGTAAGGGATAGTTCTCATTAGTTGCGATTAGTCACTACAAGGAGTGTTAAATTATCCTTTCAATTTGTTTGTCAAATAAAACGAATAAGCGTGATTAAATACAACAAAAATGAGGAGTCTTTCCTCATTCTTCCAAAAACAAAGAAATAGAGGTGTTTGAAGAATGGTTTTTTGAAATGATTTGATAGTTAGCCCACCAACTGCTGGAATTCCCGATCTTTGGATTTAGAAAATTAAACCAAAGGACCATACAAAGTAAACAGCGATATGCTGTCTACACTAATAGAGGTAAAGTTTGTTTGAATTTAGGGGGTAAGTAATCTTCGGAACTACTGACACATTCCGGAAATCCTTTCACCAATGGGGAGATACATTTCCCCGAGTGTCCTAAGCTATATTTAAAACGTTTCTGGGAGACAACTTCCAAACACAACGCCAGCGAGGCCTCAGGCAAAAGCTAGTAAGTTATAATGAACCTGTCCAGTTTCTGTCAGGTGTGAGTGTGTTTTGTCTTCAACCAAAGGTAACAAGGGTCAACAAAAAATGTCCAATCTTCCGCCAACATTTGTAAAAGAATAAGACACTTTGTCAAACAAAATATTTAAAAAAGCATATGCATTCCCAAGACCACCATCATGCCCGCAGCTTAAGGCGGGGCACAGCGCGGGGCGTGTACAAGCGTTTTCTCATCTTAATTGCTTCTTTGCGCCACTCAGTAAGACAAGGAATTGCTTTCAAGCACAAGCCGCAATCGCACCTACGTTTACATTGTCTTTCTGTTTGTTTTACTTTATTAACTGTAAAGGGTTTTTTACTTTCTTAATGATAAAATGGTTAGCGTTATTTTCGTTTAAGTAGGTTGATGTATATGCAGATTTTGGAAAATATAGCTTAGGCGTGTGAACGTCAGTGACGCTGTTTGTGGAAGCCATCACCTGTCTTTGATGATTCAGTATCTTGTAAATTTATTTTCACTGTGATAGCTGTTATATGTGGAGTTGTAAATAATATATATAAAGGGTGTAAATAGACCCTTAACATAACCGAAAGGCACTTGTTCTCCCTGTCTTTGCGATATTTTTTTTGTTCTAGACCATACCTGGGAACCTTCTAGTTACGGAGATATTGGGGGTCAGACTTCCAACTTTTTCACAACTATTTTTAAATATATGTTTTTAATGTAAGATTTTTACTTCACACACCTCCACGACCCCCGTACTATTCAATCCATCCATCAGCACAATGATTTGAGTGCTTTCCATCGAGTCCTACCGTAAAACGTGATTTTTCACCCCAAAAAAAAAGTCGATTCCCGGCAATAATTTTTGCGTAAAATTACTTAGTTGGTGTACAGAATGCTTGGTTGACGACTATGTAAAGGGTCTTTTTACACCCCGTTTATTGGTCTTGCTGAAATATTCAAGGGTCTTTTCCATTGTGATAAAAATAATTACTACTGTGAGTACACGAGCACTAGTTTCCTAATCTGTCCGTATGACCTGCAGAATTAAATCCAAAACTCCCAGTGTGATGATTCTAATCATCCAGATCATGCCGGATGCATTCACATGGGAGAACATTGCTACGGTAGCCACTAACTAAGGTTCACTTCTCTTCATAACTCTTCAAAAACCACTGAAATACCCAAAACCGTCCAGACCAATTAACATGCAGATAAAATGCGGAACGCTCCGTAAATTTTTGTTAGCTGCGGTCGTCGACAGAGGGCGTGCGGATACACAAATTTATCTAATTACAGACCGTTAAAACTCTCTTGCAGACTTCAATTATGCGTTCAACAGATCTAAGTGAAATCTCTTAATTTGAACAAGTTATTGGTACCTGTTTTAAGTGTGAAACTTGGAGAATTGGGCTTTTGAAGTTGTTCGTCTTTTATGGCATTGTTGGAGTTACAGTTACAGCTGTGTAGCGTGCGAGAAAACGTATGAGTGTTAACAAAGCTGATTTGTAATAATATTGTTTCTTAAAGCTAGGATACTTACGTACAGTCACGAGCAGTAACAATATTATATCTACACTTAGTAACATTTAAGAGTGATTTTCTCATACCTACATGTAAATACTTTAAAAAAGGGTTTTTTTATGGCCATATTTTTATAGGTATGTTGTTAAGGCCATAATTATTATGTAATAATAATAGATACTTTTTTTATTTAATAGTCTTTTATTAGGCGGCAATAAGGTACGTGCCTTCAACGGTTGGGTCATGTTGGTTCTGATGTACTCTTTCGGCATACTCAAATGGCCTCAAACAGAACTAGACGCTCTGGATAGGAGGGTCCGTACATTGTTCACGGCATATCGAATGCATCACCCGCGTTCTTCTGTTATGAGACTGTATATCCCGCCGAAGTGTGGGGGTCGAGGCTTTTTAAACGCTAAGACTCTCCACAATCGCGAGATATGCAGTCTCAGGGAATATTTCCTTGAAATCGACGTGGGGATGCATCGAGATGTGGTCGCGGTGGACAAGGGCCTCACCCCGCTCTCCTTGGCTAAAGAGAACTGGCGCAAACCTGTAGTGCTTGACACTAACGACCGCATGGAGGTATGGCAGAGTAAGGAGCTTCACGGACGCTTTTGCCGGGCCCTGCATGGACCCGATGTAGACCTATCAGCGTCCGTAGCCTGACTACGTTCCGGGGACCTCTTCGGAGAAACCGAAGGTTTTGTCTGTGCAATTATGGATGAAGTTATGATGACGAATAACTACCGGAGATTTATTGTGAAGGACGGTACGGTTGACATATGACGGGCATGCCACCGTCCAGGCGAATCAATCCGTCACATTATCTCCGGGTGTTCTCGTCTGGCTAACGGAGAGTACTTGCATAGACACAACCTTGTAGCCAGGATTATCCATCAGCAACTTGCTCTAAAATACAACCTTGTGGAATCGGAAGTGCCGTACTATAAGTATGTGCCCGACCCAGTACTCGAAAATGGCAGTATCACATTGTACTGGGATCAATCCATCATCACTGACAGGACTATTGTAGCCAATAAGCCTGATATAGTGGTAGTGGATCGATCAGAGCGGCGCGCAATGATTATTGACATAACGGTCCCGCATGATGAGAACCTCGTGAAAGCCGAGAAAGATAAGGCAATCAAGTATCTTGACTTGGCTCGCGAGGTTGTCGACATGTGGGATGTGGACTCAGCGATCATTGTGCCGATAGTCGTCTCAGCCCATGGCTTAATTGCCAAGAGCCTCGACCAATACCTGAGGAGGCTCTCGTTAGGCAGCTGGATCCAAGGGCTTGATTCAGAAAGCAGTACTTCTGGACACGGCTCGTATTGTTAGGAGGTTCCTCTCTCTGGAGCTTGGACCCTGTTCCCGATACCGGTGGACTACTATTTTTTTTTTAATATTTTTAAATGTTTTTTATATGGTTTTTGTTAAGAAATATTTAAAAATGTAATTAGTGTGTAAGAAAATAAATAAAGGAAATAATAATAGATACTTTTCAAGATAAATATTGTAATTACTTTTGAATTGAGGTAAGTGAAAAGATATTGGCTCTCGTCACGTCTCCGCTTGGGTAGAGGCCGGCCGTTACATGCAGTTCCTGTATTATGAAACGCGTGAGATGATGATGATTAAGCGATAGTTAGTACGGGTAGCGGGGATAACTATCGTTTATAATTGCGAATTTTTTGTACTATTTGACATTCACTTGTTTTGCCAGCTATTTACAACATTATTTTTAGTATATGCGAAACCCGAACATAGTTTGTTCAGAATAAGTAACTGAATCGATTCCAATAATTTTGTCCCAAAAATATTTCAAAAAAGTTACAAGTTGGATACCGAGCGACATTAAGTACCTATCGCAATCATTTAGGTACCTACTGCCAAATTATTATTGTCAAGACGACGCTGGAGGCGCGCGCGCGGCCGTGCTGCGTGGTGACCACTTTTTTGTGCGGACAAACAGGTAACAGAACAAGCTTATAACTTTGTGATTTTTCATGATACAGTTTTGAAATTATGTATATGTATAGATTCTTTACATAAAAATACTAGACACGTGTTTCAGGTTTCGCATATACTAAAACGTTATATAGTTACACACAAAAGCATTCAGTAGAACTAAATTAAAATCGTTAAATCACAAGGATCATTATTCCAGAATATTCTACCGAACACACGAAATACTAAACAGATTTGTCCTAAATTCTTCTATTGTAGCATCACTGCGGCCCATGCCCCCTGCATGATCTATGACACGGATAACGATAATATCTTCTCCGACACGACACCTGGCAGGCTCGTCTCATAAACACTCGTCATTCAGACCTTCTCGAGCTGCGTCATTATCATTAATCACTTGACTAAGATTGATGGCTCAAATGTATTCACTTTTCTTATTTTTCTCGTTAACATGGTTTAGATTTTGTCTGTTTGCGGTTTTGGGATGAAATTGTTTTTCCTAAACGTCAGTATTTTTTAATCTTGTAACTTAACTTCTAACTCATATTTTGTGCACTTATTTTTTTAGGTCTTTGCCCTGTAGTGAGACAGAACAGGCTAAGAAAAATATAACCTATTTAGTTCTGTATGGTGTCCGGACGTAAAGAATAGCACCATCCCATATCTTCCCGTGGGTGTCGTAAGAGGCGACTAAGGGACTTACCAGAGAATGGGCAGCAGCGTTCTCTGTGCGTTTTGTGACAACCGTACTGCGATCGCCAACCCGCCTGCCAAGCGTGGCGATTATGGCAAAACCCCCCTCCTTGGGGGAGGCCTATGTCCAGCAGTGGACTTTTCGGCTGAAATGATGAGTTCTAAGAAGTTATATAATATATCCAACAGTCTTTTCTTTCTTTGAAAGTATTTAGATAGTAAGTATAATATGTATATTCTGAGATAACCTTTAGGATCCCATTTTTTCTTCGAAAATATGAATGTTTGTCGTTTGTATCTTGATCTTAGAATTACATACCTAAAGTACACCCATATTTAGTTATGTTTAAGTTCCATGGAATAAGGGGCGAGCCTATTGCCATCAACCGGGTACGAGTCCAGACTCCGTGGCTGCTACTTATAAATTATTGATGGAAAGACCCAATAAAACTTTGCCCGACCGGTAATCGAACCCAGGACCTCATGCCCAGCACTCGCAGTTGCGACCACTCGAACAGTAGGCAGTCAATTTAATTAGATACGAGTCGTCTAGAATTCTTGGCCACACTAACGACTGCGTAGTTAAAAGAAATACAATAGGGGTACCTACACTATATTTTATTACAATATTCTAAGAGCAAAGTCCAGATATTTTAATTCAGAATCATTTATTTTCTTGATTATATTTATATGCTAATGATTTTATAGTCATAACTTGAAAATAATTCAGTCTTTAGTTAAATCTATAACAGCATCCTTATATTTGGCATCCCATTGTTCCAAAGTTTTAAACTTTCTGCTACGTCTTGGCTCTTCCTCCAACGTACGGTCATCAGTCGCCATCGTAATATTTGTAGCTAAAGCGTGCTCCGGGGCTTTCTTTTCAGGATTAATAGTTTTTATTCTGCAAAGCATAAATGGCTTTAGTAACTTTGATTGTTTTGCTTACTCCAATGTACAGACTGGTGCACATCAAGCTATTAGATCTGACAAATTTCTTTAATAGATTTTTAACTTTATCGCTAAAGCATTAGGTCCAAGGTTGATTAGGAAAATGCGACAGTTTCGGGTATTGTATTGTATTGTATTAACGGGCTGGTGTCCGCAACTCCACGTCAAAGCGCGTATTTTGCGTGCGGGTGAGAAATTTATTCGATCCACCCTAACTCCAGTTTCCGGTAGCTTGATATGCTGGCGTCTGTACCTACACCTAAAAATAATAGTAATCTAATTAATTACTTTGTTGAAGTTTTATTTTACCTTCTGAAGCGTCCATCTATTAATTTACCAATTTCTTTCATATGAGATCTCTGCATAGACATGATAATGTACCTTTCAGCTCGGCGAATCATCCAAGAATAAACTTCATTTGAACGGACGCAAGATATTTATATTATCGAAGTGAAGACATTAATAGCGTGATTCAGGATTGCACACAATCAGCACAGTGACATCTAGGCACAACGTAGTGAACTATTACGGTTAGTTGAAGTCAACGCCATCTATCGTGACAACGGTGAACAATTCAAACAGTCTCACGTTTGACCAGACGCTCTCGTTGCAGTTATAAAACAAAATTATAGGTGTCGCTGTGTTCCTTTCAAATGAGCCGAAGAGAGTAGTATGAGTGTGAATATTCAACATCAGCAAAGCTATCAGAGATATTATAATAGGCACAATGAAATGATACCTTGGTGTATGACAAGTATGGATCACGCTGTCTGGGGTTCTGAGTAGTGGTCATCAGCATGCCGTCAAGGATTTGTACGACAACGCAATTATATGAATTAGCTTAAAGTCATTCCTTGAGAAAATAAAAATGTAGATTAGTAACTAGAAACTTGAAGGATAAGAAAACATGACTCAGATGAAATGTTACTACTATTATAAATGCGAAAGTTGGGATCGAAGGATGTTTGTTACTCAAACACGCCGCCAGAACGGCTGCACGGATCTGGATAAAATTTGGCACAGATATAGATTATAGTCTGGAATAGCACATAGGTTTTTTTTCTCACACATACACATCAAAATTTCCACGCGAACAAAGTCGCGGGCAACAGCTAGTGATTAATAACGTTAATCTTCATGTAATTAGGGTACTTTTAAAAATTCAATAATATACTTACAATCATTTATGTTGGTGTTTAAACTAAAATCTTAAACAGGCATTTCATTCACCTTTAATATAAATGTGGGATTTTAAAATGTGTACTTAGTAGTTAGAATAATAAGCATGAGTGAGTGTAAGCGAGACGACATATGTGTGTGAGAGAGAGGAAGGATGGAAGGGGAAAAGTTAAGATGGCGATAACCGTAGAACCGTTAACGTGTACTCTGTGTAATTTTAAATTAATAAAAGTCTAAAATAGTAAATCTGCTATTATTTCACCGCCTCAGACCTACAAATTTGGGGGCTCGTCCGGGATATCAAAAAGAAAGGCGGAATAGTACGGCCGGTGAAATAAAAACGACGTGTGCAGATCGGCTACCACGTGCACAGGAACACGCGAACGACGGCGGTTTCTGCGGTAGAAGACTGTCTCAACGACTACGACGAAATGTCCAAACCCGCGAAAGATCGCAGGAAAAGTCGGCAAGAAGACTACACCGACTGCCAGGACGACTGCGATGCGAGAAAGCGTAACGGCAACATGCTTCAGATGACGGCCGAGCTGATACCCAGCTTTAGCGGCCGCGACGACACCTATCCAGTGACGCGGTGGATAGACGAAGTAGAATCCAACGCCGAGATATTCGAGTGGACACCGCTTCAGCAGCTCCTAATTGCGAAACGAGCGCTGACAGGTACAGCACAGCTATGGTTACGGGCGGAGCGTCCACACAAGACTTGGGAAGAGCTCAAGGCAGCGCTGGTAAAAGAATTTCCAGACACTGTCGACATCAAATCCATCCATGAATTAATGAGCAACAGAAAGAAACTGCCGAGTGAATCCTGCTTAGACTACATGCTTGTTATGAAGGAACTCGGAAAGCGCGGTAAGATGCCTGACTACGTCGCAATCAAGTACATAGTGGATGGAATAGTGGATGTCGAAACAAATAAAATCATGTTGTATGGTGTCACCGCGTATAACGACCTTAAAGAAAAACTCAAGATTTATGAAGCTATAAGCAAAAAGATGCAAAGTGCGGCGCAGGTGCAGAGGCGTTCAGCAGTGAGTACAAGTAGCAATAAACCCCATTCAAGCGGCAAACCATGGATTCGGTGCTATGGATGTGGTGAAGTTGGACATGCATCAGCCGATTGCCCGCATAAAAGCAAAGGATTGAAGTGTTTTAAATGTAACCAATTCGGACATGTTGGATCGGCGTGCACTTCATCGGCGGCGGCGCTAGCGTCGGCGTCGGCGACGCCGAAACCCAGCCATCGTGCATCATCGGACGAGATCGGTAAAACACGACGGAGCTACCAACAGCAGCATACGAAGAGCGCGATGTTCGCGGCGGACGTCACACAAGACGACGGTGGCGCCTCTAGCGACCTCCTGTGTAACGAACTGCAGGACTACCAACACACAAGGCGAGCGATGTTCACGACGGTGAATGACGAAGAAGACAGCGCCCCAAGCGGATACTTTTCGAACGACGAATCGAAAATGGCGGCGTTTGTTTACAACGACGAAGAAGTTTCAATGTCAATGTTGACAAAAGAGAAAAAGCCGGTTGTCTTGTTGGAAATAAACAACGTGCAGTTAAAAGCGTTAGTAGACACGGGCAGCGACGTGAACATTATTTCGGCGGATGTTTATGATGCGATTGGAAAACCAGAATACGAAAAGGACGAATTATTACTCTCCGGCATTGGACAATCAACAGTGCGTTCGATGGGAAAGTGTCGTTTGAATTTGTGCGTGGACAAACAGTGCTACCCAGATGTTATATTTCACGTTCTATGTAAAGACTATATACCGTACGATGTAATAATAGGTCAGGAATTTCTTAACGACGTTACAGTTGTGTTAAAAAGGGGTTGCGTGAAATTTTATAGCAAAGAGTGGGAGCGACTGGGATGTTATGTGAGTGAAGTATGCCCATCTGATTCTGTTGTAGGTCACATGAAGGATCCGGCGTTAAGAGAAGAAGTGCTAAATTGTGTACGAAACTACAAGCCTCATCAAACGAAAGAAGCACCGCTGCAACTGCAAATCGTGCTCAAGGATGACGTTCCGGTGGCGCAACGACCACGACGTTTGGCGCTGAAGGAGCAGGAAATAGTGGATAAACAGGTTGCAGAATGGTTAGAAAAGGACATTGTACGCGTGAGTCATTCAGAATATAGTAGCCCGCTGGTATTGGTTAAGAAAAAAGATAATTCTGTTAGAGTCTGTGTTGACTATAGATTGTTAAATAGAAAAATGGTTAAAGATGAATTTCCATTACCAGTAATAGAAGATCTGATTGATAAATTAAAGGATGCTAGGGTCTACAGTGTACTCGATTTAAAAAATGGGTTTTTTCACCTGAAAGTGTGCGAAGAGTCCATCAGGTATACTGCTTTTGTCACACACAATGGACAATATGAATTCTTGAGGGCTCCTTTTGGTTTAAGTATCTGTCCAAAATATTTTATGAGATTTATAACAATTATTTTCAGAGAACTACTAGCAAAAGATGAAGTCATAATATTTATTGACGATTTATTGATACCGGCAAAAGATGAGGCCCAAGCTGTGCAACGGCTTAAGAAAGTACTTATGATTTCAGAGCAATATGGTTTAGAGATAAATTGGAAGAAAGCAAAATTGATCTCCCGAGAAATAGAGTACTTGGGACACTTAGTGAAGAACGGAGAAGTGAGACCCTCTACTGAGAAGATAGATGCTGTCATGAGGTATCCAAGACCATCAACAACAAGGCAAGTTCATAGTTTTCTTGGCCTCACTTCATATTTTAGAAAGTACATTAAAGATTATGCATTTATAGCCAAACCCTTATCAGACTTACTCAAGAAGGATGCTCTGTTTGAGTTCGGTGAGAAAGAAACAATGGCATTTGAGAACTTAAAACAAAAGTTAGGAGATTCGCCAGTATTGAAGATTTATGATTCTTATTTACCCACCGAATTGCACACAGACGCTTCTGCTGTTGCCTATTCTGCCATACTGCTGCAGCTACACAAAGACGGCTGGCACCCTGTTTACTACATGAGCAAGAGGACTACTGACGCCGAATCGAAATATTCAAGCTATGAACTAGAAGCATTAGCCATCATTGAGGGAGTGAAAAAGTTTCGAATTTATTTATATGGTATCCATTTTAAAATAGTGACTGACTGTCAAGCCTTTGAGTTGACACTGAAGAAGAAAGAACTGTCACCGAAAGTAGCTCGCTGGGTTTTGTACTTAGATCAGTTTGACTATGACATTGAGCACAGAGCTGGCACGAAGATGCAGCATGCCGACGCGTTAAGCCGACATCCGTGTATGATTATAACAGTAAACAGTCTACAAAACCAAATAAGGCTGACTCAACAAAATGATGACGGATTAAAGGCAGTGTGTGAAGTACTAAAACATGGTTCTTTTTCAGACTACTGGCTAGACAATGGGCTTCTATACAAAGGAGAGCATAAGCAGCTTGTTATACCTAAGTCACTGGAGAAAGAAATCATAAAGCAAGTTCACAGTAAGGGGCATTTCTCTATGAAAAAAATGAAAGAAATTATAAAACAAGATTATTTTATCCAAGATTTGGATAAGAAGCTACAAGAGTTTGTGGTGTCTTGCATACCATGTCTACTGGCTACGAAGAAGGCAGGCAAGCAAGAGGGATATCTGAATCCAATTGATAAAGAAGGTACCCCATTACACACTCTACATATAGATCATTTGGGACCACTGACGGACACGAAGAAAATGTACAATCACATATTGACAATAGTGGATGGTTTCACTAAATTCACGTGGATCTTCCCTACTAGGAGTACAACAAGTAAAGAAACGGTTGAAAAACTAAAGATACATCAACAGCACTATGGAAACCCTGTGAGGATAATAAGCGACCGGGGGACTGCATTTACTGGAGGTGAATTCCAAGAGTACTGCCAAGAGGAGAACATACAACATGTTACCATCACCACAGGAGTCCCGAGGGGAAATGGCCAAGTGGAAAGGCTGCACAGGACTATACTAGCTGTATTGACCAAGCTATGTCTGGAAAATCCATCATTGTGGTATACACATATCAGTCGAGTGCAAAGGGCTATAAATAGTACATACCAACGAAGTATAGACACAACTCCGTTTCACCTTATGGTTGGCATAAATATGAGATGTAAGGAAGACCTACACATATTGGAATTGTTAAAACAGGAAGAGATTGATCAATATGAAGAAAATAGAGAAGAGATTAGAATCAAAGCCAAGAAGCAAATACTACAAGTACAAGATGAGAATAAGAAGACATTCAATGAAAAGTGGAAGCCAAGTACCCAATATAAAGAAGGAGATTTAGTGGCTATAAAAAGGACACAGTTTGGTACGGGGATGAAGCTGAAGCCCAAGTTTCTAGGGCCGTATCGAGTATCAAAGGTTAAGCGAAATGATCGCTACGATGTGGAGAAGGTTGAGCGTGCTACCGAAGGGCCTATTAAAACGTCTAGCTCCGCGGACCAAATGAAGCCATGGCCGCAGTAGGTATTTTCTTTAATTATTTTTGTTATTAGTAGATGGATGAAAGGTTAAGTAAATAAAACAGAACCCTTTTATTATCAACTGTAATGTTTATTGGCATAAACAGTGTGTATTCTGTATTGATATAATATTATGTGATCTATCATTGTCCACACTTTATAAATTGTGTATTTGTACACCAATTAACCATATTCTGTTTGTAATGAGTTCCATATAAATCTGTAATGTTGTAAAGCAAAGTAACTTCTATTTTAAACTGGTATTATTGTAACCTAGTATAGAACAATTCTTGATGTATGATACGTTCATTGTTTCTTAACTTTAAGATAAGAGGTTGGTTCATTTTGTTATTTAAGCTGAAGATTGAAATTGTAATTAAGGTTGTCTGAGGGCAGACAAATTATCAGGACAGCCGAGTTGTGGGATTTTAAAATGTGTACTTAGTAGTTAGAATAATAAGCATGAGTGAGTGTAAGCGAGACGACATATGTGTGTGAGAGAGAGGAAGGATGGAAGGGGAAAAGTTAAGATGGCGATAACCGTAGAACCGTTAACGTGTACTCTGTGTAATTTTAAATTAATAAAAGTCTAAAATAGTAAATCTGCTATTATTTCACCGCCTCAGACCTACATAAACAATACTAATGGTTGCTAAACTATAAATTAGACATTTCTTAGGTCTGTTTTTAATCAATTTTTAAACGGAAATTTTACACGACGCATAACTTCCTCTTATATCACAAACATTGACTCATAAGGATCCAAAACATCGAAGGCCAAAGAAATTTTACTTTTTAGAAATTCACATTTCCATATTGGAGAACTCCATATATTATAACTATTCACTAACAATGTGAGAAAGTGATTTTATATGAATTGGTAATGGAGGAATTATAATAAATGGCGAGTTTCAATATTTGCCGGACGTTCGCGGATCTGGTCGAGGACTAGAAAATTTGGATGCGGTGTTTCAATCTTCGGATGTTGGGTGAGTTTTTGCCTATGACATGGTGAGGTTTGACTTGAAAAAAGTTCATTTTTGACTATTCATAAGAACTGTTGGTGGTCTACTTATTGTCCCCTGTAACTTAATTTTATTCAGTACATTTGACCAGAGTTATTTTAGTAATAGCGATAATCATCTAGCTTCACATTTTTATCTATGGACCAAAAAGATGATCAGAAAAATAATAGCATTCAATATTTAATTATTATAGTGACTTAAATATTGAACGCTCACAATAATTTGATCATCAGGAAGAGGTGTTTCCATCCAAACAATACCTATTATATTTTAAATCCCATAATTCTTGTCAGTTTACAAAACCGCACAGGATATTGCACAAAAATATTTTAGTTTCGAAGGTTGACCTTTCTTAACAAGATTGCCACATCCATTCCGAAAGCTGCTCTAATCTGTTGGCAGTGAAAGTAAAAACTGTGTGAGATACAACACGTGCAAATGAACTCAGAACCGGTCGCGGTCACTGTTATCTGAACACTTAGTAACGTTATAGCTGATACATAATCTTTCTTTAGTAACATATGATAATGATCAATGATCACATCATTGATCATTAATAAGGTATTGATAACAACTTGTAGTGTAGAAATTGTATCATTCATGTTTTTAGTGACATTTTTTTTGTGCGTTGTTTTGTTTATTTGATTGCCTTTTGAAGGGTTGACTATCGATTCTTTTCAAAAGTTAACAGGTTATCATTCACTGACATCAACCAACTAGAACAAAAGGAGAATGACCAAAAGTGTTACCAAAAAGTCTCGCGCATCAAAACCAAAATTTTATAGTAATTAGTTTCATATTTTTTTACGGCATTACGCGTCGGGGATTTGGTTTTTAAACTGGAAATATACTTTATAGCTTTATTATACTAAGAATATTATATACATTAATAAATTAAAATAACCTATATTAACTAACTTAAAAATAAACTTAAAAAATGGCGTCAAAAAACTCCTCCTCAACGCAGTCAACTGGTAATGTACCCAAAAGACTGGCGGCGTTGCCACGTTGTATGGCAACGCTAAGCCTTTGGCCAAGGTAAAAGCCAGCCCTTGGGTCACGGGAAGAGTCAACTAAACGTTTAGAAATGTCCTTGAAAAGGCTGTGAGCACTCGGACCCCACGGACCTAGAGTTTCAACCCCAAACGGCTCGAAAATATAGTTACCAATAAGGTTACTATATTTACGCCGCTTGAGGTTCTCTGCAGCCGCAGCCGCAGCACCAGCACAGCACGATGAGCTAGGAAGATGGGATGGCGCAAGAGTATCGACACAAGTTAAATATACTTTTGAGTTTAAAAGTATGGATATTGTTTTACTCCCTTTATATGACGTTCTGTTTTAACTGAATATAAATGACGTTCCGTTTCAATTGAACAAACCCTTGTCTGTCGACTTCAATGTCGAGCGGACTCTAATCCTTAACTTTGATGAAACTTAAATTCATAAGAAAAGTTTGAAACTCTGGTGATTCTTTTTGGAATTACAAGTCAATTATAAGACCTAAATGTTGACCACTGAGCACTTGAGAGAACACAAGACAAGACCTTACTAAGACAAAAAGTAATGGAAAAACAAATTGGTGGATTTCAGCAAAACTTTGCTTGTGTGACCCAAGTCTTCCACTCAAGGTGTAATAGCTAACACCACCGCCATATCCTTGGAAGTACTCATTATGTCATTAAAGTGTACCAATAAGCTGAACTGTACAATTTCTAACAAATTGCTATTTACTAGTCGGACTTGTTGTGCTCCGGTACGCTTCCTGACCTTCAACCGGTTTGGGGTTCTTCAGACGAATGCTTCTGTCCACAGTTTTAATTTAATTGGGCTCACTGTGTGACTGATATTGGGTATTGATTAGGTTTTTAAGAGTACTGCATTTCAAAGTTTGAGTTGTTGTTAACAATTCATTTTACTTGTACCTCTCATTTACTTATTATTGGGACCGTTGTAAATATTACGTTGCTTTAAAAAATATATTTTTTACAATTATTTATCTAATATTAATGTTGTTTCGATGGTTATCCTTGATGTTTAATGTGAAATGATTTACTATACGTAAAGCACCACGTTAAACAGTAATAATTTAGCGGAACCCACTGCCCACACGTACATTGTCCAGCACAACTAGTATCTCAGGAAGTGATCGTCGGTTTGCAAACGGTGGAAATGGATATGTCGGAATATCCGGGAAAACCGTCTGATAACACGCCCGGAACGACAAACTGACTCCCTTTTATGATATAGAAATACCTACTAGGGGCTTGGGAGCAAGTTAAAGAAGTCATTCTAGTTCTTTTTGCTAAGTGTAATAGATACGCCCCTTTTATACGGAACACTAACATTACAGGAGGTGTTGCGGGTCCAAGACAGTTTAACTGTTTCTCTTCAAGATTTGGTTGGTGGTTCAAATTTACTTTCGCCGAGCTTCATTGTCTCGGCGCTTTTCTGTTTCTCGCCACTGTTGGTTCTGGCTTTCAGGAGTTGCAGTTTGGGAATAGTGTGGCGGGCGTACATCGTAATAGGTGTACTATGGCGTGATGTTATTTTATTTATTACAAAAACCTTACTTTAGCCATATCAGTCTAAACAGAAAACTGTACGTTTTGTCTGGCAACATTGTGACGTATTATGAAAGTGTGAAATTGGAAATATGCCCGACGCTAGGGATAGGCTTGGCAGTTATGAAGAGTAGTCTTTGGCAAGATATAAGAATTGGTACACCGCAGCACGTGTGGCTAAAATATCAGAGGATTGCTACAATCGCAACTAGTTCATCAGTGTTGAACTCCTGTTACTTGACAAAAGAATACTACGCTAAAAAGCTGTTATGCAAGCCTCAAACATTGCAATGGCCGCATTGGGTGTCACAGAACCTTAGCAAAATTGTAGGTGATTGATTTAAGTTAACAAGTAACAAAGACTTGTATGTATTAATAACAACATTTGTTAACAACTACGCCAGGAACTTATATTCTACACACAACTTAAACCTACCATAATTACGGCAAAAAATCCATGCCATTCATCAACTCTGTGCTTCTCATTCATTTATTAAGACATGATCTATGAGGTACTTACGATAATACCAACAAACTAGCGCCGCCCAGATTGGACAGCGGTGGTTACAAATCATGCTATTGTTGCATAATTCGTAATATTCACGGCTTTAACACAATAATTGACGATACGGTGTATAATTTAAATATTGCACCATGACGCTACTGCTCAATAGGTGCGCGTTGAGCGTGGAAAATGTATCATCTATTGTATGACAAGGAAAAGTAAAGAAGCCGAATACATTTAGTTACATAGTCACAAGTTCATAACTGCATAGTATTAACCACAATATTTTAAAGAAAGGAACTTAAGTAAGAAAAAAAGGGATTAGTAAGTTCGATTAATCAAATCATCATTTGCCTAGCCTTGATGAGAGGACGAAAAAACAGATCAAATAGAAATAACAACGGAGACGATGGGTAGATAAAAAGGAAAACAAAACATATATCTGTCTGAACTTAATGACTGATCATGCAAAAGCATTAAGAAAACTGTTACTAAAATGAAAATTGGACAATCATACTCGTAATGTGTGCTTTGATTAAGATTACTAAGATAACTTTACTAGACAAAATCTAGCTTAGCGAAAGTTAGTCAGCTATGCATGTTAGTTAGCATATGGCTGGACATAGTTGTCCAACTTCTATGAAATATAATGACTCCTGCTGATTGACCATTTAACTACCGCTCCTTGTAATTAGAAAGTATCAAATACTAATGTCTGGCAGGCAGCCCTACTCATGTTTGCAAAATACCGTGATTGACTAATTGGTCCCTAACATACTTTTCATCATTCAAATTGGGTGTTTTGTATGGACACCGTCTCATCCTTTCACATTCCTGCATTGCATACTGACCTGAGTCTTCTGCATGTAGAATTAAGTAAAATTTCTTTATACTTCTGCCCTTGTCCTAATTCCTGTTAGTGCAGTACTGAATGTATATTCTTCGAATCTTCTCTATCAGCTGTTATCTTAGTGTTGATTTCCTTTCGAAGCATATTATCATCTTTCATGCAGCTTAGATCTTCCTTAAACCTATTCTTTCTTTAGCTGCTTCTGCTTCTTATCTAATGGCCATCGAAATAATATCATCATAATTTATCACTCCAATCTTGATAAATACCAAATGACCTGTAAGTGCTAAAATATATCAGAAATGAAAAATCACGTATATTAATCAAATCGTCCCACCGAAAGAGAAATTGTTTTTACATAAATGACAGAATGTCTAGGAGCTCAAGCTAACAAAAAGGATAAATAATTCATGAGAAAAAGAAAGCATTACTAATATTATTATGTTTAAGTCACTCATTGTTACACCATATTCATGTTCATTCGAAGAGGACATTAAGTCACCGTAACCATCTGTCAAACATGCAAGGGTCTCCAGCTTTGTGATCAGTTCCGCGTTCCTAAACTGTTCCATGTTGTAGTTCTTTTGAAAGCATTACTAAAATGTTAAATAACCCATTGATTACAGAACCTGTTTACTAAAAAGAGTTAGTACTTGAAAAAAAACAAAAAGCAGATGATTTGCATGTAATCAGAAATAACGCCGTTTTTGTAACTTAGAAAACTTGGAAAATATTATGAAACAAAGCTAGAACAGCTTGGTTTTTTAATAAAAGTTAAATAACTCAAATATAATTTGAGAAACTCAAGGGGAAGATTTATAAAACCATGGTTAGACCCGCTGTCTTGTATGGATCAAAGTGTTGGGCCACAAAAGGGAAGAATGAAAGGCATTTGCATGTGGCTGACATGAGAATGCTAAGGGGGATGTGTGATGTAATGCGAATGTATCAAATAAGGAATGAGTAGGTATATAAGAAGAAGACTGAAACTGGCGCTGATGACTGAAAAGTTGTGTGGTAATCGGTTATCGTGGTATAAACATGCGATGCGAAAGAATGTGGAAAATGTAGTGAGGAAAATGTTAAGTATGAATGTAGAATGTAGCTATAAAAGTAAAGGAAGACCAAAGAAACAATGGAAGGGCCGTGTGAAGGACGATATGGCTGGAAAGAGGTGACTGCTGAGAAGATGAGTAATGGAGAAGTATGGAAGAAGTAGACATGCTGCGCCCCAAAAAAGTTAGGATAAGGGCAGGAGAATGATGATGATGATGAACTCAAATGTAAATATGCTTATTGCCCAATGGCCATGCAATAGCGATTTTAAGTAACAACAGCTAATCGGGATGACAAAAGCCAGCATCAAAACCTGGTTCAAACAGAACTTTCATCATAATTATGTCCAACTTTTTACCAATTTGAGCTCTTAACAGGTGGAGCATACCAGTATTTTACATAGAACAACCGCCTATCAGAGCTACACAACTCAGTTGCTCGGTACGTCGATCTTCCTTGGTTGACTGGTTGTCAGAAATTCTGATTTTAGCAGAACCATGGTCTTAAACTTGTTAGTAGTAGTAGACTTATAGCATAGTCAACAGAAGAAAGACATGCTAGCAATGGCTTAACATACTGGTCCATATCTTATTACATAACAGTGATGTTCATGTCAAACGCAAACCAAAGATAAAGTTGCGGGTTGCTTCTGAGTTCCGCACACATCAGTCACGGTTGTGGGTTGCGGGCCGCACTGGGTGCCGTAGAAAGCATCACTAATGGTTGCGCAACCCACCACTGGCCTACGGGACCTTAATATGCGGAAATAGTGAATGGAGATGATCATCACCGAATAGTGATAATTACAGCTTGCAATTACTGCTGTTGGCTAATATCGGTGCGGGTGAATTATGTTTAAAGATTTTTTGGGAAATGTAGTGAACTTGTCGCTGTTGCCCAGTCACAGCCGCCACGTACGAACTACGCAGCATATCTGACGCGGTGCAAATTCTGTATCGCGCAAGCAGAGTTATCCGCGAGATCAGGATTAATATATATCCCTAACAACAACCGTCCTGCAGTAGCGCATCAGCCTCAACACCCGTTAAGAAGAAAATCCAATCTTTTTAATGATGTCTGAGGTATGAGCCACCTTATACACATAGGAACCACACCTTTATCGGTTTTCCGATTTTTGATTTCAATAATATTCAAATCATTGTTTACTTAATGTTTACGATAAAACTACGACATTAGTTCCTTTCAATCAAAGGCCGATGACCCGTGGAAGCCGATTGAACAAGTTTCATCAAATTACAACTTTCTTCAAGCGTCTGAGATCTACGAGATATTGAATAATTTTCGCATAAACTTTTGCGTACAGAATGTATAAATAATACATTAGGCAGATGGATTTCCATCGTCTGTCTGACGTCGAAATCTATCATTTGGTTTAGTTTTAAGCTTATGCAATGCAAAAGTTGCAATATTGGGAATAAAGTTTCAGAATGACACTATGTGTATCCTAACGCTAGGTTAGTAGTAAAAGACACGGTACAAGTCTTCTATTTGTAAGAGGTAGTTGGCCATAATCCACCACGTGAGCCCAGTGCAGGTTCATGAAGTCGCCTGTTTTCGAAATGTTGGTTCTAGGGCATGCTAGTTTCCTCACGATGTTTCTTTGCTTCGTTTTGAAAGCAAAGCAAGCAAACATAGTGCCAGCCTAGGTGCGAATCCGAAGGTCCAAGATGCCTAGGCCCGTTTACTCTCGCTTTTGAGGCTGACTGATTGGATTAAATAAATAGGTAAACTCTCTTTTAGCTGTGATTCTTCTGACCATAATGGAGACTGGATGAAGTTACTGATTTATAGTGCAAAATAACGCCAAACGTATTGAACCGGCACTACTCATTAACAAGTTCTAACAATTACCCGAAGGAAATGGGCTGTTACAGCTGTTAGCCAGCGACCTGCCAATAATTGACTGATATCAGTTTTTGTATGATAATGCTAAGTTAGGTTAGTAGCTCCTTGTATAGTATCGTTCGGGGAAGTAAAATAGAACTGCACCTAGTTCGGATTGATATGATGATTTATGTGTTCCGATATTAGGCGTAGAAACGGTGGCTGTTAGGATAAATATATTCTAGAGTGAAGACTGCGAATTGACAAACGTAAGGTAGTACGCCCTCAGAATAGGAGGAGGGACGGTCTTCGCAGGCAGCTAGATGGGAGTTGCCGAGAATAGAGTGGGATGGCTTGCGGTTGGAGAGGCTTATACCCAACAGGGGTCTGCTGTTGGCTGACGGTGTGATCTGGTTGGTGTCATCATCAATAAAACTAAAGCATATAGTCCACTTCTAAATGCCAAGTGGTTTTGAAAGCTACGAGTTACTATATAAACGTAAGTATTGAAGGTATTGATAGCGGTTTCAAATACCTTGTAACCGTCGTCATTTACATAATGTTAATAAAATTGAATGTTTTAAATATCACAGTAATGTACAAAATGTTAACTGTTGTTTGTATTAAGACAATACTTTAAATTCAGACCAGTTTTTATATGTATGTGATTTTGTGGTTTTAGCCACCGGATTTAATCCATAGAAGTCTCTTGTGAGTAAGCGATTTCTTTTTTAATTTTCAGCATTATTCAATACTATATATGATAATATTTTCTTAATAATACATAACACCGTGTAATCCGATCCGATTAAAACACAATATGAATATTTACCACATTATCCTAAAGAGCAAAGGTGATATCTGCTAAAATGCAGTGGTGATGAAACAAAATAATGCATAAACGTATAGATAGCCCAAGTATTATGTTATTCTAGCACTTAACCTGCTGATCTTTTTGATAGAAAGTATTGCATAACAGAGTTTATTGAATTTGTCAATTTCTGAACACTTTAACACTTTTTTATATGTTTTGAGTATCTAAGTGATTATTAACACCGCTGATCGCTATGTGGAAACAATTAAATGAATGTTGATATTAAAGTGGTTGCCCACTAGACTGTTAAGTTATTTTGCGCATATTGATGCTTCCCAAAAAGCCATTTCGACAATGACTATACAGCTCTACAATGAACATAACTATTAACACCGAACGGCGTGATGAACTATTTTCTAATCAATAAATAAAAAGGAAATAGAACCACCTTATTAACTTAATCGGCAAACAACCTATTTGAAATTAAACATTGAAAACAAAATGTCAGATAGAAATCCCTTTCAATATCACGAATTCATCAACCCATTGCATCGGGTGTGACCACAAGTCCAGCTACTGCAATAAAACACACTAATACATCAAATCCGACATTAATCGTTTAGCACGTATACATGTAACTGACACCATGCAACACGACTTACGCAATGTCCTCGGAACAGTAGTTGCAAAAGATGCGCTCCAATTTGATGACCTGAGGCAATAGGCGATACTATTTGGAAAGAAATTTGGAGTTGCATTAGTTGCAGGGTTGCCATAGCCAACTACTACTATATTTTGATTCATAATATGGTATTTTTATGAAATGATATCTTATTAAGAGAAGGTTTCAAAATTGAAGATGAAGAACCTTAAAACCAATCTTGTCATCTCCAGGTTTGTGACAAAATACTTAATATTCAACTTCCCAGTTACCCAGACTAAACTGAGAATTATCTTGAAACATAATTTGTTCTGGGTTTGTAGGTAAGCAAGTACAACTTTCTGTTATAACTGAAAATGTTTTTTTTGCCTTCCAAGATTTTCAAAATCTGCTCTCTCATAGCCCTGTAGTTCTTAGAAACTTTAGTATGAAACTGTGAATGAAGCAACTCTTAAATTAAAACTAAAAATCATTCGCTTACATATATTGCTCATAGACCACAAGTTGCACTCATCACTTGTGGTCTAGAAACATACCTACATTTACTTAAAAGTGTTAACTCTAGGCTTCACAGAACAGCTATTAAATTTTATAGCTTAAAATTAAAAATAATTTAATATTGTATATCGAGATTACCTTTCTTCTACAAGGTCACGCACTGATTGCCTGTTAAGCAATGATTTGATTAAAATGATCTATTTGATAACTAAAAATAAATACCAACGAAGTCAATGTGTGGGCGTTTACTAATGAAAATAAACTGCATGTAACTTGTATAAAGGTTAGATCGTGTATTTATAATATTTGATTGAAATTGAATTGCAAGTTTCAAAACTTTACAGTAATAAACAGGGACTATAATATAAATTATGGAATAGTAAAGTATAATTAGCAGCATTAAAAAGTTTTCCAATACTTTACATCAAAAGATTACAGTCACACTTGTCGATGTAGCGAAGCTTGTAGATCTTTGATAGTCGTAACATAAAGTCAGTGGCCGAAAAGTCTGACAATCAGTCTTACCAATGGGTACCGTAGGTTACTAACTGGGTTGTGATCAGTCTCTTCAGGTTATATACTGGTATCGAGCTACATTTGGTTAGACTAGATGATGATATCGACCTAAAAGTGTCAGGTAACTTTTCAAACATTAAATGTTTGTTACGTTTACAAGTGAATCCAGGCGTTAAACACTGCAATTTCTCTCGGATAGAGCTCAGCATCAGAACCGTTAATCCCTGCAGGTATAGCGGGCACGTAATACAATAATTTCAGCCGGCGTTGCTTGCGGTTGCGCGTCGCATCCCGCGGTTTATCTTACAGAACAACGGGGGATTTACTGTTCGAACATTTTCGTTTGTTTTCATTGATTTTGTGGGGAAAACTATAATGTTTTGAGATAATTGAAGTGTGAAGTGCCGTTTTGCTGTAATTGATACTTTTTCCTCAATTGCAATAGTTGTAGCTGTCGTTGATTTGGTAGGTTCAAAGAAGAATAATGTTTATGGGGTGAGACAAGACAAAGTGACACGACAAGCGATGGAAAAGTCAAAAATGTATTGGATTGACATATGCTACCGAAAAATTTATCTCATCATCAGCATCATCATCATCATTTCAGCCGAAAGACGTCTACTGCTGAACATAGGCTAACCCCAAGTATCGCCACAATGACCGGTCCCGTACGACTCACATCCAGCGGATCCCTGCAACCTTCATCAGGTCATCGGTCCACCTAGTGGGAGGCCTTCCAATGCAACGTCTTCAAAGGTTTATCTCAATCCTGTTGAAAGTCGTAGAAAAACTAAACGCTTTGAAAGCGATTGCTAATCGTCTAGATCGTTTGGTTACCCACAGCGAAGACAAGGATATATAGCAGTGTTTGGCTAAGAATTCATCTTTATCAAGTACCATGTGAAGATCGCGGGTATCAGCTGAATGCGAAAAGCATAGAACCAGTCGCAGTGGCATCGCTTGGAGAGTCTTTTATCCAGCAGTGGTCGTCATTTAGTGGAAATTTTGATAATGATAAAAAGTCCACAGTTCATCACAACAACTATGTGTCTCATAGGCATAGTTAAACAGTCATTTTTATTACGTTCTGTTAATTACAAAATATCCTACGAAAAATATCCTAAGATTAGATTGAGATAACTGATAAAAAGATTCCTCCAGGCATTATACATTTAACAAGAATGGCTATGTATGTCATTGAACAAGACGACTTAACACCTTTCACGAATTGTGTAACTATACCTATAACATAGATTGCTAATCTTATGATGCTACCAGGCGATCAGAAATTACAGGCGGTGAGCTTGACTTAAACCAGCACTAGCTTCCATACATTGTTATTACTCCGATGCTATCTCTTGAAGTGTAAAGTGTGAAATATGCTATTACGCCTCTTTGAACAACGCGGGGGTATATTTTTGCAACCGAGGATGCTTATAACAGTTTTTGATAGGTAACAACTTTATCTGATTTTGTACGAAGACTGTTTTGTTGCTTAAATCATGCGTTATAACGCATAGGGTTTAGTTTGGTGTTTGAGGTAGAATTTTGAGCAGTTATTACAAGATTAGGTTCTCGTAGAAAACTTTCAAATGAATCTCACCATGACACCTCAGGGACAAACAAGGTCAAAAGAATGCGAACGTTCTTAAAAACACGAAATTTTCCCATCTGAGCGGAATGCAAACTTGCTAATATGCTTGCTAAATATGCTTTAATATACATTTTTTTGTACCTTATATCCCCAAAAAAAGATTCAAATAAAACTGTGCCCAATTTATGTGTTATCTTTTAAAACTGAAATACTGAGACCCGCGATGCGTCGCAGAATATGCAACGTCATCTTAGCTTATTTACATCATTGACTCACAAATGGTTACTATGAAAAATGGACGCACTTTGAGTGTACAAATATAGGAAAAGCAGATACGATTGAGCATAATGCTAGTTTGCAATTCTTATAACCGCTAAACATGTAAGTACAAAAGTCTTACTTGAAACGCTAGTCGTACCATCAGAATTGATTGTAAACAAACAACATCAAAGTCGCCTGTTTCAACTGCTGATATCTGGGTCTCCTGTGGATGAGAGGGAGTATCCACCTCGCAAGGCCAGTGTGGGTTGATAGATGCCACAAGTCTTTCGGTTCTAGGATGTGCCTGAAGAGGAAGCAACTAATATTTTTCGAAAACGTAGACTCGAATGTTTTAGTTCTATTGGCCTGTACCTACCTTATAACGATTTCAAAGATTGATGTATCCAAACAATATTATTATTTGGCAATTGACCGTACCTCTTCATTCAATATTTGCATGATGTGGGCCTTCGTCAAACATTTACTTTCTGTTGCATGGATATTATGCGTGTTACGCATGCGCGGTGTGCGCGTGAGTTTGCGGTCTTGCGTATTTGTCTAGAGGTGTTAGTACAAGAGGGTAATGTTTGACAGCAAATATTTGAAGTACACATTATTTTGTGGTTTTTGAATGAGTGTGTTTGAAGAAAGTGATTAGGCTTATTTGTTGTGCCAATAAAAGGTGTCTATGATGGATTGTGGTTTGGAGTTTGACAGAAATTATACATATAGACAAATTTGGCTTCTTTTTAATTCCTCACCTGAGTCATTGCCACAAACCATATTTTTGTAACATATCTAAAGGGTTTCAAATGAATGGTTTGTGTGAGCAATGGCATCACAGAAAAAAAAGTAAATGATGCCGTGACGTCTGATTTGGGAATATGGAAGAAGAAAACTTTTTGCGCCGACCCCAAGTAAAAAAAGGACAAGGGCAGGAAAATGATGATAGGGATGATTTCAAGGGTTCAATTTGTTCTACGATTATTTTTATCAATTAGTTTGAACATCGTTTTGACGTTGCGTGTTTTATTCCCAATGTAAGAAACACACTTCGTATCACAACCCATCAATGTACATTTGTTAATATTCAGCAGCTCTATAAAGTTCTCTGCCGTATATACTAGAAAGCCCTATCGTTAAGAATATGTAGTAACACAACATTACATCGAGGATGTCGCCGGGCCATGAAGAAAATTGTCCGGCACACACTACGCCGCCGCCGCCCGCTTCCTCGTCTATCGCTCAATCTGCAAATAACTAGGTGTAGGTATATGTGTTTGTATTGATGTAAGTGGCTCTTATTCAATAGGAGGAGTGCCTATCGAGAGCTCAAAACATACAGGGCAAAAATATACACAACAAGTATCGAAGTTTATGTCTTTGCCGATTTTTATGTTTCGGTCTACTTCTTCGAGGTGAAACAGCTCAGCAGCACTCGTGATTCCGGTTCAAGGTATTCTTACTTTTGTCCTAAGATATTTTTCGGCCAACGTGAGTTTGGGAAAAAGCACTAAAGTCGTTCGTCAAATTACCATAATTATCGGGAACTTATGGATGAGGGAAAACTATGGGCTAAAGTCAGCAATGCACAAATAAACATATAATGCACTTGATTGCGAGTTTTATTGGATCTATGACTGCCCGAAGAAAACTTGCAAACTCAGTCTTTTTTTACTTAAAAGTCAGTATGATAATTCAATCCTACAAAATTAAAACATACGTCTTACTGATATCGCTAGCGTGATTTATTTGTTCAAACTGAAAAAGAAAATTCCAGTTTATTAGGTTGAACGTCAAACAAACAAGCTATGAGTAGAACTTGCCCGGCGACTCGTAGGCGATAGTTTGATTAATTTGTGCGTTTTTGCTCAGTTGAGAAACCTTATTGTTTTGGAGTCCGTCGCGTGACCTGTAAGTAAGTAACGTGTTATTAATTGTTTCTAGTTCTTTTGTTTCTAGATTTATTGACTGTTTCATATCGTGTGGGTATGGAAAGTATGCTCTTTCTGTTTTTGTTAGAAAAGGGTAACAGAATATTACAATAATTATAATGGCGAAGGTTAAAAACAAAGTGTTTGAAATATTATGGCGATAATCTAGATAGATGCAGTGATTTTTCCTCAACTTTGCAATAGATGCGCGGATGGCGGCAACAGTTTTGTTCCGACGCCTTAGGACAATATGTAATGGCTTTTGCATTTTGAATTAAATTATTGGTAGGTATTTGCCAAATTACCTTAAATTATAAAAGTGAAAATAAAGAATCAGAGATAGTCTCAAAACAAGTTTACAATGAGGTTATTTATTTTCAGCTGCTTATACAGAAGCAGTTACTTACTCAAACATAATAAAATATTATGCAAGCTAATGCATAAACATATTGCACTGCGAACTTTTTAAATTATTTACATTTTTCTTATTTTATGTAAGAGTTCGCGACTGAATTTCATTTTCACTCATTTCATGCAAATAAGCAATACGTATGCATTTTAAATATTAATTTTGTGTTTATGTATATTTTTTCAACTCTGTATTTGTATAGAATTCAATTAAATCTTGGATGATTAAATGTTTAGCAGCAAAAAGGATTCGCATTAAAAATAATAATAAATTGCAACATTTAAAATTTCTAAAAATAATTTAGTAGAAAAAAGCTGAAACTATCTCTTATTTAAATTCAATGAAAAAATTGGTTATTGGATAAGCCATTCACTGTAAAATTAATATTTAAATCTTTTATTCTCTTGATTAGTTTTTAGGTATGATGCAGGTAAAGCGGGTGGTTAAGTTTTCACGGTGTATAAACACTTTGAGTATTTCTAGTCTAGGTCTGTAAATATTGATAGGCAGAAAATTTAAAAGCTGCATCCAGCTACCAAACTTGGTAACAGAACTAAAGCGTGGTTATAACAATTTATTTTTTGAGACAAAAAAGAGGAAGGCTGCGTTTTATAAGAACTCTAACTATTGATCTCTTTTAAAAATAAAAAAAATAACATGAAGAAACATACTGCTACTTTAACTTTTTTAACGTTGGCGTAAGTAATCGACTAAGAACATAATAATATGTGAGGACTTGCAACAGTTTTTTTTTTGGTTTCTCATGCCCATATTTCGTCTTTTGTATACACGAGTAAGTACTAAGCTCATAAAATGTGAAATCCCTCAAAACCGCACGACCGCGCAGGCGCACGCGCATGTATCGCACGCGCATTAATAGTAATAAAACGCATTATCGTGACTGTACTGCGCAAAGTTGGGCAAACGCCAAACATGGCCGCTTTCTAATGAGCGAACTTTACCAAAGGGAGAGAGAAAGTCGGGTTTAATGAAGAAGTTAATTAGCTTGTAATATTTGTGCAGTTTGTGGCCTTGTGTCCAACAGGTGTCGCATTACGTTGTGTTTCAAAGTGAGAACCTTTGTTTACCTTTATCGCAGGTGCATTCTTATATAATTAAGGAAGGATTAGGTAGAGGTGTATCGCGTAGTACATGCATATTTATACAGTTATGTTTAAGTCAGTAATAGGGGGCGAGCCTATTGCGATCAACTGTGCAGAACTGAACAGGCACGGAACGGCAGGCGGGAACTGTGCAGGCTTCAGACTGTTACTTCTAGGTTTCTGATGGAAAAACTTATTAACACTTTTCACGACTCCTGATGCGAATCAATGACCTCATGCCCAGCAGAACGCCTGCGACAATTGTACCAACGAAACGCAGTAATATAATCTTACGTGCAAAAATTACAATACATTAAACAGCGATCTTTGGACCAAACAAGTATTTTACGTGCGTATTTCAAACCTGCGACCTGTGTCACAGAAGCCAATCGCACGGCGCAAGACTGTACAAATCGAGCAGTCAAAAGTCAGGCCGAAATATTTTCTTCATCATTAGTGGTAGTGACCTTCGCCCTGCTTCACACGGTATATACGACATGAAATACCTTAAGATTTCTTTATTATTTGCTTAATATAAATAATATACTATACAAATAAACCTTACAGAGTAATTACTAACGACCCGACCCGACCCGAGCCGTCGACTATGTTTATTGCTGACTGTGGAGGCTTGTAAATGGCTTGTCGTTGTTTACCACACTATTAATTTTTGTATTGTTAGCTGTAAGCCACCCAAACACAATAAAATAAAATAATAATAAATAAAAACTCTAACTGATTGTGAAAACTGCATCCAAATCCATTGCGTAGTTAAAAAATAACAACGCGGTCACACAGAGAGACATAAAAACAACTTTAATTTATAAGAATCTTAGTGGATAGATTGTGAACTATAGTTTCTCTGCAGTGTACACATATTCTTGTATGCAGTCGTTAACACAGTCTCTACAGGTGAACTGTCTCGTTTTGTTTAAAAGTAAATGAAAACATAATGACTTGTGAGATTTACATGGGTTCATGAATGACAAGTTTTTGTGGCAAGAGAGTTTATATGCACGAGTCAGGCTGCGTTACAGCTGTACAGGTGGCTATATACTGGTCTAACACAATTTGAGGTTTATCGACACGCAAAGAAGAAGCATGCCTTAGTAGCAATGTTGTGCATGTTTTTCGTAATAATGTCAATCCAGGAGAAGAAAAATTAATAGTTAGAAAAGATATCCTTACCCTGGATTCTTAAATGAGATTTTAGTGTTATCCTTATCAGTTGACACTAAAATAATTTGTAGATACACCACCAACTAAAAGTCCAACTGTTCATCAGCTACAACGATTTTGTCAACTTTGAAAAAATTAAATTATATATAGTCTGAAGTATAAAATTATATTATACTTCAGAGTTTTCGTGATAAATCTTTTTGTACCCTGTCTGTTTAATTATTTTTTTATTTGTCACATTAAAGAATTAAGACTTTCACATTTTGGTTTCACAACATTTTTGAGAAATACATATTAAAAACGATTAGCAGTTAGGTAACCGGTGTGGACAAACAATTTCAAATCCACGAAAGAGAATAAAACTCATCAGACTTACTTCTGAAAACTCTGACACTTCTCCTAGAGTTAATGATGAGTTTATAACTAATTATGTAAATTATGTACAAATGCAGTTAATAAACAGAGAAATATCAATAGGCCATGCCTTGGACTAATTTCGAACTTGATTGTTAATGGCGAACTGCGTAATAGGAGCATGTATGTAACATATTTTTATTTGTAATAAGCTAGTTTACCATAACACTATTTTCTCAGTGGTATAGGCTTAGAGCCACCATTCCACCATGGGTATGGCCAGTGGTATAGTGGGTCCGCAATGGAAATCTCACACTTCTGTAAATGTATAATTGAAGTTCGACAAGTTACGATTTTCTATTTTGTTTTTTTTTCAGTACGAATAATGCGACTTACGAATACTTTAAATGAATACATACCAACAAAAACTTTTGTTCACTGTCTTTTGCAGAGGTGCTGTTTAAAGTTGAAATCCTTACAAAAATCGCATTCGCGAATTCTAACTCCACACATTCCTAACTCATCTTCACCTTTCATCCATTACATAAAAATCGCGCTAATATGACATTCAAAAGTTACATCAGACATATTGGTTGAGCTGCGCGGGCGTTCGCCTACCCGCCGAGTACCCAGTCGCGTTCCGTTCGACGTCGGCGAATCACGTGCCGCGTTCTAAATACAAACGATTTGACGCTTTCTGTCGCGCGGAAATTTTATGTCAAATATTTTGATTAATTTTTGTTTTGAATTTTGGAAGTGTGTAACGTGATTGTGTTATAAGCTGTTTTTATATTTGGATGCTTTTTCGGGATAGAGGTAAGGTGTTGTTCTGTGGTTTGTGAAAAAGCTTTCGCGTTGTTTTTGTTTTAGCGGTATTCTAAACAAACTTTCTTAGTTAACAAAATTATACACCGGATAGTTTCAAGCGAGAAAATAACAAACTATTAAAATAAACTTCCTTTTTCACAAAAAAGGAAGCACACAACAAGAAACAACAAATAAAACAAGACAAGAAACAAATACAAGAAAACAACAGACAACAAATGAAATCTATGGATTTCATTCCTTGTCAAAAAACTCACATATTTAATTACAGCTTTTTCCCAACACAAACAGTGGATCTTTAAACTGTCTTCTAAGAATTTACTGTAGTAGTAGGTACTAGTGGTCGTTGGAAATGTGCATACAGCTACCAGCCGAGTAATGCTATAACTGTGAAGAGATCGTATCTGTAATTAAAATGTTAGAAGCACCGGCTGCAATGTCTTCACATACAAATATGCAATAACAGAGATTTGCTGATGTTAACCGCGGTTCGACACATTTGTAGGTTAACTTGTTGTAGATGATTTTAACTGTATTTCGTGATAGGTAGCCCTTCTCTATCTAAACTGTACTGGGAAGCGTGTTGGTTTACGGGGCTGTCTCTCTCTCTTGGAGAAGCCTCTGTCCCAGCTGTGGGGACGTTATGGGCTGATTAAGCTTACCCTTCTTCTATCTGAAAATAATGTTGAAAGAAGCTTTAAATAGCTTATAACAAGAGAAAAATCAGCAGCTTCTTTCAGTGTGATAATGATAACTAACTGTAGTGTCCAATTAATCTGCAAAGCATCGTGGAAATGGTAGTTTTCCCTGAAATAATTATTGATGGTTATAATTAAGAGGACCAGGTACTTATAAATATCGATTTGGTCAAAGATTGTAAAAGCTGTTACTTAATTGGCGTAGTTTTTAAAGTGATGTATATATATATATATAATTGTAAGCTAGGTTGTTGACTCGTCAGTTACAAGTCAAGTAGAAAATATTCTGCTCCGCGTTTATAATTTTCTTCTATATTTATAATACATTAGAGTTAACGATATCCATAATTACAGCAATAAGTTATCATGTTTATTAATTTCTTAAAAAAAGATTTGTATAGATCGATGTGAAAGCTTGGCTATTATCTGTTAGTTTACATTTTGTTCAATATCTTACAAGAAGTGTCGGAGAAGGAGAATATTTATAAGTTAAGATATGTAAATAATCAGGATTCAGAACAATTAACTCAAACATCTGAAAAACACGAATTGAAAAATCGTTAAGCGACCGCAGTTGATGTGTAATAATAGCAGGCAGGAGGACATTTATGCCTGGTGACCATGCTTTTCACCCATTCTCCTGCCTTTATTCCAATTTATCTTTTCTTTAACTCATTATTATAAATTTAAATATGCATTAGATTCTACATCACCCACGCAGGTAGAATGGTTTGTTCTGATCTGACAATAAATGAATGCAATAATTGCATTATCAACATAGTAATTAATCATTACAAATAACAGAACTAATGATGCTGATAAATCAAACTCGATGAATCTGTGACTTGCAAATAAAATATGTCTTCAGTTAATTAATGTGTCAATAAGGTTACATAATTTGTATTTTAAAGTATTGAGGTCATTTCAATCATACAATACTTTATAGTTGGCGATAAACATCTTTGTTTGTGAAAGTTAATAATAATAATTGATCGTGTTATTTGCAGTAGCGATGGAGTTGATTTGTATTGCTTTATATCTACATAAGTATATATACATTTGATCATCGACCAGTTAACAAATTGAACATGTTTATTTCATAGAATATTCTTGCGGTCTGGATTTATAGTCGTTGCATAAATTGCAGCAATTAATGTATAAAAAATTATGCATTTCTCTACTAATACTTTCTGATGTGTATTAATAACAAGGTTTAATTAATTAATTGAGTTACATTGAGAGATTATCCTGTTATAAATAAGATACATCAACGCTCATTTGCACGTTTATGTCAATAGTAGACTTTAACTTCAGCATCTTACTAGAACCGTGTAGCACGATTAAAATACAATCAAACCTATAGTGCACTTGGCTTCCAGATTTTTTTGCATAAATATGTGCATGTGTGTGCTAAACTTATTAAAAGATTTTATTATGATGTAAAATTCATTTTTTAGTACCGAGTATTCGATGACAGATATGAATTGATGAGTAGGTATTCAGAGATCGTCCCTGTACCTTTTACATGGTTTCTCCAACTTTTCTTGAAATACTGCTAACATTTGATCTTTCCAAATATGCCGATAAATATAGGCAATGACAGTTTATCTCAAAGGAGTGTTCTTAACAGAGCCCTGAAGCAAGGGAAAGCATGTATCTGAGACTGAAGAAAGTGCAGCTGCAACATAAATATTGTAAAACAATAAATAGGAACAGAAAGTGATAGTGAAGGTATTAGATAAAATCACTGTTGAAGTTTTCTTATACAGTCTCTGTGGTCTAACTTACGTTTGTTTAATGTTTTATTTTCTAAGTTTTTAAATTATTTTCACTAATATTTTTGCCATATCATTGTATTTTTTTAGTAATTCAACAATTCCAAAAGAATAACAAAAAGGTTTGACAATTGTTTCAAATAGATTCGGAATATTAGTATAAACCTACATGATTTTCATCAGTAAATACGTTACAAAACAAAGATAGGTATAGGTTCACAGAGTGACTCAGTAATTCAATCAAAGTCTACCCATCTATTCCACCCATCAATCAAGCTCAAACCAGAATGCCTACTTAAAATGCAGTTCCATTCCAACTCAGTCAACCTCCAAGTTGAAAACCGTCTTCAGAATTCAATTTATTCAATAAATTACATTTATTCATACAAAATCAGCATATGAATAACTTTTCATTTTATTACGGAGAAAATATAGTTATGAAACAGTTACGAGAAAAAGGAAATTTCTTAATATATTCGTCGTTATTTTTAAAATTGACGTGTTCTATAGATTGCATAGTTTTGCGTATAAAGAGGGTTTGCATAGTGATTAATGAACAGTTATTGTGCTTGAATTATTCATATTTCTTTGCTCGACTTGCGTAACAGTTACTATTTGTTTTAACATTATGTACTTTTTTGCGGAACTTTGTTGTTTTATGTGTTGGTTCTGTAGCATTTTCTGATTCTAAATTGACAAACACACAACATTTTTTGGAGTGGGAGATTGTATTATGTTTAGAACTAAGTGCTCATCGTTTGTATTCATATTTTATGTCGAAACAAAAAGTAATTGTTTTTGAAATAATATGTTCAAAACAACGACATTTTTTTACATTTGAAATTAAGAATGCTATATTGAACCATGCAATTTATACGAAACTCTAAAATATCAAATTAAATAAGTGACTGATATCCATTGTCCGTCTGTTGCAGTGAAGCTCAATTTTCGTGAAACAAATGAACAGCGCAATCATTTCCGCTAACATTACTGAGCACAAGCGAGCTCGTATTGTAATCGAATTACAAAATGTATGCTATCTCTACTATGAAAGCATATTGTGTTTGAATCGTAGAATTTGTGATGTTTGTAGTTTAAATAGCATTTCCTTATTATTGTAGCATTATCTATACTAGTATAATATGTTTGTAAGTTTGTGTGTAGGTAGGGGGTAATCTTCAGAACTTCGATTCTGAAAATTCTTTCACTAACGGGAAGCTACATTATCCCCGAGTGTCATAGACTACATTTAAATCGTTCCCGTGAGTGGATTTCCGTGCATAACGGGCGCGAAGTCTCGAGCAAAACCTAGTTTTATTATAAAAACGGTAATATATTATGTCCTCTACCTAACATTAAATTACAAAGATACAATGATGATGATGTAATTTCCTTTATTTTACTATCTACACCATTTAGGGATCGCTCTTTACGTACATTTCAAAACTCAGAATAATGGTACTATCATTATTAATTCGCTACATTCTATAACCCACGTCAAATATATCACGTATTATAACAGGTACTATCTCAAGAGTGACTTTCATTCTTGCAAAGTAATATAAAAGCAATGCAGTAATTAATACATAAATAAGATAAAGGTACCCAGCATCTTCTATCTAGTTATTAATGCCGACCACCATTGGTTTAGACTGAATCATTAGAAGAACAAGATCGTAAGTCAAAGCAACAGAACCTCATCTAACCAGTTATCAAGTAATAACTGGGGTGGAGTAAATCTAGTTTTTGTTCGATGACATTAATAAGCAGGGAGTGATTCAGATTAGAATGCAGTTAGTTCTACTGACTTCTACAGTTATTTATAAAACCTTGGTTTTGGTACCAAGTTGTTTAGATACCATCAGCAGTACCATAATTATCAGTAGCTTTGTTTCATTCACTGCTGTGTGTAGGCTTCCTATCTTTTGTGCCTTCTTTGGCCTGTGTGAGGTCATCCCTTCCTTCTTTCTTCTACTTCTTCAAAGATAAAAGAAGGTCTTTTAATTTAACACAAATATTAAAACCAATCTTCGCCCATCATTTTTTTTTAAATAACCTCAGAATTTAATTCTTTTTTAATACTATACATTATATGACAATTAATTATAATTATAAGAAATCATTTAACCATCATTTATAAATCTCACTATGCACCTAAAATAATAAATCTCAAATATTCTAGTAAAATATCCTAATAATTGAACCATAACTATTGCATCATAAAATCAGAAACATCTCAATAAAATCCCATATACTTCTTACAAGCGATATCTTCGCACTGGATCGTAATTAATCCTCAATGAACCGCGTCGTAGTACCGTATGCGCGCGCGCCGTTACAGCCTCCCTCCTCCCGCCGTCTCCCTCAGGCATTCCCGCTGCATGTGTAGTGAAACGTTCAGGCACATAGGTTTGAAATAAATGGCACACGATACGTTTACAATGCATACAATTTAGTAATATCGGTAATCAACAAAGTATCAAGATTCTTGAAAAATCTTCTCGACGTGAACTTTTCTCAAATTTTCAAAAATGTACAATTGCTGACAGATTTATTTTTGATTGAAATGAGATAAATTGAATTTTGAATGGAATAGGCTAAGTTAGGCTTCTTAATAACCTACATTACACGCAAAAGAGTTTCTTAAATGACACCTACTTGTTGGATATGGTATAATTTATCCTCTTCAAGTGATAGTGCCCTGTGAAATATTTGTGTATGTTAGCAGGAAATCTGAATTAGCAACTATTATTTTATTCATTATCGTAAAAACATTCACAAACTTCAATAAAATTACCCACTTTTAATATTAATAGAGGCTCACGGTCTTGCCAGATACGATCTCCACATCTTCCGAGGTTCCCCTCGCACCAGGTGCGTCTCAGGCACAGTTGGTAACGGTATAGCGCATTTGTAACAGCCTACCTGTCTCCTGCAGCCGGAGGCTTTGCTGCTAACTTTCTCGGTCCTAGATTATATTACTGTAATGCTTCTGAACCCAGAGGTTAAGTACGTCGTTAATATAAAATGTAGTTTGGGAAGGTTAACTAAGTTAGGTTAGCTAAGTCTATGATAATAATTAGTGTAATATTCAATGATGGAAAGCACGACACTTGTCATGCCGAATGATAAGGTTTTTCAAAAGATAAGCACTTTAAGACAATAATTTTTGCTTTACTTTAACGGATAATGTTGTAAAAATAACTTAGTCAGTTACTGACGACATTTTCACTAAGTAAAAGACATCAACGCGCGCTAACATGAGTCAACATTGTATTATGGCAGGTTTTTCTTACTGTTATTTTCATGTCAAAATAAATCTCTGTTTACGTCGATTATTTTTCACTGACTAATGAACAGAAATAAAACCCTGTTGCCATAAACCTGGCACAAATTTAGACTCCGTGACTGCTACTGAGAAATTCCTGAAGGAAAAAAAACCCAATAACACTTTGCCCGACCTGGGAATCCTAAGATCTCAATAATATCCTAGACCAGGACTTTTTTTCTATCAAAATTTGTTTATTTTTACTGAACACTATACTATTTATTTCCAGGTGAACAATGAGGCAGTGAGGGTGTCCGAGTGCGTGTTGTGACGATGGTAGGCAGTGTGTGATCAGTGAACACCATGTATACCAAGACCTATTTGTTTGTGGTGGTCCTCGCCGCGATTGCCCGGCAGGCGTTATGTAAGTATTACTTTGTATCACTTATTATTATTTACATTATATTTATAAACTACTATTTATGTACATGCGTATGTTACGAAGACTTTATTAAAACTTCTGAAGATTCCAGAAGCAGTTAGTAATTAGCCACGTTCCCATCTTCATTCGCTACTTGAATATTTATTAAAAAAAATATTTATATGTGTTTGTATTAAAAATTGTGTAAAAAGTAAGTAAAAAGTTGACCCCAATTGCACGATGATATTTTAACGTCACTAGTTTGAAGAAAACTGCTGAAAACGCGTCTGATGAAAATAGGGGAAGGCCAAAATAATCGATGGATGGACTGAAAGTGAAAAATAAACGTGAAAAAAAAAAAGAAATTGTGTGAAAGATGAAAAAGTTAGAAAGGAGGTGGCTACAGCCTCAGATGATGACTAATATAAGACATGTTGCACCGACCACAAACAACTTGGGACAAACACAGGAGCAAGATTAACAAAACGGTATTTATCTTATTTATTTTTTCTGCTGCTGCACAATGCTGTCCTATTTGACCCAAAGGTTAGGCTTGACTGGTAGAGAATGCCTTGTGGTATTAAGTCAGCCTATGTACCACTCTTGTACATGAAGTTTAAATAAATAAATAAGATTAAAGATTTGCAATATCAAAAGGCACAATAAACTAATCTAATCTATCAAAAGGCACAATAAACTAACTTGCACCATAGGTCTATAACACAAAGAAAACCATAACTTTAATAGTTTATACAAAACCCGTAATCCCATAGAGTACGTAACTAAATCTAAATAGTTATTTTTATGACAGAATTATTCGCTTAATTACGAACAAAGTTTGTTCTGCCGCTTTCCAACTTTCTCCGCGCGCCGATTTTGTTTTAAAACGATTTGCTTTGCGATAAAACTGAAGCCTTTGTGAGATTGTCTGATATATAAACAGGAGTATATTGTTTGAAATGTTATCTTTTGTTTGTGTTGTTATCTTTTGAATTAAGGAAATGGTTAGTAGGTAATTATGTAATTGGTTTTTGCTTCTATGAAGACTCTTTTTGTAAATCAATAAAAGATATGGGATGGGAAAGCACCACCAGGATAACATCCTAAACAAGGTCATAGTTTACCTGAGTGCCAAATTTCATCAACATGCCTTCAGCCGTAAAACTGTGAAAAGGTAACAGACAGACAGAATTACTTTCGCATTTATTAAATTTTGGTTATTGCTGTGTAAAGTATTTGTTTATAATTCGTCATGTTTCCAATACACGTACCGTCTACTAATATTGCAACGATGCGTAGCGGTGATGCTCCAAATAAAATTAGGAAATTCTACATAATCGTATTGTGTGAACTTAATTTTACTTCTTGGCGTAAACAGATAGGTGAAATTAGATACTATTGTAGTATTTGTTATCCTTTGTGTTGTCATTGCGTTTTTATGAGCTGCAAATAGACAGCATTAGCTTTAGCTACAACAGGTTCCGTGGCTGAACAATATATCACACGTAACCTAGTTTTTCAGTCAGATATTCAATGGACAGAAGTCGGAGTCACAATTTCAACTACCTAAGTTTCAAGTTTTGTATCTATAATGGCATCACGTTTGATACATTTGCAGATGTCCGTATTCCATAGTTCCATACAAGGCAATGACCACTTACACAATCTGACAGTTCGACTACTTCTTTAGCAACAAATAACAAACCTTACTATTACAATTTCACATAAACAAAACACAAGATCCACTTCCGTAACTCAATGAATACACGTCCACCATAATTCTTCCACCAGTCATTCCCAGTCAAAACTGATTGAAAGTAAATTGGCCACATTACCGTCCACACACTACACACTCCGGTTATCAGTAGGCAGGATGTGGAGCGGCACCAGATCTCATCTCAGATGCTCTACATCTGGGTCATGCAGTCAAGGTGAAAACGAAAGTTGACGGAGTGGCCAACATGCGCTATTGTTTTTTGTTTTTAGGTAGCTGGGTAGTATGGTGTAGTTGTGAGAATAGCGAGAAACGAGTGAATGAAGGAATTAATGTGGAGTTTGGTGTTTTATTGTTTTTGTTAATGTGGATTGTTTTGTATCTTCAAGGTTAGGCAGGGCTTTCTTACCTACCAAGCTTTTTCCGTGCCTCGGAAATTACGTCAAGCGATTGTTCCCAGCTGTCATTTGTAGATCTTTGTTAGTAGATTCGGCTAGTAAGAAGTTCGACAGTTTGACAACTAGACTGTGTGTCGTATTCGTATTACCCTGGGTTGTGGAGATCAGATAGGCAGTCGCTCTATGTTAAATTGTATTTTTTTGTATTCAGCTACATCCGGTAAGACTGTAAGCGGACGCCAACATAGGAAAAATACTAGGCAGATGATGTTTATGTAATTATATTATGTACATTACACACAGACTACAAATAGAACTAAAGTAATGATAAAAATAAGACTAAAAGTAAGCAAATATAAACATCTAAACAACGAATTATTATTATTTTTAATATAATTTTATATAGTTATATTAAAAATAATATTTGGTTTACATGTGGGATGAATGTAATTGCAATTGTGGGATGATTGCAGTTGAAAGGATGTATACACTCAAATATAGATCTTAGCAAGCAGGCCGTAATATTAATAAAATCACAATAATGAGTACTTACGTGTGCATTACTAAAGAAAAGACAAACTCATCATAATATTTTATGAACAAACTAAATGTTGTTAACAATTTGATCTTCAGATTTTAAACTTCAATTACATAAACATCACTCTTGTAATCCTCGCAGGGTTAGGCAAAAGAGTGCCTAATATTGCATCCACATTTAGTTAGTTATGGTGAAGTCCCATGTAATAAGGAGCATATAACTGACTCAAAGAAGAAAAAGAAAGCCTAGGAAAATGTCAGTATTTATATTACAGCATGCAAATTACCCTCCGCATAATTTTACGACCACTGTAATTAATATTAGGACGATAAATGGCCCGCTTTATATGCTAATTCATAACTTTTAAACAAACAGGGAGTCTATAAAAAGGCCATTATTTAATTTACAGTAAGCATAATGTTGCCATTAGTTTACTGTGAAATGCAAATTATGTTATGTCGACAAGTCATCAATCTGAAGGTAAATAAATCATGATTATGTTACATAAAACACTTTTATTATTATTAAATGTACTGAGAGGTGATTTCATTGTGATCAATGGCTTTATAAAGCGCTAGCTACTCTCTGCGACTTTGTCCAAGTAAAGTTACTAGTGTTACCATATAACGTCTGCTTTGACACTCAGTAATAGCGTACATTTCTGTAAGTGAAAGAATTTTAAATCAGATGGTTTGTTTTGGAGGTTGCCTCCTACATCCATCCAAAATTAACCTCTTTATAATAAAGGTATTCAAGAATCTAGGATATTGTCTAACTAAACATTAGCAAAAAGTCAGGCAAATTTTGAACTTTAAGGCTCACACGTTCATTACTTAGATACGATCGATCATTGATCTTAGATCGATCTTAAATACGATCACTTATTTTAATGCAACCAAATGAAAAAATATAAACCAGTCATCAAGCTGGTAGCGTAACTGACTGCCCTTAATATACCAGACAAGTGTTTAGTGCCTAATGTCACTTGTAGAGGTTCTCAACTAGCTTTTAACGAGTCGTCACACTCTGACCTTTCTGTGAGTCCACTTAAATGCGCCGACTGCCCCGCGGTAGAGGGTTTGCGTAACCAATAAAATGCTAGAAGTATTTTGGATAGGTCTAACATAACATACCAACCTTCTCTCCTCGAAGGGTAAGGCAGCGGTGTAACTAAAGTCCGATATTTCGCCAGTTCAGATAAGTCCCAAGTAGTATGGGGCGAGTCTATTGCCATCAACAAGGCACAAATCCAGACTCCGTGGCAACTGAGAAATTTTTGGTCGACCTGAGAATCGAACCTTGTGGTCAGCAGTAGCGCTACTTTCTACACGCCCACTTGTAGCCAATAAATCTTATGACTAGCTTTTAACAAATCATACTTTGACATTTTGTCTGTTCACTTAAATCCGCCGACTGCCCGCGGTAGTGCTTTTGCGCAACTCATAAAATACTAACGATGTTTTATAGATTAACATATTATTGAAAATTGAGTAACATTGTTGTGTATACAGTATTGGAACATCTGACATTTTGATTGTTTTATGAGTTTTGTCGTAAATCGACAGTCGGTTTCGTTGTAACTTGTAATTAATGTACATAAAAGTAAATAATAGAGTATGGTTGTAATTATAATTACGTGGAGAACGTGCTTCGATTTGTAGTTGAATGCATGTCGTAAAAGGAAATTAATTATACCAAGCCAGGCCCTTCTCTATTTTGTAGATTTAAGTAGAGTGTGACATTAGGAGATCAAATAATTTTTGAAAAATCAACCACAGAAAAAGGAGAGGTTTAAAAATAAGGGATGAATATTTTGTTGTTCGTAATGTTTGCCAACAGTAAATCTTATCAGGTACGAAATATGGAAGTATAGATTGGTCGGTTTAAAATTGGAAATTATTTAAATATCACGTAACTATTTTCCCATATTATAGCCTAGAAAATCATAAGCCCAGTCTATTAATCTCGTTTTCAATGCCCTAAACACACCCAGTTCCTGTATTGCTATCGCCCAGTAATTATCTTAGATATATTCAGAGAAAACCCAACACGACACATTTCAAGAATGTAGACGAGACGTGCAATACAGGAAATTCACTTAAAACACGCAACCAGATATTTACCCTTAATTGAATCAGACCATATGGCTCAACTGAGATTTCAGAACTTCAAACCACATTCCATGGCGACACCATAAAATGCAGAGATGTCTTTTAATAACTTGGGTTTCATCATGAGCCAACGAGTTCCATGTGAAATAGTTTTATTTCTAAAAGCTGTGTAATTATCACGGTGTACTTACTACATAGATGCACGTGGTCGCAGCGTGAATTTTCACAGAAAATGTTACCAACTATCTGGAATACTCGTTTTCACTTCATTATTTACTAAGTTATAAACTTTGTTCACTTTTATGGATGGCAATATTTGTGCTTATTGCTATGGGATATCTGTTTTCCGAGGTTACTTTACGTCGCGCATTTCTGCTCAGGCCTCTGTAAGACTGTGTCCACCAAAACAAAAGAAAAATACTGGGTTGGCAACAGTCGTGTCTTTCTTCCCACAAAATTAGCATGGTCGCCACGAAATTATGTTCTTACATAAAGAATATTTCATGCATTGACACATAACCTTAAATTACAACTTTTGCGACACCTTTAAGAACATAAAATGGATTATAGATAGCAGATTAGAATAATGTTAATCGTTTTCCCCACTCTCACTTACAGACATAATTATGTGTACTTTAGAATTGTCGTTTATTTCTGAATATAAATTAAGCTGGGAATCAAACAGCACTCAGTCTAGAGTTCTAAACAGAAATGTAAATCCATTGACCTTAAAACTGCATTATTCATGCTTTAAATATCTTAAATCAATATTAAATTAACCGGTCATTCCATTCATAAAACACCAAGGTTCAAGTTAAACTATCTTTAATCCCTTTTTGTGGTTATTATGAAAGTAAATCTCCGTTTCTTCAGCAGATAATTACTTATGCCTCAGCCCGTCGACAGTAGCCCTTGTGTAAGTCGTGGTGTTGAAACTATGTAGATCTCTAAAAATGCAATGAGGAATATTTAGGGCAGTTGCTTCAAACCGATGATCATCGCAATCAGTGATCGTTAAAATTTGACAGGGTATTGATCAATAATGATCTTTATATCTGACAGTGAAATGACAACTACAGACAGTATAAACGTATATAAACCCAGAAAAGTTTAGCAGAGTTTTATTTTCACATTTTGCTAGTTACGCTGCATGTCATTAGTAGACACAAATTTGGGTTGCAGGTACCTATTATTGAAAAAATGCCTAAAAACACTTATCCGACTTGGGATTCGAACCAAGGACCTAATGCTCAGCAGTTGTGATTGCGAACACCAGACCAAAGGGTCTGTCTTCACTCTATGTCGTTACTAACTCATAAGAAGGAAGCTGACATATCCTCTTGACATAATTACTTCATAATTAACTTGAATGAGTAGTCTTCGGCCATAGGAAGGAACTCAAGCGAAGAGAAAGCTAAACACAAGCGATAAACATAAATTCACTGACATTTACCTATAATCTAGTAAGTAAATCGTGATAGCAACTACCGCGTATTATTAAACTTCAGAAAAAATGTCTAATTACTTCCCGTGGACATGAGTATTCAACAAATTTATTTCGCAATCAATCGTGCGCTAGTGGGATTTCCTATCAGCAAAAATTATGGATTTTCATAAAAATTCCCTATTTAACCCCTTAAGGGGGTGAGTTTTCAGAAATCCTTTCTTAGCGCTAACGTTATGCAAAATCTCACATTTATAGAGTAAGTGGTTTAGACTGTCCGGTGTCTGGAATTTATTTTCAGGTTTTTTTCAGTGAAAATATTTTTTTTATGTTCTAGTTTTGAATATAAATGTCAACTTATAATATTGCCTTTAGTTATTTTAGTCTAAAAAACAAAATACATCGTAGCAGCTAATGGTTAATTATTGAAAGATTTGACCATACTTCCAAAAACGAAAAGTATTTACATATAGACCAGTCCTGTGCAAGGCCTGTCCTTGATCAATAATTCACGCTGTCTAATGAAGTTATGAGCCCAGTATAGAGACTTGACCGAGTGAGCTCGAATCATTCTGCCAATATAATCATTTTAAACCATTTAACTCACCAGACCAAAAACAAAAAGAAGACCACAATTATCTCACTTAAACCACTCTTCAAGGTCTAATTACCCCATCACGATAATCCTCAGACCATAACCAGATTTACAGATTATTCCAAAAAAGACTAAAACCCGTGCGAAAATACTTCTTACATAAGATCTTATGAAACGATCCATAGCCCTTGACAACACCATAGACGAAAAGCCATAAATCATAGAAAAAAATAACTCAGACTACTCGACTACTCCCATGGATTTCTCTAAGCCGAGCAAATTAATTAGTGAAGAAAGGAGGCGGCGTGTCATCGCCATTATGGCATAAGCTAAACAAAAGTGGGCTATGGCTCTACAACGTTACACTCACCAAACACACAAACCGTATTCAACCTTACAACTCCGAGATAAGAGCGTCATTGACCGCAAATTAGCTTGTCAAATTCTACATGCTCTAATACACCTGATGATAATGATTTTGAATCTTATACACTTGGCTGAAAGGTTGTGGTGTTAGCAATGTTAAAGTTGTTCATACTCGTGGGACGCGGCTTACTTAGCTTATAACAATAAAGAAATGGCGTCTAGTTTTATTGTTCCGTTTTCATTGAATTACTTTACGTTTGTTTTGTAAAGTCATTTCCTACGGGAAGTGGGGAAGTGCGATCTTTCTGATAACTCTTCGCAATTATGAATGGGTAAGAATTTTGATTGTGTTTTCTATAGACTATTTAAACTTTGGAGTCTACAGGCTTTCGTACCTGTTACCATAGTAAATGTTGTTTGTAGTTTCAAGAAATAGAAAAATTTCAAAGCTTTTTTCCAAAATATCGTAGCACTTAAAGTTGTTGCGAATTGAAAACTTTTTTTTTTCTTTATATTATTCTGTCCCACTGCTGGACAAACGTCTTCCCCATACCTTTCTAGGGAATTTAATTAATCTAGTATTACTTTAAAAAGTTTTATAACAATTCACATTACTTAGCTCATCAGTTATTCGCCATCACATTAGCTACCATCTCAACTTACATCAATTAAACAGCAAATAATATTAGAAAGCTACTGATTGAAAGATTTACAACTTACTAAGTATAATTTCAATGAACTTGACTAAGAATAGTGAATTGCCACGTACTTGTGAATATCTTTGTAGATATTCGTAAATATTATAGAAAGTTCATTATTGGTAGGTGTGAAGAAACAGCCTGTTCATCAAATATATCGAGAAGTTTTAGTAGACGTAACTTTATTAAAAATAGTACCTATCTGAAATGATTTCAAATTTTATTGCTTGTCTTTAAATGGATTTTCGCAGTAGCGACTTGCAATCTAGATTTATCGTTCACTGGACCTAAACATAACTTCATGCTCTTCTCCATAGAGACTTTTAAAGTGAATAACTATGTTTGAGTTCCTAACTAACCGACTCCTTGACAATTCAAAAGTGACTAAATGTAACTGCATAACTGTCTAAATGAAGATTCTACTCAGCATCTCCGCATAAATGCCCGTCTTTTGAGAACAGGCATACATTAGACTCCCGATAGATTGATAACCAATTAACATTTTGATTTGCGTGCCATTTAAGCTTATTAGGTTAACATCTAGGTTTAAGGTGTTGAGACATAGCATTTTAAAGTTTCACAAGTACTTAACATACAGCACATGCGCCACTCATTAGCCGACAAACCAGTATTCAAAGCCCAGTTACTAAACGTGAGTTTTATATAGCTTTAATAAGCGTCGCCGTCACCGTCGTCGGGTGCAAAAAGCGTTTACTTGCAATTAGAGATGCACGCAAGGTACTTGCGTTTGTATCGATACTTCGGATCGATCCAAATTTAAACTATGTGATACGATTCATGGATCGACTAGAATGACTTCCATCCGATTTTCCAATTATCAAATCGTAGCGTTTCGTCTTCTGGGATGTATCGCACTTTTCAATCCCTCTAAGAGTCTAGGCAAAATTCCAAAAATTATTTCGTACTCATTTTGTAACGATCCAAGCATTTTATCGTATTCGTTTGAATCGATCCAAAATACAGAGTATCGCTTCATGTTGTATCGATAGTGTAAAGTATTAGATCGGGTTGTGCATGACTACTTGTAATCTTTAATGTTAGCTTGGATGTGGTGTTGTAATGCCTTACTTCTACCATGTTTAATGTTTTACGGTAGCATGGAGAACTGTTCGCAATTTATAGATTAGAGGGTAGTGTGTTCATTAACTTGTCTTATAACTGGGTTGTCGGTATTAGATGGATATCGTGAAGAAATCTGGACTTGTAATGGCCACACACAGTGAGCAAGCGTGGTGATCAAAAGTTTCGTTTCTGTTTGAAAAAGTATTTGTGTCTGGCACTGTATAAATACTAGTAGACTATGACAGGTGGAGTTAAGTTACTTTTGAATTTGTTTAGTTAAATCCAGCTAAACCAGGTGAAATTATTGTAATTTGGATCCTCTACCTAGAAGAGTTTAACGCTAATTATTTTTGATAAGAAATAATTGTTAATCAGGTGATGTCGTCAGGCCTAGCTAGACGGAAAACTAAGATTTATTCGATTTCAGTTTATATTGCTAATTTCCTAGCCAAAACGATTTATGAAAAGGTACCCGACTAGCTTTACTCGATCTCTGTTAATTAAAGTAATTTACTTGTCGTACCTACCTAATTATTGAAGTGTTTAGGAGTTTATTCGCCCTAGTTTACAAAGTTCTGTTTGGTACACCTTATATGAAATATATTAGGGTTAATTAAGAGCAATTCCTAAACCTGACTTCGTAAGCTTCGCCTTCAAGTCGGTTTTGTAGACAAAATATTTTTTTTATTACAAAAAAGCGTAGTGAAGATATATACTTCGAATGAAGACTTCTAACTTTTCAACATAATAATGAAGAAAGAAGTGAGTTATTGTACTTTTAATGTTCTTTTGTACTCAGACAGTCGTGAGCAAGTAATTTTCAATGAAATAGATGATAATTTTAAATGGTTGTTAAGCGTTAAATTTTGATTAACAATGAAATTGAAATCGAAGTGTATCAGTGTGAACTTGAGTAATATTCTTTTTTATTTTATTTCTACCATTTATTTAATGGACTCATTGAGGAATGATTGTAAAACTTGATCAACGAAGATAGTGTCGTAAACGTAGTTTAGGAAACAATCTATTTCCTATGCCTACATAATGTAAATAGTAAATTTTTTGTAATTAGCTTCGGGGATTATAGGCGTGATCTTGTGTTATGTTACTGTAATATTTGCTATTGTTATTTGATATAGGCACAGTGGTCGAAATGTTTGATTCTCCAATTATCTTGAAATTGCTCAGTTTAGTTTAGTTGTAGGTACCACCCGGTCTAGTTAGTCTTATAAGAATTAATTATCGAGTTATATAACCTACCATCGTGAAACTCTACCCACCTCACACACACACCCAGCATGCAGATACTGGACTCCTCTTACGCCACTTCCTCATATCTCTGCGCTCCTGGTAGCAGCGTGTCAATTGATCCATCAATCAAACTGACAGATGATCGTAACTCTACTTTTACCTTCGCCGTAGATTCCAGTTTGTTGATACATTTCCTGTATGAAGGTAGCTAAGGGTACCTAAGGGCTGTCGCCCATTGCTATCGAGAAAAATTATGTTCAAAGGTCACTAATTCTTGAATTAAATCTTAAAGTCAAAAGTTGATAAATATCATAATCTTCAGTAAGAACTAGAACATCATTTCTTTTCGTGTTCTTGCTTTATGCATAATATAATAACACTAGCTTTTGCCCGCGACCGTCGTCCGCGTACAATTTTATAACCTTCCTCGATAAATGGGCTATCTAACACTAAAAGAATTTTTCAAATTGAACCAGTAGTTCCTGAGATTAGCGCGTTCAAGCAAACAAACAAACTCTTCAGCTTTACAATATTAGTATAGATTTCTTTAGTATTACTGGCCTAAGATTTTAATTTCTTTGGATCGAATGAACTAACAAGCGTCAGATGCAAATTAAAAAACAATTTTATAATTGACTTTAGTTCCAATGCACCAGTTTAAAACGTAAAATATATAATTTCTTTCTACCCATCACCAGCCATGTATCTCTTTTATTTCCCAAGTGCACATGTACAAACTAAAGCTCATCGTCGCACTCGATCGATCGGGTCGTTGGCACCGACGACGGCTCGACAAAAACTAAGGAAACGCACCTGCGCCGACGCGACGACGCAGCGTCAGCGCGTGTGTACGTAATAACATGAGAACAGCTGATTGTGCAGAAAAACGTACAACATGTCCGCATTCCCTCCGAGATTGGATGCGTGCTGTACTTTTAAAGGGCGTTTTTTTAAACTTGGAATTTAAATGGAAAGTGGACATAGAAGGAAGGTGTGATTTATAAGGAAACTAGCTTTTTTCAGCGTCTGCACCCGCGTGGAGATCGGAAATGATTGCACGGAAATGTACTACCGGGATAAGAAACCTCTCCTTTATCCTCAGTACTTACCGAGGTCATGGTCTACTTTGCATACAGACACAGTTGTTTTCGCAGTTATAATATTAGTTGGGAGAACCAAAGATTTTTCGCACTAGGCTTCGCCGCCTTGTCCATAGTAAAGCTATGCATAACTATGGGCTACGAATAAGGCTACTAATCGGTCGTTTTCTAACAGTACACCACTATTTACTAGTTGTAAATAAACTGTAATCACCAATCCGTCTGCACGAGGCTTAACTGCTTCATCCCTGTAGCATTTTTATTACAGAAGTAATGTAGACGTCCGTTTTCAATATTAACGTTTATGGGTAACTGTGAAACTAATAGCGCTGCGTAGCTAGTATCCAAACATCGTTATTGGTCGAAAATCTGTTAGTCATTTTATATTTTCATATAGCTTTTCCTCATTGGTCAGATTGCAACGCTATCTACAATGAGGTTTGACAGACCTTCCCTATGTTTTGTGCCGGCTTACGTCCAACAGAAGACGTCATTTGGTTGAAATGATGATGACAATATTTATATGTATTAGGTATTCAAAATCGTGAAGCACGAGGTCAATACTACTCTTGATACATAAAGCATCTCCATGCTTTGTTCTTGTAATGATATCAGTGAACCATAAACGTACGATTATAAATTCTCCGACGATCGCGGGCGTGACGATAGTACCTCTACACACGTATGAGTGTTTTGTAATACTCGTAATAGCTATGGAGTGATCAGAACTCTAAACCGGCAGTTCTTCTTCTTCTTTGCGTGCCGATGGAATCAAATACCACCTGCACAGCTCTGTTGTTGGTTTCGTTTAAATCCTGGAAGGTGCAGGTGGCTGTGCAAGATGGGCAAGAAAGGAGGTGGGGCATATCCTACAGAGGGGCTCCACGTTGGCATTGCATTAATTTAGGACGGGTCTATGTAGACCTGGCCATATGGGGTATGGCCAGATTATTTCTACAGCGGCAAACCAGGTCCCGCAAACTGTTAAGAGATTTCTAGTTTGGCCACTGCAGTTCCTGACCAGGAGAAAGATGTTCTGCTGGATTGATGAAGTTAGGATGTTTATTCCTCCACAATTCACATCTTTCATCAGGCAATGGGCAGTTAAAAACAAATATTACTATTCAAACCACAACCTCCTAATTTTATTTGGTGCATTCTAAGCATCTTTGGATGACAAATGCCTTTATTGTCTATTACCTCTTGCTTGCGGCTCCGTCTAAGCGGAGGTCGCAAATTATTCAATACATTACCGAGATAAAACATCCTATACATATATATCGTAGCCCAAATCATGGTCTATCCTTATTCCAAATATAATCCAAATCCTTTCAAATGTCAATGCGTGAAAAGTTAACAAACAGACAGACCGACAGACGGATATAGTTACTTTCTCATTTAGGTAGTATGGATATGAATTTGAACAATCAACTTTTAAATAAGACAAACCAAAAAAAACAATATCTTGATATAGAAAATACGAGCCTAAGTTAGTTTTCATTCCAGTCTTCTTAGAGGATTTATTATCCTCAAAAAAGCGATCAAAGGCGCACAACAAGCTAGTTTAATGACTAAAACTAAATCATATTCAAAATAATTAATTCACCGCTCAATAATTATGATAATTTATCACACCTTGCGTCATAAAATAAAAATATTATGAATAAACAAACGTTTTCCCTTAGATAATAATCTTAATACGGTGATTTCCAAAGAAAGCGGTAAACGCCTGCGTATCAAACTGGTTGAAAGTTCAAGATCTTTTACGTAACCGCTATTACCATAATAACTTGTTCGGCTTTACGGCATAATCTAGATAAGTATCTTCTGTAGGTCGTCTGCAAATAATTTAATTAATACGTAAGTATCTCTGTCTGTCTGTTACCTATGGACTTCGGATATAGGTCATCATCAATATGTTTTATCCTAGTAGGACGTTCCCTGAGGTGTTTTCTGACCGCCATGCTGGCGATACTTCGGCTAAAACTTGTTAAATGGAGTTTGTCATTATTAATACGTTTACAATTCTAACAAAAGAATTAATTTGTTTACCAATCGCAACTGTTTATAATGTATGGAAACTACACGGTAATACGTAATTGTATGTTGAGACATTAACGACTTAGTTGGTCTTTTATCTGAGCTTACAATGAATTAACAGCTGACTGGCTTGTTCTAATCGCATCGGATGGGACGTAATCTTCTCTATGCACTTATATTTTCATAAAAAAAACACTCTTCTCAAAACTGTGCCGGTTAGTGTCAATATCCGGTTATAAAAAAAAAAATATTAATAGTTATAATTATTTTAAAAGTTTGATGCTACTTTATGCCTATAAAAAACAAATTAATTACATAAAATATGCAAACGAAAGCCAAAAAATGAGAAAGCGTGTGAAACTCCCATGTTTAGCAAAACGAATCTTCATATTGATGAAAAATATTTTGCATCGGTAGAAGACTATAATAATTATAAGTGGAACTAATTTATCATTATGTTGACAGTTACCGCCTAAAACATTCTGCATCTTGTGAATACCTTCGATTCCTGCAAACGAAGTGAAATAGACAACAATACAAAGAGGTCTGCGAAAATTTAATGCCGGTAGGAAAAGAAAGATGAAGCCTTTGTAAATCAGGCCCGGAGAGCAAAAGTGTGTGATGGGAAAATTTTCCTCTGAATTGTAATAAAAAAGTTGGAAGGGTTTACCGCTATTAAAAGAAGGTAATCTGTTGTAACCTTTTCAAGTCTTAGACAGAGAAGGACTTTAAGTTATTTTTCATCCCAAAAATATACCAAGTCTAATACATGATCATTAAAAGTCATAAACATGCTACAACGATTACAAAATAATGCTTAAGTCTACGTTTGTAAGTGTGACTTGTAACTTCCTCGAAGTAAACACGGAGGAAGTACTAAAAGCATGGCGCGGAACAACTACAGCTTGTAGCCAACTTGTTTTTATGTAGGCACCCAGTATGGAAGTAACAACTTCATTCAAAGCGTGTTTATTATAATCTATTAAGTAACAGAGAGCTTCGATAGTGTCAGTCTATCAGCAATAACGATTCTGGCAAAGTCTAAAATGTATTGTATCGATAAAAGCTACTGAAAAGGTTTTGGCAATTCTATCGAAAGTAGGTACAAAATGCTTTGAAAGCGATTAACACTTGTTTAGACCCCCAGGTTTCAACTTTTTGTCTTCATACTACATTTTGTTTCTGAACCCAAAATAGTTATAAGTGTCATGATAACTCCTCATCTTTATTTTTTATTACGAAACAGTTTATATGGGTGTAAATCGTTGTTGTCCTCATTAACAGAAACAATTGCGTAGTTGATTTGACGCCTTTTCTATGGAGCCTGCATTAAAACAATTGAAAACTGCATTCTTGACTAGCAGATATGTTATCGATTTCATTATTATAAATTTTGTCATTAATAAGTAGCTATTCTTCCACAAAAAATAAATTAAAGATGGATGCCATCAGCCTACTTTCCAGAAGTTTTGTTGAAAAAAAAATTCCCACAAAGAGTACATTATTCGATTACATTCCCACCCCACATTAAAACATGTATGCAAATGAAAACCGAAAAAAGTAAAAGTACGGTAGTAGTAAATCTTTTACTGATGACTTCTCAAGTACCCACGGCCACAAGGTCAAAAGCCTCATGATGATATAATAACGGAGCTGACCTACGATTTCCATTTCTACCGGAACCCGTTATACCAATGTCTTGATTACTACCTTGATTACTTTTCATTTCAAATGCTTTATATTAAGTATTATTTCTTGGTATCATTACAGTAATGTTATTCTAAGTTATTAGACACGGGGAAGTTGATGAAATGACTAGATTCTGTGCGGATAGCGGAAATATGTGATTTTGCAAATGAGATAGATATTAGTTGGAATCTAGTCTGATTACCGGTTGAGACTTTCTTGCCGGATTCCGATGACTTACGGATCGTTCCTGGTTATGTTAATTCCCATGATACGATAGAATATGAAGTGACTGAGTAACAACCTGTAAGGTTAGGGATTTAGAAGTATATCAAAATAAAATGCACCAAATAAAAGACGATGACATTGCATGTTGACAATGGTACAACTGGGTAATAATAAGACAATAATTTTAAATTCCAAGCCAAGATGTATTAACAGCGGAGTTGATTGATTGTGCAAAACAGTAGTTCACCCAGACCGTAATCTTAGTTATTTGAAGTCATTTCCCGGCTGACACGGGTGAGAAATTTGCTCATCGTTTGTAGAACTTGACGAACTGTGCAGCCTAGTACCAATAGAGTCCCCTTTAAAATATTAATTTAAGTTTGGGTCAAACTGGCACGGACTGGTAGCGGATCGCATTCCGGACACCGAACTCTAACATAACAACTTGTCCGTGCCGCTTTGACCGTACTTTTATGAAGTTCCCTGTACACAAACACCAACATTTTATCCAATCCCCGTCAAAGCTCTCAGATGCGAAGAAAGCAATACAGACAAACTTCACAAATTAACAAAAAAAAATAATAACTGCCCCCATACTTGAATTATCCCTGATACAAAACAATAAGGCTATTGATCACAGCTAATTCAGTTTCTGATACAAGTACTTAAGTATGATTATAAGCGTTTAATCCATCACTCAACAACAGAATGAAGGCAATATCCTACAACTAGTCTGAACGGAAACACGTGTACCTGTGTCCGTTTAAGTTAAGTCGTCTGTCTAACAAGTTTAGTTTCAACTAAAAAAAGACACACATCGGTGACATAATAACGGATATTAGCTGAGCAGTGTATCGCTAATTGCGTCGTGCAGTCGGAGAAAAAAACGAAAGTGACCGGACTGGACCGCGCCGGCAACTGACGGACAATCATGCCAATTTATATACAGTTAATGTTATTGAAATTATTTAATTTGTTATTGAAGGAGGAGTTATTTTGGTAAGAAGGTGTGAAAAAGTAAGAGTCGTGTTTTAGAAATGCGTGTGTTGGAGCAATGCTTCAATACCAATCTATTCACAAAGCAAGTCATAAATCATCAAAACAATAATAAATTATAATATGACACAGTGAATGTCAAGGCTAAGTGTATATTACAAACTATATAATTATGTAGCGGTACTAACGACACTTGCGGTACTAATGTTATTGAACATGAGATTGAATCAATCATCAAGCATGATGCATTGAAGAACACAGTTGAACGATGAACGGTCAGGTGTATTTGAAACCTGTTTATCATGTCAAATATTATTAGATTTTAACTAAAGATTGTAATAAAGATCTCTTAGAAATAGAATCACGTGCAGCCACAGTTAATCTCGACCCTGACAGACAAATCCGACGCAACATTGACACATCTATTACCATTTCTAACGGAGCAATATTGGAAAGGATATGAAAGTAACAAATAGATAGATAGTCATCTATAATGACGAGAGAAAGCCACCCTTTACCGCCCGTTAGACCTAGAGCGCAGTCTGTTATAAAGCCAAGGCTTTATTCCACTGATTGCATAGAACAAGCCGGTGGTTTGGAATATGGGACAGAAACATCTGAGCATCGTGGTATTGACAATTATGTAGGTACAGTCTTCCAATTGTGCACTGTGGCTTAGAACGTAGTACCTTACATTAGAGAACATCAGTGCAAGGTGCAGTGATCAGCATTATTGGACTTTTGAAGTCCACTGCTGGTCATATGCCTCTCTCAAGCTGCGCCACAATAGCCTGTTATCCGCCTTTCGCATCCAGTCTGACGCAGCCATCTTTTTAAGGTCGTCGGTCAGTCTCCACTCCAGTAACCTAATGTATGTAAAGTAGACGAAAGCAGCAACATTTTTAGGGCTTCAAATGCTATCACAGCCAAGTAACTGTACTATGTCTTTATTTATATTTTCTCACTTTAGAACTAAATAAGGTATATTTCCACTCTAAGAAGAAAAACATCTTGATGATACCCATGTTTCTGCAAAAAGAAATATCGTGCGTAATTCCCTGAGAACGGCCGCAGTTAGTAGCTTCAGCCAATTTTAGTGAGGTCAAGCTCTCACCGAGGTGCTTGACATTTAATTAAGCATTTCTAGACGCTTCATCTGTCCCATCCTAAGTTCATGTACCGTTAATTGTTTTGGAGTTCATCATTTACTAATACCGCGCGTTAAGTACCGCTTTTTGGTGGTAATTCAAAAAACCACCTCGCCTCTTGAAACATGGTAGTAGATTACTAAGCGGGCCATTGCATAACCTATCATCCAATGGTCATCCCTTCTGTCCTACTTTTCTTATGACTTTTTACATCATTATTTTGCTTTAGCGGTAAGACGAGTATTTTTACCGTTCTAATGTATTGCATGTCCCGTTGCTCATCCTCTAAGTGTATCTATAGTAAATAAATTCTATCTATGTATATATTCATTTTATCTGTCTTTGGTCAATACCTGTTCAATAAGAACATCAGCATTAACTGCAATGCCTTGAGAACGAATGGCCTAAAGTAGTTGCTCTTTTAATTCCAACAAAAAACAATCGTTATTATCTTTTTACGACTAATCAAACCGAATTACAGAACTTTGAATCGCACTGACACAAATCTAGACAATTGTCAGTCAGATTATTTCGCAATCTAACACTGCTGCACTACTTATGATCAAATGCAATGTTTAATTCGAATGTGAGGTTACAACATTTGTACTCGAATATCAAGTGTTTACTCAGCAGAAGAAATAGGTAACATATGAGTACAATATTTTGTAACTAATTCGATCTAGGCAATACATGACTTTTCTAGCCGATACATTCTCAGACGGTTGCATTGTTGTTAGTATTTCGTGGCTCTATAACAGATGAAATTGCACTGATGTTTTGTTAACCTTAGGCTATGCAACGTAATTCCTATAATTAAAATATTTGCTTCAATTCCCGAGTGAGAAGAAGAAATCTTTGACGAAAGGAAACATTCGATAGTATCTGTAACCAAGTGTTCTTTCAGTTTTTAAGTCAATATTCAAAGTTATAAAATCAAACATCTCTATGTAAAGGGACAAATGTCACCTGTGGGCCTGCACAAGTCACAATCGCTTTTGAAAGCGATTCATGTATCTTCGTTGTCCTTCAACAGAATTGACATTTAAGCTTCTTAGTAGTTTTTCAGTCCTCCGTCTTGTACATTTTCTTCACCGGTATCCATTGAAATAATGTCAGTATGTCTAAGTGCACTTAAGAAATCTTCTAGACCATCCGATGGCCACCCAAGCCACTTCGCAACCCAACCAAATCCGTCACAAACAGATCATTCACTCCACGATCACTATCTTATTATAATATACGGCTATTTTATTACGAACCATGTAGTATTGTACAAAATGTTAGAGATGCTATCTTTTAACCAGAATAGCTCCATTATGTTGTAATGCGTGAAGAATGTTAACTGTCGTAAGTGAGACACGCAATTTTGAGGTATGTGCTATTGTTTTGATAACCCCTAACTTGGACGAGGATTGAGGATATGAAGTGGTTGTCTATATAGGAGATCAATGTCAGGTTTAGGCTTGAGGGAGTGATGATGATGATGACGTCACTGTGCTCGAAGGCTGCGTTGACGTCCATTCTGAGGTCATCAGTTTAGATGTCTGAGGAGCTTTACACCCTGTTCCTTATACCCCTAAACTAGATGCAAGACATTATTCTTCTTCTTCTTGGCGTTTCGATGGCAATGTAAATTGTGTCGGGCCAGAACTGAGCCACGAGTTTCGCACCTTCAGTAGCATTAATCAGTTCCTGTAATGAACAAACAACAGAACACACAGGACACGATATTAAGTGTCCATAGTTTGTGGAACAGCACCACAGGACAGGACATTATTGTAGAAGCAAGACTGAAACTTTTCTTCTTCTTCTGATGATCGTATTCATATCTGAAAATGATTGTTCTTCTTTATTAAGTTAGCTTCCTCGCTTAATTAAGGTTCTCTGGGAGTTATGGAAAGAAGAAGCACCTAATAACCTATTCATTAAAAATATTAGGAGATAATCTGAAATCAGATTTTTAATTTTGATATTTAAAGGTTAACGACTTTTAGATCACAAAGAAACAAATTAAATAACAACACATAGCTTTTGTTGCATGTCGTAGTCATGTCGTCGGTTAGCTCAAAAAAGCTATGATAGCCAAATAAATTATATTTTCAAAGTGATTAACATTCTGATCTTAGGCAGAGATAAGATTATCATAAAAACTAACGGGCGTTAATACACTTAAGATGAAGAACTTCTTAAGATAAGATTAAGTTACTTATAATGAAGTTCTCAATGAAAAACATGGAACTTACTGCTAAAATTAGCTTTTATTTGTCTAAATTGCACTTAAAATCATGTATCATCCTATCTACATCTTTCAAAGGATCATTGTACATCATTTTAACAAGAGTTCCCAAGCTAATTTGGTTCGGATAAAAAATGTCTGTTAATAGGAACTTTAACACTAAACCCCGCTATTTCAACCCATAAAGAAACAATGGGTAAGGAAGTGAGATGTTCCGCCACCTTGAGAGATGAGATTGACAACACATTATAGCCACTGGGCAATGAGGGTCAGAAGGATTATGAAAGGCAAGAAAAAAAGAATGAATAATAGGTTTTTAACAATAATATGAATATCTTATCGGGAAAAGAAGTAGAGTTACCGACAGAGCTTGCAGATTACGCAAACTAAAGTGGCAGTGGGCTGGCCATGTCTGTCAAAGGTTCGATGGCCGACCAAGCAATCGAGTCCGACAGTGGTAACCACGTATTTGCGTCCTTTATAAGGTGACTGCAACAGACAAAGCGGAAGGTGTTCGAGAGGCCTGTCCAGTTTATAGGCTTGTATGATAGAATTAATATTATCAAATGTTTTATCCGATTACTTATCATAAAGTGTCAGTTACCGTGGATAAATTCTTTCTTTTCTGATAATCAAACTTACATAACGAATTAAGTCGCCTCTGCGTTCCTGAGCACGTTATCAAGTTAGTCTTCTGTAACCATCTGCGTTGTGTCATGGCAGTGACTATTCAGTCATAACTGGGTTCCCACAGAGCATATTTAGATCAGAATCGAACCAAATTGCATATTATTGTTTGATTTTTTGCGTGAGTTAAGAAGGTAAAGACTGTATCTTTGATTGCTGTAAATGACTGCCTCGGACGAGTTTAACGACTCTTTGAGAAAGGTTTAATCATAACATCTTACGTTATGCTAGTACTTACACTAACTGAAAAAAAACTAGACAATCATAGATTTCCCTAGTTCCTTTTTTAAACAGAATGGAATGGAAAAAAAACCAACTTCAAATGACATATGAAAATTTTTAATTGAAAAATGAATATCGAACTTAACTTGTTTTAGTCGAAACAATCGGGGTGCTCAACTACTCACCCATTGTTAGGAGCCCAATTGGTCCCGCTAGCCGTCCCATAGGTTACGGTATTTTATCCGAACATCGGCACGTATGAGAACCCGCCGTATTATGGCGATCACACGGTTCATTGACGAGGCTGTGAATGAACACAATGTAGGATGTTTGTTGGATCTTAAACTATACATAATTGTGAAGAGTATGGGTTGGCGTATGCTTGCACATTATGTTGTTTGTGTATATTCAAGCTTTGATAATGTCATATAGCTGTTCTCATATAGGTACATTGTTTTGTTCTTATTAGCGTTACGAGAGCAATCTGCCAATAATTAATTTGGGTACGAGTCTGGCAGCTTCAGTAGCCTTTATTAATTTCTGTAACGTTCAGACAGCAGGACATGCAGGACACGATATTATCCACTTCTACACTGGTGTTTAAATTCAAAGAAGATTTGTGGTTTATTTTCAGCAAGTCATTCCATACTTAGGCTTTTGCTTATTGCTTATTTACATAAACTCACAGTTCATTTCCATGAGGCTAGGCAGGAACCATAGAACTTAACCTGCTACTATCTGTACAATCTTCTTTTGCCCCATCCACGTTCATACATCACATTCACACCAGCCAAGAAATTATTGGAATGCAGTAAACCATTAAGTATCTATCTTACTTTAGAGTTAGCCTTTCTTGTCAAAAATGTTCTTGTCTCCGTAACAAAAAGAGCGTGAATGTACAGAATCGAGTTCACGTTCATATTGAAAGTCATTGTTATTATTTTCCTCGTAGCAGTGTGATACTTGTCAAATTGCTTTAATGGATTAACAGGTGTTATGTAAGTAATCAGTTAATGCTTTTTCATTAGCCGTGAGATTGTTATTTTTTGTTTTGTCGACTGACACACAGTCGCCTTTCACGTTAACTGAGTGAATTTGAAGACAGATACATATTATATACATCGGTAACTATCGTTGTGTCATATATGTGATTTATACAGTACAGTCAAAATGTACAAATGCAACATTACTAACTACTATTTTAGCATAATTGGATTCAAACGGTTAATTGAATAAAATGATAAACAATTTGAAATATTTCAAAAAGAAAAAGTTTCAATAAGTTATAAATGCAATGTTTTATGGCTAAAATTATATAACAAATTGGTAAATCCAAATATTTTCACGGTGAATGATGGATTACATGATCCAATGTCAAAAATAGATAAATTATATAAAAATTGCAAAACGTGCCTACGTTAAGCAAGATAATTAAATTAATTCAAGATGTTTAAACTGATTTTTCTTCGTACTCAATTATTAACTTCGTTAAAATATGTCTAGATACACAAATTGTCAATTTTGCTGTAAGTAGGAAAGATGAAACATGACAATACACAAAGGCTCGTAGCCACTTACGCCATACATTTGAATACAGCAACCAACTTCACCACAAAAAATAATTCTGAAATCACATGCGACAAAAGATTGCGGATTTCACGGCTGGATTGGAAGCCATCAGTTTCTACTCAAGCGTCGCCATTGTGAAACTGTCGATCTATGGGAAAATACTCCATAACAGCTGCAAGATGCGATTTGTCGCGCAATCGCAACTTCATTGTCGATCTGATGGAAATCAATGAGGAAGTTTTGTTGGTTTTGGATCATTTTGTTATGGCTTGAGTAATGTCTAGATGGGTTTTGTCTGTACGCAATCCTTTGGACATTTTCTGCAATGATACGATCTAGCTTTTTTTAACAGGCCGTCTTTTTAGGTGTCGTTCACAGATTTTGGTAATAAAGCTCTATGAACGAACGAATGGAGCACTATGTTCTGTTAAGAGGATATAATACATACTTAAGATTTTTGCTTTAAAGAAGACGATTTTAAAATCTATCAATAAATTTCAATTTAATTTATTGTTGTCTTTCTCTTGCTTTTGTAATGATTTCGACATACTTATTCAACAATATAGGCCTTTATTTTGCCTTTTTATAGCCAAAGTAAAAGTGTGAATGACAAGACAGAAATTCCGTTCCTAAAAACGATTCCATTTATATTTCTTAACGGCTACGATTGCAAACAGTTATTAGCAAATACTATTAAACGATCACCTATCACTGACAGTTTTTCCCTTCCCAACAATGGGTCGCCATATTGAATGGGTCCATTTGTGGGACAGTGTCGTAAGCAGAATAATTAGTTTTACCACTAGCCTGATTGTCTTCGGAAGGCAGCCCTGTTTTTGCTTTATTGTCTTCGGAACTATGTTTAAATGTATGAGAATGCATAATGGATATTATTGTGAGTCATTCTACTAAGAATTTCTGAATATGTTTGGTTTTCATCTTCATTTTCATCAATTATGTACACTGTACAGATCTCCCAAATAGTCTATCTGCGGATTAATCAGTGGTGCGAGTCACGGCGCTAGAATTAATTCAGTGTCGAATACGATAATTAAACTAGAAATTATATGTGCTTCAGTAATCTGTAGCACATACAATTTCTAGTTTAATTTTAAGCACTTGATTGTAAAGTATATTTTGTCATTGTGATTTTATAGAAGCTGAGTATCAATTGTTTTTATTTGTTGTTGCAGGTTGTAATTTCTACCCAGTGGGAGAATACCTGAGGTTCGTGAGGATACCGGAGAACTTGCAAGTTGGAGATGAAGTGCTCAGGGTAGAAGTGCATCCAAGGTATGTTGTGCATTGTATTTGTAAATTTTCTATGAAAACATTTCGGTATTTCTCTAGAATTTTAGTTTTATGATCCGGTGCCATACAAAACATATATTTTAATATAATATTAAACATGTTATGTTTACGTTTATGTCTTGATCTAATATTTAGCCAAACAAAAAAGTGATTGGTAACAGAAGAAAAACTTGTTTTTCAGAAAAATCCCTAAAATGTATGTTTTCAGTGCAGAAGAATTGCCAGCTATTGTTAAAAATTCCGCCGTAGCATTGTATCAAAGATACATGCAATATATCTTGTCTGTGGACAATACCATTCTTACAAAATTTGTAGTCAAATGCATCTCATTTTGCAAACTCATCTCTATCAGTGTTGAGAACCTTATTGCTTTGGGATAGGAACTGCTTTTGATGTGGTGACATATCTGTAAGAGTATGTTTGATTTTTATCTTATGCTGGTTTACGGATAGATTTATAAGTACGTGAGAGTTAGTGCTAAATGCAGACGAGTCATTTGTCTCTTTTGTTTGACAATGATAACTATCAAGGAGTATCGTATTACCCAATATCTGTGTTGTGGAAATCCAATAGGCAGTAGCACTATGTAATACACTGGTATGTATTTCGCTGCATCTGGTTAGACTAGAAACCGATTCCAGCATAGCTGAAGAAAAGCTACGCATGTGATATTTGAACGTAACAATTTTGATAGTCTTAAATAAAATCATTCAGGAAATGCAGTCGTGGAATTATATTATGTTATTGTAATAACCAGTATGTGGAAATCGTCGGTTACTTAACGATATTCAACTCAGAATTAGAACAGAATTTACATGTATCGCTGAAGTTGATGAGAAGTTTGATGTGTAGCTGTTGAGTACTTACCTACTTAATCAATTAACTGTCAGTGCTGATTAAGGCTTTTATTCAACTCGTAATTTAACGAAAAATAAGTATCCTAAATACCTTTCTTTTGTTTGAAATGCTACGAAGGGAACTTACGATCATGGGAACTAATTATATTGGGAGGAGAACCAGGTGTTAAGGTGCAGCTAGTTATGTGTGTGCGTGTTCTAGTGACAGCAATAGGTTTTTAAACGGATTTACCAAAAGCCAGAAGATCACACAGACATGATTCTGTAACTAAATACTAAATACTCCTGTTACATACATTGTTATCATGTACGAAAATATTACTCGTTCCCAACATTCGTGACTGAAGTATCGTGTGTCGGTTAAATAGCGCGAATCGATCGATTGATAATAACCGAGTAATGTAATATTGTATAACCGACCGGTAATATCGATTAATTTTTTGTACTAACTTGTAGTAAAAAGTGTTAAGTACTTAGGATCAAGTAATTTTTCAATTAAGGCCACTTTTTGACGTGATTTTTGGGGAAATAAAAAATTGTTGACAGTTAAGTACCTAATTATGAAAGTTAAAGTGATAGAACTATTCTTTTTAACCCACTTCAAAAAAACTAGGTTATTATTTCTATTGAATGTTCTTTTTCTTTGTATGTAACTTTTTCTAGTGTTTTCTTGGCTGATTGTAATGACTTATTTTGATGATTTTTTATTGGTTTGGAAGAGGAACTCCCGATTTTGGTTAAGATCTGTTGAAGATCTTCGTACATAGTTAATTAAACTCTTTAATAAATTAAAGCAAATCTACCATTATTTACTGCAATCGCATATTTATACATTGTCTACACAATTCCACAACATAACATCCTGACTGTATGCTCTGAACGGGTTTATGTATCTTTAAAAAGTGTTTCATTACAGTGTTACCTTATTCCCCCACAATAGGAATTGTAGCATATATTTCGTTGTACTTTGTGGACAAAAAAAAACAGTACTTGTTTTTACAAAAATAATTGCAAAATGAGATATTTACTGGGATGTCCCTCGATCTCAAACACGTTCGACCCTTTCAATTTCTCATCACGAGCTCTTGGCCGCACACCTACTCCGGAAATAACTAAGCGAACCATTAATCGAAATTAAGTTAAATGAGAAATCGAAAACCCATAAAACATCTTCTCTTCCGCTAACACCATAACTTACATAATATTGAAGCGAACAATTTATTGGTTGCGTTGTTACAAGACCAACATATCTTGAGACATGGTGGAAATTGGTCTCTTCTTGTCTAGTGGTTGCAAGCGCGACTCCTGAGCAGAGTTCGATTCCTAGGTCAGGCAAAGTGTTATTAGGTTTTTCTATCAGGACTTTCTCAGTAGCAGCTACGGACTCTTTGTGCCCGGTTGATGGTAATTGGCTCGCTCCCTACTACATGGGAGTTAAACATAACTGGCGAAATATGGGTGTACTATTAGGTACACTCCTGACAAAACTTTCAGGGTGATGTTGTGAATTACATTTTTCTTAGCAAGCAGCGCCACCCTCATGTCTCAAGCTATGTTGGTCAAGATATTAATATTATAACAAATACTGACCCGGGCACGTTGCGCAACAGTAAGAGTGCGGTTACTCACTCATTTTGGTCCCGTTACAGACGAGCAATTACGATGCGATGTGCGACGTCTGCCGGCTGTGTTTATGTGTAAAGGTTTAAACATAATTGAGCATTACCGTAGTAAGTATTTTTTTATGCTTCATCTATGATCTATGAACTTACATAAGCTGACTTAAGAGCCTGGCCCTATTAAAATAACCTGTATCATCATCTGCCTAGCCTTTCTCCAATTGCATTGGGGTCAGTTTCCAATCTTACCGGATGCAGCTGAATATCAGTATTTTACATGGAGTGACTGCCTATTTGACCTCCACAATCCAGTTAGATGTGGGTAATACGAGAGCTTTATCTGCATGCATCATAATGATGTAAGCTGACCAGAGGGCCTGGACAAACTGGAGTTCTTTAAGTGATGCAAATATTTGGATATACCAAAATAAAATGTTTAAAAGATCACATTTTTTGGCCGTTGCTGCAAACTTATTGATAAACTCTAAGCTAAGAATATAAAAATCAATATAAATATAATAAAATAATAAACAATCGTGGTTCGAATAGGATTAACTTTTTACTAATTATCATAAATTAACTGAATTAGGGTTATGATTATATCAGTGTTTTTTTAAGTCATAATGGTGATATATGCAAGGCCTAACACCAGCACTTGACATTTATCAGTAAAATGACTTATTAATTACACATTTTTCATTAGTACTAATTGAGGTTAGTTCTAAATGTCAGGATTTATGAGCTCATAGAAGAATATGATAATATTAGCAAAATTAAGTACAAACATGATGAAAAATCTAGCTCCTGGTCGTTAATAAGTTACCAAATAACCTCGTAAATATTATATAATCACGAAAATGTCAAACTTGCGTTCGCAACACACTGAAAGTATAGAAATTATTACAAAATCGAAACTTAAACTTTTACATAGAAAGTGTTCGTGAATTTTATTTGAAAATAATATCGTCGATGCATAATAATTTGAATAAATTCACTTTATTTGAATTTTATGATCAAGAATGTCTTGAAATATGTACAACTTTTACTTGGTAATGAAAATGAACGTAATTTCTATCGAAAGCTAGCTAATACACCGGATCTAGATGTTACTAAGTAGATTGTGGCAGGCGAAGTATTTACATAAATACTTAGTAATGTTTCTAGCGCTGAGAACTTGGCTAACGTAAGTGCAATGACCTTTATAGAAAATAGTAGACACGTGGGCCTTAGAGCAATGTGAGCCTAGTGGTAGCAACCACGACTTACGAGTTGTAGGACGTCGGTTCGAATCTAGGCAGGCGCATTACTTTGTGTAATATATTGTTCTCAAAACGGTAAAGGAACACATCGTGAGGAAACCGGCATGTCCTAGAACCAAGAAATTCAAAGATCTGAAATAGGCCCGTGTGGTGGATTACATTCCCTCTGATGAGGAGGAGATCTGTGTCTGAGCAATGAGAACATAATAGGCTCATTATGGTATGATGACCAATGCCATGATGATAAGCAATCTCAAAAATTCAATTTAAAAATACAGACATTTATTCTAAGGTAACTAAGTACAACTAAAGTGAAATAAAAAACAAACATACAAAATAAATTCAACATTTGGTAGAATCTATAAAAGAAAACAAAATCTGGAACAGCCATAGGTCCGAGGTCAGCGGTCCAAACGCCGCGTCTCACCCGCCCGTGTATTTACTTTAAAAAATAACAACGCAGTACACAGTAGTAACAAGTCATTACTAAGGAAGATGACTCGGCTATTAAAACGACTACAATAGCAAAAGTGGTAATGAAATAAGGTTAAACTGTTGCTTACGTAAACAATTTAGTGAATTTTAGTGGGTCTTTCTCACACGGATTGTGAATCAAATGAAAAAGATAAAGAATGAAAGATACTAATGGAATGATAAGTAAGAATGTTACAGAGGCTTATAAAGAAAAGAATGGTGACGTGACCTGTCCAGTAAATCTTGTATCATAGACTGATACAATTTACTGAAGGTTAGCACAGCAATCGTTGGAAAAGAGTCTTCGCAAAGAATCTGAAACTCTAAAGTTAGACCAAATAGGAAGATAAGTATTTGTCCAATCGATCTCCAGCTCCACCATCTAACTCCAAAATTTAATTGATCATCTTTGGGTATGAATTCGAAAACCATGTTTTCTTCTTTTAACTAAAGTTCGGTCATATCAAACTCTCTTTTATCGTGATTATATTGCGAAAACTATTATGATATTCTGACCCGTAATAACATCAAAACGCTATCTGCAATTTCCTACCTAGATATTTCTTTGTACGGTGACCTGACCTGCTCTTCTTTAGCTCTAAACATTACTACGATCATTACATAAAAAAGATTGCCAATACTATGCATTATGTTTATCGACAAATCGATAACTTCGTCCAATTTATTGGCACAATAGCGACAATATGAGAGTCTTTAGATTAATCATTATTACGTAGATACTCTACTACTTGGATATCTCCAGTTATAGAGTCTTCAAATCTACTGATATTATCTAGATTATTATTTTCATACTTTTGTGTTCATAATTATTGTGGTCAATTTTAAAGATCTGCATGATTGGATTCTGTGTTTCATCGTGACATCAAAATAGTATTATATATATTAGTAATTTATTAGTATGGTGTTAATTTGTCTTATTATTTAATCGTCGAAATAAACTTTATTATTGCTAAGTTAAGCTGATAAACAACATTAGTTTTAGTATATGCGAAACCTGATACACGTGTCTAGTATTTTTATGTAAAGAATCTATGTAAAAAATTTCAAAACTGTATCATGAAAAATCATGACACATTGATAATAATAATTTGGCAGTAGGTACCTAAATTATTGCGATAAGTACTCAAAGTCGCTCGGTGTCCAACTTTTAACATTTTTAAATATTTTTGGGAAAAAATATAACATGGTTTAAAAAATATTGGAATCGATTTAGTTACTTATTCTAAACAAACTATATTCAGGTTTCGCATATACTAAAAATAATGTTGTATAATCATTGACTATATGTATTACAAATATTGTCATGTTTTCAGTCATCAATGAGATTTTGAGGCCCCTATATTAGATCAATTGTTCATTTGAGTATCTACGTTCTTGCTTGATTTGTAGGTATTATATAACTTTTTATTATTCTTTAGTCACGTGAACAAAGCACTAAGTGTTATTGTTTTATCATTTAAACTATTCTCAAGTTTTCTTTATCCAAGGTGGATTTAAAACCGGAGACTGCGGTTTTACTTTTAAATAATTTTCTGAGGGAAATCTGTTCGTAGGTAATAATAGCTAATTCTAATAGCTTCTTAGGTTTTACTTTCTATTCAATATTCTTATATAAGTTTAGAGGTTTGTTATGTAACACTGTTTATTTACTTAGGGATGATTGTTTATTAAATTCGTCGTTTATGTTATTATGCCTGAGTAGTTGATTATCAATAAGTTTTGCATCATTAGTGATGATTGCTTCCGCATTTAGTTTCGGATATTCAGTGGTCGTTGTTCGCGTGTGGTGAACTTTGCATGTGCATTTGTGTATGTTTTTATTAAACATTACTTATTACTTTAACTACAGCAGAAATAGTGACTACTACCAATGTCTATATACGTAGTAGTGATTCTTTCTGGTGTGTCCTAAGAAATTTAGAGGCTTTGAATGTCTGCCTAAAAGCGTATGTGGCTATATCTAATAATCTCTTATTAAATCTTTTAGCACTGAAAGTACTTGTAGTTTGTCAATATGGTTAATACAGACTAGTGTCTGTAGTGTGGGTAACAGCATAATATAAATGGTTAATACAGATAAAGAAAGAAAGACCAGTCAGAGGCCCATGGGCGGCATAAAAACTCTGACACCAGGTTGGGCACTAACCACACTATAAAGAAAGAATACAGATTAGTGTATCTGTAGTCATAGCAATAAAGTTTTTCTTATTTTTTAAAATCTTTCTTTACTTTTAGCCACCCCTTGTACGTACTTCTTCCAAAATTGGTGCCATTAGTTTATCAGAGGATTTTACATTCTACTGGAGCAAAATAAATGAGAGTAAAACAACATTTTCTGATAAAAATAACTGATACTGTTAGTCTGTATTATCCCACTGCTGGGCAAAGGCCTCTCCCCATGTCTTCCAAATTCTGCGATCCAGGGCCAATGTGGGCGGGCCACTGAGCGTTGTTTTTGTCCAGCTTTTCCAGTAAAAGTAGAAAAAAGTATAAAAGTAGTCTACATTATTAATATTGATATCGACACTCTCATAAAGAGATAGACACACTAAAGTTATAATTTTAACAGGTGTCGACAGCTATAATTTGCATATCATAATGACATAATGAAGACGGATGAGCAGTAACGATGCAAGGACACCACATTCTAATATTTGTATCAGTTTAGTAGCAATATTATAGCAATCGACAGCAGATGAGCCAATGTTACATGATGTGTTAATGTTGTTCTGATTGGCAAGATTTGTAGAACATTCTTTGGTCGGGCGGTACTAGACGGTCGGTACTAAAGTGTAGAAAAGACTTTTTTCTTGTGTAGTTTCTTCAGGTTTGTAACAGAAGACACGCTCTATCTATTACTCTGCAATACGAAATATTTTCTTTATAACTTCTTTCAATTCCGTTTTATTACAACTACTATTTTTATCAACCATGTTCACGTATTATAACGCTTGTGACTAAAACAGTGATGAATATGTTTTTTTATGGATGGATTGTGTGAGGAATGATATGGTAGAAAAAGGATAAAAGATAGCGAGGCGGTTAATAGTAGAGAATGGAAGAAAGATCCCAAGTAATATGCGACAAGTGCAGGAAGATGATAAGATGTTCAAAACCATTTTCATAACGTGTCTAACTTCACACTTGACCTGCACTTTGTTTCTTTGTATCATATGAGTGCCATTACTCTCTTAATCGAGTGTAAACAAAATGTTGAACAAATTGTCTCCATTAGAGATTTAAACTGTTGACTCTCATTAGCTAACAGAGCGCGGTCGTAAGCGGAAAATACTTCGCTTTTGTATTATGTTGATAATCAAGCTGTCGGGGATGTTATAGAGATATCGTAAATACCTACATCTAAGGCCGCGACCTTAGCAGCGGCGTTAGCGGTTTGTACTGAAGTTCCCCGTTTCGGTTTGGCGCTGTCTCTGCTAGGGATATAGTTTAAGCTTAACATGTTTATAGTTGTCTCTAATTGGAACCATTTATGATATTGGCATGCCAGACAAGCCAACCAAGACAAGAGTTGGGATACATTTTATTCGTGTTAGTGTTATCATTCAAAATTTGATATTACTTGAAGATAACTCTGGATAATTGGATATGGCCACGACACAGTAGTGATTTTGCTTTGTAGGTAGAATACCACAAACACGTCTCACATGTGAAGCTAAGCAATAACCCATAAAAGGACAAAGATCACAGTGATACATATGTAATGACGGATTGGCAACACGTATGAATGGCCGCGATACAGTTCCCTCGCTCGACTTTACCGCGGTGGGACAGCTGGGACACAACAATGAGTGCTTCTTTTGTTACCAGGTCGATATAGAAGTTAATGGTATGGTTTGATTCCATTCTGAAAATGACCCGAAAAATAGTCATCATCATTATTTTAGCCTACCAGCCCGTTAAACAAAACACTACAAGAACTGATGGATGTTTCTCAAAATCCCACACTCGTTGCTGAATTTTGGGCCGATTCAATGTAGATTGTCATCGAGACACTAAGAAGAAGACCCGCTGCAGTACAGACTTCCTTTCCTTTCTGCGATACTATTAAATACTATCCGTACCTCACTCAGGTGTTTCTGCCACTTTAGTGATATTCCCAGCGCGTTTGTGGACGTCCTTAGTTTCTATAGCCTTACCCTGGTCTCTATTTAGTCAACGCCTTACTCCACCGGCCGCAGTAGCAACGGTTTGAGAACAATAGAACTTTCCCGTTTTCCGGGTAAACCCTCTTAATAGCATGTAATAACTTGGCTTGCTTGTAATACTGCCTAAGAAATTTCAGCCGTCTACTGCCAGAAAACCGTAGTACGTCAAAAAAACAAGATTGCCTTTAGTATTCGGTCAACCTCAGCTCGGATGGAGCTGAGGTTGGCTTCGAATGATTCAGTGTCATCATTAATTATGAAATCAAAGTAATCAGTATCGTGTATTGCAATTTAAATAAATCTATAACTAAGAAATCATAATTCTTCTTAGTTATAGATTTATTTCAATTTGTTATTCTCAAGGTTTTACAAATATGTAGTTACTAACGCGACTTTAACTAGTTTTTGTTGTGAAATTCTAATACTTACATTGTTAGCTTCGTTATTTTTCTGTTAGTTGCTAAAAGCTCATCTTATTTTAAAGCAGTCATTAAGAAACAAATAGCCATTTTGTTCCGTTAACATTTCACTAATTTCATAAGCGTTGCGTGTTAGTCTGATAATATGAAACATTAAGTTAAGATCTACTAAAATGCTGGTCTTATTTACGTAATTCTTTCACCGTTGGATAGTCATCTCAGTTGTTGTGGCATCTCAACTATTGGTCACTTTATTGAGTTAGTGGTAATGGGATTCTTGAACTTTAATTTGTGAAACCTTCAACTAGTACGACTGGATGTTATGGTGGACAGTTCTAAGGTCTTTATTATATTTTACTGTCCACCATGGCCACCTTTTTGTTCATGCCATCAACCCTGAACATTCGAAATCTGTGTTCAAATTAAAAATCTGCAGTTGGACGTTTGTCAAAAACATATATCCATTACATACCGAGTATCCTCCGTGCCTCGGAAAGCACGTTAAGCCGTTGGTCCCGGCTGTCATTTGTACATTTTTGACAGTCGTTACAGGTAGTCAGTGGCCCAAAAAGTCTGACAACCAGTCTTACTAATGGGTATTGTATTACCTAGTACTAACTGGGTTGTGGAGGTCAGATAGGCAATTGCTCCATGTAAAATACTGGTATTCAGCTGCATTCGGTTAGACTGGAAGCCGACCCTAACATACAAATACTGACTAAAGCTTCATTTGGACGATCCGTTTCATGATTTCATTTTTATCAAACTTTGAATATACGATAGACTGAACCAATAATCCCAGTGCCATCCTTTCAAAAATTACAGTAAGACTAAGTAAAGTGAGTTTACAAATTAGTCTATTTTGTTTACCGTTGCATGATAATCTTCTAGCAAGTGGTCCAAGTGGAGACAAGTTCTGAACTCGGTCAGTAATAAACGCCGGTTAAAACTATAAATCATACTTAGGCTTGATCAAATTGGATAGAATCAAGTATGATTAGGGCAAGCTTTAAAATAGATAGAAGACTAAAAACTGCCTGGTCTTTAGATGAATAATCTCATAATTATGTTTCACAAAATTTCTATACTTATATTTTTTTCTTAAATTTTGGGTACCGACACTGTGTTGGCGATTTAACTTCCAAACATGTAAATAAGTGTTTTTTGGAAAAGATGTCCCATACATAAAGTCTATTATAAGATGTGAACGACAGCCTTGATTAAAATTAGTCCAATTTATCCAACAACAAACGCAAACTCCGAAAATGATTGACTGTTAATGAATTTTGACAGAAAACAATTCAATGCATATTTGATGAGCTGTTGATTGCTCCAAATTCGTCATCCTGACATATTTATTGGATAAGCAGATAAATTAATTGAAAAACTTTATCAATCATTCAGATGTCAAGGTTTGGATCTAAAATCATGAGAACTTAACTGTTTTATATTATTAGTAAAACGTATGAAGTTTGGACACGGATTTCCTGTTTTTTTATGTTAATTAATAACTACCTACTTAGCTGCGGTTCCCAGTTTTCTCTTAGCCACAAATCTGATAACTAAGTCACCATACATCTGCTGACTGGCCATCAATGACCATAAAAAGTATTAATATTATTCTTTATTAAATTGTTACTATCTGAGAACTCAGGTACAAAGGCGAACTTAACCCAGCATTTGGTGTCCTGTCAGCAGGGAGGTTCCCTTACTGTTTTGTTGAAACATCGCTCACCGCCCATTGTGTCATTCTAGTGTATTACAATACCAATAAAATAAATCATCATTTACCATGTATTCCAACAAAAGGTATAACGAAAGCATACCGCGATTCAGCCGACGACGTCCGCCATCTATCGAGCACGGGGTATTTTTTAAACTATTCGACGGTTCTTTAGTTTGAGCAAAACATTATAAGCAGGGATTTGATTACTTCAGTTAACGTATGTAATTATAATACGAGTCAAAAAGAATAAACATGTAGACATGTTTACTGTATTTTAATGAAAATAAAAGCTCTACTTGTATGAATACAAAAATAAAATACTACAGGGTAGTATTTTATTTCCGTCCATACAAGACTTTGTGTAAGGGACATCGAAACATAAAACCTTGGAACCGATGAAAAACTACAATGATATAATCATGCAGGTAGGTTCCTACCTATCTGCTCAACATCCTGTAGGTAGAATCTTAGGCTGTGAAGGATGAGTTTGGCCTATGTGAAACTTTTCTTGTGGTTCATTTAATATCTGGATCATGATTTTGATTTAAACGTGGCTCTCTCCTGGGGACAAAACTCCTCGATTAGGTCGAATGCCTTTGCAATTTGTCCATTTTAAACAAGTTAGATCCAGAACGAACATGAAGAACAGAATTTTAAAGGGGTAGTTAAGTATTTTGAGGAAATTCATTGTGATTAATGCACAAAAAAAGATGACTTCTAATTTTCAGACAGAAGCCGGGGAGTTTTATCTGCTACCTCTGCGGTGAACAGCGGGATTTGGAGTTTTGGGAGCCTGTCTTTTATTTTATGGTTTTCTGTTCAAAAGTGTTGATTTCGAGTCTGATTTCGACTCATGACTTTTGATTTTGAGTTTGAATAATAAATAACGAGTCGACGCCTCTCGTCTCTTGGGGTAACTAACTAACTCTCAGCTACGAGTTAACAGCGTCGAGGAGTAGTTTTTTGTCGCCATTTTGTAGTATATTGCTAAGTTAGTTACTCTAGGTTATTTAAATTTAATTTACAATATTGTTATAAAATAAATTTGTAACAGAAAAAATATGAATGCGTCTGTTTATCAAACAAAAGACTACGAACTTAGGGTCAGATTCAAGTACTGCAGCAGTGATTAATAAGATATCAATTTGATTAGGTACTTGTACAATGATAAAATCGGTTGTAAACTGAACCGAGACGGGATATCTAGATTTTAATGAAGATTATAAATATCTATACGTTATTTTTAAATAGAAATAGGTAACCGCCACGGAATCAGACTGAAACTATCTACCTACCTATAACACGACATAGTACCTACATTAGTATTTTCTAAATTAAAACACCAGTGATCTTCTGGTGATACTCCAATACCTACCTATTGTTAGTGCAAGCAAAGATAGGCAAAATGCACATAAAATCTTTTATCATATTGTTTAATATCATTTCACAGATCAAAATACTATCTTCATAATTAACAATGACAACAAAGCAAAAGAATAGCCGTGTTTAATTAACTCTAATATCTCCACCATCTGGTATTTACAGCCTCCCATATTCGTCAGAGATGACTTCTCACGATCAAAAAGCTTTTAAACAAACATGAATATCGATTGCATCACTAATTATCCCGAATAACGTTTTAACACAATGGGTGGCACAGTTTAAATAAGATGTGTATCTCCACATCCGCCGTACTTAGCTTCCGGACGAACGCCGTGAGAATTTCCACTAATTTACTCATAATAACACAAATTGGAGTTATTTTCTCGGTTATTATGTCATTATAACACTTTTCGGGTTGTTATTTAGACGATTACTAACTTTTATTTCGTGCGGAAATGTTAGGTTAACATACATTACCGTTTTTATTACGTTATTAACTAAGAAATGTTGTCTAAATTATGTTAAGTTGTGTTAGACTTGTAATGTATTTGTGCAAACATTTTTAGTGTCTTGACTTGATTAACATTTTGCGAAATTATGATATTGAGTAAAATGCCATCTAGTGATAACATTATGAAACAATTAGTAAGAAACTCTAGAAGATTTTGAAGCAATAGTGAGATGAACCAATTTTGAATTAGTTCAGATGTGCCAAAACAGATGCCGTGTTTACCAATATTAGTAAAGGTGATTAATTTGAATCAAAGGTTAATGGATCACCAATTTATTGTAATAGATTGTTACAGAAAGCCTACGATGAATATGCAATAATTAAAGAATCAGGTTTCGGTTAACATAATTATACGAAAACGATTGCTTCTTATTACCAGTCTGTCAAATGTTTTCACACAATAGGTATCTATAGCAATTTTCAAAGTAGGTAGTACCTAACAATTGTTTCTAAATCCCATTTCTAAACTGGTTTCGTAAAATATCTACTACTTCAAATATACAGCCTGAATCTTACTCACTCGACCTTTTCCGATCTTTCCAGAAAGAACCTAAGCCTGCAGCCCGTAGACAGAGAAGAAGACGCCCACCTGTTCACCTACCGCGACGTGAACCGAACCCACGTGTCCGTCGTACTGGCCCAGAGCGTGGACGCACTGGTCGACAGCGACTCGCCGCAGAACGTCGTCAAGTTCCGACTGGGCTGCGACTTTGACGCGGGAGATGACCTTGTAAGTATTTACCTAATTGAACATTACAGATGTTGACTTATCTCATATGTTAAGTTGGTACAGCTGATCGAGGGAGAACTGAGAGATTCCATAGTAATTGCATGCCGCCGAGTTTCAATTAAGTAAGCGACACAACACCTACATTGTTCCTACTGCTGCAATTCTGATAGCAAGAGTAGGACATACTTTATACTAAGCCCTCGCATGAACCCTATGTATCAGAAGTTGTTTAGTTTAAAATTACGTTGAACTGTACAGGGCTATATTGTCACTTTAAGCTACTCTTTAAACAGTATTTAGCTATGTCCCACTAGCGGCCGCTCTAACGGCTAGTTTTAAATAAAAACGTAATACTGTGCATTATTAGTTCATAAAATAAACATCTCCAATTCGTTTCTAATTTTCTGCAGACCTTCATTTACCGCAAAAGGGTATTTGCAACACTTCCTCTCCCAACGATATTATCTGAAGTAGGTCAACTGGAGCCACATGTGCGGGTGTTTGACAAAATTTAATATATCTGCCTCGTTCGTCACAACGTTTAAATGTCAAGACGGTGATTTGGTAGAATATTTCATGAGAAAGACATTAAAGTTACTACAAGAATAATTTGGAAAAGAAAAATATAGATGAACATTATAAAAATTTACTTTTATGATAATTCAGCTAGACTATGCATCAAAATTTTATGGGATTCATAATCAATACTAAAATATCAAAGTTCAAACTGAGATCGCTTCTAAAAAACGCCAGCACATTTAAATCTGTCTAACTCTTAACAAAACAAAAATAATTGAGCCTAAACAAGTTAAAACAGTTCAAGAACACAGGAAGGGTATTAAAAGTTTCATGGTTCAAAAATAATAACATTTCATGACACAACAAGGTCGCTAATAGCAAAGTTAAAGAAGTTAATACTTTCCAGTCTGTAAAAGTCAATTTTAATGAGATATTAAAAGCGAAATTAATGGTGACTTACCCCGCTTTGAATACAAATCCAACCTTGCAAGGATTTTTGAAAGATATGCAGCGCGATTACAAACTTCCAGCAACTGTCACAACAGAGTAAAGTCACCTCTGTTTGTAATACTGTAAGGATTATTGAGAAGGCATATTAAAAATACCTCTGAAACAATGCGGCTGAAAGTTCCCAGGGTTGTGCCAGTCACCTAAGATAGCAATTCGTCCTTCACCCAGTTGCCTTCGAGCCGGATCATTCCCCATACTTCGGGATACCACCCTCGGGATCGCTACCCGTCCTTAATTTAGCCATGGCGATAAAATAACATTTTTAATCTTATTCCTCCATTTTAGGAATACATCTGGGAGGGTTTAGGCTTGTTTGTTTAACTGTTTCGAGTTATATCGTGGTCATTGTTTGATGTTCGCCCTACTTTGTTGGTGTAAATATTTATTGGTGGGTTGCCTTCATGACGGAAAAAAATTCTACACTGCTTAACAGCATTGGAACTTTTGTTTCTACACACAGACAGTGTACCTAATTACTAAACTCTTAAGAATAAGTACTTTATTTAAAAAAAAAACTAGTATCCTTTATAATTCACATGAATTAACCTCCTGGATACTACTCTTGAAACAAGATTCTACCTATACATAATTAAATATTACATAATTCTAGGCAGAAATAATTGGAAAGTAGAAAAAGCGACCTTTGCCCTGCAGTGTAACACAGTCTAAAAATAAATAATATTTGAATTGTAGGTATTTAGGATACAGTTACATAAAGCCGTCTCTTCCACAACCTTATCACATTCCATTCACAAACCACAGCCTTTCATCTCATAATCACAACACATTTCCTGTATTCTCGTCAGCGGAACTCCCAAATCTTGCCTGTCGTAGATTTTCCTGTCGTCTGCACGGTTCATTGACACTTGCGACGTATTTTCAGGTTTAACGATGTCATGTGATGTAAAAGTAAACGTAAAACCGGCAAAGTAAGAGGGCCCGCACACGAAGGGTTCCTAATGCCAAAAATAACACGTTTATTTTATTGTTTATCCCTTTAGAATTTTTAACTTTTTTTTAGTATCATAGTATCAATGCCATAGTAATTATGTAAACACTCTGTTAAAAATTTCAAATGTCTACCTATTACGGTTCAATAGATACGGTCCTATGACAGACCGACCGACAGCTGAGTCGAGTTCCCGCAGACAGCAGACTTTCTATCGGCCGATAGTTCAGTCGGGTTTGGCTGCTAGCGCGCACACAAGGCCGCGAAACTAAACGGTCGGGTCGGTAACGAATGCGCAAACCAGACCAACAGCCGGTCTACTGCGCTCGACAGTTGGCCGATAGTTTGAAGGCAATCGTGTAGGTGTAGCCCATCAAACTGATTTTTCAGCCGATACCGAAACGTTGTAATATGCGCACTAGCATACAAATATTCATAATGATTAAGAGCCCGACTACACTATCGGCCGATAGAAAGTCTGCAGTCTGCAGAGACTCAGTATTAGGGTCCCGTTGGCACCCTTTGCACACGGAACACTAAAAATATTCCTACCGTCGAACACGTACCATTTGTGTCGACCCGAGATGTTTTAGTCTTTCTCGAAACTTTTTGTGTGGTATATTGTTGTTCGATGTAGCGATATTTTGATAGCCTGGATTTTTATGAGCCATTAGCCGGTGAGTGGAATGGACGGTAGTTTTCCAACAGTTTTTCTGAAGTTTTTAAAAAACCTGTTTTTAAAACTCTTAAGATAAATCTGTCGAAAACATTATTTTAAAGAGGCGTTTTAGACGAAAATATTTTTTAAAGAGCCGTTTTAGACGAAAATATTTTTTTAAAGTGGCTTTGATTTCGCTACTTTTTTACACTAGGTACTTAATCATCAACCTTCTCAATATACATAGCTACTTTTACAAATACACAAGGACAAAATAATATTACATATATCAAGTCATAAATAAAACCGAAATTACTTAGTGATAAATAATGAGGCTCAACACTTCAGAAACGTTTTTACATGACTTGTCATAAAGGTAAACGACACATTTGTAGGCTTTCTGTATGACAAATGTACGCTCAAGCACGATCTCATACAAATTGATCCTAGCACTCAAGTCCTAATAAAATGTTGGTATTTGTTACATACATCATGTTCTTCGTACGTTTACTGCCACTAGCCCCATGTAAATACATAAATAACGTTATTGATATAACTTGAGCTACAGTTGAAGCACGACTGAAGACATAAGCTTTAGTTACTGAAAAAAGTATCGAAACAAACCAAATTAAAATACGACGTCAGGAGGAAACATTTAAGAATTACTCAATCTGGTACACACGAACAACGGATGGGACCGCTTTAGGACTTGACAGGGCAATAGACCTATACTAGTTTCGAAAGTTTTGCCATCATTCGGCAGTAAAACTACGTTTATTTCTTGATGATAAATATGTATCTAGAAATCATAGTTAAGATTAGGTTATCGGTATCTCGGCATCACTTCAGTAGGCTGTGGATTCAACAACATTTTCAACATCATCGTCATCCACACCTGCGTATACGTCTCTCTGCCAATCATCATTTTACTCCAGCAAATATTTTCATCAGTAAGAGCTTCTGTTCAAAGTAATACTTTCTTCTTTCCAGATATCAGCCTACCTGTCAGTGACGGTATACATCGAGGATGTCAACGACAACGTGCCCAAGTTCCTCGACACGCCGTACCATGTCACCGTGGATGAATTGACTCCAACAGGTGGGTACATTGACGGCTTGAGGGGTGCAGGTGGGAAGGAAGTCAAGTGTTTGGCACTTGAGGGGTTTTCTTGTGTTGGAGTTATTACGGCATTTAGAAAGAGACAGGTCGCAAACATTATCTGGTTTGACTGGAAGCCGATCATAAATATGATACATAGTTGGGAAAGATGATTGTATGAAATGTACTTTGTACAGTGTGTCCTCCGAAATTATTTCCTTAATTTTTCAGTTAATTTCCAACCAGGTTATCTTTCCGTTAATCGACTATCTATAAAAAAATACATTAACGTGATTGTAAGGGGAGCTACGGAATACTTAGACTTACTTATCTTTTAAAATTGATTTTCTCTGTTTGCCATGAACTAACGAAAGTCACTTACGAGTCATGCAATTTTTAGTTCTTTAAAAGTTGTTAAAAGTTACCGTATGTCTGTTCGACTATCATTTTCGAGCTTGTAGATATTGACGTTCTTAATATTAATCATGCTGTGTGATTATGAGTTATAGCAATTTCCTCTAGAAACCAATAAATAGCAGCGTTAGATAAATAAAGCTCTTTGTTAAATATTTCTGCCAAGGAAGTTTACGCGTCTTTCGCGATGTTAATAAAGTTCAAAGACACTGTCTGTGGACGTCGTCCACCAAAATATAACATTATTTCTCATTGACAAAAATGTCTGCAGACTAAAATTCTAAAATATAGTTTTCCCAGTGGGTCTTTTTGTTTTTTACAAAATGTTCAAAGAGGGATTGGAAAATACTTGAGGTATGAAATTAATATTTACTTAAGATTTTCAGAGCTGCTTCTGTGAAAAGATTTTTGGATTGTTATTATTCTGCACACATCTGGTAAAGTCAAACAAGAGTGTTCAAGCAGAATACAAAAGTCGTGAAAAAGCATTAATTAGAAATTCTCGCGAAAATGCAATTTTAAACCGTAGTAGAAGATCGTATCGATCGAAGGTCGTTTTATTTGAATTTCACTACGTATTTAGGTTTTCCAAGAGCGACGGTGTCTCTAAGTATCTATGTAAACAAACTATGTACTTATTCACACAAATTGTTTTGAATTAAGTGAAAAGATATTAAATACGTTGAAATACTACAAAAGCACGAAAAGAAACAGAAAAAATGGTTATTATCCCCGAAAAACGGCCATCGTGTAAGCATGATGCTGAGACATATACACAAAATGGAGCCACAGTGCAGCTGACTTTAATTATAATAGTTAATATCGGCATTATTTTGTTTTTCCAGGCCTCACAATATTCAAAGGGATCCATGCGTTCGACCGCGACAAGCCGAACACCCCCAACTCTGATGTCCAGTACAGCATCATCTCTGGAGACAGCGAGGGTCACTTCGCTCTAGAAAGTTCTCACAAGCCAGTCCTGGTGCTGAAGAAACCACTGGACTATGATTCAGGGGACAAAGAGTTTTCTTTAGTAGTGACTGCTTCGGTAAGTGAAATTAATAAAAAAGATAGCGTTAGTGTATAAATGGAAGCAGATTAAACCTTTGGAACTCCATTCATCACCTTTTTGTATGGTTTATTATTCTTTGGGTTTGAAACCTGGCAGTCTTTTCACTGTCTTCGTGTATTTAATCACCACTGCACGGAGAAGTATAACACCATAAGAAAACCGGTAAAACTTCGAAGACATGTTACATCGACCACTCACGCACTCTGAAGCCTGTTTCCTAGGAATATGAAAGTTTCAGGCTGATTATGCTATTATTCCGTGTCTGCATGTTACTTATTTTACTTACTGTAATAGAAACCATAATCTCTAGGTATCAAAATCAATCTTTGCGGTTTTTAGGACCGCGGCTCTCCACCTCGTAGTTCGAACGCGACAGTGCACATCGTGGTGCAGGACAATGATGACCTGCCTCCCAAGTTCACTGCTGATCTCTACAGGACACAAATACCAGAGTTCTACCCGTTACTCGTAAGTGTCGCTAACTACGTACTGCTTTTGTTAGCAGTGTTAACTTTTTATAATTATTCATGCGTTTGACATTATAATTATGACCTACCTGATGTGGTCTGTGGTCGATGATGGAGCACTCTTGCCTAGACGTCACAACCTATTTACAGATTTAGTATTATAATTTTTGATCTCTTATTTGGCTTTACGCATAATTAAAATACTGCCTAAAGCATTTAATTATCTGAGTATAAAAGTATTTAAAAACATAAACTCAAACGTTTACCGTCAATAGTCTAGCAGAAAGTTCAAGTCAATAGTAAAACTTTTGTTCATACTCGTACGTTATCGAAAGAACTTTGCAATTTGACATAATGAACTTTAGCCCGATGTTTATTGTTCAACCTGTTGTATTACTTTCTACCACTTTTAAAGTACCTATTACACAACATTATTTTGTACCTGTCTACTAAATTGAACTCAAGCTTAACTGGCGCAAGGTAGGTGGGATACCTACAACAGGTCACTTCTGGCTAACCCTTCGAGAAAAACAGGTGTGGATGTTATGATTTTATTTTTTGGTCTTCAAAATTATTATTGCGTGGCTTCTCTCTAACATCAATCGATTTACCGGCCGACTGAAATAATTAAGCTTATAATCCGACTCTGTACCCAAACGATAAAAAGGGATGACCTTAATTTCAGTCTCTCATCTGTGATTGACAGAGCATTCAGGTATTGCGGTCAAAGTGAGCCAAATACATATCAATTGATACGCAGAAATTTTATTGTCCGACAGTAAAGACAAAAGTTCATTGCGTACAAAAAAGACGCATATTATAATCAAACATAAAATACGTACAGGCATGGAGCTTGAAGTTTGATCCCTAAACCATGCAGTGTTTTTCCAAATGGTATTTCTCAGCAGCCGCTGCGAGTCTGAATTTGCGCCCCAATGGTGGTTAACCTCTTATTAAAAAGCAGGTTGTGGGTGAATGATCGGGAGACGCACACGCCTCCATTCCCTACAGCAAAATATGAGATCATGTTTGTTATTAATGTTTGATAATTAATGTTTCAGGGCAAAAAGATCCACCAGGAGCTGCTATTCCCAGAACCAATCAAGGCGTTTGATCAAGATCTGGGAGTAAATGCAGCTCTGAAGTACGAACTGGTAGCCGGTAATGAGAGGAAGCTGTTCTCTTTGGACCCTCGCAATGGCACCCTGTTCCTTGATAAAGAAATCGATTTGGATGCTGAAGTCAATTTATCAGGTATAGTAATTGGACGTGTATAATGATTATATCAACGCACATATATTCATCTATTGCACACCCCCTGTTCACTATCTGACCTTGCCTTGTTGGTGCAATGGCTGCAAGTGCTACTGCTGAGCTTAAGGTCTGGGGTTTAATTCTATTCTGAGGATTACAGGTAGGGTGTTAAATTTTAATAATCGTCTGAAGATGTGTCCTTACCAAACATCACTAATAAATACGGTACGAATAAATCAATACTCCTTGAACCCAGTAAATCATTAGAAAAAACGTTTTAAATGATGGTTGTGATAACACAGTAATCATGACATACAAATTATGTTCAGGGAACACGTTTGTGCTACAAGTCCAGGCGTCACAATTGGATAACCCACTGAAGACAGCGCAGGCGAGGGTTGAGATGGAATTGCTTGACCTCAACGATAATCTTCCGGAATTCGAAGTGGACTTCTACAACATCAGCATTGTGGAGAACTTGCCTAACGGTATGTAACTTGGTAACGTCATTGATGATAATGTCTATGGTATTCATTAAGGGTTAAAATATAGGAGTCCTAGTTATCCTTGTTAAAATTGCAATATTTACGTTACCTACTCTTTCATCATCATCATTCAGCCGTAAGTGGTTTAATACTGATTCAAGACACACACGCATTGCGATAATAACTCCTTTTCTCTTACAGACATAATAATCACGACTCCAACCAGAATAGACACTTATGATCATTTTTCTTTCAGGTTTCAGTGTACTGCAAGTCATGGCAACAGATAAGGACCAGAGAGACAATGCAGAGTTCACTTATCAACTGAAAGATGCTGAAGGTGCATTCACTATTGATCCTCGAACTGGTTGGCTTACTGTTAGGAATCAGGTAAGAATCTACCTTTTCATCATCATTATTCTCTTGCATTTATCCCAACATGAGTTGGGATAAGGGCAAGAGAATAATGAAGAAGACATGCTGCGCCGACCCCAAATGATTGGGGTCGGCGCATGTTTGGGGTCGGCGCAGCATGTCTTCTTCTTCCATACTTCTCTATTACTCGTCATCTCATCAGACACCTCCTTTCTTCATATCATTCTTTACACAGTCCATCCATCGTTTCTTTGGAAAAAAAAAAGAATCAAGAAAACAAAATTAAGAATCTACCATTTATGGTTCTATAAATATTAGGATGACTGTTTAGTAATGTATATGTATCACATTGTATGAATTATCATGATAACTGTGGTTTTAGGTTTCCGTTGCCAAATGACAAAAAATTGAACTTTTATATATGTCGTATGCGTTAATTTTTCTTTTTACTGCGGAATCCTTTGTGTGCGAGTTCGACTCGCACTTAGCCGGTTTTTTCTATTAGGTAGATAAGGCGTTACTTTTTTTCATCATGCTTAATGCTACAACTGATTACCGTCTTTAGCCTTATATGTTTATTTATGTAATCCAGAGATAACATTGTGCGGTTGACCTGTAATTGTGTCACGAGAATGTTATTTTTCAGCTTTCCTCGTTGCCCAAGGAAAAATAAATAAAACGTTAGAACATAATTATTCATTTGGAACTTTATATAGGTTGATTGATATTTATAATATGCGCATCTCAAGTAAAAGTAACCATGTACACAAAAAAGTTCTATTCTTCTATTGTGGCAAAATCACATGAACAATATTTTCTTTTCCAGACTGTACTTGACAGAGAAGAACACTCATCACTGAAAATGAAGGTATACGCCAAAGAGAAGAACCCAAGTGTAGTTGAAACCTTCTTGGACAAAAATCGTATTTCTAAATGGCGAAGAACTCCTACCACTCCTAGAACACCATTAAAAGACAGAACCACGTACGTCTTCCCAGATAAACTAGGAAACAAGAATGAAAACATGGAGTATGTCGATGAACAGCTCATGTCATACGTCAACGTCGAAGTCACTCTACTAGATGCTAATGATAACAACCCTGTCTTCGTTCCAAGTAATCTATACGAATTCTCAATCAAATCCAATGCTAAAGTTGGTACTTCAATTGGTAAAGTAAAGGCTGTGGATCCTGACTTAGGAAGAAATGGAATAGTCTTGTATGATTTGCAAAGAACAAGTAATTTGACAATTACTTCGCCTTTCCAAATCGATGCTAAGACTGGCGCCGTGACTGTTGCTGAGTCTCCCATTATTGAAGGAAGACATGCTTTGTTTATTGAGGCTTCAGATCAACCAGCAAATCCTAGTGAGAGAAGATACTCGTTAGCTGTTGTTACTATTGATGTAACAAGTGCTACTAAAGGTGAGTTAGGATAACCTAAGTAAGAACTAAATCCATTAACTAATCTTAACACAATATACAATTTGCTTGACAGGCAAAAAGGTTTATTATGTGAAGTAAATGCAAAAGTAACAGTCAATAAATAGTGTGTGTGTGTCTGTGTTTCTCTCAGGTCCCAAATCAGACAAGCCAGGTTTTATAGGAGCGCCTTACGAATTTTGGGTTGGAGCCAATGTTGGTATCGGAACGAGTGTCGGCCAAATACGCATCAATGACGCGATGGAAAAGAATGATGTGTCGTATGATCTATTACATAGTTATGAAGAAGGAGGTGAGTGGTGCCTAGATTTTAATTCGAATTTGATAGTAACTTTAGCCAATAACTAAGAATTAAGTTTTAAATATACTTATTATTTACTAATACTAGTGTAACAGCGCCTAATACATAGCTAAGTTAAGAAGGTATAGGCTTTTAAATCATGTTTTTTACTTGCAGTGCCATTCGCAGTAGAAGAGAGATCTGGAGTTATAACAGTAGTAGATGAGCTGACCAAATATAACAGACCCATGTATGACTTCGAAGCTGTAGCAATACAAGAAAACGCAAACCTGAGTATTACCACAAATGCCACGGTTCATGTAGTCGACGTGAATGACGAACGAGGAGTGTTGTTGAGGTAATGGAAATTAAAATTAGTATATTTTTTTCGGGTTTTGCATGAAAATAAGCAAAAAATCATATTATTTAATAAAAATAATATTTTACTTCAGAGGTGCACATTCACCGCTGGTATTCCACGTTAAAGAAAACATAGCTGGTGCAACAGTAGGCCAAATATTCCCCGTCAACGTGAGCTCATTGCAGGCCAACAACACTGGTAACATAAGGTTCATAATCGCTAATCAACAGGATGTTACTGACGACATTTCGATAGGTAAGCTATATAATATAATTTTTTAAATAATTACAACTTCAATGTGAAATATTATACACTAATATTTTTTTATATTCCAGGACAAGACGGTACAATCTTTGCTCAGAAACCTTTAGACAGAGAAAAACGAGAAACTTATAGAATGACAGTGATCGCTGAATTCACTAAAGGTATGATATCTGGAGCTGGCATTTATCAAGTTACGATACACGTTGACGACGAAAATGATAACCCACCGGTCTTTGAACTTCCGATGTATGAGGGTTTTATTGCTGAAAACTCACCTAAAGATACTGAAGTTAAAATGACAAATAAAATAGTAGCCAAAGACGCTGACATGGGACCAAATGCTTCGTTTACATACACTCTCTTTGGGGATGGTCGTGAAATGTTCCATGTTCATGAAAACACTGGAGTGGTAACGTTTACAGGAAACAGATTAGACAGAGAAGAAAAAAGTTCGTATGTACTCAAAATTGTTGCAAGAGATAGAGGTGGACTTAGCTCTGAAACTAAATTGACAATACATTTATCAGATGAAAACGATAATATTCCTAAATTCAATCAAATAATCATACCTTTGGGTGAAAATATAGAACTGCTTGAGTCAGACGACAAGTCTTCAGTGAAAGTGTACCGCGAACGGAAGAATAATTCTACTGCGGGTATAACAAATTCGGAAGCTAAGCCAAGGAGTAAGTTTGCTTTGGATTCCGACTCTATTGGGCCTTTGTTTATGATACCTGAAAACGTTGCTATTGGTTCAACAATATTAAAACTTAATGCGATAGACATGGATAGCGGAGTCCATGGTCAAGTAAGGTATGAATTCATTTCAGAAGTTTTCATACCTCCTCATAGCATGTCTTCTAAAGGTATGCAGGTGAAAAGATATTTTGTCATCAATGAAAGACATGGCCACATACTTGTAGCCAGAACATTACCTCCAGAAGCAGAATTTAGATTAAATATAACAGCACTAGATGGTGGGGACTTGAGCGACCACATATCAATTAGATTCTTCATCAAGGATATCAATGACCATTTCCCGATGTTCAAGAAGTCCTGGTACAGTTTTAATGTAGAAGAAGCTCAGTATTCCAGAAAAGTATTAGGTAAAGTAGACGCCACTGATGCTGATTTTGGACAGAACGCTAACTTGACGTACTCAATTCAACCAATCTCTAAAGATTTGCCTTTCGAAATTTCGCCATTGACTGGAGTATTTAGTGTTAATGGGGAATTAGATAGAGAAAATGAAGATAAATACGTAATTACTGTGGTAGCACAAGATAATGGCTATGATAAGAAGCTGTCGTCTTCGGTCAGTGTAGAGGTACAAGTATTAGACGTGAATGACAATGCCCCTAAATTCTATGCATACGATGAACTTCTAGAATGGAAACATCCAGAAGCTGATGAAATTTCAAACCACAACTTTGAATCAGTTATGATGATGCCAGTATACAAAGCAACGTTAAAAGAAAATGCTCCTATTGGAACTGTTGTTACCAAGGTTTACGCAAACGATTCTGATTTCGTTGGTAATGGAAATGGTCTTATTCTGTACAGTCTACCACAAAGAAAGAATCAATTGAATATTTTTGCTATCGACTCGAAGGAAGGTATTATCACAACAACGGGAAGACTTGACTATGAAAGCCAGACTGTTCATAATGTGACCATTGTGGCCTCTGACTTAGGATCACCAAGTTTGAGTTCCACGGCTATCCTGATGTTGACAGTGACTGATGTTCCTGATGAAGTAGAGGTGTCAGATAAACCAGTTTTTATTTCAAGATATTACGAATTAGAAATTGAAGAAAATGTGCATACGCCAGTTGAGTTGGTAACTTTAAATTTGACGGAACATTATGAGAATTTCAAAATGAAATATTTCATTCTGAATGAAAACGATGCAGATGTGAAGAAGACATTTGTGATTGATCCGAGAAATGGAACTTTGTATTTAGTGAGGAGTCCAGACCGAGAAGTGAGAGATGTTTTCGAGATTGTGGTAAGAGCAGAGAGACAAAAGATAAGCAGAGAGTTACCACATATGATATACCCTGTCGCGGATGATGTAATGGAGGGACTGACTAAGTATGATGTAAAAGTCATTGTAAGGATAAAAGATGTGAATGATAATGCTCCAAAGTTTACCAATAGCGGACGACCTCTAGTTACAGCAATACCAACTACAGCGCCTTTTGGATACCAAGTTATACAATTGAAGGTACGTGACAATTCAATTAATTTACCTAGTCGAAGACTTATGAGATTGAAGTAACTTAGTAGTAATTGTAAAACTCTTATAATAAAAAGAAAAGTTCTGACTGACTGACTAACTCATCAATGCCCAGCCCAAACCCTTGGACCTAGAAAGCTCAATTTTTGCACAGAGGTTCCCTTTATAATGAACAATGACAAGGAGTAAGGAAGGAGTTTTCGAAATTTAACCCCTGAGAGGGTGAAATGGGTGTTGAATTTTCTGAGAAACTTTTTACTCTCGGAGTCGATTGACTTGAAAATTTGTGTACATACTCTTCAGATAAAATTATGAGAAACGTGTATCACAGTTTTTCTAAAGTCATACCCCAATATAACATTCAAAGTCCTGACTGACAGACTAATATATGAACGCACAGCGTAAACCGCTGTTCTTAAAGACATGAAATTTGAAGCGTGTATTCTTTGTGAAGAGTAGATATCCACTATGAAAGATTTTTTCGAAATTCCACCCCTAAGAGTGTGAATGGGGGTTGAATTTTATGTGAAACTTAATATTTTCTGGGCCGATTGACTCGAAAATTTGTGTACACACTCTTCAATTAAAATTATGAGACATGTGTATCGGTTATATCTATGTATTTACTGAACATACATAAATTACTTATTATCCCAGAAATAAGATTCCGTGGGCTATTCCCGAAATCCACGCGGGTGACGCCGCTGGCATAAGCTAGTTTTTAATAAATGACTTAAAGGATTAAATACTAAACTTATACTGTCACTTACGGGATATCTTCCGTAATTGTTCATTATTTTGAGCTCCCGATATTTCGACGCTGTTGCAAGCGCCATGCTCGCGGGTTGACTGGAGAATGCGCGTGAATGGAAAATAAATTGTTAAGGGCAGATAAATCTATCTACCCTCTTTCTTTGTCTTTTGCTACGCGCACTACTGTAAATCGACACTAAGTCACGGCAAAACACACTCACAGTATCACCAGGTTTTGTGGAGTGCTTATTACGATGCCGGGTGCTACTTTTGAGCTTACTCAAAACTGAATTCCACGTAATTGACAATTTGAAGCCATCCTCTCGATTCAAATTTTTGTGTTTTCTCATTTTAATTGCTTCTCTTGTCAGCCTTGGTAAGTAATGTTTGTCCGTTAACAAAATACGCGGCTTGTGAAATTCGATCCAGTGATTGGGCCCTAGCTGCAAGGTGTTCAGCTATGGCAGATTTTTGCTCGTTATTGTTTTTCACAACCTTTATGTGCTCTTTGTTGCGGCATGAGACAGTTCGCTTCGTTTGATCGATGTATGAACTACCGCAACTGCAGCCAATTTTATATACCCCAGGATGTTCATACGGGATCTTATCCTTCGGGGAACGCAGACTTTGTGCAATTTTCTTATGAGGAGTAAACACGGTCTTTATCGAGTATTTACTCAGTAAACGACTTATCTTGTCCGTTACTCCTCTAAGATATGGCAAGAAAGTTGGTTGACACTCCACTGTAGATCTTTTTTGCTCTTACTGCTCCAATATTGGTTTTGTAGCCATTCTTATGTAGAACCTTTTGTACGTGGGATAGTTCACCAGTAAGATATTCAGAATCACAAAGATCAAATGCGCGATTTGTAAGTGAGGTGACTACGGACTTGAGGTGACAGAGGTGATGATGTGAGGTGGCGTGCAAGTAGCGGTCCGTAGGAGTCGGTTATACTGAATAGCCAAGGTTCCCATCACTCCTTGCAATGACCTTAACGTCAAGAAATGCTAAAGCCCGACCTTTCTCTACTTCCGCTGTGAAACGCATGGCCGTGTAACAATTTATTTTCCATCCACCCGCATTCTCCAGTCAACCCTCGATCATGGCGCTAGCAACAGTGCCGAAATATCAAAATAATGAACAATCACGGAAGATATCCCGTAAGTGACAGTATACGTTTAATTTTAAACCGTGAAAGCTTAAAACAGGGATTAAATACTTCTATAAAATTCGTATTATTTATCCTTGGGTATCCAGAATATTCGCAAAAGTTAAGTGTCTAGTGTGTTTAGTGTCTTCTAAAATTAATAAACAATATAAACGAATGCCCAGGCAACGGATGTGGACGTCGGAATGAACGCAGACATCCGGTATCAAATCATCAACGAGCAGGCTCCGCGCTTCGCCATCGACCCCGTGTCCGGTCGTGTCCGTGTCGTGTCCGCTCTCACACGGGATGCCGGCCGTGTGTTCGGGTTCGATGTCAAGGCGACCGACAAGCGGGGAGCCGATGATGGGAAGTCGGCGATTGCTAATGTTTTTGTAAGTATTGGAATCAATTACCATAATATTAGAAATATGGAATTAATCAAGCCTGTAATCCCCGAAAGGTTAGACAAATGTGCCTATATGTCACATTTGTTAAGAGGAGAGCCTTTTGCTATCAGCCGGGCACACGTTTTTACTTAAGTGGCAAGTCCTCCGAGCTACTACTGAAAAATTCCACATGGAAAACCCCAATAACGTTTTGCCTGACATGCAATTAAATCTAGGCCAGGTCAGTAATAGCGCTTGGACCTTAGACGTACAAGAGAATGAATATAACATCACTGTAATCCCCGAAGAGCTAGGCAGAGGTGTGATTTCACCAGTTATGTTTAGGTTCAATTTAATTGGGGACGAGTCTGTTGCCATCTACCGGGCACAAGTAAAGACTCCGTTGCTGCTACTGAGAATTTCCTGATGGAAAAACCGAATAACATTTTGCCCGACCAGGGAATCGAACCCAGGACCTCATGCTCAGCAGCTGCGCTTGCAACCATTAGACCAAGAGGCAGCCAAGATAATGACGTTTATCTTTTTATGTAACGTCAATATCATTTTGGAGGACTTCAAGACGCGTTTAATAAATATGAAGGACGTCCACTAGCTAATTAAGTTTTCGTAGTACTTTATTTTTTGTAATTTTCAACGTGAAAGTTTTCATTATTTTTAATAATATTTAATTGTTCAGGTATACGTGCTAGACGAAAATAAACAGCTGGTGCTGGTAGTCGGAGCAAAACCGATGGAAGTTGAAAAGGGAATAGAAAATATCACTAGATCTTTGACGTCCATGACTGGATACGACATAAGAGTCAGAAGACTGGAGGCACACAATAAGGCTGCTATGGATGGTTTTGCGTGAGTTTAGCACTCTTTTCTTATAAACTTTAATTTGTGTGGTCATCGGGAGTATTAAAAAAATATTTCTATTTGTTTTCAGGACCGACTTGTATATCTACGGAGTAGATCCACTATCGAACGCTATAATTGATATGGATGTGCTTCAGAAGTAAGTTTTGCTTTTATTATATTTTATTGCCGTTCAATTATATTTTTTACATCTGTAGTAAATGGCACTTGAGTGTTTGTATCTGTCAATTTAGTCACCTGTCTAAAATCAACTTAGTATTTAACAATTCTTTTATGATTAATTTGCAATACCGATTATCGTCTTCCATCCTGTAAAATTACCATCCAAGTAAGTGTAGTTCACTAAATACTTTCTGCTCCACCAGATCCCTAATGAAACGTGAGACCGACCTTCGCCACAACCTCGCAGGGTTCCGTGTGCTGGAGGTGGGCGACACCGCCATGGTGCAGGCGCGCAGCGGCCGCCTCCTCAGCACGATGGAGATCAGTGTCGTGGCGCTCGGGTGTATCGTGTTCATTGGAGCTTGTGCTACTTTTGTCTGTATACTGTGCGTCAGGAAGAGTCGTAGGTGAGTTTGTTTTTCAAGAATTTTGTTTCATTTGGGCGCGATCAAGATATCTTTTTCGAACTATTTAAGAGGTTATTTAAACTCCGAAGTAAGAATCAGTGACGTATACATACAATCACAACCAGAAATATTAGTTTCTTTTGTTGGCTCTGAAGCAGTTTGTACAAACTCGGGTGTCACGCCTATTTTAAGTCGAAACATTATGAAGTCTATTGCTTCTATCTTTATCTTCCTTAAAGTTATGCATTTGAGCATTGCTCTCATTTTTAATAAAAAACTTCTTTTTTTTAAATTATAATCAGAGTTCATACTTGTATGAGTTGCCAACGGCTGATGGTAAGCAACAATTTTTCGCTTATCATTTTCAGAAAACACCACCACCACAGGCGAAAGCATGTGACCCACTACTTCATATGAAACTACCCTCTTGTTGCATGTGTTTTAGAAATATTTGTTCTTTGCCTATTTCGTTAATAAAAATAAAGAAATCTCTAAAAATCGTAGCGTTTCCTGGCACTTAACTTAGAATTCTTCTTTTGTAGGTATATAATAGTTTTAATACCGTAGTGAGTATATTTATAAAACTTGATTTGCCGCTGTTTTTGGTATTTTTATTACAATATTGTAGTCACATTTTGGCAAAATGTCGCTTTACGAATAGTAAATAGTAGTAACACTTGCATAGACATTAATATCATACTATGTACATATAAAACTTGTTGTATTTATATTTTCCTGATTTTACTATTACTGACGTTGAAACTAACGTACCCCGGAACTTGCACGTTCAGAAAAATCTGTTTGTGTTTTCAAATTGTCTACTACGTTTGACCACCAAAGGGTTCCACATACCTATTAAACAATCAAAATTTTTAATTGGTGCGGCTCACAAGTATTATGTTCGAAACTCAGCACAAATACTAGATGCATTACAGTTCGCTCTAACAAAAATACCAATTCCAGCGGCTCCACTCACTTTTAACCCACCACTCACTTCAAACCTTTTGCCCTAACAGACGACACCAAAAACCATATTCCCAGCAACGACTTAACGCTTTCTCAACTGAGCACCTAACCAAATACGGCGGCCTCTTCCCGTCTGGCGGCAACCAGTGCCAGGAACTGAACCAGAGCTACAGTGAAGCAGACTCCTACATTGACGTCATCAATCAGAACGTGAAGAAGATCTGTCCTCACGGGAACACGGTGGAGGAGTTCGGGAAGGCGCACCAGAAATGCGTGAAGACTCAAAACCAGTTTGGGGAAGATCAGCTGTTCAATCAGAAGCATGAGAGGATGTGCATCAAATTCAACCAACGGCCTTTGCAGAAGAGGTATGAGTACTAAAGTTCCTTCTTTATTTCGATTAATTCTAACATTCCTTCCTTTCCCTACTGCTAAACAAAGTTTTTCTCATCGTATTTTGGACGATTGTATAGTAACCTAGTCATGTATATTATCATCAGCAGTATCGAGAACGAAAGGTGGCCAATGGCCGAAAGACTCTTGCGTCCGCTTTCAGAGTGTTAATTTGAAAATATTATATTTATTTTAATTTAATTAAGTACCTAGTTTGTTAATAGTAAGTTAGCTTAGAAATTTACTCAACATCACTGAATGCATAAAACATACAATAACACGCAAGTTTTCATAAAACATCGATACCTACGTCCTCCTTTAGAAATCTTAAAAGGTTCTTTACAATAAAAACTTTTGAGAAAAAATAGTAATCTAGCCTGAAATTCAATAGTAAAAACCTGTTATCAGCACTAGTTTGTAAACTAGAGCATTTCAGACACAATAGGATGGAAAAAAAAATACTCTCAATGAAATAAATTCGATTTACCGTCCATTTTCGGTGTTCTACCTGCAATAAGTATCACATTTTCTTGTCTCTGCCTTTATCGAGTGAAAGGTAAAACGCAATTTACGCACGAATAGGTTCTTCCAAATAAGATGATGGTCCTGACTCTCGACCTGGCCTTTTCACATGTTTATAATAGTATTAGTTCATAATCGGCTGAACTTAGAAAGGACCTTATTAGTAATGTTTAGTGCTAAGGACGATGTTTTAATACTTATCGTCTAAAAGGTCAAAATAAAAACCCTAATAAAATTGGCCCGTAGGCCGAGTGTTCGGGATGGGACGAGTTTCCCCATAACCCAACTTGTTAGTGATTAAAGTAGCTGGTAAACCAATACAAAATAACACGTAACGTAATTTCAACCGTATTTTGGAACAACATCAAAGCCTTTCTTGAGTACAGGAAAACACAACAAAGACCTGAAAACAACAAACAACTAATAATGTAACCTTGAAGTACTCCTGAATTTTGTTCTTGAAAGTATTAAAATTTTACTCGTAAGTAGGTAAGCGTATCTGAACTTAAATAAGCCAAGACTTAAGTCGTAATGTATTATGTAAACAGTTAATTAACAAAACACGGTGTTTTAGTGTTAACAATATCTATTCTTGGAAGTAATTTTCTGTTTATTAAGACCAAAGTTTTCTTCGTCGGAAATTATTTTGGTTATATTCTTCTAGCATTTCTGGTCATTTTTCAGAACTTGATTTTTACACCTTTTCGGCAATTAGATATAGCACCTTTCCCCAATCTCACCAGTCTCAAAATTATTTCGCCTCACAACAGAAGTTCTATATATGTACCTACTTCATGTAACAAACTCCTTTAATAATTTTAGGTATCATACGTAGAGCAACTTGGGAAATTAAGTTTTATCAAATAAGGTAGCTCCACGTTAATTTATTAGCAAGTAAGTGGAACAAAATGCTTAAAGAAAAATTACGTTTGGGTTCCCTTTTAAGACACAGTCGTTGATCGTCTACCTTACCTTAGTATGAATATTTTGTAAATCATTGCTTTGGACAAGAAACGACCAAATACTAGCTATATGCCGTCTGTGATGCTGTCTAAAACATGGATCCATTATTTCATCTGTATGGTGTTTCATCTGAGTACTGTATGGTGTCGGACGTAAAGAATAGCACCATCCCATATCTTCCCGTGGGTGTCGTAAGAGGCGACTAAGGGAGTTACCAGAGAATGGGCAGCAGCGTTCTCTGTGCTTTTTTAACAACCGTACTGCGATCGCCAACCCGCCTGCCAAGCGCGGCGATTATGGCAAAAACCCCCCTTTGGGGGAGGCCTATGTCCAGCAGTGGACGTCTTTCGGCTGAAATGATGATGATGATTATTTCATCATTTCAGACCGGATCATCCACTGTTGGGTACAGGCCTCTCCTTTCTTCTGCTATTATTTACTGAACGTCTTGTCAAACGTCTTCAATATCAATGTATTTATTTACTTTTGAAAATAATTCAGTATTTATAAAACTATTGGTTCTGACTTCAACATCTGTGACGGCTGGCTGACCATCAATCACTAGTAGAAAGATCGTTATTTTAATTTTTTTCTTCAAATAAAAATTTTTGTAAAAACTCTTGGCATGAGGGGATTTTTCTAGATATTGGTGCTTCCAGACTGTCTATTTTTTGGAAAGATAAATGTGATGTTATGATTTTTTTGAGATCCCTGTGTGATTTAAAGGCACTCTAATATCATTATTCTTTGTACATATATACTGCAAATTTTCAATGGTCCTTATGCTTATCTTCAGGTTTAGTCACTAACCAAGCTGTAGATACGCACACAAAATCAGTGCTAGAAACTCTAAATTTCGTGTAATCATTGAACCAAACGCGTCACAACACGATTATTATAATGCTATATTTCTCAGGAATCAGGCCACAACACATTCATACACAATACACAAAATACCTTGTCACTTTATAGAGCGCCATCTTATCTCCATTTCTTAGTAACTCTTATATGAACATTCTACATTATAAAAGTAACAATTTATCTGAATACCAGATATTTTTTTCGGAAAGTGCTATTGAAGAAAAAGAACGAATAAATAAATTTCTTTTTTTGTGTATTTGTTGTAAAAAATGAAAATCCTTACACTCGTTACTCTGTCACACTTATTTCTTAGTAAACACATTTTTTGACAAACACTTTCTAGGCACATAAGTACTAGACCATCAAAACAATACAACTCATTTTCAAACAATTCAATGAACTTCACAAAACTGTAGATATATGATAAGACTTGGATAATGCTAACTTAAAACCGTTTTACCTTAAACCTGAACCCCTTAACGCAGGTCGAGGCGCACCCAGCGTCGCCCACACCCGTACTAACACTCCACCGCCTCACTAACACTGCCACAGCACAGACAGCAGCTCTAAAACACTTTACCCATAGGAAGGGGCAGGATACATCCATAACGTCAGTGAATTCCAGTGGACAAGACTCCGGCATCGCGGAGGCCACGCGCTGTCCCTGCGGCCAGTCCAGTCTGCATACTTCTGAGGAGAGCAGCGGGTGGGTGGCTTTTTTTCTAAGTTTATGGTTCTGGGGTTTTGGTCAAGGTTTGAAGGGCTTTTGGCAAACGACGCTTGTGATGTTGAATTATCAACTTTAGGCGCCGAGTGTAATGTTGCAATTGCAATTCAACATCACGCTCACTGTTCCTTTACTACATTTATTTCCACTATAGAAACTAAAAAAAAGCAAAGCTTCCATCTCACCTTTTAGTTATTTATACGTACTTACCAGTCAATCACAAAATTTGTTCATATTCAATGAACTACAGTATTTCATAATTACAGCAAATGGTAACAACGATCACAATCACATTCTCATTTAATTCAATAAAACCAACAAAGCATTATGGGCACACCAGTTTTAAACAACTGCCAAAATTCTATGCAGTACATTTTTTTTCGAAGATTCTAACAACAACCATTCCTTTGTTTTTTCCAACAACAGCAACATTATCTCATCCCTACATCATTAACTTCTAACCAGCATCATCTCCTGCCCTGGTCCCTTGTTACTTGAGGTCGGCGCAACACGTTTTTTTATTCCATTCTCCCCTGTCAATACACCTCTTTCCTTCATATAATTCCTCACACAATCCATCCATCGTTTTCTTGGTCTTCCTCTTCTCCGTCCATCAACATTTATATTCATCACTCTTGTAGTCACAAGCGATTAACTTCTAACCGGCGCGGCGGCAAGTATTCTACTAACCTTACCATCCAAAGGCATTTCAAATTCAATTTCAATTCCTAGGTGCAGTTACGAAGATTCCCTCAAGTCTACACGCAACGCTGAGGCTCGGGGCAAGCCGTATCTTCTGGAGCAAGAACCGCGGTTCCTGAGGAGAGCATCCTTCACCCACCAGCCCTTAGACTCAAGACAGTTCAACTACAGGCGCCAGTCTTTCTCGGAGAACATGCAGAGACACTTTCCACCTTTCGAAAGGATTGGCTCCGGAGGTAGAATGACCAGACAGATCTCAACTCCTAACGTCTCCAATCTAACCCAATCCTACTTTTTAAGCGGAAAGAAAAGGCTCGAGACTAGAAGAAAAGAGGTCCTTAATGAGCCTATGGTAGATTACGACCACAGTGAGGGAGAAGACGTGTTTGATACGACACACAGGATGGAGAGAAGGGCTAGTGGGATGAACCATAAGAGAGGAAAGTTCATGGAGCTGGGAGGTCAGGCTGCAGTGTTTGTGGCAACTCCTGCAGCTGCAGAGATTATGAGGAGGCAAGGCAGTGAGAGACTTATGTTTGCCAGACCGTTATAGTAGCAGCCATTTTGAAAACTGTAAGTTCGTGTGAGATTGTTTGGACAATTTATGTTTTGAAAAATAAGGGTTTTCACCTGAGGTTGACAAAGTCCTTTACTATTAAACAAAATGGTTTGTGAAATAACATTTTAGTCAAAACTAATTTCAAGTTGGATGTTTTTATTTAATACTCTTAATGTTATTCTTTCGATATAATTAATTAATTACAATAATTCACAAAAACAAACATAAACGTCCTATGATAGTGATATAAAATGCTGCGAAAACGTAAACATGACTGGTGAAATGTGGGTGTACTATTATAGGTACACCGCTGCTTAACCCCTCGGAGATTACAGGCTTGATGTTATGAAATTATAATAATTATGATTGAGTGATAAAATGTTGAAAATTAGTTTTAACTTATGAATTATTGTGCAATTTGTATTTATAAATAATATGTAAATTAAGTGTATATTCTATGTAAATAAATGTATAGTTTAGAGAAATTTTGGACATTTTGTAGTAATTTCTTGCCTTCGTCAGCTTTACTTTTTGGTGTGTCCAAAGAATTCATAGATTGATATTAAGTGCCATTTGGATGATGTCTCTACATTCGTAGAGTTCTGTGAATGTAGAGTTTGTTACTGTCTGATAAGATTAATGTATAACCACCTAATAATACGACGATTTGTATTTTTGTAAATACTTTTAGATTTTAAGAAATAAATGAGTAAAAATTTATTATACCAGTTTGTTTTTTGTGATTGTCATATTCTCATCAACTAAAACCCGTGTTATGCAGCTGCAAGCTATACACCAAGTTATATGATAAACCTTTGGAGAGGTTTACGTTCATAGTGCATGTCCAACTAAGTAAGCATTGAAGTAGTAAGCAGGTACAACTGATTGATAACAAAAAACGACATGATGAAGAGGACGTAATTAGGACGATTTAATTAAAAATCAAAGAGGAAGTAGGTATTTTTGCCAAATGCCAAAATAGCAGATCAGTCTTCACCCGTATTTATACCGTGAAGAAGCCACATACACATTTCAAGAAACCTGTCAATCCCCAAGCACTGCAGCAATCAATTTCTCACTTCAACAAAAATAGTTTTTTCACAACCGAAACCTATAAAACGGATGTTAACCCTCACAGAGAATGTCAAAGTCCCAAAGTACACAAGTAAGCAATATGTCAATACTTACACAAATAATAAAAGGCCCTCACTTTGTAAACGTATCCCTTTGAAAAACATCGCGATATGTTGCCACATAAATAAAAACTGAGAAAACAAAAGGGAAACGTATTGCTTGAATGTGTTATTGTAGTACTTTTTGTGTAGGCTGACCAAACAGTAGGACAGGACAAATGGTCTGTTTTGACTAACGGTTATATAAGCTCAAGCACGCCACAGTTCGCAGAAACAGGAGATGTAACAGGTAAACTCAAAAAAAAAAATTGTTGCTATTTAAGAATAAAGTACTAAGTTTTTGATCTATTGAAGTATGTACGAAAACGCTTATACCAAATATTTTTAGCAAAGTCTAATGATATTATTTCTCCAACCTAATCAAAACAATCTCACAAGTTACCAAAGTTATGCACTAAAACGATGTACACCATCTAAAACAAATCGAATTAAATTTAATAATTTATTGAACGTCAAGCGGTTTTCAGAGTCCACGCAATGAATTCATAAAATCTTTGAGAAAATATTATTTGGGAAGAATCAATTTTGAAACTGGAAAGTACGTCATGCTTATTAAATTGCGAAACATGAAAAGGCCTTAAAAAATTATGCGCGGAGGTGTAGATGAAAATATATTTTGTTTTTGTTATGATTTCTTAGTTTGCTGGTTTCAAACCTCAGCAGTTTGCCGGATTGACAGGCATGTCTAAGATTAATGCATGGATTCAATAAAATACCATTTTGTGGCTAGTTAATAGTTATCATAATTGTTAAATACTTTGTAAGTTCTAAAAATGATGTCCTTAAAATCAAGATACTAAAAATGTTCTTTCCTTAAGATTATAATTAGCCCACTCAACCCGAATCTGACCTCTTATCTCAAAAGTTTCACATTTAAATTAGGTGACGTAGAAAGTAATTAATCTATGTCCCGAAGTTAATCCGGGTATGACTCGGGCCGGAACGTCCCGCCGTGTGGTCACCCCAGCCCATTCATACTTGCGCCCAGAAGGGACATTGAACTTGTTATTTTATTTGGTTTTTGGTCGTAAGGACTTGTGACTTTAATGCGACTTTTTAGTTCAGTTTCTGAGTATTTTTAGATTGGCGAATTAGTAGGCTTTTTCCATGATTCGCTTTTCTTTTTTTTGCGGGAATAAACAATTTGCAGTAATAGATAATTTTAAGGAAAGAAAGGAGGCTTTTGGCCAGCAGTAGTACAATACTGGATAAGAATTTTTAATGTGATTTTGCAATTGCGTGCGTACGGGAACTACTTACCATGTTCAGTATTAACAAGCATGTTCAAAACTTGGTTACTAAGACGTACCAAGTTTAACCAAGTCACCTACATCTTCTATTATGAGGTACGTAATGTCCAAGCATTAAGACAAGAATATGAGCACCCCATTCCTTCCCTTGTCCTGAACTGGATGTCTCCACGTTCCTCTTACAGATAGTATCTTTGGCAGGTTTTAGAAAAACCAGGACCTCAGCTAAGACTTAGGCATGATAAGTCTAGTAATGTTCCCACTGTCGGCTCGTTTCGTAATCAGCTAATGAGTCGTCTGCTTCCAATCTTATTATTTTTAAAAGAGAACTAAGAGATTTAATCAATATTCTATCAAAATACGCAGAGAACCAATAAAACTGGGCCAATCAGCTATTATTTTGATTGTTCGTTTCTATTATTGTTCTTGAAACTGGTAACTTGACTAGATCAGCTTCAACCTGACCTTTAAACTTTAGTGTGTAGGTGTCGATAACGTAGAATAGTTTGAAGATAGATTGATATTATACCTACTTTATTGTTAACTAGCGGCTCGTCCCGGCTTCGCACGGGTGGACACCTTTTTTTTTGCTATAATAAATACAGCCTATGTTACTCAAGGATAATGTAGCATTCTAATGCTAATGGTGAAGAAAATTTGAAATCGGTCTCGTAGTTTTTGAGATTATTCGTTACAAACATACAAATATTTCCTCTTTATTCGGACTCCAAACAGTAAAAGTTCTCGAGTTTTCATAATAGCTTCTAATGGATATTATTACAACAGTTTCGTGAAAATTCATAAAAAAAAATTATAAACACTAAACTGGAAGTACTCAATTCGAGTAAAAGTTACATTGAGATTTCCAGAGTTTCCAGTATATACAAAATATTGTATCTGTGAAACTCTCTATTAAATATTTCCTTTATATCTAATTAACCCAACAAAACAAACTACGGATCATGCATGAGTCATCATGATCATGAGTCAAATCATTCTAATTAACAGAGGGGTGGTACATTTCGATAGTGTTGAATAACATACAGGTATGTAAAAAAAACATGCTGCTACGATCCCATACAAATTGGGATGAGTGTGGGAGGTTGACAGTCAAACCATTGCTCGCAAATCATCTTACGCAAAAATAATCACTTCAGTCTAATACCGTAGAATGTCTACTCAACATATTAAGTAATAACGTAACGAAATCAAAAGAAAATAAAGTTTCGTATATGTCGCATTATCCAAGAGATAACAAGCAACAGTTTGTGTTAAAGAATATTTCGCAAACAACCGAACACATTGCGTTGCAGGAATGTGATACCGGTCTCAAAATTTATGATGAAAATATTCTGAAAGTTCTATAAATAAAGATTTTGATCTATACCTACGTGTGTTTAATGTTTATATTAGAAATATTGAATAATAAAGATCGACGAACCTTTTTTTTTAGGATGGGAAATCATCAAATGACCCCCCCCCACTCTGGGCGGAGTGGAAGGGAGTGTCAGACTTGTACTGACTAAAACCCATCCATGTTCCTTTTTTGCCCTTTGTGTTCCAGGGCCGCGGTATCTCTTTCGAACAGTCCCGCAGCCCTGGCAGGCATCGGCCCGTGCGGACCCCTACGTGGTTGCTGACATCTCTTTGAGGCGCGTGGAACACGAACGCGCCGTCGACACGGCCTGTCGTCATAAGACGGCCGGACGGCGACCTAGCCTATAACTCGCCGTCCACAGGCCCGCGCCTACGGTGGCCGGGGGCCACCACGTGATCCCCTACGCCCAGGGCGTCTCCCGTGGCGGCTGGGACGTGAGGCTCTTTCCCTCTCACGTTCCGCCACCTCCTTCACTCGCATGACTGCTTCGCAGAAGGAGGTGACGGCTTCCCATTCCCTCTCGCCCCGAACCATGGCTTGAACCAGGGCCGGGCGCGAGAAGTCGCCGCCGCCAATCGCCTCTACGAGGACACGGCGCTGCTCCGCCCAAGCGGGGCAGGCCTCCACAGTGTGCTGCACCGTGTCCTTCGGACGATCCTCACAATGGAAACACCCGGGCGTTTCCTCCCGCCCGATTCAGTGCAGGAACCTCCCGAAACAACCGTGTCCGGTGAGGACCTGCGTCAGGCGGAAGGTGAGGGCGCCGTGGCGCCTCTCTAGCCACTCCTCAAAGAGGGGACTTATCGCCACTATGGTGGCGTTCCCTGCACGAGGTTGCGACAGTCGCTCTCTCCATGTCATTACGCCCACGAAGTCTTTCTCAGAGGATACTACCAGATTTTATATACTAAAAATTGCCTACTAAACGATTAAAAAGCATCTAAAAATAACTAAAAGCTAGAACATAGCTAATAACGATAAATTATCCATAAAATAAAAACGCTTTTATACTCCCAAGTTTTATCTAAATGTGATACTTCATGATGGCCTCTCTGATTTTATAAACTTCGCTCAAGTTACTAAACGCATTAGTAAAAGGAAGAAAATTCGCTTAGATGGCAAATGGCCTACTTAGATATAAAGTTCACTCAATGTCGAATGTGAAGTGGTCATGGTCATTTTGTTTGCGATTTGAACTGGCAGAATATTGACTGATGAGTCCTTGAGTAATAAAAATTCTGGTAAAACGTTTCATGTGAAATAGCTGGGCTGTGCAGAGGATTGTATCGCCGCACCGCGCCGGCAGCATTTGGAAACTAGGCAGTACTAATAAATTCGTTGCGCTAAAAGTGTGTTGAGCGAATAACTTCTGGTACGGTGGACCTAACTATAGCATTTCCGACGACGCAGTGGAAGTGGCAAAGTGTTGGGCTAGCAAAATATAAAATGTGTCTTGCCAGCGATACGAAGAAGAAGAAGATAGCATTTATCAGAGAAATATGGCAATAAAAGTGTGCAGTAAGTAAATATACAATTTTCGCCATAGACCAACCTCAAATACATTAGTGTCTGAACGAAATAAAATGAAAAACCTAATAACACTGTCGACCTGAGGATTGAACCCAAAACTCCAAGTTCAGAGTCGCATATTGTGACCACTAACGTCTAGTCTAGCACTTGACTGAACAGACCAATGCAGTAGTCAAGTTAATTAACATTACATTCAACTGAAAAACAGGACAGGTAGACTCCTTAACAATGTGTTAAAGGAAAATAGATTCTGAGAATAATGCCAGTACATTGTATTGTGTAAATTTGCCTGTATGCGGACAAGATTACACACAAAACGCACTTTTCTGTGTACAAAGTATGCGTCTCATACAAATTCGAACCTTATCTTATGGATATAGTGATCATGTTGATTTAAGCAAATTTAAGCATATACATTTGAACATTCAAGTTATGAGAATAAAGTAACTTACAAAAGTAAACTCAAACTTCCGTCTGCTCCGAGTCTTTGTGAGCACTCAAGTGTTTAGAAGTCAGGATCCTCTCACATTTATCTCTCCGAACACTCGTCGCCGCATTTGCCGTTTAAACGTGTTTCCTTTCGTGCTAGAAAATAATAAAGTTGTGGCTATAAATCTCAAAAATTTCACCGCCATTAAAACGAGACCTTTGAGACAATGAAGGTGCTCTTCCGAAACCACAGCAAAACGTCACATCTGTTTGTAGTATGCGGAGGAAAATGTGTCACAACAAGTTTTACTTCTGTGCCACTCATTGCAGAGAGACAGTATCTTTCTAAAGCGATTAACATCCGACACCGCTCGTCCGCGCAGTGGCGGTGATGCTGATTGTAGCGATCGTCCGCGCGGACAGGAGGTGTACTTGTGTTAGGGATCAAAGAATTTCGTGAGATCTTGTCAAATAAGAACCGCCTTAAACTCGATGTTCAGTAATTGGTATAGCCAGTAGTGTCTGTCTAATTGACACTATTCTAATAGATATTTTCAATGACATTAAAGTTTAATTTCAACAGGTCTCTCAAAGTAAATGGGTTATGCATGTTGAGTTTAATTAATTGCTTCCAGCCCATTAATTGCTTGCTTGCTAGCCCATTACTTATGTATCTGTCGCTTTCTATTGATAGGAGCAGGATACAGTTGCAGCATCACAAGCATTACTTTAAGTAATTTTATTATTTTATCTGAAGACACATATAGGTCTGTCTTTTCATACACGAAATATTTTAACAGTAACTTCTATAAGTCGTAAAGTCGCCATAGCAATGAAAAAAAAAATCCGAGTGTTTTTTTTTACGAAATTCTTATAATTCTAAAATTTTTTGAGACTTTTTGCACAAAACTTTACTCCCATATCCTAACAATGACAGTAGATAAATATGACGTAGTAAACTATCGTAATGGATGTTCAAAAATAAGGAGCTAGTATTAATTTTGTGGGTCAAGTAATTTTAAATTATTTATTTTTTATAAAAATATACTCAGATAAAAAAAAACCCCTGAAATGGCTACGTTATAGCCGTTAGATGATTCCCTGAAAATATTTCGTGTATGAATAGTTACACCTTATATATTAATTAATTCATCAAAATTTCGTCAGTCATGTTTAAGCCCCATGTAAAACGGGGCGAGCTTAGCGGATGGGGGGTTGGGGGCTGATATTTTTGTTCATTGTGAAACTTTCTTCTTACATGAAAAAGCTTTTATTTGTTTTAAATAAAGCGTATGTAATTGACATTATAATTTATTCGTTGTCTCATTTACACGGCTTTATTGCCCGAAAAACGGTAAAAAAAGACGTAGCATATCCCAGACTAAATCCTGGAGAGTGACATGGTATTATTATGAAAGGGAATTTCTCATCACCGTGATATCATGCCCATATTTCACAAAAGCGTATATAGGTAGAAGGAGATGACGGGTTAATATCTTTGTCCTTAAAACGGTGAGAAATATTTTATAGAACATAGATACTTGCTGATACAAAACTTATAGTTCCGGCAGGAAAAAACACGGGTAGCCGGGTACTACTAAAATAGGGTATTTTATTTTAAGGTGGGATGTATCCCACGTTACGTAACGGTTCACGTGGTAGGGGCGGAATAGTGGCATTTATCTGACATTTAGAAAACGCAAAGCAGTGCAAAGTCTCCATTGATCAATCTACGATTGTCTTAGCTAAGATTAGTTTAGTGCAGGTCTATTGTAAGAGGTCTCACGCCTACAAATACACCTACAGCTACGAGATAAAGGGCAGCTGGTTCGCATGATGGCAAATACCAACACTAGTAAACAAGCAGTTGTCAGGCCTACACTGTTCTTTCTTATTCATGTAGTTATGTATTAACACTGTAACATGCCTCTTTTGTAAAGCATAATAAAAGAGTATCCGTACAATTTGTTCACGGGATCTTTTCCGTAGGTAACGACCATTTCGAACCGCTCTCCTGGCTTTTGACGTGCTCACCGACGAACGAAAAAATGTTTTTAATTTGAAACATCGAGGAAACTATTTCAATATTTTAAGTAAAATCCTGCGTCATATTTACTGGGATACCAATTTATTTTTAATTTAAAATGAAAAAGGCAATCAGTCAAATATCTAAACTTCTATCAAAAACATTTAAAAACCACTTAACCTCGTTAACTAGTACCTACTACCCCATTCCCTCCAATGACAGCGTGTCCTGACGTCACGTCACGGCGTCAGGGGTCGTCAACCGCGTCGTGTTTAGTCGGACACCATCTGTTTGTCACGTCCTTGTCCCGCCACGCGCCTTGTCCTACAGCGTGTCACGATCACGCATTTCGCAGTTAACTGACTTTGTTTTTGTTTTGTAGGGAGGATATTTTTGCAGCTAAGTCGTCAATACGTTAAAATGACACAGATACTAACTCGCACTAATTTATTGTTAAAATTAATAAGGTCATGACGTCGTCAATGACGAAAGTTCCTTTCTCAGAACCCAGTTTTCGGTAATGTCAACTGAACATGTCGTCCTGGTCGCTCTAGGTCGGGCAAAGTGTTATTGGGAGATTTTCAATTAGTAATTCGAAGTTCCCTAAGTGTATTCTAAGAGACTACCTCGTTGGCCTAGTGGTCGCAAGCGCAACTGCTGAGTATGACGTCCTGGGTTCGATTCTCGGGTCTCGGGTTATTAGGTTTTTCCATCAGGAATTTCTCAAAAGTAGCCACGGAGTCTGGATTTGTGCCCGGTTGATGGCAATAGGCTCGCCCCTATTACATGAGACTTAAACATAACTGGCGGAGTGTGGGTGTACTGTTAGGCACACATTTGCCTAACCTTTCGGGGATTACACAGGCGTGATGTTATGTTATGTTATTTCTAAGTAACAGACCGGAATCTGAATTTGTGCCCGAGTGACGGTAAAAGGCTCGTGCCATATCCATGAGACTTGTGAAAATGTGGGTTTTATTGTACATAACACCTCTGCCTAATACTACAGAGAATTCAGGCATCATGCATTTTAAGTACTTATAAATTAGACGGGGGCTCTAAGTCTTATTCCCCTCCTACGCTAAACAAAAATATCCTGGTAACCTTAGAACCCACAAATGAAGTAAAAATACCTCACGTACGGACACGTAAATATAATACCAGACAAACACTTGTAGAGGTCAGAGGGAGTAACAAACTGTCGCGAGGGTTCGACGCCACTCCTCATACATCCGCTCTGAGGATTATAGGTTATCCTTGACGACTTATTATTGTCGATCTGACAGGGGAAGACTTTCAAAGACGAGATAATCATGCTTATGAGCTTAAAGGGTTAGTTTTGTTTGGTTAATGTTCTGATGAATTTAAAAAGAACACTTAAAGTACACTTCCAGCGACGATTGCAACCGCAAGCCGTAGCAGCAAAGGCAGTCGCAACGACGGATCGTAGCATCTGGCTTCTATGTAGGGAACTCTATGGAAACGCCGCTTATAGCCGGTTCCGTTTCGTACATGAGTACGACAATGTTTACATTGTCACTGTAACTGAAAATTGTCATAGTAACTGAAAATACATGAAAACGCTATCTTCCATGATCGCGGTCCATACGATCCCAAAATAAGACCCAATAGTTTTTTGAAGATGAGCTTTTTAAATATTATCTTGCCCGTACAGGCCCGCTGCTGCTCGAAGAGTTTCTCTTTTTCTACACTTCTACGCTCTAATAATATGAATCGGGCCTTTTCGGTAGGAGTCAAATTCGTCCCTGCATCTTCTTCTTGGTCTACCGCGATGTTAAGGTTTTGTACTAGTAAAAACTTAATCAGCATAGTTTGGCAAACAATAAGTAGGTAGATAGGCACTGATGTATACAACATTATTTTTAGTATATGCGAAACCTGAATATAGTTTGTTCAGAATAAGTAACTGAATCGATTCCAATAATTTTTAAACCATGTTATATTTTTTCCAAAAAATATTAAAAAAAGTTAAAAGTTGGAGCGACTTTAAGTACCTATCGCAATAATTAAGGTACCTACTGCCTAATTATTATTATCAATGAGCTCAAGACGACGCTGGAGGCGCGCGCTGCGTGGTGACCACGATTTTGTGCAAACAACTAGATAACAGAACTAGCTTATAACTTTGCGATTTCCCATGATACAGTTTTGTAATTTTGTACATAGATTCTTTACATAAAAATACTAGACCTGTGTATCAGGTTTCGCATATACTAAAACTAATGTTGTATAACTGACATCGAGAAAGCATTAAATAAGTTTGCCAAAAAGTTTACCATCCTTTCTGATTCAGATGAACATAAAAACAAGGGGAAACTTGTGAAAACTACCGAAGACTCGAAGATCCACCCTCCTAATCTGAACATAAGTATCATTGGAAACAATAGGCCGGACTATTCGCAGAATATCATTCTCCGGTGGCAACTCGTGACCAACTTATTTTATGAGTACGGAAACACGTTCATACTACGTCATCGGAAGACGCAGAGGAAAAAGTTTTAGACGAGTCTTTCAATAAAATTGATGAAGTTGATTTTGGTAATGTTTACACAAGTAGGTATTATGTTACCTGTTACTCTTACTTACTACTGTCGTTACTGGATAAAATGGTTAGTTTCTTGCATTTTACTTGATAATTCTAGACAGTTTTATTCGCCTTGATATGCTAGGCTGTGTCTTTCTACCTGAAAGCTTCCTACATTCTCTTTATTACGATTATGATTTTTTACGGTGAAATGTGTTTTCAAGCATAATTTTATGATCGGTGCTTATATCAGTTTCTGATATTTGTTATTGAAGCTGGCATTGCCAATTAATATTTTAAAACGTTATGTAGGCTATAAAGATTTTTATTTATTTATTTATTTTAAGGCACAATGTACACAACCAATTTTACACGCTAAGCTTAAACTAGTGAGTACATGACCCTGTTAGGGCGCAGCAAGGATACCATAGAGTAAAGTAATATAACGGGAAGGATACCATCATATTATTGGGATACCTTCAGTTATTTCTGCATGAATAGGCCATCGGATATATTTTTATTTATGCTCTTTTTCACACTGTGCAGTCAACAGTTTAAAATGTAGCGAAGCACACGTCACCTCCCAAGGTGAGATAAAAGTTATTTTTTTCCTAATCACTTACCATTGATTAACTTTCAAAGAATTTTGTATGTCGCTTACTCATTGGATAAACATTGTTATGTTATTGAGTTAATCAGAAACATAATCAACTTATAACGGTCCCACTGCTGGGACACAGGCCTCCTAACTGTGGAGAGAGTGGGCTGCAATTCACCACGTTAACCTAGTCCCCGATGATGGTTGTCAACAGTTTTCGAATTAATTTATATTGTATTATTTTTACTCTACATAGAAAAGAATGAAGTCCCGATTGCAAAACTTTGACCAATTCAAAGAAAACTTTTTGTGATGCGATTTTCTTTCAAATTGCGTCACATAGTTTTCTTTGGAACGAAGCTGAAATTTCTAAGAATTGAGAGCTATCCCTCAATGGTGCACTCGAATATACTCGCGAACAGAATTTGTAAGTTAGTTATATAGTTGCAAAAGAAACACTTCCCTTTCATCATAATCATTTCCTCCGTTGTAAACTTCTGTTGAAAATACCAAAAGCCTCATCACATCGACCCTCGCATCCAGCGGATTACCGCAGCATGTACCTGGTCATCAATCCACCTTGTGAGAGGCCTTCCTACGCATCGCTATCAGCTGCATGGTCGCCTCTCCAGAACCCTTCAGGAATCCATCCTGCAATGAGCAATATGCATGTTTAAGTTTGGCAGTTTCTTGGGCTATGTCGGTCACCTTGCTTCTCTGATGGATCTCTTAATTTATTTCCTTTACTGTTGTCAATTTAAAATTCCTATGGGTCTTGAGAATCAAGTACGCTATGACAGTGCCAAAATCATTCTATGCTTGAAATATTTTTCTAAGTACGAATAAAGCTTTAGACTTTTATACTAAAATCATTTGGTGTTATACGTTCATAAGATCGGCATTTGTCAACGACAACCGCAATCCTAGTCGACGCACGACATTCATAACAAAATATCTCGTCGCTGCTTCTTGATAACTTTGACATTCTGTGAAATTACTACTTTTGAGGAACAGGTGACAAAAACTAATTTGCGTAACTTTTCTATCGCAGTTATGTCTTGGTCTCTGGGTTAGTAGTCTATTTGTAACTTTCATTCATTCAAACGCCATGAATGGTAACAGTTCAGACTTGTAGTTAATTCATAGTAATTGACATAAAGTCAAAAATAAATCCAATTAAAACTTCTTGAAATGCCTAATTGCTCCTTTGAAAAGTTGATGGATGTAATTTACTTGTCAATGATTTTAAGAGCTTTAAATGTCAACTATTTTTGACTATGAAAACAAGTAAACCTATCAAGATACAAACAATTTTCACAAAAAGTTACAAACTATGGTGAAGTAGGCCACATGTCGGTGGTAACACTCATCTTTAGCTGACCTTGCGTAGCGAATTCGAATGCTCTTATGCAGTTAAGGGGCTTGAGAGAGACCGCACACTGAAAAATCATTTGTATTTCCTTTGTTTTAAAGTTTTCGTTCAAAGGTGCCATTTAATGTCCTAATTAAAATATATGGTTTGACTTTCCCTTCGGGGTTTCTGCTGCAGCTTGACAGAAGCCTGTGTCCAGCAGTAGACTGCAAAGGGCCGAGTTAATGGGGTGATTGCTTATACAAAATATTACATAGTAATAGTGTTCTTGCCTTTGGGCAGTCCCCAAACGAGTTCTGTTGACTTAGGACTCGGTTATGGTTGATATGAGGTAACGGGTCAGTGATTAATTTACACTAAACCAACTGACCTACGGATTAGGAACAGTATTTGTTTTGATTACTTGTACGGTAAAACGAATAGTTGACTTGACCTACTATAGAAATTGTTTAGTGTAGTATTTAAAGTAGAGACTATTGCTCATAGTTTAGTATTAATATATTAGTTTATCTAAAATATCTATCCTAATATAATAAGCTAACGAATTAATCCATGGAAGTACCTGACGAATTAAAAAAAAATATTTTTGAATTTGATAGCCTAATTCTTGAGGAGCCGCGAGGCGAGTGAAACCATCACCACCCATCACCTCAAAACTCCTGCATTAATTAATACTCTTTTCTGAATTAAATCGAAATAATTTTATTAATGAGATGGCAATGTAGATCGTGATGGTCTGGGTCTAGTTTTGGCAAGATTTAGCAGTAAAGACTTGTGTGACCACAAAGTTTAGACCGATGAATTTATTTTAATGGCATTTACATGTTTTATGAAAATGTTCAAAACAATTGTTTGAGTAAAACAAAGACGTCTGAATTTGATCACACATTTTGTGGTGAGGGTATTTTAAAAAGCATTTTAATGCTTTAGTGAAACATTTCAGTCTAATCAATTATTTAAGTTAAGTCTCTTGCATTGAGGGAATGGAGCAGCTTTTACTTATATTATGCAAAAATATGATTAAACCATCGCAAAGGACCAAAAAAGCGTAACTGACGAAAAGTAGGGTGTAATATAAATGCACCACTGCTATATCTTCGGGGATTCCAGGCGTGATATTTATATTATTTTTTAATTTTAAAGAATTAATCCAGATATTTCCAAAAACCACGCATTTCTTCTTACCAAAACAACGTACAGCAAATTTGAATCCATCCTAAGGTTGACGACCCCAAAAAACGTCCCGAAGATCTTTTTCGGGAGCGTTCATTTTGTGTTATAATTGTAGCAAAACCTGTCATCTCTGGAGAAAGGCAAACACCGTGTAGTCCTGGGTAAGCACGCAATTATGGCCCTTTGTTACAATTTGGGCCGAGAGTTCGGCGATTAATTCGATTCTAGCCATCTTTTACAAGTAATTACTTTGGATCTTTATTAATTTAGGTCTTACGAGATGAAGGTGTGTGTATTGTGTATTATTTATATCTGTCATTATGTCTGTGTATCTGTCAATATCTCGACATGTGGGCTCTTCATAGAACCTATCCACATGCACCGTGTCTGCCCACTTCTTTGGGGAATGCACACAGGCGTCAGATTAATTCAATATAACAAAATACGTATATTTACACTGTTCCAACGTGTTAAAAGTTTCTATTTACTAAACGTTTTTCTACAAATTGTTAGGTTAATTTATGTTTGTTCAGCGAATGTCACGGTCGGATAAACTTGTTAATTATATGCTACAAATAAAATTATTCACATGATACTATAAACATAGAAGGCCACCTGCCACGATCCTTACGTACTCCTTCCGCCTCGCCACTTTCATACATCTGGTCATACACGCACGCCGGTTGCGAGTACTACGCACCTGACCTTTCACCTACAGCTGTTTTATATAACTAAATATATCATGATAATATCAATATGTATACATCTCAGACAAATTTTCAGTGCACACCTACTTAAAAGCAATTCACAGGATTAGCATCACCCCAACTCGAACCGTTTAAAATTATTTTAATGAAACTGCATACTGTGAACAGCATCGCCTCGACTCGGGATTACCTAGATAAGAGCATGTTGCTACTGCACCCATGCGAAGCAGGGGCTGGTCTTGCTCACCATTGTTTCAGCTCAGCTAAAACACTAGGAAGTGGCGAATGGCGGCCGTTTTAGGGGACTGTATCTTGTAAATTTTATAGTTCAAAGAGTGCTGATTATAAGCCTAATTTGAATAAATGACTATTGATTTATACGATCTTCCTATCCGTCTTAAAAGCGTAGTTCTTATACCGATTAAAATGAAAATCAAATTAAAATTCAAAAATGTCTAGTCGTAAAAATACAAGACGTTGAATATTCGATGTTTATTAAAAGTTAAAATATTTCGACCTTTTTGTTATAATATTGGAGAGACTTGGCAAAATAGAAAAGAATCTTGAATTATGAGAAGATTTAATAAGAAGCTGTGTACATGGAGTAAATACTGCGTCTTTGCGGGACAGTCTTCAATAGGATGTTGTTTGAACTAGGCTTTCAGTGCGGTTCGGGTTGGGACAAGGTATAAGCGACAGAGGGTTATTGTATATAGAAAGTTAAAGTACGTCATTTCATTTTAGATCGTTGCGCGAACACGTGAATGCCACGTGGAGATCTCCCCGATAGAGACACCTTCACATATCAAAGCTACGATTGTTTTGGTTAGGCCGCGGGTTCAAGCTACAAATTGAATTGACAAATCTCCTAACCAAAGTGATACACTTTACCATATCCTTCAGGCTACTACTGAGAATCTCTAAACAATCAAGTCCAACAACATAAGGCTCGATCCAGGATCGCATCCGAAAGCTCAGCAGTCACAGAGCGCACACACACAACTGTTCTACCAACAAGTATATCGACAAAAGTTTAATAAGCGAAAAATTAGAACATAAAAACAAACTCTAAGCATGAAACATAATCCTGTGTCTTACACCACATCCTGTATTGACAGATGCTGTCGCCAGCAAAATGAAATTTGGCGAAGATTATGCCAAAAATGTACTTTTGATTTACCCAGGGCTTGCATCTGAGCAACCTCTTGTGTTTGACCAGTCAGGAGCGATGACCTCTGCTCTTGTTTAAATTATTATTCTGTCTCTTCATATTGTTATATTGAGTTTCTTTCAGTTTCAGGTTTATCCAAAAGTGAATTAAATTATTAGCGTTTTTGCAAAGTGAATCACCTTTAGTACCTAGTCAGTCGTGAAGAATATTTTTATCTTCAGTTTAAGTAAAATTGATGTTTTACAGTTTTACCATTTTGTCTGCATTTAAAAATGACTAAAGAACTGAACAAATAATTCAGTATGAAATTCATTCTTTTGCGAAGTATTGTTGTTTAGTAAAATATTTGTTTTATTGCAGTCTGGAGGGCACTTTGAAAGTGTTTCGTATTCCTACGACTTTCAACAGGATTGACATAATACTCTGATAACCCGAAAAAGATCGACCTTCACCCATCATGAAAAATACTTTTTAGTAATAAATATATTGCGAATGGCTTGCCTATGCCTGATAAAATTAAATCAAGTTTAGACTTTACTATATTCTTCAATTTCTTCGAATTTTCGAATTATAAATAATGACCTAGAAGACTTCCTACAAACATATGTTTTGGCTAGTTTACCGTCTTATTTACTGATACATAAAATTTATGTCAGAGAAGTGTTTCATCAAAACACATCTATTACTGGTGTTGTCTCGGATATGCCACGCCTACGAATATGTGTAGGATTGTGATGAGAGGAGCAAGAAAGGCCGCAATCGTTTATTAAGTACCTACACTGTACATGATGGGTATTATTTATTTATTTATTTATTTATTTGGATCTCCAACAAAGAATACACACAGACAATATAGGACACAGTATTACAAATACGATGATATTGATAGCTTAAAGGAACTAAACTCATAAAATATAGGTTGTCCAATTAATTGGCTCCCAATTTTGTCTTCTTACTGTACACTAATCTGTTTTTCTTATTTCAACCCCCGAAACATGCTTCTTATGTTAGCTAAAGATTTACTATTTCCGTATGCTTGCTTAAAATAAACAACGCGAGTAATTCCCGAAAGGTTGAGCAGCGGTGTAGCTATAGTACAACCACACGTCACACGTTATGGGAGCAAACCCACTACAACTCCAACTGCAACTTAGTTTCTGATGGAAAAACCCAACAACATTTTCGTCAACCTACTAAACCAACGTCGCAGTTCAATAATGAAGTACAATATCAAAAGTATATTAATTACACATTTGTCTCAGTAGGTATACACACTCCACCCACAAGACACTAATGTAAAAAATATGTCGGCACTTCAACTTGGCCAATAAAAGATCTAAATCATTTTGTTTGCCGAGGAAGTTGGTCAGGTGCAAAATGTGGGGATTTTAGACCCTCGCAGCCTCGTTGACAGGGCAATAGCCTCTGCGGTTGTTTCCAGGACATTTATCAACATGCGCCGTTGATCAAGTTGTTTCTTTTTCCTTTCGAAGTTCAAGACTGTTTTGTTTTATACAAATTAGGAATGCTTGTTTTAAAAAATGCCTATTTTTGGAAATTAGAGGAATTAAACCATTCATTTCGATGTCAGAGTTAAGATAAAGGATAGGTGACACCGGTACCTACAGATGAATTACTGCCGCAGCTCCGGACACGGACACATATCTACTTCAGTCAGTATTTGTGTAGGAGTGTCCTGCGTCCGCAACTGTCCGTACCGATTTGGCCGACCCTTTACTATGGATCGCTGTCAAGTCCCAGGCTCATTCCGTTCATTCATTCCTTTATGTCAATCCAAAACAAAAATCATTTTGTCCGAAGCAATGGTTTGTATCTGAATTGTTATTGAACAAGAAAGTACTATGTGACCTATTCAAATATCTGGTCGACTTTAGATAAAGATACGAGTGTTTAATTAATTAGCATTTACCAAAGACTATAGATAGATTCGTGTTTGTATAATGAATTGGGTTTCAGTAATATTGATTTTCGTAGTTATAACTTTGTAGGGTTCTCAAAAATGACCCTTCCCTAAATTGTTAATAGAACTGTCTATCTCTTGTCAATAATCTGTCGGTTGGTTGAAGTTATGGGTAGGAAGCAATTTTCATTTGGAGTAAACGAATGGATTAACATTGTTCATTACATTTTATCACTTCATTACTTTTTCACATTACTACCTTACCAGGGTAACCATAATGACACAATCAGGTGCTAGAGGTACCTATAATATAAAACCTTGGGCTGTTGATTTATGCATGGTTTTCTCGACAGGTGGCGCACCTTTCCTAGGCCTTCATATTTGGTTAGAATTTAATATTAACTACACATTTAGGCTACAGAGTTTCTGTCGCATGAAAACTGCGTTTTTGGGGCCCTTGATAACATTAGATCACATTACGCTTGTAAGTTACATGTCCAGACTACAGGCCGCTACTGAGGAATTCTTGATGGAAAAATCACTTTGCCCTGATCTAAAAATCGAGCCCAAGACCTCATGCTCGGCAGTCGCGCAGCACCACTAGACCAATGCCTCTGGTTGCAAGTAACATTTCAATTTCCAGAAATTAATTTTGTTTATCTTTAGAAAGACATTACAAAAAAATATTACTACGAAATACGTCTCATGCATACCAAAGGTCAAAGAGCATCCACACCAAATCCACGTCAATGTAACACCAGCCTAACGAGGCGCGTAAACTGAAAAGACTGACTTTCAGTCAAACATCGGCTTGCATATCAATACGAGATTATTATCATAAGGTCGACACTCCCACTTGAAACACAGAATAAATAGCTACAGAATGCCAACATACAACGAGCCAAAACGCACACACTTAGACTCGCAAAAAGACTTGACAAGATGATGTGGCAATAAAAATTTGCAAAGAGTATGTTTAGATGGTTTGTTCTTGTTTAAAGGATGAATGAAAAGCGACGAGCGAAGAAAACCATTAATAAGGCAGATGTGAGTCGAAACGCCGCCGCCCGTCTATGTGTGCGTGCGCCTGCTTTCATCCGTTTGATGTAGTCGACTCTCTGTACCTTTCAATTCTGTGCTCGAAGGCCGGGAACTGGGATTTGTTTTTGTCGAGGGTGATAAACTCAGGACAGTTCAATGTGTCTCACGTCTTATTTAAGGGCCTTCTTTTGAGTATCGTGCGTGAGTTTAATGAAATCTACTACTATGTTATTGGTGCTAATGTTTGCATCTTTTTAATATGTCGATGGCAATCAAATTGAAGTTGGCGTAGAATTCGGCTACAAATTATTTTTTGACAGTAATTTGATTCCGGGTAAAAAAACAGTTTCCAAGCGATAAGTGATAGCAGCATTCACGATCCTGTTTTACAAATTCTTGTACTCAAAAAACAGAATACAGATCAATGTTTAAATCTAGAAAGCACCTGTTATTTATTGTTCACCATACATACACAGTTATTGGAGAGATGGTTTTATAGCGGCATCCAATATGATTGAACATGGATATTTGCTAATCTCTCGATTTCTTCTTATAAAACCAAACATTTTCCTCTCCTACATTCCCTTTTATACAACTCACAACTCCGGAAACAACAAGTAAACTTTGATCTAAAGCTTCAAGTTTTTGCTAATCCATTACCATCAATTTAAAATGCAAACGGCCTGAACTGTGGTAATTAACAGGAGTACTTGTAAAATCAAAGATGGCGGCTTGTTGGCCCTTGTTTAAACTTGTACTAGAGGTTAACGACTGAAGTCCGTTTATTAAAATCGCCGATGGCCCAATGTGGGACGGATTTGGTTAAAGTTTTTGGGTGCAAAGATTTTGGTTCTTCTTAATCCGAGAACAGAAGGTAATTGAAAGACTGCAAATAAAATTTAGTGTATCAATTAGCTGAAATAAAATGTAATGTATTTATCTTGTTTGCCTACATCTTGTCTATCTTATGTGTGTATGGCAATTGACAAATGAACACAGAGAAATTCTATGATGAGAATGGAAAAACTCTGATAAATATAGTCTCTGCTTTTATACTCAGGTTCCAAGTTCAACCCGAGGACCCAAGCCTAGACTTATGCTCAGTGTTCTTGAGGCTAACCAACAACAACACTCAATCAACTCTGCCTACTGCATTCCACAGCTGGACATAGGCCTCTCCCACGCTGCGCCACAGCACCCTGTTCTTGGCCTTTCACATTCAGCCTGACCTAGCCTTCTTTTATTGGTCCTCGTTTCAACCAGCATTGGTAGCGTCCTACACTACGCTTGCAAACATGCGGTCTCCACTCCAGAACTCGTTAACTCCATCGGCCATCAATAAACAATCTATCAATTTAAACTATTGAACCTACTACTTGCATTCAACGATGCATCCTACAATCCAAATACATCCCTGTCTTGAACTGATACGCGAATATACCACAGAGGACGTTGACCCCGGTGACGTCGTCCCAAAAAGCTATGATGGATGGTTTAGGGGTAACTCTGACTTTGTGAATCCAATCGGAAACAGACAAGGAAAGGGTCATAAGTATCGAGATGAGACAATTAACGTTTTTATGCTATTTCTTTGTCCTGAGACGGTTTAAAAAGAAAATAGGAATTGAATTGGTTAATATTTCATTCATTTACATCACGCCTGTAATCCTCGAAAGGTTAGATAGAGGTAGTGCCTCAGTAGCTTCACATTTCATGTAATAGAGGGCGAGTCTATTGCCATAAACCGGGCACCGAATAGGTTTTAGCCCATTACTGAGATGTGATGTGTGTGTGATGTGTTTGTGTGTGTGTGTGTGTGTGTGTTGTTGTGTGTGTCTATGTGATGGAAAATAGTTGAATGTTTTGCCCGATCTGGGAATTGAATCCAATAACCTCATAGTCAGTAGAAGCGATTCCAACCGCTAGACAAACGAAGCAGTTTATTTATGTCCTTATTATTATGTATTTATTTTTATTTTTAATCGCCAAGATTAAAAAAAGAAACAAGTTGGTTTTTACATTCACTCAAATAACTAATTCCATAGACAAGACCGTCCGAGCTAAATAGTTACAAGCATCGCCATCGTCAATCCAAGATGGCGGCACGTCCGGTACCCGATAGCGGTTGGGCTCCTGCCGGTATCATCGCGCTATTTCCTTTGGGGCCTCAGCAGACTGACCCGAGACCGACCTGGTTATTGCTCTCTTATTAGATACTGAATAGGTTGGCCTAGGTTAGTTATGTCGGTGTTCCACTTAATTTTTGCACGTGATTCTATTTGTTATTCCTCGGTGAGGACACGAACACAGGCATCTGATATTGCTTTCTTTCAAAGAACTCCGTCCATCGGGTGGCAGTGTCTTCAAGGATAAAGACCTACCGCTCCCCTTGGTCTCCTTCCGGCAGTGGGCCGAACAACTCCATGGCCAACACTAACATGGCTGGTGTCTGGAGTAGGCCTGGAGGTTTGGTCTCTTTAGCCCTATACCGCCGGCAGTGGTTGCAGACTAAGACATAATTCGCTTGAATTCGAAACAATTGAGGCAAATCAAACTTAAAAGAGAAACCAAAGAACCAAAAATGGAACCTTGAAGAACGCCCACTGCATTTGCAACCTTAACGAGAATATGCAGGTTACCTGAACTTTAACCAGTGTATTTTTTATTTCAGTACCCATACCATAGTACTCCAGTTTCAGCAAAAGTGTATCATAGTTTACGCAACAGAATGCCTTGGAGAGTTCGCAAAAAACTTCAATGGCAATTTACGCTTCTTTCCTTTATTGGGGTGACACTAGCGTCAGTTTAAAACATCTTTTAGTATATCGTTTGCCCTGTTAATCGTGAATTATCGAGTTATTATTAAAATAACGTCGCATTTCGTGACTCATCGTGGTCTCAAAGGTAAAAATAGTTATTTTGATAGATAAAAATAAACAAATATTATTTCACATAATTTATTTTATTTTAAGAGTGTAAAAATGAAGAAGACCAGTTACGCGCTACATTATAAACAATAGTTATAAACTAAAAAAAACAGTGTTATGAGCCTTTATTATTAACAAGTAACTTTGATGTCACCACGACTCTATTTGGTTTCACGCCGTTCATGCTATCTGCTATTTGATGCAAAGTTTTGTCTTTAGTTTCTGGTAAATATTTGTACAAAATAATTATAATAATTCCTGAAACAATGCCAAATGTAAAACATGCTCCGTGCAATCCTAAAACCTTGAACAATACAGGAGCTAGTTTTAAAGACGGAGCATTTAAAAATTTTGAGAATAATGCTATGAAACCAGCTGATAAATTTCTAGACCTTATCGGAATAAATTCTCCATACACTGAAAAAGACACCGTCAAAGGGCCACAACTTACAGCTATTGAGAAAGCAACAAATAAAGATACTGTAACGTAGTTGTTTTCCATAATAACAGCTAAACTAATTAAATATAAGTACAAAGATAAAATAAACAAAAACACGACACCTACACTCGACGCCACAAACAACAATGTACGTCTTTTCAAAAGTTTCGACAAAACGCATCCTGCGTACATACTCAACACTGTGAAGCCATCTATAATTAGCATCGCGATGTACGCCGTTGATTCACTGTTTGTTATTTTCTTCAAAACATCTATAGCGTACACAGCGAAAATTAACTTGCCTGAACAGAATCCTAAATAAATAGTCATAACAGCTAATACGGTAGGTTTATAAAATTCTTTGGATTTTATCGTTTTAAGTAAATTAAACACGTGTTGTCCTTGCAGATTGTTTTTTACTTCCGCAGCTAGTAATATACTCCCTCTGACAATTTATCAAAGCTTCTAATTCGTGTTCTGAATATTCATCACAACCTTTCAACGAGCGATGCGCTGCTGAACATTCTTCAAACCTACCCCTGCTCGCCAACCAGTACGGAGACTCGGGCCAAATAAAAACAGTTAGTAAGGTGTACAATGAACACGCTATCCCAACGAGTGGTATATTCTTCCAATGAAAGAAGGTACCTATCGCGTTTGAAGCCCAAATAACACCGTAAAGAGTAGCTAATTTTAACTGTTAGAAATATGCCTCTATATTTTGGTGAAATGTACTCAGTTAGGATCATTACAATAATCGTAGTTTGTGCAGCGCATAATAATCCCTGCATTATATTACTTATAAATATGTAAGTACTGTTTAAACTACAATATAAAACTATGAACGCAGCTAAAGTCGCTATAGCTACAATGATGAAAGGTATCTTCCTGCCGATGAATCTCGTCACGATCGAGAGGATGATGACGAAGGGACACCCGCTGAAGACGACTGCGGACGCTAGAAAAATGTAATATAAGTTTGGTTAAGATACTGCTTTTTACGTCAGAAATTACAATTTCCTTAGAGAACTCCATGCAGATTAAACAAAAATCCTCAGAAAATTTTAATAGACATCACAACTTACACATCCAAGAAGCCATGTCGCTTGTAATAACTTCAGTATTGTTCGCCTCCCGCCTGATCTGTGGGATGAATATGGTAGGTGCGCCGACGCACAATCCAAACAGGAACACGGACGTCCATACTCCGCTACAGACCAGCACCTGGAAATTAAAATATACTGATGTTGTCGGTATTCTTTTACTTATTCGCACGCATTACCACAGAAAACAATTTCACAATTTCCACAGATCTCAATAGCGTACACGGTGTCTGCCAATATATACAAAAGCCATCTTCCGTCTTACGTCGCGTGCTAACACTTGCGAATTTGGTATCTTTTTTATTGCATTCGTGACCGGAGTTGTGTGTAGTATTATTAAATCTTGTATCCATACCTTAACAAAGGCAACGAGTTCAAAAATTGTATCGCGTCATCAACAAGACGAAGAAGATTCGCACTTTCGGCTAGTGGTCTGTCAGATTTGTATCAGCATTTAATTTTTAAATGTAACTAACTATTACTCACCTGTTTTATAAACGGTTTCCAATCATTGTTTTGAAGATTCGAATGCTGTTTACTGCTTTGTCGAATATCCGTATATTGAAACTGTTTGATCGTTTCAAAATAATATTTGCGTTGGCACAACGTTTTTTAAAAACAATTTAAATTTACACAATTATTATTTTAAACAATAATTATTATTTATGATCGATTTGACGTGTTATCTCCACTTGCACACTTTTGGATGGGTCAATCTTGTCAAATCCACGTTATATTAGATTTGAAACTTTGAAAATAATGAATATTGGAGGTGATCGATCGGTATGCATCGACCGGTTTAGCCAGTAACATAAGATCCAATCAAATGAGTTTTAAAGTTTTTTTTTTGTTTACTATCACGACAATGTGATGTACAAATGTACCTAACAATGTGATTTTCGAAAATTATCTTATTGAAAAGTATGCTAAAGATTGGTCTAGTTGGTCTAGTGACCTTTATTGCACCGGTTGCAGATTGACTATGCGGTGTACTAACCACGAGTGCTTTTATATTTTCATACTTTTGCAGGTTCCCAAAGCTGTGGATGTGTACAAAGAACCTGCTTTCCTAAAAAGATTAAATAATATTACAAACAAACGTAGTACTTCACTATTTATTTTTATCACTAAATTAACATCGATTTGTTTTCTACAAATTAAAATATTTAGTTTTATACTTATTTGATTTTCTGTTTTATGAGCAACGTTGCAAGAGTAAAATAATTAATTTTGATGACTACTACTAAATAATTTCACGGATACGGGACCTCATTGGTTTTTAGACATTTTCGAGTTAGTGCCTTTTCTTCAAAATGAATGGCGTAAGAAATACAAATCTAGAAGCCATTTTGTCACAAATGTTTATTACAAAAATAATATTATGTAATACTTTCAAGTCTTTTGGGGCATCACAATGCACAACATACAATAGAAGGATGATTCCGGAGTAATCAAAATATGATTCTATTTAGTCCGTCATTTAGATTATGACTTCACAGGCGTTTCCGACGCACTCTGTATCGTCTTCTATTATATTTTACGAGAAAAAAGAAAAAATACTTGTATAATATTTTTTGGAAATCTATCTGACGGACTAATTAGATTTTTTTGGTCATCTACCCTATTGTTTTACACCGAAGATTCCAGAAAAGTAAGGAATTATACAACTAATAAGGTACTTACGCAAATGGTAGGCACCAGTCTAATCCTCCAAATTTTTGATGGTACGAAACGGGTTGATTTCAAAGAAAAGTCGGACTCAGATCAGCCTCTCTCCTAAGTTCAAGTGCCTGTGATGGTGCTGCAGTTCAATGAGATTATTCTTCTTAAAGTGACTATCAATCTTTAATGTAGGAAAACAAGATGGATAAAAATAGATAGACAAATATGCTCATGGTTCTGTTGGCACGTGGCCATAGTCGGAAGTAACGCTGACGTCTTGTATTCACTACAACTACCACAGACATTTTTTTATAAGTTCAACCCAACAACGCTCTTCTGAAAATATCATTCAAGCGCCAAAACTTCTGTGCACTATGCCATAGATTTGTGAAGTGCAATGGCAAGAAGGATGGAAAGAAATGTAACTTTGTTTTCGTCGAGTAGAAGTTGTGACAGGGGGGTGTTATTGGCATACAATGAGAAAAGAGTTTTTCTTCTACTAATTCCAATCTGGACAACGCGCCGCAAGATCTTTTGGCGCTCGAATCACGTTGTCAAGAGGGCACTGTTGGTAAACATTTGTGTAACAACAATGCTTCTATTTCTAGTAAAAGCAAAAATTTCTAAAAAACAAACAATACAATGAGATTAGTATACAGTTTTTTGTACTTTCACCATTTCAAGGACAGTCGGAAAATTCCTTTGTCTATCATCATTTCCATCATACAAAACTTTTAGGAATTAAGGCTATTGTAGACAACTTGTGCGTAACATTTTATTCAGCTTGCAGGCAGAGTATGTTTTGTTCTGATGGTTTTGGAAACTGCTAATCTAAGTAGAAAATATTTACCATCTAGTATCAAAGAATCGCAGCTAACAACATGAAACTATTCTAATATTTCTTGTTAGTATTCAAAATATATTTGTTTAAGTACTTATGTATGACTGATAACCGATAGGACTAATCTGTATACATATAACAAATCAAATAGATCTGTAAGTTTAACATAGTTTAAGTTTTAAACTCAAACAAGCAGTTCTAAACATCTTTATTACAAATTAGTAACTTTGACGTCACTTGACCCCTATTTGTTTTACCGATCATACCATCAGCTATTTCTTGCAACGTTTTGTCTTTTGTTTCCGGTAGATACTTATACAAAATACCCAAAGTAGTTACAGAAACAATACCAAATGTAAGACATGTTCCATGTAATCCAAAAGTTCTAAATAATAAAGGAGCTAGTTTTAAAACCAGACCAGTTATAAGTTTTCCGGTTAATGCAATAAAACATAATGACAAACTTCTAGACCTTAATGGAATTAACTCGCCATAAACTGAAATAGACACCGACAGGGGTCCACAACTTACAGCTATTGAGAACGCAACAAATAAAGATATGGTTACATATTTGTTTTCCATTATAACATTTAAACTAATTAAATACAAGTATAAAGATAAAATAAACAAAAACATGACACCTATACTGGATGCGGCTAACAACAATGTACGTCTTTTCAATAGTTTCGACAAAATGCAACCTGCGTACATACTAGACACCGTGAAACCATCTATTATTAACATCGCGATGTACGCCGTTGATTCACTGTTTGTTATTTTCTTTAAAACATCTATAGCGTACACAGCGAAAACTAACTTTCCAGAGCAGAATCCCAAAAACCCAGTTAAATTTGCTAATAAAGTTGGTTTATAAAACTCCCTGGATATTATTGTTTTGAAGAAATCAGCCACACGTTCTCTTGCAGATAGTTTTATATTTCCGCAGCTAGCAATATATTCCTTCTGAGAATTTATCAAAGCTTCTAATTCTTTCTCTGATTCTTCATCACAACCTTTCAACGAACGATGTGATGCTGCACATTCTTCAAACCTTCCTCTACTTGCCAACCAGTACGGAGACTCGGGCCAAGTAAAAATAGTCAGCAAAATATACGATGAACATACCATTCCAAAGAGTGGAATATACTTCCAATGAAAGAAGGTACCTATAGCATTTGAGGCCCAGACACCCCAGTAAAACGTAGCCGTTTTGATTGTTAGAAATATGCCTCTATATTTCGGTGAAATATATTCAGTTAAAATCAAAATAGTTATGGTAGTGTGGGAAGCACAAAACAATCCCTGCATTATAAGACTTATTAATATTTGAGTATTGTTTGAACTACAGTATAAAACTATGAACGCAGCTAATGTAACTAAGACTGCAATTATTGAAGGTATCTTCCTACCGATGAATCTTGTGATGATGGAGAGGATGATAACGAAGGGAAACCCGCTGAAGCCGTACGCCGAGGCTGTGAAAGACAATTTTAATGATACAATTAGAAAGTTGCAACGAGGTGCCGAGCGTTGAATGTTATTGAGGATTTTTTAAGCCCTATATTACTTGGTTGCTTTTTTGCTTTAATTCAATTTAGAGTAAAAATGTGATTCAAATATTAATTGATTTCTAGCAAGTTTACAGCTCGAAAGCTTTATACTATTTAATAGTGACATAAGTCCCTCTTTGTGTCAAAAAAATGCAAGATTTCTGTACCAAATGTCCAATCGAGTGAAAAACGTTCTCAGAAATTATAATATAAAACATCCTGAACTTACTCATCCACGAAGCCATTTCATCCGTAATAACTGCAGTATTGTTTGCCTCCCGCCTGATCTGCGGGATGAACATGGTAGGTGTGGCAACGCACAGCCCAAACAGGAACACTGATGTCCATACTCCGCTACATACCAGTAACTGAAATTAAAGTAATATAAAATATAAATATAATGAGTGTAAAAAAAACGAAGACGACTGTCACTTGTTTTTCCTAGCAACTCGGTGCCACCATAATTCTAGATCTCGCGCAAGTTTTTGACAATGAGAATCTGATATCCAAACATAGACGCATGCTTCCCTAGAATGTTCAGATATTCTGGAGTCATGTATAAATAAAAGGATGTTAAGAATAAAGCAAGTGGGGGGTGTATGGTAAGTGTGGCTCAGAATCTAGAAAGTTTGGTAGGCCCAGACCTCTACTTACTTTCCTTAAAAGGTAATATCCCAGAGCTGGAAACACTACCATTGCGTCTTTTTGAGATAATACTGATGTTTTGGCGACTGGATCAAGCCACAAAAAAAAAACAAAAATTGAACTATCTGTGAAAAAGAACCAATGTCGAAAATCCCATTGCTACAAATAATCAACTTTTATTTTATTAGCGGCCACTAACGAAACTATTATACATATTCATAGGAGAAAACAAAAACAAAATTGTTTTATTTAAATTTTGACTGCGTAAGGTTGGCCTAAGCTCATCAGAGCTAAATCTGTAACGATGGGTTGAACAAAGTGGTCAAAGGAACTATGCCCTAGATTCAAGAAGAGAACAAAACCGCAATATTAGTTTTTTGCTTTTCAAGCAAAAATCTTTTCCCGGAGCCAGAACCAATGCTGTTATTTTTACAAAAACAGCAAACTGTACAATTGCACTCTGATGGCCCTGCACAAACTGATGGGGTGAATTCAGTATATCATACTAAGATAACCGTATAAGAAATTATTTCAGAAATGTAATGGGAATCCAATAAATTTGATTTGTTTTATTTCCTCATACACAATGTTTCGTTACCGTGGCAAAACGCACGTAGCGCACGACACGACAACGAGTTTGATGAACTTTGTTGGTAGGCAGGAAATGAAGGTAGTGCATCCTTACCTAACCCATTCGTTCAACGTGATGAAAATCTCCCACCTGGACATGAGTTGCCATGGCTGACCTGGAAGTCTTTAAATAGACTCCGGACCCAAGTTGGCCGCAGTAAGGAAAACCTGCTCAGGTGGAAATTCATTAATGATACCGCCCTGGAGTGTAAATGTGGTGGAACAGGAACTGATGGACGCTACCGAAAGCGCCAAACTAGTGGCTTAGTTCTGGGCCGACACCATTTAGATTGACATCGACACGCTAACAAGAAGATCCATTAGTGTAGTTGCTATGGATTAAATGCTGCTAACAAATATAATAATGTGTCGTGACAAATCAAGGGAAATGTTTTTTTTTTGTTTCATTTATATGTAATTTAAAAAAAACCCACAATATTCTAGCATTTTCTTTGAAATTATTCATATTCTTTAATAACATTCGACCCTTTGACACTATCGATTAGTGTAATAAGTGTAAATCTTTTCTTTATTTCTTCTTCTCTTCTTCAATAATTTTATCTTAGTGCCACTTGGTTAGATGTAAATAATGCTTAAATGAGGGCTAGGTTATTGTTCTACCCCGTGTAATAAGAATATTGTTAAAATTTCCTCGATAAAAAACGCCAAATTTAAACTACTTATGTTATTTATCTAAGAGAGAATAACATGTTGGCCATTCTAATTAGAATAACAAATGCACGGAACCAGTTTCTACATAATATAGCATAATAAGTGGAAAATAGTGTACGGAAAGAAGATAATTATAACTAAGTTTAATAAAACCAGTTTCTAGGTCTAACCATGTTATGGGAATAATGTGAATAATGATTTTATGTAAATAAAATTGACATTAATGTAAATTATTGGCACTATTCCAATATTATACTTAAGATAGTAATCTTATAAAATATGTTATTACGTAATATAAATGTTAACATAATAAGTGTCTGCTTCAGTGTCGAGTCTATCTGGGACTCGTCCTCGACCGCTGGTGGAACTTGGGGCCGCACTACCAGCAGTTGGCACCCAATTTGAAGGAAACCGCTGCTAAATTTGGAGCAAAAACCTCCCGTAGGCTCTATGTGGTTATCGTACGGTCCGTATCGTTCTATGGCTTTCAGGGTATAAGAGGATACCGTCTGGTCTTTTTAGTGGCAGCGAGCCTTTTGGACGGATCACTACCCTGAGATTTTGACGCTGAAGTCTTTTCGTAAGTGATGAAAAGACTTCAGCGGCCGAGACGCGCTGGCGCAGGGCGAATACTTTGTGACTGTCCGTCGCGTACTCCTAATTATTAATTAAATATTTTAGTCTTGATTGTTATTTCAAATCATCACACGATATGGGCCACTTACAAACACATTAAACTTCTGTTTTAGTTAAGTTACCGTAATTAATAACGAAGCGTCCTTTCTTCCTTTGAATTGTAAAACAATATTGCATCACTTGGAAACGTATAAACTCTTTACTTAATGGGAAAGGTACTACAGATAATAGCTAACTGACAGGACGAATGTAATAATTCAACAAATTCTTAAGAAAAGATAAACAACATCTGGTTGCAATTTACTCCGGTCTTGGGCGCCCGAAGGGCCCTTAAAACAATTGAGACGGTGGTACAAAAATAGTACTTGACCAATTCTGAGAAGGCGACCCAAGCGTGGTGTGTTCAGAAAGGTGAAGGGCTGAAGAAGGGTGGTGGACTCGGGGCAGTTGGTTAAAAATCGCAGAAGGGTCCACATGTGGAGGCTAGTCGAGACTGTTTCGGACCGACTTACTGACTTACAGTGAGTCGGTCCGAAACAGTTAGAAATGCTAGGATGTCCTAGGTTAGGTTCGTGAAGTTAGCGTAATCTTGGTACCAAGATGGACATGTCCCAGAGGACCGTCGTGAGAGAGCGATTAATATTTTTTAAGTTAAATATAAGTATTAGTAATAAGTCTAGTTAAAGTGAGTGTCGAGGCGCGAGAGAAGACAAGCTGTGGCAGTGGCGAAACTTTTATTGTGCGCAGTACTCTGTAAGTTAGTTATAGACTAATCATCGTCAATAAACACGTGGTAATTGTTAAATATAATTAAATCCTAGCTTAAGTAGCAGTTTGGCGATGGCGCAGAGAGGCTGTTAATAATTATTTATTTCAGTATGACGGAACAGCCGTTTTATCATCACAATGTATACTATTATCTCATGTGTTATATGTCCACCTTCTAATCCAAACCTTGGCACATATTCGTCATCTGTGTTTGGTTATAGGGGACGGGACCGCCTTTCGCTACACTCATTTCATGCATACGACATGTACACTATACACCAACACACCCGACTATTGACGAATTTTGACTTTTTCTGACTCACCACAAATGAAAGGCAGAACCGTAATACTCGCATTCCAATTGGAATAAACTATATTGTTCAGTGGTGAAGGCAGCACCGTAATATTCGGATACGATTGATTAAAACAAATAAATTATATTGCTCAGTAATATAGTGCCGACTTGTACTTGTGGTACAAATCAACCAAACGCTGCTAATGAATACTGCTTCCTGTAAAGGTCTAGCTCAGAAACATTACGTAGAGATTGTTGGCGCACATTTCAGGGAGCGCGGGTAGGTTTCATTAAGTATTCTAAAATGAATTGATAGCTACGTTCTAAGGAACGCTAGGGACTGTGTCTCGTTAAAACTAACCCCGGCCACTGGTAGGTCTATTACTGAATCGACACTGTTTAGCGAGACACGCAACCACGACATGGGGCAGAGTAAAGAAATGTGAAGTGATGATGGAATAACCACTTCGGCGTCCACCAATAACAATCGCAATGTGTTCTGCTACAGACCGAGCCTACGGTACGCTTGTGCAAATTGTGTTATCATATAGTAATTGGGGTAATCTGCCATTAACGTGAGTACGCGTATAAGTAGAAATAATAGAAACCTGTCTTACTCAATGACAGTGGCCTCACAACCCACTGCCTTAGGATTGGAAAAGACACGTGGATAGAGCTTAGGGAACGTGAACTGTTAGAGCTCGTAGCAGTGTCCTCAGTAGGACTATGCACTTAGGTCTAACAGTACACGTACGCTGGGCAAACGTTGTTAAACAGTTCCATGTTGTAACATGGAATCGTTTGCCTTTGCGAATCGGCATCTAGTATTTTGGAATCAGATAAATTAACGTAACGAATAAATAAATAAATTATTATGCGCAAGCGGAACGTTTCCTTTACCAAACATTTCTTTATATATCATATATTTGCGCCCTTTTGTCTTATTAGCTTCATACTTTATTATTGATTTAGTTATATAAGAATTGTTATTATTCATGTATATGTCTTAACTGTGAATTCCAATATTAACTTCACCTTGTACCCCTCCCTGTCCCCTAGCTTCTAAAGTCAGGACAGGGCTGGAGGTCAGTTCTCTTAGTCGGTGGAAAGATGCCCAGTTTGGAGACGAGTCTTACAAGGCCGTGCGGATGGCGGTGCGCAGCTTCTTCCCCTTAGGGGGAGCCGACATAAATACTAATATTAACACGGTATTAGGAAAAACGAAAATTTTATCAGCCTAGGGTAATTTAGGAACAGTCACAACTTGATGCCTCACCATATCGAGATTTACAGGTTGAACTCCACCTAGTGTCGTGTCTAGGTCCTAGTGGTAGAATGGTAGCAAAAAATTGTGCGACCCAGCACGGGGCACGACGCTATTGCGGCGCGGCGTTAAGGCTCGTGATGAAGAAGTGGCTGAGGTGCTTGCGGAGTCGACGTCGATCACTGAGCGTGCCGTGGCCACTTTCCGACGCTCCCAAAAACGTCTAGCTAGCTCGGCTCCGGACATTGGGGTGCTAATTCGTGGCCTAAGACCACCTTTTTCGAACAATAGGCGTGATTTATACTTTCAACTGTCTCTGTCACAGGCTGAGGCCTACATCATAATGCAATAGGCTCGCTCCCTTTTACAAGAGACCGAAACGTAACTGGCTTGATTGTACTATTGGGCATAACTTAGCCTAACCCATCGGGGACTACAGGCGTGATGTTATGTTGGATTTATGTCTGTAAGACTAATAGTTTTGTAATTATTATGGTTAAAGGATATTACCCTTTTCGTTACACTTCACTTTCCTCACCTTCTCCTCAGTTTTTAAAATCACATACTAGACATTTCAGACCGTGGTTTCATAGCTGAATAACAGACTTAAATAACTAATAACCACTCACCTGTTTTAGAAACGGTTTCCAATCTGTGTTCTTTTTAAGTTTTGTAAACTGTTCACTGTTTTGCGGAATATCTTTATATTCACACTTATCCATTATTCTAAACCAACGTTTCTTTTTATACAATATTTTTGTTCTTTTTTAGTTATTACTTAACTCTCAGTAGATTATTGACATTTTATCAAGATAATAGATTAATAATAATTATTAATTATCGACTAGCTGTGTTATCCTCTCTTGCGCACTAGTGAATGGGTTCGTGAATCTTCGTATATTAATAATAGTACATCTTAAGTGACGCCTATCAACCGGTTTAGACAATTTCATTAGATAATATACCTGTTATGTATTGTCATATTTTAATTGACAAAAACGATAAGAATATTTAATTTCAAATCGTAACAATCTATAAGCAAAATCATACGATTTTTTTAATTATGTTACTCAAGTTATCTGTGTGAATCTGAGAAATCCCTCTTGGCTCTCCAAAAAGTCAGGTTTAATAAATATTTGCATAAAGTCGCCAACACACTGTGAGCATGTGCCTTTTCTTTACAGTTTAGCACAACCTAGCTTACATAAATCAACCTATAAATAGTGTTCCCACGGCTGGGACTCAGGCAGGTGCTAGTTGGAGAAAGGAGGATGTCACCAGTCATAATTTTTTTGGTTGCAAGATACGCTGGTTTTCTTGCGATGTTTTCTTTCACCACTTTGAGAGCAGTGGTGATGAAATATATTACATAAAATAAAGTTTGTGTTTTGTATTTTGCATAACATTAAATAGTAGGCCTTTAAACATTAAATATCTTGGATTTCCGCAAAGTAACGCCTGATTCTAAAACTTATCTTAAGTGCCTGTTATGTATCTCTTAGTTTTTTTTTTTGTTTTAGCATGTTTTATCCCACTGCTGGGCAAATGCCTCCCCCAATCTTTGCTAATCTTCGTTACGTATTGCCTTCTCTGGCCAATCTGTTAGGAACGAGTATAATGCGTCACATCAGCGTCTGTTAACAATAAAAACATAATTCCTATGGTTTTTGACTGCTTAACTCGTTTTTGTCGAAATTGTTTTTCATGGTAACATGATAATATGCTATCACAGGATAATCGAACTGCTTAAACTGCCAACAAGCGAATCAGCCAAAATATGGTAATAGAAATGCATATTCGTTCGAATCAAACCAGTTTAATAGATTTTATGGCGAATTTATAAAAAAATGTTTATTTTAGACTAACATAAATTATAGGGATATAACAAATATTGCATCAGTTTTTATCATACAGCAGACCTGAACTTGACACATTAAAAACTCATAAAACTATTTTGAGTGCCTAAAAGATTTTTAAGTAAACTAGATTTTGCCCGCGGCCTCGCCCGCGTGGATGTCGAAAAATATCCGACGGCAACGTACCAAACAAACGTAGTTACTTACCTTCATCCCCCTTTTTAAACCTTCGGGGATAGACTTATCAAAAACGCTGAAGCACATATAAATTAAATTTCAATCGTTAGCCTTAACACAAAATTTGAAGATTCTAACTTCAAAACTGACGGACTTTCATATATCCATCTCCTATTTTACCCCTTTGGGGGTGGAATTTCCAAAAATCCTTTTTTAGTAGAAACTTACTCTCCAAGTAATGTCTCTAGGACCAGCGGTTTGGTCTGTGTGTTGATATTGATATATCAAGACAGAGACACACACATACATAACTTGGAAACAAAATAAAGGGACTTCAAAATGACCAGCCATTCTGATGTCAGAATGGCTGGTCAACTCTCCGTTTGTGTAAACTATTCAGTCAGTCAGTTTACCATTATATATATATATATATAGATTTAGAAGATAGATAAATGTTTTATTTTTAAAAAATCACTGAATAAATAACGAGTTTGACGGGTTCTTTCATCGTTTAATTTATGCTCCGACCACGACCTCAGGCGTCGTGATTTGTGTCTTGCGTATGGCGACATTCTTCGCATGAGTACCGTCGCATCGTAGGTTGCATATCATTGAGGTAAGCATATCATTACAGTAAAATGGAGATGAAGTCCCTATTTTATTGCAATGATATGCTTACCTCAGTTGTAAATAAAAGTCTCGTGCAAAACTTCATGGTTTTAGACCCAGTGGCTTAACTGTGCAGTGTCCGTCATAAGATTTATGATTTGAGTTATCGATAAACTCACTCATAATCACAATGAAGTCAAAAGTTTTAATTAAACTCATGCTAGTACTCTTGGTTTATGAGAGCCTATTCTCTGAAATCTATTGTCAATTCACTCGTCAAGTAATTTCACTGTCTGCAAAGACATGAACTCTCACTGTACTTAGGTCGCAGATTCCGCATGGAACGGAATATAATATACGATTTTCAAATGAGTGAATGAGTGATGTCAATATCAATGAAATAGAAACGTGGTAATTATTTGGGGGCGAATCTTAACTGTTTAAATCTTTGTTATCTGTTGTTATTTCCGTCAAAGCAAAAAGTAAATCATCACGTTTGACAGATGATCTGTCTTTGTTCGATAACATTTCAGAATCAGGCCCAGGGACTTACAAACTAAATATCACAATCACAAATCTTTTTTTGGCATTACGAAAGCGAGCGAGATAGACATACGACTTGTCAAATCGAAATCGAATCGAAGCGTTTGAAGAATATTAAGTGAATCCTAAAAAAATAAGTTGAAAATTCGATTGTATTCATTTAATTTAAATTTTATTTTGTGTAAAACTTGGTTATATTAGTATTGTGTGGTGTGTATTTTTCTCTGATTATTTTTAAGTATACTACTTAAAAATTACGTTCATGGGAATTTTTTAAATTGTTTCATGGGAATCATCGACACGAATAAGAATAAGTATACTACTTACTAAATTATGGATCGTTGTGTCTGATACAAATAACTTAAATAAATTGAAAATAGTTTCCATCATTTCTGGATAAAGATTAAACACCTAATGTTTCAATATTCACAGATTACTTGTGCTTAAATGTGAAACATAGCGTAGGTGTGGCCGGCAATGGATTAGCATGCAAATAATTTCTGGGGGATTGACCAGCTCTTCATAAGTATAGTTAGGTTGCCTGCAGGCTAACCACTGAACGCCAACTTAGGCTAGAGAGAAAATAAAGCTACGTTTTAAGAACACCGCAAGAGTGCCATAAACCTACGTTTGAAAAATCATTTTTTTTTGTTTAATTAATTTACTCTGCAGTCGCTTGGGCGTGCAGCTCGTGGCCAAGCAGTGACGCGGCAACGATGGAGATGTGCGTTTTAGTTTTCCAGATTGCTTGTGTATAATTCTGAAAGTCTTCCCAAGGGGCATCCTATTACCCAGTTACTGGGTTGTGGAGGTCAGATAGACCGTCGCTCTATCTAAAATACTGACATTCTCCTGCATCCGGTTAGACTGGAAGCTGACCCCAATATAGCTTGGGAAGAGGCTAGGCAGATGATGCTTGTGTATAATTTGATTTTGAACCAAAGCAACAACATCACATTTGCAAGAAATTGGTGCGGTTTTCCTTGATATAATACTTGTCTTAAACTGATTAATGATATTCGTATTATTGTTTTAACGGCTGTCGAGTCGGCTGTTTGCGAGCACCCTTAGCGAACGATTAAAATTGATCAATACCCGTGTTTTTGTATATTTGAAGGAGTTTCCGAAAAAGAAAGAAAGAAAATATATGTATTTGCCGCAGGGACATGCCGTGCATCATACAAAGTTACAAAAAAATAACAACAATACACAAATAAAACAATAAACTATAAATAAAAAATGAGAAAGAAAAAAAAAGAAAAAGAGAAAGAGAGATATTTGGCCAAAGGTGACTACTCATTAACATCAAAAATAACCATATTAATGATAAACTTGCTTTAGGTATTCACCTGAAACATACATACTTGTAATGCTCCTAAAGAAGCTGCTTTTTTATTGTAAACAACAATTTTGACAGCGGCATAACATTTGCTTTAAATTACTTAAAATAAAAGCGGCTGTGGGATGGATTATAATTTATAATTATAAATTAAATATAAGATGCTGATATAAATTTTTTATCTTGTCAATGTTTTCAACATATTATTATGATATTTCATAATTCTGGACACTGGACACAGACAGTTACTTCAGTAAGTATTTGTATGATGTCCGAGTCCGGAGCCGCGTCCACAATTTGTCCTTACCGGTTTAACCGAACCCGTACAAGTACTTATAGCTCATTGTGACTCAGGAGAAGAAGACCACATGACGACGGACAAAAACAAAACACTACAAAAGTCAATAGTTTATTCCCCCCACATTAATAACCAGCTTGAATATTACTCGCAAAGTGTTTTCCATAGGAAACGCTTCGCTCTATTTTCTTTTAGTGTGGGAAGCGAAATATTTTATGACGTTCCTAATAGGCCATTAAGTGTCCCCACTATGAGACGAATGTGGCCCACAGCGGGACTTGGGGCATGATGTATGGCTGCAAGACTTACTGCGGACATCCCAGGGGTTGGTTTATAGGTTTGGGAACTTTTCTAAATATTATTCTTAAGTGGACGAAATGGGCATTAATCGAATCGATTAATCGATTTTTATTTATTCGTGGATTAGATTTTTAAAGTGTTTTAGTATGTATAATATTAATTTCTACATAAACAGCAATTTATATACTTATTTTTATTCATAAAGGCATCTCAAGGCAAGTCTCGATCGAATCGAAGGCTTTCTCGTAGTCCACAAACGCTAAGCAGAGAGGCAGGTTATACTCTTCGGTCTTATGTTTAACCTACCGCAGCGTATGTATGTGGTCTACGGTGCTAAAGCCTTTTCGGAATCTGGCTTGTTCGGGAGGCTGAAAATCGTCAAACCTGCGCGCGAGACAATTCGTGATGACTCTTGAGAACAATTTGTAGACATGGCTTAGAAGTGAGATGGGCCTATAGTTCTTCAGCCGGGCATTGTCACCCTTTTTGAAGAAGAGTACCACCACACCTCTGCACCATGCCTGCGGCGTTTTCCCCTCTAGTATGACAGAATCAAACAGCTTCTGAAGGGCCTTAAGTACCGGTTTTCCACCTGCCTTCAGGAGTTCGGCCGTAACTCCGTCATCACCCGGTGCCTTGTTGTTTTTAAGCTGTTTCAGAGCCATCCTAATCTCGTACAGGCTGACATCCGGAATCTCTTCGGTATAGTGTCGGGTCAGTCTAGCTCTTGGGTCGTTAGCTAGAGTTGCAACGGGTTTATTGGTTGAAGTGTACAACTGCCCATAAAAACTCTCGATCTACCTCAGTAGCTCCGGTTTGGCGGATACGATCCTGCCATCGTCGATCTTCAGTTTCGTGAGCTGGCTCTGCCCAATAGCCAGATCTCTTGAAAATACCTTGGAGCCTTTATTCCGCTCAATAGCGTCTTTAATACGCTCGGTATTAAGGCGGCGGAGGTCGCTCTTCAAGGATTTAGAGATCCGTCTATTGAGCTGCCGGTATTTCCACGTCTCGTCTGAAGACTGCAGGATCATCTCACGCCGCTCCTTCATGAGCTCGAGAATAGTGCAGAGAGTTTTTTGTTGTGTGCACGACGTGTCTTGAAAAACAGACCCAGTCGTATGGAAAGTTTCCACGAACCCATCGTTGTATTCGTCCACTGACCTTCCTAGGCACTCGAAACGATTCTGGAGTTCAAGCAGAAAGCTCTCTGAGTTTTGGGTCTGGATCTGTGCTGGACGGAGCGTAGACTTCATGAGTCAAGACCTTTCAAGTTTTATATTGATGTTCAATGTGCCACTTACCATATAATTATTAGATATGTGTATGTGTGAAGGTGTTATGAATTTCTAATAGATAAAATCATAATTATACAAGCAGCTTGGATGAAAACAAACCCTAGTTTCCATCGAACTGCGTGTGGACTTTAAAACAGCGGATATGCAAATAGTCAGGCTTTAAAGGGTTAACATTTTGATTACATAAAATGCCTCATTTGTCTAGTGGTCGCAAGCGCGACTGCAGAGCATGAGGTCCTGGTTTTGTTCCCAGGTCGGGCAGCCACGAAGTCCGCATTTGTGGCCGGTCTATGGCAACAGGCTCGCCCTTTTTACACAACTGGCGAAATTTGGGTGTACCTACCATTAGGTTACACATCTGCCTAACCCTTCGGGAATTACAGGCATGATGTTATGTTAATATGAGTTAAATAATTAATATTTATTTACTGGGTGAAAATAAGGAGTACCTGTGTAAAGATCGCCGCAGGTGGCATTCTGTGACCTCTGCCTGCGTTTATAAACGTAACGTAGCTATTAAAACTTCCATGGTTTTGTTGATATCTTTGTTGTTAATATGTTATTATTATATTATATCGGAGGCTTTTATCTTCAAAGGCAAGTCAGCCTTATCATATTGTTAATATTTACAAACTCATTTAGATAGCGTACAATCAACCACACATTAGTGGTACTTAATAGACACTGACAGGACCTTAATGTCATCGCAACAGTTAAGGCGGTTATTAAAACCTCGCAGCACTTTTCCTTTACACCTCTCTGCGGTTTTAGAGGCCACCACTAAAACTAAACACAACAATCCGTAGGCTGTACTCAATAAATATTGACAGAACAAACAATAAAGTATTTATCGTTATTCTTCACTCTTTAATGTCAAAGTTCGCGCTCACCTACATTATTAAATAGGTTATTTTAGGGGTGCCTTCTTATCTTGTGTCGGCACGAGTTGTACCAGATAATCTAGCTAATATTGAGCAGTTAGGTTTCGTTCAAACAATGATCATTACAACTAGACAAGGTGTAAACGGACCCTTCATGAAGCCGTCAACCAAGCATTCCGTTTGTATAATCCTGTGCAAAAATTATTGCTGGGAAACGTTTTTTTTTTGGCGGGTAAAATCACGTTTTACGGTAAAACTCAATGTAAAGCACTCTTAATATTATGCTGAAAAAATTAAAACCTAAAAACTAGGATTAAAAAAAAATAACTTGTGAAAAAGTTGTAACTTTGACCCCCAATATCTCCGTAACTAGAAGGTTCCCAGGTATGGTCTAGAACAAAACAAATATCGTAATGACGGGAAGAACAAGAGTGTCTTTCGGCTTCGTTAAGGGCCTATTTACACCCTTTATTTGAATGCGTAATTTATGGCAACACACGGCAGTTACATACTCGTGGCCAAATAATAACAGCCGAATGGGTATAGTTAGTAAGTTAAGCATATCATATCATATCTTTAAATTTAGCCGCGCTTGCCAAGGCTTTTACAAATACAGAGTTTCATTTTTACCAAGGGGTACCGTAATTATCCAGTAATAGGTAACTAGGTTGCGGAGGTCAGGCAGGCAATCACTTCATGTAAAATATTCGTATTTATCTGCATCACGTTAGAGTGGACTGGACCCAATGTAGTTGGGAAAAGACTTGGATGATCATGGCAGTTGCATACTTATTGTACGACTGTCTGCCAAGTGTGGGTCAGGCCTTCTCCACGAACGACGAAGCCGTTTAAAGTCTACAACCTCCGTTTCTCTTAAAGTGACTTAAGACTTAACGCGTAGAACTTCGAGCCACTCTTAAGCTACTAACGAGAATGTTATAGAGTCCGCTCCAAATAACTGCTTGATAAATACATTAATTGTAGCATAATCGTTATCGTATCGGTAAATTCTGTTCGGAGACGAATTATTGGATATTTTTTGGAAAACTCTTGAGAAGTTTTCTTTAAAAAAATATTTGTTTATCATCTTGGTTCTCAATTTTTTTGTCTTATTAATATGTATGATGTGCATTCATAGTCTTTAGATTGGTAGTGTTATGTGTCTGATATTAGTGTAAATTATTGAGACATTTGTAAAAACTAAAAGCTATGAATATGTAGTGGGTGAAAAAAAAATTCTTTCTTAACCGTTTAAATTGCAGCATGTTTAAAATTATATCATTCAAGTCTAAGTTGTAAACCGACTTGGACGTTTAATGTCCGGTATAAAAATAGAGAACTTGAGGTTCCGTTAGTTAAACCTGTTGTGTACCCCAAAACTGCAGTAGGTACGTAATACTGTGGAAATTATTCGCAGTCAAGTCGCCACATTTGCCCGTGTGTCGGACTGGACAACACTTGAACAATAACGACGATAAAATAAACAAAAATCCATGCATGCAAATTATATAAATTTTCAACTGTAAAAGAAGATCATATTATTATAAAAACTATGGAAAAGTGTAACTATACAGAAGTTCTAGAAAACAGTGAAAGTGTTTTAAAACAAAAACATACTACCATAGAATGGAAACCCTTTTTGAAACAGGTAAGAAGTAAATACTTTTGATATTATGTATGGTCACATACATAACTATCAAATGCCAAACAATTCAATTCAACTGAAATAAACCAAGTTTCTTTTGTCTAACTTTCGACTAGGTTGACTATTTAGTTGATCTAGTGTTCGCATTGTGGCGTGACTTTATGTTACTGACGAGTCACTTTTATTCCAAACCTGATTTAACAGTTCGATTAGTGTCACGTGCAATACCTTCTAATCTATTATTATATCACAACAAGGAATTTTTCTCCTCCCTACTGAAAATGTACAGTATAACTGCGAAATCGTACTACTTGTTGAAAAAACCTGACAAGTCCAGAATCGATTTAATTAATTCCTAACTTATATAAAGGTTTCTTACCTATTCAGTATCTACCAATCTAATCGAATCACCTAAACATTCTGTCTGTCCATCCTGTGGTTTGGCAAGCTTAAACAGGATACTCCAGCCATAATGTAAAAGGCCGGGATGTTTGCCCTCAATTGTGGTCACAACTTTCAGAGAAGCTCAATCGGATTTTGATTAAAATGTTACGAGTTGGAACAAATAATGAATGGTTCGTGTATTCTCAACTGGGATTTTGTTAATCAGTTTTGCGATTCTGTTGTTTTATTGTCGTTTTCTGGATTGAGTAATTTAAGCTTATGACTATGTTGCGGTCGGTTTGTAGTCTTACTGGATGCAGGTGAACACCAGTAGTTTACGTGGGGCGACTGCCTCCAAAACCAAGTTAGTATTGGGTAATACGATACCCCTAGGTATGACTGATTGTCAGACTTTCAAATATAACGCGTCATTGTAATATGTGTAAAAGATTTATGTACTTTATAATCCATTATATTTAACGACGTGAGATAATCATTATGCTTTGTCGTTATTATGTGGAGTTAATAGTTACCTTATTATGTTGGTTTAATAATTTAATTATAGGCTAACTAAACAAGCACTAAGCTAGGCCGCTTATTTACGGACCATCAACTTTATTTATTTCTGTACGTAACAGTTAGAGAGTCGAGGCGTTTAGTCATAATTTATATTCTTTGAATAAAATCTTTATTAAGAAAATGATCGGTGCAGCGATAGTCTGATCTACAGGTACCTTTGGGAAAGTATAAAGTTTTAAGAAAAGAACGCGATGGCTTGGGAACTTCTTCCTTTTTCGTCGGTTGGAGTCATCTTAAATTATTCAATCACCTCGGATGGACATAAGCCTCTCCCGAGCTGCGCCACAGCATCCTGTCCTCCGCCTTTCGCATCCAGTCCGTCCCAGCCACCTTTTAAAAGTTGTTTGTCCGTCTAGCTGCAGCACGTCTTACACTCCACTTGTTATTAGCTCCGTAGGTCCTTCGACAACCATGGCCAGCCCTCAGTCACTTCACCTTGCTTAGTCTGCAAGGGATGTTTTTAACTCCAGATCTTTTTCTGGTGTTTAATTCAGAACTCCATCCTTCTAAAAAATCCGAGCATAGTCCGGTCCACAGTAAACCTAACCTAAAACTAGAAAATAGTTATGAGATTTTTGGTACCCAAAGATGAAAAAACTGGGATGTCAGGAGTATAATGATAAAACCTACACAATTTTGTATTTTATTTGCAGTTACTGATTTGCAGCGGAGTATGGACGTCAGTGTTCCTGTACGGACTGAGCGTCGGTGCACCTACTATGTTTATCCCGCAGATCAGGCGGGAGGCAAACAATACTGAAATAATCACAGAGGATATGGCTTCTTGGCTGAGTAAGTTATTTTTGTATTTCAATTTATTTACCAAGCCATTAACCCTGTTCCTAAAGTGTTGGCATCAAAAGAGTAAGCCTTATGTTTGGTATAATGGCTATAATCCATAAACATTTTGGCCTACTATGAAAATCGGAAACTGTGTAGTTTACCTTCATCCATTTATAATATTCATCCACTTATAATAACTTCACCAATTTCAAGCATGAACCGTGTAGTTAACTAAGTAGTAAGTAAGTAGAAAGTATTCAACCCTAGTTGCAACTTTCTTATTTTATTTCAGACTTCTTTATATTGTAATTGTGTTTTCTAGCCTCCGTGTACGGCTTTAGCGGGTTTCCCTTCGTGCTCATTCTCTCCATCATCACAAGATTCGTCGGCAGGAAGATAACTTTCATTATTGCAGTCTTAGATACATTAGCTGCGTTCACTGTCTTATATTTTAGTAAAAACATCACTCACTTATTGATAAGTAATATAATGCAGGGATTATTCAGCGCTTCCCAAATCGTTGTAATTCTCATGATCCTTACTGAGTACACTTCACCAAAATATAGAGGCATATTTCTAATAGTGAAGGCAGCTACGTTTTATTGGGGTATTTGGGCTTCAAATGCGATAGGCACTTTCTTTCATTGGAAGAATATTCCCCTCTTTGGAATTGTATGTTCATTGTATACTTTACTGACTGTTTTTACTTGGCCCGAGTCTCCGTACTGGTTGGCAAGTAGAGGAAGGTTTGAAGAATGTGCAGCATCACATCGCTCGTTGAAAGGTTGTGATGAAGAATCAGAGAAGGAATTAGAAGTTTTGATAAATTTACAAAAGGAATATATTGCAAGCTGTGGAAGTTTAAAACTATCTGCAAGAGAACATGTGGCTGATTTGTTTAAATCTATGAAAGCAAAAGAATTTTATAAACCAACCGCATTATCTGTTATAACTGGTTATTTAGGAGTTTGCTGTGGAAAATTGGTATTTGCTGTGTATGCCATTGATATTTTAAAGAAAATAACAAATAGTGAATCTACCGCTTACACCGCTATGTTAGTTTTAGATGGTTTCACAGTGTTGAGTATGTACGGTGGTTGCGTTTTGTCAAAATATTTGAAAAGACGTACATTGTTATTAGTTGCGTCAAGCGTAGGTGTGTTATTTCTGTTTATTTTATCTTTGTACTTATATTTAATTACTTTAAATGTTATTACGGAAAACAAATATGTATCAGTATCTTTACTTGTTGCTTTTTCAATAGCTGTAAGTTGTGGACCTATGATAATGTCTGTATCTGTTTATGGAGAGTTGATCCCGATTAGATCAAGAAATTTGTCAGTGTGTATTGTCGCATTAGTAGGAAAATTAGCAATAGGGCTCTCTTTAAAATTAGCTCCTTTAATATTTAGAACTTTTGGATTGCATGGTGCGTTCCTTACATTTGGTGTTTCCTCATTAGTTGTCATATTAATTTTGTACAAATATCTACCGGAAACAAAAGACAAAACGTTGCAAGAAATAACAGATAGTATGATGGGCGGGAAATCAAATGAAGGAGAGGTGACATCAAAGTTATTAGTTCATCATAAAGCGTAAAATATGCCAAAATTTTAGCTACATTACCTTAGAACACCGCATAATTAATTAATTAGTGTATTATTTTAAGCAAGTATTTGTATTGGGAAAGAAGTGTGTACAAAATTAATGTATTGTATTCAAAGAACATAAAACTTTTGAACGTGTTCCGAATCTATGTAAACTCACATCCTCAAGAGAAAAATAAAGTAATCATTTAGTAAAATAAGATTTAAAAAATTTATGTATCTTAAAATAAAACCTGGTCACCAGACCACAAGTTACTAAACAATAACAAATTAATAGCAAATTTTATTAAACTCGGCCCAAAATTTTTGATAGTTTTGGACATCCAGTACTACTTAAACTTAAAAAAAAACTTCATGTCATCCGCAACTTATCATGAAGTACATGAAATGCTCATATGATGTAGGCATCGTTTACGTAGTAGCGGATGAATACAATATGCTTTGCATTGCAACGCATTTGACTTCGAACGTAAGAAAAAAGCACAATAGGAAATTGCCGCCGCGCGCCATTTCAGACTGACCATCCTCTTAGTCTATTTTATTTATATGAAAACGCGCATACCATGCTCATTGCTTATTAACCGCCGAGTTCGGTCGTGGTGGACACAGTTTCTAATAATCGCTTTTCTCGTTGAAGTCCAGATGATGGCAAATTATTAGTTTTCCGGTACCTCAAATACACATGATTCCTTAGGGTAACTCTCGAGTCGAATTTATAATAAACTATATCTGTGAATGTATCTAATGGCCGCCCATTTAGTTAAAATGGCGTGTCCAGTTTTTACTGAGTTGAGCAAGCGATTTAGAATACCAACCAATATCGTTGCAAAGATTTAACCTGACTTATGCGCTGGTTTGAGTTAAAGTTGTTAGTCACATCTACTTAGGATTGCTACATTGATTCAGTGGTCTTAAGCGGTACTGCTGAGAATGAGTTCGATTCTCAGTTCAAGCAGTGTTATTGGGTTTTTTATCAGAAATTTTGAGTTTTTCAGTAGTAGCCACGGACTGGTCTGCTGATTTATGCTGGTCGATGCCAATAGGCAACGTGGATGAACTTTGTTACACCTCTGCCTAACCCTCCGGCGATTACAGGCCTGATGTTATGTCATCTACATAAGAAAAACAGAATTTGCCAGGTATTATTCACTGGAATAATACTAATACCCGACTCACTGCGAAGTGACCTTGAAATTTGCATTAAAATACGATAAATTTATGATATGCGTATATAATTACCTGCCCAAGTCGTAAAAATTTCGACCAAAATAGTCTTGTTGAGTTATTAATATTCTATACATATATCTATCTATACATCTATATCTATACATATAATAAAATCGTAGACTTTCCGTGTCTGTACATTACAGATTTTTGCAAAAAAATCACTGGAAGGTGCGAGAAATGAGTAATAGAAAGTATTTTTTTTTTTTTTAATTTTTGTCTGTTTCTCGGTTTGTCAGTTTGTCTGTTCGTTTGTGCGCGCATCACGTAAAAACCCCTCATTGTATTCAATCTATATACATATAATAAAATCGTAGACTTTCCGTGTCTGTACATTACAGATTTTTGCAAAAAAATCACTGGAAGGTGCGAGAAATGAGTAATAGAAAGTAAGAAAATATTTTTTTAAATTTTTGTCTGTTTGTCGGTTTTTCGGTTTGTCGGTTTGTCGGTTTGTCTGTTCGTTTGTGCGCGCATCACGTATAAACCCCTCATTGTATTCAAAATAGAAATATTACAAAATAAGAAGTATTATTGTGGGTATTAATTAGCGTTTATTTCATCAAAATCGATCAACAGACGCTAAAGATATTATTTTTTTAAATTTAGTTGGTAACCTCATACGCGATTTCTATGATGATAAATTTAATAATTTACGTAAATAGGTTTTAGTAGCCGTAGTGTAGTCGGAATGGCTGAAAATTATTTTTTTTTAGTTTTCCTTTTGTCTTTACTCTTTGCACTAAAAATTTGGCACTGAAAGAGAGGTTCAAATACGAGAAATATAAATATATAAAAGCGAAACGTCACTGACTCACTCATCACGAAATATCGATTTTGCGACAGGTCGCACCAAATATCACCCAATCTCACGAGGGAGAGAGGGGGGTCTCGGTAAATATCACTGGGTTTAATTAAGTAGACATGTTTCTCTACAATTTTTTTTTTGTGAATTCAACGCAATCAAGCACAGATTACCGTATTTATTCTAAACTACGCATTTTGATAAATCTCACGTGAGGTTAGGAGGGAGATGAGGGGGTCGCACACAAGCAACTCCTTGCTGAAAAAGTGATCTCCAAATCATGTGTGTGACAACTTTATGTAATTGAAATAAAGATATTTTTTTTAACACTTTGCCCGACCCGGGAATCGATCCCCACGCTTAGTAGTCGCACTTGCGACCACTAGACCAACGAGGCAGTCTCACACATGCACTCCGAAATTTCCACGCGAACGAAGTCGCGGGCAACAGCTAGTAAGTAATAAATCAATTTGATGTACATAAGACATGGCACTCTAAACTGCCTGTTTACAAAATACATTATTTAAAACCCAAAATTAACAGTAGCATTATAAGCTTATGAGGTTCCCACTGCTGGGACAAAGGATTGGGCCGTAATCCATCAAGCGCGCCCAGAGGAAATATAGATATCATATTCAGCTTATAAATTAAACAAATATATTTTACTCATAATGTTTATTCTTTATAATTATAACTAATCGATTCTCTTTCATTTTTAAATATTCGTTTAAAATACAATCTAAAAATTAATCAATCAATTTAAACATATAAAAATACTTCAAAAATAACCATTTACGAGTATTATTACAATTATTTAATTTTTCGTATCTGACTGTGGCTTCATTTGCCCCTATCAGAATACCAGCGCCGTGACATATTTAAAATGTTACAGCACCGTCCTGAGATATGGTTTTGTGTCTATTGGCCCCGTACAAGACCAATTCAGTATAATGCATGTTTTATTCTTTTAATTTAATGTTTTATTGTTTTCAGTTTTATTTTTTGTCCTGTGCGAGAAAAGTAAATACTTTTTTACGAGTAGTTTTCTGAAATAAAAATTAATGACAATAATGCAAAGCGTTGTTATTTAATTGCCCTAACCAAAACAATGGTATAGGTACTAATTATTAGGGATGACGTAAGAAGTCTGTGGGACAGTAACTTGTAAATAATTATAATCTTAATAAAATGAAACGTACAGTGGCAATGGAGTTTATTTTCAGGAAAGGACGACCGTTTTTGCTTTTGATTCAACATCTTTTTTTGCCAACATCAAGCAATTATATTTTCAATTTGAAGAATTATCTCAGGCACATAATTATTTGAATGTTATCTTTCAAGCTTGTCACCGCAGTCCTTTAAGTCTTGCAAGTTGCAGTTTTGTACCATACTTAATACCTGCTGTAATTTACGTATTTTCTGCTTTTCTGTCGTAGAGACAAAAACAACTGTAATTATTATTTCCGTATTAGACCAAAATAAATGTTGCCCCGTGGCAGTTTACAAATTTAAAATGCATGCAAATGTTTTTACCAGCTAGTTTATCAGATCGTTTGTAAATTCTTACGCAAGTTTTCTTGTACGTAGAAATGCAGACTCACTAACAACTACTCTCATAGCCTGCATCCCAGCAGTGGGAAAGTTATAAACTGATCATTATTTATGTTTTTATAAATACAACTTAAGATAAACCGAGTTATCCTACCTCTAGTGATGCTCATTATAATTCCAAAAATAACTTATATCGCTTTGACAAATATGCTGTCGCATATTTATTTATCAAAGCGATATAAGTTACAACCTAATATCATGTGGGTGGTTTGCCTATCATAAAGAAATGTCATAAAAACAAAGCTTCCTCCACGCTTTACTTAAATATCAACGTCAAATCATTTGCTATTCTTGACAAAACTCCATTAGACCACCTTTTGTGATCTTCCATTTTTGAAGAAAATAATGTTAACTGTCAACGTTTATTGAGGTCTACGCACACTTATATAAGCTTCGTTATGGTGTCTTCTCAGTTCGGGATTAGCTAGTAAACAGTAGTCACTGAGCTTACGGCGCTTGCGGCGGACTGACCAAGTACTTACGGTGAGCGGTTGCCTCACTAGGTAGGGTCGTCGCCAACTTCACCTTGGCGTATGTGCTCGGCCCGTCGCCGTCGTCGTAAGTACAGCAACGCCTAGATGCACCTTCAAGCGCGGCGTCTACCCGGTGATGACGACAAGTTTAGGCGATGCTGGTCCCATGCAGAGCTTATAAGTGTGCGCTGGCCTTCAAAAGAAATGTATTAGTTGTTTGTTGTGTGCACTTGTGCCACGTGCCAAATAAATATGTTTTCTATTCTTTCTATTGTAATTATACCATAAGATATTTTATAAAAGTTAAGTAAGCTTATTCAATTTGTGAGATATCAAGCATAAGATAATGGTATCTGCAAAATTTACGAGGATATTAATATTATTAGTAATGTTTTAAATAAAACAACTAGTTAACTATTTAATGTAGTTTTATTTTGTTCGTATCAATAATAATTTCTGTTCACTGTAACGTTTGTGATGAGAAAATAAACATATTATTTATTAATTATGTTGTATGGGGGCAAGTTTAGCAGATTTCATTTAGTCTACTCTCGGCCCCTCGACCCCTAAAAAAAGATTTGTTTATTTGTTTCCTCTCAACCCTTAAACATAGTTCACACTCGATCCCCAGGGGGTGAGTTTGAATTTTCTTACAAAGGACAGGCATACCTCGTCCACTTTCAACCCCTAGTTTGTAAGTACCTAAAATTAATATTTTGGTTCAGTAAGGTATAGACGTTAAGACGTTGTGTCTTTTTTTATGTATTCTTCACCGGGTAATTAAATTTGGTCCTATGACTATTGTCCTATATTAGTTCTACCAAAATTATCTTAAATGATCCCGAAACGCACTTTACTCACGGTTGATAAACTTCAAGTGTCTCCTTATCAGAAATCCTAACGCATAATGAATTATGCTTCATTATGTTAGAACAACAAGTTTCTTTTATTATTTCAGTAAAATCATAACCAAACCTTGGACCGAAAAATAATCTTGCATCTCTCGTTGAGCTTCGAACTTCAGTAAAAACTTTGTGCTTCGTAACCGTTATTTTTTGTGGAGATACTTCAAAGCCTTTAATATCTACTATATCCTTACTGTGTCAAGGCTGCGTGGCCATCAATTAGCCAGAATTAATTAATTAGTTGGCACTAGGCCCGATTTGCTACTTAGGAAACTCGAACTCGATGAATCGAACGAGTGAAAGACTGGTGAGTTTAATTTATATGAGAAACTTATGTTTTTACTTTTATTTTTTTACCTATTCAACATTAAAAGAATTTCTTTAATTGTTTTAGTTCATGATCATACTTAATTTCTTAATACAAAATATACATTATTGTGAATCATATTCCATCGGAAATTTTTATCCGGATTTCTTTATTTTTTCATTTACTATTCCTTTATTTCAATGTAAAAATACATTCCCTGTACGCAGCTCCATTTATGTAAATAATACGCCTAAAATAAAAATCCAATAATGGTTGTTGAAATACTCTAACGAACGACGCATGAAATCAGCTGTTCACTTCCTGCCTAGCTACTGAGTTCATCGAACTCGTCGTCGCGCTTGCCGTTCGCTACGTGTGTTTTGCTACGGTAACGATACATTGCGTATAAGGAAATAAAACAAATCAAATTTATTGGAGTTCCATAACATTCCTGAAATAATTTCTTGTACCGGTCATTTTAGTATAATATACTGTTACAGATATACAACGACGACAATAGGACACTTAGGCGTCAAGTACTCCTCCGCATCGCTGTCATCTGGAAACGTGCCCAGAAGAGTGGCAGCATTGCCCCACTGAATGGCAATGCTAATTCTTTGGCCAAAGAAAGAGACAGCCCTCTGGGCACGCGAAGTGTCGACCAGTCGGCGAAAGATTTCCTTAAAAAGAAGACGCGCACTCGGGTCCCATGACCCGAGCGTTTCGACCCCAAACAGCTCAAAACTGCTCAAACTAAATTAAGACTAAAAGTAAGCAATTACATAAACAACGACGATAATAGGACACTTAGGCGTAAGTGCAAAGTACTCCTACGCATCGTTGTCATCCGGAAACGTGCCCATAAGACTTACAGCATTGCCACGTTGAATGGTAATGCTAATTCTTTAGCCAAAGAAAGAGCCAGCAGAGTCGACTAGCCACCGAGAGATTTCCTTAAAATAAAGACATAAAGAAATAAAAAAATATTTATTTGCCGCAGGGACATGACGTGCATCAAATAAAATTACACAAAAATAAACTATAAATTTAACAGAACGGAACAAAAAAAGAAAAAAGTTAACAGCTTGCACGTCGTGACTGCGACAAGCAGGTAAAACGAAACACGCACTCAGGCCCCATGACCCGATCCGTTTTTTAAGGTCGAAGACGCCGAAAATCAACGAAAGATACAGAAAATCATTGAATCGGATGCCAACAATTCTCTATGGCCATAAAATATACCAGGAAGAATCATGTAACGTATTTTATCAGTCCCACAAAACTTGAACTATGTCGGAAGGCATTCCACCAGCATACATACAGAAATGATAGGACAGACAAAATTTATGATACGTAGGTACACCACAACCAAAGGGAGAATGCCAAATAATCGTCGCAGATTTACTTATTTCCCCCATACATTGTGGTGTTTTCGACTCGATAACACAAACATTTTTTTTCTTTCTTTTTAGTGCCTATTCTGAGAATCTGTGTGCAAATGTAAGAAATAACTATCGGTGACGTTGTTTATGCTTTTAGTTTTTGTTCGGGTTTCCTTATTTATATGCAAGCAAAATTCATGGAAATAGAGCGGTGCACTTCTGGTTTTAATTAAACTGTTTACGGTGAGTAAGTAAATATTTATCGCAAATTGTAACAAATTTTACGCAGAAATAACCAAGTAATAAAGAAAACGTCTACTCGGTTGTTTACCTCATTTTACCTTTAACGTAAAGCAAGGGTTTCAATTTCCTTCCGCTGCAATAACACTCTGTTGAAAGTTAACTTTATCGGTTTATAAAAAGAAAAATGTTGACCATTTGTCAAAGAGCTCAATATTTTATTGAAAAACGGGAAACAACAAAAAGGTTTGTCGATTTTGTTCGAAAATCAAATCTAATTGAAACTCCGCTGCGGCTATCGGCCTCGCCCGATATTTTGTGCTGTGGTACAAGTGAAAAGCATTTTGATAGGCGCCTATCTAAAATAGTTAAGGACGAATTTCACCAATGAAACTGAAGACGAACAGTGTTAATATTTTTAGCAAAGAGGATTTGATATATCAATGCAATGAGGACATTGATAGCTCTTGAACGCAGTTCAAATGTGCTAATTGCGTTCAGATGTGCTAAATAACAGACACAAAGAATATTATTAACTGGATCATCGCTTATTATCATCTGCCTAGCCTTTTCCCAACTGTGTTGTCAGCTTCCAGTCTAACCGGATGCGGCTCTATACCTACCTGGAGTGATCCAGGAGTGGAGTGACCTGGATTACTTATCTGACCTCTATAACCCAGTTTTTAGGGTTCCGTGACCAAATGGCAAATAATGAAACCAATGTTAATACTATTTCGTGTTACGAAGCCCTTTGTGTGCGAGTCCGACTAGCACTAGGGTGGTTTTTTTTATAGACTGTTTGTCAGATTTTCAGGTTTCTTAGTCTGTCAAAAATGTACAAATAAATTATCCCAACGTTTATAATGTGCTTTTCCCTGGTGACCTGTAACACAGACTTCTTCAAAAACCTACTTCAGGAACCAGTCTCTTCCAATGGTGGAATTTAACATTAGCCAAAAACATTGTTAATTTTAAAAGGAAACCAATATTGTGAAGAGATAATAAAAAAATAATTCGCTTACCGCTTATAATTTAACGAATATTTTTAGACTCGCATTACCGGCGGAGTGGTCTTCATTAAAATAGCTGCGTGGCTCCACTCTACCAGCGCTTTTGGGATGCCAGCCATTTTACACTACTCGTTCAATGCTAGTTTTTGCATAAAAAATATGCATATTATTCATTTATATTTAGGGATAGACGGAGCTTAGCTTATTATGAAATACTGGCTAGGGATTAACTGAGAATTTTAATGGGCAATGATACCCTTTTGTCGGCTTGGTACAATATAGTGAGGATTATAAGTTAATCCTTACTAACGTTGCTGAGAGCTGTCTTGACCAAATCCCCATCTGGTACAGGATATTCGACTATCATCATCATCATCATCACTAAATAGCATGAAACTGTAAACGACAAAGAACACCATTTATAAAATATTGGTTCCAGGCTTATAATTTGCATTCATTCGGATCAGGAAATTAAATTTAAGAAAGTATTTGACGAAGATTAATAATAAGATAAGATAAGATAATCATTTTATTTCGGATATTTTACATCCATATATTGTTAGTAAACATGAACCAAAAAAACTATGTTAGTAAAACAGGTAGCATGGTTCGACAGGTCATCATCATTCATCATCATTTCAGCCGAAAGACGTCCACTGCTGGACATAGGCCTCCCCCAAGTGTCGCCACATTGACCGGTCCCGTGCGACTCGCATCCAGCGGATCCCTGCAACCTTCACCAGGACATCGGTCCACCTAGTGGGAGGCCTTCCAACGCAGCGTCTTCCAGTTCGCGGTCGTCACTCCAGAACTTTTCGGCCCCATCAGCCATCCCTTCTGCGAGCAATGTGCCCTGCCCACTGCCACTTAAGTTTGGCTATTCTTCGGGCTACGTCGGTTACCTTGGTTCTCTTGCGGATGTCCTCATTTCTGTTTTTATCATGCAAGGAAACTCCATTACCCTTTGGGTGACTTCAAGAGATCTGACTATTGGGCAGAGCCAGCTCACGAAACTGAAGACCGACGATGGCAGGATTGTATGCGCCAAACCAAAGCTGCTGAGGGAGATCAAGAGTTTTTATAGGCAGTTTTTCACTTCAATCAGAAATCCCGTTGCAACTCTAGCTAACGACCCAAGAGCTAGACTGACTCGACATTATACCGAAGACATCCCGGATCCGGGAAAATGCCGCAGGCATGGTGCAGGGGTATGGTGGTACTCTTCTTCAAAAAGAGAGACAATGCCCGGCTGAAGAACTATAGGCCCATCTCACTTCTAAGCCATGTCTACAAGTTGTTCTCAAGAGTCATCACGAATCGTCATTCACTGCTGCACTGGAGGATATCTTCAAGGTTCTGGACTGGAGAGGGCTAGGCATCAACGTCAATGGCGAGTACAGCTCTCACCTTCGATTTGCCGACGATATAGTGGTCATGGCTGAGACCATGGAGGACCTCAGTACAATGCTCGATGACCTTAGTAGAGCTTACGAAAGAGTGGGTCTTAAAATGAACATGGACAAAACCAAAATCATGTTGAATGACCATGTAACACCCACTCCTATCAAGATCGGAGACTCTACACTCGAAGTTATAGACGATTATGTCTACCTTGGACAAACGATCCAGTTAGGTAGGTCTAACTTCAAGAAAGAGGTCAATCGTCGAATCCGACTCGGCTGGGCAGCGTTCGGGAAGTTGCGTGGTATCTTCTCGTCCAACTTACCGCAGTGTCTCAAGACGAAAGTCTATGACCAGTGTGTGTTGCCAGTGATTACATACGGGACCGAAACGTGGTCGCTCACAATGAGCCTTATCAGAAGGCTGATATTCGACCACTTATAATATAATTATGTCTATTAAAATGTTCTGCATAATCATGCTTGAATCCCTGAAGGCCTAGGCAGAGGTGCAAATAACAGTACACCCACATTTCGCCGTCACTTCATGTAATAGTGGCGAGCTTATTGCGATCAACCTGGCACAAATCCAAATTCCGGGCTGCAACAAAAATATCTGATGCAAAGATCTAATAACACTTTACCCGACCTGTAAATCGCCCCAAGATCTCATCATGCTCTGCAGCAGTTCTTGCAACAACTGGCCCAATTAAAAAAAAAACAAAATTAAGAACTAGGTATTGTTTTGCCATCCATCTACACATATAACAATGCATTATCTCCTACGTGGTATCACGTTAAAATTTCCAATATGTTGTGGTTAACTCTATTAAATACAGGTAAATTATAATGGAGGCGAGCGGATGCATCAGAATATCAGTTCTGTTGGGTCAGCGCGTGCACTTGACCCAGTTCGAGGGGCCGCCCGATATTTAGCACATATTTTGTTACGCTACAGTCTGCCGTAAGTCTCTTTTGGTACTAAATTGTTGGTAAAACTCATTTTAGAGTTATTATGAACCTTTGATGAAAATAATACCTACCTCAAATTAAAGATATTATCTTTCAATGATCTAAAATCAGAAAACTAAATCAGTAATCTAAATAATTCAGATCTAAGGCTCAGTTGGTACTTTTTGTATTTCAAAGTTGCATGAGAAAGTAAAAACATCTTTTGCAACTTTCTAGTGTTTTAGCTGGCCAAAAGAAGTGGCAAAAAACTGTCTGTCTTCTGCAACACGTCTAACGGTTAGGTTAGAAGAACCCTGTTATAATTATTATATGTTACAGTCGAGTATAGGGCCAATTTAAAATTTTGGTAAAAAAGTTAATTTATATACTTACACTTACATATATACCTTAGTGTGAAACTGTGATTTACTTTCTCGATCGCCTCAAAATATGGTATACGGGGTGGAACGGACACCAACGCGAAAACGGTTACCACGGTAATGCATGTAGGCATCATTCTGAGGCCCCCTACATGCATTATAATGAAACTCCGGACTGTTATCCTTTTTTTTTTAGGATGGGAAATCATCAAATGACCCCCCCCCCCCCGCCCTGGGCGGAGCGGAAGGGAGTGTCAGACTTGTACTGACTAAAACCCATCCATGTTCCTTCTTTGCCCTTTGTGTTCCAGGGCCGCGGTATCTCTTTCGAACAGTCCCGCAGCCCTGGCAGGCATCGGCCAATGCGGACCCCTACGCGGTTGCTGACATCTCTTTCAGGCGCGCGTGGAACACGAACGCGCCGTCGACACGGCCTGTCGTCATAAGACGGCCGGACGGCGAGCTAGCCCATAACTCGCCGTCCACAGGCCCGCGCCTACGGTGGCCGGGGGCCACCACGTGACCTCCGACGCCCAGGGCGTCTCCCGCGGTGGCTGGGACGTGAGGCTCTTTCCCTCTCACGTCCCGCCACCTCCTTCACTAGCATGACTGCTTCGCAGAAGGAGGTGACGGCTTCCCATTCCCTCTCGCTCCGGACCATGGCTTGAACCAGGGCCGGGCGCGAGAGATTGCCGCCGCCAATCGCCTCTACGAGGACACTGCGCTGCTCCACCCAAGCGGGGCAGACCTCCACAGTGTGCTGCACCGTGTCCTCCGGACGATCCTCACAATGGAAACACCCGGGCGTTTCCTCCCACCCGATTCGGTGCTGGAACCTCCCGAAACAACCGTGTCCGGTGAGGACCTGCGTGGACTACTAACCTAGGCCAGCTGACTGGCTCAAAGACGACTTACGGCTACGGAATGATACTGAAAGATTTCGTCGGCCCAAAACTTGGACTTCAATAACTTATTAAGTTTCCAGACGTTATAATATGCAACTGTTGTATTGTGTAAACATAAATATTATAATAATGTAGGCATATACATAATTTAATAAAAAAGTTAGTAGGCTGCACATTATTGAAACATTATGTAAATACATTTTGGAATAATATGACACTGTGATTACATTTAGGGGCAATGGCACAAAATCTGAAGGTGTCATAAATTCGAGCAGATTAAACTCCGGTCCTTTAACGATGGGAAAAGACCCGACGGCATGTCTTTGTTTCCGTGGAAAGTGGGCCTTTAATGTGGGCCTCAACATGTGTCGATACTCTTGCGCCATCCCATCTTCCTAGCTCATCGTGTAATGCGCGGCGGCTGCGGAGAACATCAAGCGGCGTAAATAAAACCTTATTGGTAACAATATTTTCGAGCAGCTTGATGTTCAAACTCTGTGACCCAAGTGCTGGCTTTTACTTTGGCCTGAAGCTAAGCGTTGTTATACAAAGTGGGAACGCCGCCAGTCTCTTGGGGGCATTACCAGTTGACAGCGTCAACGCTGTCAACTGGTAATGCCCAAAAAAAATTTTTTTTAGATTACATTGTTTTCTGATCCAAATCTCGATCGGAACCAATAATGCCTCCCGTATCTATCGGTGCCCAATTATCTATAGTTTCTACTATAGACCGACCGCTTTAATGAGTCCTCCACCTTGCCCCATCAAAGGCACATTAAGCGTCCACAAAGTAAATTGCTATCCTAACAATATCATACAGGTTATTTGCTATAAAATAACTATAATTCACGTAGGTATTACGATACTAATTGAACCAATATTTGATTTAAATTGCCTGAAAACCTAATACCTTCGCGAGGACTCATTAAAGCGGTCGGTCTATAGCAAATATTGGCATCTCTATATGAAAACCGTTGCATTCATCCGGTGTCGGGTCAGAAAGGATCAAGGTCGCCGCTTCGGATCTGGGTAATCAGGTCATAGCCGTGCCTAGAGGCAGCATTCTACACTCTGGAGTTTAGAATTCCTGTTTATATGTCGAGGGCCTGGAACAAGGGACTTTCTATTAGCGGTAACGATGATGAAAGGCTAAAATGTATAACTAGCAGTAGAAAGCAGGTTTTGCAAAAAAAACTTGAAACTGACAAAACAATCTTGTTTTTTTCTAAACATTGCACACATGTTTACCAACAGCACCCTTCTGTCGACATTCGGGTGCCAAAAGAGCCTTGTACATGTAAAGACATAAGGTAGGTACAGAAAAGTTCCTAAAAAATCCTTAATTCCTTTTTTTTAAATTGTTTAGCCTTTTAAAGTTATGACACACAAATACCTAATTAACACTACTGCTAAGTGAGCACAAGAATATCTGTATTTTATATTAGTTAACATCACTAGAACAGACAATAAATGCGCAATAAATAATTTATTATCATAATTTATTATCATAATTTATAACACGTTTTCTCTTATTTTTAGATCAAGAAAAGATAATGATCATTCTGATTTTTTTCGAGTCTACCAGTATATATAGAAAAAAAAATAAAGATTTAAGTTAGTAATGAAATATTTTCAGACTGACTACTCATTGACACTGCTACAATAATGCATCATTAACAAAAGAAAGGACATTAGTCATTTCGTACCTAAAACTTAAAAACTTGAGTTTGAAAATACTAGTCATAGTATAATTTAAACAGTTTTAAACACAATTTGACTTTTAAAAAAAAGGTGTTTTAGTTGAAAATACATCTTGAACATATTTTAACTGTTACATAGATCATCTATAATTAAAAGAAAAAAAAGTTTCATGAATTCTGCTGTGGCGATTGATATCAGTCTCATTCAAATGCATCGCATGTGAAATGAAAACGAAAATGACGATGGTTTTCTTAAAAGATAATTCTAATACCTACTTTACTAGATTTGTATAAATGTGTTTTTTTTTTTTTTTTAATCAGCCTGTTCTGTCCCACTGCTGGGCAAAGGCCTCCCCCATGGCTTTCCAATCCTGCTTACAATTTGCCCTCTCTGACCAATCCGTTAAGAATGAGTCCAGATCGTCACGCCAGCGTTTCTTGGGCCTGCCTCGGTTACGACGGCCGTCTTCAGGTACCCACTGTGTGACTATCTTCGCCCATCTGTCCGGGTTCATCCTTAAAACGTGACCCGCCCAGTCCCATTTCAGCTTCGCAGATTTGTCGCCAACATCGGCGATGCCTGTTTTAGACCGTATTAAGGTGTTGCGCATTCGATCGGAGAGTTTTATTTTTAGAATGCTGCGTTCCATCGCTCTTTGGCAAACCTTGAGTTTGGACTTCTGAGCTTCAGTCAAAGACCAAGTCTGAGCGCCATAGGTTAGGATAGGCAGGATACACATGTCGACGAGCTTGCGCTTCAGTGAGATAGGAAGGTCGCCCTTCATAAATGCCTTCATGGACCAGTAGCTCCTCCAGGCATTTTCAACTCGACGGTCGATCTCTTTGTCCTGCCTGTTGTTGAAGGAAACTATCTGGCCCAGGTAGACATATTCGTCGACATAGTGTATTTCCTGCCCATCAACCTCGACCCTATATTTAGCGGCATTGCTCATGGCTTTAGTCTTTGACCAATTCATCGTCAGTCCAACCTCAAGGCTTGCAATGCTCAGGTCTTGCAGCATTTGTTCCAGTTGATTGAGTGTTAAAGCAATATAAATTACTACTGAATATTTGATTAACCTTATGTAATTAAAGTACATATACTAAATATTCAACAAATTAAATCGTAAATCAACATGATTATAACAAACTGCTAATTAGCCATTTTACAACTAACTTTTATTAATTTATGATTACGGAAGTTGTGTGTTTACGTTTTTTTGTTTATAACACAAAGAGACATATTAACGTATTTATGTTTTCATTTTTTTAAGTAGTTATTTTGCTCCTCTATTGTCGTTGAATAGATGTAGTTAATTTTGAGTTTATAATTCATATAAACACTTTAAAAGACTAACCATGGATGTTCTTGTCCATTCTTCGATACTACCTTTGCGAACTGGCAACTAGAATCAATTCTATTTTCGAGTAAAGTATGACGTTCAAAAGTGACTTTTAGCCTTATATTGAAATAAATGGCTTGACCTTGACGTAGACATCTTTTTTATATTGTTAAATTTATTATCTTTATTTTTACTTGCCTTGTTCACATTCTTTAACTAGAGGCATTTTCTAATCTCATTAGCATTAAGACTAACAAACAGCCGTGTAAAAAAAGATAGATTTGTTTTAAAGCGGTTCCGTACAATTTTTAAGAAACTATAACTTGAAAATTATAAAGAATCGGGCATGAGGAATCTAATTGAAGAATGACTTCATTATTAGGACCACCCTGTATATACTACCACACTGCACAATGATAACAAAAACTGTTCAGTATTTACGAAGTTCCTACCATAGACTCACTAAGTTGAATCACTTTTGTAATGTAATTACGAGTTCTGTAAACTTGCTAAGTGCTGGGTGCGACGAACTCGGCAACTTTGTGTCGTTATCTTATATTGTTTACGTATAGGTTTTTGTTTGTGTTCGAAACTGCTCATTGGTTTGACGTAAAAACGTATCTGCGTTCTCTCCGTAGTATAGTATGGATTTGGTGGCCCTTACATATACAAAGGTACAAAGAATATTAAACGAAATAATCATGTTATTTCTATGAAAACATTAGAAACTTGGTTTTAGTCGACAGAATAACTTTTTTTTCTTAGCCTGAACTGTCCCATTCCTGGGCAAAAGCATACTCCCATTTCTTCCACTTTTGTCGGTGTTGCGCCTCTTTTCGCCAATTAATGAGAAAGCTATCCAAGGCATCCCACCATCTTCTCCTCGGTGTGCCGCGACCTCGTTTAGCTGTCTCAGGGTTCTAGTACTGTGATGTGCGGGCCCACAGCTTTGCCGGCTGACATCCGGCCGACATGGGCTACCCAATCCCATTTTAGTTTGGCAGCTTTACAATAACTGTTAACTAAAAATACAAAATCTGATAACTATTAACACCTAAAAACAATTTTAGTCGAGTCAATTAATTACTCGGTAAGAATGTCCATCCAACCCATGTCATTAAAAGTTCTTACCTAATCATTTGCTGTGAAACATTGCGTATCGTCTAAAGGGGCTTTTATCATCATCTGCCCAGCATCATCCCCAACTATTTGTTGTTTGTTGGGGTTGGCTTCCTGTCTAACCTGATGCAGCTGAATACCTGTATTTTACCTGGAGCGACTGCCTATTGCTTGATTGATTGATGATAGGTGATCCGACAGAGACCCAGAATTGTCAACATAGCTCTCAGAATAAGTAAGCTGAAGTGGTAATGGCTGGCCACTTTAGCCGTAGAACCGATGACACCTGGGGTGGACGTTCTTGAGTGGAGACCGCGATTTGGCAAGCGGAAGGTAGAACGCCCTCAGGCTCGGTGGAGTGACGATCTTCGCAGGGCGACTGGTAGTAACTGGATGATAGTTGCCAAGAATCACATTGAGTGGCGTGGCCAGTTTCCAAGAGTGGACTGCTGTAGGCTTATGATGGTGATGATCGCTGCCTATTTGTCCATGGCTTTGTTAATGAATACGCCACTCCTTCGTCTGACTAGTTGTCAGACTTTCGGGCTTCGGACTACCCCTAACGACTGGCAACGATCTATTTTATATTATTAACATCAGGGTTTACGTGTTTTCCGAGGCACAGACGGAACTCGGCTATTATAATCGCCACTAACAGACACGTTTAAATCAAAGGAAAATTTAACAAAAAAGATCCATGCATTACTGAAGCAGCAACTATGAAGTTGCACTAAATACCTCTGCTTACTCCTTTAACTACTAAGTACAGTAGACTCCGCCAGAAAATTCCTGCACCCCACACCCCCGTGCAACGCCCCAACCTAGTTCCAGTGCAGGCCAAAATGGTTCAAGGGCATTGCAACTGCGCCCTCTCCCGCAATGTTGACACTCGCAATCGATACGGAGTTTACTGAACGATCTCAAACAGTCCTCAGGCGTGTGCTGATGGACTGGTTTCAAGGCTAGCCGGATTTAAAGCTTTTAGTTTTGGCAAGATATAAAAGTTCAAGGTGACCTGGTTCAATTTCAGACAAAGCTTTGAGAGTTCAAGGGTACTGGTGATATCAATTTCATATAGGAATTCTAGATTTTGTGTGCAGCTTCACACGTGCGGAGGTCGGTAATTATCCTACTGAAACATATTACATAACCAACACGCTTGTAATCCTCGAAGGGTTAGGCACAGGTGTTCCTAATAGCGCACCCACATTTCCTCAGTTATGTTTTAAGAACCATGTAATAGGAGGCGAGCCTATTTCCATCAACCGGATACAAACTCAGACTCTGTGGCTGCTACTGAGATCCCTGATGGCAAACCCAATAACACTTTACCCGACCCCGGGATCGAAGTCTGGACCTCATGCTGAGCAACAGTCACGCTTGACCACTCGACCAACGAGGCAGTGTCATATTACATCAACGTCTTCCTGCCCTTGTCCCATGTTACTTGGAGTCGGCGCAACTCGTTTTTTTCTTCCATTATCCTCTGTCAACCGACACGCTACCATTTACTTCTTTACTTTTCATATCATAAAGAAGAAACACGTGTTTAGTCATATAACATATCGGGATGAAAAAGGAAAGAACTTTATGTCCCAGATCATGGTTTACCTTTGTACTAAATTTCGTCAAAATCTGTTATGCCTTTAAGGTGTGAAAAGGTAGCAGACAGAATGAGACACAGTCACTTTGACTTGATATCAGTGTGGAATGTGTGGATGTATATGTGCGTGGAATATAATGTCAAGTGGACAACTTGATCTAAGTCACGCAACGTATCTACTTAGCATTTCAGGTTTAAACTAATATACATATCCAAGTAATGTAAAGATCAGGTTTACTATTTCAAAGTCAAGATGGTAACGCAAGAAGTTTTTGTACATTAGACCACACACTAATTATCGAAACTCCGTACTACGCTAAGATGACATGAACCACCACCATGCGTTCAACGTTACAAGGTAAGGTAATGGTATACACATTATTGAATTAAATGATGATGAGGATCAGGGACATAGGTCATTATTGATATTGATTGTAGTATTCATGGCAATGTTGAGTTGCTTTGATAAAAAAAGATAGGTATTGATTTTGAAGATCACGTCAAAAAATAGAAGATATTTTAAAGTTAGATGAGGTTGGTGTTTTCTATCTGAGTACTCTGAGAGGCAAAATCAAAAAATAAGAGGTCACTTCTAAAGTCTAAAAAATATCTTGGTCGGATTATATTAGGAGGACCATGCTGTCTGTGTCTGAAAAGGTCTTTTGTAGAGAAAACCACACAAATTTGAGTGAACGTGTCAAGTCAGTGTCAGTGTATGGATTGGTCGTCACTAATCGTAAAGTTTAACTCAGCATGTAATCACAAAAATTTACTTACCCTGAACCTACAAAAGACAAACTACATCCCGTTCTCCATTCATGCTAAAACGAAACCCCCAAACATACACTCAATTAGAGCTCACACCTGTACGGACAACTCGACCTGCTCTTGCCCAGCGCTCCCTTCAGTAACTTCTGTCAAATATTTGGGTGTGATGATCGATGACGGACTGAGATGGAACCAGCATATATGTACTAGAGACAACTGCCAGTAAAGTCAGGAAAACAATTCACCTCTTCAAGTCATTAAAGCATTCTACGGACCCAGAGACCCTAAGAATGGTTTACCCAGCACTTTGCCAGTCCATCATCGGCTATTGTATTCTGGCTTGGGGTGGATCGGCCAAAACTAAATTCCTCGAGTTGGAGCGTGCGCAAAGGGCGGTACTTAAGGTTATGATGCAAAAGCCCTTTCGCTATCCAACTCACCAGCTTTACACCGAGCACCAAGTTTTAACTGTGAGACAGTTATTTGTGCTAAGAACCACTCTCTGGAAACATAAACAAGAACCACCCCCAGACTCAAATAAACGTGGTCAAAGAATAGTATGCCCAACCCTACATCACAGAACTTCCTTGACATCTGTATGTGTTGAGCCCTCTTGTTTACAAAAATATTAATAAGACTACACAAATAGCAAGGCTAAGCAAACAAGATGCAAAGGCTAAGCTGAAGAACATGCTGTACCTCCTAGACTATGCTCAAACTGAGGAACTACTCACCACTCTGACATAACTCACAACATTCCAAGCAAAACACGTAATGCAGTCACCCACATCTTTAAAATAACAGTAGACACCAAGCTCGTACTAAGTCAAACACAGTCTTACACTCGACACCACTACATTCACAAACTAGGCTCCTCATATCACACTCACACAACACAAAAAACACGCATTTCCCAGTTACACACACACACACAATCATTTCTCGCAAACAATACACACGACTCCCAGTCACACATACAAAATCAACCCTACAGTCATTTATTTCTTTATATATATTTTTTTTAATCGCTACATAATAATATATTCTTTTTGTTTAATATTACCTTACCAGCTCTTAATTTCCATAAAGGTTTATAGTGTCCAAGTGGCAGTAGAACACTGACTCCTAAGTCACAGGTATTCCTAGTTTAGGAGTCAGGGTTTCAACTTCTGTGCGCCTTTAAATATCGTGAAATTTACCTAGATAGTAAGCATATTGTAAGGAATTGTATCAATAAAGTATATTATTATTATAATCTCATGGCTGCCCAAAATTACCCACAGAACTATTGGTTATAAATTTCACTTTTTTGATCATATCAACGTCTATCTAAGAGACAAGTAAGTCTTCCAATATATGAAGGACAAATAAGTTCAAGGATATTTCGATTGCGTCTGTTCCCGGAGGAGTTGACAGCTCAGGCAATTTAAACTGTTCGATTTTTCTGTGAAGTAATCACTGGTGAGGACATTGATACAGCTATAAAAAAAAACATGTTTAGCAGCGTGATAGAAATAGAAAAAGGATCCATGAAATTTATTTAATTGAGAGGTTTAGTTTTGTTTTCGTCGGAGAAACCATTTCTGTCCTTCAGAGTAAATCACAGGTGAAAATGAGAGAAAAAAGAAAAGTTTTTTTCAGCCACTGCAGTGTAAAGGCCTCCTCTTTTTCCTTTAAAATCCTCTCAGTTTTGAGCGAGTGAAGCGAATCTAAATAAATTATATGTTTCCCACAATTATTTAAGGAAGTGTTTTTTTGGAGTATTCTTACTTTGTTTTTTTTTCATATTTTATTCCATATTTTAATATACCTAAGGCATTGTATTAAAAATATTTATATCTCTTTATAGAATTTCCATAACCCTCAAAATCAAACAAAACTTCAGTCCAAAACTCCAATACAAGTCAAAAATACTGACACAGAAAATATATTCAATAGCCTGACGTCAGGCCACATAACTCAAGTTACACAAATACTATCCATGTCACAGTCCAAACTGTAAATTAGTCAAAACTAATTATGACCGAATCGAATTTAAAAAATTACAAAATGATCAAAAGACAGACTTATTAGGTTATCCACAGGGTGTAAGGGACAGCCTTCCACAAACTGACAGGGTGAATTCAGCTCCTTATTTTGAATCATATTCCAACTGAATTTTCTCCGGGTTTTTTTTTTTTTTGTTTAGTTACTATTCCTTTATTTCAATGTAAAATTACATTCCCTATACGCAGCACTCCATTTACTACTAACTCGTCGTTGCGCTTGCCGTTCGATACATGCGTTTTGCCACGGTAACGGTACATTGCGTATAAGGAAATAAAACAAATCAAATTTATTGGATTCTAATAACATTCCTGAAATAATTTCTTGTACCGGTCATCTTAGTATGGTATACTGAATTCACCCCATCAGTTTGCGGAGGGCTGTCTCTTACACCCTGTATAGTCATTCTAGTAAATTATGAGTTTAAGACTGTAAAATTAGATTATTTAATGAAAAACGCGTTGTAACTTAATAACGGTCTGACTCGCTTCGTTGGTCTAGTCAGGGAAAGTGTTATTGAGTTTTTTTTCCCAGAAATTTCTTAGTAGCAGCCACGGAGTCTGGAATTGTGCCCGTTTGACAGCAACAGGATTGACCCCTATACATGGGACTTCAACACGCAATTGGCTTGGGCAGCGGTGTATATACTTTGCTGGTATATACACCGCTGCCTAACTCTTCATGTGTGACAATCTTTTGAGAATGGGTAACAGTTTTGTCCGTAACATTGATATTGAATCACATTCAGAAGCTACCGCCACGTTCTGACGCGTGACGCCCACAAACCAAATAAAACTTTTTGGATGACACGTCCGAAAGTCAATGCCTCAGTGTGCTTCAACTTTGAGGTTCGCCTTTCAATGTCGTGTTTATTTTTAGGATTATTTGTTTACTACGATATTGCGTATCTATATTTTTTGCTTTATTGCGCCCTGAATACGTAATAGAAACTTATATCCAAAGGTAAGTGTAACACAAAATGAAGTTTCTTCAGCAAACTTTAACTTAACTTTAACTTTAAGAATGTATCTTTTTTTTATTTTTTCAGTAGCAGTTCAGAGATTGGAGTTGTCCCAGTTGATGGCCATAGGGTTGCGCTATTGGTACTTAACATAAATAACTGGTGAAACGTGAATTTACTCTTAAAAACTGTAGTCTTTAAGAGTAACGCCTCTGCCTAACGCTTTTGGAAAACAGGCTTGTTACTTTTGATCAGATATACTATCAATCCATTCATTGTCATTTTAACCCCTATTTTGTACCTTTATATTATTATGATATACAGTAAAGTACGGCATACCCGTATAACGCACAGCGACTAGTCCCGGGCGCGGCCGTGGCCGGCCTGACCTAAAATCGTCAGTTCAAGGCCGCCACCCAGATGCAAGTCCCTGTTGCATTCCGTGGAAACTTGTGTACTCAATACAATTATCGGAATTTTCTGTTGTTGTTGTGATGATGGGATTTGTTTTTTCATTGCGTCGTTTTGAAAGGGATGCAGTTTTTACTTCATGAAATAACTTTAACTTCTAATACAATATTGGGCTCGCTTTGCCTATTAGGATAAATAATGATGCCTACATTAATTTACTACTCTAAAATTTATCAAATGCTCGTTAATTGAACCGATTTTGGTAAAAAATGCTAAAAATTCTTACCAGCTAATATTTTACCAGACAGCTATTCATATACACTTATTCGAGAGATGAAGAAAAAATCCAATCATATTTTGCCAAAAAAATAAATATATAGTTTGCTTAATTCTACATTAGGATGCTTCTTTCCTACAGCAGATGTTGGAAGAACCAGTCAGTTCCAAAAAATAAAAAAAATAAAACCTGATAAGTAATGGCACATTTTTATTTTATTTTTCATCATACACATTTTTATTTTATTTTACATCTCCAAAAAGTTTCGGTAACATAGGTACTACACATCAATATAACACACGATGTGCCGGCGGACCTTGACCTCCGTTATTGGGGCGCGGGCGGCTGCGCACAGGACTATCAATTGCACCACCGGATTTACTACATACGTACTTAACATCACTCCTATTGGCCGGAACGATTAGGCAGAGGTGTACCCCACATTTTGTCAATGTAATAGGGGGTGAGCCTATTTTCACTAACCCCGCACAATTGAGAAATCCCAAATAGATAAATCCTACAAAATTATTAAGTATGCGTATTCAAATACGACATAAGTTTGAACTGAGCTATGACTTCTTTGACATATGCTACTTCTGGAATTTGAAATTTGTGGGACCTAAAATATGACCCTGGAGAACGCCTATAAAGGGAAGAATATCTTATTAAAATTGATGTAAAAGGTAACATATTTTGGAGCATACTTGTAGTGACACTCATATAAATTATTTGTATTAAAAACCTGCTTTTCTTCTGAAAATAAAACTAAATAATAATGTCATTGATGCGTGGGTCAAAAATTCAAAATAGTTTGATGCTATCAAAAAGAGATAATTGAAATAAAAATAAAGTCTTCAATATGCTTTAAGCAAACATAAATTCTCTTTTAAAGTTAATACGACTTGTAAAGTAAATATTTCAGCAGCACCTTGACCCCGCTAGTGGGTCACACCGTACGGGATAATCAATATTGCACTCAATTTATTGGACGGCTGTTAAAATATATGAGCGTGTGAACACATTAAGATATAGCTGTTTTTAAAATTGGGAGCTTTTAAATTTATCACTACATTCACTATTACTAATCATATCACATCATAGGTTAGCGCACAGTCAGCTCAAATACTACTGAGGGACTGTTATATCTCTAGTTCCTAGATTATTATTAAAAACATCTTAGATTGACCTCCAAGCCCCGGCACTAGGGCGCTACACAGGATATCAATCGTCGCCTTCAGTTTATTGGATAACCGCTCAACGATTTGATAGGTATTTTATTTTATATAGTGTTTGATTCAATTGGTGCTCGCTGTTGCAATTATTGAGGTTCCGATTTGATTCCTAATTTTAAATTACATTTAGATATATTTCTTTTTTCTCTCTATGTACTAATCTTCTCTTTTCTTTAATTACTTCTTCTCTTGATCTTACTTAATTTTCTTTGAATTTAGATTATAAATGATGTACAGTAGACTGCACATCGGTGGTAACAATGTGATCGTAAGCTGGCCTAGCGTACTACGGGGTTTCAATAGAATAAGAGGCCAGCTTATACTGATTTTGTACCACTAGCAATAATGTTCTTCCCTAAACAAGAAATTCAATAATATAGCAGTACCTTGACCTCCGAGCCCCGGTACTAGGGCACCACGTCGTACAGGATAACAATCGTCGCATTCAGTTTATTGGATAACCGCTCAACGTTTTGACGTGACTTTTAGCGTTTGATTGTTGTTTGATTCACTTAGCGCTCGTTGTCGCAATTCTTGAGTTTCCGATTTGATTTTTTTGTTTGAAATTTTCTTATCTTACTTTGGAATTTAATTATAACTGATTGCACAGTACATCTCATGTAGATGTGATTTTGAGCTGGACAAGCGTACGATGGAATTTCAGTTGTATGCGAGGCCTGATCCTGCTGGTTTGGTTACCATTGATGTGCAGCCTACTGATATGTACCTCTATTAATTAAAATTGTGGAATTCTGTGCAACTCTTATCCCCAAGACATAGACGAACGCCTAAGTAGTAAGTGGGCGAGTTGTGAGCTGTCTATACATATAGAATTCAAAGTTTAGTATAAAAATAAAGGTCTGTACACTTTTCATTAATAATTTTATTAAATTGGTATGAATCAAAACTTTGTCAATGAATTTGATTGCGCTTTTGTTGACTTCATGCTTCTGACAGTATCTGTATTCAATGCGGTGAACATAAATGGGCTGAAATATGAAATACATACACTGTGCTGCACTATGGTGATGCATGATTGTTTTGGCGCCTGAATAACATTGACAGGAGGATGATTTGAAAAGAGTAACCATGGAGTTTCTTGCCGGTTCTTCTCCATAGGAAACGACCAACCCGAACCGTGCACCTTTTTTTCGACGTTTTATAAGTGCCCATCTAGGCCTATGAAAAATAAAATATTTTGATTTTGATCTTTGATGCTGTTGGTAATCATTTGTGAAATTATATTAAAAAAACAAGCTAGCAGCGCCTATGCCCATCTGCCAAAAGAACCATAACGCACTACAGCTTTTGAAAGTAGTTGCCGAAATCGAATAAATAATAAGGTAACTAATAAATACTAAGGTTGAAATAAGACTATCAAATCAAAGCAACCTTACCAAAGTGCACTGTGCACTACTACACAGTATGAGCGATGAACCTTGACCCCAGACTACTGGGTCGCGACCAGACAGGACAGTTAATTGTTGTAGCAGATTTATTGCACTATTGCAGCGTAATTTATCGTGAGTGGCCAGATTTAGGAGACAAACTAGAGTCGTTTGTGAACGTGTCAGTGCAATGGACCTGAGATTATACTTATATTGCGACCGGCTTTTTTCCTTAAATTAAGTTTACCTAGGTATTCCAGGTAGTCTTTTATACAACTGTGATGCTGTAGGCATTGCGCCTAGACCTCTGTGATTAAATCCCGCAAATACTAATGTTCTATTCATCGTTGCATAGGAATTTATCGGTAGTTGGCTAGCTTAATTCATAAATATTTAAAGTAAAAGTTTAGCAACAGCTATTAAATCCATGATGTATTATTTTTACAGAATCTATTGTAAGAATGGTCTTTTTACACGATACCTAAGGTACGTTAAGATAACATAACGTTGTATAACTCGAAATTTGTGTCTATCTTCATTCAACTCTCCTGTAAACCGTCTGCTGTGAAAAAACGAGGGTGCAGCAGTGAAACACAAGATGGGCCACCCAAAAGCAGTAGTTAAATTGTTTTAGTCATGAATCTTTACAATGCAATCTTTATAAAGCAAAGTCGGTCCCTCTGTTTGTACGCTTAGGTCTTTTAAACTACGCAAGGGATTTGAATACAGTATTCAACAATAGGTAGAGTGATTCAAGAGGAAGGTTTATATGTATATTGCACCCGTGCGAAGGCGGGGCGGGTCGGTAGTAATAAATAAATAAACCATTACCAGCTCTATAATCGCATAGCCAGCTATCCATAAAACGCATTCACGTGATCTAGGTGTATCCTCGACAAATAAAAGTACGGAGCCTACTGCATTGGAACTGGCCTTGCGCTACTGACCCAAAAACATCGGTTCATGAACGCCCAGACCGTTCGGATAATACTTTTTGTACGAGAAATTATATTTTAGACTTTCATTCGAAGGATAAAATGTTGAATCATAAGTTTGGCTTGGATTTTGATAAGACCATTATGAGTATTCAGACATAAGTTCATGAATTCGGTCTATGGGGCCTATTGTGCTGTTATATGTATATTTAGGCTCATACGAGTCATGGACAGAATATTATTGTGATTCGTTTTGGCAAAATCATCCCAGAAGTTTTAATGGGGCTGCATTTAGCAGCTGTAGCTTTTTATAAACTTATAAATTGGGATTATGGCAGTACCGGACGGTGACTGCGAGTGAACAAAAAACTGCAGCTACAGCAGATTCTCTTTGTTATGAGGGAGAATTTCAGAGGAACGTCACTTTAATTTTATTTTATTCATTATGGGACAATAGACAGATACAATCTGATATGTTCACAATAATATAAGTTCTTAAGTAGTGTCAACAATATTGAAGTATTAATAATTAAATGTAAACTATGGTTTATTTATATTTCGATTTTATAACTTTTTTAGGTAGGATCTCTAACAATTACAAGAGATCCTGCCTGAAAAAGTTACTCGAAATCCAGGCAAAACATACTATCCATTGCAGGTAGGTTAAAACCTATTATAATAATAATAGCCTAACACTTACCCACTGTTGGGCAAAAGGCCTCTTCTCATACAGAGAAGGCAAGAGCATTGATCACCACGCTTGCTCAAGACGGGTTGGCGATTTCAGACTCACATTAATGTATTAATTTATAAGTCCAGGTTTCCTCACGTTTTTTTTTTCACATTGGTACTTACCGGGATTTGAACCCGCAACCTCATGCATGAGTGGCGACGCCTTAACCTCCGGCCCACTACAGATTTACCTACCGATAGACCTATTACATTAAAAGATTTATGCAGATACATAATTTTTTTTTTTTTTTTTATTCTGTATGGGCTTACTCTTGACCTCAATCTAGTCCTGAGGACAGAGATGAGGTCGACGATGGAACGAGCTAACCCAAAAGAAGCCTATTAACTCGCGATTTAAATAGATTGGGGTCATATGAACTTGGAAACACCGACGCAGGCAGGGAATTCCACTCCTTGGCTGTGCGCATAATAAATGATGTAGCAAAGCGCTTCGTGCGAATGTGTGGAACATCGACAAGGTATGGGTGATAACCTGCAGTACGTCTGGACTCCCGATGGAAGAAAGGAGATGGTGGAATGAGTTCGTGGAGCTCTTGAGCACACTCACCGAAGTACAATCTGTAAAAGACCGACAAACATGCAACTTTGCGCCGATGGGCCAGGCTATGAAGCCTGGTACCAACCAGCTTATCGTCACCAATGAGCCTCTTGGCTCTGCGCTCAACAGAATCGAGTGTGGCTAATTGGTATTTGGCTGAGCCATCCCAAAGGTGACAGCCGGACCGAACTTGAGCTTTATATAAGATTAAAAGCTGTCCAGGCTTGAAGTAACGCTTAACCTTGTTTAGGATACCCAGCTTTTTTGCCGCAGTTTGGGCTTTCGACTCAATGTAGGCACCGAAGTTCAGATTCGCACTCAACTTCGCACCAAGAAGCTCGAGGCTGTCGGTGACTGGTACAGATGTACCCCGGAAAGTAGGAGCCAGATTGAACGGACTCCTTTTGGCGGTGAACAGGCACACTTGTGTTTTGGTGGCGTTTAAAACAACCAGATTCTCATCACCCCACTTGGAGACGAGACTTAAGGTTGAATTCGTTCGCTCCACCATGGCCTCTCTCAATAAACACACTTCATCACCGCTGGCTTTCGCGCTGGATGCATAACTCTCCATGACAGTACTGTCGTCTGCGTACCCAACAATACCAGGAGCCAGAAGGTCATTGATATGCAGCAGGAAAAGTGTCGCGGAGAGAACAGACCCCTGAGGAACTCCGGCATCTATAGCGATGAGATTTAATTTTTAATTGTATAGAATTACCAGAATTAATAGTCCTTGTTATGACTTTCCCGTAATTGAAGTGGCATTGCAAAAACATTTACAATTTTATTAAAATAAAAAATAAAATCTTCTGATTGGCATGCATAATATAAATTATACTTCTCACATAAATCAACGTTTTTTATTATCTACTTTAAGAACAGTTCTTGCATTGTTTTTTAAAATGAGAAATACTGCGATCGTGGTAATTTTGTACTGATAATTCCGTATTGTATGTGTATAAATATGTATTATTGTTAACATTTAATTTTTATTTTTATTTTCCACAAACGTCTGAAAACATTTAGAAAAGAAACACATTTTCATTTCGCAAACAATATTCTACCCAGGTTACGGCACTGAACAAATCGTTGAGATTTTTTCTTATTTTGTATAATATATTGTTTAAACAGTTAAATGTGGCTGAGAATCTGGAAATAATTTAATCATTTCAACTCTAAACGTATCCTGGGATTTTCCGCGTTTTAACTCAAGATCAACGAGAATGCGGAAACAAGACATCAATGTCTGGTGAGACAATTTAAACTAAATGGTAGAAATCCGTCCTCAGACAAATAATGCTAAGGAATTACGTCCCTTATACAGTATTAATTAATAAATACCGACACTTAGTTTGTAAGTTTGTTTTTGTATTAACCAGTGAACCAATGTTGTCAAATTAAATAGATATATGTTATGTTATGTTATAATAGAGTGCTTGATTATAGATACAGGCTTCCAATATTTACAAGTGCTAACCGGTCGGTGCGGATCCAATACTTTTTGTTTGTTATCGCACATAAAGAAACTGGTGCAGAAAAATGTGTGATACAAGGCTATTATCGGACAGGAGATTAATAGGGCTACACGAATCTTTAGGCGCTTGAATGATATGGCAAACATTTGGCGCTGTTGGTAAACGTTTCTTCAATAATTTTGAAAAAATAAACTGATAACGGCGTTAGTCCCTTGGACAGCAACAAAAGGACTAAAGCGTGAAGTACCCACGACACTCATCCCGCAATTCTAAAGACATCTTGCCTCACTTTCTCGTATTTCCTAATGAAGTCAACGTGCTCTTTCAAAGGCGTTATTAAAAAGTAATCTGTCTGAGCTGATGTGTTCAAATCAGTCTCCGACTGCTCGTGGCCATTCAGACTACAATAGTGAGTGTAAGTGAGGGATGTCTTCAATCTTAGTGGACCCGTCCTGTCTGGGGAACTATGTCTGATGGTTCACTGAACTGATGGCCTTTGAAAAGACATCACATCACGCCTGTGATTCCCGAAGGGTTACTCAGAGGTATACTTAACAGTACACTCACATTTCGCCGGTTATGTGAAAGTCCCATGTAATGGGGGGCAAGCCTATTGCCATCAACTGGGCACAAGAGCCTTGAGAGTGGCTGCTACTGAGAAATTCTTGATAACCAAGCAACACTTTACCCGACCTGGGAATCGAACCCTAGACCTCATGATCATCAGTCGCCCTTGCGACCACTACACCAACGACGCAGTCAGGCAGGCAGAGGGAAAAATAGGTCCATTGTTTGTGTTAGTAGTTATTAAGTCTACATGTAATGAACACCTGCAGGCGCGAACACGTGTCGAGTGTAGATTTGTGTTGTATGTTGCCTTATAACTAGCACCTCCTGCTCATTCTGTCTGGGGAACTGTGTCTGAAGGTTCACTGAACTGATAGCCTTTGCAAAGAATCGAGAAGGATAGGTCTATCCATTGTTTTTGTTAGTTGTTGGAAACTTCTCGTGAAGATGTCTGGTGGTGGGTCGGTTGTTTGGGTGGAACACGCGGCGTGTGTAGGTTTGGGTTGATGTTGTTGTTTCTGCCAAACCTGTCCGTGCTCGGGTATACGTCTGATGGTTGACTGAACTGATGGCCTTTGAAAATAATTGGAAAAGGATAGGTTACCTATTGGTTCTTCAATTCAATTCATAATAAATTTCCTTTCATATAATAAACTAACATGAGCAGTTGAGCATGTACAAAGCTTCAGAAGGTAAACGAAAAGTTGTTGGTATGGCAGGATAGTGTAGGTGTGTAAGTTGAGTCAGAGATTCAACTTTCTGCAGGGATGATTGTGGCGAATGCAATTGTGTTTTATTTAGTAGGAGTCTGTCAGACCCCTCCGCCGTCATGGCGGAGGACATCCATAGAGGATTTCCACATGTAAAAAAATAAAAAAGAGGGTTAACTTTGGGTAGATTGGGCATTAGCTTCCAAATTAACAAATCGCATTACATTTTAAATTCTACAATAGTTAAAAATATAAAGCAATGATCTTGATAGATGCTGGAATGTCACTTAGAAAATAATCACCAGCAATTAGATTCATTATTTCAATAAAAAAACATAAATTGGTCCTAAGAAATGAGATGCAAGAATTAATACGTTGGACATTATTAATAATTAATAATGACCCGAAGCATTCAATTGAAGTGAATATTAGTTGATCTTAAGCTGACTATTAATCATAGTGTAATTTAACTTGTCAAGGCATCATTGTCTTAGTAATTCAAATTATGGTCAAATTTTACTATTCAATGCAGCCATCACCACAATTTTGTGAGTGCGTTACATGAAGTCCTGCCGTAAACAGCGAAAAAAACGATATTTTTGTAATTATATCAGTAGTAAAATTATATTATTAGTAGACTGGTACATTGTTACACCAGAATAAGAAGTTAGATGTCATTTCTAAGCTCCAAATCTTCTGACCAAGAGGTACCTACTACCTAGATATACTTAGTATTTTTTTAGATACATTTGGACCCAGTTCTAGCTTTAGCTTTAGAATTCATGGATTAAATTGCTAGTTAAGATTTTTATCCGATAAATAAATCAACAATTCTTTAGCCTGTACTAAATACCTTACCATATACATAGATAGGTACTAGGTAGAAACGCGTGCAATCCACCAACGCAACGCCTGATCAACTCACAGAACATCTCAATGTTTTATAGCATATCGTAAAATGTTGTTATCACCAGGCGTTCTGCGTCACAGCTTGTCTCAATCAGAACGCTGTATTCTATCCATTTTATGCTGATTTGGTACAATAACGTAGTGTTCTTGATTATCCGTGTTACACACATAACATAACTATGGCACCTACTGGTCGACCAGAATGTTTATGTTGCTTACTAAGTATCTACAGATCATACTTATTACCATGAATTCTTTGTCATATTATTATATATTTCGTGGACGTTGTGTTTATTTCCAACAGGACCTAAATATGTGGTGTACTATGCTTCTAATAATATAAATGTATCTTATTTTAATTTGCAACTTTATTGTACTAGCAATCTGTTGCGATTGATCGTATGGTTGATACTTCAACGAATACGAATTGTATGAAGTTGATGCCAATGTACTTGTCTTCCTCAAACCAAAGCAGATTGCATTGTTTACTTTGCAGGCGCTGGTATCCATTATTACAGTTTTCAAAGACCAGTTTCTTCAGACATTAATGCCAACCTACAAAGGAGGGTTTTTTAGGAACGGTGTTTTCATTTGGCTCGTTATGTCTAAATCCGGAGCGCCCTTATTGTCCTCTACCGGGCATCAATCCAAAATCCGGGCTAGTACGGAGAAAATCTTGATGGAAAAATCCAATAACAGTGCCTGACCTGGGAATCGAACTCAGGATCTTGTGCTGACCAGCAGTACCACCAACGAGCTAGTTGCAATGAATACTTTTTGGATTTACTTTCCACAACAAATTACGATTTTGATATTTTATGTGATTCAGTAAACAATCAGGAAATATTAAATAAAACAATGGTGGTATATTTTTTACATTTTATTTACTCGACATACAATAGTGTTTGCATGTTGGGCTAATATTAATCCAATATGAATTGTTATCTAAGCTGTAACTGCAAAAACTTCTATTTGTTACTGCCATGGCTAGAACACACATTTTCGGAAATATTTTTGTCATTAAAATCATTCACAAAAGACCACAAATTGTTTCATAAGAAGAAAAACAAAAATTATCTGGTACTTACACCTAATTATTATGTGATATAAAATTATTTATATGTTTTTCAAAGGAATATTTGGTTCTAACTTCTTAAATATGTATCTGTGGTCTGTTGAAAATAACATTACTTCTGATGTTTCTAAAATGAGTGAAGTTTGTGAAATTAACATTTTATTAAACACTGAAGTATTCAAACTTTTATTATTTTAACAAATAACTCTGTTTTCATTATTGTGCATATTTTCTAATAACTAAAAAGTAAATGATTGCAAGTCTTGTACAAAAACACCGAAACATTATTTAAGAATAATTAAATCTACTTTCCAAATAAGCAAGAAATTGTAACTTTATGAAAATTATTGAAATTGACCAATTCAATTCTACAGAAATACTAATTAATTTTGTAATAAAACCCTGAAGTTTTTATTGTGGGTATTTATAACAATTTATTTTCTATAAATAAACTAAAATAAAGTGTTTTATAAGTACTACGATAACAAATAAAACAGTTCACTAATTGAATTATTTAATTATAATTTTGCCTATAAATGTTTTTAAAAGATTTTTAATTTCTCAATAAATTAACTTAAGGAAAAGTTTGATAGAAAATATTATAACATCCCGTGAAATACTGCAAAAATCAGAGATCAACGGTCGTGGATAAATCCGGACTTCCAAAACTGATTCATGAGCTACTTAAGTAGCAAAACGGGCCAATTTATCTCATACGAGAACTAGCTAAGTAAATAACTAGACAAGGAATAACAAATTGATACTAATCATAGCTACTTCAAAGCTTTTTGGTACGTGAAAGGAAAACTCGCTAAGAAGGACCATATTTTATACTACGTGAACTGTAATAAAAAGTATCCAAAAATCTCTGTAATCTTTACAAAGTAAGTAATAGGAATATGACAAAGATTTCTTAAAAAAAACGCCTTGAACTGGGAGGTTACTTTCATTGATATGTTGGTAAATTGTACGGAATATAGTCAAAGATTCATATGTCAAAAATTGCTTCGGTTACAATATATAGGAATCTTGTGTTGATTGAAATATTTTATTCCTGCTAATTTAATTACAAACATACTTTTGAATTTCAGATTTTTAACAGTAGGTACCCATAATGATGTTACTAATATCTCATAATTAAATTAGCAGTTTTTCACTAAAAAAGCTTACTAAACTCCTAAAAATCACCTAACATTGCTTAAAACATCAAACTTCTATTTTACATAATTGTACAGTATAATTTATACACTTACAAATTCTAATAAACGGCTATACTACAAGCTTTATGCTATATACTACATTATTAAACCATTTTAATGAAATAACTATTACAATTTGTCATAACATCAAACAGTTTAAGATTACAAGAAGAAATATTTCGTTATATGAATTTAATATTTTAATGTCTAAATCAGGTCTCACATTATTATTATTACACATAATAATTATTAAACACTATAATCTAACACCAAACACGGCAAATAAACAACAGCAATATCATACAGAAACGCTTCTATTTATTATACAAATAAACTAAATAAATAATAATAATATAGTAATCGTAATATAATTATTTATTGTTCTAATTCAATTTATTTACACAGAATTATATTTTACCAATTATTTTGTATAAATATATGTATAATTATCGAACAATTTAGATTATAAAACAACACGTCGCAGTAGACATTTTATATGTATAAGTATAAAACTATTTATTAAGAGTAGATATACATATGTATATTGTATTATTATATTTATATTCCACACGCTTAGTTTACCTGAGGCTTAGTAAAATCTTGCAAAATTACAAGAATTTGTGTGCGAACTAGATTACTCTAAGTTAGTGAGTAAGCCGACGGTGTTGACTTGCCTACTTTCAACTTAAGCATTATAAAATATTTGTGCTAACTTATTATCTCGTTGCTTTTATAGTTTTCTAAATTCAAAATAAAGTACGGAAAAAAGTAACTTTCCATAATTTTAAGTTTTTGATGATTAAATAATACCTATTATTGTTTTGATGTTATATTTTTACTAAGCCTTAGTTAAAAAGGCAACAATGATAGTATACAACTACTACCGATAGTTAAATGCGTGAAAATATTATATTTAAAAGTTAAATTAAACTACATTATTTCATATTTGGTATATCATTCATACAATCATTATTATTGTGAGTACCATTTACAAATATGTTAAAAGCCCATATTTTGAAAATGAAAGATTAATTTCCTAAAGTAAAATTTACTGTTATCTACACTAAAATAACTTGTTTTGCTTTGAGTAAAAAACTGTGTGTATGCCATCTTAAACTACTGGACCGATTTTGATAAATCTTTGTGTATAAATCTTTCCTTGCCCTGAAGTATTGACTGCCAGCAGTTTCTCAGGTCAGGAACATCGTTTATTTACCATTTTCAAGTACTTACTCAAGATGACATGCTCAGCATGATTCTACCCTCTCTACATATTGCCTTTACATTCCGTTTTTTTTCATTTTTCATTTTTTTTGTAAAATTTATGTAATGGAAATTAATATTAAAAGATTTTTTGAAGCTCTACAAAAAAGAAATTATCATGAAAAACCAAATTAAGGAAGCTTTTAAAGTACACAATTAAAAAAGATAAGAAAATAATAGATTCAATAAGCTAGGGTTAAGCTTAAAATTACAAAAATAGTCGAATTTAAAATCCATTTACTATCACACGAATTGTCCTTTAGAAGGAGTCCAGCAATTATATCAGTCTTGCAAGCTTCGACTTCGTCTTTGATATCCTACACAACGAAAACAAATGCTGCACATTCGCTGTAGTGCTGAAAAAAACTATTCAAAAATACCGAAACAAAAACAAAGTTAGAGGAAACTGCACAAGAGAAACATACATCCCTAAAAACTATGTTTAATCGCTCCATTCGAATGTTGTTTAGTAGAAAAATATGTTTGTTTTATATTTATTTTGTTACAAGTAAAACATTACGTCTAAATATCCTCTATGAAACTGTGCGGTTGTCGAAAACATCTAATGTAATAGGTATTTAATTTTAGGATATAATATGCAATTAACAAGTACCGTTATGTCACTAATAAAGATTACTATTTTTTGGATTAGTAACCAGCAAATAATTGGTTTTACCTCACAATATAAATCAAACACGGGGACTAATTCTCAACAAAATAAACACCACTAGTTCAAAAACAAGAATTGTATACCAACAGGCAAAAGTCCACGTGTATTTCAATATCTACAGTATATCTAACCTAGAAATCTTCAAAATATTTTTATTTAAATACTTTCAATTTAATATTATTTAAAAATATACTATAGTTATTTATTATTTGGTATGTTTTTGTGCATTTTAAGCGGCTATCAGCCTGTGCTTAGCGCAGACTCTCATAACTTCGAAAGAGTTGTTTAACTTGAGACCTTCTAAAGTTATTTCTTTACCTTACTATCGTGACTCATCAACACAAAGCTCATCTGTTCATTTTGACGAGGACATGCAGTTTTTATTTCGAAAAAGCGTTAGTAGTTGTTTGAACGGTATTTAAGACAATACTATAAGCTAAACTATTATTTGTAAAGCACAGATTAAACTAAACACATGAAGTGAAAATAATATCAAAAGTTGTCAATTTTATAAAGTAAATCAATAAATTATTAAAAATATTTCGTTTTACTACAGCGCCTTAGTCTGTCTGAAATAAATATAGGTAACATTATACTTATAAGATTAATATAGAAATGACACATGTCCAAGTCAAAATCCACAACTTTATCAACAACGTTAAATATTTCTCCAAGAACCTAGTCACACTTTTAACGAGCGCTTAACAAATTTATTGCTATTGCAATAACTACTTTAATCCTATTTATATAGCGCCTTTCCTAAATTCTCTATTTAAAATCGTGTTAAATTAATACCATCTAACATAATTATTTTAAATGATCAACTGATATTTGTGCAATGAACATGTTACTATATTTTTAAATATTAGAAAAACTAAAACGTTAAATTATAACAAGTAACCGTGTTGAAACAATTTCAAATAAAATAAAATTACGAACAATAATATTGATTTTTTTTTTTTATTCTGAAAGCTTATTTTCTACGAAATATTATTTTTGTACTGTCGGTAGTGTAGTGTTTAAGCAATTTTTAATTTTTTGTATTTTTATTTTTTTACATTTTTGTAAAAAACATCAATAGTTCGTATATAACGTCGAAAGAGATATGGGATTACTCGACTAAGAAAACAATTAAAGTAAAAATCTTGTCGTACACAAAAAACAGGATTTAAATTTTTACTGGATTAAAATTATGTTATTTTAACAGAAATTCATGAGTATGTTATTTATAAACATTAAAAACAATAAATAAAAATTACAAAATCGTTTTACATTTTTGTGCTCGATGTGCGTTTCCTCTGTACGCTCCTAACATTATTACAATCAGTGTAAAAATAAAATCTCCTTAAAACATTTAACCGACTTACGTATAAAAGTTACAAGTTATTATACCTACTAGCATTATTAAAAAACACTGATTATGTTCACTTATCTATTCTATGCTAGTTCGAATGTCATTAACTGTTCTCGCACAAGACAACACCAAACTGTTGAAAAAAAAACGTACAATAGAAAATGTCGTATTGTGTCGATATGCTGAGACGCGTCCCCCGGCCGCTCGCGGCGCGGGTGCCCGACGCAAAGCCGACCATGGCTCTAATTCAAAATCCAAAGCGCACCTCTTCACCTCTTACACCCCCGTATGGTTGTAGATGAACGACACCGCGTTCTTGTCGACTGGAGGAGATCGTCGAGTGATCGATGGATGATTGTTATTATTGTAATGCCAAGATTTTCTCGTTGACGTGCTCGATGACTGCAGAGCAATGGTCTCGTAGTAGCGTAGCCTTCCACAACACTTCCTACTCTTGATGATCGCAACGAAACCCTTTCTGTATTTCTTGTTGAAGAACGCGTATAGTATGGGGTTTATACAGGAATTGGAAGCACCTAGCCATTGGGCCAGAGGCGTCACAACGGGGAACATTTCTTCTTCCCACTTTTGGATTGGTCCACCAAGTTTAATCCTTGCAAAGATTAAGTACAGCGGGAACCAGGAGAGGACGAAAAGTATGACGACAGCGACCAACATCTTGACGACTTTGACTTTAGATTTCTGCTGCATTCTTTCCATCTGGGCATCTTGTGTGTCCGTGGGGATCGATCTTCTCCAGACTTTGATCCAAATGAGGATGTAGCACATTGTGATGAGGACCATGGGGAGTATATAGCAGAAGATTAGGTTACCAATGACGAAGTAAAGGACTTCACTGATGGGGTTGGGCCAGACATCGAGGCAGAGCCGAACGTTGGGGTTATCGTCGAATACCACGACCAAGTCAAAGAAGAAGACCCATGGTGTGGTGACGCTGATGGCGAATATCCAGATGAAGACGATCATCATTCTCGCGCGGCGTTTGGTGATCTGGCATTTCAAGGGCCACCAGATGGCCAGAAATCTGTAACAAAGAAAACAGATTGTTAATTAAACATTAGATACCTATGGTAATTTACTGACAAACTTTGGCAAAAAGACTGAATTCTAAGAACCATAATTATGACTGACAAAAGATGAATCATATTTGTATATAGATAGATATAAAGGTGATAAATATTCAAATAATAATTTAAATCAAACAACGATTCAGTCCATCATTTTATATATGATATTTAAATGTGAACGGCGACGAATTCGCTGAATTTCAACCAACCTGAAAATAAATTAATTGAACACGAGATTTATAAATAAATGAATCAACTGAGTGACAAAATAACCCCTAGCCCAAAGCCATTATGTCTACACCTGGTTTCTTAGACACTAATACAAAGGCATCATTGAATTTTGATGTATGATTGCAAAACAAAGAAGTTTTATTTTAAGTTTTAAAAATTAAGAGATAATTTGAAACGTGGCACTATATAGATACATAGAATCGAATCACCATAAATTTAAAATGCCACAACTATTCCAAATACAGCTGATCAATTTTCCGATGCACCGACCCCATAAACGGACTCCCACAATTAAGTTGGGATATTTCCGTCTCAAAAATAGACGCTGAGGCATTACCGTGTAATGGCGGAGGATATCGCGCGGAAGAAGTAAACCCAGCCAAGCGAGAGGCAGTTAAGTGTCTGATAGATTAATTGGCTTACGGATAAAAACAGGGCTGGGCTAGGGTGGTAGGGTAATGGGAGCTCGTCTCGTGTTTTTATTGAAATTGTTTTTGTGATCTCCTGTGTTTTTTCGGGTTTAATTTAGGCTAATAAAATAAAGCGGAGCAGAGGCTTAAAGTGCTTTCCAAGGCACGGAGGAGGCGATCACCCATCCACAGATCAACCTAGGCAAGTACGGCTTAACCTAAAGATCAACCCGATCGGCTGTTATTATTTAGCCACGAGCTCACATTAATTCATACTTATTTATAATGGCTCCAATAAAAAAAAATAGAAATAGTTACTATGTAAAAAGAATAGTTTTAATTCTGCAAATAGACCCAGGCTTGGATGTAGGAAGTGCGGAAATTAGCATGCTTTAGGCAACCAAACTTATACTCGACACGTGTTTCGCCTCTCTACGGGGCATGAGATGTTGACATTCCTTAACTTGGCTCCTGGATTCCCAAAAACACAAGTTTTAATAGCCAGTTATCGAATTCGGTGTACTAAATTGGGGTATTTGATGTTCTCGGCGAATGTGGGTAGATCATTTATTTTGTTGGATGAATTCTGGTGGCCTTAATTGCTGACATGATTTAAACTTATCAGTTTAACGTGCCAATGATAACGGCAAATAAGATACGAACTATAGTAAGTAATACACCAAATAATCGGTGTAAGCTAGGGACATCGGTGCGACACCATGAATTCAGTGCCGGCAGGCCCTACAGTATAATAAATGTGACTAACGTTACCTTTAATATATAATCAGAAACAAAATGCAAATGCGTAAAGCGAAGCGACAGTACACCTATAATTCAATCTAAGGTCGTCACCTAAAACAAACAACGATCATATGCGCAGTGACCTCGGCTAGCAATAACCGTATAATTGACAGCATCGACCTCAAACTTAAAGATTAACTAATGGGAACTATAAACCAAGTCGGAAGTAAATCAAATGATGTAACATCGGAGGAACTTACAGCATTGAACCTTAAGTTAACCCGTAATGTTAATATTGATGTAAAGTTTACATTTGCGGTAGTGGGTACTACCGACCTGGTCTTAAGAGCAGACGGTTTAATCAATTATCACACCATAAACCCCGAAAGGTTAGGCAGAGGTGTACCTAAGATTACACCTACTTTTCAGTAGTTATCTTTACGAGTAAGTTCCATGAAATAGGGGGCGACTCTATTGGCATCAGCTGGGCACAGATCTCGATTCTATAAACTTAAATAACACTTTGCCCGACCTGGAAGCGATACCCGGTCTACTTAGGCGTCTAGTAGTAACACTTGCGACTACTAGACTCCTAATGATAATGATGAGGTAAATACGGGTTTTGCGGTGTTGCAAGTTATCGATCAGATCTTAAGAGCAGACAGTTTAATTTCACGCCCAATCAGAAGAGCTGATTGAGTAACGAATTAAACTCTACAGCCTGATAATATCGAGAGGCTGCCAAACTTACTTCTATGTTAGAAGCCTAGAACGATTACATGGATGTAGTACAAAATGCAAATTTGATTGGCGACCATCAAAATTACAAGTCATTTATTCAAATAAGTCTGAGACTTAGCACTTTTTCAATGTCATATTAAAGTGAGAGTCAAAACATTTTGTTTCCTTTAGTCCTTTCAAAGGTAGATACTATTTAAGAACGAACTTCACACGAAGTAGAATTGAATAAGTTGCCCAATAAAAATAAGACAGCCCCCTAATTTCGCGCCCTTTACCACTTCTTTACTTTAGTTAGCTGGGAGAAGAAAGGTTGGTACAAATTTTACAGAAATACGTCGTCAGTCTCTTAAAAATTATATTCATTTTGAATTATGCTGCATTTTCGTCAGTAGCTATTAACTCCAAATACAAAAACTACTGAAGAAAAAAGAACGAGAACTCTAAACTTTAAGAAACAAATCGTTTTACTGTACAAAGGACGCACGCACTTATTTATGTCTAAGTTATGTCTGAAACAACTTTCGTTTCTAAAAATATCTCTTCATTCACGACATTTCACTTTTGTTTCGTAGAAAAGTCTTTGTCTTTCTTAAAATATTCTCGGACTAACAAGCTCTTTGTAATAAGATTAAGGATCGCCCCAGCCTTGTCTGCTCTTATAACAAGATGGTTATCTGAATTTAATTACAATTTTCCTATTTTTAAACGGGGTTAGTTTTCTTTGTTTAAATGTACTTTTATTTATGGATCTTTAGTTTTATAAACTTTTTTGTGTTCCGAGTTTTTTTCTGTTTTTGTGATCCTGTCACGTTATGGTTTAATTAATTATGACAAGGTTTGATATTTTTGGATACTACATAATTCACTTAACTGTTGCCATAATAACACAAAACCGCCTATATTTTGAAAGATACCTGATACCTTACACTGGGCATTGACGATATATTATAATGTGTGGTTATGGCCACACTATTTTTTATTATAATCACTATCATAACGCCAAAATCTCGTAAAAAATTTCCTTTAAAAAAAAAACACATCATCATCATTCTCTTGCCCTTATCATTTAGGGTCGGCGCAGCATGTCTTCTTCTTCCATACTTCTCTATTACTCTTCATCTCATCAGACACCTCCTTTCTTGTCACATTGTTCATTCTTTACACAGTCCATCCATCGTTTCTTTGGTCTTCCTCTAGTCATATACCCATCCACATTCATACCGAAAATTAAAAGAAAAAAACTGATTCTCATTATAAAAATAATTTAAAAATTACACAAATTGATTGTATTTTTATTCAGTTTTTTGGATAAGCTAATTATTGAATTGAAATACTCAAAAACAGACGTAACACGTGTGCGTATGAAACCTGTACGTCAGAATATCATTATTGCGTCTAAATCAAACCTAGTACCAACGAGATTTCTTTGACAGGTGCTACCCTTGGGCAGTCACAACTAAGTCTAATATAGTTCAAGCCATAAAACTTCAGTGATAGAGTTCTTATTGCAATGTTTTCTTGCTGATATTGAGTTTTGCCCGAGGCCTGCAATCATATTACTGTCAATGTGTAGGCGACAGTTAATAGAACAAATAGGTATATTAAATTCTTATGATAGTAGGTCAAAAATATGCATAATGATTTGTGTATGTAATTGTGTGTATGTAAATAATAATAAAATGTGTAGTGTTTTTTTTTTATCGCGGTGTGTTTGATTTGGATTTGAAATAATAATTAGTTTGACTTTGTATTTAAAATGAAATGGATTTCTTTTATGAATATTGGTCCTTACTAGCTCTCAATACAGAGAAGTGGTAAAAGGGTCATGAGGCTTTTGTCCTACAGTACTGGCAACACAGGATTATTAATTATTTTTTCTGCAATACATTAGTTTATTAACTGTTTAGAAAAGGTTTAATAAAGAATGTGAAACAATAGTACAATTGAAACTAAGCAAACTTCTGTAATTTATATTTATCCAGATTCTACAATTTAATCATTCAAAACAATGCCTTTCAACTGAAAAAAAAAAACCTGAAAAATCTATTGAGCTGTCTAGCTCAGCCCGACGGATACGGCTTAGTTATGCCTAGCGATTCACCATCTTATCATTCTGTTTTGTAAACGCTTCTTCAGGATTTTTTGTAGTAAATATAATAAAAAGTCATTCATTATTAAACAGTTGGGATTATTGTTTTTTCGAAGGTAGACGTAAAATCTATATTTTGGCAAGCTTTAGGTAAAGATACTATGGTTCCTTTGGGAAAGTGAGATAAGTTCTAAAAATAAAAAGCCTGTATTTTTCAGTGACGTATTTTCTGAAGAAAAAGATCGAACCACTGAAAAATATGTTTAGTGCTGTTATGGTTTCGTCTAGTTATATTATTCCCGCCAAAATTTACTCGTTGTGGAGATTTTTTTTGCATTCTGGATATGCATATATTTACAGTTTGTTTATCTTTATAATTGTGTTTTTAACTATAATATTCGATTTATTCTTTTCTTACTCTTTTAACACTGCCTTGGTTAGCAAAACATGTATTGTCGTAAAGATCAAGATCAATGTCAAGATATGTCCATCGTAAACAGTAATAAAGCAAAATTTACATATTATTACGAATCCGAATCGTACTTGACAACAGTGGACGTATCATAATAATTTATTCATCTCAGTGCCTGTCGTATTCTGATATATTAAGCCCACACATCCAATTATGGGCGTCGATCTTCAATTGTGCAAGAACCCCACAATTTCCCCAAATATTCGCACTTGCAACACCGATAATAATGAATGATGAACTGGACAAGTAGGTACTGTATGCATTGTAATCCTCTCATTGACATTTGGGGCCCAAAATTCGGGTTATTCTTCACCGAAAGTGGCCTTATAACGAATGTATGAGCGGATAATTTCGACATGAAGCCTGATATGTAGATACGTGTGTGACATCTTGAATCGTAAACGTGATTTGTGGTTCAGGAGCTAACGTTTTTTGAAGTAACTTATTGTAATGAAAAGTTTTTTTCTGTGTGATGAAAGGAGTTTCATACGGTACTGGTACCAAGTTCACATTCTTCCTCATTGCTAAAAATGCCACCTGTGGTAGCTTATAGGTAGTCAGTTGGTCAGTCTGTAGTTCCTTGGGTTTAACCAAACCAGTGTAACATCAATATTGCACATATTTTGTTATTATTATCAAATATTGCAAATATTTAATCATTGTTTGCAATCTTTTCAATCACTAAAGAACCAAAGCGAAAATCGCTCGATTATGATTTATACGACAAAGTGGCCAAAAAAATCTGAACTGATGATAATGATCCTTAGTGCCCTATCTCCTACACTACACACATTATAACGCTAATAATTTACCGATAACATGCTTAAATTTTGCATAAACATTGCGCAAGCGACATGGGATTGTGGTCAATAAATCACGGATGTACGATCTTGTAAATTATCGGTACACGGGCTGACGGGCCCCGAGACTTATATTTCTTAAACTTTTTCAACCTAACAATGGTAGCTTCTTACTTAATACGATAAATAATGGGTTTTACTCGAAGATCTTCGTTTACTTTTATTCGGCTATATAAATGATTGATGGCTCGTTATTGTTTTAAATGATTAATTAAAAGAGCCTTTAAAATTTCTAGGTTCGTCGTTGTAATTTGTAGTCAAAATAAAATATTTATATGTACGATGCATGACGTCAAATTTCTTTAATAGATTTTCAACTTTATCGCTAAAGAATTAGGTTCACGGTTTATTGGAAAAAAATTGACAGTTTCGGGTTGCTTGATGTGCTGGCGTCTGTACCTAGATTTAAAATACTTAGTAGGAAATATAAAAAGAATATAATTATACCTTTATACCGTGCACTATTTTGATAACTGGTTACTGTGGGATGATGCAGCCGCCATGATACCCGCGATATGAATTATAGAGGTGGAAGGCTTGTGTCCCAGCAGGGGGAACGTTACAGGCTGATTATTCTAATTAAAACCGAATCAAACTTCAAAATCTAAACCGAATTGCTCCGACAGCTACAGCCAAGCGGATCAAGATCGATTCTAACTAAGTGCTACAATTAACGCAGCACAACGAGATTACACGTTGTGTCAATTAGCGAGCAGCCGGGATAGCTGATTAGAAAGCTTGTTAGCAATTGAGAGCTCGGGTGAAGTTTCGCCTATAGATTCGGCAGCGACTGTAGGACGATTTACCACATAAACACAAAGGTACATACATAGCTTCAACTATCATTATGACAATCGTACCTTTTAATAAAAGAATACAAAACAGCGTCGTTCTCTATTTTGTTGTGTAACTTTATGAATTTCTCAAATGATTGCAATTTAATTGTAATGGGAAATAATTGCAAAAAGTTTTATCAATAGACACAGAAAAATAGCCTTATTCAGATGTGGCTACCTCAGTTGTCTCTATTGTCAAGTTTAATTATTTTTATTGGCTGAACGAACAGTAACACAACATGCAATAAGTATTTTTAATTAGAGGCTCAATATTTTCAATTAGCAAAATTGCAACACGTAATTCGGAGGCTGTACGTCAGCCTCAGTGGACATTAAGCCGACACGCATGTTTACGAAATATGTTTCCCTATTATGTTAATATTATTAATGTCTCGTGTCTTTTGAATAAATCAATATAATTACGTTTAAAAACTGTTAATTTACCATCACATGCTTATCGCTTCAAAACTGCATTTTTGCCGCGTTCGAACTGTCAAAATTGGCGCCAATACAAATATGGTCGTCGTGACGACATTGACATCAAAATGTTTAAATTACATAATTATAGTGCACGGAAAACTAATTAATCAGTGCTTACCATCTCTGTACTGCAACCTCCATATTACAATGTAATAAGATCGATAATTTCTTAAATATAACTTTTTGAATGTCGGAATTAAATTGGTTTTTATGACAGGATTGATATACTTTCCTATGGTAAGATTGAGTTCGGTAAACAAGCTATATGATTATGTTGTTGCTACTAGTTTTTATATGTATTACATGGACCCATGAATAAATTACAGCCACCTGTGTTCTTGAGAATTTTGTGAGCTGCCATCGCTCGTCTGACTGTCGCCTTAGGACATTATAGTTAAGTATTTAACTGTCCATTTCAAGAGCTAGACTTCTAGACGTCTTCAAAAAGTGAATACCAGTTACAGCAATAACATTTAATTTGACAGTTCAACGTGAGAAATAAACATCAACTCCAAAATTGCTCGAAGTTATATTTTTGGCATTATATTATACAGACAGTCATGGAAATAGCTACCGAAAAATATGAGTAATTTCTTTTTAATATGCAGTATTATTTTCGTTTTACGCCCCCATGTCAGGGAACCCATAAAATCTAAACGTTCTCATTCAACCTTTTATGGGGTATCTGGAAACAGGGCGTGGTGACCATACATCATTACCATACGATGTTCCTGAAGTCCCAAGGTCTATAATAAATTATTGAATTTTGCTCATAATTTCACAAACTATCTTACATCTTAAAATCCTTTTAATGATATCAGACAAGCAAGTGCCAAATTAATTATACGGTAATAATGTTTCACGATGAACGGGTTGCGAATACCAACATTAATTCTCTGATGAATTTACGGAAATTGAGCCTTATTGTTTCAGAAATTAAGATGGAATAGACAGTATACTTAACTTTGCGAATTATAACTTCGTTCAGGTTGAGTGCAACATAAAAATATACAACATAGCTACTATGCGGTAGGTGAATTGCAGTGGCTGTAATATTTATGGAGAAGATTTTTCTGTATTTCTGATGGACCTATTCGGCTTTGGTACAGGCGTATGTGACTAATTTGGTGCTTTTTGAACAACTGATTGATCAATTTTATGGGGTCAAATGCAAAAATAGGTTTTATTAAAATCATTCGATGATTGCGGAAAGGGATAAGGATACTCATCATATTCCTACCCTTGACACATGTTACTCGGGGTCGGCGCTACACGTTTTTTTTTTCATTCTCCCCTGTCAGCCGTCACGCTATCATAAACTCCTTTTTGACGTGTTTACTACATGGTCTTAATGATCTCAAATCTATACGTAGTGAACAAACGTTAGGTTAGTCATTAGTTCCTTCTCTGTTAAAGAAGATATAGCGCTTAATAGACGCATTGATGATCCACCAAGGGCACCATTTCTGCGCTGATGGCTTTAATCAACAATCTTCTTGCATTATCTTCCCAAGACCAATTGATTGCGTCGTGGCTCTATGCGGGAGGCCTATCTCCAAGATAAGATCAGCAGAAACATTTCACGATTACGCTTACGCAAACCAATCAACACTTTATTTACCAAATAAATCATTCCGTACGCTTAATATACTTTTAATTAAACAACAGAACCCAATTTACGAGAATAAAATCTTATTGCTCCCATAAAATCTAAAGTTCGCAGTTCAGAAAGCAAAAGAAATGATTTACCTTGCCATAAATTAAGTGAGCTTTGAATTAAGAAATGCTTCGATTATATACTACACTTTGACTGAAACTGCTTGTGTGGTCAAGTCAAAAAAACTTAACAAAAGTAGCCTGAATACACCAATAGAAATTGCACCTTACGCTGATGAAGTATAGTTGCAATTGTTCCAAACGTCGTTTGCACTTAGAACTTTTGGCCAGTCTTGAAAGTTTTTTGATGTTTATCAAAGGGAAACTGCATTTGTACATTTGTCGTTCTGTCTGTCAGCACAGTCGAATGGACAAACAGACAAATTCAAAACGACAGTGAACGGATAGGTTTTTATAACTGTTGATTTCATTAATCAACAGGTTGGGTGACACGTAACATAATTATGGCAGTTTAGACGTCCATTGCTCAATAATTTTGGGTTTCAGCTAATGTCGAGGCTTAATTCTTCAAGTTAGCAACAATCTTAAAAAGTACTCAAATTTTAGTTTACTTGTAAAACACTCATCCTTTACAAACATAAACTCATTCCTTTTCGTTATGGGGGTAGACAGACATAATAGAACGACTCCTAATACGATCCTCGCAACTACTTTTGCTTACTGCTCGTTAATACACGTTGCATAGTTGCAAGAACTGTGCACCTTAGTTTTCATAAAAATACATAACCATCTTCAAAATCAAAAATCAAAATCAAAATATTTTATTTTACATAGGCCTAGATGGGCACTTATAAAACGTCGAAAAAAAGGTGCTTATCATTACCATCCCATACAATTAATTCAATCAGCAACAAGGTCCGACCCTTTGGCCCTATAAAACATTGCATAAACAATCAACTGCTTAACAAGAATATCTTCAATCTATTAACTGTTGAATAGGTTGCAATCAGACGAAGGCCAGGCAGCCATGGAACTATTGTTGTTGCAACCATTTCCTTGTAAAGGTCTGCGCTTATCAGTTATATCTGATTGGACGTTTTGCAAACTACGATGTGAAGAAAGAATCGTTGTTAGCTTTTGTTTTGTTTTTGGTGAAGTTGGTTGGTGGTTTCAATGCTGTAGCTACTGTAAAGTAACTACTTTCATTGCAGGTCAAGCAATCAAAACTAATAATTTTAAAAAAAATGCCTAATTGGCTAAATCTATATATATGGAGGACACCACTGACATTTAGATTATTACAATATTACGTTAATTTTATTCTCCACATTGGTTTAGTTAGATGTTGATAAAATGGCTCTTTCTTTTGTTTTCAATGTAGATTTAAGTCAATAATTAAACATTTAGATTATTATGTTGCCATTAGTAATTGTGTGTTAGTATGTAAGTAATTGTGTGTTATTATGTAAGTAATTGAGTTATTTTATTTTAAATGTGTGTCAGTGGTTTCGACACAACTAACTTTATTATTATTTGTATACTCTCGAGTAAAATGTAGCGAACTAACCATTTTATTATAATATCCTATTGTAATGAAACCTACATTTACGAATAAATTTGATTTGATTTGATTTGAATCGATTTCGGCCACAGCGACTGCATTCTGACTTTCGATGACTTTCTGGAGTGGTTGTTGAAAGCTTTGGTGTGCTACTCTTTCATGTGCTCTACAATGACTAGCATACCCAACTTTGGCCGAAAAACTTCGAGCGCAAAGCGGACATGTCAGAACACCATTATTGATATTATAGGTTATCCTGTGGGTGGTCTCGCTTGAAGGCTCCTTCTCTCATCAAAGGCATTGACTTGTCGCTGCACATGACGTCTCTACTCGGGCCGATTTTGTGGTTGTATCTTCCATGACGGCACGGTTGGCGCAGTGTCTGAGCGATTGAGTGCTGCGCTTCGATTCCCGTAAATATTTGTATGGCCTACAGGTAGTTGTTCCAGGTCTGGCTGTTTGTGTATGTGAATTTAAATGTTTGTTAACGCACCCATGATACAGGAGAAATTCCTAGTTCGGGGAAATGTTTAAAAAAAAATTGAAATATGAACACATCGGTAGGATAGCTTATGTTCACATTAGAGAAATCGAAAAAAAATCCAAGACAGAGTACGGTATACACCGTAAGATTTCTCTTTGCTTTCTTTAGAATACGTTCGTTGTGCGAGTTTTGTTTCACCAAACGAACATTTTTTCCGAAGCAGCTTCTAGTGAATTTGTTATTCGTTTTAGATTCACTTACCCACAAAACTGTTAATTTCGTGAATAGAATGTTTTCAAAATAATGCTGGCGGTGAAAATCGTCCTTTTACATTGTTTTATGTCGTATTCTACAATGAAAACACGTCAAGAACATAGAAGTAAAACATTACGAAGCAAACGGCATCCATGTTTGTATCTAAATACAGCCTAGGTCCATAGGAAAACCTATCTCATCTGTCAAGTCGGATATTGGTCCATATAGTCCCATTTCCTAAGTCGACTCTTGTTAAATGCGTTAAATTGACGCTGTAACGTCACAGGAAAGTTGAACACTATTTTGTACGACGGGCTAAGATTATTGACTAATCTGTTACTGTATATGTTTTCCTAGTGCTTTTATTTCTGAATTTAATTTTGCTTATGGAAAAAATTTTACAAAACGGCCAGAAATAAAGAGAAGCTAAGTTTAGTTTAATACCTGTACCTGGATTTATTATACTCGGTTTCTGAGCGCTAAAACAAGTGTCAATCACTTTGTCTCGTATTTTTACAACAACTTTCAAGAGGATTGCTACAAGTTTATTCGGTAGCATATATAACTTGACTTTATTGGGAGTTTGAGCCATTAGCCACCACGAGCCACAAAACTTCAATTGATATATCCTGCGCCCGAAGAGCATGAATCACAAATTCCAAGCTGCAGACTTAAACACAAATAACATTCTACCTATTATTATCAGGTGTATGGATGGAGGATAACCTTCACCTTGCATGATGAAGTGTCACTAATGCTCTCAGGGGACCCGTCTGCGGAAAGTCCCAAGTTTTGACAAGGGTATGTATTTCACCTGACGTCAGTATTACAAACTCATCGTTTGTGGATACAACAGAAGGAAAGTGGACAGCTGTGTGATATATGTGTGTGAGTTGGGAAGATAATATGCCTGGGCGATTGTTTTAATGTGTACGAGTCATCCATTAAAATTTTTGAAATTTTCTGAACATTTTGTGTAGTTTTATACTCATAGAGAACCAAAGATTCATATTTTACATTTTAATGTTTTAAGCTTATAAACCGTCCATTAGCTCCAATAAACTCAGTTTTCATCCATTGCAATTAATACCATTAAAAGGTAACTAAAAGCTCTTTCAAATTAACATTCATTAACAAACCGTGATGCAATACAAATACTGTTTAATTGCGATGATATTGAGCTTAATCTCATTTCTACAGTTATTTCTTTTTTATATTATTATCAATATTAAAGATTTCTTCCGGAATAAAATTGTGTTAAAGAAGATGAAATACGGTAATCTCATCGTATGTATCTACCGCCCACGCCAACTCATTTTTTGTAATAAGACTTGATTCTTAAAAATCTGCTGAATTACGTAGGTATCAGGGGATTTTTTGATAGACATGAAAATAACTTTCTTTCATATTCAGAGTTCGTGGGTGGACAAATGATTGACCTACTGTTTAACCCTGAATCTCAGTGAACAATAAACTCGGTCATTTCTTGATAAAAATAATGCCCAGATGACATGTGACAACTAAGGTTTAGAAGCCTTTTCAAAGTAATTATATTTCTGAGTGGCAATCGAAGAAATCAATAACGTTCAACAGGATTGACATAAGCTCCCGAAAAGCTTATATTTGTCCTAAACAATTTAAACTCGCCACTCTTCTTGTTTGCTGATAAAACGTCACATAAGCCCACAGAGATGGTATAATTATAGTTCTTGTGACATTGGCATGTCATAAAAGAAACCGCAGTCACCATACAAGCTTATCGATCTAATATCTCCTGCTTAATGGACCATAACTGACAAGTCTTCAAATCACAAACCATGCCAATTATTTGCTAATCTGAAACTGACAGTTGTGAACACTGCGCAGGCTTTCGCAACATCCCTCCTTCTTATTCGCGAAATAAGACCAAAAAGTACAAGTACGTACATGAATAATTGTCGCAATCTGGGGCAATCAATAATTATACATGTCGGTATAAAAGGGTGGTTCTTTGGAGGACTATCATCAGTTGCAAGTGAGACTTCGACAATGCAAAGTATTGTAAGTTTTGAGAGAAAGCTTCTTGGGATATTGATAAATTGTGTTGGGAATGGGGTCGATAAGAATGAATAGCTTGCAAAATAAGTTATGGGTGAAGAACATGACATTAAGGACATAATTCATTTTGTACTAGATTTTTTACAAATAGTCCTTTAAGAGAAAAATAAAACAATTTTTGTTAACTGCAATTAAGAGCAAAGTCATCAAACCATAGTAGCCTTTGTCCAGCAGTGCGTTAAGCTGAATTGATTGATTGTAGCAGGTTTCCTCCCTTAGGGAGGGCTTTTGCAAACTCCAATATTCCTCTAACCTGTCTTCAACTTTCCAGATCATCATCAGCGCCATCCTGGCTTGCGGGGCCGCCGCTCCGGCCTACTTCTATCAACCAAGTCACGTCATCCACACGGTGCCCCTCAGCAAGTCCACCTTCACCCAGAGTAGTCAAGTCATCGACCACGGTAGTACTCACGTCTACCACCCCGTTCATGAAATCCATCATACCATTCCCGTCGTCCATGCGAAGACTACCATCACTAAGGCTAACCAAGTGGTTAATCATGGTGGTATCTCTGTCCATCCCGTGCACTCCATCAGTGTTATGCCTGTCCATGAAGTCTACCACATTCCGAAGACCACCATCACCAAGAGCAACCAGGTTGTCAACCACGGAGGAACTACTCTAGTCCATGCGCCTGTGGTCTACCACTCTTCGCCGCTGGTGACCCTGAAGACTGGTGACTCTGCCGTGACTCACCACAGTTCAACTGTACATGAAACTGTACCGATCGTTGCTGTCCATCATTGATTTGTTTGTTGTTGTTTTGTTTGAATAAATGTAAGTTTTTTGATAGCTGAATCATGTTTTTATTACTTTTCATTGCAGCAGTTCATTTTTACATAATTTTGGGTTGGAATCCCAGATCGGAAAAAGTTTTGTTGGGGTTTTCCATTTGAAATTACTCAGTACTAGGGCGGAATCTAGGATATTAAACAATATGTGGCTAAAGGACTATAGTTTATAAAATATGAAGACAAACTAATAAAAAACTTGAAGTAACTTAAGCCATAATGCAAGTTAAAATATTTCAAACTGTAATAATGTAAATGTTAGTTATAACATCGATAGGTCAGTCACCCATAAACTCGTAATAAGTATGCAATGATGATATCATAACAAAAATAAAACAACTCCTAAACAAAAAGTCTATGAAACTTTCCACAAAAATCTGCCAAGTTTAAATCGAGTTTTAAAAGGTAATCAGTAAGTTTTTGGAATATATTAAAGTACACGGTGACATGATTGATATTGTACACGTTACACATTGTACCTAGATGCATGTTCACTTTGATTTGCCTTTATAAAACAAGCTTATGTAAAATATAAGCCTATGCCTTCACCCTCTAGATATTCATTTTAGACATAAGCATGAAGACCTTACTTAGTAAAATCATTATTTAATTTACCTAGTTTTTAATAGCATAGCCATATTTTCTGCTCAATTCTGTTTCAAAGCTTAAGTAATCACTGCGCTGAAGATTTGGTCTGAGAAATCAAAGTTGATAACCGGTAGAACTTAGTTTGCGTACCTCCTGGCGATCTAATCGATGGCAAAACTTGTGTCCACAGTTGTTAAAGAAATAATATTGACATCCCTACGGTAACTAGCGGAAAACTTGGGAAGTCCTACTTTTTAATTTACCCGGAATCTAACCAAATACCATAGCTCTTGGTTGTTAAAATATGAGCATAGTACATAGCGATAATAAAATTAGTCGGTGCTAAAACTTGCTTCGCTTCACCAATTTTCACCTAACAAACAAACAAATAAAAAACTAATTTAATTACCCATGTATCCGTGTCGTTAACCGTTATAAATTATAGCCCAAAACTTTACTTACAAATCAGAATAAACGTAAGGAAAACATCTGAATACAGTGCGCTCCATTTTCTGAGGAAATAATTCATGACAGTCAAACAAAAGTATAATGAGATATGTTAAGTGATTAAGAGGAATTACCATCTATTACTGGAGAAGAATACAAGTTCGTTGAACCTCAGTAATCAGTTAGAGAGGTTGAAAATTTTGTTAAAAGGGAGTTCAAAGTTGATGAGTCATTCTTTTGTCTGTTATGACAGGATTTAAGTGTTAACGGGAGCTTCTACGCTTTGTGAGGGCGTCGAGTTTTGTAGACGACGGGTATTATATATCTTGGGTAGTTTAAGGCGGATTATAAATTAACGGTAAAATTATTGCAGTGTTAAAAGTAATTTTCATGTTTCACTTGTTTCAAGATTAGATTCTAGCGACTTTGTTTTCATCAGGCAAACAATTACCTCAATCTATTGCAGTTCTCTGCCGGACCTCACCTATCATTAGTTGCACCACAGCACCTTCTTCTTCCGCCTTCAGCATTTATCCTGTCCCAGCTTTTAAAATCGCTGGTCCTCCTAGCTGGGAGACGCCACACGCTTCGCTTGACGATACGTGTTCTCCACTCCAGGACTTGTTTGCTCCATTGAACACCGAGTTTGCTTCCATAACTGATTTATTTTAGTGGCTACTGTTTCACCTTTCTCTATAAGCTCCACATCTATCAATCACTCTAGTAATTTGGATCTATAAATCAGATAAACGTAATCTCCATGTTTAAATACTGCAAATCTAATTCCACATCATCAATCCAAATCTTCCAGCCAACTTCCTTTCATTAATCATCTGAACAACACATTGCAGTATTGTTGCAACGAGAATGATTACACTTACCCAATCAAGTCCTTGGTACATTACACTGAGCTAATTGTCCAATCGCATGTCATTATTAGCAAACAGTATCAAATTATTGTCTTGATCTCTTCAAGGTTATGTTGCAAAGCTTTGGAAGGAACAGTTAGAAATGAAGATCTAATAACAGTTCTTGTTGACAAGATCGTAAGAAGATAATGTAAAGAAAGGCGGACACTGAACGGTTATGAGACTGTTATGTCTGTTTTTACTAAGGGACATATTACAATTCTCGGTGCTCAGTTGAGTGTTGAAGAACGAATAGTGTGATGATGTTTAAGGTATTCATTTTGGTGTGACGTTTAGTTAGTGAAATAGGTTTTAGTGGTAATGTTGGTTGTTATCTTGATGTTGAGCTAATGAACGACAATGGCCTTTTCCATTTTGTTACAGAAAAAGTATAAAAGCTTGTTCAAAATAAGCTGTTGAGTGTATTCACAACAGAAGTAGGTAATGAGGAAATGGAAATTCGGGAGTAGCTACGTTTCCAAGGCTTAACGGAGTAAACGATTGTATAATAAAAAAATAAGATCCAAAAGATAGACAGATTAAGGAAGGCAAATTGATATCACACTTGCTTCAACTTTAACAATAAAATAACACAAAACAAAGGTTCAAGAATAATTAAATAAAAAAACTTTAAAAACCTTCTAAATTCAACAATAATACATCAAAATGTTGAAAATAATCTCCCAAGCGTGCATGAACTTGACATTCAAAGAAGTATTACGAAACGGCGCGCAAGCGCACGCAATGCCACATTCTAAAAGGAAGCAGAAGGCGTGCGGCGTCTGTACAGTTCGTACAAAAGTTTTAACCCGTGTAGCTGTCATCATCATCTGCCTAGCCTTTTAGTTTTAGTCTTACTGGATGCAGCTAAATACCCGTATTTTACATGGAGCGACTGCCTATCTGACTTCCATAACCCAGTTAGTACTAGGTTATACGATAACCCTTGGTAAGACTGTTACTGACTACTTGTAACGACTGTCGAGATTTTATTATTCAGCCGCGAGCTCCTCAACCAGTGAAGCTAAGCTGTATTAACGACAATGTTAGTGTTTTCTTGCTACCACCATAGAGCCCAGACAAGTGGCAAACGTGCTCTTAATAGCGCTTTACATTTCTACAACGGCTTCGAAAAAGATTGACACCAGCTTTTCGGTATCTTATATCCAGTACATTATTGACTTTACCAACATCGTTAGCGCTGATAGAATTTCATTTTATCTTGGCCTTTTATTCATGTCAACTATAAATTATTTATTTTCAACGGCTTTACATCTTCTTGCATGGATTGGAACTTCTTAACTTACTTTTTCGTTCACAATCGCCTACATCGCATCAATTACAGCGTGATTAATATATTGTAGTCTGTCTAAAGACGAGATGAATCGCGACACAGTTAAAAATTGCGACATTACAAAACATGTAGACAGAGTTTTAATAAGTATCATTATTTCGAAGAGCATCCCTGAGGTGTTAATTAAACCCGAATTATTGAAGCACGAAATTATAATTCTCAGAGCAAAGTTAAGTCAAGTTAAAATCTAATTTAAACGTAATGACAAGGAACGCCATATTATATCATAATTATTGAATGGCTTATTGGAAAAACTATGATCAGTGAAGGCTTGGAGAATTGTTACAAAAATCACACAATTTATGAAAGCTGTCTAAAGCTGCGATGATTCGTGGCACACATTAAAGTTTCGTCACATCAGGGTGGACAAGATTTTGAGCTATCAAGAAAGAATTATGTTTAAGATGATATCAGACCTCTTAACTTATGAGGTTAGTGGGATGTTGGTGAAATATGCACGATTTGCACTCACGTGGTTATATTGCGCTATTCGAAGTTGTTGGGTGAGCAACGACAAGGGTTATCAATTATGGTCATCTCCAAAACGTGCGGATTGCAACGAAATTCTATTCAAAATGACTGAAAATTAAGTGGACTGGAATCAATTTTAACGTTACATCGTTTCTGTGATTCCTAAAGGGTTAGGTAGAGGTGTAACAATAGTACACCCACATTGCGTCAGTTATGTTCAAGTCCCGTGTAATAGGAGGTGAACCTACGTCTACAAACTGGGGACGAATCCAGACTCCGGGCTACTTCTGGGAAAAAATGTGATGGAAATGAAAAACCCAGTGATACTTTCCCCTGAGAATCAAATCCAATAAGCTCAGCAGAAGCTTTTTATTAGGCACCCGTTAATTCGACCATTAAAAACTACATGATTATGTAAATAGTGTTTAAATTTACATCTAATCAACTTGCAACTTGCAGTACGAATTAATTTCTGCAACCAAAACTCTTGCAACTTATTTATGAATATTCTTCAAGTAATTAATTTAGCAAACATCATGACACTAAAACAAAAAATTGCCAGTTTGACCTCAAATTATTATCAATCACATTAAAACATTGAACAGCCTTGGTGGACCAAACTCCCTTGAAACGTATGGACAAAAAAATACTATACAACTTCTTAATATTCATTATTCATGTATCGGCTGTCAGTAAAAGTGATTATTCAATTTATAATTTGACGTTAGATTGGCCTTGAATAGACTATAAAAGACAGTGAAGTAAATACGAGTGATTTTGATAGACTTCAATGATTTATTGAAGAAAAAAGAAAATCAAACTGTCAGTCGTTATCCATGTGTTTCTCTTTGCTCTATCAGGATAAGAACAAATATCAGTGCACAATTATTTTAGCAATATTTTTTCAGAACTGTAATTTGAAACAAACTGCTTGCGGCCATAAATGAAAACTGGCTTCTTCGTCTTCTCTCCGTCATCATCATCAACATCATTTAAGCCAAAATAGAGGACATAGAAGAATAGAGATATAGGATCTACTATTGAACATATCTCCACTCACCATATCGACTGTCGTTCGACCACCGTCATCTCTTTTGACAGCTAAAATTAACTATAATCTAATCAGAACAAATACTGTAATCAGGAGACAAAACAGACATCGTTTAAACCAGTAACTAAGCTGGTACTTACAACAAGCGATCCGTTGGCTTTAATCAAGAAGAAGACGAATAAATATCCCCAATCTCAGCAGGGGAACTAAAAATTAGACACGCCATTAATTTTACAAGATCTAACAGCATTGGTCTAGACGAGACGAACTTGATTTAGTACTCATATCACTAGTTACATCTCAGAGTGTGTTAGTTTCTTTAATCTATACGAAACAAAAGCTTGGAAAAGTATCACTTGAAGAATGGGTTGTATCAACTAGCGAATGATTTTTGAGAAATTCTTAGAGGATATGTAAATCATATTTTCTCTAAATTCATTATGTATAAATATTCAGCAGCACGCCTGTAAACCCCCAAGGGTTAGGCAGAGGTGTACCTTAAAGTACACCCACATTTCGCCAGTAATGTTTTTAAATCCCATGCGATAGGGCGAGGCTATTGCCATCAACCGGGCACAAATCCAGACTCCGTGGCTGCTACTGAAAAATTTCTGATGGAAAAACCCAATAACACTTTGCCTGATCTGAAAATCGAACCCAGGACCTCGTGCTCAGCAGTTGCGCTTGCGACCTGAAGACCAACGAGGCAGTCAATATATTTCGAGGTAGTCGATGTATTCATTATATACAAACCAAAAATGTATTTTGTGCAATCAACTTTATTAAATACCAAAGGCCTACGCCATTACCATAACCCACTTTCTACATGGATTCAAACAGTTGCTCATTTGCTATGTCTTTGGCTACATTATATTTGCAGTCAGTCCACAAACATTTGATGAACGCAACGATTGTTTTCCACAGAGAAGATGATTTCCGTCTTAGAGATACTATATCCTGGCATGGCACAAATCTGCTGAAGCTCCCACGCAACGGTTCATGATCTACTCTGCAATACTGAGAGGGGTCTCATTCCATACATTGTATATTCAGTCACCAAATTCCAGTCGCAGACTTACAACTCGACTGACATTTCGGCAATCATAAAACGAAAACTTAAATTTTAACACCTTTAAAACTGTTATTAATTTCAACTGTATAATTTGGAAAACACCTTCTCGACAGAAAGCGGATTAATGATATACTATGATTATGATTATTTATGATATTATATGATTTATGATTTACTTTGGGCAGTTCTTTAATGTTTAATTATTTTACTTTTACAGGTCTTTAACTTGAAAGAGTAGATTAATAAAAATAATGATGTCCAGTCACATTCGACTTTATTGCCGACCTCAACACACTTGAGAAAAAGCTTTAGTATCCGACCAAAAATGGGCAGCCATTTTTCTTTTAGTGCATAGCGAAACATATTGGATTCGTATTTTATTTAATGTTTGTGACAAATCCGGCAGATTGCCTTTTTAATACTTTGCAGTGATGCCGAAAGGCGGTTGGAGAAACGATGTATGACAATCCGTTCATGGACCATACAACCAAAAAAGTCAATTCATGCACTTATTTGTTCATCAATGTCACAGAAAAGCGAAATAAAAATAAATTCAGATTAAACCATCACAAATAACTGCAGACATGACAATTTAAGTGGATACAATTACAGAAATTAACTGAGTTTTGGTTATGTAATGTAGAAGACATTAAAATTCCATATTTAACCATATTTGACCATTGATAAAAAAAATTCAAGAATTGCAGCAATAAGGTTCCAATGAATCTGAACTATGAGTTTAAATTTCTCTTTGGTTGTATGAAATAGAAAGAGTTTGTTGGCAAAAGCTGAGTGCTTGAACTAATCAATTTTTTTAACGGGTAATGAAATGTTTTTTCTTTGTTTATTTAACCAATTTTATTTAACTAATTTAAACTTTTTTAACAGGGTCATGTACTCACAAGTTTAAGCTTAGCGTGTAAAATTGGTTGTGTACATTGTGCCTTAAAATAAAAATAAAAAATAAAAACAAGGAGGCCAACCCACAAATACACATCAAAAAGAAACACAACTACGAATACTCAAGTGCACAAATAATAAGTAGTCCATCATTACATAAGTACGAATGAACTTGGCATCAACCTAAATACAGCCTCAGTGTTTGTGTTTATGCATTCATTAATCTTGACAGGTCTGATGGGGGCCAGCTGCAGTGAAAGTGGATACGGCATGTACTGGTATTGAAATGTGCACTGGTTCTAAAGTTATGAATAAAGATGATAAACATAACATTCTTATCACACGTGGTTTTTGGCGAAAGCCTAGGCAAAAAATGATTGTAAAATGGATTGTATAATCTAGACATAAATCATTATTATAGTATGTACATCCAAATTTCGCCAGTCATATTGAAGTCCCAGGTTATAAGAGGTGAGCAAGATTTCAAATTATGTCGTTTGATGTTCAATACATCCCTTTATATCGTGTTGGATGAAGATGTTTTCAACCAGGAATGGAAAATCAGGAAAGTAGTTAACATGTTGTTACGATAACATTTCTTTATGGCGTGTCTTCAAAACCTTTGTCTGAAGCTGGCGTTCGTAATCATGTTTTTGCTATCATCATGGAGCTTTTCAACATCCATATTGCAATCATCAAGTTAAGTTAGGTACCTAGGTTACATCAGAGTATTTGCTGCCTAACCACATGTGATTTATTTATTGATTTAAACCATATAATTATGACCCTAACTTATAGCCGAACTAAATTCAAGTTCCATTTCAACAGAACCTGTTTTTGTTAACTCACTTTGTCCATTCATAAAACAATGCTTACAACTCGACGTAAGCGCTCAGTACACCTTACCACTGCCTCCTCCACAAAGCTTATAATTTATACAACCTCAAGATCATTGCGTACTCATTGTCGATTTTCGGCGGCATGGTATATAAGCATCGGTGGGCCAACATTTCGTTAGATTACTCGGCAGTGCAGTCGTATAAACATCTACCTTATCAACCATGAAGTCCTTTGTAAGTGTTAAGGGATTGTTATAGGGGTTGTTTTGTAGGCTGTTCAATTAGGACAGTTCAGTGATCTTTTTTGTGTTTCAATCAAGTGTTTTGTTGTTTATGGATACTGAAATTTTAAATACTACAACTATAATTGGGTTCCAAAACTTTAATTTCTGGGAATTTTAATATTTATTTTTATTTTTTAAGCTTCAGCTATTTTTTTGTCTCACTAAAACAAAACATTTGGTACTTGTGACTTTATTTTATTATTTTTTTGCCCACAGGTCGCTTTCGTCGCCATCCTGGCCTGCGCCGCCGCCGCCCCCGGCCTCCTCGTCGCCCACCAGCCCGTGGTCGCAGTCCACTCCGCCCCAGTTGTCCACACCGTGCCCGTGGTTGGCTCCAAGACGACCATCACCAAGTCCAGCCAGGTGGTGAACCATGGCTCTCCCGTCCACGCTGTCCACACCGTGCACGCCGCTCCAGTCATCGCTTCGTCTCCTGTTCTGATTAAGACCGTGCATGCTGCACCTGTGGTACACACGGTACATGCTGCTCCTGTGGTACACACCGTCCACGCCGCCCCTGTGGTTCACGCCGTCCACGCTGCCCCCGTTGTTCACGCCTCTCCTCTGATCGTGAAGACTCCCGCCTCTGCCATCACTCACTCCAGCAGCTCTGTCGTCCACCACGGTCATGTCGTCAAGTCTGTCCCCCTTATCGCCGTCCACCATTGATTTTATTACCTTCAGCGAAGGTGTAGAGTAAATTAAAACGATATTTTTTTACATAAATCTGATGTTTTCATTAACTTGATACCTATGAGAAACTCGTTATTATTTTATAATTTTAGCAGTCGTTGTTGTTAGATAAAATACGAAAAAAGGTATCTAGCAACCCTCATCTGCATAAAATAAGGTCACAACATAATTTGGAAATAACCAAATCAGATTTTTGCTATATTTATAAGAAATTCAAAAACGTAATATTAGAAACGAACTTTCAAAGATATCTTAAACAAAATACACATTATTACATATTACCTACAAAGTCGACCTGCGAAGTCAGAAAAATTATGGATTTTCAGTGAGCATAGAAAAGTTTGTGTGAAACCGTTTGAGCCGCTAACTCCAGCAAAGAAAAACGGTTAAAAATATTGACAATCACATTTTCTTCTCATTGCATTCTTGTAATCGTTTTAAAGAATTCGTGACAATGCCTCGTTGAGTATTCCAAATAATTATAATTGGATAGGCTTTGTATTAAAATGGAATGCGTAATATCTACTACGTTAAGATAAATGGTTTAGACAAGATTTACTTAAAAGATAAGCCTACTGATTGGTTCAAAATACATTGTTTACAGTGTTCAAATGACAGTTTTGTAACCTAACCTAACCTAAATTTTATATTTACTTCGTGACCCTTATCTACTTTTATTTAAAGTTTATTACAAAAAAGACAAACTTCATAACACAGTGGAAAAATCTACTAAGAGCCTCTGATAACTTATTGAAGCTTGGCAATTTTTATAAATCTGGAACACACGGCGATACATCAAGCTTTAAATTTCTAGTATAACATGGCCTTGCTTTGTTTAGATTTCACGGACAATGAGAGATGCGCATAAACTGTTTTTGTAACACAAATTCAGAAAAATATTAACAAGAGGGAAGTACTTTTACACAAAGTAAAATAATTTATGTCACGATGGCCTACTTAAATTCCGTGAGTACCTAAGTAAGTTGGTTTTAAAACAAAATGTCTGAAGACTTAAGTCCTTGTGACCAGTTAACAATAAAATAACTGAATAAACTTGTTAACACAACCCAGTTCAACAGAAACGTGATACGCACTACCCCGAATTAAATATTTACATTAAAAGTAATTAATTTGTTTACTACAATTACTGGGACCTATGTTTACTGGGACTGTTAACTGGAAACGATCCGCTATAACGGTATATCCGATATTGTATGTGTTCGGAGAATTTTGATAGAGTAGGGTAAGGAAACAGAGGCTGGTTATTGCTATCTGTTATTATTTAAAGCATTAAAGTTTTTACAAAAATAAAATATATTTGATTGACGAAACTGAAGGAACAAGCTTAAATAGAACTGGACTGGCGACATCTGCCGCATGCAATGAGCTGAATAATTCGACTTCTGTCTTAAAGATTGACCACACACGGCAGTGGATAGTGACAAACAAGCGCAAAGAGGGACGGGAGCCTATTAATAAATTATAGTGAAGAAAAACCAAGAAAATGATGCATACTATCAGACAAACTTCAAAAAAAAACTTGCAAAATATACTCGCTAGGTTTTTTATAAACTTGTAATATAAGACTGCCTCGTTTGTCCAGTGAACGTAAGCACGACAGCTGAGCATGAGGTCTTGGGTTGGATTCCCAGTTCGAGCAAAGTGTTATTGGGTTTTTCCATCAGGAATTTCTCAGTAGCAGCCACGGAGTCTGGATTTGTGCCCGGTTGATGGCAATAGGCGCCTCCTATAACGTGGGACTTAAACATAACTGGCAAAATGTGGGTGAACTATTAGGTCCTCTGCCTAACCCTTCGGGGATTACAGGCGTCATGTTATGTTATTGCACATTACGAAAGCAGCATAATAATAATACCAATTTGATCTTTCGAGACTCACAATAACTTAAAACGTCACTTTATGTAAGTTTACACAACATAAGGAAAAACGTGAATAAAAACACCGATAAAGTGATACGTAGGAATTTATCAAGTAGGTTGTCAACGAGAGTAAAATATACTACTTAAACCAGTTGACACCATAATTGTGTCGAGTGGCTTTGGTGCATCGCGACGTTAGGATGCTACTTGGAATTACGGGTTTTTATATCGGTGTAGATTAATTAAAGCTTACAAGCTTCTGATATTTTGGGTTTTTTGTTTATGATATAAGGTAGGTAATCTACCTTTATGTATTTTTCTCTACTAAGTGTAATGAGTACATAAAGACTTACACGATTATGTAAAATCGAAAAAATATTTTAAACTATGTAGTTAAAGCCCGCGGCTTCACCCGCGTGGAGTTCGATATTTTTCCACGCGATCGTACGACTGGGATAAAAAGTATCCTTTTGTTAATCCAGGTTATAAACTATCTGAGCGCCAAATTATATCCAAATCCGTACCGTAGTTTTGCGTGCTTTTTTAAAAATAAGTAATAAATTAAAATTATTGTTTTTTGTTAAACTCTTTTTTACAAAAACTAAAATCTTGGAACATCACAATATCAAATATTTGAGAGTTGAAAAATAAAGTTTTTAAGAAATATTAATATCTTTCATTTATGTACGTTTAACTGAAATCTCAATAATTACTTGTCTGATCAAATAAAAATAAAATTCTTGGTTGTTTAGTAAATATTGCAGCTGTCATGCACTAAAAACGTTCAAAGTAGTTAGTGTGATCTCTGAATTAGAGTTAAATGGCATGAATATTATTTAAATTGAAAAAGAAAAGTGCAATAATATTTGAGAACATCTTTTTTGTTTGTTTTAAAACACTTTCATATTTTTAAATTCGCCCTGCTAAGTGTTTTTCCACAGACCAGTCTTTTAAAATAAAAATAAAAACATATTTAGAATTCTTAATACAAGCTCGATGGGAAAACAAAAATGTCGAACTTCTATACAAGCTTTCATCCCCTGTTCGGGTACGAATTTTCAAAAATCTTTAGTTTCCTTTATCTTCGTTATTTATAAACTGATTTCCTGCTTCTAGACTCAGCTAACGCTGTGCCCTCCCTGTCAGTGGATGAATTTAAGGAGTTTTTTTTTTTTAAAGGAGAAAGTACAATCTATAATCTCTATTTCCTTACACTACTCTATGTTAGATAGCTATGCGAGAAACGCAGCGGGCGCTGTAACCACGAGTTCGAACAACCATCCGATGGCCAATAGTCGATACAATGTAGATGCAGCTGAGGTGAGCTAGCAGATTATCGGGCTAGCATTTAATTAAATTTAGGAATTGAATTAATATTTCAAAATAACAGTCTGAAAGCTTCAGAATTGTAAGGGTCAAAATTAAATTATAAATTATTACTAAACGGCATTGATAGTAGTATGGTTATAATATTTAAAAGAACTAAAAACTGATAGGAATAACTTTTTATAGATATTTATATTTTATTTTATATCGCACAGGACAGAGAAGTTTGGAAGGAGAAAGGGGAGGCCTTTGCCCAGCAGGACACTCAAACAGGCTAAAAAAAGAAGAAGATATTTTAATGGTAAAAAGGCGGGTCCTGTACACTGTACCGACCCCTAACAAATTACAATCAGGGCAAGATAGTGATAAAAAATGACGATTAGGTATCATCAAAAACTAATGTACACACGGCGGCACATGAAGCTGTACATATCCGGTATAACTTGGCCTCGCTTTACATAGATTTCCTATACAATGAGAGATGGTTTTGTATAGCTTGATTGGCCGTCGCGCGTCGTGTGTACAAGCCTAGTAATTTCCACCATAATTTCCTCAAACATCTTCAGACAGTCCCACCAGCTACAAAATTCTTGTTTCTACCAATTCTACCTAGCCCAATATGTCACCACATCAGACATATTAGGAACATTCCTATCCATATAAGAGCTAGGAAAACTGCTAAAATTTTACTCCAAGCTCATATAAATGGACGAGGCCGGCACGGATGCGGCAGTCGATAGCCGGATCGGCCGCAATCCGGATATTTTAACGGAAACGGATATGTATCGATTGGTAAGTGTTTTAGTAATAGATATTGGATTTAGGGTCGCTGACCCTTTTATTGTTTGGGAGAGGCTAGGCTGGTGGTTAGACATTTTTAGTCTAATTCGATATAGCGTAGACTTTAGTAAACTATGTTGTGCTTGACTTCAAAGTATGTGGTTCAGTTTATTTTAGCATAGAAGCGGGAGTGCCTGCCATCTTGAATTCCCGATTGAAGATACGGTACATATTTTCGGGATGACATAAATCATATCATTAATTTGTTCAGAATTCTAACCAAATATTGGGTTAAAATTACTCTAAATAATGTACTAGTAATTAAAAAAAAACTTGCCTCTCATAGAACTGTCAAGAGGCGATTAATTTAAACTGTTAAAACGTAAAAGTAAATGTTAGTTCACCATAGTCCATATTATTAAAAATAAATAATGTGTCTGAACAAAACGAAGCAGTCATCGTCCGGTGATAAAGACTGTGCATAATTACAAAAAACGTTTAAAATAATTTCCACAATATGTACGACGACCTTCCGGCGGGCGGTCTGTTATTTTTTAATTTATCTCTATGAGCCCTTTCTTTATTAATATCAACATTTTTTAACGAAATCCCTGGAAAAACGTATTTGGTTTAAAAAAAATGATGCTCATATTTGTGTACTTCGTGCCTACACGCTACGTTCGAAGTGGTAAAGGCCGTTGGAAGCCGGTGGAAGCTAGAAAAATAGGACCTCCCAGATGTAGTGACGCCTTGAGGACACCTATTCTAGTAGTAGATATCTTTCGGCTGATCTGATGTGGTTTATCATTTTTCAAATATTGTTTTTTCCTCCAGATCACAATCCTGTGTCTCCTGGCAGCAGTCCAGGCAGCACCAGCGCCAATAGTGGTCTACCCATCATTTGGGTACCCATTGCCCTCAGTGTACCACGCACCGATAGTTGCCCATGCGCCTTTGATTCATCATCGGGTGGCTTTTGCTCATACCCCGCCGTTACTCCATGGATTCCATACGCCTTTCTTCTTTTAGTCTGCGAAGAGAGAATCTACTACCTTTGCTCATGGGAATGTATTAAACAGTATGTTATATTAAAAAGTATATTATGTATTTAAACAGAAGAAGACATAACGTAATCAAGGTTGGTATGATGAGTAAAGATGATCGCAATGCCTGATAAAAATGTACCTGATATATACTTTTTAAATATCCTAATTATCTTAAATTGTGTTTATGTTGGCAAAGGAAATGTACTGGACTATTATTGGTGTTTGTTGATATTTTCCTAAAAGGGTTAAAACGGATGAAAGTATTTTTACTTTCAAAGTTGATTTCGGTAAAATTGTCCTTAAAATTTAAGCCAGTAGTAGAATATTTTTTAGTAGTAGAGTATTTTTTACAATACATAGTTAAATTGGTAATGAAAGTAGGTATGTATGAGAATAGTATTTTGCTTTGGACAAAACAACTAATGTTTTTAACGTGTTTTTGCTCATCAAAGTTTTCTATAGAAATAATTACTAGAAGCAGAAACTTAAAATTATGTTAAACTTTTTCATTGTTTTACAGAAGAGAGCCTAGAATTGAATTCTGAATTTTAATTTGTTGGAAAACGTTTTGTTTTGTCTTCATTATTATTATTTTTTTTTATAAACCCTGTATTTGGACTGTTGTGTTAGTTACATTGGTTTTTTTGTAAATCGTAAAAATTCTTTGATGAAATTTGCAAAATGTTATGCATCCTCCTGGTTATACAATATTATATTTAATGTAAGTAACTTAATTATTTATCAATATTTAAACTGATAATAAATGTAACTGAATATTCAAACCATTTTTATTTATTTTAAGCAAAACCTTAAATACAGACACTGGATGTAAATGAATGCAAAAACGTTAATGAATTTCAAATAGCGTTATAAGTAGATTAGTTACTTGACATACCAGACCGGAGACCTCAGCTGTCTAATGTGCGATACAATTTAAAATTATCTAGTTATAAAGAGGTACAATGTCACCTGTATCGCCTGTACGCTATATTTAATCATTTATCACGATCAAATTCTTAGTACAATTGTGTGTACAAGTGTTTCGAAAATAAATTATTAAGTGGTTGTTTTTATTTTTTTGCTGTTATACGGATCTATTTGCCTCGAGGCACGACGCTGACGTTTTTTGCTTTTTCCAAAACATTCTTGGTGTTTCTGTTTGTTTGTTTTGTAAATATAACTACAAAATATGAGAAATGATATTTTATTGATGTTATCTAATCCTCACTAACTTTAACTAACCAACCTTAAAAGTCTTCGGGATAATTATTACATCATTTCAAAGCCGGACAGGACTTTCAATATTCTGAAAGAAGATATTCCCAAAATAATTATTATCCGAGCAATGAAACAAAATACTTTAGAGGACTTAATGAAGAAACTTTTCCTAGTAATTAAATGTTTTTTCTTAATTACAAAGTTTAATTATTTTGGTAGTTATTCAAGTTTTTAACCTAGTTATGTCTGAATACTTTTTAATGTGATTTATTTATAAAAGTAGAATGTTAAATACAAAATGAGATTTATATTTTAATGAAGTGGATACAAAGGTATCGTATCCATTTCATTAAAATATAATGGAATAGATTTCTTTTCTAGATTGAGGTTCAAGGTACATTATTTATTGTTAAAAAAAAATTAAAAAGGACCGACTTTTCATTTTAAGTAAAGCATTTCTTCAGAATCAGATTTTCTGTAAAGTAAACTGTTCTATTGTTGTCAGGAAAATGGTTAGTAACAACTAAAGAGTGCATTAACAACTCTTAAGAAAATAGAATTGCATAAAAATTAAGAATATAAAAACTCGAGATTTTTATGCAGTTATATGTATTGTTTGTTTATTTATATTTCAAGCACGCTATGTGCAACTTGGTGGTTTTAATTTAATTTAGGAATGAATGTTAAGCAGATTTAGATTTAAGTTTTGAATTTGAATGTGAACGGCGATAAGAGAATATTTGTTATATTATAAATAAATACTGTATGGAAGATGATAGAAAAATCTTGAAACTGGGTACTGAGACGAATGGAGAAGATCTGAAGAAGAAGAAGACACGCTGCGCCAACTCAAAATAAATTAAGATAAGGGCACGAGAAAGGCAATGAGTTAAGCTGGTATAGGCTAACAGTAGCTAAACGTTTTGATTCTATTCATAAAATGGAACAAAACCCAGTCTGACATTTCACCAGGCAATTAATAAACCATTAGTAGCGAAATGATTAATTGTGTTTTCCAGCAAATCGCGATGATTGCTGATTACAATTGTATGGACAAACAACGCATTTAGTGTTAACTCTGTTTATATGGCAAAGTAATTAAGAGTAGGCCGAGCTATAGACTTATTATAACTGCCTAGTATATTCGTCTGGTTTTTTTAAAAGACTGGATCCTAGCTTTACACGGTACCCAGAAATGACTGATGTATCTATTTGATATTTAGAGACCTGGAATGTTTGGAGGCCGTGCTGTGATTATTCATAGTGGACAATGGATTAAGGATGCTTGCTTATTTGCTATATTATGAAAATGAGGGAGAATGTCCCTGTCTCCACTCATACTTGTACTCTATTTCCTATTACCTATTATTTCTGCGCCGATGTCTAGTCACCGCTAAAGTTGACCGCTATGACCGATATTCTTACTTATTATTATTACTTATTATTGAAAATAAAGTATCCTAGTAACGACAGGGACGAGTCTTTCGCGAAAATAAATACGATATTTAAAAAAAAAATGCATGACACATTAAAGTAACATTATATAAATAAACCTTCCTTATTAAATTAAATCTAGTTCATCCTTAGTGAAGGGAATGTTGTATTGATATAAATGGGCATTACTGCCGAGTGCCACGACCTACTATGGGCCTCTCATACATTGAGCGTAATGAGAGGATGACATGGGTTAACAACATAGGTTATTGTACACTGGACAGTTAGAAAAAAAACGGAAGAAATAAACATTTGAAGAAATTTTATTGCTATTTTTAAGATTGTCAATAATATGAATGAAGTAGAGAAAGGTTTGGTCTTGTATTATCCTGATGTTTACTGCTGTAACAACAGATTTCGTGGTAATATTTTATACCAATATTGACTGACGTCGTATTATTAATAACTAGCTTTTTACCGCGGCTTCGCCTGCGTATTTGTTGTAATATCGGGTACGTATGATAATACCGAAATTTAAAATACCGTATTTAAAAATACCTATGGAAGAAATCCCGAAAAATTAAATGCCGAATGATTGTTTGGTCGAAAGTTTTAAATCCCGAAAGTTCATTTGCCCGAAAGCTTAAAATCCCGAAGATCCATATCCCGAAGTTCAATATCCCGAAATTATAACCCAAAGCCTAAAATCTCTAAGACAATGACAAAAAAGGAGCTAAACATACTAGGTATGTATGATACCAAAAAACTTTCGGTATTTTGAATTTCGTTGTTTTGGACGTCGGTATTTCAATCACAGTAATTATGAAATTTCGTAATCCCACGGGACGTTTTATCGGGGTGCCTTATAAAAGACAGAGCTATTTAATTTTGATATCTGCCTCATCCGGGTAATATAAAAACGTAATTTTTTATCATAGTCGTCAAATAACAAAATATTTTAATTCGTAGTTAAAATCACACATTCAAAATAAATAATAATTACAAAAGCTCACTGTCGCCGATTGTACCAATACATAATAGTCCAATGTTAAGTAAATCGATCGTGACCGCGTTTATCGCAGCCTTATGAGCCTGACATTGACTGCGTCTAGCAGGACATGCCTACATACTCGTACAGGGAGGATCTAGGCTTGGCTTCCACTAATCGCCGTTTATTTCAGTGCTTTTAACATGAACTTGCTTGCCAAGGCTAAATTATTTATTTCTTATGTCACTTTATTGTTGTAGGAAGCTTAAAGTAATTAGAGTAACCAAAAGTAGATGTAAAAGAGTAACCAAGAAGATTAATGGCTGTCTTCTCCATGGGATCCAGAAGGCGAGACAAAGGGTAGTTCTGTCAACGAAAATGATATGATGGAAAAGTCAAAATGTCTGGAACTGATAGCAGCTACCGAAAAGCTCATCTCAAGCGCCTTGTAAGTCGTTGTAGAAATACAAAGTGCTTAAAAGCCATTGCCACGTATTTGTGGCGATGGCTTGCGAGCTGTTTGAACTAGGCAAAAGTTAAAAAAATTCACAGCAATTGGAAGCAATTAATGCAATGAAGTTTCCTTTAGTTGTTTATTAATATTTCTAACGTCATATCAGTTTACTATTGCATCACAACGATAAATGTGACAAACTAAAAATTAACAACCGGTTATCCCCGAAGGGGAGAGATGTACCTAATAGTACACCCACATTTCGCCAGTAATGTTTAAGTTCCATGTAATAGGGGGTGAACCTATTGCCATCAACCGGGCACAAATCTAGACTCCGAGGTTGTTACTGAGAAATTTCTGATGGATAAACTCAATAACAAATCGCCAGACATGGGAATCGAACCCAAGACCTCCTGCTCAGAAGTCACTCTGGCGGCCACTAGACCAACTAGGCAGTCTTGCTGTGTTTTGTTATGTGACTAAATGTGTTGTTAAAATAAAAACCTCCTGATTAGTCTGAGCCAAGCCTTAGCTACACCTGTATGCTCTCTTGCCCTTGGACCAGAAGCTCGTCGTTACGTACAATCGAGACCCCATCGGTTACGTGCGCGATGACGCGGCGGAGACCTTACGTGAAGCCCTCGACATTAGTACATGAAGTGGAAATAAATAAATACGTGTTATGTAGGTCGCTATTGGAATAGTGCTTGGGATTTTGTCGCAGCCTTTATAGAAACTGAATAAAACACGTGTAGACCTATGGCGCATTTCATCAATGTAATTAAACGTGATCAACACGCCTTAATCGAGTTTAAGAGCTGTCAGTGTCATCATTTTATGAAATATTTTCACTGTCAGAATTTGGACGCAGTTCACAAATGAATTTCTTTGGTGACATTCCCTTTTCAAGGAATCTTTTATCTTGTTTTTGGACCAGTTATCATTATCAGATGTTCACTGCGGGATACACGAAATAAATAGACCTCAGCTTTATCACTGTCATTGAATTCAATCCTTGGCAAGTATCTAGCTGATACCAGCCACCGTGCAAAAATCGTTAATCAGCCCTAGTTCTTCTTCTAAGCATTCCAGAAATCATTTTGAAGCTCTCTACGCAATAAAAGTTCTAGTTTTAAATCATATCATTCTATTTTTCAAGAATCTTATAATTGAAATATAATTTTCCAAAAAATACACCCACAACTATCAAAAATATAAAAAAAACCTACATTTTAAAGAAAACAAACTAAATGCTTTGCCTGTAAACAGCTTCATTCATATAAATAAATGTTAAAACATTTTTATTGTTCTGTTTCCACTAAACTCGTCCTTGATCTGACAAAATGTCGGCGGTTTTTTCTAGCCCAATAAACAGATATGAAAATAACTTCTTTATTACTAAAGGACGATTGTATAATGAATTACATCATTTTGTTTTCCTGTCGCTTACATGGTCTATTTCCTGAACGTTTAGGTCACAAACAGTTTTTAAGCATGAAATTAGGACAAAAAACAAATATCTGGATCACATAGGTATACTAGATTGAATTGAAGACATCCTACCTATGACCTAAAATCCTGGATTATTTGTCATGTTCAAATACCTAATCAAATGTCCCAACATAGTCAGTTCAATAGAACTTTGAAAAACCAGGTACTTGGAGACTGGGAGCAAAATTACACGTAAGAACGGCTTATTTTGCTTGGAAGGTAAGGACTGTGAATACCCTCTCTTGCACCACAAATCACTAATAAAATGTTAACCAAAGCTTACTCATAGTTCTATTTCTTTCATTTGTTTGAGTTGACAGAGTGAAGTTTTAAATGGGATTAAGGCTAAGTGTAATGATTAAATTTTGTTGTAACCGGACCTTAATCATAAAACCTAAAGATTTACAGAAAACCAGAAATACTTCGCCGTTCATGAAAATAATTGTCTACACTCATTAATTCAAAGTAACCACATCTAAGTCACTCATTAGCTAACGAGGAAAACCGAAGATAATGCAACAGAACCTTATTAATTATTTCAGTTAGGTATATTGTCATCACTTGTTAGGAAATCTATTGTTGTTAGAAGAATAACTGTTACATATAAATACTGTTTGTCTCAGTTCTGTAGATATCAGGAAACAAGATGGACAGGCATATTCTTGTGGTAAGTCTTTTTTTCCCACATTTTATAACCGTTTTTTGTTAGTTATTATTCATTGTTGAGCAGATTTTATTTCACTAATTCAATGTTTATATTCGTGCAGCTTGATAGTTAGATATTACCTCAAATTTTTCAGACTTGCGTAGCTAGCTAGTTTTGCTTGAAATAAAAAGTCCATCATTTATGAATTCATGATAAGCGAGTTTTTCAATAGCATTTACCGTTTGACGTTTGTGTAATAATTTCAATAAACAGTTTGTACGTACAGTGATCTTTACCGAGGCTTTGAGTTTCATAGTTTAAAGCTGTAATAATTATCTGATATTTGGGAAAACTTGTTATGTAAACATACATTTTCTTCTTGAATAATAATTTTACAAACCGTCACGAAAAAACCCTAAGTAAATCCTATTCTTCAGATATCCTAATCTCTTTCACTAAAACAAAAAGTGAAATTAAACTTTGCCTGAAAACTAGGCTAAAGATGTCTTTCTTAAGCTCTTCGCAACTCAGTTATTCATTGAAGATTTAAACCCACGTTTAAAAAATATTAGAAGAAAAAGAACAGTCTACGAAGTGAAAATTCATTCTTCAAATAATTTTGCTGTAGATTATTGAAACATGGTCGTTGTCTAACAGCTTTAAAACTCAATTTGTTTCATAATTTATAAAAAAGAACCATAACACTGCTAAAGACTAAACTTGAAAAAAAAAAACATCTATGTGCTTTAGGCTAAAGTATTCCAAATCCATTTACCACTAATTTTATAAGAAACTAAATTAATTTCCACTACATTTTCGTAACTGAAATTTATAATTAGGTATTCCCTACAAAACTTTGATTAAGCTTTTTTTCTTGTCTAAAGAACTTTTATTAAATTTTCACTGAGACAGATAATAAAAACCCAAACAATTTTTGCATGCCCATGTAATCCAGTATATTTTTCTACGAACGCGATCTATATTCAGCTTTCAATATTTTTGTGCGTACGGCTCTGACAGACTGTCGTACCAGACCCTATTGACATGGATATGTAGTAGGTCATAATACTGGCCATTTATAAAAGTTTTCTAATAAATTCGATGGATGCTCACAAATGGTGTGTGAAAAGAAGAATCTTTTAAAAGATAACGTGACGCTTGATTGTTGGAGACGACACCTCTTTTTCTTATTTGTTTGTTTTTACCAGGTTCGAAGTGATAGATATCATCGATAATTAATAATAATGATTTATTTCTCACCACAATATAATTATTGGGTAATAATTATACTGTGGGAGACTGGTGCCTAAGCTAGACGTGAGGTCTGTATTTCGGGACATCAGGTCTCCAGTCTCCACCCCTTGGGTAATGCTTATATTTTAATTTTTTGTACAATAATGAATGCGGAAGCGGCAAATTGTTTTCGGATACACGTGAAGTTTATGAATTTTTGTCACTATCAACATAATTATCGCGATAATTGCGAACCCAGATTATTAATTTAAATTCAAAGAAAAGGGCTATTGAAATTTCGTTGAAGATTTGCCAGTTCTTTTATGTGTTTAATAAAAATGTCTGGCGTTTAATAAAAATGTGGTGGTGCTACTGGCGATTGATTGACAATGCCAGACTGTCGTGAAACATTCGTGAAATCGTGTGGAAAATTGAAAAGACAAGATGGCAGCGATCTGCCTACAGCGATGCTCCAAAAGAGCTTTCCTGCACTCTAGTTAATAGGGTGCTTACGCGAGTATCTACCGTACAAATACTAGGCAGACAACTTCACTACTCTTATCTTGCAGCCCATATTAAATTTTCACTAACACTGTAAATCCCTAAAGTACCAGGCCAACATAAAACAAATGAGCTCTTTTCTTTTTTTCAGATTCTCCTAGCAGCAACCATCGTAGCAGCGGCCCCAGGCTACGACGTGGATTACCACACATCCTACCACTCGCACCCCTTCCCCGTACACCACGCCCCGATAGTTCAGGCCGTACAGCCGGCGCAGATACACGAGCTCTATGCGGTACCTGTGGGGCACGCTGTACACCCTATTCCGATGCAGATGCTGCAGCCTCCGCTGGTGAATTACAAAGTGAAGACGCACTATCACGTATTTTAAATTGAATTAAATTTTTCATATAAACAATTTTTTCAGATTTATTTTTGACCTTTAAGGTTTATGTGGAAACCGGCATGTTTCAGACCTGATAGTTTTCTTAAACGTGTTACAGTCACTAACCCAATTGCCGTGCGTGGTGGGTTATGACCCCATCTATCTCACAGTGAGGAGCCCAGCCCTGTGGCAGTGGGAACTTTATAGGCAGAATCAGCACTACAGATAGGGTCGGACATTCTTACACACCAGAAACTCATACACAATGCAATATCTGTTCGGTTTTCATAAGTTCTGTTCCATATTTAATGTTCCATATTCTAAGATGTAGGTAGTACTAGCTAGAATTTATCACATTATGAGATTTTGAGCATATAATACGTAAGGAATGCCCTATATTCACTATCGTCACGCATGATTTATTCTTGAGATATATTTCTTTGTATCTCTAGAATAAGGGCCCTTTCAGACGGATATTTAACAGTCTGGTAGGTTTATGGTATGATGAGAATTTATTTTATGATACTTTAGTTATTTGTTGTATTTTTGTATAGCAATGATACAATCAGATTGAAAAACAAGATTTGCAGCTGTTATAGATTAAAAAAAGGGATAATTGGAAAATAGTAATTTAATGAGAAACAATTAATAGACATAAAACGATCGGACATGAAGATTTGGGAAATATTACCCTATTAAACGTATTATTAAAACTGCAAGAACAAAACCCAGATAATGTGCTATGATGATCCGATAAGAAACAATCCCCATTTACTACAAACATCGGCCATCTGCAAAATCCCTAAAGGAACCATACATAATATTCAGGGCAGCTTTTATAGCCAATATTCGGCCCAAGTCTGTTGTAGACTGCTACAAATATATCATGTGATAAACTCCTTACATTGCCAGGACGTGAATAAATCTTCCCGGCGAGCAAAAAGGCCCGATGTTGGATCTACAAAGTTTTGTTTTGTCCTTTTTCAGGTTTACAAAGTAGATAAGTACTTCGTTTGTCATTGGAGTATGTAGGTTCTAGAGCCCGCCTTGTTAGAAGAATTTTGTCTTCAATGTTAACAGAGTTATGAAATCAGGCGGTACTTTGCGGAAATCCTTGATACAAATCCGTTCCTACAAACTAAATATTTTACTATTATGAATTTAGTCTAAGCTTGAATTAAGTCTAAACTTGTAAGTAGGCTACAAACGCAATCTAGCGAAATAGGTATTGGATGGTTTTTTGGTGTCCTAAGTGCCCTACTCCTGAAATTATAAGAACGCTACTTAAGCAGCAATCAAAGTGACCACTTATTGGGTCCAAGTAATATAGTTAACTCACCGAATGTTGAACAATCCACTCGAAATAAAAAGAAGTCCCATTTAATTTCAGTCACACATGAAATATTGAAATTCTAAGTCCAACAAAAGCCTTCCGCATTCAACCAAAGTGTCACTAGCAGAACTAACTTCATAAAGAATGCTTCTTTATTTGTTCACTTGAGGATTTGTGAGTTCAAGCTCATGATTTACCTCTGAAACTTCCCGAACTCGTTATTTTATCCTGTCAGTAACAAAGCTGTAATTACGCGAAGTTCTGAGGCCATTCCACCTCTCAACAGTTTACCATGAGGCGAATGAACTGACAAACGACTGAAGCACGCTTAGTTTTGACTAGATTTTAATGTCTTGTGTGATTTGAGGGACTAGTACTTAAAGTGTAGTAAATAAAGTTAAGTTTTGAGTGTTAAACTAACTGGAAAATTGATACAAGTTAGAGCTCTGGTAATAAACTTTTCCTTGTTTTCGTTTTGCATCTTGCAATGAAGATGTTGTAGTTACTGAACAAAAGTTTTGATTGTTCTTCTACGAATAGGATTTTTTTTAATTCAGTGGTTCACCCAAGAGTCAGTTTACTCACTAAACAAGCCGACTATACGAGACTTAGAGTTCAATGTCAACACGACATTAAGTTTATTACTTCTCTACTAGCGTTTACCCGTGGCACGGCGAAATGACGAAATGTGGGTGGACTATTAGGTACAGCTCTGCTTAACCCTCGGGGATTACTACAGGTGTGATGTTATGTTATATTAATAGTAGTGTGATTTGTAAATCTTTATCTTCTCTTGGCAAGCGAAAGACGTACTCAGAAGCATTCCAGACACGCTTCTACAAAATTATCTTAACCAAGTTCAACTGTACATTATTAATGCACACAATTTGACTTCAGCTTCTGAATCCTGACAACTTATTCGTGTGGGCGTAAGTAGAACGGTTTGAACCTTTCAACAGGGTGATTTAATTACTGCAGCGCTGACAGCTCTCTGAATGAAATTATGATGTGTCATAAAAGAGATGGGTATGATCAGACAGAGACTTGCCACTTCATTCGAAGGACGTCCGTCTTCCTCTTCTTCAGCTTTTATATGGCTGCTTAAGTATTTAAGTTTCATAACTTTAATTTTGTTTTAAAAAGACTGCAGCCATTTTAATCATGAATCCGAATATTGATTAAATTATGATGCTACAAAGTTATGCATTTGAAATTTGGTGGCATATGGACACATCCGAACCCTATAATCTACATGGAATTTACACTGACCTGACAAAATATTATGTACAATACAACACTAAGTTCCTGCCTACATCTAAGGAGAAACAGTCATAGTTTTATTAATAGTCATATTAATTCCAGTTATTCCTGTAAAATATTGGTATTATCACTACAATCTAGTTCCCCTAATATTTTCTATAAGAATATGACGGCACGATACACAATGAGTCGGAAATTGTCCCGCTTCCTCGTGGGCGGTATCTCTATCAGCTTTGTATCGCCCCCGCATCGTTTAGTGGCACGTAGTGAGTTTTACGATTCTATAACAGTGTTCCTGTATGTTCGTGTTATCGGAAAATTCGTTGACGAAAAACGAAAAAATGGAACGGTATATTTTATTTTTCTCGTTAATAAGTTCTGCTCAATAAGAGTTTTAGTCAGTTATTAGTGAAGAATAAAATAATGAGTTATTAAGACTCCAAAATATAACTCAATCATAAAACCAAACCTGCACAAAGGTAAAAATTATGAGAAAAGTTTGCAATAATCGGCCAAGAGCTGCAACACAAAACCCAATGTCTCATAGTTAAAAAAAAATTGGTAGACTGTTATATTCCTACGTAATATATCTCTTTAGTTAAAACTTAGTTACGATTTTGCCACAACAGACTGACGAAAACCCTCATTTTCTTACCACTATACTAACTAAGAAAGTTTCATTCAATCCCTTGATCTCATCAATATAAACTTTAGTCCTAAATCAGCTGTAGAGCTTACTTAGTATTCCTATTATTTCTAAATTGAATGCACTTTGTTTTCAAAGTTTTGAATGACATTTTTTAGATGTGTTTGTGGAGAGCAATCCATCAAAAAAATATTAATCCATCATCGGACATTGGCCCGCAAAAAGGACATCAGCTGTTGAAAATAGGCTTTGAAATTACTCCAAGTGGAAATATTATAGTTTGTTGTTCTGAGAAGATAAAAAATATACAAGCCGTATTTAATGTCACACAAACGAAAAAGTTACTCGTATCTAATGACAATCATGAATAAGTATTATATTAATAATAATAAATAACCTCTCCCAATTTTTCAAATCTTTCAATCAAAATAAGGTTTGCTGTAAGAAAACCTAATTCTGGGTTAAGCTCGCCATTGTACATAAGCTATTGTTGCAATTTGCATGTATTTTTTCGAATTTTATGGGCAATTAAAAATGTGAATAAGATACCTAATACTTGGCTTATGTTATCAATCTCTGCAGTCAAATTAATTGGCAGATAGTCAAACACGTCGTTTATAAAACTGTGAATGTGTAACATTACCTACATAAGTACCAATAGAAGCCAGGGCAAATATGAACTCAACAAGTTGACGCGTTGTTCAAAGGACTGGTTGGATCAAAGATAACCTCAAAGTTGCTGATGAAGCCTAAAATCTATTAATAGAAACCTATTTCAAGAAGAAACTCTATATTATAGATAAGTTTCATCACTTCACCTGTTTCAATTAGTGTTGTGTACAACAATATCGCGATCGGTCGGCGACAACGCACACTGATACGACTACACACTGACTTAGCGTATTGTATGTATGTGTAGTGCTGTTGTTAAACAGTGGCCACTGCTAATATGGTTTTACGGGTTTATTATATATTTGTTTATTGTATTTTTAAAGCGTATAGTCATCATTATTCGCCTGCTCTTATGGCAATTTATTTGGGGTTGGCGCATCATGTCTTTCTTCCATCCTTCTAGTTAATCGTCATCTCAGGACCATGAGTCACATCCTTTCACATAGTCCACTATCATTTCTTTGGTATTCTCCTAATAGCAATCCAAATTCATACTCAAAACTGCCCTGAGCACGCCATGACAACCGATAACCACAAAAGTTTTCAGTCACCTGAAGCCACTTTTAGTAGTGTAGAAAGTAGCTGAATTAATTAATTTGTAATTTTACTATCTTCGTGTCTCTATGATGACGCGAAAATTCAAGAACTAGCACAAAATTCAATAACCTCAACGATTATTATTTTCTTCGTAGGAAATAATAATCCATTTAAAAAGGTGCCTAATCTTAATTAGGTAATAAATCTTAATTGTTGAGAGGACGATGAAAGGCAGATGGCGGGAAAAATGCGTACTTTTCGTAAAAAACATTTCTTCGAGAAGTGGTCAACTTTTGATGAGAATTTAGGTAATTAGTTAAGTTTTTGTCTACTGAATTATTAGCTACTGGATTCTGGTAACGCTTTATTAATTTTAGGTTTAATATTTTAAAGAATTATTATGTTAATAACATTCGTTATTAATGTTACCTACGTATACCGTGGGCCGGTTTTCTATTATAATAATATCAAGGTACTGACTAAAGTTAATTTTCTGAATTTAACTTCATTAACGTTATTTTGATCAGTAACACGAAAAATATTAATATGTTAACGAATTCACAACAGACCCTTCTGATTTGAGAAAGTTACAGAAAGCCTGTGTCGGTCTGATATACGTCTCATTGAACACAAATGAAGGCTGTGGGCAGAAGTTGCCTAAATAACAAGCAAATACATTAGTAATTTAAATTACCAGAATACTGACAGATAGACAAAGGTATTTTATCTGAAGAAGCCTATTGTATTACGCTCCATTTCTTCTATTTAAATATTTTTATTTACAATACATTTACACTATAACAATAGTAAAACACTATTCAAGGCTTATTTCTAGGATCTCGTTTCAAAAATGTACAAAAGGTTATTGGAGTAGATAAATAAATTTTATGTTCACTTTTTATAATGGGATATTTTTAAATCCATTTTCTTAAAAAATCGACAGTCTATTAAATCTAAGTCAATAGAATGAACAGTTTTTTTAGCATTTAGACCTAGTCAATAACATATTGTGACAGACTTGTATTGAAGGAAACCAGACAAGGTCACATTAGGTAAAAAGTTACAACGAATAAAGTAAAAAACAAACTTATTACTACATATTAACTTGAACTTTTTATATTTACTTCGTTGAATTGATTCGCTTGACTTGATAACATATCAGGGCTCGCTATAAAATTACTAAACTTTTTTGTGACATAACGTAACATCTCGCCTTTAGTCCTCGAAAGGTGAGGCAGATGTGTACTATCACATAGAATACCCCAAAAGTCCTAAAATATTTTTTTTCCACAATACCTCAAAATTTCCAACATTAATTTTTTTGTAACAAAAATTATCTACTTTAATTTCCTTGATATGCCAATTCTCGTAAACCAAACTATAGAACAGTAGTGCACTCAAGTTGCATATTGCCAAACGTTAAGATTTATTACAGTAGATGCATATAGCCTAGACCGTAGGTCTTAGGACTATAAAAGGACTAAACCTAGGTGATCTAGGTACACAGTCGCACAGCATCGACGGATTAACACACAGACAAGAAAACATATTGTACTGCAAAATGTTCAAGCTAGTAAGTTAAATATTTGTTTAAATATTAATTGATGATGATTAATATTAATGTAATAGTTAAATAAAATAAAGGAGAGATCTTTGTCCTGTCGTAGGAATAAACGAATGTAAATTCTATAATTATAAATGCATGGTAATTGTAACATTCATTTTTTTTAAATTTAATGTCATTAATGTCCGCAATTAAATTCTTACGCCCTAATAACTTATTTCTGTAATGAAAGAAAAGCTTGTTTAAACTTTAATTATAAAGTTGTTGCCTTACTAATAAAAATTTTAAAAATGATCAAAGTCAATAACTTTTATCTATTATCACCATTAACCTATATTTAATCCTTTAAATTTGGGTTCTTTTATTTAAAAAACTTAATTTTATCAATTAAGAGCCCTTTAATCATTCATTCACCTTTTAAAACTTTTTGAATGTAAAAGTTTTCAATTTTGACATTTCTTACGAACTAATCAATTGGAACTTAGTAACAGAATACAATTGATTTTTAATTAAAAAGTTTTATTCACATGAATAACTTAGTACTATAGAATGTTTTTTTTACCTGTCTCTAGGGTTATTAGTTCCTATTACTCAAAACGTCTAGTCTACTGTCTGACGGTATGAGGAATGTCCGAAATTCCTAGACAGTTAAGAATTCGATATTTGAACTTTATTCATTTTACATATTGACTGAACATTGAAGAGTTTTGATGTTCTTCTAACTTAACAGATATTGTGTTGCTTTGGAGTATGTTTCGCCACTTCTTATTTTTAGTGTAAACACTAGGAAAACCTTATTACCTCGAAAAAGGAACAAACGCTGCCATGTTTCACTTGACATAAATATTGACTATTCCTCGGGATAATCAAAGAAATTGAGAACGAAAAGATACAATTTCTATGTATTCTTGACGTCATATCTTCTTCATAAAATGTTGATACTTATAACAACTACGTAAAAAACGAAGTGCTTCTATTTTTAACCACCTACGCAAACGATACGATAATAGCGATATATTTTGATATGTTAACACACTCCAGCTATTTTCAAACCACTTTACCTTTAACTCATATTTCCATAATAACTTCTTTGATAACACCAATTTTCGAGCTATGAAACGATGATATTGATATCAAAATACTTCTACATTAAAGTTAACTTTGTGGCTTCAAGACATTTCACTCTACATCTAATAGATATACTTTTTCAATTTTAAATAATCATAGAAGGGCTATTTGCGTTTATTATTAACAATAGAAACTCCCGAATATTTAGTTTAGTACTCCTAAAATAATTAACAATTTAATTGTTTGGATCCATTCTGTCATGCCGATATCGAGAGTCTAAACAATTCTATGAAAACAGATATTTAATCTAACTTTACAAAATGGAAACGGATTCGATGTTTAATATTTTCTATTTCTGGGTTCGTGAACCCATTGAACTGTAGGTCCGTAAATAACTGAAAATGTAAATAACTGTTGGAATACTCGTCTAAACTAACAACAGTAGAACGAGTAGGTTAGTTTACTTTTTTGGGATAACCCGAAAAGGGTGGAAGTTCAATAAACTAGGACAGGATAACTGTGGAATAAGCAATGATCGCACGTGAGAGATTAGCGTAAAATGAATGATCTTGGTGAAAATTTTAGATTGTCGATTCAAAATCTTTCATTAAACATAACATAACATCACATCGGTAATCCCCGTAAGGTTAGGCAGAGGTGTAACTCCATGTAGTCCCATGTGATAGGGGGCGAACCGATTGCCATCAACCGGGCACATATCCAAACTCCGTTTCTGCTACTGAGAAATTCCTGATGGAAAAACTCAATAATAATCAACACCAGGACCTTATACTCAGCAGTAACGAAAACAACCACCAAACCAACGAGGAAGTCAGGTCAAGCCGAGTCTGTCGTGAAAAGTAGATACATATTATCACACTTTGAGTAGTGATTTATTATTTTCATTGTTCCTTCTCCATTATGAAAAGAGATTTCGATGGATGCTAATTAAAATCTTCTCCAGTGAATGAATGCGAAGAGGTTTCTGCACTACAATGTGCGTATCGCAGAAGATATGTTCAAAAACAGTTTAATTTTTACCATTGTTCTTCTATTTCAGACCATCATCTTCGCCCTCATCGCCATAGCTCACGCTGGCATCATCGCCCCCGTAGTGCCGGCCCATCCGATCGTGGCTCACCACGTGGTGGCCCCCGTGCACACGGTGTCCCACAGCGCCGTTATCCACCCGGCCCCCATCGTGCACGCGCCGGTGGTCCATGCGGCCCCGATCGTCCCCGTTGTCAGGCACTCTCCATTGATTGCGGTGCATCATCATTAAAGTTTGAAAAGAGTCAAAATTCAGTGATGTAGTTGATGTGAATTTTTATTAAATTATTTTGAGAGTTTATTTTGTGTTTTTTTTCTATTGAAAAACCCGCTTTCACCTTTTTTGCTACTTTTTCCAAATGGTGGATGAAAATGTTAGATTTAAGAACCACTGATCAAAAAGACTAATAAGCATTCTTTTTAAGTAGGTGTTTTTACTCTTCTGTCTCTGGAGGGGTTTGGACCCACATATGCGATGCTCGTGCGAATTTTATGTCAAGAAACCTAATACCTGAAGAAAGTAGTTTTGGTTTTCAGAAAACCGAATCAAGATAAATTATCGAGTTGCGAATGTTATTTTTTGACACTGTTTTAAATAGTAAATTTTTCAACTGCAATTTAAAAAAAAATCTGCTGTTTCCTACAAAAGTGCAAGAGCGGGTAATGCAGGGCAACTAACTGTACCAAGTTCATGACCAGACCAGGCACACGATCAAATAAGTTCATGACTGTCAACCGAACTGTTGTTTTCTTTATACCAAAGTGGCATCTATTTTGTTTTATGTCAATTGTAAACATTTTAGTTTATGACAGTGTGAAACATTTAATTAATGTGTCATCGCCATAAAGTCACGGAAGTTCTTTACGAACTAATAAACGCTCTCAATAAAACCTTCTAGGACACGGTTTCCGTCAAAAATAGTGCTGTTACAGCAGAATAGAATTTAACCTGTACTTGAGGACTGAGGACCTAGCTGGTGTAGGTAGGTGAGGAGGTGATTTTAAAGCTGTGACTGAAAAGTCTACCTTACCTACTGAGAAATCTCTTCCGTCACTTTTACCTTCATATGAAGACCTCCACTTAAATCAATTGTAAAATAATATTATAACAAAAATCATTTTCAAAAAACGCAATCTCCACAAAGTTAAACTAAAACCCATCCCAAACGCATCGAACCTTCAAATAATTCTGACAAAGACAGAGATTTTTATCGCTTTATGAAAATAGGCTCAGATCGTACATCAAAGGGTACAATGGCAGAGATATACGGTCTATTTTATTTCTACTCGCTCGCCGCTTGGTGTCAATGACATTGGGTGTAAATAGTCGGGAGTCAGCTGCAGGGTCTTCTTAGCATAAACATCTTTGTCAAACCTATGAGTTTATGGGTTTTTAGCTATTTTATATCCCCATAATATGTAAAAAGATTTGGACGAAAGATTTCATAATTTTCTAAATTTAATTCAGAATCGCTGGATTAAAAAAAAATGTTGTTGATGAATTGCTTTTGAAAAAATAAGAACTTTCTAACTTGGTTGTCACCTTCCTTTCATTTTGAAATTACTCAAAATTTTCGAGAAAAAAAACTGACTATTTCTGTTTTCTGCCTATCAGTAAGAATAGCCAAAAATATCAACGCTATAAACTTCAATTGAAATTTAGCAAAACTCCGTACAACTAATAAAGCAGCACAGTTACAGTTTACAGCTACATGCAGATTCAAATCTTCCAGACAAACAATGACTAATACAGGCAATAAACCGTTCCATCCTTGATTCCACTTTAATATCCACCAAGAACTTCGATCGCAATCACCGCACGAAACCTTCGGCGAGATGCATTGTACCCTCCTGAGGGCTTTTACGCCCTAATAAAGTGTATCTTCAAGGATAATTACTTGGGGAGCCAGCAGCAGTATTGGCGTTAATCCCCTCTTTGTATAGAGTTCTTTATAGACCGCCCTTGGACGTTAATGACCCGTAAGGAAATAAGGACCAGAACTGATTTTGGGCATAATGCGGATCTTTAGGACCATTTTGTGGTATAAAAGACCGCTAATTGATCAATTGGTTTGGGGTTGTTTTGATATTTTCTATTTTCGTAATTGCAGCGTAATCGTGAGGTCGTTGACCCGTGGCAGCACACGTTATTGACGTCATAAATATTGGGATTAATAATTTATACCATCCTCCTTTCCTTTATGAGTATTTATTTTTCCGAGTGGTATCAGTACTTGCGTAGTGATTTATTACAAATCGAAATTATTAATAACAACGTACACTCGCCAGCACATAAAGTTACCACAAACTGTCAAATTTCTCCAAATGATTTTAAACCATAAAAATGTTGATGGTTAAGTTCAAAATCGAATGATTAGACAATTTGTAGTCATTTTTTGCGCTGGCGACTGCATAGCAACGTTGTACAACGTCCGTCACAGTAACGTTTTATATTATGCTAGAGTATAAAATAGCTTGTACGTAATTATTTATATTATTTATTAAAGATTGAAGCAAACATAACCCGTTTTGTTGAAAGAAAAAGTTTTAAACCGCTTATTGTTGGGTAGATAAGCTTGTTTAAATTCGCGACGTTCGATGAGTTTCTTTTCCGATCATAATATTGTTTTATAGTAACACGTAATCCTCTTCCTTTACACCACAGTGGGTCCCTAATACTTATAAAATTATTGCCTATCCACCTTGAGTAAGCGTGATGGTCAATGCTTCCATGCATGCTGCATACTTCCTCTGTATGAGAAGAAACCGTAGCCATGCAGAGACTGGTATTATAATTTAACCAGATCTAACTTTTCATACTACTAGAATATTATCACCCCGGAAGACTTGAATTGACCTTTGTTTTCCTAGAGCAATATAATGCAAATTAACGTTAATTTAAATCTCTTGTTAATTATGTATAAGTTCCGACAACATAGTCGACTATTATGTACAAGAATTTGTAGTACCTTATATATTTATTACATTTCCGTATCATTCAAGTTGTGGTACCTCATAAACTCATAACTTAACACCACATCTGTAATTCTCAAAGAATTTGTTAGAAATGTACCCTGTGATACACCTACATTTTGCTAACTATGTTGAGACATTTTACTCACTCCCATGTAATAAAGGGTGAGCCTAACGCCATCAACTGTTTACAAATCCAGACTCCGGATCAATTTTCGAGAAATTCCTAGTGGAAAACAATAACACTTTGTCCGAACCGGAAGTCGAATCAAAGACCTCATGCTAAGTACAAAGAATCATTTGGAACCACTTGACTAACGAGGCAGCTGGCTCCTTTGATTTTCAAACAAACAAATGAATGAACGTAACTTTACGGTATGGTTGATTTTGTTTCGTTTTCTCTTCGTCAGAAACCCTTCACTTTAGGAGGAATACATTGCGTTTGCTTTGATAACAGAAGTTACAAAATTTTATAAAATATTCGTTGTGCTTTCGCTGGGTGTGGTGTTTATTAATTTAAATTGTATTTGTAGTTCATTGCAATAGGTCTAGTTATTAACCTATTTTGTTTATTAAAAATAGCCAAAAATATCTTAAACATTTTAGATACCTTATATATCAGAGAAATGCTTTAATGTTGAAAATGTTGCTCTCAAACTGTTCAAAGCATATTTTTTGCCAATTCATTAGGAAATTTTATATTAAATTCCTGCTGCAATTTTCTTGCTACGACCTAGTTACACTACCCAAACTCTTATGAATTTAGTTTATAAATATAAATTCACTATTCAAAAAAAAACTGAAAATTCAGACACCAAGAAAGTACACACAATATTATTTCTTTAAACCTATTTACAGAAATAGATACCAATTAAAAAGCAAAATGCCAAAGTTATTTTAATTCCCTCACACATCCATCAGTACCTTCCATTCCACAAATCAATTAACTCCACAAATTAAGTCTTCGTCTGTACTTAGGCACATACCAGGTGTCCACAAGGCAATCTATCAAGCTATAAATACTAGCACCTAATATAGCCCGAGGCGCCGACGCTCAATATTGAGGGCTAAATACTTTAAATTACAAGGTCCATTTTATGAATCTAACAAACAGGAACTTCGATATAGGGACTTTACTGAATATTTTGTACTTAAAATAATCTGTGATTACTAAATAACATCACACCTGTTTTTCTCGAAGGGATAGGTAAAGGTGTAGAAGAAAAATTCTGGTGGAAAAACCAATAACACTTTACCCGGGTATTGATTCCAGGACTTCATATTCAGCAGTAGCGCTTGTGACCTCTTGACCAACGAGGCCCTTCTAATGATAAAATTATAAATACAAAAGTTACTCCGTCTCTACCTATATCCGATGTTTCTAAATCACCTTAAATGTTTAGGTAATCTTAAAAACTGTCAAAAGTAATTCATTGACATCCTGCCCCCGTAGCATGACCACCGTAGACAAGGATTTCTTTGATGGAAGAATCGACAAAATGACAGATTGTGCCAACACAATGACAGATTTCTTTGCACTATCTGTCATTTTGTCGACACAATGACAGATTTCTTTGCATTATCTGTCATTTTGTCGATTCTTCTGTCAAAGAAATGTCCTTGTCTACGGTGGTCATGCTCCGGGGGCTGGACCAACCCCGACGTTGTCATAGACTTTTAAGATTAAAAAAAGTGTCTTTTATATACCTGACAAAGAAAAAGCAAACCAAATTGACGAACGAAAAGAATCCTAAACCAAAAAGCAAAGCCTTCCTTCCACCAGAATAAAATCAATGCAAAAATAAAAGTAACCTTGTGAAAAATCCGATAAAACAATGGAACCCATTATGGGGCATTAAGCTTAGCCTTGATTTTGCATTTGAGCCCACAGGGTTATATATTATGCCCATCCACGAGTAAAGCTATGATATCGAGAGTAATGGCATTCCGAATTTGAAAGGATACTTCTTCGGAAGGTCAATGGGTAATGGAATTTTAAAATACGATAAAAGGCTTTATTAACTTTCTAATTGATTCAACCATGATTTTATAGAAACGGCCGTAGGCATTACAAAAGACTTAGTATCACTTCGAAAGAAAAAACACGTTTACTGAAAATAGTTGGCTGTCTTCTTGATTGTAGCCCAGCAAATATACCTTGAGATATTCCATATTATTTGTACTTTTAGGATACTTAGCATTACACAAGATTATTTCTCCAGCCCAGCATCTAACAAAAGAAAAAACAAAATGGTAAGTACTAGGAAATAGCGTCTACCTTATATACCTTACAAACAAAAGTTCCTGTTTTCATAATAAAAGAGACATAAACAAGGCAATTTAAGGGATGGTGAGCAAATCGAAGGTCTATTGCTCCACAATATATCTTGGATTCCAAGGACCAACTAACTTCCGTAATGGAAGATGTTATCGAATCATTGCCTTGTACGCATGATTCTCCCGTTCACACCCAAACCTTGGATTTACAGAATTTGAATCTTACACAAACAAAACTTTAGAAACATAAAAAAACATGACATCATTTCTGTAATTTCCAAAGGATTAGCCTATAGTAGGTACACCCATATTTTCAGTTTTCATAAAACATTTTGTACAATAGTATAAATAAAACAATCTCAAAAAGACGGAAGGCCGCAAAACGAACAATACTTGACTTCCAAGGCCTCGCTGACTGTCTACCCCAGTTTCTTAAACACGGATGTAACAGAACAAGAAAACGACGTTTTAAATACACATCCATCATACTAGGGAGGAAACATAGTTTCATCTGACGTTTGAAGGTCGCACCATGAGCAAAACTTACGGGATTTAAGACAGGAAAACTGTGGTTTTATGTTAATACGAAACTACGAAACGGTTGTACTAAGATGATGTATTATCTTCTTCTCAGTTAAGTAATTGTTGTTTTCGTGAAAATGGATGAGATTATCTAATGTTGTGGCTTGTTTGATCTTCAGTTGCGTCATTGTCGGCAAAAACAATTTATCTCTTTCATTACAACGCTTGTTTGATCTCTCCGTTGAAATGCATGATTCATCACTTTTAACGTGTCTGTAGTTTTTCTTGTCAGTATGACTCCAAGTTATTAGAAACTGTGTCGATCGAATTCCAGGGATCTGTGTTGGCCCAGTGATTTTGACCCAGGCAGGCACCTCACTCTAAATAGTTTATTTCATCACAACTGCTCTCAAAACGCTGACGAATATGGTTAATCAAATCGGCAATCAGAACCAAAGCAGACATTGCGACATCCACCAACTTGCACGGGGGCCACTACTGATGGAGCGGAGGCCTGTATCGCAATAGTTAGAATGTACTACGTTTTTGACTAAAAGAAAAATCACAAGTTAAAATAAATTTATTTCATAAGTGGAAATATAATAAGGAAATCCGAATGTCTCGGTAATAATTTCCTTTACCAAAATTGCTTTTATTTCGAGCCTCATAATTTAAATACATCCGTTGAAGGAGCTCCCTTATCTTTACAAGAATACTCAGGGAAAGGATCAATGAGGCGTTCTATAATAATAATTATTAAATTTTGCTCCTAGACTTTGAAAGGGCAAGATAATTGATTTAATATCTAGAATAGATTGGGGTGCTTCAGGTTGTTTGCAAACGATTAGATAAGTGCCTCTGGTGTAATTGTGGAGACATTACGTTTGCGGGTGTCGTTTCTTGTGTTATTCGTTTTTTTTTATTATTTTTGTGATACATATTTTACTGTTATTCTTTGTTAACAAATTAACCAAATGCATTACGTTGCTAGTTTATAGGTGATTAAATTACTAATCAATGTTTTTATTTTGTGGCAAATGCCAATGTGTGTCCAGTTGTCGCCATTTTACGGGAACTGATGGGCGCTACGGATGGTGCTAAACTCGAAGCCAAAATTAAGGGCAGATTCAATTTAGATGACCCATCGACACGCTTAGAAGAAGAAGAATGATGTCAATAAGCATTTTGATGAATTGTTTTAATATATATTTGTCGGATCCGGTCATTGGTTCGGGCTTAAAATGAATCGCAAGTGCGCAGTGGTGACAGCACGCGACCTACTTACAAGTCTACCCACACCACAGCGTGCTTCTACAGAGCCCTGATGTTCAGGCGAGGGCGAAAGTCAATGTCTGATCGCGATGGAGTTGAAACGTCTTGGAACCGTAGCCGATTCATTGTGCCCCGTGTTATTGTGCTAAGTTGTTATCTCAAGTAATTCGTTAGTTTTGCTAGAAACAGTGTATCGCACCCGCACACCGTGTGTTTTCATAGCACGAAATCCATCGTCTGCCCACATGATGTACGAGTCTAACGGAATATATCCTGACATATCCGACATATTTTTATCCGTTACGTTTTCATAGACATGTCATTCTTATCATTCGTTAGAAAAAATCCTATTTGTAAAGCTTTTATCGTGTTAAGTGCATTTCATCTTAAAATATTTTGTTTTTTGAGCATAGCCTTTTTTCTTCAAAATATGTTTCAGCATGCACAGACACGCAGACGTGCAATTTCAGAAGTGTATAGATTTAAATTAGATTTGTAGCAATAGGCAAAATCGGTTTTGCACGAAAATCTAAAATGCAAATCGGTTCACTGACTTGTTTCAGAAATATATTGTATTAAGGTTTATTTTGGCGAACATCCATTAAATACAGTGGACGGAAATATCGAGTTTCTCATTCAACCTTTTAAATCTATTTGTGGAGTGAAACACTGGTTATTTGTTTTTCAGAACTTAGAATTTTAGACTAATCGACACGACGGCGGACAAGTTAGCCTTAGGGACTCGACTTTCTTATTTGTCAAACGTTACAAATGTGTTTTACTTCTTAATGTTTTTAGTTGTTTGTTTGACTTTTAAACTACGATTTTATGTCGCAATATGCGTGGCCAGGATAATGTATTTTTTTTCGTTAGATACAGTTTTTTCGAATAAGGTTATGTATGTAAGTAGACGAACAACGGTCTTAATATTTTGACTTCAAAAGCGTTTTTACCCAATTTTTGACACATCAATAACGCTATTCAAATCATATAAAAAACGGTAAAGAGAATTTACTCAAGTACATAACAAGCTTTTCATTTACTTTGACGTTGACTGCCAATAACCCTTAACAATATTATTTAAAAAGGGGTCATTGATTTAACTCATTATTCTCCTGAATCCCTTAGATCTAAAAATAGTGTATAGTAGAACATTAAAGTTTTATTGTTCGAACAGGGAACCCTCAGGGGGATGGCTATTTATCATGATCAAGTGTGACGTATTTTCTCAGGTGTCTCTAAAACCAGCTCAGATAAAATATCTACTGTGGTGAAATCGTATACAGAGTGTTTGGAAGTAGAACTGGCACGTTTTCTTCGGGATAGTCATATCCTACTTTTCACCCACAGAACCAATGTCTTAAGTGTCACGGTAATTGATTTCGCGAAATGTCAACTCCAAGTTGTCAAAACGTAATAACTTTTGGTGTTATCTTCTGTGTACAAATTTTAGATTTCATGTTCTTAGAAAATTATGTATATTTATGCTTCCAAAGTCTGGAAATTGAGTTAAGGTACGACAAATTAAAAAAAAAAACTCGTCTAGCAAATGTGGGTAACATCCCACAAAGAACTGTCTTGGTTTTTCTAAAAAAACACCCTGTATAACTGTTGTGATAAAATTAAGATAATTATGTGGGTGGTACTGCTGCCTTCGCAAAACTTTACTAAAGAGGCAAGATTCGTCTTCATTCATTATGCTAATTAGTAGCTTCTACCCACAAACTGAATTTAATAATAGACACAGTTTAACGTGAAAGTAATTCAGATTTAATCTATACTAACATTTTCCAGCAACTTCGCTTGCATGTTCGTTTTATTTTTTCAGAAAATAAATAAAAATTACCAAAATATACCGTTCCTTCTCCATAATTTATGAGGCAGGTCAAAGACCACTTCTATTAGATTAAACGGCTTCCTAAGTAAATATTAACTTAGTACATTTAAAACCGGATTAGTACGAAATGGACCAAAAAAAAATTTATTTCTTGGAAGTCGCTAAGAAAGGATTTTTTTTTACTTCAAGTGCTTCGAAGGACCTTTTTATTTAATAGGAAATACTGCCATGTTTCCTTAGGGTTCCAAAAAGGTTTGTAATAAAATGTTTCAATTATTTTAATATAAAAGTAAAACATCTATTAGGAATTACCTTTTATTTTAGAATAGACGTTCCATTTTTAAACGACAGTATTGCTTATTTTTTAAATTTCCCGAAATAGTTTATTTTATTTCCCTAATGCCGTAGTGTAGCACCGACACAAATAAATTGAAATACCTTCTCTTGAAAGTTGAAACTAACTATTATATTGAATCCTTCATTTATTTTTTACATTTTTAACTCTGTCTACATAAAGATTTATTCTCTACCCTGAATCATTACACGTTCTGCTGATGTTTATAGATGGCACGATCTGGGCAAAGGAAGTAAATCTATTCAGTCTTTAAGCATTTTTTATGAGGCTAAGGAAGTTAGTTTAAAGATTTTTGTAAAAAATTTGGTTGGTTTTCAAAATTATAACTAACTACAGAATATTACTAATATCGGTTAGGTAGCTATACAATTATTTAGTTTTGCTGAGATCTTTCTAAAGATTTTGAAAATAATTATTATTTTCAATTATTTTTTTTTAAGCTTTTTTTATTCTAATGTAAAATATTTTATCATCCATTCCTTTCAAAACACAAGGAATTTTAACAAAAGAAAAGAATCGTAGACGCCACCCCATCAGAGATGCCCTCAGTTCCATCAATCAAAAATTCTTGGCGCATTTTTTGTCAGCTCAAGGAGTTTTTGTTTGACTAATTTTGGCGCAAAGGACCTTGGCTTGGAATTCTGGTCCTCTCGCATAATAGGCCCGTTATTATAATAAGCTCCACTAGTGGGTCAAGGTTGGCCTCAGGTATTTTGGGTCACATTTGGGCATCGCCTTTTTTGGCGCATTCCGGAATATTTTGGGACAGCTGCAGTTTATTTGGGTAGTGCCTTTTATGAGTGTAATAAGGATTTCTTGGAGGAAATTGCGTTTTACTTGGAGTGTTTTGTTTTGCGTTGTTTGCAAGTTTTTTGTTGAGTCCAACTATGGTCTTAGTTATGACAATCGTATAAATAGTGATGGTCTTATTTCAGCATTTTTATTAGCTTTTTTGGTACAGCAATATAGTTTTGGTTAAACCTAAAATTTAAGACTAAAATCTACATGTATCGAAGGTGAACAAACTATGATAGTTTTTTAAGAAAAGTTTTAATCAACTTTTCCAATTTGATGTTATCCAAACTTACTTAACTAAATAGCGTTTTAAAAATTAAAGTTGTTATCAGTAATATACTGTGTAAGTCTATATTTGAAATAATATCTTTTTACCTGATGCTATCACAACATCATACTTTTGTTAAAAAGTCTGCGCTTTTGGAGTCCATTTACAGTTTTTAATAAGAAAACCGTTTTTTAATCAGATATTAAAAACTCAGATTTTCTTTGAATATTAAAAAAGTATCATTTGCACAATCGAGCACACAGCAACAGAAGCTAAAAAATCATTTTGATAAAGTTATCAAATAAATTACTTTTAAGTATAAATAATTTAGTGTGTTTATTTTCCGACATATATTTTTTTGTTGCATAAAGACGCTGATGAAAGGTGACCTACCTTTACCCTTGAAGCGTAAACTCTCTCGACATGTGCATTCTGCCCATCCTAACCTACGGTGCTCAAACTTGGACCCAGACTGAGTCACAAAAGTCTAAACTTACGGTTTGCCAAAGGACTATGAAGCGTAACCTATTGGGTATTAAGCTGAGCGACAGAATTCGCAATATCACAATACGCTCAAAAACTGGAATCATTGATGATTGGAGCGTCGTCGCAAAGGGAGGCAAAGAAAACGCTGGCATGACGACTTCAAAGCGGTTGAGAGTGATTGGCTGGATAAAACCACACAGAAAAAAGAGTGGAAGAATAAAGAACAAGGGGAGACCTTTGCCCAGCAGTGGGACAGTAAAGGATGATGATATTAGATGATTTTTATGTGTGATTTCCCCTTACAATACTGATGAGACATGTAACTTTGTCTAGAAGACAAGCGGTGAAAGACAAAGCGGCATTCTATAAGCAATAAAGATGACAGAAGAGTCCACGTCCCTCCTATTGGAACGCTTTGAAATCATCTGTTCTCAAGATTCCCTAAAGAAGACAACAATCTTGTCAACCTGTTACATAAAACAAATGTCATGTAGTATCTCATACACCAGTGTCAGTTTAGACGCTTACCTGTCTAGCGAGACTGCGACCAGGCTGTAGACCGACGCGGCGACTGACAGCCCCTGAACGTACGGCACGGTCTTGCACATCAACCAGCCCAGCACCCATGCTGCAACAAACACAAAAATCAATGTTAAAATTATATATAAACGGAGATTGGATGGTTTTGATCGAGGAAAAACTTGTCTGAGCTACAATAGATAAAAACAGTCCAGTTTATTTTTGTTTCTTTGATATTGGTTTATTATTTTAGGAAAGTACTTATAATAACTCCTACTCTTACATAGAAATTGCTTTTGTTAGTATGCAAGTAACAAAAGACCCATTGGTTTATTTCTAGCGATCCGTCGTAGTACAATCGCATGCTAAATTCATTATTACACAACAATTTATGGCCTTGTCTTTATATTCATCTCTAGAACGATAGACATTAGTTTCATCATCTGACAAGTCTGACTTTAACAAACATCAAAAGTACTATGAAAATTCCAATAAATGCTTCAATATCATTGTAAATAAAAACCGAAAAAGTAGTAGAATATTTTAAAAAAATATGAGTTTCGTTTTGAGTGTTAGCATTTTTAAGATATTTTTCAATTTAACTATTAAAACACTAATCAATAAAACCAAAAAAAAATTAAAAAGTGTTATTATTGTTGTTAATAAATTATATAAAAAAAAAATAGATGCGGTATTTAAATTAGTGCACTATAACCTGTTTTAATGAATTGAATACTAGTTTTTATTTTTTTAATATTGATTTATTTTATAATATTTTATTGTTACCTATTGTCCAATTATTAATGAACTAGTAACTGATGACTTATATATTTATAATGTAATTTTGTAATGTTTCAATTTTAAGTAATTATGTTTTTTTTTTTTTTAAATTGGGAATTAATGCCTTTGTGAATAATTAAATAAATATTTCTACTGTTAATGTAGTAACTTTACTGGTACGGGTGGAAGTACGACAATTGTCTTGTTTGCGTTATCATAATTTTATTAAATAGAACATTATTGCCGAAAACACGCACGAATATTTTAGTTGAAATCCAAAGTATCTTTAATATACATTTGCTTTTTGGATACTCAGTTTCAAAGGCGCCCAATTTCCTATTTCTGCTTTCAAAGGAACTGAATATTAATTTCAGGAAATAGACGCGAAGCCTGCAATCAAGTAGCATAGAAAATTCTCTTTGAACACGTAAGGAATTAAGGCTATCGTAATTAATCTCTTAACCTTCCTGGATTCAAATTATTAATTAAAATTCAAACTTAGAAAAATAAAAGTAGTAGAAAAGTATGGAAGAAGAAAATATGCTGTGCCGACCCCAAATAAGTTGGGATAAGGACAAGAGAACGACGATGATTAAAATTCAAATTCAGAATTCTGATCTTTGAGATTCTCACAGCATGACATAACTGGAAACACTACTATAAGTACATCGCTGCAGGGTAATCAAACGTGATGATAGATTGTGTAAATTTTGATGCTCCAAATTGTTACATTGGTACTCATTAGTAATAAGCCACTCCATGGCACTAACAAGAAAACTAATCCTCAAAATGATATCAATGGAAGTAAGAAGTTACTTTCCACTCTCGTGCACAAAAAATCCCTGGTTCTAAAATACGGTAACAATGACGATCGTGAACGTGCTCGCGTAGGTTACACGAGTTTATTAAGGAGGTTACTCATACCCTCATGCTACCACATCCATATTGGTAGGGTCAAGGTCGGCAGGTAAATGTGTGACACACTCCCGGGACACGTCCGTTTGAAACTTTATTCATTTACGTTACGGATCCAAGATAATCAATAAAAATATAATATAACATCACGCCTGTAATCTCCGAAGGATTAGGCAGAGGTGTACAGTCACGAGCACCAATATGTATTCACTTTCCTAAATTTAAAAGCAATTTTCGCGAGAAATAATGATTGTAACTTGGAGATAGGAGAAAAACACTTTAAAATGTTGTTAAGTCTTTACATATTGGTGCTCGTGACTGTCCCTGGTCGTCCCCACATTTCGCAAGTTATGTTTGGGTTCCATGTAATAGGGAGCGAGCTTTTTGCCATCAACTGGGCAAAGACCCTGACTTCGTGTTGCTACTAACAAAAAAATCAGGAAAATCTCAATAACACTTTGCCCGGACTGGGAATGAAACAGTAGAACTTGCTACCACTACACTTATGAGGCAATCCAAATGTTATGTATAACTTAAATGATATCTTGCCTTTTTGCATTCAAATATTAACAAAATTATGTTCGAATACCACAAAACGGTTCAAAAGCCATGGAATCGTCTTCAAACACACAGCAACAAGTGGAAAAGGTCACTAAATCAATATTTACACGGCACCCTGCAACCGAATGTGGGTCAGGTCACTGTACTACCTGCGACCTCTTAGCCTTGCATTCCTCTCCACCCCTCCCTTTCTCTCGCACACAACCCCCGATACACCCGTCCTTTTCCGTCCTAACCTTGTACCAACGCATTACAATACAACAGTCGGAAATGACTGAACATTTTCCAATTAAATATGAATCGTATTGTTTTGAACTAAGTCTCAATTTCGTTTCAAATTTTATAGGAAGTTGCATTCAGTTCAAACCGATTTGAATGGTAACAACTGATTTGTTATTAATGATGCCTTAGTTTTTCTTAACCTATATTTTAGACCTTGGCCTGGAGGGTAGATTATTTTTCTATAAATATGAAGCATGTCAATTTAGATAACATTACCGTGATTATTGCGTGGTGAGGGAAATCAGCTGATTGCCGTCCCTTGTGATTTGTAAATGGTAACTGAAGGAAATAGACTACTTTTATCGAGGGTAAAACTTGAAACTGTGTTCTACTTTCAAGTTTTTTTATGTTTAGGTCTTTTATTTTAAATATTATTCTAAATTAAAGCCATTTTCTCTAGGTCTGTCGCCAACATTTATAGAATTTATTCCAGAAGGTTTTTGTGTACTTATTATAACAAATAATAATTAAAATTACATTATTATAATAAAGAAATCTCGATGTTTGACAAATTGTACAAACCGTGTGTAACAGGGCGAATCGCTAGTTTATTTATAACTTTAACCAGACAATCAGATACTGTAAATTATAATAATACGAAGCTCATAACTTAAGCTCTCAATTACAACTACAGTTAAAGTAACCTTTACTTAAAGTCGTGACTGCACAATCGTGCATATTGTTGTATTAATGTCTATCTGAACACCTCCAATGAGGTCTGAGGTCAACCGCCTAGTGAAACCTAGGCTTATAAGGTAGCAGACCTATTATGTACACATTTGTATGGCACCAACTAAATGGTAATTAGCTAATGAAAAAAAGCATTCATTGTAGTATAAAAGTTGGTATTTAAGGAATTGTCATAAGGAATTCACTCCTCACAAAAAACACGAAACTACCTAGTCATTTCCCTACTATATACGGGGTCGGCTTCCAGTACAGTCACGAGCACCAATAAGTAAACGTTTAACAACTTTTAAAAGTGTTTTTCCCTACTGTGCTGATTAAAATTTCATGTTGTTACGAACATAGTGTTCTGGAACTCATACTTTTATATAAAAAAACCCTATCTCCAAGTTACATACGTTATTTCTCACGAAAATTACTTTTAAATTTAGGAAAGTAAAACATATTGGTGCTTGTGACTGTACAACGAGATGCAGGTGAATACCAGTATTTTACATGTAGTGACTGCCTGTCTGACCTCCATATTCAACTAACTGAGACACGGTGCCCCTTGGTGAGACTGGTTGTCAGAAATTAGGGCTTCTGACAACCAGTAACGACTGCGAAAACTCTGCAGCAGACAACACAAAATCCAGAATGAACACAATATGGTTATCATTCATCATCATCATCATTTCAGCCGAAAGACGTCCACTGCTGGACATAGGCCTCCCCCAAGAAGGGGGGTTTTGCCATAATCGCCACGCTTGGCAGGCGGGTTGGCGATCGCAGTATGGTTGTTATAAACACAGAGAACGCTGCTGCCCATTCTCTGGTAAGTCCCTTAGTCGCCTCTTACGACACCCACGGGAAGATATGGGATGGTGCTATTCTTTACGTCCGGACACCATACAGAACATGGTTATCATTGACCCATAAAAATATTCAAATCTTCACGCACAGCCTGACCCGGACGAAATCATGCGTACAGATGCGTGACGATGCGAATAAATGTAGTGATGCCCTTAAATTATGTAATTGGGACACACGGCAACCAATGAGCTGGAGTTTTTATGATGCAACTCAATGTGTTGGTCCTTCTGTACAATAGCTCAGTGAGTTTATTTCCTGGATGATATATTTATTTATATGGGAACAAACTTAACAAAAACTTCTTTATTTTCAATTCAAAATAACAACCTTGCACAGTTCAGTAAGTTAAAAATACTTTAAAATACTTACTGCAGTAATTTCTTTAGAAAACTATTAATTACTAGCTTCTGCCCCCGCGGCTTGCCTCGGAATTATCTAATAATTCGAAATTATCTCATGAAAACCCATGTACTAAAAAAAGGGATAAAAAGTATTCATTCAAGTCATGGCCGTTCTGTCGTTAGGGCCTGAAAACGGGCAGAGTACCTTTCAGATTTATTATAAATAAGTATGGATAAATAAACACACATTATTTTTATTTACAAAACTGAGAACACATATTACCACAACATAAAATCGTGCTCACGAACATATTCATACGCTTACTGAAGAAGGCTCTTAGATAAGAAAACCTAAATAAATTAATTCACTATAAAGAGGAAGATATCCGTATAAGAACGCACTCCAAACGCTTGTTGGCACTAATTCCCCCCCACTGCGCGCAAATTGAGACAAATTGCTGCCGTGCCGCCTTCAAGAGGCCACCATTTACAGGATTCTAAAACCCGGATTATGTCAAGAACTTAACAGCACTTGGAAAACCGAAAGAATAAAGAAGAAGAAAAGTCTTTTACACATCTAACTTGACTTCTGTATAAGTTAAATGTACATATTTATAAATATTGTAATTTATGGTTACTTTTCATGTGCATCTGTTTGACTGCATTACTTATGCGAAACTGTGCACACGATTTTGATGCGGTTTTTACCAATGTGTTTTATAGTCATACCAAGGTTTATGTGTTTATAACATTAACTTTTTAATTAAGAAATCCCCATGTGTTTTTAAGTCATACAAATCATGACTGGCTGGGACGGGTCGCTAGTAACCAATAAAGTTGTGTCCTATACATTTACCTGTCATTCCCAATGCCAACTACATTTCATACAACCCCTTTTAAAAGAGGTTTAATAATATCACATTTTCCAATACCACAAAAAGATTTCAAGAGACAGTTAACTAATTGCAAAGTGTAAGGTTTTCGCCTTTGTCCATCACTGTAAGTAGGCTACTGGCTACTCGCTTTGATCAAAGATAAATGTCTGAGAAAACAAACACCTGCCTGACAAAAAACAGTTAATAATTCAGGCTGTTCCACTTTCTAGATTTGATCAAAGAGCCTGTCACTTTTGAAGACATAGCATCAAACTTATTTTCAAGGGTTAGGCAGAGGTGTATCTAAAGTATGCCATACATTTTTTTCCAGTTATGTTAAAGTGCAGTAAGGAGCAAATCTAATGTCATCAATCAGGCACAAATCCAGTCTTGAGGCTGGAAACTGGGAATTCCAAATGGAAAAACTCTATAAAACTGCTCTACCTAGGAGTCGAATCCAAGATTTCATTCTCAGCAAGTGGTTTCAAGGACTACCTTGTCACCACCAGACCTCGTACTAGGTACTATTATACAAACCCTGTACATAATAAGGACTTCAGAATAGTTTAACAGAGTTTAACCTAAAGTTCTTAATGTTTACTCAACAAACTTAAAACAATCTTCAATTTTACGAAAACTACAAATCTTAACTAGATCAAACTGCCAACTTCAGAACCACCTTGTTTTAACTTCAGTCATTTTGCATGAAAACCAGAGACATTTGAAAATTTGAATATACTTGGACAGCTCGAACAAAATTTAGTTTATTCACCAGAACCAGCTGGTAGCTGCCGTTACAAGTGGCAATTGTTTGGCAACGGGCAATCATTTTGCTTTAAGACACGACAAGGAACAGATTAATTCTAAGACATTTCTTCTAATAGCCCGTCTTTAGTACATGAAGATCAGATAAAATCAATAAACTGAACGTAATCAGCACATTTAAACGGTGTTAAAAAGCTATGTCAATATTTGATAGCAACTTCCCGATTAAATACAGCTTTATTGGTAAAATTCGTCCTTAAGCTCGTTGATCTAAACTAAGGTTTTTTCAACGTGTGCACACAAACAGTAGCAACTGTGAATGGCCGGGCTATACCGGGCAATGCGAACAATGCGCCGTGTATAATGCAAAGGAGGGGTGTCCAGGGGAGCTGGAACCCGGACGTCTCGGCCTTGAGCAGCTCATTTTATTGTCTGTCTTGGATTAAAATCTTTTGTTTTTTTTTTGTTTTGTTGCTTGCAAGAATATTTGAGTGCTCTTTTATATTGTGAATTATTACAAGAGGTTTTATGCTGAATATTTTGATGGTGAAGCTTTTTGGTCGTTGATTTTTCCTGCTATTTTCATCTATTTCAGCTATTCCAGATATATAGGATTTTAGGATAATCCTATTTATGTATATTTTAATCTAAGTACTTATCATGTTTTGAGAAGGAATATGATCCATTAATTACTTAAATCAAAGATCTTTTCGGGATTCAAAGGGTTCCAAGTTTAATATTTTTTTTCAGTCTGGAAACTTATTTCTAAAAGAGGCTTCTCAAAACCGAAGTATCATCTTACTAAAGTCACGAGGAAATTAATAGCTCTCCATTTGTTTGGGGAATAAAATACTTAATTGGAAATACAATTAAGGCATCCAATTTTCAATTTGTTCATAAAGGAAAATGAAAACGTTTAACCTTTAGATATAATCAATGGTACTCTGAAGCTAAAGATATCCTTGGAAACGATAGATAAATACTTTCGAATTATTTTATAAATAGTAAATACATCTTTCATACTTCCAAGGTGAACCAAGTGATACCAGATACGCCTTTGTTAACAATTTTCCTTGTAAAAAGGAACTACCAACATTCATTTCCACAATAGTCAGCCCCTTTGACTTACTATCAGCTGTTGACACTGTCAACGCTCGTTCCTTTGCCAAAAATACAACAGGAAGCTTGATAGCATGTAAAAAATCGCGATGCACGAAAAGATATGGTTGGAAGGCATGTCTCGAGGCACCTTCTACTTGCTTTTTCATTATGTTGGTCCGGGGCCAGGTTCCGCTGGTCGGTGGGTAGGTCAGGGGGGGCAAGGGACGGGGGGCTGAAATGTAGGTCAGGCCGATGAACTAGGGCGCCGGGGCGGGATCCCGGAGACTTGTTGCGATCCGAACAGGTGCGTCGGAGGATCATACGGGATTATATACGACTTTGTTATTAAGTAGATAAGTGGGGGGGATTTTTTCAGAGAGTTTTTAAGCAGTTTATGGATGAAAAGGCTTTAAGGCTTTAAATTGTGGAGTTCTTGTTATGTCTTGGGTGCTTTTTTCCGGTTTGAAATGACCTTGGGATGTAACATAACATAAAGCCTGTAATCCCCAAAAGTCTTAGGCAGAGGTGTACCACACATTTCGCCAATTATGTAATTATGTAATAGGGGGCGAGCCTATTGCCATCAATCGGGCACAAATCCTAACTCCATAGCTACTACAGACAAACTTCTGATGGAAAAACCTAATAACAATTTTCCCGACCCGGGAATCGAACCCAGAACCTCGTGCTCAGCAGTCTCACTAGACCAACGAGGCAGTCAGTCGACCTTGAGATGTCTGGAACAGATTATCTATGATTTATGATCTGTATTGTGAAGCTTGGGCGTACTTTAAGTGACTTACTGACTGAAGATCTGATTAATTGTGTTTAGATGTCGTTTAATTCTAGTACATTTAGATAACTTGAAAGACACCCAGAGTTAGCATAATAATTAATTACAATGTGAAAACAAGTTTGATGCAATAAGTTTACAAAACCTCAAATCGAAACGAAACCTACCTCCACAACTCATAAGTAAAGCTTTGTAATCAAAATGTCACTCGCTACAGCTGCAGTAAGAAACTTTGATAAATATTAAATAACTGTTTATGTTGAAACTTGACGACAAACCGCAACGTTGAAGAGTTAGTCATACTGTTTAGATTTACGAAGCTCTTCATACTAGATATTAAAGAGAATTATAATGTAATGGAATATTACGTGTAAATGGGATTATGAAGTGGTTAATATTCTGTGTAAATCCACTTGTATTTGTGTGTGAATAGTATCGATAACGTAATGGAACTTGACACTGAACAAGAGTGGTAATTGTGATATCACTGTGATTATGAGCAATGTATCCCGCTTGAACCGCCAATACTAAACGCGTTTAGCGCTAAACAAATTAAAAATATCGTTCTGTTTAATATACTATTTGACGATGACAGAGACAGACAGATGACAAAATGATGTTTACACACGTTTATCGTTGTGTGTGTAACCCGTTAGTGTTGTGTCATAGTCTCCTTAAGTGTCAATTTTCATCAAAAGGTAACAGATACACACACAGAGTTACAATCACATTGATAATGTATCAGTATGGATAAATTGCCTACCATACTAATTATTAAACAATCTATCACAACATCCTTCGCTATCTTTCAGCCATATCAATTCAATTTCCGAAATTATTCTGAAGTCCCTTGATGTTTTCTAGACGCCTAAGTGAGGTCCGCTCAATTGAGCACAGGTCTAAAATATTGGTTCGCTCTGTTCTAGTTCGAGCACCTAATTCAGGAGCTTAGGCCCCTGTGCTGTCCTCTTTCAAGATTGATATAATCCCTTAAGGAACTCTAGAGGAACTTGGAGATTTTGGACGTGTCTGTGTTTAGATTTGTAGGACTTATAACTTGGTTAGAAGTCAGTCTAGCATAATTTCAGAAATTTGTACTATTTGCCGTTTATCCATACAAAAATGGTAAAATCTATTAGTACGTTAATAACATCCCAATTTTAAAACCTCTGAGCCGTAATCAGAATATGATTGCGATTCTCTCAATTTTCTGCAACGATGGGCTTCTCAAGCGAGAGGCATCTCCTTCACATCATTGGGTTTATTACTATTGAATATGGAGAATAAACATCAGAGAGCTAATACGGGCAATTTTGTTTAGCTACTACAAGTATTGTCAGTGTTAGGCAAGGTGAAGCGACGATCTTTGCAATCTGGTAGGTCACCGAGAATCTTGGGAAATGGCGTGCTATTGGAGAGGCCTATGTCCAGCGGTTGACTGCTCATGCTCATCAGCCTATAGCCGTCGACTCCTGGACATATCGTTTTTTCATTGGAGGTTTTTGGCTTATCTAGAAGACACCAGTTCCCTTTGACGATGATAAGTCGATAAGGAGGTTTTCACTTCTCATATTACATCAATATCTCACATTGCTTAATAATTGGTGATTGATATGAATTTATGATTGATGCTTTGTCATGTAAAAATGTTATCATTCCATTCATACTACCCACTCTGTGTCTTTTTAAGCTGTTTCGATTTGGGGAAGTACATACTTATACTTAATGTTATGTCAAGTAGCTCAAAGAGAGTACCTTCATTATGTATGGGAGGCATGTGGGATGTATTCTCGTCAAATAACGTATTATTTTTATGAGTGGAGTAGTCTAAGAGGTGAATGTCTGAGAGCATAATTTATTTTCAAATCTGGATTTGTTACATAATTGTGTGCAATATTATGATCTAAGAGAACATAATTACTATCAAAATGTGTCTATAAATCTAGTATATAAGGCCAAATAACAAAATCTTAGCTCTGTAATGTAAGTTCAATAAGAAAACCCTAAATTGCAAAGTTTCTGATAAGAATCAGTGCTTCTAAATAACTTTTGTGATCTCAGGTTAATAAAATATATAGGTATATGTAATTATGCCTCTTTTTTAAGCCACCTCTATTAAAGTGCTTTTTATTAAGGTTTATTTTGGCTAATATTTGTAACTTTTTAGTTAAAAAGTAATCATGAGGCATGTATGCTGTACAGGATACGGTTGCTACGTGTTTGTTACACACGAACAATCCTGCCTTACTCGTGGCGCTATCTATCAGGATTTTCACGACATTACACAATACACACGTACCGTTTTTTTATTCATGTTTTTCTCACAAACTTTTCCTATCATCTTTTTTTTTATACGCTAGCTTGTACCCGCGACTTCGCTCGCGTTATTCTCGAAAATTATCCGAACGGGACGTTTTAAATAGGCCATGATACTCGGAGATAATGTGACTTCGCATTAGACAAAGAATTTTCAGAATCGAATCAGTAGTTCCGAAGATTACCCCCTACATTCAAACTTACAAACACTACCACAACACACATCCACACACTATTACTTTATAATGTTATTGCAGATTTTATATTAGAAATTATACACCCATTTACTTTATATTTTATCCAATATTATTTCGACTCTAAAACAGTACATATTCATAAAAATTATACACCCCTCGTACACTGAAATCTTTTTCAATTTACGATGTGCACATAAAGTTTCCAAATATGTTTATTTTACGACACTTTTCGTTTATAGACTTGTTATGTGGTACGGGGGCGTTTAGAGCTGTTCACTTATAATGTTGAGTAGTGATAGATTTCAGTATCTTATTCCTGTTAAAGTCAATTTTGTGGGTAATGTTTTATTGTTTGCACACGTGTATTTTTTTATTAATTTTGTTGTTATTTGTAAGACTGTGTGTAATTTATTGACAACTGCGGGTGTTAGAAAGTCTCTGGCTTTATTCAATCTATATACCTATACTCACATTCCGTTGTTTATGTTTAAGTCCCATGTAATAGTAGTGAGGCTATTGCCGTCATTGTCTGACCTAGGCGTCGAACCCAAGACCTCATGCCCAGCAGCAGCGCTTGTGACAGTTGCGACCACTAGACAAACGTAGCAGTTTTTCATGATTTAATCCCTAAGTACATGGACCACCGAGGTCTGCGCGGGTGAAAATATTTCCGAGCTACGATACCTAGCTTAGCTAGATCCTTTTTCCGCTACCGAAAACGTCTATATTGCAACTTTCGTCGAATTCGTTAAAGCCGTTTTCGTGAACTTGATTGAAAAGTTGCTCATATAATAGTATAGGATTTACTTTAAACATCATCCTCAAAAATAACTTTACTACCAAAATGCCTATCATTGAAAACATACTACAAAATTGATGTAGGTATACACATTACACAACAAATCAAATTACGAGTAAACGAGCCAAAAACACGAAACATAAGTCAAACCACTGTCAGAACATATTGATATCCGCACAAGGAAATCTCAGACTCATTCCACGCAACCTTGGAGGAAGGAATATGTTCAACATGGCCGAAATTCCAATATGGTCGGAGAATAATGCAACCTTCATGTCAGTCAGCCTGAAGCTGCACAAGATTAATACTTGGGCCTTGGAGGAGATGGGTTCGAGGTCCCAGTGAGAGAGGGTGAAGTGTGGCGGGGTAATAGGAATGGTAAAAATATGCAAAACTGGGGTTAGGTACTTTTGTGCTCAGTGACTTTGCATGTAACGGTTTGGTTGATCGTAGAAGATGATGAAGTATTTTCTACAGATGCTGGTTTTTTTTCAGAACAAAAGCTTTAAAATGAATTAACGATAAACGTCAGGTATATCGTTAATTCTAAACTTGAACAAAATCAGTAGCTCCTGGTTGCTGTGTCAAGCTTGGAAATTACATAATTTCGCTAATGGTCTCACATAAACATAAGCTCACACTTTTTCTGTGACATTAATTCTTTTAAATGCTTATCTTTATTATATTAAATTTATTTGCTTTACAATTGTTTTCAGGTTCTAAAAAGTTAGCCCTTTGAAAGGCAGCGTCAGTGTTCTCGAACTTTTAAGTTGGCAGCTGTCATAGCATCTAACAAGACGAAGGCTCGCAAAAAGATTCATAAGCAAAACTTGCGTCATGAATTTTAAAAACTTCATTAATAAGAGAATTGTTTGAAAAATACATCTGAGGTTTCAAAATACGTTATTATTGTAAAAGGTAATCTAAACATTTGATGTAAAACCCAACCTTACCGCATCCGAAGGATTACACGCAAAATCTAAATGTAATCGTGTGTTACCAAAGATGGATGATCCTCAGTTTCCATGGACGTAATACTGGGACGCGGGCCAACTATGACTGGCTGATTCCTTGATGTGATCTCATTATGTTGATGTTTGGTTTCATTAATAGATTAAAAGATGTGTGTGATGTACGATGATGATGCTTAAATGGATAATCTTTAGACTAACTCATCCTGCTTGCCAACAGCGTCAGGGATTTGTAAAAGAAATATCAAAATGTGGGTGTACCTCGGCCTACCTTTAGGTACTAGGGAATTACTGTAGCTTTGCAAATGCTTCTTAGACGGAATACTCACTATTGTAAGACTAATTGGTATGATTCCGGATTAGATTACTTCAAAAAGCCATATCGAAATTTAATCTTAGTTCAAGTACTTCCCGGCCATTCAGAAACCAATAGCAGATAAGAATTCTTTAGTAAATTCTTTAGTAAATTATTTTATGTAAAGGTTTGTTTAAGTTACAACTTCCTGTTTATCGTTCTCAGCACCAAGCACCTAAATATTATTGAAAATTCCTATCAGACAATCTCGTAAATAAACCCTTTCGATAAGGGGTTTCCTTAATATTTTAGATTCAATAACTGACTTTTCGTTTGTTGGTTTTCTTCGATTCTGTTTGGGTTTAATTTCCCGTGCCAATAATGCTTTATTAAAAAACTGATGAATATTCTCAGATAAGTCATTTTCTGAAAACCAACTTAGACCGAAAATATAGGCTCTTTATCACTTTTCGTTCAGTTCACTGTCTAAAAACAGTTGATCTGATCAATAATTCATAGGTAAACGAATAATATTTAAAAGTTATTAGAAGTTCAATAACATTTTTCACTTTACATTATTATTTATTATAGAACTGAAACTATGTCTCTGATTATTGGAAATTCTTGATACTGCAGACGTGAAATTAAATTTTAATTTGATTGTCGGGCATTAAATAATTTGATTCAAATCGTAATTTTTAGTAAACCTGCTTTTGATGATTTTATAAAACTAATTATAAAATTTAATAAACTAAATTAAAAATGAACCTACAAAATTAAATACTACTATGTTCAGGTTTTTTGGTTTATGTTATTCATGAATCAGGGTAGGGTTTTGATTTTGATCTGCTTATTAAGAGGGATCAATTCTGAAACATATGCTTCTAAAATATATGCTTTGTGGGTCAAATAATAACTTGCTAATTTAATTAGAGATTCCACCAGAGCTCACATTCCACGATTCTTTATCACTAAACACCGCAGCCCACCAATTTATCTCGACCACAAAATATGCAGTCCTTCACAGAACTCAGGGCAAAGGCCAAGGGACCCGAGGGTGTTCATCAAACAGCTATTTGTCTTTCCTCAGCCTTCGGACCAAGGTCTTTGATAACACTCCTCTAGGCAAGTTATGTCAGACACTTATCTCGACATTTCCTGCTCAAACTGTACCGATAGAATAGTTGACATACCTTGCTTATGAAGTTATGATGACACAGTTTCAAGCATGAGGAAGGAATTTGGATAATTTATGTGGTATATTGACTTACACCTAATAATAGAACAGCTGCTCTACATAATGTGTATTTTCAATTTCATATCCGTTTTCGCAATAACTTAACTTTAGACACTAAACGTTCAATGTTTTTATGACAACAAATATTTTTGTTCGTTTGTTGTTTGATAGACACTCATTTAGGTGTTGATTAACGTTAGTGATAAGGGCGTTGTATGTTGTTGTTGAGGCGTTATATAATAGATCTTTTTTAGTTCACTTGTAAATTCTGTCCCAAATATAGAATATTTTAGTGAATTTTATAACAAGGCTATGTTATAAAAACAGATGGTGAAAGGGGTTAATGTAACGTCAACAAAGTGAACGTTGTTTTTTTAAACTCAATGGTAAAATGACCCAACACTTCGTTGGGTTTTGAATTAATTCAGTCATTTCGTTTATATTTTCATTCAATTCTCACCATCCCACAGGTGTCACCATCTATGTATTAAGAAATTTAATAACGAAGAAGAGAAAACTAAGAATCGGGTTTTTTTTTGTTCCGCCTATACTTTCCCACTGCTGGGAAAAAGAGTCCTCCCACGGACTATTTTCACGCACCACCTGCCACTAGCAACTAGCGGATCAATTATACTTATTAAATAAGTTGGGCACAATAACTTGCCATGTTAATAACAGCGTCACTTGCATTCATCACCGCCAATTAATTTAAATAAAACAAAAGACGAACTACGCAAACTTCAACCCTTTTCACGTTTAAAGAAACGTAAAACTAGACAAAGACTCACTGAGAGCAACAAAGGAGAATAACAATATTCATAATCTATCACCTCAAGTTAGTCCTCTATTGTCGTAACTTAGTCCTCGACCTGTGTCCTGGGACTAACTCCTTCTTAATTAAATCTCTGCAGATTGTTCCAAAGTTTCGAGACTGTAAATATATTCAGTCTGTGTCGTTTGGATCTGGGCAGAGAAGCCCCTGGAGGAAACTTGTCTGGTACAGCGATAGTTGGTAACGAGGTTTGTGTTTTGTATTGAACTGTATGACGCTTTTGTTAAAACTAGTATCATGTGTCGCTTAGTTGTCCCGCTTTCAAGTATAATTTATAAGTCTTTAGAAATCCTATAAGTCAGGCACATATTAAAAATTATTTGCTTCAATGTCTAACCCAAAAGCTTCTTTTCTTCGATCATGAAACGATAAAACTTCTAGAAGTAGAAACTTTCATCAAAAAGTTCATAAAAAATTACATACGATTTGTACTTTGTACCTTGGATAAAAGCAATTCAATGAAAAAGCTTTGGAGTTCTTATTATTATATGAGTTCCTAAAAAGGGTTCGGTCCAAGACTTTTAAAGTGGTGCTGTGAGATTTAGTAAAAATACTTCTTTCTGCCTATTCCTTAGTACTTTACTATTGAGTTGAATGGCGCTGATCCATGCGTCATGTTCGTGAACGGGCGCTGTCAGTTGGGACTGGTCATCTCTTAGCTGCCACGGTTTATTCTAATTACTTTATTTTTTCATTGTTGTTTATATCTTTTACTCCGGACGCTCTTAATGTGCACGTCTTTCTACATCGTTCTCACATATATCTATAATCTCAACATAAACGATGTAACCAAGATTTTGTAAGAATATTTTGATTTAAAAGAGTGTCCATGGAGTTTCTTGCCCATTCTTCTCCATAGAGATCTACGCCTTGGAATGTGCAACTACAGTACTTTCTCAAGTTATTATGCCTTGTGACTGTGACTGTAGCTTCGCTTTTTTTTTTTGTTTTATTTGAAATTCAAAAGTGCCTGTGATGGTCTAATTGAAATAAATGGTTTGAGTTGAGTTGAGAAATGTACAGAATTGCTAGAAGTAGGCAGATAGCAATTGTTGCTCCTTTCAGGCCGGTTACAGGGATTAATGTGGTTATGGTACGTGTGTTAGTAAATACGTCTAAAGTTTTTGTCTGGTCGTCGAAATCAATAGAGTTGTTCTTATTTAATTCGTTGTTGTTCCCAAGAGAATTTTCAAAGTTATCGGCGACAAAAGACGCCTTTGATAGTTAAGCACTGGACGGCAATTAGTAGTGGTAGTTGAACAGAATAAATACCAGACATTTTATTGACTAAATCTAAGGATACTTCTTCAACCGCAAAGTTGTGAATTTTTGCAATTAAACCAGTTTTGTAGCTTTATTTACCAAATCTGTTAGCGACGGATATTTCCATGATTAATTCCAGACTCCTAATTCCTACTATTTATCAGTCGGATACAGCCTCCGCCTCTTCTAAAAAATGAGATCACTTAACTTAGCCTGATTTTCTCTGAAATTCCGAGTAACCTTCGCTCGACAAATCTTTCTCTTTAATTCAAAGATCAAGAAAGCTAATCGGGAGATTTTTAAACGTCTTCAATAATAAGTTTTTGTAATTGAAAAGAATTTTCGAATTCTCCGAAAATCTTTTAAGTTAGCAAACATTTGATTTCCTCCTCCGCGTTATTTTCGTAAGTCTAATTATAAAACAATCTTCTTCAAGTCATTTTCATAACAATAATATTTAAATTGTTTGTTTGAATACATAACTTCAGTTTTATTATTATCTCGTCTGTTTATTTTAATGTTCGGAACTTTGGACCAATTTGTCTCATGAAAGATAATAGGGAGAAAACGACATTCAGAATATTTATGATAATTTTTAACTCTTCATTCAAATGACGATGAAATGATATTTTGCCAGTAGGTTTAAGCCATAATGTGTCACTAATTCTGTTAATTTTATGATAAGGGGAACGAGTCTATTGCCATCGACAGGACACAAATCCAGAAACAGGTGCTATTGAGAAATGCAGATGAAAAAACCCAATAACACTATCCGGACTTGGTAATTGAACCCAAGTCTTTATTCATTAGCTATTGCAACCACTAAACCAACGAGGCAGTCAACATCAATTTACAAGAAACTAAATACTAAAAGCACAAAAATCAAATCACAACCCTATCCCACTTACTTAAAAGCTACTTTAACTCGTAACAAAAACTCCAAGAGTCTGATTAGTAAGATTCCAGCAATAATTAGGTCATTTCGATCGTCAATTGAGATAAGAAATGGCGTTACCTAAGTGTCTCGTTCAAGGCTTCACCAGATTAAGGGCAGATCCTCATTGGATGGAGGTCTGGGTCAATGGGAGGAAGTGGACTAAACCGGGAATAACGAAATAGAGGCTGGATTTGGGGATAAGTGTATTGTTTAGGGTTTGTGTTCAGCATTTTAATGCTGGACTTGTTTTCGTTTGAGAGGGATAAAGTTGACGATTTTGTGAAGTGAAATGAGTTTTCTAGGAAAAGTTTAAGCTACATTATTATTATAATTAGTTGTCTAAGTATTTTTTTACGTCTGGAAGCTTGGCCATGCCATATTTATAAAACCAAAAATATAAATTAATGTTATAGGGACTAGGTCTCCAATGAGTACATTCATTCCAAATTATATTTTGATTTCAGAATTTCATTTGAATTCCTTCTGGCTTCTTATAACAAGTTTCATAGGGTAAGAAATTAACCGGAAATCTTAATAAGGTCAAATAATAAGGCTCATAAGGATGACTACGACAAAAAAATTCAATACAAAACAGTTGAAAAAATTGAGCTCATTTCCTACTCACCCTGTAGAACTAGGTCTTGGTTACAAAAGTTGGGCTCTCGCCTCACAAATAGGCGCGGGATGAAGAATCTCAATCTTGTTACGCTTTATTTGGCACACGGCCAATATGGCTGGCCTGATGGACATCCGTCCTTCTGATGAATACAGTAAGTTTGCTCGTGTAAGTGGTATAAGCTGCTTTATTGGTTTGTATGATCTGATTGGAGTAGTCTGGGGAGTATGGATGTTCAGGTGTTGCCGGATAAAGTTACTTACTTATATTGTTTTTTTTTTTTCTGGTAAAAAGAATTAGACAAAAAGTCTGCTGGGATTGCATTACTCAAGTGTTTCCGCTAACTAACTCCATTGTTTTGCCATGGCAAGCACTCGCAAGCAAAATACTTTTTGGTAGTGATCAATGTTCTAATTTAATTAGCCACAAGCCGCAACGGATACAGTTATGAAGGAATATAATATACCTACAACGTGTATCCGAAATGCGTGTACGCACTGTAGATTTAAAAAGAACTTCTAGGATTACTAGAAGTTCTATTGGGAAACTAATACTGACCACTGACTCCACAAGAATTACTTCCAGTAACTGCACACCTATCATATACACTCGCTAGTTACGTTTAAGTCCGATATAATAAGAAACGGGCCTATTGTCATCAACCGGGTACAAATCCAGACTGCGGGCTACCACTGAAATGATCCTAAAAAAGAAACCCAAGAACAATGCCGGGAATGACACACAGCGGTAACGCATGCGACCACTAGACGAACGAGACAGAATTCATTTGTTTTTAACAGACATCAAACCTCACTACATGCGATAAGGCACCGCAATCACAAATACTGGCTACAATCAAGCTTGTCACCGCGATCGGCCTTCGTTACTTTTACTGCAATGGCATCATAAAAAACAAAGTGCCCGGTCCTGGATATATCAAATAAGCCTACATAGTACACACGACCACACATCAAACTACAAATTCTACTATAAGCTGACCTTGCATTGCACAAGTTTTACACAGAATGAGAGGTCACCTTAAACTGGTCTCTGTACCATGATGTGCCTCCTCTAGAATAGTCAAGGATACATTTTTATGACGCTAATGTGGATAAACAAAGGTTGAGAGCAAACAGTATTTGTTCGAGATGCGTATCAATAAGTAAGATATTTGGTTACTGAGGAGAAAAATAGGGGGTATAATAGTGATTGGAGTTGCTGAAGGTATTTGGCTTTATTTACTTAATTGGATGGCTGACCTCAACATAGTGTACATAAGTTAAGCTATTCATCAGATAGGCCCAATTTCACCTCAAACTCAACGCGAACAGTACATCTAAATGGCGTTCAAGACCTGTCAGTTTTTTCACTGTTACGGAATATTGACATTGAACGCGGTTTAGTCTTATCAGGAAATAACTACTTGAGATTTCAGTCACTACGATAAGGTTCCTACGGTTCAACGAAAAGACAAACGATTATAAATATTTCTATGAGTAAAAGTACAACGTCAGAATAGTAATACTCTTGGATCACAATAAATATTTTCGATGAATGATCACGACAGTTGTTGGTAAGCTTTTAGTGTTACTGAAGAATATGACCAAACTTATGAGAGGTATTTTTTTGTTCAGCGACGCAATAAGTTACCAGATTGTTTGTAAAGGACGGACAGACAAATAATCAAGCGATATCAGAACATGCGTCACGCTTACCAATAACATATTGAGTGAGGGTTCAATAACTTTCAATGTATGCGTGACACAACATAACATTACGGCTGTTTTCCCCGAAGGCGTAGGCAGAAGTATATTGTGCGCCCACATTTCACCAGTTATGTCTCAGTTCCATGTAATAGGGGGTGAGCCTATTGCCATCAACCGGGCAGAAATACAGACTCCATGATGTTACTGAGATTTCATTACGGAAAACGCTAAAAAGCTTTTCTTGGGCAATATTATGTACTTCATTCTGATGTACTTACTTACTTTACCTAAAACGGTAGCATAATGTAACGCCCTCCATGACGATTGACATGTAATTTCTAATCAGGAAATTATTAATTTCCGATAACGTACATATTGGTTCCGCATAATGTACAGTACCGGATATATATCTATTTTCAGCCCGATATGAACATGATAGCAATGCAAAAATGCTGCTATTCAGCTGCACCTGGTTATACTGGAAGCCGCCTCACCATAGTTGGGAAAATAACTATTCAGGCGATGATTGATCTAGAATTTGTAAAACGAAATTTGCAACAGTGTATATTTCTGTGTACAAAATGACTGAATGTGTGGTAAAGTAAGATACGTTGTCAAATTCAGACAACGTATAATAACTATATAACTTTACCACACATTCAGTAATATGGTACCTTTTTACTTAGCAATTTGTCTTCTGGCAATAACTGCCAATAAATCTTTTGCTCTTAATGGAATCTTTTGAAAGTAATAGATACTAATATTTTTAGCCCAATATTACATAGAATTTCGTAATACTTCGTAGTTTCGTTTGGTCCACAAACACAATTATCCGCTTCGATCCCGATTATTCCACTTCAGTAACCACTCTAACATTTCCTTATGACCGCGAATAACGATGAGCATATAGAGAACCTTATAAATATAATAAATCACAAATACACAACCTAAGGAAAATCATTATTCTGATAAATCGGGTCAAGTACTGATTGCGCTCCCCTTTGTTATCAACGCTTTCTTACAATCAGCTAGGAAAAGAGAACGGAATATAATATTGAATATTTTCGCCTTTGTCCCTCAAACGGTGTTTGGTTTGATTTTGAAGAGGAATTAGCAAACGTAATTATAATGAATGTCGAAAAAGCGAGGTTTTTTCTGAGGAACTTTTAAAAATCATTAGTTTGAAATTAAGTGCTTTAACACAAGCAGCCTGTAATATTCCAATTCCTATGATATAGTGAGAAGATGTGGGCTATTCAGTGAAGGTAGGCTGTCACATTTCTTCGAATCTTCGCTTCTGTAGCACATGCCGGTTTCCTTAAGATGTTATCCTTCAATTAGGTACAATAACAACAATCTCACAAGTACTTCTGAGATTCCTTTATTAAACTGCTGGTTGTTCTAACGTTATATTTTCTTACGAATAATTAGTTCTGTTTTCATTTAATTAAACAAGGCGTTACAATTTCCAAGACCGTGTTTTGCAGTAAATGTTTTTTTATTCTTTTAATATTAATTTTCTCGTTTTAAGGTTAAGCTACTCGGGGCTGTAAATTAGTTTAAGCTATCCTTTGCCTTATAATTAGTTTTGCTTCTAGATAAGAATTGTTTTAAACTAGTTTTTGTTGTCTTTGTTGTTTGAGCTGAGCGCCTTTTATATATATTTATATTTATTATGTCAATTGGTGAATATATTTTGCTATGTTAGGATTTACTGATGAAATCTGGGTGAACTTTAAGTCGTCGTCTCGTCCATGTGCCTAATCCTTTACAGATATACAGAAAGTAATGTTAGCACAAAAAAAAATGATGGATCGAAATCCAGCCGTGCTAAAAATTCGTGTTAGTGTATTGTGAATATATTTTCCTTAACAAAAATGCCAAACACAACCAACGACCTACTTGTAACATAAACAACAAAAGGTAAACAGCATCAAAGCCCAAACTGAATTACCGGCAATAGTAACCCAGAAACAAGTGTTGGAGGCATAGATCCCAAGCGGCCCTCGGCTTTCCCTGTTACGTGAAATATTGGGAATAAACAATTCACAAAGTATGCCATATAAAATGGGTAAGTGTTCCATAAATGTAACCGGGTCCTGGAACGAACACTACGTGCCCAAACTTGGGAAAAGGAAGTCACTGTGCCCAGGTTTCAGACAAAGTGTGCCAGCCTTCCCTAGTCACCGAACTTTTCTCATTGAAAGAGAATTCCCAACAATAATCACTTTACATTTGAATTCCTAATGAGGTTATGTTTTGGTAAAAGTCAGAAAATTGATCGTACTTATTATTTTCTTATACTTTTGTTGCTCAACGAGTTCGAAACTAAAATGAGGTTTTGGTTTAATAACAAATCGTATTGATGTAAGAATAGGAAGTTATGGAACAATGTGCGGCTGAATAACTTATCTCGTTCAACATGTATTGTTATTTAGCTATAGGTTTAGGTACTCTGGTCATGTAGGAAATAAAACATGAGGAGTTCTGAGTCCTTAAGATGACTGTCGCAGAGGTTGATCTTTGTGTAAGTCATGTGAGCCAATACCTAGCTGAGGGAGAGTGGAAAACTGAACAAGTAGATACTCTGGTGCCTCGCCCAGAAGTAGTTGAACATACTGTGAGTTTAGTTGGTAAGAAGTTAACAGACCCGTCCGTCTACCCTGAGGATATCCAAGAGGATTACATCATGCTTTAAGAAAAAGAAGACTTGTGTTGGCAAAACTTTTCACATGATTGAGGTTGCTTTTCCAGTGGGAGTACACCGTGACCTTAAAACTCATATCCCATACAAGTACAACGTCTGTTCAGTACAACGACAGTCACAGTGAGCGTTTAAGATGGCACGACCTGTATCAATCTGAGCAGACGAGGGTCCTTACGTGTGATGTAACGTAATCTGTTACACGGTACAAGGGTACGTAGCGTTTGAGTCAAAGATCTTGTACAATAGTACCTATAGCGAACATATGAGGCATGGACAATTGGAGAATAAGTATGGCATAGCATATTCAGCCTATAACATCTCTGTGAGAGGTTATAATGCTGACATAATCTACATTCGGTAAACTACGAACGAGATATTTGAACAATACCGTAATCTGGTAATAAAAAATTATAACTGATGCATTAAACAAATAAGAGATAGCAATGCTTAGGACTTATGATATGGCCATATTGCCAAAAATCGTATTACAATTATTGAAATGAACTAAAATTACACATGATGAAAAATACAAGTTGTAAATCAAATTTTATTTTACATCAATCACTGACGCACTACAAATTAATCCACTTAACTATTCCAAACAGAACCATAAGCCTTTTAAAGCCATTACCAAATAGATTGGATCCTCCTTAACATGAGCATCCTGTTTCAATGCCAGATCTCAGTGTATCCCAAATGTTTCGAAATGGGAGTAATTAATTTGATATCTTGTGTGAACACAGGGCGGTGTATTGTGTATGGAGACGCGGTTGGTGTTAACTATGTATTATTTTGCTAGTGTATTTTTTAAGTTTATTCGGAAAAGACTGCACTTTACCATCCCGTATTGCAATAGCTTTACAATAATGTCTAAAATACCCAGCCCCATGCATAATTATAAAGATTTCAATACAAAATCTTTTATTTCATGCCACATTGTCTATTTACGAGTGAGTGCTAACTTAAAATGTAATAAAATCATTTTGAACCTACCGCGCACAGCAAGACGGTAGGAGAGAAGATACTTCAAAAAACGTAGCTTACAATGCAATGGATAAGTCAAGCCCATCATTTCATGACTTTGATTACGACGATAATAATAGGCATAGGCCTCCCCTTCTTGGGGGAGGCCTATGTCCAGCAGTGGACTTTTCGGCTGAAATGATGATGATGATGATGATGATAATAAAGTTCTACACGGTCAAACGGAAACCCAACAATGTTGCATAGCGTCAAAACAAAACTTTTCTTTTTTTTCATATAAGAATAGAAACAAACAGGAAAATTACTATGCCAAAAATATCTATGGATACAACCATCCCAGAAATTTCTTTCAAACAGATTTCCTTGTAAAGGTCACAGCTAAAACTCCGTTGATAACAACAACTATAAAAAATAAAGTTTACCCGAATTCGACTCGATTTAGTTATAGCAGATGAGTTAGATTATGTAACATAAAGTTAAGGACGAACACTAAAGTTATTTTCCCCCATGTTAACATTACCTTGAAAAGTCGGAAGTAATAGCAAGGGGAAAAAAAATGGTGAATAAGTTTTGCTGGCGGCTTCGCTCGTGTTAATATACTACTGGGATAAAAAAACCATCTCGGACATTAATCTACATGGTCCTCATATGTCTTGAGCAATGTCTGGACTTTAAAAGAGACTGTGACCTCTTAATTTGTCTCGGATGTTTCTTCTCAGAGTAGTTAGGTACGAAACACCTGCCCCATCTAGTTTTAAAACAACATGTTGTGACAAGTAAAAGAGTTTTGTAAACCAATTTACAGAAATAAATATGATTTATGATTTAAAAGTACCCTAAGTTCAAATTGACGTCATGGTTAATCTGTGTGCCATTTCGTTGAAATCCGTTCTGCTGCCAAGGCGTGAAAACTTAACAGACATACGGAGTTACATTCGCTTAATATTAGTTTGAATGCACTGCTCCGTGGTACCTTTTTTGGCATTAGTAACTTTTGTCTATCCAAGAGAGCACCACAGTGGAACCGCACTCAGAACTCCGCGTATGTTTTCAGTTTTACTCAAAGCCTCAAGGTTACGTTTGCTGACACACTTCAGACCCAGAAATACGAATCTGCGTAAGTATTGCTTTGTTACAAGTTAAATTTAAATGATTATCAAAATAGACGGTTTTGTTGTCTATAATTATGTTATTATTATTAACAGAACTGTATGTCCTCACAACTGCATTTTAACTAAAAGTGCTAAATTCCTTTGAATATTTTTAAGTATGATCACTATAAAGCCCAAAAATACTTGTAAATTGAATAGAACTAAGCGACACTATTCAAGATGCCATTTGAACCACTTAGCGACTCTTGAGTCGTAAAGTGCAGGACTAAATAAATTAAACTAAAAGTATAACCGATTCAAGACTTTGGGACCTACTATTAATTTTGAATGTTGTGCCCTAGAATTTCAAGTCATGTCAGTTTAGAAAGAAATGTGCATTTCACCCACTGCAATAAAAGTATTTTCTTTCTTTCAGACCCACTTGGTGTGTGGGTCTTATGTGGGTAGGGATCGAGACAATTACCACGAACTGGGCGCAAACCCAATCTGGGCTGCTTCTGCACTTATCTAATGGAAATACTAAACAGCACTTCAAAAATCGATGTAATAATATTAAAATGAGTAAGACGAGCAAAAATATTTACTTGGAATTATGCGATCACTAACAGCACTTGAGTGTTTGACTAATTTCTTGCGACAGACCTCTCTCCGTATCACGAGGAACGTTATTAGTATAAAAGGTCGTATAGGTAACTAAATGATCGGTTATGGACATCGATTGTGAAATTAATGGTGTTTAATAAGAAGTAGAACTCATGATTATCAAACACAATCTTAATCCGACTAAACCACAGGACTAGAAGAGCCTACACCCATGTCTAATCGCGACTATTTTAATTCACCAGACGTCACTTACGTGAAATTTACTACAATGCAGTAAACTCAATTGAAATAACCTGCTCACTAAAATACAATCGTTAATTCGTGACCCTTGATGACACTTTAATGAAAAACACCCACTACGTGTCGTGAAAGCTGCAAATAGGACTCACCCATAGAACATTACCTAATGACAGTCCTAGGAATTTATATTGAAGTTTAGTTCTTGATTAAAATAGAGATACAGAATGAAAATAGGACAATAGATAGACGATATGACATGTCTACCATTTTACTAGAATTAATCTTTAGTTGTCCCATTACTGAAGATATCATAATCCAATACGAGGGCCCAGTGCAAGTTGGTGGCCTGTGGCTGAGACAGATCGTCAAATTTTTATTCTAGGACATGCTGGTTTGCTGACGATGTCTTCCTTTACCGTTTTGAAATCAGTGGTGATGAAATGAATTACACTTACTAAAGAGCCTGCCTGGGGTCGAATCTGTGACCTAGGGACATTAATTGGTGTGGTTTTAACTTGGGCACCACTGTTCTTATTTACAACAACGAATTTTTCCCATGGGGTTATACAGAAACTAAAGAACACCACCTGATACGATCCATACATAAATTCCTTGTTCGTCGATCTATAGTTATAGATTTTCTTACATTCTCTTCGCATGATGAAAAAGTAGGTCATCATAATATTAAAATGCATTCTGACTTACATAACGAACTAAATATGTATATAAAACTTACCAGACAGACTAACTAAATCTGAAAACATTCAGGCCAACTGCGTCTGAATATTGTAGTACTAACTGCAACGGACTAAGTTAATTAGGTTTGCATTCTTACCTCGTACGTAAACCGATTGTTTATGAATAAAGCTTGAATACGTCGAGGCTGATTATTGGTCTAAATTGGTGACACGTTCTAGCTTTATTAGTGCCTAACTTCTCCCGCGACTTTGTTCGCAAAAATTTTGGTGGCTCGGCTAATTTGCATGATATAAATATAATTTATAACCTATGTTACTGCCTGATAATTTAGCGTTCTATTGGTGAAAAAATGGTTAAAATCGGTTCAGTTTTGTTTTTTTTTTTTATTTGTTACAAACATACAAAAATACAAATCTTTCCTCTTTAAAATATTAGTGTAGATTTATTTACAACTGAAGCTTTTATTAAATAGATTAGATAGATTGAAATAACACAAACGGCGGTCTTACCGCTAAAGGCAACAGGCAGACGGCAGTTCGATAAAAAGTGAGTCTTAATAAACCGAAACCTAAAATCGTCCTCTTAAACTAGGTCATTTCCCGGCAAAAAGACTCTGGAACTAAAAGGTCTAACTTCTGAAATAAATTCGACACAGTTGTATCCGCACATCACATTAATTATAAACCCTTAACCCATATACGTATAATCCCCAAAACCATTAGAAGGTGTTACGTAATTTATCTCAATTGGAACTGGAGTGAGCAGTAACCTACTTTACTATTTAGGACATTTAAATAATGAATCACTGAAATTCAGCATACAGATAGAAAGTAGGTTTTAGGCTTATTACCACTGCACACTACAATCCAACCTTACAGTTAAAGTTTTATAAAGAAGGTAAACTTTTTTGGATATCAAATAATTTAATGTTTTACTTTAACATAACACGGTCAACCGTCATTTGCATTAGTTAAAAACATGTTAGAATGGCATCTTAACGCTTGCGCTATCCAATAGGTTGGGTAAGGCTCGCTTTGCATAGATCGTCTTGCCGCTCTACTATCTACAAAAATGTAAAAACTTTCGAATGAAAGCGACACGATATATTAAACAAAAAACTTCAAATGCGTAAAGAGAGACAAAAGCCCTCCTATACATACACTAACAACTCTGCCGGCGAATTCTACTGTTTTAGTTGTGACACGTAAGGAAATAATAGCTTGAAAGGGTCGCCGTTACTGAAATTGGTAAGGAGGGGATCGGGGGGGGGGTATAATAAATATAATCAAATCTAAATTCCAAGAGGAGTTGAAATTGGAGAGTGGCCCGACCGAAAGCTCAACCCAAATAAGCTATTTCTCCTAAATTTGTTATCATTATAACAAATTTAGGAGAAATAATATAACTTCATGTTCGAAGTAGTCTGGAATATTCTCATCTAAAATAATAGTTTACGTCTAATCCATTGCCACAGATTATACCACAACATCAGCGCCATCGCGTTCAGTTACCACATATAAGCTAAGTAATACCCACACAATCCCTAAAACAATTAATTTATCTTAATATCGGAATTGTAAGTGAATTACTGAACCTAATAGCTGTATAGCCTACATTCTAACGAGGGCAACACTGCCGGTGGCTGAATATTTAAAAGAATAACTGGCAACCCTTTGGCTATGTTACATTATTTTGTGTGTTTGAAGTGTGATATCGAAAAATTACTTTATACTAAAATACCTGATTCAAAAACATTGGATTAACAATTCTTACTAAACAGTTAGTCCATTATTGAAATTTCAACATTAGAATGATCGACACGACGAAGAAGAAGAACAATTCGTAGAGAATGTAACTAAGAGTAATTCCGAATATAAAATAAATAAATGGTTTTTGTACGTTTTCAAGTGCCGTCAAATTCCTGGAGGCTAACCTGGGAACTGCTTCGGAAAAAAACATATGTATTAAGTCAACATAAAAACCTCGAACACCACAGTTTTGTATTTCTATCAAGAAAACCAGCACTCTCTTTCTGAGGCAGTCGGTTCAAATTGCAGCTTTTCCAAGCGGTTCTTTCAAACATCAAAAACATAACCTAATTAATAATACCTACATAAGATTCTTCGTAATATCAGATATCTAATTTAACTAATTAACATTACCTTTGGCCTAAGATAATTATCCGCTGCCCTAATTATGTACCTACTTAAAAGACAAGAACCGCTCTCATTAGTAACTTAGTTAACTTTAACTTACAAAGATGTTAGACTTCAAGGCTTGTTCCTGACGCGACTTAAACTTTAAACTGTTCTTGATAGTTGCATAACCAAAGTTTTGGAATACGTGTTTGTTTCTTGTGTTGGAAATCTGCATAAACAATAAAAGTAAAAATTTTATTGGAACTGTACTTTATTTTTAACCTACTCGTGAGAATGAGGTCCTGTGTTCCATTCCCAGGTCGGGCCAAGAGTTGTTGGAGTTTTCCACCTGGTATTTCTCCAACTCCGAGTCTATTGATAGCAATTCGCTCGCTTCCTATTATGTACATAAAACTTAAACATCACTGGCGAAATTTGAGTGTATTGTAAGTGCACCTCTGCTGAGATCTCTGACGAGTAGTAGAGAAGTATGGAAGAAGAAGACACGCTGCACCGACCCCTTATAAGGGCAGGAGAATGATGATGATGTAAGTGTACCTCTGCCTTACCCTTAGAAAATACAGGCGTGATCTTCACGTGTCACTTTAATTTAAAAAGGGTTTTGTAGAAGTCATAAAGCTGAGCTTGACAATAAAATTTGTGTCCTTTTTACAGTTTCGTCTTACAAACCCTGGTTATAGTTCTGTTACTATCTTGCTAACTGACTTTTAAACTTTATAATGACTTTAAAATAATTAACAGTTTATTGCGTAACAAATTCAAACAAAACACATCCTTATTGACCCATAAGCAACTGCTTAGCAACCGGCGAGTGATCGAAGGGCCAATCTCCCGTGGCACTTGACACGGTGACCGGGTGTCGTGGAGGACCATTCAGTTGGCTGCATCTGGGTTATTGGCTGCCCTGACAGAAAAGATTGATGCAAGCTTGTAAAGAAATTTTGCTTACTAATGACTTGATTTTTTTCTTTTTGTATCTTCAACTAAAAAGTACTTCGGACTAAAGAGGTCCACAGAGGCCTGTGTAAAATCAACGAACCAGGGTGCAAAAACATGAACTAATACTGTCTTTAACCATCACTAATCCATGCGTCAAGCATGATATTTCAAATGTGGCCAAGTGTGGTGGTGCCCATGACAATAGTCGTTTAATGTTACAGTTTTTTTTTTCCTTAATTTTTAAGCTTTCAAATTGGAACGGTACAATAAAAAATGAACCCAAAGGTAGCTCATGAAATGTTGAAATACAGTGTAAATAGGTATCTATTTACATTATATTTCAAAACATGAGCTAATAATCATTTTAATTCATTTATGTGATCTATATAACAAGCAGTGTTAATAGACTTTACCTTATCTGAATCATTTCTATCGCACACAACATTAACCTCGTTTTCCAAATAACTACAAAAAAAATATGACAACAATCTTTCGATCTATGGCCGATAGCTTTCACCCACATATATCATTTCATAATTTACATAAATCCTTACTAGGGCACCATAATTTGAAAAGCCTTTATTTTAGCCTACATACATGGTCATATTTACTAAGTGAAGTTGATCATTAGGGCTAGCAGGTCTTCTAAGCCTACATACAGACCTTATAATAAAATGGTGGATGTAGGGCAGTGATTTAGCACGTCCATATAAGCGCCTATAACGATTTTATCACCTAGCCTGGTTACAGGGACCTTTCCTTTCGGATGGTGTGAGTAAAAAACAACATTTTTGACTTGATAGCTTAAGAAAATTAACAAAACAAACATACTGGAGAAATGAATCAATGGCTAAACGGAGTTTTTTGGTTACTTAGCACAAAAGAGGCAAAAAAGTTATAATCAGCCTTCATATCCTAATGATCCCATTGCTGGGGCTCTATTAGAGGAAGTCGGCTGTAATCTATCACACGGACCAAGAACGGGTTGGTAGAAGTCGCATGTCTTTGAATTTCTGGTTCTAGAAGATGCCTGTTCTATCACGATGTTTTCCTTCATGGAGAGCAATGGTGAATATGGTGATGCAATAATTTAAGTTTACTTAGGCTTAAGGCTCCAATGATTCTAAAACATTTCAACGGTATTATGGACCAAAATATTGCGCGTTACTCCAGATAAATGTAGTAACAAATTGGACTATTCACCAATCCATAAATTAGCAAAATCGTTAATCCATCATCATTCCGGACCTTCGACTCTAGTCATAAATAAACGATCGGCAGCACTCGGAACCTTTCGGGAAGGATCGGCCAAATACCCAAGAGGCTTTTAACGTACCCCGGGATAACTTGGGCATATTGCCGACCGATCAGACGATAATAGTGTTCAGGACTGCGTGCAAACTGTTTACAAAGTAATACCGGGATATCAGTATTTATTGGAAATTTTGGATAGGAAAAACATACATAAGTAATATGAAATTATAGAGAAAACATGTGTGTTGATGCTACTACAGATCTTATGGTCTTGGGTTTGATTCACAGGCCGAATAATGAGTTATTTCATCAGGAATATCTCAGTAGAGCAGAGGCTTCATTTGTCCTCGATTGATGGCAAAATACTAGCCCCCATTACATGGGACTGAAATATAACGGACGAATTGTGTGACTACCTGTTGGGGTACATCTCTGCCTAACCCTTCAGGGATTACAGGCGTGCTGTTGATGTTAGGAAAATAAATAATTAGGCAATATTTTTATAACATCCAAGTGCCATTGATTGTTATATCAATTTCACTTAATATAATATCAGTTTAAATACCCGAATTTAATTAATTTTTCACCCAACAGCTTAGCATTCACTGAAAAATTCACCACAATATCTTATGAAACTCACTGTTACTAAGTGTGAGGAGTATCGATCGCGGTGCAACCATCGACCGGTGAGAAGCAGGTCAGTTGGTCGTTCACCGGTTGCCGACCTCGCCTGTAATGCAGCTGGCGGCCAACAGCCAGGTTGGACCAATGTTTGGTGTAGTGAGTTGGTGGTTCACCGACTTCTGACTGTAATGCAGCTCGCGGCCAATAGTTGGGTGATCGCAGTGTTGGGCCAATGTTTGGTGTGGTGGGCTCAGAGGTAAGACTTTATTGTCTGTGTTTGTTTTTTACCTATTGATTTTGATGTATTGACAATAATGATCTGTTTTACATGATGTAAAGAGTCCAGATAGTGTATACAGGATCGAATGAGATCAGCTGACTAAACTTTCCGGACGTGAAAACAAACGACGATAAAATGATTATTTGAAGTAAGAACTCCTTCAGCGGCCAACGATCCATTGCAGTTATCGGCTGTTATAGGCAGTAAGTAGTGTAGTAGTTATGAGATAAGACTTTTATTTCCATTGGATATATCTCTAAATCTTGTACACTCATATATATAATCATTGGTATTCCACATACGCGAAACGATTCCAGTTCATAAAAAAAACACTATCAACCTCACGTAAAATTCTATTCACCCCACAAAAAAGGCGTGAAAATAAATCAAGTCTAAAGTGTTTAAGTGATTCACCCCACTGAGATTTTTATCCAGTAAAGGCGCAATACGTTCATTACCAGCCTACAATATTGGTATTCAAGTAACGGCTGTTGGAACAGATCAATTTGTCTGAATTACCCTCTAAATATGTATTCAGGGAGCTCCTAAGCTAGACCCGAACGAATTGACTTGCCTCCGAAAAGATGGGAACGAGTTATTTTGCTTCAAATCCCTTGTAGAAAATATACAGTTGAAAAAACATGTAAATACCAGCTTTATGGGGAATATCTGTTTATATCGTTTTGTCTATGCAACGAATATTAATTATGCCCGGTGTGTTTTCTTAATGTTACATAACTTTTCACTTATATAAGATAAAGATTATTACATTTTGGTAACATTTAGTAAGCTTATAAAACATATTACCCATCTGTCTGTCAGACAGATTGACGTACCTCTAATAAAGAATATAACATTCACTATGAATACGCAAATAAATCACATTATTTATCAATTACCTTTCTTTCTTAAGTTTCAGAAAACGTACTAGACCAATTTTTAAAACTGAGAGAAAATAACTGCAGTAATAAATCAGTTGAACTCTAACCAAAGATACCTATTTGAAGATCCATCGCAAGATTAACTAGCAATTTGCGATTTTAATCATTTATAGAACTCGATTCACCGTTTTATATCTATTCTCGCTGCTAGCATAACTTATAAAGATTTCTTTGTTGGATTGAAAAGCAAATAAATGAAGATCGAAATAATTCAAGTTTTATTAAAGTTTTTGTAAATCACCTTTTCTTAGTGGATTGTCCCTTGCTTAACAAGTATAGTTTCAAAGATGATACCTAATCTTGAGTTATCTTTGCGGCAGACAGACATTTGATGTCTGTTCGTCGTTAATTTGGAATCAATTTGGAACTTTGCTTGTTCAGGAAAGTAACGAGACTGTTGGTGGTTGCTCTCTTACACTTCACAGACTTCTATGACAGTTTACTCGTATTTGTGGGTGAAAGACTCCACTTTCCTTTAGGACTTTTTAGAAACTGTTAATAGAAAACTAAAATCAAGAAGTCATGCACTTAAATTTGGTTAAGATTCAGCACTTTTTAACGTCAAAAATTGACATAAGACCCCTAAAGTGCCCCGCTGTTCGCCGCTTCCTAGTGTTGTGGCTGGGAAAAGAAGCGCAACATATTCCCCAGCAACACCATCTGGCTGTTAGGTTAGCAGAACTAGTGCAAAAAATCCTGGCATTATACAACATAATAATTATATTCTGTATAAAGATTTATATGTATATACTGCGGTGGTCCAGACAAGTAGGCGGGGTAATATTACGGATGGTTGATTTTCTTTCAGCCTTTAATTAATTATATCCACCCTTGGCAGACAATTTTTCTAGCAAGTATTATTATTTATTTCTACTAACGTATAGCTAAACAATTTTCTTCTTAGCTTTATTTTATGGGTAATTGACTTTTATTTTAACACTTAGTTGTTAATGTGTGTTTTAGAACCTATAAATTACGCAATCAATGATACATTTTCATTTAGATAAGTTATCTTAATTACATGCTCCCTGTAAATTAAAAGTAAATAAAAACATTTAAATACATGTAAACTTGCCTAAATATCTGAAGAAAAAACACGAACGGTCAAATCGCAGAAGCCTCTCCAGACAACGAACTCTTACATTAATGTACTGAAGTGCCCATTAGTGCCCGGTATCCCCGGTCGGATCACAATAAGTCTCTCTCGTTTGACCGAATCTTAATACAGTTACGATTAATCGCATAAAAAAGTCGCACTGTCTGAATTCACCAATAACGCACCAACAGTGGGTTGCATTCAAGGAAATGTAATCACATAAATTATTTCAATTTCATTCCCTACGAGGCCACCGGTATTATGTCCGTGAAGAAAATTATAGATGGCATTTAGTTTTAATTGTGATTTAAAAATGTTTTTCTTTGAATATTGTAACGTACGTGCCCTTTAGTTCAGGGCACATGTCAGAATCCATGCACTGTGATATTATGACATGTCAAGGTTGATTTGAAGTTTCTTTGAAAGATTTCTTCGAATGGCATAATGACTTATATCGGTATAAATGTCTTTTTTGCCTTTTAATAATTAATATGTTTGTATTTAAATGTGTTGCTTTTGTTGGATCTTTAAGTTTTCTTCACTCATTTTATGTTCTGTAACCAAAATGGTGTTAGTAAGAATAAAATAAACTGAATTTATAAAGTCAATTCATACAATTCCTGAATAATCTGTCATTATAATAATAATAATATCCTTTTATCCCATCATTTTAAAGATTATCAGAGGAAGACACTTCTGTCGCCGGTCCATTCCGGAGGTATCGATTATCTTGACACAGACAGTTGCGTATCGGGATAGAATAAAATACAGGGTGCGTCAACTGTGTACTGAAGGAAATTGTTACCTAATGGCGCGTGTTGACGGCCGCTTGTAATAAGATCTAGCTGTATTTTGGAGTGACGGGTTTTGGGCGTAATATTTGGAGGACTTTTTAAAAGTTTCTCTTCTTTTTTTTCAATCAATTAGACTTTTTTTTTCCACATAAAATGGTTATGGGTCGTATTACGTTTACCCTTTTGAACGTAATTTGAATAATCTATCTATACATATAATAAAATCGTAGATTTTCCGTGTCTGTACATTACAGATTTTTGCAAAAAAATCACTGGAAGGTGCTCCAAATATCACCCAATCTCACGAGGGAGAGAGGGGGGTCTCGGCAAATGTCAGTTCGGTCAGATCGGTTTAATTAAGTAAACATGTTTCTCTACAAATTATTTGTTTTAGTAAATTCAACGCAATCAAGCACATATTACCGTATTTGTACTAAACTACGCATTTTGATAAATCTCACGTGAGATTAGGAGGGAGATGACGGGGTCAAGTCAAATCTCACGACTTCCCACCAAGGGGGGAGGGGGGTCGAAAAATCGCCTCACGTAATTAATGGACGCTCCCTAACACAAGCATCTCCTTGCTTAAAAGGTGATCTCCAAAACATGTGTGTGACAACTTTATGTAATTGAAATAGACATATTTTTTTTAACACTTTGCCCGACCCGGGAATCGATCCCCACGCTTAGTAGTCGCGCTTGCGACCACTAGACCAACGAGGCAGTCTCACACATGCACTCCAAAATTTCCACGCGAACGAAGTCGCGGGCAACAGCTAGGTACTTTAATACTATTATATTCAAGATTTTTTATTTATTATTCGAAACTATCTTTGTACTTTCAGGCTCTATTTAAAAAAAACACAATTAAATAGGTATTTTAAGCAATTTGGGATTGACAAACTTAATTATGAAAACGCAATTTCTAGTGTTACAAAAAAAATACTCGATGATTTGAATCCTAAATTACCAATTCCAAAAGTGAAACGACTGTAATCGCTCAATAGTCATCGGTAATGTTGCAAGCAGTTTATTACGTCAGAGCTCGTGGAGTCGTGGCCTGCCATAAACAACTGCTGTGGCCCAATTTTCCACTTCACAAGTTAATCTTAATCCCGCTCCTGGCAATGATACTTGATATCCACCACACTATAAAAAGATGCCAAAGATTCACTCAGTTATATCCTCCCAAACTTCAGCGGAGATCGCCTCGTGTGCTAGAGATAATGAACGGTCCTCTTGACTGTTTTCGGCCACGGTGACCAAGTTCAATGAACATTAGCTATATATGCTTGAAAATAATATTATGGCGTACAAGTATGTGCGCAATCACAAGTGCACTCTCTAGTTATTTACTAATCCGATGGGGCGGCAATCTGACATGGCTGGGGAGAGATCAGGTGCTGGACCGGCTGGCCAGACTTTACGTGCTTTCTGAGGCAGAGGGCAGTCACACCAAAAACTTCCAAATTTCGGCTACTGAGAAATTCTTGATGTAAACACATGGGACTTAAACATAACTAGTGAATATAGGGGTACACCTCTGCTTAAACCCTATAGGGACGCAAGTGTTATGTTATGTTTATTTTTACAATCAATTTGCACTTCTAAGTTCTCTCGACAGTTTGTCCCTATCCTTATATCCAAGGGTTTCAAAAGCGAAAAAATAAACGTCTTTTTCTTCAATCTTCTCAGTAATAGATTCAGTTGGTGGTGATACTGTTGTGTAATAAACTTAGTGTTGTGTAACTCTCAACGCTTTTCTGAGCTCTAAGATGTTGTAGAAAATAAATGATTTCTCTGAATGTTTATAATTTTTGATCTTTTTTTATCTCATTGTATATTTTGAATATATTTTATTCAAGTAGTCCAAACATATTTAAATGCACTTAAGATAGATGGGACCCTAGACACAGGTCCATGTCACAAGTCAGGGGCCTATGGGCGGTATACAAACTCTAACACAAGGTTAGGTACTAACCTCACGAAAAAGAACAAAGATAGATGAGACAATGCGAACAAAATCGTTATCTACTTACGAGTATAAGGGCCAACTGGTTGCTGTAACGTGTGAAACTGGGTAACAATATCGTATATATATTTTGTACCCTATCACAATGTTTTCTTATTTAACCCAAAGGTTGACTGGTAGGGTAGAGAATGCCTTGTGGCATTAAGTCCGCCTATGCTTCATGTACAATAGTGGTAACTATTGTACATGAAGTTTAAATAAATAAATAATATCATCTTGCTTTAAATCGTCTCTGAGACAATAGGAACACATTTTTTTTGCTATGACATTATGTCCTGATAGCTTTTCTGTGGCATCATAAATATCTTTGAAGCGGACACTTATAAAAAAGTAGCTAATAAAAATAATACTCTCGTAACTTAAGGCTAGACTGGTAATTTTACATAATTAATTGTTTTAAGTTATTAGTCGGGCGCTTAATGACATAGATTTAATTTAAGGTGTTAAGTTGACGAGCATGGTAATTGGTACAATTTGTACTTGTCACCTAGGTGCTAGGTTACATTATTCAATGTATTAAAGTACTTATAACTATCATATTTGCCTTTGAGACTTTCAACCTTTGACTAAGTTAATCAAAGTTAAACCGCATCTTCACACTAATCCAAATTGACAAACAAAAAGCCTCACTATGATATGTTTGATCCACAATTGTTTCATATACCGTTTTACATTTCACTTACCCACTCAAATTGCCACGCAATATTTTTTTTGTTGGGTCTACTTGGGAATAGGAACATAGTAAAAATAAAATACCTATCTCTTAACACAAACTCAATAAATTTTCTTTACTATAATACCTTTCGAGAAGTTTTCTCAGTATCGGTGGTTTAGCAGTCATAAGTTTTGTCCGGAAAATGGCTATAAGCTGAAATCAATATTCGAGGAAAAAGTATTTATCGTTTTCAATATTTTTTTTTGTATTCGTACGATTTAAATAAGTTTTATTTAATTGTTTATTATTTTATATAAATTAGTCTTTTTTTTACACCCACATTTCGCCTGTTATGTTTACGTCCCATGTAAAAGGGGAAGAGCCTATTGCCATCAACCGGACACAGATTCAAGGTCTGTCGCTGCTACAGAAATTCCTGACGGAAAAACACAATAACTAACTAACTAATTTGAGGGAATTGAACCCAGGACCTCGTGCTCAGCAGTCGCTTTTGCGGCCACCGCACCAACGAGGCAGTTTTCTGCTTTAAATGATTTAAATGAAAATTCAATTTGATGTTAGTAATGTACAGTCTTGTAGGTAAAGACTAAGTAAACAAGTAAGTTGGTCAATACAAATTGGCCGGTCCTTATTTTTTGTTATAATGCATAGCATTACACTACTTACGAAAACATTACATGAAAGCAATTTGTTGAAATGGCATGAAGATAACTTGGAATTCATAGAATCACATTAAAACTTACTTTGGGTGGGAACTGCTCAATGGTTTTAATTAACCTTTATAAGTAATACAGATAATTACAGAAGAAAAATTTATATGTGGGGGGGGGGGGGGTTAGGAACAATGTACTGAATACGTGACAAGCGTTTGTGCGTCGATATCCTTTTCACTTTGTACTGTATGGTGTCGGACGTAAACAATAGCACCATCCCATATCTTCCCGTGGGTGTCGTAAGAGGCGACTAAGGGACTTACCAGAGAATGGGCAGCAGCGTTCTCTGTGCTCTTTTAACAACCGTACTGCGATCGCCAACCCGCCTGCCAAGCGTGGCGATTATGGCAAAACCCCCCCTTTGGGGGAGGCCTATGTCCAGCAGTGGACGTCTTTCGGCTGAAATGATGATGATGATGATGATCCTTTTCACCCTGTCTAAATTTACAAATCTTAACTCCTAATTGCCTGCTAACCAATATTAAATATACAATAGATAATTGTGTTTATTTTAGACGAAACGCCTAAAACTCTGAAAAAGTTTTGGATCATTGGTCAAATTATAATATACAATACTAGAGTTTTGCCCGCGGCTTTGATCACGTTATACTCGGTAGCTTCCCATTTAGTGATAAATATTTTGGAATCCGATCAGTAGTTCCGGAGATTACCCCTTACATTAAAAACTTACAAACTTTATCTCTTTATCACACAATATTAGTAGTATTATTATAGATTAGGTAGGTATAATTTAGATTACAAGAAATTTAATAACCAAAATGTATAAGTATGCAATGCTTTCCATATTGTTGACATCGTCAAAAAATATTGACGACTTGAACCAACAAAAATATTCATCAAAAGCCATAATCAAAATCCATTTTAATCAAAACAAAATTACAAAATGGCGGACACTCAATAACCTTAAAACGGCGCGCTCCCAGCCATAAGACCGCAATCATAGCGACCTTAAACTAACGACCTGGATCCAAGCATTCGGAGTGTGTTTGAGAGCGCTTGCCGAGTCAAAGCCCGGCTTTGTAAAGGTGAAAAAACGGAGGAGATGCGGTGTGAAATGTTGAGGCTCGAGTGTGTAGGGTTAGGTGGGGTTAGACGGCTCGGGTGGGAAAATATGGTGGAGTTTTAAAAAAGTCTGTTATAAATATGTATTTTTAACTTTACTTAAGTTAAGTATTATTTTATTGTGTTACTAGAAAGTATGTAGTTATAATATATGAACCTCGCAACTATCGCATTTGGGTTACCGGTGAAGATTTGTTGATATTTGTATGATTTATATTTAAAAGAAAAATAAATAAATTAAAGAAAAAAAAAGTAATGATAATGATGTAATGAATAAAAAAATAAAGAATGGGTAATCCCCTTCAACCTAATATCTTTTTAACATAAATGTACATTCATTACAGGCAGAGATGCTTTAAATACAATACGATCTTTTCTCAAGGAGCAGTAAAACTACTAGTCGGTAAGAAAAACAAAATTATGTTGTCTAGTAGAGGCTTTCTAAATGGGTTTAAATAAAACCATTCTTGGTACAAAGTTGTACCAATAAAACCATTCTTGGTATAACCAACTAATACCTTTGCCAACATTCTAATTCAAGATAATTATTGTTTCCCAATACTCCGAACACGATACAATCTAACTAGCCTCGTACTTCCAAATCAGTGAGTCAACAGACGAAATGAATTACTTTAGTGTCCTCAGACAAGTCTATCCTATCAAATAATATAAGTAAATAAGAGGCTTTTATCTTCTCACCTTAGCCTCCAGACAGATAGACACTTACATGAGTTGATAAGTGATATATTTTCACTGTACTAAATATAACATTACGCCTGTATTCTCTGAAGCGATAGGCAGAGGGTAGGTAAGTAGAGTATCTACACCCAATAGGAAGCAGCTGTATTGTATATCTTAGTCTATTAATTAGCGTTTTATAATACGCGACTGCGTTCACGACCACAAAACCATAAGAATAAATCTGTCAGTTTTATATGAAAACAAAAAAAAAACTTGAAGCAACTGGGCTTCCAAGGGCTGGGTTTTGGTTCTTTCCCTTTTTAACATAACTGGAGAAACGTCTGCCTACCCTTCGACGATTACAGGCGTGATTTAAAAATGTTCTTTCTACTAGAGACCTAACTCTGTGTCGGCTCCGCTGCTTCGTCTTGCATATTCACGCCGTCTTAGGCCACATTTCTTTACTTACGCCACTAAAACGAACTTCCACACTTATGTACACACACAGTTTCGTTATACATAACAAACGTATACATAATAAAGTACATAGATTCACGTTTTCACATGATTTTCTTTGTTTTCGCTAACTAATTGGATTGTGTAGGATTTGCAATATCCCTTTTTACGGCTTTGTTTGGTTAGATTTTTCCAGTATGATGTTGTGGAAACACAGGTTAATTTAGTCCTGATTATTGTAGCGTTGTATGTACACAAAGATTTAAGAAATCCCATAGAAAATTGTGATCCCATGTCTCAGTGAAACCTTGAAGCAAAATTACATAATTTTCAATTCTGATACGTTACCTATAGTAGAAATAGACAAGCAAGGAATGGCCAGTTTGGCTCTTGAAAATAGATTATAATTTTGTTCGCGATGTCCCGTTTGTCGTAAGTATATTTAAATGTCTTTGGACACAAAAATTAAACAAAGGCACCAAATTCCTTCAGTTAATGTAAAAGGGATAATGTATTAAGAATACTGCTATAATGCTACTTGCGTATGGAAGATTTTTTGTTTTGAAGTACCTACATAAATATAATATAACACGAAATCCTAAATCGTATCTGTCACCCGATGACAGTCCGAGCATTGTCAGCACGTCAGACTTCTTCTAAAAGTTCTTGTGATATTTTGTTCATTGTCACTGTCAGACTGTCCAACGAAAAGTAATCTCTAACACAATAGTTTTTATTAGGAATTTCTTTAAGAGTGTTTGACAATATTCTTTTCTATTTTTAGTATTCAGTTGTGTACTATCTATGTATTATTTTTTTGCCGAGTTTATAGACACAATTAAAAAGTCATTGAGTCTCGCGTAGGTCTGCGTTCCGGCACACAAACGGTTAACTACTAGGTAGTTTCTGCCCAAGGTTTTACCTGCGTTGAGGTCGAACAGTATATTTTGTCATGTAACCTGGTCATGAAATTACAGATTCGCTGTCAACGCATGAAAAAGTAACAGAGTAAATTTCGCACGTATAATAACAGTATGGATTTTAATAAAATACAAGAATTTGTGTTATTTGTGTTGTATACCTACTACAATTAAAAAGCCCGACTACTGAAAAATCACGCTCTAATTAAATTCGGGGTTTCCAAGGTAAAATCGACTCCTCCTATTGTTGAAGTCGGTTAAAATGTAGCTTATGTTACCCGGTCCATAATAACGAATCGATTGACAACTTATTCATCAAAATCGGATGAATAGTTTAGGCGCTACGGAGGAACATACGTAAATACGAACATACATACACAGACTGCTAAAGCCATAAACCTTTCCTTAAGCTTCGCCGTATTCAGATAAAAATCAGCCCTAGTTACCTGAGTATAGCCTTGTTAATACAGTTCTTAACCCTTGGTTTTCATAATACTCCAAACAGTAACAATATTCTCAGTTCCCAACTAATCATAAAAACAATTTAATTTCACAAAAACAATAACGAATTGTTTATTTATCTTCATCATGAAACTGTATCGTTTAAACTTGGTACAATGAAGTTAAACTTTAAATTAATTTAATTGAGGATCGGCACTCCTTTGTGGTAATTCTTTAGAGTTTAAAGTGACAATTTAGTAAGCGACTGAATTGTAAAGCTGAGGTTAGACAAGAGTCGCAATTAGTACAGCTTTGGCAGCCATCTTGTTGGTCTAGTGGTCGCCGCCAGCGACCTGGGCTTGACTGCCAGGTCAGGTAAACATGGTTTTCTAAAACATCTCTATTGTGTCGGGCTTGTGACTACAAAATGACCTTCTGTCAGTGAGAACGATGATGGAAACGTCAAAAATATATATTGAATTGACATAAGCTACAGATATTATGTAAATCCTGTCGAAAATTGTTATTGAGATACGAAACGTTTTAAAAATGACTGCTATAATGCTCTCTGGGTTCGATTCTTCAGTTCGGAAAAAGTATTTTGTGTTTTCTGTAGAAAATTCTATAGAGCAACCCCATAAATGGCAATAGACTTGCCCTGTATTATTTTGATGTTTTTTTATTGCAATCTAAGCGCGTAGCGTCCATCAGTTCCTGTAATGACCGAAAGGCTACCGAAACGCGGGTGTACACTTATACATACGTATCTGATCAAATACTCACTTCTGTCTACCTCTTCAGAAACAATTTAATCCGTGCTATACATATTCGTCTCTGCACAGTTCACCAGCTATGTCCAGTATTTCAAACAATGTTAATGCAACTGTCACAGTAGGCGAACTATCGGCACGTGGACCACCGTCTCTACAGAGAGAACAAACGTTGATCTCCGCCCGTGTACACCTAAGCTAATGCCGAGTTCAGAACTGATCTGCCCACGACTGAAACTTAGTTGTGAAGATACCTGGATAGGTGTCTAATGAACATAGCTTCTTAGAAATATTATTTCTGGAGTGGGCGACTCAAGATATTGAAGTGGCGACAAGTTTCTAACAAAAGTGTTTGAGAAACAGATGTCTTAGAGTGAAGTTAGTATCGGTATGTTATTTGTCCGGTAGTGCTAAGAAAGACTATTTTTACGTGTTTAATTATTGCATAATCCTAGAAAAAAAAACTGCCAAATTACATTCTGGTAAAGGAAATCGTGTAATAAACTTTTAACTTTTTTTTTGTTCTTTCTGTTGTAGGTACATGATTATCTAAATAAAACGGTTGTTCCATATATATTTTGCCCTTTTAGATAGTTATTAGTATTTTGAAAGAAACCATGTTGAATTGCTCCATTGTAAACTACTTATATTCAGCTGCATCCGCTTAGACTTGAAGCCGACTTAAACATAGTTGCGCAAACGCTGGCAGATGCATAAAACCATGGTAATAGGTTGTGTCAAGATATTTTAGACTCTACCGTGTATGTATTAGTCTTCATTACTTTTAGTCAAAAGATAGCTAATACGCTTTCATATTCTAGATCCAAATATCCTGGTTGATGTATTTAGAGCATCATCATTAATAATACCTAATGTACCTACTAATGAGGTTAACGATCTAGGAAGTTAATAAATCTTTCTTTCCTTATTTTTTCTCGACTATTACCTACAGCCTGAGATACGGCCATTATGTGCGTATGCTGATATTAACATACACGATACCAGGAATACTTTTGCCCCTTTAATGCAAAAAAATATATTGTACTTTATTAATTCTGTATTTCATTAATGAAAGTATGGAAGAAGAAGATATGCTGCGCCGATACCAAATACATTGGGATACGTGCAGGAGAATGATGATGATGAATTTTGATTTCTTTTTTTTTTTTCAAAACAAATGATGTAAAGAACTACTTAGCTGGTCCGGAGGAAGGTGATGGCATTCGTGATACAGGGTAATCCTAGTACGAGTGCCAAAGCACTCTTTTGACACTTAAGTACACGTTAGTTAGATTTACTGTACCCATTTTACCAGAAATAAAGTTTTTTATATTTAAATTATATATATTTCATTTTATTGTTTTTTTTAAACCCTACAATTTATATTGAATCCTAAAGTCATGTTTATTAAAACAGAACAAAGAAAATACAGCAATAAATCATAGTAAAGTCTAACAAGTTGTTATACCTACGCGAAACAAAAATTTTATGTAAAACTAATTATTCATATTCTTGTATTATTAACCTAGTTGATGAAATTTTGCTTTTGTTGATTTATATTGTTGTGAGCTAATAAACCACCCACGTAGGTGAAAGTTTCAACAAGTGCTTTATTCTCTGATTTAAGTGTAAACGTGGTTTTCTAACATAAAAAGTAATATCACAAGTAGCACTATCACCTTCTGCCAAATTGTAATTTTGTAGTTTTGATTACTTAGAGACAGAAAATAATGAATTTTCTAGACATCATTTTAAAAAAAATATGATAGACTTTAAAACGAGCTGTAAAATAAGTTACAAGTATTAAATGACAGTGTGCAGTTACAAAATAACGTAATATGTGGCTACATCTTACAAGAAAAGCTACAAATACTTGCAAATCATAACATTCCACATGTCCCGTCTACCATTAAGTATACAGAACCATCATCCACTTTTTGTCCACAAAGACAGCCCACAGTCCAGAGCCTACGTCACGTTCACTAAGATTTATCACAGAAAAGATAAACTACTCGCATTACTTTAGGCAACATAGTACAATGTCCATTACCGGCTCCACGTAATAAACAGGACGTGACACAACATCACGCCACTAATCCCCGCAGGGTTATGCAGAGGTGTCTATAGTACACCCACATTTCGCCAGTTATGTTTAAGTGCCATGTAATAGGAGGTGAGCCTATAATGCCATCAACCGGGCCAAATTCAAGAATCCAGTCTGCTACTGAGAAACTCCTGACGGAAAACTCAATAACACTTTATCCAACGGGAATCGAAATCAGGATTTTATGATCTGCAGTAGCGCCTGCGACCACTAAACCAACGAAGCACTCACATAAGATGTGATGTAATATATAAACACTCAATGGACAGCTAACCAACGTAAGGGTGGACGACAAATCTTTTTTAGTAAGTAAGAAGAAACGTGAGTAAAATAAGAAATATCATGAAGTGTATTTGGTGTTTTTATTTATTATCTGCTAAGCTTGTTACTTGCTTGGACTGAGAAACGAACCTCTTTATTCTTGAAGACATACAAAACATCATCGTGGAGAGATCTCAAATGACAATTGTGATGTCTACTATCTCTAAGAACTTGCCGGAATATGGTTACAACTCATCATCATTGTTCAATTAAAACTATTTGAACATACAAATTACTGCCCCTTGATTGTTTGTGGTGACTTGAGTTATATATATATATATATATTTGTCATTTAATTTGGAATGGAAATAATATGCTCTCTTTAACTTAATTAATTATTTTTTGTCATTTTATTATATCACATCCATAGCCCTATTTCACCCGGTGCTGGGTATAGGCCTCTTTCTGCTAATCTATAGTAGTATTTTGTCGAATTTGGTAGTAGCTAGCTTTAGTTATAGGTAGTAATAACCCTTTATAAAGTATCGATAAGTACATATATTCACTCCATTTTGCTTTCAGAATGTTGATCCCTTGAGAGGAGCGATGGAGGCTGCATCGCAGTGCTTCCAGCATATTTGCATGTTTGGAAATTGATAAAAAGTCTTTCAAGAATACTGCAAAGGTTGCGATAATACCTAATTTATGTTTAAAAATGTAATATTTCTAAGAAAGAAATTTTTATCGGATAAGAAATGCTGTAAAATCGTGAGTACCTTAGCGAACAGAGAACCACAAAATACCTACTGTTATACTGTCTCGAAGATCTGTTGGTCGCAAAACTCGACTGCTGAGCATGAGGTCTTGAGTTCGATTTTAAAGTGCGGCATGGAGTTTTATGGGTTTCCCATCAGAAATTTTCAGTAACCGAGTCATGGCAAAAGGTTAGCTCCTTACATAGAACTTAAAACATAACTGTTGTCGAAACTTGGCGCACTGTAGGACTGTAGGAGACTGAACCGTCAGGAATTACATCCGTGTCGTTATGTTGTTTATTTCAAGCAAGCAGATACAAATAGACGGAAATAGTAAATTCTTAGGTAATTTAGAGAACATGTATTGAGAGCAGAAATAAAGAAAAAGAAAATCGTACCGAAAAAGAAAGCTTGGTTTGGGGGTAAAGGAGAACATAAATATGCTTACAAAATAAATTAGTCTTGTTGAGAAAATATATTAAAGGGAGCCGTTTAATTGGACATTCTGTCATTCCAACTATGTCTTTAGTCCTTATACATTATTCGTAAAAGATATATTTTCTGTACTTATTAGTTTCTTTTCGTTACCAAAGACCTTTTAAAAATAACTACCTAATTAATAAAATACCTACGTCTTCGCTATTTAAAAGCTTTTTGTAAAAGATTCTCATTTAAAATCTGAATCTTGATTTGACTTAAGTATGTAATTATCTAGTGGAGTTTTCTTATTAGAGTAGTACCGATTTTTATAAAAAGTGACATCATTTGTAGTTATATTTTTATCATTATCCATCCATAGTATTTATTAAATGGGACCAATTGCTATGCAATTTACACTAAGCGGGTACTTATAACATGCCGAATTTAAATTTAACTTCGACACCAATACATTTCTACTTAGCCTGTACAGTGGGTCCGCAGGGTTAAGTACTCCCCCCTGTCACCAACCACAGAACCACTATGCACTTGATTTTTATTAAAACTTCAGCTTTTAAAACCAGCAAGTAAAACCTTTCATCCATAAAACGTTCACGGGTTACGCATTCAATTCGACTTCCAAAGTATATAAGCCACTCTAAAACTTTTTAGATATTGTCAGACCTTTTTTATTTAAAGGCTGCTCGAATCTATACATACATATAAATAAAATTGTAGTGTCTCTTTGTGATATCTAAATAGCAGCTTTTTACTGAATGCATATGAAAATATATACGGCACTTATAAAAAAACAGTATGTTTGTTCCTGTTAATCTCCGAAATGGCTGGACCGATTTTGACGGGACTCTTACTAGCATGTAGATGATGTTATAAGATCTAACTTAGGCTACTTTTATTTTAGAAAAATAATTAGGGTTCCGTGCAAAAAAAATAAAATCCTTGAAATTGTTAACAAAATCCCATTCAAAAAGGGAAGTAATATTTTATTATAAGCATTTCACGCGAACGAAAGTCGCGGGCAACAGCTAGTTTGTAATAAATTTGGTCAGGTTTTGATCCACGTGGTTTTCCTTTTGTTTTATGAGGAAGCCAAGGGTTTGTTCACTTTGAATTGTGGAGATAGGATGATTCCTTTTTATTAAATATGAGTTTGTCTTCGCTGTTGCCAGTCAACACGTGCCTTCGATGTCCCATTGAACTTTATTCATCACCATCATCATCGTTCTCCTGCCCTTATCCCAATTTATTTGGGGGCGGCGCAGGATTTCTTCCATATTGCTCTATTACTCGTCATTTCATCAGATACCTCCTTTCTTGACATATCATCATTCACACAGTCTATCCATCTTTTTTTATACCCATCCACATTCATACTCAAAACTTTCCTCACAACATTTTCCTCATTCCTCCGCGTCACATGCCCATACCAACTTATTATGAAGGTTAATTTCCCACGATACTTACTCATTTATTATACCACAATAGTAATTTAAATACAAGGTACAAAATATACACAATTACAGGATCAGTCCTACTGATACGGATAATTCGTGCACCGACTGCAGACACTGGACCATGAGAGATATTTCAGTAAGTATTCGTACGGAGGAGTCCGTGTCCGGAACTGCGTCTGCAATTTGTCCGTACCGTTTGGACCAAACCTTAAGTCCTGTTACATTAAAACACTTTAGTAGTGGAACTTTGATGTCAATGTTGACAAGAATAGAATCATCTTAAAAGGTCATACATATCAACAACACTACCAAGAAGTTCAATGTCAAAGCTAATGCAATATTGTGACTCGGGTATTGTGTATCACACACTTTTGTCAGAACCTATCAGAGAATCGAGACAAAGATGACAGGACGCCCACACATCAGGTGCACTTTCTTTTATTTCTGATATAAAATCTTTTCTTCTCCGCTCCGATGACACTTCGAAGTTTCCCTTTGTACCTATTTTTAATAAAAACTCAATTTAAAACTAACACCTTCACAGCATTTCTTTAGAATAAACTTCTTGATTTATATACTGCTTACAATAAAGGAACAGTTGCAAATAATAAATAGAAAAAGTTGTTGGTTATCCCTTTGAAAGGTTTTTTCATTACAAACTGAACCGTATTATGGTCATTAAAGGTTTATTTTGGTTTGGCTGAGCTCCTTTTCCCTCTCCTGTTCACACCCCCAAGTGTTAATGAACGAGGTAACTGCCCAACTTACCCAAGCGGAACCCAAGTTAGTACAATTGGAGACAGAAGTGAAAAGGAAAAGTTTTTAATATGTTACCTTTAGTCGCGATCGCGATAGTGAGAAAACGGAGGTAGTTGACCTGCAGGGTTTATTTGGCTATACCATTATACTAAACTATATGTGTTTTTGCTGATGCAAGTACCTGGGGGATTTGAACTGCATTAGTTTCATCTTAGAGGAAAATCTTACGGGAAAAACAAAAGAGCGCTATCTAAAAGTTAGAAAAGTTCATATTCATTAATAATTAAAACAAGTATTGATTCATTACCCAGGGCCCATATTACGTCCTGACAAAGAAAAAATAATGGCCAAACAATTATAACAAGACTATGAACAAGAAAGATGGACAGTTTAAAAATGTATTGAATTGACATAGGCTACTGAAAAGTATTTATGTAAAGTGCGGTCCAACCGAAAAGACTGGACTCCTGACTGGCTTTGATAGATATTTCAGTACATTATCTGTCAAAGATCGTTCCGGGGTCATCGCTCTGTTTGACCATATATGTTGAAATACGAAAGCGATTGCCGTTATTTTTATTCTAAATTCTACTTAGGTTTCAAAGAGGTCTATAACAAAGAACATATAACGGAACACGTGTTAACGCTAATATTTCTTTATGTAAGTATTTAGTAAGTAAGTGTAATAAAGTGCTGACCTACGCAATAATTTACAGCTAATGACCACAACTCAGCTCGCTACTCAGCGTTAAGTATTAACAGGCTTAATAAATGGACTAGCGTTCCTTGTTGTGATATATTTGCTTCTAAATGTAGTACTGAGAATAGTCTTTCTTTTTTTTGGTACAGAAAAGTCTAGATAGAAATTTTACTCAATTACATTAATTCATTAAGTCATGCCTTTTTCACATTGGGGTAGAAACCACAGGACGTCATCTGTTTCGAGTTTTACGCAGTTTATAAGAACAAAATTCACGCGTAGGTATACGTAATACGTAATATTTCACGTCTTCGATCATATTATTAAATCTACACTAAAAAAAAATTTTCATGCAATTTCATCGAATGTCAAAACATCTTCACTAACGTTTAATTTTTACTTTAATTTTTTTTCACTTCTAATAAACCTCATTGTTAAATTTTCCTAACAAAAAAAGAACGCGATAATAAAGTGAATCGTCAAAGAATATAATATTTCCAAAAAACATAAAAGCTAAAGTACCCACATCAAATAATGCAATCTCCTAAAACCGTATTGCGTGCTTCCCAAACTACATCGACAATGAATACGAAAAATCTTGCTGACTGAGTTTTCCGAGCGATTTTTTGCAGACTATAAATCCAGATTTTCTATTGTCAGCATGAAATTAGAGCACAGTTTCGCGTGTGCATTGGGGTCGATGACCGGTACCCGCTCGATACCGACGCAGTCTAGTGTTGCGTTCGGAAGCACGCACACATGCACAAGTCTTACGACGTTCGTATGCACACATAGGCGTGGTTAACCCCTTCGATGCGACATGATCGATTGCCTGTCGATATTTCATTGGCGGTAATATTTGTGTCATAATGGATGGTGTGAATGTCGTCTAAATTGGGCAGTTGATTGCTTAATCGTTGAATGATATGCATTAAGTTTGGTGACTTTTTCAGTCACCATTTCACTATAGAGGTTTTAAACGTGTTGTAGATGTGTATTCAAATGTTAGTAAGTCAGCTTCATTTCATTAAAGCTATTCGTCTCATCTTTCATCATGAAGATTTAAATATAAATGAAAAACATCTGATTTAACAACAAATATCGTAGGTTTTTTATCAGAGAAAATTACACAATCAATCTTCTGAAAGGTTTTTTTTTTCAATCGAAATCACTCGGCATCCTTAGAAAAACGTCAGCTAGTAGCTATAAAGCAACACACCTGGCGACACTTAGGGCTTCCCCTAAGTCTGGGTAAGTACCCAAAGTACCCAGACCAGACAAGAGATAATATATTCACTCAGCGTGCCCAAATACTTGAGATATGCTCATGATTAGTTCGTCTTAACTTAAGTTCACTCTTGAAAGGAGATTGAATTTCTACTGACTTGTAAACGGGATTTAGTTCTGAAAGTTTTTTGTATAAATCTTATGCTTCGGGGATTTGCTTGCTTTTCTCTTCACAATCACAAATAACATTCCAAAATAATGGTCAACTAGCCTGTTATTTTCGATGTATAATCTCTGCTCATTCCAGCATAGAAATAAGTAATTAAATGTGTTTATTCAAATTGCCTCATTCTTCCAATTTGGAATTTGGCCAGAATTAAAGTATCAAGGCTAAAAGCACTTATCGTTATTACTTCACAAGTTATTCATTCTTGCTTGTTAATTTTCCACCAACTTTAATAAACGTTTCTGAACGCAGCTTTAAGAATGTATCATAGCACGTCTGTCCTCAAGCATTGTATAGTGAGATTGAAAAGTTAATGCCTGTCAAATCGAGTGAATAGCTGTTTTGTCTGGCTCCCGCTATTTTGACGTTTGTTTGAAAGGGACGTATGGCACTTGTTTGTCTTTTAGTCAAGCGTGGAATGAGCACATTGAGCACTATCACAGTTTAATGTGGAGAGAGTAAATGTGCTATCCGTTGAATAAAGTTCAATTTCTAGATGTCAATTTAGCTGAGGGCTGAGTTTTCAACAGCCAGATATTTTTTATTTAAATTTAAAAACAGATTAGTATACAAAAGCTCTCAAACTTTAATATTTTGTTCCTTCGGACCTTAAGAATAGTCAGGTGATTAAACGATGTTTTCACTTTTATGAAAGTGATGTTATGATTATTATATTTAACAATGAAGTGAACAGTAATAAGCTTGACAGTTACCTATTTACATAATTCTTCAGTCATACAAATCCAAACGGCATTTCAAGACCGCTTCATAAGACAACATGTTCTTCAACAAATCTTTATAACGAGAACAATTCCTTACGCATAAAAATGATTTATCCCGCGAGATAAACTCAGCGTTCACAAAAACTCCCTGAGACCCGATTTTCTTCGACTTCATTTGCGAAGTATATTTTTCTGCAGTTTTTCTACGTTCATCAAGCTTTCTCGATAATTAAGGTTTTTCGTAAGTTAGTTAACTATGAGTCAATGAGTTATCAAGTTCTGCTTAGATCAGACTAATTTCTTTCTTTATTTGCCATGTAATTAATCAGTCACAGAACTGTTTGCAGACATTTTATTTAAAAAAAAAAAACTAGTTTGAATGGAAAGCATTCTATCCATTTTTTCAGAGCTCAAGTTAAAAACATAGATCTGCCGTGTCCTAAAAAATCATAACCCTTCTTTCCTTCCTGGCTATATCATAGCCGAGTAAAAATGTTCTATGAAACTTTTACTATATTTTCATACACGTGATCGAAGCATTAAATATACCAGATGCCATTTAAGTAAACGACTTCTAATGACTTCATATAACTAGTATACATAATTATCTATCTAGTAATGTACCTACAGCAACAAAAGAAACTGATACGAACAGACGCTCGCTAACGAACAAAACAAGTTTCATTAATCAAAACCGATACAAGGAAATCATCCGTCAAAAATCTAGGCCGAAACACAGCCATGCAGAAAAACTGTCCTAGTTATCGGTGACGAAATCCTTACTTAACAAAAACACTCGATCTAGCGTTATCTGGGTCCCCCATATTACTTTGCGAATCGTCTGTCCCTAATACATTGTAAATTCAATAAACTGAACCGGGTGACCGCGAAACCTGAACCCCAGGGTTGAATAAAAAATGCGAATCACCCCTTATATTGCGGCTCAAAATGTGGTTCTGACACCGGACGGTGGGGCCGGTATGAAAAGGAATACTATAGATAGTAGGACCTCGATATCAAGTTTATAAGCAAAACATAGGTAAATTATACCGTTACTGTACCGTAAAATACGTACCTTGGACCTGAAGTTGCGAACCCCAGCCCAATATACAAGCAATACAAAAAGTTGTGCTACCTAAATGGTTTAAGTTTTCTAAAACATTTGTTTTCTACCTCTAGCGAAGGAGACGAAGTACCTAAAGGGTGTAAATAGATCCTTAACATAGCCGAAAGGCACTTGTTCTTGTTCCCTTCTTTGCTATCATTTTTTTGTTCTAGAAGGTCCCCAGGTATGGCCTGGGGACCTTCTAGTTACGGAGATATTGGTGGTCAAAGTTCCAACTTTTTCACAAGTTTTTTTTAAAATACATGTTTTTAATGTAAGATTTTTACTTTACACACCTCCACGACACCCGTACTATTCAATCTATCAATCAGCACAATGCTTTGAGTGGTTTCCATCCTACCGTAACACGTGATTTTGCAACCCAAAAAAAAAGTCAATTCCCAGCAATAATTTTTGCGTAAAGTTACTTAGTTTGATGTACAGAATGCTTGGTTGACGGCTATGTGAAGGGTCTGTTTACACCCTGTATGTAGTTTTGAAAACAATTTTTTTTTTATACATAGTTAAGAAACGTCACTCAATAAGTTATATCAATGTAAAGTTACATGCAAAAGAGGACTGGAAATAAAATGGATGGTTCGACATCCAGGAGTATGCTCTTTATTGCCACGTTTTCATCATCATCATCATCATCATTTCAGCCGAAAGACGTCCACTGCTGGACATAGGCCTCCCCCAAGAAGGGGGGTGTTGCCATAATCGCCACGCTTGGCAGGCGGGTTGGCGATCGCAGTATGGTTGTTATGAAACACAGAGAACGCTGCTGCCCATTCTCTGGTAAGTCCCTTAGTCGCCTCTTACGACACCCACGGGAAGATATGGAATGGTGCTATTCTTTACGTCCGGACACCATACAGAACGTTTTGACAAAGTAATATTTTAACCTCGCAACAACTTAAACTCATTCTAAATTCCAAGTGGGAATATGTAAATGCTTGAATAATTAGATTATTTGGACCAATGCGTGAGTATTGATAAAATTTGGTGCTGCGTCGAATTTATAGCGAGAATTATTATTAAAGACAAAACTTGAAACCAATAGAGTGGGTTCTATTAAAGCCGGCTCAAAAAACTAAAGGGCAAATAAACACCTTAGGCCTAGACAATTGCCAATAGCTTTTAAAGCATTTCGTATGTACCCTACAACTAAGCATTTTGATAGCTTTTGTTAAAACCAAGACATTTTATAATTTGTTATCATCGCTAACGCTGGTAGAATGTCACTAGACCCTGGGCAGCCAGCCCTGACATTTTGACTAACTAATATTACTTTACCATGACTTCAACTGTTCTTATACACCTACTATATTATTACACAAGAGTAGAAGAAAAACCTCTAGCAAAAAGAAGAAGAATTAGTCCCATGTGATAATTTCTTGTTTTTTGGTAGATAATACTTATAATGCCCTTGGTAGTGGTCTAGGCACTTATTTTCTCCTGTTCATTATACTAACCTAACCTCAAAAGGGAAGGAAGGTGCTCGTAAATTAATTCAGCGAGGTGAATACACCGGTTGTGGGACAGTGGAACAATCACGATATATTGTACGTAGGCTTTATTAATTACCTGGTAGGTGATAACCTGGATAACAGATTGACTATACACAAGGTTTATTGTTTTACATAATTACTTCTTATAATATGTGTGTGTGTGTCTGAATAATATTAGTCCTAATTTTTGTATTATTTTATGATCTATCTATCTCATCCCTATTTCCTTCGAAGTGCTTGTGATAAAACAGAATTCAATCATACAAGGATTTTGATTGAAATTCATGATTTATTTAAAAAGAAATAGAATAAATTCTTTGAGTACGTTTGACAATCAAATAAAACAAAAGTTATCAACTAATAATCACTGCTTTTACGACAACCAATTAAGACTCAATAAATGAAAGTTCACTCAAGATATCGAAGTGCAAGTTGAATAGAATCTTATATCAAATGCGAAAGTTTAGAATTCACTCCCTCGGAGACTTTGTTGCATCGACTTGAGTTCAAGTGAGACGTAAGTTATAAGTGTTATAACTTAAGACTTGATCGAAGTGAAAACAAAAGTTTACACTTCAATGTGGTAGAAAGAATCTCATAAAGTAGGTAGCTACCTAACTTGAATATGTATGTCCCTATGCTTTTTTTAAATTATTTATGTTTTTCTATCTTTTTTTACAATTTAAGTTAGTCTATTAGGAACACCGTTTTTTTGAAAATTTGAAAATATTTATTGCGTTATTTTCACTGTCTAACATACGCGTTTTAGAAGTATTTGAACGAATATATTAGGGATTTCTTTAAATCTTTCGGAATGCGATTGACAGTTTACCTACTCCAGTTTTGACTGTCGATTAAAAATGAAAGAGTACTCTTTAATTTTTTTTTTTGTTTTATTCGGTCTCATAAAACATATTATTATCTTTCAATGTTCCCATTATTCTATGCTTGTAGCGGAGCGTTACACTATTAGGTTATTGAAGAGTTCGCAGAGAGATTAATTACGAATTATTATCACGTTTTACCAATAAACGCTTGGATTGCTGTAGCCATTATTACAATGTTTGTTATAACAACTCTCTTTTCTACGAATAAGCTGGATTATTACTGTGTAGTGTGTTGGTAGGTATTTATTTTTGTTAGGTTTTATTATTTACTGGTCTTTCGCTAACTGGAAGCCCCAAAGAGTTCAGAAAAGGCTTGGCAGATGAATAGGAAAATTCCTAGAAAAAATAATAATACAAATATTGTATTTGGCTAGATCTATCATATATGTTTACTAGTGTGTAGGCGGGGTAGTTACGTCGCGGTGTATCCCTGCTACACGTGGCCGCGGTGTCTCGTTACAGCGTGATGATCGTGGCAATGACCTGGAACTTGGGGATGTGTAATGGTTTTCATTTGTTATGATATTGTTGACTGTTCGGAATAGTAATTGGACAATAAACTCGCTGTTAAAAGATTAAATTGCTTTAAAAATATGACAATATTGTACTATATCTCTTAAAAATCTCACTATTAAACCAGCCCGCTACTGTTTCTTTCTGCAGGACTAAGACCTCTACTCTTAAAGCACGAATATTAGTTAACAGTTTTACCACACAAGCTCAAGGGAGTTGACGATTTCTGGCTATTAATTTGGTTCTGGTTTCTCGCGAAGTAGTTACTAAGTACGATAAAAATCCACCAGAGGTAGGTTTTAAATATAAATGTAAGTGTTCAATAGTTCGTATAATTTATTCAAAATAACACAAAAGACTAATTAATTTGGATCCCAGCTGTACAATTGTAAAAGTTATTGAAATACTAAAATAAAATGGAAATAATAAGTACTACTGCAAGCCATAAGCCATGCACCGAGAATTGCAAATGAGAGGTGAGTCTCCAGCCCCCCGTGGGGCAGTGGCGGGTCATTCACCCCTCGCAAGTGGGTCACGGGGCTACATGGTGCGCGTACCTGGTATTACTTCCATTGATTAAGGTTTTACTGTTCAAGGTAGTTCGTTTTTTCGAAGTTTAGTGCATACCATGAGCTTCTGAAAAAAACGATGAAATATGCATAACAAGGGAGTAACAAACGAAAGATTTATTTTAGAACTAAGGCCCGCTTGCACCACAAATCAATAAATGTGTTTAATGCTAAACGTTTTTAAATCTTTGTTCTGTATATGTGCAACTTTTGAATAAGATGGTGACAGAATTATGTTTTAAGTATGATTAAATTAAACGCATTGTGGTGTCCTTAGATTCCTAAATCTGTAGCAAACTCACTAAATGAATAATCTTGATTACATTCACCACAAGCTGAATAAAAAAAAATGCTGTAAAAACATTTTACCGCTAGAGGACGCGGGACCTCCAAACTTCGCTCGGGTAATCAAAGATATTACACAATTTTACCTGAAAGTTCCTGAATTTCATACCCTTGAAAACTAATATATTTTACAAAGATATCTCAGCAGACTCAAGGATTAATAAAACGACCCTCCGATAGCTTTCACAGAGGGCCGATTAATTAATAGGCCTTCTAATATCCTCATTTTAATTAATAATGACCTTGGCATAAAAAGAGCGTTTCATTGACAGGATAGAGAAAATGAAACTTCAAAGCTTACACGGAGTATAGGAAGAAAATCTGAGCAAAAAAATACCAATAATATCAAGGGGAAATATCCGCAACGTCTCACTGTAACATTAAGTGACTGCATAAACTAGGGAAAGAATCTAGAACATGATTTGTATCTGATCTCATCATATGAAAAAATAACAAGACAGAGCAAATGCCGCTGGGCTTAAAACAGTCAAAAAACAAGTGTTGACAAATATTTATAGATTATACATCAAGATTTATAATTTAAGGCAACTAAGATGAGAATGCTAAGAGGAATATCAAAAACTTATGGTTAGAATAAGAAATTAGCATGTTACATGAAGCCTAAAATTGGAACCGGGTACTGATAAATGTGTGGAAATAGTGTGTCATGGTCGGTGGACATTTGATGTGGACGAATGAGGTAATAATCGCAAAGAAAATTTGAGAGTGACATGTGGACGGCAAATAAGAAGAAGAATAAGAGTAGGGGAAGACAAAATAAGATAATCGCGATAGTCGTGGTGTATTTGAGAGTGAAGACCGACTGGACTCAAATCGTTCGTGGTTCGAGTTCCAACTCACCATCTTGAAAGAGACCTTTTTGCCGAAAGGCCGTATATCTACGATTCCGAAGACCGTTACGCGACACAACGCAGCAAAACACGACGCCTTCAACGATACGTGTATAGTTACAGTATAATTTGTAATGTAATTGTATAAGATTATTTTGTGTATTTTATCTATGGGCTTTAGTTGCCTGATAAGAAAATGATTGTTTTTGTTGTTGTTGTAAGCTAAACGATGAATGGACTGTGTGAACTTTGATATAAAAAGGGGTGACTCTGACTACAGGTAAAATGACTACTAATTAAGAAAGAAAAAGACGTGCTCTTCAATTAAACTGGGAAAAGGGCAGAAGAATGATGATGTTCGTAGTTTACCCAGTCACCACATATAAAGGTACATAAACATTTCCACATAATTAACTTTAACGTTCACGTTACGTCTGCTTTCGGCGATATTACTTTATGCGTTACAAAAGCACTTTATATCTATATGTATAATGTTATATATCAAGCTCTTTGAAGACGTTCCTAGTATGTTAACGACCTATTTATAGAGGGATTCGCCAGGAACCTCAAAGGTTCTACTGGAATGTGAAATATTCGAAATATGTTGGATATATCAGATACATCTATGTGTGTGTGTGTGTGTGATATATCTGAGATACTTTTGATCTAATCTTGCTAACTGATGTATATTTGTCTATCTGGTGTAATATGTCTTTGTAATTAAACTATATTGTTTCTAGTTGTCGTAAGCGCTCCTGCTAATCATGATTTAGATGTACTAGGTTCGATGCCCAAGTCAGGCCTGGACTTTGGATTTTTGCCCAGTTGACGACAATAGGCTCGATCCCTATTACATTGGACAAACATTGCTGTTAAAATATGAATGTATTAGGTACGCCTCTGGCTAACACTTCGGGAAATACAAGCGTCATGTTATTTACGTTTAACTAAAGCTTAGTACTGATTTTAATAATCCTACCAGTAACTAGGATAGAAGGCTCTTATCTGTTCTTAGTAGACATGTTCTAATAAGAGAGTTAATAATATTATGCTAATAGAGACTATTGTCTATGTCGGACCCACCCACACTCATAACACAATAGTGATAATTTCACCCATATCTACACGAACATTAAACTCAATACGAGTTCTAAAACCCCTAAGGAATAAAACGTGACTATTTACGTCATGCGTGTCTCGAACTCACAAGGTCATAATATACATAATAATAATTAAAATCGCAAAGGTTTAATACCCTACCTTTTATAATTACGAGAATACCTCACTTGAACTTTGAAAAACACAAAAAACACGATAAAGGTTGTTGAAACGCCTCTACAAGAGTACAACACTTGAATAGGTACGTCTGAACACAGAAAAGGTAGACCAGTCTATTAAATAGCAGTATTCATATAGAAAACAGAACTAATCCGAATGATAACATCCATACTATAAAAGCCAAAGGTTCTAGCAGTCGGTCTGTCTGACATTTATGATCAGATCTCGGTGATATTTGTCAAATAAGTAGACCCGAAAGACCTGGTTTACGATATATAATACTTTTCACCGCAGTAGTATTTTCCCGTTGGAGAAATCCTGACCTCCGAGTTTGTAAAATCGCGGTGAAAAGCCATTTGATTTATAAACTTATACTTATTCAGGTATTATTAATGGCAGCGCACTAATCCCAGAGACTTTAATTGGAGACCGTTGTAGCATTTTAGTCCCTTAAAAAAGAAATGTAAGCCTTGAAATCTCTCAAACCGCACCTGACAACGTATGTATCTGCAAAATTTAGGATGATCGGTTCAGTGGTTTATGCGTGAAAGATAACAAACAAACAACATTACTTTCGCATTTATAATATTAGTCAGGATAGGATTAGAATAGACAACATTCGAAGAAAATAATTTTATAGTACAATTAAATGAAGGATTGCACATTTTTTATTGGTAAATTGATCTCACATAACAGTCGGATAAACTAATCAATCAACCTAATAAAAGATGTACAGAACACACAATAAGTTCTTCAATCTAAATATACAAAACAGATCAACATTTTCTATAGTTTATAGTAGGTACTAAAGTTAATTTTAGTATGCATCAACTGACACGTTTCTGATCTCCCTAGAGACAAGAGATAGGCAGTCAAATATGAACGAAGCTAACTAACCGATGGAACAAATAGAACCCAGTTATACCGGCCCCTGGCGGCGCGGCGTTAACGTGAAACTTAGGCTGGACCCATCGGAGTTGTGTTTGTTTTTAATAGGTTTTTAATGACTTTTTAATTAAGTACAGTGGTTTTAATGAGTATCTAAGGGCTGGTACTAGACCGTACTTTAGTCTCATGTGTTCTGTGTCAGAATAATCAACAGTTTTTTTAGACTTTATATAAATTCACACCTTTTTCGCATAGGGTGGGTAGAAACTGCAGAATGCCACATACAGAAACGTCCTTTTTAAAAAAATTGACTAAAAAATAAGTGTTGTTTGAATATACAGTAAGAAGCAAGGTACATAAAATTAGATGTTATCCTGGTGCCAGGCTCCTTATATAACGATCGATTCAGTGCTTCAGTCGTGAAAAGTTACAGACAAATAGAATCACATTCCTATTTGTGTTGCTATGGATCTATTGTAATTTGACGCCTCCACATTGTGCGAGCTCTACATTGAATTTGCTCTTTTCATCTGAAACGTTTTCAAGAACAAAGTAATAATTAACATCTACTTGAAGAAAACATGCTAAATACCTATTTACAGAATTAAACATCCCTGTCATGAACATTCTCAGAATTTTTCGAATATTTCACACAGGATATTGACACGTTTCTCGTAATTTTCTGGAATGCTTGTGTAAGTTTGAGATGAAGGCAAAAATTGTGAATAGAAGTATCGAACATAGTCAAATCTTTTATTCGATGAGACCTTCGTAGTTTCTTTAAGGGTCTCGTGGACGTGGCTAGATCAGAACAGCCGCACAGATCAACATTCAAAGCTTTAAGCAACGCTAACGTTGACCCATAGATGGGTGAGCATCCCTAACATTTTTCAGAGAGCACGTTAAGCTGTTGGTTCTGACAGTCTTTCTTACATCATTGACAGTCAAAAGTCTAATAACCTGTCTTTTCAACGGGTAGCCCATCGCCTGATATCAGTGTTGTGCACAGGCTAGACACGCAGCTGCTCCATGTTAAATCCTGTATCTAGTTGGACTGGAAGCCGACCCCAACATAGATAGGAAAAGGCTAAGCAGACGGTGATGAGTAACTTTGTTCTTAAAATTCAGGGATATTTCAAACCAGGCCCAGTACGTAACTGAACAATGAATATGTTATTTTTAGCAAGCAAGCATGTTATTTTTGTCATGTTGTTTTATAACTCATAAAGTGCTATATACATACAATTAACTTAAGCTCAAAATACTCTTTCCGTGTTCAAAATTAAATTATCACATTTATCCAAAAGATAAAATTAGAATTCGTTTATTCACAAAAAGATAAAATTAGAATCGTCCTGTTAACACCCCAATTACTTGTGACAAACGCTGGGCCATTGTGTAACGTGTCACAACATTCAAATTCTTCACTGTAATCTCCAACATACTTTTACGCAGAAAAGACAAGGATTCCTTTGTGAATCAATTTCTTTTTTTAGCCTTTTGTTAAAATAAAAAAGGACTGACTGAATGTCATATAAATTATGTAGGTATATTTTCTATGATTGAGCAATAACGTCTAAATTTTTTTTGTAAAAGCTCTGAATATAATTGTTTTTGGGCTTTCTAATCAGTAGAGTGGTGTTAAAGTATTTAGAAATTAGATAAGTAATAATAATTATTATACATTAGAAGTCACGCGTAGCGATATGCTACGGCGTAGCAAAGGCGAAGCTACGGCGTAGCATGCTTGTAGCTTTGAAAATATATATTTGACGGAGGTTCGTTATCAGTGGGTCGCGACATCGGAAATAAAACTCACAAAACCTTCGTTTACACTTTTAATTACTTGCTAACACGCACTCAATACAAAAAAATCAAGGATGCCTGAGATATGGCTCGATTAAGAATTTAGGAACGCGGGAAGTTTAGCGCGGAGTAACGAACGTCTACCCAGACTACCGGACCGATTCAAAGTGCCCTCTCTCAACTGTCACCGCACACGTGTACTACCCCCGTTACAGGTTAGCCAACCTACCTGTCAACGTCAGTACCTGTCAGTGTCGAATACCTGATTACACTTCCGGATCGACATTTGACTCGATTATTCGCTCAGTGTCGCCATTACTCCACGCTAACCATCCCCAAGTTATTACTTGACGTTCCCAAACATTAGTTGTCAAATCTAACTACATAGTTCCTCCAGTGAGAGATAGATGGCGCTGATCCAGACCAACTGATATGCGTCGACGCTTCGACATATTTAATTACTGGTGGTCTTTGTATTTTTTAATCAAGCAAAAAACTAAAAGTTCACAAACCCCACAAAAAAAGTACCGTCATCTTTTTGCGAAATACGAAAACTCAAGTCATTTAATTCATAAATCGCAATTAAGAAACGTCAACGACCTCCATTATCTTTACGGCATCGAGCAGACAATCGCGTTACACTTACATTAATTAATAGGCACCTACCTACCTAGGTACCTACTTAAGATCACTGACGTCAGAAAGGTTTAATGACACACGTTTTATTTGAGCCTCGTTTGGTCTACTCAGCGCAAGCGATACTGCTGAGCATGAGGTCTTGGGTTCGATTCCCGGGTCGGGTAAATTAATATTGGGTTTTAGCACCAGGAATTTGTCAGTAGCATCATCAGTTGATAGCAATAGGCTCGCCCTTATTACATGGGACTAAACACATAACTGGTGACATGTGAGTGTGTTATAATGTCCACTTCTGGTTAACCCTTCGGAGATTACAGGCGTGATGATATGTTATGTGTAGTTAATAAATACATACCTACGTGAGATCACTGATGTCGTAAAAGTTTTATGACGCATCACGTCTTATTTGCAAGACATCATATTATGATCGACAGTGCCTCATCGGCCCTGTGTGTGTGGCTCATCCTTGACTGTGTGAAGTAGATGGTGCATGTTGGTAGATGTCACGCCATCTTCAAAGTCTAGAATATTTATAAGGTTTCCTCAGGATGTTTTTTTTCACCGTTTCGTAATAAAATAATTAATTTAGGTTTTATTTTTCATTAGTCTTTACCTGACGAAATATTCCCTTCGCAACAGATATCAAACTGCAATATCTATTCTTCTTATGAAAGATAATATGACTATTGAAAAATCTCAGCACTAAACAAAGTACCGGGTCTGGACCTACGACGTAAAAGACGCGGCTGTATCATCAAGGTAACTATTCGGTCACAAATTTTCGAAAGAATGTTTGATTAGATGCGGATGTGTGATGTGACAAGAATGGATAAAGTAAGGAATGAGTACATTAGAGGAAGTTTGAAAGTTGCGCCAGTTACAGAAAAGATGAAAGGGAATCGACTGTCTTGGCACGTGATGAGGAAGGAAGAATCGCATGTGACTAAAACAGTAATGAATATAAATGTTGATGGATCGAGATGAAAAGTAAGACCAAAGAAAAGAGGGGTGGATTGTGTGAGGAATGAAGAAAAAATGAGTAAATGATAGCGTGACGACTGACAGGGGAGAATGAAAGAAAAAAATGTGTTGCACCGACCCCAAGTAACATGGGACAAGGATCCTGCCCTTGTACCATGTACATGATGATGATGATGTTTGGTTAGATACGGATTTGAGTGAATACGTATTACTCAAATCCGTATCCAAAAGGTTCAATGACATTCTAAACAAACTTCCTTCAACTCTTAACGAGTTTTATCGTGTCTATGAACCGGTGAACTTGCACGAGATTACGACGATATTTTACAGATAAAAACGTAATTCCGTACTAATTCATGTTAATGAGACGGCTAGGATGGACCGTGTACGGGCCGGGCCCCGCTCTGACAACCGGGAGGAAATTATTACTGTGTAAACTTTGACTATTAGTCAAATGAAAATCTAATTAAGGAAAAATACACCGTTTGGCGAGCTGTGGTGGCACAGTGGTAACGGCCCCGACTTACAAGATGGCGCTGCGGCCGTAGGTTCAAACCCAGGCAGTCGTATAACTTTGTGTAATTTATTTCATCACCAGTGCTCTCAACACAAACCAAAAGGTTTTGACGATATTAGAATACCAAAAAATCAAAGACATTCTGATATCTACCAACCCGCACTGGGCCCGTGTGGTGGATCACTGCCCATTCCCTCTCTTAGAGAGGAGGCCTGTGTTACAGTAGTGGAATTTTAAAGTGTGAACAGATATTTTATGTGCGCCTACTTAAAATGATTCTGCTTCAACTTCCCGTAAAGCCAAGTTCTAACATTGAGGTTAATCTATCCCAAAGGCTAAACAAAAATCAACATGGTTCGACAAACATGTTGTGTGTTTTGTTAAATTGTCCACTGGGATTTTGGGTTAGATAGACAAACACTAGACGGTCCAAAAGATAAACCATGTTACAATATTTCGGCTGTTACAAGAAAATGATGACTAAACTACAAGATTTTGACCGTTGAAAAGGTGCATTAATAATACACATTTAATTTACATTTTTATAATCTTGCAGTAATTAATCTAAATTATAGTACGTTTGAACATAATATTACTGGGTTATTCTGCAACACAAAATAATTTCATAATTAAGTTTTATTTCTATTTTAAATTTTAATTTAGTTCACTCTAATCGCAGCTGCGTATAATCTAAAACTTTGACCTAACAAACAGCTGCATTGCAAAACCATTAAACAATAATTACAAGACTAATAGCGTTACAAGTTTAGACAACTAATAATTTCACAATAATTCTCAATCAAAGATGTAGTTTGTTTTGACAAGTAATCGATCTATTTAAGTTAGCTGTAAGTAATTTGAGCAAGCATATAAAGTAGTCAAGGTTTCGATACAAATATGCGGTCATAACACCATATTTCATGCAAAGGTACGCTCATCTTAACTTATATTATAAAACTAGCGACCCACCCCGGTTTTGCACGGATGCAATATATACATATAAACCTTTCTCTTGAATCACTCTATCTATTAAAATAAACCGCATCAAAATCCGTTGCGTTGTTTTAAAGATCTAAGCATACATAGGGACAGACAGCGGGAAGCGACTTTGTTTTATACTATGTAGTGATATTGTGTAAAAGTAAATTTGTTTCGTACAACTTCACGCCTTAATAAATTAACAGATTTCGTTGAAATTTAGCATACGGAAAGACGATGACTTGGATTAGAACAATACTTTTAATCTCGTTAGGATTTTTTTTTTTTTTCTGTGTGGCCTTACTCTTGACCTCAATCTAGTCCTGAGGACAGAGATGAGGTCGACGATGGAACGAGCTAACCCAAAAGAAGCCTATTAACTCGCGATTTAAATAGATTGGGGTCATATGAACTTGGAAACACCGACGCAGGCAGGGAATTCCACTCCTTGGCTGTGCGCATAATAAATGATGTAGCAAAGCGCTTCGTGCGAATGTGTGGAACATCGACAAGGTATGGGTGATAACCTGCAGTACGTCTGGACTCCCGATGGAAGCAAGGAGATAGTGGAATGAGTTCGTGGTGCTCTTGAGCACACTCACCGAAATTCCTGTTTTCCGAACTCCATGCAAACGTAGCCGCGGGAAAAATATAGTATATTCATATTTAATGCGCTAGGTACGTTACCAAAAAAAATAGTAGTTTTCTTTCTCTTATTGGCTATAAGTACGAGTGGCCAAAATAGAATAGATATTCCACGAGTAGCTACGATAGGTATATAAGTTTTTTTATCGAAACGTATCCATATAAATGACTTTCTCGATGAGTCTCCACATAAAGAACTGTCATAATAGTTTTCTAGAAATATTTATTTTGGTATATAATTCTTTCTTCATCCATGTTTGGGTAAACTTTCTTATACTCATACTTCTGACTTATTGCGCACAAAAAAATATAGAAAAACCAACCTTAAATGACCTAAGTACGTAACTGTATCATCAAAGACGAATTTAATCGTAATTTTGTGATTTTTCCCTATTATTACTCAATTCTTTTGAAGAGAAGCCTTTACATCAGAAAATCCATAGAAACTACATTAAATGAAATATAAAAGGAATCAAAGTCTGGCATTTAGTAGGTTTTTATTCTTAGGATAAAGGTAACAATGATGCTATATTAGTTGTTTTGAAAGTTCGATTGAATCGTTATTTTATAGAAGGTATATAATATGGTCATTGGGGCCAGTGTTAGTATATTATTATGTGAGTACATGAACGTGTTAGTTGATGGTCTATTTATTTATTACTAGTTTTTGCCCGCGGCTTCGCTGGTATGTACCCAAATTGATTGCCAATTTTAGAATTTGACAATCAATTCGGGTTCACAATCCTAAATAAAATAATATAATTCAATCATGATTTGAAATACACTTGGCGCCTGCTATTATCATAAGAACGGTATTGTTGTTTTCCTCGGGAACAGTACTTTTTTCGAGATGAAAGGTATTCTATGTCAGTTTCAGACAACGTATAAGAAAAATTTCAGGATGATCGGTTCAGTGGTTTAGGCATGAAAAGGTAACAAACTTTCTTTCGCATTTGTAATATTAGTAAGGATAGACCGTTTAGTTACCTAAATGAGCGATCCTTAAAGTATTCAAGTAAAGTATAATAAGCAATTTTTTCCAATTTTTGCTTAAAACAAAACACATTTCACAGGTTAGACAGACTGAGGTGCATCTATAGTACCCCTCATTTCACCATTATTGTTTATGTCCCATTTAATAGGGGGTGAGCCTAATGTCATTAACTGATCTCAAATTTGAACTTCAACCGAAAAATTCCCGATGCAAAATCCAACATCACTTTTCCCGATCTGAGAACCCTGGAACACATTATACCAATTATGTAACATGCAGACAAGTAACAGTAATTTTGCGGTAATTGTAGAAGCTGCTATATTGCCGGCAATATTTTAGAAATGTGGTTGTTAAACAAAATAGCACATGTAATGTATTTATTTGCTGTTACACCCAAACCAATAAGTTACTTCAAGCAATAATCGCAACCACAAATGGTGTCGCATACAACAGCAAAACAATTCCATTGTGACATTAATAACTATTCAAAGTGACTCAAGAATTGTTAGAATAACACAGAAAATACTTCAATAACCCATTGTATACGTGACTGCGTTAAAAATAGCACATAATCGAGACTTTCACTAAAATTAGGTCTAATTAGAAATTAATTTTGAAAGAGAAGTTTTCACAAAGGGCTGTATTGTGGGTAGTACATACTTAATATAACATATATATATATATATATATATATATATATATATATACAACATTAGTTTTAGTATATGCGAAACCTGATACACGTGTCTAGTATTTTTATGAAAAGAATCTATGTACACAAAATTACAAAACTTTATCATGAAAAATCACAAAGTTATAAGCTTGTTCTGTTACTTAGTTGTCCGCACAAAAATGCGGTCACCACGCAGCGCGCGCCTCCAGCTTCGTCTTGAGCTCATTGATAATAATAATTTGGCAGTAGGTACCTAAATTATTGCGATAGGTACTCAAAGTCGCTCGGTAACCAACTTTTAACTTTTTTAAATATTTTTGGGAAAAAATATAACATGGTTTAAAAATTATTGGACTCGATTCAGTTACTTATTCTGAACAAACTATATTCAGTATAAAAATAATGTTGTATATTATAACAGCACAATATATATATAACATACATAATAACCATCTGTTCACACTTGGCGACAGGAGTAAGGATTCTTCTGGTATTGAATGTGTGAATGTGGTTATTACTTTTGCGATTCCTTAGTTTCCTTTTTCAGTTGATTAATTTAGTTAGACTTCCACTGAAAAGTCAAGTCAAATATCAATAAACGGTTCAGTGAAAAGATGTATGTTTTTTTTTTATTTTAATGTTCAGCTTTTTCAAAGCTTTGGTTTCTATTAATCACTGACTTTCAAGTGAAATAAATCGTTTCTCTGACAAGATTTTACAAATAAGCAAATGGTGCATCTCTTTGTACTTTTAAATGGTTTTTTTAAAAGTCATTGCTTAACTAGACTAGTAGATTTTCAAGAAAAATTGCAAACTATCTCAGTGAGTTTACTTTTAACAAATCGCTTGTATTTCGTCTCATTGAAGCCCTGGACTCATTAATAACTCAACTGCTGACAACGAGTAGATTTTCTTTTTAAATAAATAAGTATCGTTTTTTATTTCCAAATCAAACACAAAAACTATGTTCCTATTATATTAAAAAAAAATATCCAATCTTAAAAAAAAAAACCAAGCAAGAAAAAACTAGCGAACATTGATATAGTCTAGGAGGCAGCCTCTATGTTACTGACAACATTCACCATCCAACATTTATTTTCACACCTACGCTTTTATATACAAAAGAAAATGAAATTCCCAGGATCTTGAAGTCGGTAAAGTGTTAACATAGAATTCTGATCAAATTAATTTACCTAATAGGTCTTTACCCTTACTCACGAATAGCAAACTGATGATGATAGCCTGTCTAAACTTGTAATTGTTTACACATAGGATAAATATTTCCTGTGTAACTTTGGCGGTAGGTACATTAGCTTTTGTAATAGATACTTTATTATACAACGTTCTATTTGGGCTGAGTTCTGCCTTAATATAATGAGCCAACCCACCATCTTATCTTATTCAATTAAATATTGCAAAGTAATCATTTATAAAAATGCAATGTATGTTTAGAACAGATTTAAAATAAATCAGCGTTAGCTATCTATCCAAAATCTTTAGAAGCAATTATCTCGAAAATCGGGAGAAATTTTTATGTTGGTTACTACATTTTGACAAAAATACGCTCATTTGATCTTCAAAGAACCTTACTAGTAAACGGGATAAATATTCTTATATATTTGAGCTTTTAACGTTTAAAAAAATAATGGAAACTGATGGTTCTTGAATTTATGCATGCGTGATTATTTTGAATAATATTTGCTAATGAATTACGTCAGTAATAAGTGCCAATATTTCAAGAGAGCTCATCATTTTCATCAGAGTGGTAAGTAAAAATAATTGACATAATGAAACCAAAGTCGAACAATTATGTTCATCGTTAAAAACCACATAAATAGGAGTTATTCGTCAGTATTTAAGCCCTGGGCAAACTGAGACGAAATACCGCATGGACTGCGGGACGACGTTAGCTCGTGCCGATTGTTTCAGCTTCTTATCCAAACTGGCGTTGATATTCGCGTGACGTTAGTTATAAGTACAGTCGAAGCGTGCGGCAGTCGCGTCCCGCATCCCACGTGTGATTCGCTTCAGTTTGGTGAAAAACAAATGGGATGTTTTTGTTGACTTTCTACACAAACCAATATTCACAAAACTTGTAAAAGTTATTGAACTTATAACCTTTCAAAATACCCCTTTCAGCTTATTTCCGTTTGATTAATTATTCTTCATTGTTCACTACATCATCAATTTACAACTTTTCAATTTTATTAAACAATAGTTTCAGCGTCTGGGTCATTGACCTCATCTATCGGAATCCCAAGGGATGGGAAAAATAGTATCGATAGTCGAAAAAATTACTTCGGGCACTGTGTCAAAGATAATATGTACCTAGTGTGTTGAACGAAGCTTAATGTTATTTATGTTGAACGTGTTAAAACAAGTGACTGGATATTCTGGAACTTATCCAAACGACTTCTGGGAAATGTTGACTGTAATCTCTAATATATCAACATGAGTTTGATACATGTTCGAGAATATTTTAGCAGGTCGTTTTCACCTGCTAAAAACATTAACACTCTACGAGGTAGCATTACCTAGAAGAGTTTTATGCGGAAAACCATGAAATTAGTACTCCGCCCTGGATTTTATCATGGTCAGGTACCTAGTTTATCATTATCCTAATTAGGTCCACCTCTGCTCCCGGTAAGTAATAATAATCTATTATTTTTGTCTTAATTTTTAAAAAATAAATATCTTTCATTTTCCTTTTGTTTAATCTAAGCTTTGTGTAACATTTCTTACTCACGACACTGCAATGCAAATCAACAAAACTAAACAAAAGAAAAAGAACATTTTTCTCCACGAATTCGTATCTTTTATCCGCTGCTTTCCACTACATTTCTCAGAAGCTCAGTTCAGTGGAGGTTTGATTCAATTCCCGACGCGATTGTACATATGCTGTCGAAAGCCTGAAGTGAACCTCAAACCAAAAGTCTCTGGAAACTCAATAACAACCGCGGTTCTATTTTATTGGATTTGCTGCCAATCACAGCAGACGGGCTTTCTTAGACTCCCAAAGTCTAAGAAATATTCAAAAAGATCGATGACTTGAAATTTCCTGCTATATATTGGCCCTTGAATATAATTGTCTTGAAGGCTCTACTTATTTATTTGCTTAAATAGATACTTGCCGCACTTACAATTTGCACCAAAGCGTGCAGAAAGCCAACAGCACAACAAACTAACTAAACTACTACTACTACTAAACAATAACCCAATACCCCTATACTTGTAAACATTTGTGAAATTATCTGTTCACAAGGAATTAAAAAAAAAATTGGCAGTGTTCGGTCCTTCAATGGCCACGCGCCAAAATAACCTTGTGTACCTAGTAGTTTGCATTTAGTGGGTGATTTAAGTTCCTCCAAACCTATTTACTAAGAGTGGACATTGCGTAAGGTGTTGAATAGTTCCCATGAGCCTCGTCTGCCAGAGTTACGTAGGTGTACTTCACGCAGCGTGTGTGGGTAGTTTTGTATCATAAATGTAGCGAAGACGAACCAGAATTTTGAGACATATGTCTTAAAAGGACTAAGGAGGAAGGAGAATAAGGTCCTTTTTACGATATAAATCAATCAATTTAAATATCATCTTTAGACGAACACATTCCAACAGAAGTATTAAAGACTTTCACATTATAAGAACTGAGCTTGAGAATTTGAAATGAAAATAGTTCCCAAACATTCACAGTTCTGGAAACAGACCCAAAATTCTTTTAATTAAAACTTCACCCTTTCTATAGCGACAAAAACAACCATTTTCACATATTTGTGACACATTAAGGACAATATGGCCTCTCTCCGCCATTTTGTCAGCCAAAAATATGGGTTCATTGTTGAGTTTTGGGGTTCACCTGTAACCCAAAAAGCTCTCGTTAATCTAAAAAGAAATATGTCACACAACTTTAGCTGTTATTACAAGGAACATTAACTCTTTATTGGTCGTAACTGGTACGGGAACATATGGACAAGTATGGCCAGTTATGGCCAGCTATGGCCACTAAACGTTAGTGGGCTCGTTTTGAATCAGGCCTATTAATTTTGAGTGCATAGCCCTGTTTTTGTAGAATATTGTTGGCTGAAAGGGTTTATGGTTTAAATAACGGTTATTGTTTACTTTACAGGGTCGTGTATAAAGGTCAGTTATTTTTTTATAATAATACTAGCTTTTAAATGAACCACAAGCATGCAGGGCAAATGCCTTTTTCATTTTGAGAAAAATTATTAAAGTTGCTTCGTTCACCAAATGCAGGCCCTTGCAAAATATATACCTAGTTCAGGTTCACTTACTTCATATGTTTGAGGTAAGAATAACTCAAATAGTCTGTGGTATCCCAAATTGATTAGAACGTATAAATTATGTATACGAGGCAGGGCTTGCTTAATTCTTGGTTATAATTATACCTATCTCTCGCAGTGGAAGAGAAATTGTGACACAAGCTTTTTGCAGGCCCAGAAACATGTACTGAATCCATGGCAAAAATGTAGGTACTAAAGTCACGATGTGTTTCCACAATCATATAATGCTAGACGAGCTAAAATGACCCTGGCAACAACAAACAGGCAGCAAGGAAATACATAAAACATTCGTTCTAATCAACAAACAAAATAAATTGGATGAAAGTATATTCGCTCTAATAACTTTTAATCAAACTTGACACCCACAACATAGCCGGATAAGGTCTACTTATAAAAAAGATATTATGAAGGATAAAACAAAAAAAATATAAAAATGCGTCGGAAATAACTAACATATTTCATTATGATGAAGCCTTGAAAGATCCTTGGATCTGTGCGTTAAAAAATGGAGTTGCAGTCGTCTAGCGGAATGCTAATCGTCATTCGTAAGCAACAAACGCGACGATGCGCGGCGATGCTATTTTTACATTTTTTAACGCACACAGCGTTAAAAAATGATAGAATTGCAGTCGTCTAGCGGAATGTTAATCGTCATTCGTAAGCAACAAACGCGGCGATGCTATTTCTTTTTTGTTATTTATAATTATAAATAACATACGCCGACAATCTAATTCAAGCCAGCTTAAAATTGGCTACGACTTTGGCGCTTCCAGTAGCGTTAGCGTCCATTGGTTCTTTCCGGAACGCGTTAGACACGATATAAAGTGTCCCATCGTTTGTGTAGCAAGACCATAATAATATTTAAACTTCAGGATGGAATCATTTAAAAATCTCCAGATAAATTCATAGTACTTAGTAAAAGTCAAGTCAAGTAATATACATGAAATTATAAAAACTACGATTTCAAACTGTATAAAATTATGCACTTACATAATATGTGTATTTAATAAAAACACCCCTGCCATCTCCTTTAGATAAACCGTGATGTTATGTTAATGTAGAGTAAATACCTCCTACCAGACAGCACGTTTTCACGATGCAAATATGTTTTTACGCGTCTCATTGTTATTTTACGTCTCATATGCTATCGTCTCTCACTTAGGAATGTAGTTTAGTGGGGAAATGCATTATGTGTGATATTATTACCATGTTCCCATATCTACACGAGCATGAATCATAGCGAGGAAGAATGGGGGTCGACGATAAAACGAAGTCGACGTAATCCTTTGGTATGGTAAGTGAATGTGCGATGAGTGGGTTGGCAGAGTTGAGATTTCTTGTGGTAGCTTGAGAATTATTATGTGATTTAGATTTTATTTGTGGCAGTTTTGAACTAAATAATGTTACGGTACTCGTGCTTGTTTTACCTAACACTAGGCAACACCTAAATGAATGCCTAGGTAAAGGCGTACTGTGGGCTATAATATAACGCTTGACTTACGCTGATAAAATAAAATTCCAATGGAGAAATAATATTTCGCCAGGCATACAGTAGTGAAAACTGGTATTTGTGCTTTTTAAACAGAAGAATATGTTTCTACTGATGGGACACAGAATGTAATGTGTATGATTTGCACATGCAGGACTGAAATTCCTACTGAAATAAGGCTGCAGTCCAAATTAATATTAAGTCCAAATTAATTAAGTTTACCTAGGCTTTAGCCCACGTGTTTACCTTTTCTAGTCAAATATTTGATCATGTATTGTTTGGACGCCTAGAAACTTCTATCAAAGTCAACAATAGGCCATTCACGTGACAAACGTAAATCACGCGTATGTTTAACGTCTCTCAAATAATACGATTTGTTAGATATTTGCATATTTTATCAAGTAGATAGACAGTTTGATGGGTGAAATAAGAGTATTCTGCTGAGCGTGAGGTCTTGGGTTCAATATCGAGGTCGGACAGTGTTCTTGACTTTTAAGAATTAATAGAGTTGATGAAACTTAAGAAGATAAAGTGCAATCGCGATGAAACCGATAATAATTTACTGCTATACAATATTCGTAGATAACGATTCTTACTGGTCAGCTAGGGAATGCAATCTCGAGTCAAGATTGACTACTCGAGATCTTGATTCAAAAAATATATTAGTTCAAAATTAGGGAATGCTAAAACTGGGGAGTCTTAGCATGCAAGATGTCGAGATTCGCCATTTGAGATCACTACTTGGCTGGATCGAAATTTTGCAATTTCCCTAATTTTGGACTAATATATTTCTTTGAATAAATAACTCCTGAACAAAGACGCCTAAATGAAGTTGAGACTGCATTCATGGACTCAGTGCACCTGATGTTGTTAGCCGTCATATCAACACGTCACGTTTGACACTCTGAAGAAGATTAAGATCCATCTGGTCGTGCTGTGTAATCTCTGGTTTGAATCGCACAGCCGTCACTCAACGGAAGCTGCAAGGGATAATTAATTCTAGTTGATATGATAAGGTACTCAGTTTTAATTAAGTATTGAGTATACACATCGACTGTTGTCATAAAGTACAATAGCTTCTATGATTTCAATTGTAAACAGGCCTTTAGGCATGCAGTATAACGATATATTTCTAAAGATGTTACAGAGCTCATCTGGGCTATCCGATTTTTTCATCCATAACTTATCAATTCAGCCGTTTGCATTTTTTTTTAAACTTTGCCCCACACTAATTGGAATTTCTCCTGAATCGAGGGCACGTTTACAAGCATTTAAATTGACATACCTACACAAACAGCCAGAACCGGAACGGATCCGTGACACGCAGCGCAGCAGCCAATCGCTCAGCCACTGGGCCAACGATCCCGTCAAAGTCGTTATAAGATAAAGCTCTCTTCTTCTGTTCCGGTCACTTTTATTCTCTGCCATTGCGGTCCATTTCGACAAGATTTGATCTAATTGCCATCTTCACCTTGTTCTTTTATGTCGGGTCATCTTTAAATATTCATAATTGAAGTGATCACATATTCCCGCGCCTAAAGAAACAGTAATGAGATTTCTAAGATTTATATTTTTTATTATATTATTACTTACTAATTTCTTTAATGAAAGTGACGTAAAAACATATGAGTGTTATCTACCAGATATAATTACAATTATGTAATTGTACTTTCAGCGATTTCATTCACGAACTCATACTTTCATTTTAACAAAAACAAAATGTCAAGTTAAACGTAAAAAGTTGGAGAGGGTTATTCTGTAACAGACTTCATTTGACCATGAAAGACTTTCAAAATTTCTTGTTTTATTACTGAACCGTTATTTACAAAAGCGTCAGTCTTACTTATTACAGTAGGATTTTTATTAGACATAAATACAAAGGAAGGCAATTGTCACTGTCGAGCTGAGATTCTTGACATTCCGTGTCCTGGTGTTTATTATACTATTGTTTTAAAGAAAAAGGTTTTTGACATTGATATAATATAATGAGACATTAGGCTTGAAATACTGACATAAATTTTATATAATTGAGTCTCATGGATTTTTGTTTATCAAGCAACGTACAAATTATTTTGTAGTAAAAGCATGTTGCTACTTTCTTTACAGAGAATATATTGAGAAAAGTTAGGGTTTCATCATCTGCCTAGCCTTATCCCAACTATGATGGGGTCGGCTTCCAGTCTAACCGTATGCAACTGAATACCAATATTTTACATGGAGCGACTGCCTATCTGACCTCCACAACCCAGTTAGTACTGGGTAATACGATACGACGTTTATCAAATTTATTACCAACTTAAATAGTCCGCGTATGCAAATCATGAACGAACGTTTCGGCTTATAACACGGAAAATATTGATCATGAAATTATTTTTGAAAACATTATGTAGTATGGAAGTCGTCTACTTATTCACCATTTTAACTTAAAATCTGAAAACAATAATAATCATAAACAAAAATAATGGAAATATGGACTAACTACTATTAAAACGTTATTTCAGAACAGATTCTGCAATGTGTTTAAATGCATGTCTTTCAAGATTGATAGTTTGTCAAGACATGGTTATTTTTCTTTGTATCTCCCGTACAATACATTACGTTGAGTAATAATGTTTGCGAAATAAGTAACATTGGTTACTTAAAGTAGTATAGTTATTTTGTTTTCATTGTTTTTATTACCTTTGAAGTGTATAATCTACCTACAAAGTTCACAGTCGGTTTTGCTCACAACTATTCATTAAAATAATTGCATTAACCTAAGCTTATAAACGTCACCATTTGCTATTTCACTAGTGATCCATACCTTATGTCTATCTAGGCCGTCGCACACTTTGCCAATATTTTTCTGAAGACTTTTTTTGAGATTTATTGCAAATGTGTCGAACCGTGCCTCGCTTTCATTGTTTTGGCTTACTACATTTATCTTTGTATTACTATTTTCTCTTCTTTATTTATAGAAAAGAATGTTTGTAAAGTTCATTATTGAGTGACAGAACTTATTTTGCGATGGAAAAATACTACGGTATTAGAGGTTAAGACTTGGAACGTGAGGGAATGCAGGTTCGAATACTTGGCGGTGAAATTACGCACATAATACCACGATTCAAGAACATCGTACTTATTCAAACCATACAGTCATGTTGGAAAAAGCATTAAACGGACTTGTAATTTCTAGCAGCTTTTGCCAGTTCACGGTACCTACTTGGTGGAAAACGATATGAAAATATTTCGTTTTTTACGAAGGCAAAAATTTCTTTGTTGGTAAGGTCAAATAATGATAAACTGAATAACGTGAACAAAATCGTAATCTGCTTACAAAAGCCAACTGGATGCTGTCGGTCCAAGTGTAACGTATCAACTTTATTACTATGACATTTTGATTTAAAGTCCCACAGAGACCAGAGATACGATTCATGTATTTTCTATAAAAAATTCTTCAGATAGCCTCGCTACAGCAAATAAAAGAAAGGGTGAAGTTATACTCCTTACACCTACTCGATTTAATGTATGGGGTAGTTGATTATTCATTTGCGATTACGCTGTTGAATAGTTGTTCATTTTGTTGGTATATGGCACACCCCTAAGTATAAAGAACTTATTATCTGGTACTCGCTGTATAGTACCTTAAATCTCTTTGCTGGACAGTCAAGAATCAATTAGCTAGATTTGGTTTACTATTATTGCAGTTGTGTAACCCTCCAATCCCCTTCGTTCGTTACGCACACACATTAAAATCGTAACGAAGGCGTGCCCTCTGATTGGTTGTAATGTGTGACGCCATGTCATTCCCGACCTGTTACTCAGAGGTCATTGGTTCAAATCGTTGTTTCGAAATAGTGTGCTTCGTTGGTTTTTCAATTAGTTTTGTGTGATTTATGGCGATTGCTTTATTTTTAGATTTTATGTTTTTAGACCTTTGCTGTCTCAAAAGGCCTAAACCAAGTGATATTCTATTAGAGATAGTGAAGATCATCATCTGCCTAGCCTTTTTCCCAACTATGTTAGGGTTGGCTTTCAGTCTAACCAGATGTAGCTGAACCAGTACTTTACATGGAGCGACCTATCTGACCTCCACAGCTTCTTGGTAAGACTGGTTGTCAGACTTTTTGGGCCACTGACTACCTGTAACGGCGGTCAAAGATGTACAAATGATAGCGGGGACCAACGTCTTAACGTGCTTTCCGAGGCACGGAGGAAACTCGGTATGTAATAGGTGGTCACCCATCCATAGACCAACCTAGGCAAGCACGGCTTAACCTGAAGGTCGATCCGAGCGGCTCTTATTATTTAGCCACGAGCTCCTCCTTCATTAGAGATAGTGAAGACGCGAAAAGAAAAATTGTATGTGGCTGATATAATTATGCTACCGGAAAGCTTACATCCCGGTTGAAAGCCGTCGAAGAAATAACAAATGCTTTGAAAGTGGCTGTCACTTGTTTAAACAATAAATAACATAGAAACCTACAAAACTTGGTCAAAATTTCCATAAATCAGGCACAACTAATTTGAGCTGAAAATCTTAATAGCAGTCGACATGTTTCTTATCAAAAGCAGGAGATATTCTCAAACAGTCTATACATCTACACAATAAAAAAGAGAGATCTTAAACATATTCAAATCTTTAAAATATCCAACTAGATCAAGTATTTATCCCATACTTCAATCACAAAAGTTGAAATTTGCTTCTAACACAACTAAACTATGATTGAAATCTTTGGCGAAAAATAAATAGGTTTTTCATCCTTTCATATCGGCCCGGATAAGCCGATTAGGTACGTGGTTTTTCTAAGATTTCGAATCCGAAACTTGTATTGAGAAATGCCGAAACGGATTTTGTCTTGTAACAATTTCACTCGTCCCTTAGTATCTATGTAAAGTTTTTATACTAAGAAAAATAAAAATATTATTGTTAATATTGTATTTTTATACATCAAAGGTTTTCTAGGCCCACTTATACCACAAATAGTTAACGTTATACGAACATCGTTCCACAACTGTCATTCGTTTGAAGTTGAGAGAGAGAGAGAAAGACGTTTTAAATCCATTAGGCGCTAAACGCGGTTCATGATGTGAGTGGTGCAACCGAGCCTTAAAGTCTGGATATTCTGTTTTGTAAAAGGGGCTTTTATTCAGCAGCATGAAAAATCAAGCTGATTCTTAAATCTTCTAGCAATCGATTTATGAGAAACCAATAAACACAAAACAAAATTGCTGACAAATTGTAAAAATATCTAACTGACCGCCACAATCATAAAAGGCTTTCATACACCTGTAATTTTCTCAAAATCCCTTGAAGTCATTGAAATAAGGGTGAAAGTAGTAAATATTTATAAGGTCTTACTATTATGTCGTCTAGACTCATCGGAATGCCTAGACTTCAGTTTTAATAAAACGTTTGACTGCAGTTGGGAATATAATGTGTCGTCAGGATATAATATAATGCTTGAAGGTAGCACTTTGAAAATTTTCAATCGGTTTTAGAGACAATTTGGTAGAGACTGAGTGGCGATTTGGAAAATGTTTTAAGAGGAGTTTTAACATTTTTGAAGTTTGTAATTTATAAAAGTGATTCTTTTGACTCAAAAGTTACTTAGTTTTATCTAAGCAAGTCGAGGGAAAAGAAGAACAAATGGAAGAAAAATCCAACGCTAAATAATATGCTTGTTGATATGGTTTTGTTCTTTAACTGAACTTAATTACTAAATCAAAGACTTGATTTGCTGACTAACTCTTATAAAAGCAGCCACACACCCTTCGTGAAAGAAGAAAAGTTTTATTTAAAAGAATTTTCTTTGAAACAGGAAGCTTTTAATAACCTGTGTTTTCCACAGTAACTAACGTAATTATACAAAAAAACAATAAGAAACTAAGTGCATCTCACAACTAGGAGCAAGTTCTATATCTTCAGATCTTCATTCGTCAGGGTTTCGACAATAGAAATGATGCGATTGCGAAGTTGGACAGATGGCCACCATTGTACTGAAACTATTGATTTTGCTTTAAAATTGCTTTTGAAATAGGACAAATAAACCTAGTGCATTTGAAGGGGTTGTCGGTATTGATTATTATAGCTATGGTTGGAACCTTTTTGTGTCTTTGATACCGGTTTTAGTTATTTTCAACCGCGCTACGGGTCGGTTTCATTCCGATAGTTGTACACGGTGGGAATGTGCTGCTCCCGGCCAGACCACGTCCCAAATTTTCACAAAATACGTATTACTATGCTATAACAAATAATAAAACTAAGTCGAAAATTTAAGGGGTTCCCCCCAAACTAGACACGTGTTTTTAATATAGTACGGTGATACGGAACCCTTCTTTTGATGGACTGTGTGTCGGATGAAAGGGCAAGATAGGAGGTGTCTGATGAGATGACGAGTAATAGAAAAGTATGGAAAACAAGACATGCTGTGCGGACTCCAAACGAATTGGGATACGGAACCATTTGTGTCCGAGTCCGACTCGCACTTCACCGGTTTTGATATTATTTTCCAGGCAGTTCCGGCTTCCGGCAAATTATTATTTTTATATTGGTGAATTTCTGTAAGTACACCGGATGTTTTGTTTCACAAAATTAATTCGATATAGTAGGAGGCAAAAAATAATAGCAAACAATATTAAAAATATTATGAAAACAAAAGTTTTTCGTTAAAATTTTTTCAAGCGGGCGCTAAAGGTCATGTGTAGGCTGAACTGAGTTAATAACATAAAATAAAAAAAAAAACAAAATCTAAAACAATCGGTAAACTTAGTTGTTTACATTATCCTGCTTTGGTAGGAACTAATTTAAATATAATAAACCTGTCATAAATAGAGATCTATGCTATTTTGCGTAGATGTTTAATTTTAACACTAACTGAAAGCAAATAGTAAATATGGTAAACATCCCGTTATCAGTGTTAGTGATAATAATTTTACTATGTATTGCAAATCTCGGATGAGTCGTACGACAAAAGGCTATTCGTTGGCATTGATTTCACCAACACTAGGCGGCACCTTAGAGATTAGCAAATACCTTAATTAAAGCACACTTTGTATTACCAGCGAGTTGAAATCTCAATGCAATAATTTTAGAGATACTCAGTTACTGGCGAAATGTGAAATCGTACCCTTTGGGGATTACAGGCGTGATGTTATGACCTTCTCATTTAGGTAAGGCTTAATGCTGGTGTAAACGAGAACAGATATATATTTTTAAACTTGCTTTACCAGTGAAGAGCGAATGCCAACTCTGTTAAAGTTAAGTATCGTTACATTTCTCACAGAGGTTACTGAATATTTCAGTTCTACAAAAAAATATTTCAAAAGAACAGTGATTGATGATTAAAAAAATAATTCAGAGACGATTCACCTAATTCTAAGTGTATCTTTCGATTAATTCAGATTTTACATAAAACTAACTTTAAGTCCACCAACCCTTTATTGTTTGCTCCTTATTCAATAAAACTGTTGACTCTAAAGCTTTTAAACACAGTAACATAATCCACTTTAATTGGCTCATTAAGATTATATTACTCCGTGACATAAAGACGAGAGTGAATAAAATCTTGAAGGATTTTATAACGCAAACTATGTATGTTAATCCTTAAAACAACATTTACGTGTATGTATGTAGGTCGTTTTTGATTTGTTCACTTACTCTCAAGAAGATAACTATGATATATTTTAATACATGTCGTGCTTATCTTAAAGTACATTTGTAGTCTTCAATATAGTTGGTCTAAATCTGCTTTTCAAACAGTTTTTATTCACGTTAATCAGCCCATGACGTTCCAACTGTTACATCTAGCCTGTAAGACAGTTGCTTGTAATCCACCTTTAGGCCATGTTTTCAATGTTGGATTCTAGGATATTTTCCTGTTTTTCTTTGCTGTTTTGAGAGCTGTGGTAAGTCTGTGAACCATTGTTCAAGACATTTCTTGCACAGCTACGAAATATTCATGCTATGAATGTCACAGTTATTTTAAAACGAGACAGTTTCGTTAGTCTCGTATTGATCTTCCTATTTCTGTGTGAATCTGTGTTGCAAGATCAAGGTGTGTCTCACTGGAATTTAAATGTTAGACTGGAATTGATGCTGTATACAATCTTGTCTTGATTTTTTTACAAATTTTAAATGAACTTTTATTTTTTTTTCTACAAAATCCTAATTGTGTTGGTGACACAATTATCATACAACGAACTACCGTGTTTTACCTAAAACTTAGATATTATAGTTCTTCATTAATTTGTCTTGAACTACCCTACGAATGTACGAAAACTTTCAAGACAGATCTCGGTAAAGGCAACAATAGCAAACAAGATAGTATTAAAATTAATACTTCAAACTTTAACTAACTTGCCATCGACAGACACAACTTTCTCGCTTATCTAATCTGATCTTAATTGTGAGGGAATCGGTTTTACGAATTCGACTCACGAACGTCGCCGGAGTTTACCGAGGTATACCGAAGTGTGCCGACCGCTCAAAGTAAGCTCTAACGAGCGCCACTCACTGAGAAAATGTTTAATTCTAAGAAAAGAGGTGACTAAAGTTTGAGATACAAAACTGTTGCATTTTAAATTGTTTATTTAGCATGTATTTTTAGCAACAAAAGTTATTATTTAAATTAAATTCGTTTTGTTTGCTTGTTGGAAGTTGCCATTACTATTATTACATTGGAAAGCTTCTTCAGTTTTCGATGGTAATTGAATCGATTATTTTAGAAACTACAAAAGGCCCGTTTTTATTTCAAAGTAGGAGTAAGTAACTACTTTTTGGTCGTTGCCTTTTTCTTGAAACACACATCATTTTTCTAAGAAACTATGTAGGTAAGTCTTGAGAATTTAAAGAAGAAATCTTTTTAAAAACTTATGACTTTACTCCACTAGTTTTCAACGTAATTCTACTAGTACGTTCTGAACAACCAATGGGTACGTATGTTAGCAAACCTACGTACATACCTACATTAGCAAGCAGTGATAGCTACACTATATCCCCTCTGTATTTCATAAAGTTTCATAAGTGTAAAAAGCCAGTCTAAATAAATAGTTCGCATGCAAACACGTCATGTTGGCATTGCTAAAAACTCCTCTCAAAATATTCCAGCGTCGCGTCGAACGTAACGAGGTACTGTCGGGGCCACAAGACTAAATATGAATAATTTAAATAATTGTCAAAGGGAAACCTTTCCGGACAATGTAAGAGCATCGTCGTACTCTAATTTTTGTCAAGGTTATATAAGGTTGTGCATGGAATGTCGTTACATAAAAGATTTTTTACTGGAAATTCTTCAGTCTTTTTGCTTTTTATTTTTTTTAGCTGGTGATGATTTCACACAGCCACAGGTTAATGAAAATAATTCAGAAATTACAACATTCCAACTATAATTTGGTAAAAGAGACCTTATTACAAAACTTCCTGCACATATCATGAACAAAATCTAAGATACCCCATTAAAATATAAGATAGCAACCAAAAAATCTCCAAAGTTTCAAGAATTTATAATATCACCAACACTCAAAACATCTACTCTGAACTTCTTCCAAAAACCGCTACAAACCTCTAGCCGTGACAATAACTAAATTCAAACAATTATCGAGTGAAACGTCTCCGATGTCTCAGATCGAGAGCATCGTAAAACTTATCGTGAACAGTGAACAGCCTAGCTTGTTGTTCACGGTATAACGAATTTGCATCCCGGCTGATGCTATCGGAAACATGGCTGTCGATTTCAAAATATATTTAAATGACGAAGTTTGTTCGAGCCCAGACACACCCTTTACTTTGTGTGAGTTAATTCACTAATACTGCTCTTAAAACGGTTAAGGAAATCTGCTGTTCTAGAATAGAAAGTTCAGAGATTCTATATGCGACATCCAGCAATTCGCACTGGATCCGGTGGATCACGGCACACAAGGAGTGTTGGTTTCGTCAACCGTTTTAAGAGCTCTCAGACAGGTGGCCTAAGTCGCAGCAGTGTCAACATTACAGACAGATTTTTATCTCCAATTACTGTGTTGATCCCTTATTTATAATTTATTTACAACACTATACTTACATATTATGAAGATTATAAACCAAGTTCAGCTACTCATTCATAAAAACTTGCAAAAGAAATACATCGTAACACTGATCCCCGCTAATGTACAAGCAAATGCCATAGTTGTTCGTTCCGCGCTCAATTCGGCTGCGCTGCATATTTCCGGACCGCAGCACTGTGTGCCTGGCATCACACACACTTTGATGGCATACGTGCATACTGGACCTCGTGTATGCAGGATTTGTAATTAGACTGATAAGCGCTTAGAATTACGTCTTAATCTAGTTTGTAGTGGTGAAACTGGTTCTGATGTAACTTATTTTTTTAGTTTTGATGTAGCTTTAACTTAAACTAGCTGTTTGTTTTTGCATATCTCTCAAAATTGTTTGAGAGTGTCTAATACTCTGTTCACGACTTCAGGCGCAACTTGCGTGAAGAGTGTTTCCTTCGCAATTTTTTTTAAATTTGTTATCCCTGCAGTCGTTTTTGCAAAACGCGTATCGCGTGGCCAAACGATAAAGTTATAAGTCGTAATCGTCATGAGTATGATGATGGGTCAGGAATTTAATTCATAATGAATTTCCATTCGACTAACTTTGCGCTATTTAACCAAAATTAAAATCCTAAAAATTAGAGTTAAAATCAATTTCACTTCGAAGCTCTGTTTACACCCACTCGCCCATTCAAACGGGCCTTTGTATTTCCAAAACAAAGTTAGGTTGTCACAACAAGTCTGGATGCATAAACTGGCAATTTTACTGGAACGTCCGAATGTAACGGGCTGCTAATAGCACTAATTGACGAAGTTAGCTCGTTTCAAACTGAGTTGGAATTAATCGTGTACACGAGTGTTGACCTTGGCTACTTTATTTGTGTTGTTTATTTAGACGTTCGATGCATGTGAGTGTTAGGGCACTGATCACGTTGGATCTAATCAGTGATTCCCAAAATAGTCCAGGGGACCACGGGAGAAACGACGGGGGTTCACGTTGGCGTGAAAAAATAATGGGGGGTTCACAAGTTGTAAGTGGGGATCCACTTAAATGTATCTGGTTTCGATAGTAAAGACCAAAATGTTGGCTTTACCTATCAAGGTAGGCATTTGCCTACCTAATAAACTTCACAAAAAAGTAAAAAAACAATAAGAAAATATTTCAGTGATTTTTGACAGGTTGCATTTCGGAGAAAAATGGTCGTATTGATTTTTGGTAAAAAAATTTTAGGAGCTGCGGTTTTCATGGAATCCTAAAAATGCAATGCGAAAAAAATAATATTGCTTGCTTTTCTTTTTTGGTCCACGGGCTTGAAAAAAATGCAGCAGGGGTCCACCGAAACCAGAAAATTTTGAAATTGGACTACGAGAACAAAAAGTTTGGAGACCTCTGATCTAAATGATGAAATTGAGCTTATTATAAAAAATAATTACGAATAAATTGACACATATAAAATCATTTTCACATCGATAGTATATAATAATATATGTATCTTAGCGGGTGGCGGTCCCTTAGGAAAGAAGCTGAGTTTATGTACCTATGTATGTACGTATAGTGCACATGATGAAATTGCCTAATTTAGAACTGTGGAACGTAAAGAACAAGTTGTTTTAAAACTTGTGGTTACCCACTGACTTAGCTCTAGGCCTACGTTATCATCATTTCTGGCTCTTGTGATACAGGGAATCCTAGTACAAGAGCCAGGGCTACACTGATGTTTGAACAACCACTTGCTAATAAAGATTTTATTATTATTATTTTTTCCTTAAAGTGTTTTTCTTCTCAGTCCTTAGACTGGATTTCAGCTACATTTACGGGCCGAAACCAAAGCAAATGCAGCGTGTGGTGTGTTAGTTTATGTGTTGTGATGAGGTCCTATCTCGTTCTCTTCTATCTGCATGAACTTCCTAACGATTCTACATGTATTTAAAATAGCAGCTTTTTGCAGTGTAATTATTATTATTATTTTTGTTTCCTTTATTTATTTTCTTACTTACTAATTACATTTTTAAATATTTCTTAACAAAAACCATATAAAAAAAAACATTTAAAAATATAAAAAATAGTAGCCCACCGGTATCGGGAACAGGGTCCAAGCTACCGGCGGTCAGGGCTCCAGAGAGAGGAACCTCCTAACAATACGAGCCGTGTCTAGGAGTACCGCTTTCTGAATCAAGCCCTTGATCCAGCTGCCTAACGAGAGCCTCCTCAGGTATTGGTCGAGGCTCTTGGCAATTAAGCCATGGGCTGATACGACTATCGGCACAATGATCGCTGAGTCCACATCCCACATGTCGACAACCTCGCGAGCCAAGTCAAGATACTTGATTTTCTTATCTTTCTCGGCTTTCACGAGGTTCTCATCATGCGGGACCGTTATGTCAACAATCATTGTGCGCCGCTCTGATCGATCCACCACCACTATATCAGGCTTATTGGCTACAATAGTCCTGTCAGTGATGATGGATTGATCCCAGTACAATGTGATACTGCCATTTTCGAGAACTGGGTCGGGCACATACTTATAGTACGGCACTTCCGATTCCACAAGGTTGTATTTTAGAGCAAGTTGCTGATGGATAATCCTGGCTACAAGGTTGTGTCTATGCAAGTACTCTCCATTAGCCAGACGAGAACACCCGGAGATAATGTGACGGATTGATTCGCCTGGACGGTGGCATGCCCGACATATGTATTATTATTATTATTAAGCTTGTTAGACATCATAGTTTTCTGTTATAGATATTTAAAAAAAAACTCAAGTCAAAGTGACACACTCCTTATAAAATATAATTAAGATTTCATTATTGTCCGATACGCGCGTAAATATTTGCATGACTTTGCAAATAAAAACATACAAACAAGTCTTTGTAAATGAAATACGCACATTTTGAAAAAACCTATTCAGACGGCCACACTCCTTATAAAGTATTCTTTTAATATCTAGAGTGGCTAGTGTTGGTTTTATTTAAACTAGAGTTCAGCCCTTGACTTTGTGGCTGAAAAAACAAACAGCGGCTGATATATTTTAAGCATTTATTTCAAATTCAAAATAAACATTGATGTGTAACAAATCAAATGGTTTTGCATTCAATGTGGTTTGCGTTTTTTGCATTGTTGATTTTTTCTGTTGAATTTGTTTACATTTATTATGACTGGAAACCTTTTATTAAAACTGACTCTCGCAAAAGCTTTTACTGACACGCGCTTTTTGTTCTAACCTGCCCTGCATCACACTGTTTTAACGATTAGAAAATGAAAGTTAAAAATAATAGTGTAAATTTAATATCAAAGTATTAATTATACATTATAAACCATACTGAATTAATTCTCTGAAAAACTTCTTCAAAAATCCTTTTCTTTCAAGAACCAAAAGTGCACCAAAATCCGTTTCATTTTATGAAAAACGTAGCAAATTTTCTTTCATACAGATAAAAAAGCTGAATTTATAATACTAGTATGTAAATCTATAGAGACGACTATCCATCATACCCGCTAAACAATAGCCTCAGGACATATTCTCTATTTCTCTTATTCAAAAGAAGTCCCTATTAATTCAGGATGAACGCAACAGTACCTTTGCACAATCACACCTTAGGCCATAAATAACCTCCTTTTAACTCCTTTTATGAACCAGAGACAATAGCCCAGGTACAGTCCATTGAGCAAGGCTCATCCTAATGGGAATCCAAATAGACTCCATTGTTGCATGTCTCACACCTTTCATATTTGCCTTTACGTCTTTTTTTTTCAGTTACAGCGGACGTCTGAAGCAGTCTGCTATATTGACTATATGGTTGAACGAGTTGTAAACAAACTAGAAGGCTATTTTTTTTGAAAATAGAAAATGGATTGTTAAAAAGGGCCCCTTACGATAGACGCACGATTTGCATGTAATGTGTGTAATGGTAAATGCAGAAAAAGATAATATTGATAAAGCAGATTTTGGTTCTTGTTTAGCTATGTTCCTGTCATTTGTGGGTTTGAAATATTCAATTCGTTCTTCACAACGTCCATAATCCCACAAGTGGTGGATGACGATTAACTCATTAACACAGAGCGGAGGCCAGACTACAAGATTGAGGAAATTTTGGCTGATTATGTCATTTTTATTATTTTATCTTTTACACAAGTGTTGGCCATCCTCTACTTAACTTACAGTACTAATAAAGAGCGAACTCTGAACTTTTTTATTCACTCGGACAGATAATATATCGTAGGCTGAGCTCGCATACCGACTAGACATACGTATGTGCCTAAAATTCGAAGGGGTAGGTACAGTTAACCACATTGGTCTAGACAGGAAGTGATCCCAACTGACTAAAGAGTATATCAGAGTACTGGGCTATCGTTGAGTGTCTATGTGAAGTTATCGCGATACTTTTTTATTAAGTCTAGTCTAGTACAATCTAAGCTGCTAGTGTTTATTTTTGGGTTGCAGTCAAAGGTAAAGTGTTATTTCAAACGAATAAAAATACATTTATTTACGTTGTAGGTCGGAGAGCCTAGACAAAGTGATAACTATGATGTAAAAGTGAAAAATTGTCTGGGACTGACATAACCTATCGAAAACCTTATCGATCAATGCCGTTGAAGATCATTGTAGAAAAACAAAATGCTTTCAAAGCGATTTCCATTTGTGTGGGCCCTAAAATCACTCCGTAGTTTGGACGCACGTCCGGGCGTCAGAGCTGAGAGTTACTATGATTTCTTAAAGCAGAAGTAATTCCGGTGTGGGAAAGAGACAGAGCTACACAGGTCGTCTAGTGCTATCTGCTTTATGACGTCATGGCAGGCCACCAGTTTTGTCCGAGATAGCTGCCGGTTATGCGACAAGTCGTGGTGGTGGCTTGGTAGTGCGCAAGGTTCCTAAGACTCTGGGTCAAACATCGCATGAAACTGACTTACTTTGAAATCAAGGCTTGTATTCAAAAACAATCTCACCAATAACTTATAAACTAGATTAAAAAGTCTGGTGACCCTAGCAGCACCAGCTGTTATGACTTAACTATAACTCGCACTTCAATTTAACTTAAAACTTGACAACTTATTGTTTTCAACTTAGTTCGCATTCAAAGCGCGCATCATCATCATCTGCCTAGCCTTTTCCCAACTATGTTGGGGTCAAACCGTGCATCGAATAAACAAAAGATGTTGTAAGAAAATCTGTATTATATTAGTGCTCTACTTTCAAAGTATTAACGTAATAATCCATACTATCCATACTAATATCATAAATAAGAAAGCAACATACATAACATAACATCACGCCTGTAATCCCCGAAGGGTTAGGCAGTGGAGTACCAAATAGTACATGCACATTTCGCCAGTTATGTTTAAGTCCCATGTTATAGGGGGCGAGCCTATTACCACCAACCGGGCACAAATCCAGACTCCGTGGCTGCTACTGAGAAATTCCTGATGGAAAACCCAATAACACTTGGCCCGACCTGGGAATCGTGATCAGCAGTCGCGCTTGCGATCCTAGACCAACGAGGCAGTCAATGATATGAAATAAATATGTTGTATATGATATACCTTATCACGCCAGAACGCAATCTGATGAACTTTGACGCATGGGTAGACCTGGTTTAGGAAATAGGATACTTTTTAATCCCGGCAGCAAATTCCAGTCATATAATTTTATCTTCACGCGGGTGGAGCCGTGAGAAAATGATAGTTTCTAATATTTATTTATACCAACTTCGGTTGCATTACCCGAAGGGACCGACACATTTTCCTAAAACCGGTTTACTTACAACAAGCTAATAATACAGTCATCTAGACCCGATATGCCAGGGAGAACAGTTATTGATTAACCGACTTTTAAAAATCCCAAAGGAGGAGTTCTCAATTCGCATCTTTGTGTTTATTTGTATAAGAAAATGATTACTCAGAATTTCCGTCTCAAATATAGGGAAGTGGTAACAATGAGTGGTATTTTCCGCAGTTTGCGATCGACACAGCATCTTGAGTACTGTCACGATCATCAGTGATTCGCCCCTGCGTATGTATTGAAATTTTATGATCTTATAAACATAGCATTTCCGAAACCATACTATCTATCTTGAAATAGGTCTATTTGCAACGTTGCATTCGTTTTTTCGCGGAAGTACAAGGTATTTTTGTTCGTGAATGTACATATAATATTTTATAAAGCTTCTAGAATGTACCAGCTCGTATTTTCTCCTATTAAGTAACGATACACACCAACAAGAGTGCACCGAGATAGCCCCCACGAGTGATACTTAAATGTACGTCTGGCCCAACCGGGGCATTTAGCCCCCAAATACTTTGCTGCACGCAAAATACACTGCTGTCTACCGCAGTAAGAGCTATTTTCTCAAAGATCAAGTTATAAAGAAGGACATATTTCTAACAGTTAAACTATTCTATATACGAGTATGTCGAAAATCTATAACATCTAAAACAAATGAAAATCAATTTCGTGAGACATATTCCATTATTCAGACAGTTCAATGAATTTACGACGTAATTCTTTGTAAGATAGGTCCGAAATTAAATTCAGTTCTTCGCTGGCCAACATAACAAATATTTTCTTAGTGTCTGAATCAGATGATGTCTTTCGGATCCAACTATGCAATTGTGTTATAATATTCAAGCTTGTTTACATAATTTAATAAAATTACAAAAAACCCTACATTTCTGCCATGTAAAATAAAATGTATCACAAATGTAAAATAAAATGAATATTTAAAAACATTTTCTTTTCATTACAACCTCATTGATAAAAACGAAAAAAAAATATTTTAAAAGAAAATATTTTAGAAGATTAGGCACAAAAAAATAATATTGTGTTTAGAAAAAGTAACACTTCGTTCAATTAAACCGTTAACTAAGTAATGTGGAAACGGAAGTAGGACAAATAGTACATTCATAAATGACCTAACTTCCTAGTGCGCCTTAACATAACACCCGACAAATATCTTCAGAGCACTGAAAATACATTAAACCAATAAATTATTTATAGAACATTGCCAAACTGAGGCACCAATATCACTACAAACCTGTAATACTAGTAATAATTTCACCACAATGTAAATTGTTGTATAAATGATTAAGACAACACCACCAAGCTTTTCAGAACTTACCTTCGGAACTCAAGAAGACTGAATCCCCGCAAACGAAATTTTCCTTCGTAATATAATAGGCGACTCTGATCAACAATAAGTAAAACAATCATGTTTTGTTCCCAATTTAGAATGCCTCTTTATCACAATCAATAGAAAACGAATCAAAAGTAGACCTTTGAAAATAATATTCATTATTCAATTCTAAACATCAGTCACGTAGAAACAGTAGCAAACAAAAATAAATCCAAGTCATATTACCTAATGTACAGTCAAACTGGACATTTGGCAAATACTTCAGTACAATATCTGTCAGTGTCCCGTCTCCGGAATTTGTCCGCATCGATTTGACTGAAATTTTAATCCTCTCCGTTCTAAGTTTTGAGGAAATAATACGTGTCTGCATATTACCTGTTCGAAACTCCCGTTCGAATATGAACCGATGTTCTCGAATATTATGTTTTGGTTCGATTTTCCCTTAAAAATCACAGTGAATAATGCTTTCCCTGCAATTAAAAGTAAAACTATTTTCGTTACAAGCGAACCATAAAAAACTACCAGTCATTTGCACTTGCATGTTCTCGAAAATGCGGTTTCCTTTCACAATTCCCTGAAAAATCACATTGAACGCTTTTCCAGAAATTAAAAATCAAAATACCAGTTTTTACGAATCAGGCGAAACAATACCAAAAAGAAACTGTTTCATACATCCAATTACGCTTTTTCACATCGAGACGAGTTTTCGCTAAAATTAATGAATTACACAAAAAAATATCGAGTTTTTGCTTCGCTAACAATGTATTGTGGTTGATTTACGAGTAAGCATAATATTCCAGTCGATCTGTTTTAATTGCTTTTGCTCGTCACACGCATGTTTTCATTTATTATAAAAAATGGTTTTATGATTACGTGATCTAAACAAATATTATGGGTTTGATAGGGTTTAATTTTATTTGAAAACAGTATGTTATTTGAAAAGTACGAATTTTGTTCCGCACATAAGGAATTTACATAGATCGTTAGTGATATTTTGTATGTATATAATATTTTCATGATTAGCCTATTTTTAATTTTCCAACCAAAAATACTAATTCCTACATTCTTTAGCCCCACGAATCTTGAATACAAGACACATTATAATTTCAATCGACGACGTCGTGTCATGGCGTATTCCCTTTAAACTCTGAAAAATATTCACTACAAGCTAAGATACTCACGGACAAATATGTTGGACATCAGCGTGGCGGGCAGACAGAAGACGATCACCAGGATATCAGCCACCGCCAGGTTCACGATGAAGAAGTTGGTGACAGTCCTCATGCGCGGGGAGCGGTACACCACGGCGATGACGAAGCAGTTCCCGACCAACCCCACGAGGAAGACTAGCAGATAAGCAGCGCAGTACACTGCGGTCATAGCGCCGCCGTGACGGTACATGAACTCGTCTCCGATCACCCCTAGGTCCGACCGGTTCAGCGTCACGTTCATCCGCAGAGGATGATGCCTCTCCATCGCACCCTCCATGTGAGTCGACAGCGGCTCCAAGTCCGGTAACACACTGTTGTCCGGCACAAACTTACTGTTCATCGCTTCCATTATAGAGTTCGAAAGAATATCCACCATGTTGTGCTTATGACCCTCCCTCATGTGAGAGTGATTGTGATGACGCCAATGATGCCTAGGCTCATGACTCGAAAAATTAAAGTTAGCATCTTCACTCATGAAATCACTCGGAATCCTTAAAGGTGCCATCTCTCAATATGACATTTCCGCAAAATGATAACACTAAAACTGTCAACAACTATTCGAAATTATCTCAAAATTAAAATCACACTTCACTAAGTCTGTCCTAATTTATTTATCATTCGTTTCACACATCAAAAGTTAGCAAATTAAATAAAGAAACTTGTCCACAGCACACGTAAACGTAAACTCTAATGTTCCATTAGAAAAGTATGAAAAGTTCCGTAGGTTCGGCGCGGCGTTTCGTAGCAGGTCTACGCGCGGTTGGTTTGGCGATCGCGCGCCGTCTGGCGTAGCGGTGCTACGGGCTGAGAGCCGCGTAGGCCCGCGCGACGCATGTGCATTTTGAGGAACGAACAGACCCACGTTTTACTGCATTTCCGTTAAACTTTATGACTATTGGAATAAGATTTAAATTGCTTTGTTTATCGTTTGTTGTCAAGGATAGTTTGTGGGTGAATTTGGAGGCTATCGAAAATGCATCAAACAAATAAATAGGTTTAAAGATTTTATAGTTACAAAGAAGCAAAATGCTTGTTCCAAAGTGGTGAAAAAAACATAATTCAATAAATGATCTTCTCGTGTCTTGTAACATCTAGTCACGTAGGAACACTTTCAGAACAGTTTACTGGGCACAAGAATTTTTATTTGAGCAACTCGAATTAGATTTTATGTTGTTATCTCACGTACGCAATCCAAAAATAATCTGTTGGTGTTATTGGTTAACATACAATATATACGTTGCCGAATAGCCTATCTATTTGACAGCATCGAAATAAAAAATCCGTCTGATAGATCACCAAAAAATGTTCTACACCTATTTTTTCTTTTTTCACATAATCAAACAATGACGACGATACAGCGCATCAAAGTTCAAGAGAGGGGGTTTGTGACGTCACTGGACAGTAAAAGTAAAAGAAATTGTGACGTCACGTGAGATTTCAACGCGCTGTATCGTGTTCATTTTTCGTTTACCATGATAAAAAAAAAAATACGTGTCCAATATTTTTTGATAATCTAATTGACGGACTAAATAGATTTTTCAGGCAAATACCCTATTGGAGAAACTAGATTTATTGAACTTATAATGATTAATTAATATTCGATTAATTTTAAATCAATAAAGTAATTAGTAGCCGAGTTTGGATGAGGTTTCCTGGCGAAGAAAAGCTCAATGTTTGAATACTGCTAATTTGAAAGCTGCGCTGATTGCTAGCCCGTTCCAAATATTCTAGTATTACGAGTGGTGGGATCTGTTCGTGTTTCGGTTGGTGTAAGCAGAAGTATTCGTCATTAAAATTATTTCATTTTTTAGTTAACATAACACCTGTGTTCCCTAGGGGGATGTTATAATTTACTTCTTATTAATTTACGCTTTCGTAACTCTAGTAATACCTACTTAGTTAATGGGTACGACTAAACTCTAAAAGGTAATACTAACTACTTAGCTACTATCGAGCAAAAAATTATCGGTCGTGCTATGGTCCTCGCTGTCATTTGTAGACAGTCTTTGACAGTCATTACAGGTAGTCAGTGACCCGAAAGTCCGACAACCAGTCTTACCAAGGGTATCGTATTACCCAGTACTAACTGAGTTGTGGAGGTCAGATAAGCATGAAAAATACTGGTATTACGCTTGATCTGGTAAGACTGGAACATAGTTTGGAAAAGGCTAGGCAGGTGGTGACATTGAAAAGGACATGCCCTTGGCATTAACATTACTTATTCGCAATATAAAATAACTTACATTTAATATAAAGGACAAAAATAAATACGTGGCTCATGAAACCGTTCGACTGTTTCTGACAGGATTTTGTTTATATTCACGCTTTCTTTGTTATGACGCGGAATAATGTTGTTTCGTCATATTATTGTGAATATTGTAAGACAATGGGACAGAAAGGCATTATATTGGGATTCGTCTTTATTGCGAAGTTGTCATCGATTGTCGGATGTGAGAAAGCTTTCAATAAATGTTTTGAAATTTGTGTAAGGATTTGTGATTCATAATAACGTATTTCCTGATGTGTACGTTGAGGTGTTCAGTACGGCATTCCACCAGTTATGTTCTATAGACTACTAGCTTGTGCCCGCGGCTTCACTTGCGTTAATTTACAATTGGACAATTTTTTTTTTATTTTTTTTAAAAAGACGTTGCTCCACCCTAGTAATTTCTCCTGTATCGTGGGTGCGTTTATTAAATTCACATACACAAACACCCAGACCCGGAACAACTACCTGTAGGTTATACAAATATATGTTCCGTGCGGGAGTCGAACCCGCGACACGAAGCGCAGCAGTCAATCGCTCAGCCACTGCGCCAACTGTGCCGTCAAACAATTTGACAATCAATTCGGGTTGAACTCTGCTTGTAATAATATAATTCAATCATGATTCAAAAAACACGTGGTGCCATCTATTATCATAAGAACGTTCTTATTGATTCCCTATGTCCGTTTCTGTACACCTGACCACTTATATGCAAAATTTCAGGATGATCGGTTCAGTGGTTTAGGCGTGAAAAGGTAACAAACAAACAAACTAATATTAAGTTAGGATAAATTCTTGGAACAACAAACCACCGAACACAGTGCCCTGAGGCCATACCGGCTATCGAAGCCAGGACTCAGCGCTCAACAATAACATGCAAATTGTTCCACAAATTGCTAATTAGCGATTGCTTGAATTTTTTTAAAGTCATGTGGCACTGAAATATTAAATGATACCACGATATCGCTAAATATGACAATTGAATGATTCATGACCAATTTTATTTATTTTAATAGTTTGTCTTTAAAGAATAACCTTTTTTGTAATGCCCAATATCATCAATGGCGATGGCCTACCCTGCCTACCCTTTTCCCAAACTATGTTGGGGTCGGCTTCCAGTCTAACCGGATGCAGTTGAATACCAGTATTTTACATGAAACGACTGCCTTACCTTCACAACCCAGTATAACTGGGTAATACGATATCCCTCGGTAAGACTGGATGGCAGACTTTCGGCTCCTGACAACTCGTTACGACTGTCAAAGATCAACAAATGACGGTCGGGACCAATGGCTTAACGTGCTTTTCGAGGGACGAAGGAAACTCGGTATATAATGGGTGGTCACCCATCCACGGACCAACCTCGGCAAGCACGGCTTAACCTTGAAGACCTTCGTAAATTATTGGTCGATACCGAAATTTTATGGTCTTAGATATATATATGGTCTTAGACTGTCAGATGTGACGCCGGTGATGTATGCAGCCCAGTCTAACGTGCTTCTCGAGGCACGGAAGTATTTAGATGCTAAACCTTGGAGATTGATCGATGCGCGGGTAATTAGTGATGGCATCTTATACAGAACTGGCTGTTCCCACGACTCCACGTTTAGGATATACAGGGTAGAAAAAGTAATGGAATAGAGCGGTTCTTTGCGAAAATGGAAAAAAATAAAAAAATATTTTACAGAATCCCTAGATTTAATTCCGCAAAAACTAGATCCATACAAGATGATAGAATCTCTCTATCAGACAGGATCACACGCCAACATCCCAATATACTAGCCTACGGTTTAAAACGTCGCGTCGCCTGTCCTTGAAACTACAAACATTTTCAAAAATTAAAATTGATCATCATTTAAAGCACCTCAATCCAAACAACGAGGTTGGTTATCAACTTAATAATAACACAATGAAGGTTTACGTGACACACATTCGTGGATCGATGGCAGACATCGAGGCTTCTAACGTCCATACTAAATGCCGTAAACTGTCCACTTGCAGTTACTTTGAACCACTGTATAGCAACCTCTGGTTATGTTTTGATTGTTGTGAATACCTTTGATTGTCAACTGATTGTTGTCTCGTGGGTATAACAATCAATGATGGTTCCACGAGGTTAAGTTGTGCTTGAAGCCGGCCGGCCGGTTTTGCATAAATGCAGTTTTGACTGTACAGTCACACTGTGCAGGCTTGCATGTACGTATGTAGGAGAAAACTGTACAGTTATCCTGACCTAGAGAATATCGAAATAAATATTTTTCTGCTTAGTAACCGAGCGTGTGTTGCAGGTCATATGCACAGCTCTAAGTTCTTTTAATTTTTTTGTAACAAGTAATAAACCCACGCACGGTTTCATACTTTTTATATTAATCTTAGAAGGCAGCAAAAATATATGCAATCATTTCCTAGATTTTTAAGTCTAGTAAAATAGCTGTTGTCAAATCTCATTTCAAGTCATGACTTGAAATTTTTCATGAATAACTTATGTAAGGACAGGAGAAGTGAGAAGAGCCATATTAATGACTTTGTCATCACGCCTGTAGTCCCCAAAGGATAAGACAGATGTGTACCGATATTATACACCTACATTTCGCAAGAAGTCCCATGTAATAAAGTGTGAGCCTATTGCCACCAACAGAGCACAAATCCTGACTCCGGGTTCCAATCAAGACTGCAAATAAAAAAATGTTAACACTTTGCTGGGACCCGAAATCAGGACTGTTAGCCTTACAGAAATATAACTTCTTCTTCGTGTGTCGATGGCAAAAAGTTTGAATGTGTTTGTCCAAAATGTAACAATTTCAACAAAATTCAAATATCTACCATTGAATCTTCTACAGAACATTATGCAAATAAGACATGAATTAAATTGGTGGGAGCTTAGATTACCATCTGAGCGACCGAGACTATGTGTTGAGTCTCCACAATTAGCCCTCAGGGTAAACCAAAATCCTTGGGTTAAGGTCCGTACACATACATGATGAGGTTGTCCTTCACCAAACATGGTTATGTATTCGACACTGGTTTTTAACGGGGTATGCTGAAAGCCCTGTGTAAAGAAAAAAAACATTGTTGCAAGGAAGTTATAAAATGTGATCATATGAATTTGTTGACTTGAGACAATCTTGTCTATGAAATATTGCAATACAGATATAGTTGGTCGGAAACATCTAATTTACAGTGTTGTATTACTGAAATATCTTGATATTATTATCAAGATGCCAATTTTATGCTACCTTTGACGAAAACCTAGTACCTACCATGAGAATTTTATCCAAAAAAGAGTCATGAAGAAGTATTTATTTAACTCGAGTCATTACAGTATCAGGCGCATAATTTCAAACAATGCATCGGTATCGTGAGCAACAAATTATTCGCCAGACATTACTATCTTTGAGATAACAATATCAGGTAGTACCTAACAGTACACTGTGGAACAGCCCGTTAATCTTGCTCAGACCCTCCTGATGTCTTTCCTAATGGGTTATGTTAGATCCTTGAAGGTCAAGGTCGTCATTGTGGGCCTATCGTAACAGCCACAGGGACCATTTGACAGAGCCGACGCAGGCAGTAAACTTCACGTTATGTTGTGTGTAATTAGTTCGGAAAGTTGCCAGCATTGGGTGTTGTACAATGTCGTTAGATTTAGTGTTGTTGTGTTGGTAATGGAGATTGGAGGTAGGGGGGTGAACTAGACTCCTATTAAAAGGACTGGCCTTCAGCAAACGAGGACAGTAGTCTATGGAAAAAATATAGGGGGAGACCCAGCAGTGAGACAATGAGATTATTTCTAATTAATTTATTGAAGCTATACAAAAATAATTGATGATGGAAATGATGACGAAAGTGAAATTTGTAGCAAGGATGAATCTCCAGGATACACCCTATTAGCATTTGCTTAGTAATGCTTAGTGAGCATTAAGTTCCTGCAGGGTCCAACCTCCAGTGGTCCACATGGGATGTGCATGAACCTCCTCCGGACCCAGACAAGACGATGTAACTTCAAAATCGTGAAGTGGGGCTACCTCGACGTACCAGCGTCAGCGGCGAGGTGTGGGCATAGAGCTGTGTCGCAAACTATGACCTACCTCTTGTCCACTGAGCCCCAACCATGCAGCCGTGGCGACCTTTTTTTTTATTTTTTTTTTTAGGATGGGAAATCATCAAATGACCCCCCCCGCTCTGGGCGGAGCGGAAGGGAGTGTCAAACTTGTACTGACTAAAACCCATCCATGTTCCTTCTTTGCCGAACAGTCCCGCAGCCCTGGCAGGCATCGGCCCGTGCGGACCCCTACGTGGTTGCTGACATCTCTTTGAGGCGCGCGTGGAACACGAACGCGCCGTCGACACGGCCTGTCGTCATAAGACGGCCGGACGGCGAGCTAGCCCATAACTCGCCGTCCGCAGGCCCGCGCCTACGGTGGCCGGGGGCCACCACGTGACCCCCGACGCCCAGGGCGTCTCCCGCGGCGGCTGGGACGTGAGGCTCTTTCCCTCTCACGTTCCGCCACCTCCTTCACTAGCATGACTGCTTCGCAGAAGGAGGTGACGACTTCCCATTCCCTCTCGCTCCGGACCATGGCTTGAACCAGGGCCGGGCGCGAGAGGTCGCCGCCGCCAATCGCCTCTACGAGGACACGGCGCTGCTCCGCCCAAGCGGGGCAGGCCTCCACAGTGTGCTGCACCGTGTCCTCCGGACGATCCTCACAATGGAAACACCCGGGCGTTTCCTCCCGCCCGATTCGGTGCAGGAACCTCCCGAAACAACCGTGTCCGGTGAGGACCTGCGTCAGGCGGAAGGTGAGGGCGCCGTGGCGCCTCTCTAGCCACTTCTCAAAGAGGGGACTTATCGCCACTATGGTGGCGTGCCCTGACCGTGGCGACCTCTGCGCTGTCATCGACGAAGCCGTAGAAAAGACGAAGTTTTGGGCCAATAAAATATACCGACGTGTCAACGACACTAAGAAGAAGTAATGTGCTTAGAGTTCTCCATGAACTCATTTCAGTTCTTGTCTTAAAACGCATCACTTGTGCCGAAAAGTTACTGATGCAGTACAGACCAATTATTATCATAATTTACAATCGCCAGTCTACATGTAGCGTGAGTATCTAACTTCGGAGCTACAACTGTTTAACTAACAAGTTTAACTACAACATACATCATGTAGCAAGTTTGTAATTAGCCTGTTCCTGCGTTAACTTGAAATTCTAGCAACAGTTGTAATAATAGGTACCTACTTGCAGACATCTTTGTTTAAACACTGTTTTAAGCTTTCACGGTTTACGACTAAACTTGTGCTGTCACTTACGGGATATCTTCCGTGATCTTTGTTTAACGTTATCACTTACCCCGCGTCCTAACCAAAGCTATCGATCGTGTAATATGTGGTTATTCACAATATGTCACTCATTTGTCCAAAAAACCGGGAGGCGACCTCTGTCGGCTTGACACTGCGTTCAGGTTCGCCGAACAAAATGAACGAGACAAACGATTTTTAGGACGCAGCTATACGCATGTACTCATACCTGCCTATGCATATTATGCAGTTGACCTTGCATGAGACTTTATGCATTTTGTTTGGAAAATCATCGATAATGTGTTTAATTGAAAGGCAAAAATCAATATTATTTTCTCTATGCAATAAATATCGCTAGCACAATATATTATTTTTTAATTTCACATTTTATCGGATTTCTGGCAATGTCATCAGCACGATATTAAAGATGAGATTCTTTTTATTAATAGCGATCGTCGTATGTTCGTAAAACGTTACTGCTCACAGAAAGCTTCATGTGTTCGGACAGGCATCGATGTAAAGCTGATGGATGAGACAAAAACTAGCTACTACTACTGAATAAGAGGTCGATTATCGCCTTAACCAATATTCAAAAGTTTCGGGTTTTTTCTAACATGCTTTATACGTCATTTGCGTTCTCTTAGAGGTACTAATAGGCAAAGTTTGGTAATAATATAAAAAATCATTTAATGTTTCCCATCAGGTACTCCATAAATATTTCACCTTTTTTTTACAGCTGGGTAAAGGCTTCCTCCATGACTTTCCACTCTTTCCTGGGTGTTTTCTACTGCTACGATGCTCTCAGACACACCAGAGCTTCCTAAGTCTTCCTCGGTGATGATCCCCGACTTCTGGCTACCCATTGCGTGACTACTCTGGCACATCTGTCCCGATGTCTACATGCATGGCGCGCCTAATCTGACTTCTGCCTAGCAAACAACTCCGACTAATAAAAACGAAAGAATGAAACAAGGTGCTAAAGGATTACAATCAATTGGCAGGATTACTTCGCCCGTTTTTATCAAAAAAAGAAGCGAAAATCCCTGTGATACATATACTTTTAAATCCTTACGGGTAGGTACTTAAATCCGTTAATATGCTCTAGAGCGATGATAAAGAGATTTATTTATGTCCCTCGCACCTCCTGCGTCGAGTACGTTAGGCAATTAGGAAGCTATTACGTCGACGTACTTCCAATACGTGTATGGTGGGGTCGTTCACATCTAGAGAGGTGTTTTCTTGCATGTTATGTAGCAAAATTTAAAGTGAAGTGGTTCTGAGATTGGCTGAATCAGAAATTAGAGGTAGATTGTATGGTTGCTTTTTGGTTTATTCGTTGGTTGGTTCATTACGGAAGCAGTGGTGGACTTGTGATATCAGATCAGTCTTACAAGTTGAGGTCGAAGGTTTGAACCCAAGCAAACTTTGACTTTGTTCATCAGCACTGCTCTCTAAACGGTGAAGGTAAACATTGTAAGAAAACCACAAAATTTAAGAAATGACTGTGACCACCAACCCGTACTAGGCCTACGTGGAGAATCACGGCCCAATTCCTCTCAAAGATAGAAGACCTGTGCTCCAGCGGTGAGAACGTATACTATTAGTCATGAGTAAAATCCTAAAGAATAGCCAAACTTAAGTGGCAGTGGGCAGGGCACATTGCTCGCAGAACGGATGGCCGATGGGGCCGAAAAGTTCTGGAGTGGCGACCGCGAACCGGAAGACGCTGCGTTGGAAGGCCTCCCACTAGGTGGACCGATGACCTGGTGAAGGTTGCAGGGATCCGCTGGATGCGAGTCGCACGGGACCGGTCAATGTGGCGACACTTGGGGGAGGCCTATGTCCAGCAGTGGACGTCTTTCGGCTGAAATGATGATGATGATGATGATGATGAAAATCCTAAAGATAATATGAGTCTACAAGCACCAGTGAACACTCTCTACCAGGTGATTCAAAATACTAGTACCTTATATATTCAAAAACATGTTTAATACAAGATTTATGTTTGCTGGAAAGGGTGCTGACTTCTAGTATTTCTACATCCATGTTAGACTAATAAAATGTCCCTATAAATAGCGGCCACAAATCTCCGAGTCGATCGGAAGATACGATAGAGAGTCGTGTTCATTACACTATAAAACTTACTCAATATTAATTAGTGACAATTTAATTATCTAGTCTACGTTTTAAGTATCAACAAAAGATCCCAGAACCATGTATGAAAGAACAAGACGTGCTGTACCTTGAAAACTAAGTAGGATGATGAATAATAGCTCATCACAGGTACCACAATGTCTTTGAACAAACAGTTCGGTTCGGATTATTTTAGCCAAAAACATTAAAAACGCTCTGCTAAAAGCTTGCCTAGCTTTGCAATGAACCATTTCTTGGGCAGAAATTTCGTCAGGCCGTGTGAGGGCTATATATTATCATATGATTAATATGGACTTATCAGAGCGTAATAAGGCTATAATATTTCCACCTCTCGGACACAGACCTCCTCTCTATCTGAGGGACGTTGAGGCACGTTGGTGGCTTTCACGTTTGTTTGTAGTAAAATTTTGTGGCCTGCCCGAATCGCCGGTCTACATGTTAGTCGAATCTCTTGTCACTTGGCAACCACTGCTCTCGTGTCATTGGAATAAGGTACAAATTGGAATGATTGCCACGCGTTCATGAAATGCAACGTCTGTATAAGCAGACGAGTATTAAATCATCTATCACGCACGGGAGGCTTGTGACGTTTCACTGATAACGAAAGTCAACGTTCAAGAGGGCAATACCCCTATCTGTCAGTTTACGGAGTAAATGTTTGAGTGTGGCAATAATAGGTTACTGGTTACAGTGACTGACCTGTCTGGTTTGATGTAAGGCTATTTTTTAATGTGGTAACACAGGTACGTATCAGTGGAAGTGTACCCTCTTTTATGAAACATCTTCCCCTGTGGAAAAATTCCGAGATTCCAGCTGAAGTTCAAACCCTCTTCAATCTTTGAAGAAGGGACATTTTCAAAGATCTGTTCTGTGAGTGACTATAAGTAGCTTCAAGGAATTTCCCGAGGTAATTGCTTGGAGTACACGGAAAGTCACTTCAAAAGTACAGGTTTAAAAGTTAACTCTTAGTATCCAACACATCAGCCTCTTTACCACCTTGCAGCCTGCCTGTAATTAACACCTGTAATAAACACTTTTCTAAATATATTCCAATGAGGAAAGAGCGTGTTGATTTAGTTAATAAATTAAATAATTACCAAATAAAATTAGAAGACAGTATAAAAATTTATGAAATTGATACTCAGCATTTGCAGTCTAAAATCCACGTACTTCAGGACTCACTTAGTTCCCTTTCTAGTAGGTATGTGAGTTCTCAGAACCAAATTAGGGAACATATTCTTGCGGCAAATGAGTTGGTAATGTGTCAGTGTAGTTGTCAGACTTTTACCAAAGATGATACTGTCCAGCCTGAGATAATGGTGGACCCATCCCAGGCTGAGAATCTGTCTCAGCACTGTATACTCAACCAAGAATCAAGTAATATTACACAAGATTATTTACATGAGGTACAGCCTGAGATATATGATAGTCATGACTGTTCTTACTCAATAATGTTCTCAGATAGTATAGGAAGAGGGTTAGGTAAATTAGTAAGTGATAACCTGAGTTTTTCTAACCAAAATCATTGTATGCCAGGGTCAACTTACAAACAGATAATGGCATCAGTATCTAGAAATGTCTATAATGTTAATACTGATATAACAATATTTATAGGAAATAGTTCAAACATTAAAAAACAAGACATAACAGACAGTGTAACAGAGTTGTTAAAGTTGAATTGTCGCAAAATAATATTGTGTGCTTTCCCATATTTTGAAAAATTGTCAACCAGAACAAACAATTATATTCACATGCTAAATAAACATGTACATTTTTTAGTAGGTCACTATAGTGACAAGCTTATATATCTTGATATCAACACTTTTGTTGATAAACTTCAGTCGACTCGGGGTAAAGTGTATCTACCTATTAGATGTAGACACAAAATAGCTCGGCTATTAGCTTTTAATATTCACTCAGACATAAGCAGTATGTCGAAGTTTAGTTATATTATTAACACCGCGACTATTAGTAATATTACTAATGAACAGGTTGTGACCTTAAATAAATATAGCATTAGTGCTATAAATGTTTACAAAAATTGTACTGAGGAGGATCCATGTGTCACCATGGAAAATTCTCATTTAGGGTATATTAGTAATAGGATTTTATTGCCTGGTGATGGCACGGGAGTCTCGGGACTCACTCCAGATATTAATATTAATTTAAACTAGGAATTGAGACAACAGAAGGTGTCATTAACAATATTGTTAAACCTACCAACATCAAGTTACCTTCTTGCACTCATTTAGTTAGTAAAAAAGGGCCTCAGCAGAATACCTTAAAATTATTCCACCAAAATATCCAAGGCATTTCTTCCAAATTATTAGAAATTGAATTGTTTTTAGAAAAAAGTACTTTTGATATTATTTGTTTTACTGAACATTGGCTAAAGGATTACCAAATGCTTATTAATTATGAAAACTATTCGGTGGTTAGCTGCTTTAACCGTAAATTTATGCTGCGTGGAGGGTCCCTAATATTATTGAAAAATTGTGTTAAATATAAGCAACGTAATGACATAGTAGGTCTCTCGGCTGAACATTGCGTCGAACTGTCTTGTGTTGAGCTAGATAAGCATATAATTGTGTGCGCTTACAGACCCCCAAACTATCAAAACTTTTCCTTATTTGAATCAATAATCGAAGATGTCCTGGCAAAACTTGCAGCCAGTAATAAATCTATAATTGTTTGTGGGGATTTCAATATCAATATTTTAGAAGAAAATTCTAATAGCGGTCGGTTATTAAATCTTTTTAAGTCATTTGACTTGACCAACATTTTTATAGAACCTACGAGAGTCACTCCATCATCTGCTACTTGTATAGATAATGTTTTCTGCAATTGTGATTACTTAGATAAAGCCATAGTAAATTGCCTGCCATTTGACCATAGCGGACAAACTGTAACTTTTAGGTGTAACATACCATTGCAAAAAGTTCAGATTCAATTTAGACCTATAACTACTAATAAATTAAATAGGTATAATATTTCCCTACAGAATAAGTTAAGTGCTATGAGCCATCATATGGACGATATTAATATAAATCAATTGTATGATAATTTCTTTTCAATAGTTCACACTGAGTTCAACAAAACTTTTGAAAAGAAGACAAAATGTATTTGTCCTAAATTTATATTTAGTGATTGGGCAACTAGAGGTATCAGAAAAAGTAGGGAAAGACTATTTGAGCTTTATGGCCTTAAGCCTTATATAAACACTGAAACTTTTAACAAGTATGTTGCTAAGTATTCAAAAATTTTTAGAAATTCATGCAAGGTTGCCAAAGCCCTGCACATTAGCAACAAGATTAAAACAGCAGAAAACAAAATTAAGACAGTTTGGAAAGTCATAAATAACGAGACTAACAGGAAGAACATACGTAACACTAGCTACACATTAGATACAGCATGTGGTCCTAAAAGCTCTAATCAGGAAGTAGCTGATGAATTTGTAAATTTCTTTACCGATATACCGTTAAAAACTACGGAGGCTCTAAATTCCTCTCCTAAAGTCTCAATTGGTTTATTAAAGGCGAATGTGTCTGGCTGCCCGGCTGAATTCAAATTTAAACACATAAGTCCAATGATAGTTATTAAAGCTTTCCGGCAAATAAAAGTCAAACTGACCGAAGATCTTTGGGGAATGTCTATCAAAGTTTGTACATCCATAGTTGAGACTATAGCACCATACCTAGCTTTAATTTTTAATTTGTGTGTAGACCAAGGAGTTTTCCCTGATTTAATGAAATACAGTAAAGTCATACCTCTGTTCAAATCCGGAGATAGTAAAGATACAAATAATTATAGACCTGTATCCGTGTTGCCAGTTTTTAGCAAGGTGTTTGAAAAGGTAATGTTAAATCAAATGCTCAATCATTTTAACACCAACAGAATCTTACACGATCAACAGTATGGTTTCACCAAAGGACGTTGTACAACTGACGCCGGTGTAACCTTATTAAAGCACATTTTTACTGCGTGGGAAGAGTCCCAAGACGCCATAGGAATATTTTGTGACCTCTCCAAAGCATTTGATTGCGTAAATCACGACACATTACTTTTGAAACTTGAGCATTACGGACTAGGTAAACATGCACTTGGTTTGATTAAATCTTATTTGAATGATAGACAACAACAAGTTCAAATAAATGGTGTTAATTCACAGGGTTTAAAAGTAAAAATGGGGGTTCCACAAGGCTCAATATTGGGTCATTTCCTCTTTTTAGTGTATATTAATGATCTACCCTATTTATTGAAACACCAACCTCAAAATATGGTGTTATTCGCTGATGATACTTCCCTAATTTTTAAGATAAATAGACGGGCCCAAAATCTAGATGACGTGAATAATACCCTACTTCAGGTCCATAACTGGTTCACAGCAAACAATTTAGTATTAAATGAAAAAAAAACGAAATGCATTAGATTTGCTTTACCGAATATTAAAAGTAGCGATTGTGATATAGTATTGAATAAAGAGAAGCTTGAATTTGTAGATAAAACAGTTTTCCTGGGGATTACGCTTGATTCAAGGCTACAATGGGGTTCTCATTTAACATCTCTAGCGGGGCGGCTAAGTTCAGCAGCATATGCTATTAGAAAAATCCGTCAATATACTGATGTAGATACCGCTAGACTGGTCTATTTTAGTTACTTTCATAGTATAATGTCTTATGGCATTTTGCTATGGGGACGGGCTGCAGACATTGAGTCTATATTTATTCTGCAAAAAAGAGCCATCAGAGCCATATATAATCTTCGAAGGCGTGATTCTCTAAGGGAACTGTTTAAGGAAATTAACATCATGACGGTACATTGTCAATACATATATGAAAACATAATGTATGTAAGAAAAAATCTACATCTTTTTAATAAAAGAGGCGACAGACACAATTACGGTACTAGAAATAGAGACCAATTAGTTCAGCCAGGCTTCAGACTCGCTAAAGTAGACTCATCTTTCATGGGGTACTGTTTGAGATGCTATAATAAAATTCCACAAAGTATTCTTGAACTGAATGAAACTAAATTTAAAACATGCATTAAACGCACACTATGTAAGCAAGCATATTACAAGTTGAACGATTATATCGCTGATAAAAATGCTTGGCTCAATGCCGGTCCTGCTCCACAAGGACAGGGGCGCATAAATGGATAGCATTAAACAGTATGTTGGAGCTGCTGAAGATTGTAGAACTATCTTTGCAATGTATAAATTCAATCTCTTTTGTATTATATAACCGCATAGCCCATATTGTGTGAGCACTCTGTACTAGAAAGCTGTCATTCGCTGGAAACCTACGTATTTTCTTGACTTAAATGTGCCCTGGCGGTTAAGAGTATGTCATGCTCACTCAAATGTCTAATGGTGGCGCGTGTGTCGGATCATTTAGTGCCCTTCAAAATGGTTGAGTTGAATGGTGCCGATACATGCGTCATGTTCGTGAACGGGCGCTGTCAGTTGTGACTGGTCATCTCTTGGTTGCCACGGTTTGTTTGAATTATTTATTTTTACTATGGACACTTTTAAAGTACACATCTTGCTACATCGTTCTCACATAATGTACCATCTCAACATAAATGATGTAACCAAGGTATTGTAAAGTATTCTGATTTAAAAGAGTGTCCATGGAGTTTCTTGCCCGTTCTTCTCCATAGAGATCTACGTTAGGGAATGGGCAACTACAGTACTTTCACAGTTTTTATGCCTTGTGACTGGGACTGTAGCTATTTTTCATTGTTGTCTTTGTTTCGACAATTCAAAAGTGCCTGTAATTGGCCTATTTGAAATATATGATTTTGATTTTGAATTTTAGCACACAAAGTAGAAGAGAAATAAACATGGTTCTCATATTCACATAGATACAGGGTGTAACAGAATAAGCGCAATACCTCTTCTGATTCAGATCCTTCAAACTGCACAAAATAACCTAAGGAACTTAGGCCAAAAAAATCGTCTTCGCATAACAGCAGTTGTGCTTACAATTCTGTTAAACCCTGTATAAGACCGATACGAGAAGAAGAACAGTGCTTAGAAGATTCCTGTACCCTCCAAGTTCATCAAAGGTCACCAACCCCTACCGCTTAATACGAGCCTCCTCCAACGAAGCGAACTGCGGTAAATTAGGCTTTTATTAGCCGCGAAACACGTCGTGATTACGTGTCTAATGTTACGCACAGATACGTTATATTTAGAGTTTAGTTAACATAACATTTGCATAATCTGAAGTGAACTACACAATCACAGTTCATTGTCCTGTAGTCATAAATGTTGGAAACTACATTAATCTGTCTATCGTTAAAGAAGATGTCGCTCGTCGTGATGGCCCAGAGTTTAATTCCTCGTCTCCCATGAACGAGGCTGTGGGTTCAAATCCGAGCAAGTACCAATGTGACTTATTCAATTCACATGACATCGGTGAAGGAAAACCTCGTGAGGAAACCTCGTGAGGAATTGATTATGCTAAAGGTATAATAGTAGGTACCTAAATAATAATTTCAAGATGATTCTCCGACATGGCGTAAGACCTTGGCTTCCAGAAACTGAGGGTACCGTAACTGAAGTCTTCGGGGTATGGTGAAGTATTGTTAGTGTTTTAGTATCACTGATTCAAGATCGTCGATTGAAATCACAGAATAGAATATTCTTTATTATGTACACCATACAAGTAACATTCATAAACGAAAATATTTCACATAGGGTGACACAATGGGCAGTCTTATCGCTAAAAGCGATCTTTTCAAGATAACGTTCAGAAATCATTCTAATTAAATCAAATTGTAGTTGCGAAAACACCTCACCCTAATCAAATCAAATCGTTTATACTTATGTAATGTACACTTACAGGTGGTAAATAAAAAAAATAGAAACAATTATGGACCCTGTCGGGCACAGCATTTTTTTTAAATAAGTAGAGAGCCTACATTTTACCAATGTCGTCGAAGTAGCAGAGTTCTGATCGAAGTTAATTTGGCTCTAATATAGGAAATCAGCGACATGACAAAGAAGAAGAAGTAAACACAATAGTCTTAGAGTGTTCTCCTTTCTCCATCCACAGTTATCAGAACATAGCCTATCCTTCAACTTCGATCCACAAGCGTACATAGTTGGATCCTGGATCCTATAGATACAGGATGTCAGCGGCTCAGCTTATTCAATAGTTTACCTAATCCGACACCACCCGTCTGTTACGTGAAGCAAGTGGATTTATTACCAAAGATTATGTTTTTCCAATTACGCAGAATATTCAAAGGTCAGTTTCTCCTTCAAAAAAAATAGTCTAGGAACATTATCACGTGTTGATAGTAATGGTTTGACTATATTAGTATGTTTGCCTGTATAATATTTTTATTGTTTCGCCTATCGTTGACATCAAGTTAATTAACTTTGCGAGCGCATGGCAAGGCGCGTGATTCCGTGGAAACACTTCTACGTTCTACTCTGTTGAGTTAATAACCTAATAGATTTGTGATGGCAACGTGATTTATAAATATTCAATTGATATCGGCAAGTGCGTTTTTAGGTTATTATTTTGAATATAGTTTCGGTTTTTTTTTTTGGACGCTAAAAGTTTTTTTTAGCGATAATATTGTAGCTTATGTAATTCTAATCATTCTAATTGTAACAACATTTTGATTAAAGAGTGTCCATGGAGTTTCTTGCCCATTCTTCGCTTTGGAATGGGCAACTACAGTCCTTTCACAAGTTATTATGCCTTGTGACTGTGAAACTGTAGCTTCGCTTATTTTTTTTACGTTCAAAAATGCCTGTAATGGTCTTATTGAAATAAATGCTTTGAGTTTGCGTTTCTAATTAATACTAATACATAAAAAACTACCCCTATTATTCTTATGTAGCTTCGAAGTAGACATAGAATCTGCTAGCCAATAGAAAAAACTAATATAGCAAGTGCACAAAATCTGAAATAAATGGCAATAAAATAAACTTCCAAAGCAACCGGCGGGCGGCGTAACTGTCGCCCACATCTGCTACGGTATAGCAGCAGTGCAATCCTTCAAGAATAATTGTCAAAGATCTTTTATGTTTTTGAACTTTAAAACTAAGGAATCTGTATCAAAAAGTACAACACTGGTTTCTTTATGTGGTCTGTTATATATATAACAGACCACATAAAACATACTCGTATATTGTACCGGGACATATGTCCCGGTACAATATACGAGTATAATAGAAAATGAAAGTAGTTCATGTTTCATTTCATGATTCATTTGTGAAATTGTATTGACAAAATGAGTTAACACGTTTTCAGATACATGCAAGCCAGTCTCTAACAAAATCGTATTTAGAAAAGGGTATAAACTTCATAGTGTAGAGATAATTAATCATAGAGCAGCACCCCAGCGCAGGGTCACGCGTAAGACCACGCTCTGTCGAGCACTAACTTACGCAACAACTTGTAGTTCACGGCAGTTGGTTATATCAGTAACTGACTGACCTGACTTACTTAACCTTCTTTAATATCAGCACGTTCCTTTTTTACCCCCGACAAAAATAGAGGGGTGGTATAAGTTTACCGTGTGTATCTGCCTGTGTCATCATCATTGCTCCTAAACAGATGAACCGAATTTGATTTGGTTTTTTTTTTGTAGGGTGACTTTGTGTTGTTAACTATCATTGAAGAAAATCTGTTCATCATCATCTCTTTTCTAGTTTTGTTTACAAACCAAGTCGGCCAAGTTTCGCTAGCTGGACAGTCAAGTATGCTACATGTACGAACAATTTGTTAAAAAACCCTGTCCTATTCGAAAGGGGCATATAATTATGTAGGTATACCAATGACATTGCCAAATAGAATAAGAAACACAAAATATTCATGAAAGTAAAAATATGAATGAATTTTAAAATGCATGATTTTTGTACCAAATTGCCATTATTTCCCTAAATTCAAAAAAACTTCTAAAACATGACAAATTCGCGTCCGTGTGTTGCCAATTTGCCATAGAAGTTTCCTCATTTTAGTACATTTTATTTAATTTTCATCGGTATATTTTTTTTTACTTGTTCTGCAAAATGGATTCCGTAAATAGAATCTAATCTCGATACCTAATAATACCCTCACGGATCGGACAGGGTTCTTTTAACATATTGTATACGGCATGATGACAGAGCCGTGAGCCAAACTCGAACATAATAATATCTGTAGATATAGTAGAAAAGCTTAGCTCACATTGTATGGAGCCGAGCCGAACTTAGTTCAGGGAGGCAGCAGAATGAAAGCTGAGTATGAGTACTGAGTAGTAGTTGCTTTGATCGGCTTGCTTGTGGGTACAGGGATGGCTCAGCAAAATACCAGCTTGCTGCACTTGAGTCGGTGAAACGCAGAGCTAAAAGGCTTATAGGCGACGAGACGTTGGTAGCTATGCTTCACAGCCTAGCTCATCGCCATCGGCGCAATGTTGCCTGCCTGTCGGTCTTCTACAGACTGTACTTCGGATATTGTGCGCAGGAGCTCCACGTCCTGATCCCACCATCACCTTTTTACCACCGGACTAGCAGACGCACTGCGGCGTACCATCCACACTTGGTTGATATCCCAACGAGTCGTACTCAGCGCTTCTTATCCACGTTTATAATGCGCACAGCCAAACTGTATAACTCTCTGCCGACATCTGTGTTCCCTCCCATATTTAACCCGTCTGCCTTCAAAGCAAGAATGAACAGGCATCTTCTGGGTACGCTCTTCCCAACATAGACTTCATCTATCGCTTTCCATCAGGCGTGATCGAGGTCAAGAACAGGCCTATTTAGTAATAAAAAATGTGTAGTACCCGCTGACGAGATGAGTTACAAACCTAGTGTGCTTTGTCCTTAATCAGTCAATTCGACCGTCTGAAAAGAGTAGCTCAGTAGTACTGCATGTGTAACAATGTTATTCAATAAAAAGCCTTAAACTAGAAAAACAAAGCCATTCGATAGTTACAGTTCTCTCTTAAATACTTGTTCACCTGTTGCACTAAATCTATAAATGCAGAAAATAACCAATTTACGACCGTTTCATAATTACATTATGTAGGCTATTCAATATGCCTAGTGCCCAAATATCGAGTATTTTTGAATATTTTATTACGAATACACTCGTTAAAGAAATGAATACAATTATAATAAAACTAGCTTGAGACCGTTTTATGGCGGAATGCCATTAAAATAAAAACCATCTACATTAAAGATTCGATTTACGGTGACCTTGGATTTTTTTAAGGTGACTCGGAGATGACGCTCTTCTAAAGATTGTTTTATTTTTCAAAATACATCCCATTTGTATCGGAATAGGCTGATCCACATGAGAAGCCCTGAAGCATTTTACAATGAAGAACAAGAAAAGCTGTATGAAGCTGTGGCAGTAACACTTTTCCGATATCTACGCGGTTACTGTTTCGGTTTTACGATGTTTCTCTGCTTCGACTGGTATTCTAATACAAATGTAAAGTACTTAAAAATATATATAGCATGAAATTTACGTAAAGTTTACTACCTCAGGAGCGTCACTTAATTGCGTCGCGTGAGTACTGGTCACTCGTGACTTGCCCCGAGCAACTTCTTTCATTTGTTTTCATAGCAGTCATTGTTACAACACGTGTGTTGCTTTAGCTCAGTAACGTTTTGCTACTAAATGGCAAATATGCAAAGGCTATTTTTTTTTTTAATTGCCTATATTGTGCCATTGCTGGATAAAGGCCTGCCCATAGCCTTCCACTCTTTTCTCCGTGTGGTATTCTGCAGCCAATCACTCGGAAAGTTTTATAGGCCTGCCTCGGCAACGACACCTGTCCTGATGCATTTACAGACATGACCCGCCCAATCCCACATAGTTAAGGCTACGTATGGATTTTGTCATTTTAATCACACCTACGTTCGTAAAACTAGATAGGGAATATTAATGAACATCATAATGCATATTAATTTAATGCATGACATTCTCTGGATCTGGAAGGAGCGTAGGTGGAACTCGTGATGAAATTGATCTTGAGCTATGAACACAACCTTGAAGGAATGCGACGATATTCCATTATCAACTTCTAGACTTACATAGCGGAAATGCTAGATAATTATCTAAAAGGGTAGTGACGGTCACATTTCGGTTAATCGTTACAAATGCGGCTGACGCTTATCGATCGGTCTGCTCGAAGGCCCTTTGAGAAAAACTGGGCGAAAAGTGTATGAAGGAGTCTTTCCCGATCTTTACAGGTCTGCTGGCAATATATAAGAAACGTGGTAGTATGCGATGAATAAACAGAATAGTCCTGGGTGCACGCACTTTTGAACGAACCTTATGAGAACAACTTGTTTCATAAACTTATTAAGTATATGGGAAACAAATGTATTAAAAACTGTGCACGTCCAGTGACCTGCATGATACAAGTGTATTATTTAACCCGTGCATACAGTTTGATCTTATACATACCTAAGTAACTTTCACCATGTTTAAGCGCCTTTATTCTATGCTATTTATAAAATCGATCCAGTATCATTGACATAACATTGTTTTTTTCGATTACGTTACCAAAACAAAACCCGTATAAATTAGGGCAATCTTCATTTTACTGTAAGTTTGCAAGAATGAGCTCATTTCTTATTATGTTTGCAGTCAAACATCGTTTCTCAGCCGTTTGACAAATATTTAATTAACTTATAAAGGGAATTGGGGGACTGTTTTTACAATTTGGTAAGAATATACGATGACTGATGATAAGCAGCGGTGGCCCAGTAAGCTGCAGTGGTCCAGTAAGCAGCGGTGGCCCAGTAAGCTGCGGTGGTCCAGTAAGCAGCGGTGGCCCAGTAAGCTGCGGTGTGAAAATTGTTTTCTCATTGAAAACCTGATCATTTTACTCCATTAAGTGAAACAAGATCTGACTTACGAATTACCGGCAACAGAGGAACTGCCTGTCGGGGGCTCTCTGCCTCTAAATTAGTTGTGCCTGGGAAAAGAAAGGTCAAGCCACCCTGACCAGACACAAAAGACATTGAACAAGGATATACAGAATACCAATTGCCAACTAAAGAAATGGAATGTAGTTAATCGAAAGTGGCACTGTACTGATGAATGATTTAATGTAATTTTACGTAAACTATCCCACATGTTGCAAGGTGCAGTGGTTCAAAAGGAAGTAACCTACGGAAAACGGATTTAAAAAAGTGGCTGGGACAGGCTGGGTGCGGAAGGCGTAGATCGAAGTGTTGATGTGTAGCTTGAGAGAAGCCTAGTTCCAGCAATGGAGTGAGATATGCAAATGAAATGGAGAGAGAGAGATGATGTCGATAAGCTAAGTGTGGATTTCATCAATGAAATTGAAAGCGGTCAGTGACAATGTCAATAGTCCATAGCAATTTCAACATAGAGAGCTCTAAAAAGAGATTAATGAACTGATCCCGTTCAGTTTTACCGGTGAAATTCAGCCTTTATTGATCAGGCTCAGTGAACCTTCTAATTTCCTCGCTAAGTGCACCGGCTATCGGTATATTTAGCCGGTTCGCGTTAAATGTTCACTGGGTGTAGTTCGCGATAGGGCCCGTTACAACTAGTTAAGATTGTCAGTCTTGCTAGACATTATCGGGAATCGAGAGGTCGACGAACTTTGCTATTTGTAAGTGAGCAATGATCAGGCCCTTTTTCCTAATTTTGAGGAAAAGACTGATAAGTCTTTGTAGAGATTCCTTTTATTGCTAGTTAGAATATATTTAAAACGTCAACTAACTATACAGTCTCGCTTAGATTGAATCGGTATAAGTAAATAGAGTTAAATCGTCTTAGTTTACAATCTTCAGTTAATCATCGACGCTGAAACTACCTAAAAATGTACAAAAAATTCTTTGATCAATATTATTTGTTTTAAACTTTCACGGTTTACAACTAAACTTGTACTGTCACTTACGGATATCACAATCAAAATAACAAAAACGAAGGAAAGATATCCCGTAAGTGACAGTACAAGTTCAATATTATGTTATAAATACCTTCTATTCCTCGTGTGTGCAAACTATTTTTGTACAAATAAATGAAAAATAAAATCTTATTGGTAGTCAACAGAGATACTGTATAATTATTCTAAATAGCTTGTGCAATTAGTGCTAAGCCCTAGCTCTGAAAAGGATAATTAGGACAGGAAAAAAGATTCCCTAGACCCGTAGATTTCACGGAAAATCGTATTTTAATCAAGTCCAAGTTCATTGACCTCATCGACTGAAAGAGATTTAATTCAGTAACCATTCAAGTGAAAAATCCGATGAAAAGATAAAAAACTATGATATGAATGTTTACACACCAAAAAATAATAATGCGTCGTAAAATACACATATTTCTGTCGTCTGTAATAAATCTTATCGAATGATCGGGACGAGCGATTTTGAATGAAACGTAAGTAATTTTTTGGTAATAAAAAACTGAACAAGTTTGTTTGTTATACGCACTTTTGGTTCCGTAGCTTGGGCCTAGTAATTAAATAGTATAACTTGAGTGAGAACCCTGGTATTTGGAAACTTTGTTTTACTGTCATATTTTTAGTTGTGTACGCCAAATTCAGGGACGTATGCATACATCTCATTATTATGATTACCAACAGCACAGGGGAGTAATTTATTTTTACAGCTAACTTGCAATCTTACTTGCTTTCTTTCGGTTTGGTGACATATCGCATTGTCAAGCGCATGAAAAAGGGTCCCGTTTCTACCAATGACAACAGAACCCCAAACACACAGGTCGGTGTACTGCGAACAATGGGACATTAAGGCTGTATTTCAAGCCACACTTTATGACTACCCCCCTGACCGCCAACCAAATGCGAACGAGAACCTTTCTATAGACTTCCGCTATCAAACAGTTTTATTATCATTTTAATAGATAACACCTTTGGTAATCGAGTTTTTATTTAGTAACAGACATTTTTTCGATATAAATATACTGACCGAGTTGCCCTTTCGGGGAGGCGTTGAACTCAGTTCAAACCTCAGACTAGGTTCAGGATAAACCCGGATTTCAGGCTTGAAAGGCTGAAATCGGAATTTATTCTGCTCGGATGATTTGAATTTGACCTTTGTAGTTTTAATATATTAACCCGTCTAGGCCTCTATTTATAACGTAATTTTATTCCATTTGCATTTCACCGCTGCGGTGTACCGTTAAATCGGGGTAACAGAGTAAAATGTCTGACAAAGTATTTCATTTAGCGATGGTATCGGTGTGGTAAGTGGTGTGCAAAATAGTTTCAAAGAAAGCCAACTACCTCTTTTGCGTACAACGTATACTAATTAGAATATGAACTGAATCTGTCGTAGCTCGGCGTCGGTCACGAGCCCTTGCCTAAACGAGAGGCAGACATTTTATTTTCACCAAAAAAGAAATTGGTAAGTAATGTTAGTAAGTAGTTTCGGTTGGCGCAGTGGCTGAGCGATTGACTGCTGCGCTTCGTGTCGCAGGTTCGATTCCCGCACGGAACAAATATTTGTATGGCCTACAGGTAGTTGTTCCGGGTCTGGCTGTTTGTGTATGTGAATTTAAATGTTTGTAAACCACGATACAGGAGAAATTCCTAGTGTGGGGTAATGTTTAATTTTTTTTTTTTATAAAGAGCCTGCCAGCCTGTATTAATAGTGGATAATCCTATTACTAAGTTAATTATCTATATTTTAAGGAGAGTATCTTTGAACACACTAATGTACCTACTGCATAGTTATTATCACAGTTCCTATTCTGCCCTGTGAGCCCCAAAACATGCGGCCAAAGTTTTCTACGCTACCACCAAAAAAAGGGTGATTTTCTTTTTAAATCCACCAAGAAATTACTGAGAAATAGATTATTAATGCTGAACTAATTAAATCATATACACAGTATTGGACATTTTTTCTTTAAATCCACTACCACAAGAACTAAAACCGACACTTTTTATCATAACATGTCTCTACAAGACTACGATATAGTTGTGCTTACGGAGACTTGGCTGAACGGTGGCATCTACGACTCAGAACTATTCGACGATAGATATGTATTCTACAGGCGAGATCGCGAGTCCAGTAGATATAGAGCACGTAGACACGGAGGCGGCGTCTTGATAGCTGTAGCTAGGCACTTAAATTCACGTCGTATGCCACACTTAGAAAGTCATTGTGAGGATCTGTGGATTTCCATTGATATGGTCTGTCCTGGTAATAAGAAAAACACGATCTACATTTGTGGCGTCTACTTACCGCCCCCCATTACCCAAGAAACCACCCAAACATTCCTAGACTCGGCTCAAAATGCCCTGGACAAAAACGAACGTACTGTTATCATTGGTGACTTTAATCTTAGTAGTATAACGTGGAAAACTAATGAGGAAAGTCAGGTGAGTCACACTACTCCTTGCCCTACCAACAATAACGATGTTACCAAACACTTCCTTGATTATATTTCTATGAATGACTTAGATCAGTATAATTACCTAACAAATAACAAATCTAGAACACTAGATCTAGTTCTTTGTAATACTGCAGTACATAACTTGACACGTTGCCACACACATCTGACACAAGAAGATCCTTTACATCCACCGCTCGAGTTCGCTATACCCACTGTCAACAACATAAATTCTCTACAAACAAAACTGGCCACTAAACCTAATTTCTTTAAGGCAGACTACGACAAAATCCTAGTTTCACTTATGTCTATAGACTGGGAAAGTTCAATGGGAGGCTGTGCCTCGGTTGAAGACATGGTCAATATTTTATATGATAGTTTGCACGACGTTATAAAGCAACACGTACCACTGAAAACGATGTCTAGGAAAGAGTACCCGGCATGGTACACGCCCAAGCTTAAGCGACTCTTTAAAGAAAAACACAAATTTCGCGTTAGAGTAAAAAAATACAATAATCCCCATGACATTATATCATTTCAAACGCTGCGTACTGACTGTAGCAAGTTGAGAACGATTTGCTACAAAAAATATACGGAGAAGTTAGAAATCGCGGTTTTAAAAAACCCTAAAATCTTCTGGTCTTTCATTAAAAATAAAAGGAAATCCAGCAGCAATTACCCCGCGGTAATGTATTATAACAACAAAACTGCATCAACTGGCCACGACATATGTAACTTGTTTGCTGAAAACTTCGCAAGTGTTTATAACAATACGACGTCCTCGCAACCGTCAAATGTTGACATAAACAACAACTTGCCGACTCTTTGTAAACTGGAACTCAGTGCTAACGAAATATTCCGAACCTTAACATCCTTGGATGAACAGAAAGGCGTAGGTGAAGACGGTATTCCTCCCGTGTTTATAAAGAGATGTGCAAAAGCGCTGGCTTTACCTCTTAGTATTATATACAACAAATCTCTTAAAGACGGTATTTTTCCCGACCAATGGAAAAAGGCACTGGTCGTACCCATTTTCAAAGCAGGGCAAAAGAACATGGTGTCAAACTACAGACCCATTTCTATTTTAGTCATCTTCGGCAAAGTATTTGAGAAGCTTATAACCGAACGTCTAACATCGCATGTAAAACACCTTCTCAACAGCGACCAACACGGTTTTATCAAATACAGATCTACGACCACTAATCTCATGTGCTACGTGTCGGCTCTATCTGAATACTTAGATAGACGTATTCCTGTTGACACCATTTACACTGACTTCAGTAAGGCGTTCGATAAGGTAGATCATTCTCTTCTTATAGCGAAACTCCAGCACTTGGGTGTAGGAGGATCAATGCTAAAGTGGTTTCAATCTTACCTCAGTGACCGGTCGTCAAAAGTAGTAATGACTGGCCATCATTCAAAGTATTTTAAAGCCACATCCGGGGTTCCACAAGGATCACATTTAGGCCCAATTCTCTTCAACATCTTCATTAACGACATCACGCACTGCTTTAGGCATTCAAAATTCTATCTTTTTGCCGATGACATGAAAATAATGAAACCAATGGTAACTGAATCTGACGCTGCCTTATTGCAGGAAGATCTGAACAGACTGACGAACTGGTGCAAAATGAACGAAATGCTTCTTAACGTCTCTAAGTGTTACTACATGCAATTCAGCCGTAACAAAATTGTCTTACCTAACACTTACACGATAGGTCAACAAAAACTAAAGCAAATTGAAGAAAAACGTGACCTAGGAGTCACACTAGATAAACAACTTAAATTTGACAAACATATCCTAAACACAGTATCAAAGGGGTTTCAAATTTTGGGATTTATCTTGCGCAACAGTAAAGAATTTAAAAGGGCGTCTACCAGAATAAAATTATTTAACACACTAGTCCGTCCTATACTTGAATATGGCAGCCCGGTTTGGAATCCTCACTACGACATAAACATCAAACACCTGGAAAGTGTCCAAAGGCGCTTCCTGTATCATCTATGTTATAAGGAACGATTAGCTAAAAGAGTAACCAGCTACAAAGACAGACTAGGGCACTACAAAATGGTCTCACTTGCCAAGAGGCGAAAAATGGCAGACCTGATTCTACTACACAAAGTATTCCATGGAGTCATAGACTGCAGTGAATTACTAGGCAAGTTACATATAAACGCGCCATCTCGCCCGCCGCGGAAAACCAGCTACAATTTGTTTTATGTCTCAGGTTCCAAAACTAATCTAGGACATTTCGCCGCTCTCCCAAGACTCTGTAGGCAGTACAATGAATTGTCAAAGCAATCTGACATGGACATAACAATCACAATCTCTAAATACAAAAAAATATTGACCACTGCTATAAATGTAGAGTGATAACTATAATTTGTATGTGAAACAATTTTATCAATTCTCTTTCAAATGCATCAAATGCTTTTTAATAATTATTCTGGTTTTTATTTTGTTTTTTGTAATATTTTCATTGTTTTATATTTTATGTGTTAAAACCTAGTTTTATGGGCATGCTGTGTTCTCCTATAATTGAAGGAACACACCTAAAAGAACATTTGTAATACTGTGTCCTATATTGTCTGTGTGTATTCTTTGTTGGAGATCCAAATAAATAAATAAATAAATAAAAAATAAATAAAAATCCGTGTTAGGCTAGTTCTAAAATAAAAGCAGTTTAACTTTCCAAGTAAATAGTAGGTATTTATCTACCTTCTCTTGGATTCATTTCGTTAGACACACATCAAAAATAAATAACTTGATAATTAATTGCAGCGCAACTTTATAGTCTTACTTTTTCATTTCTAGAGATATTTTATATTTTTGTTTCAACGATTTTTATTTTTCGATATTTCTTTTTTTGTTTCGAGTGGACAAACATTTACACATGCCTTTTACAACAGCTAAGGGGTGTTGTTAGCCGATTCCTTGAGATCTATTCAATCTGACTCACGGCAGTAATATTATATTATTTCATGTAAATTGATGAATACGACACGTCGAGACATCGTAAACTTGAGACGGCAGTGCAACGGCTTGTTCGTATTAAATTCATTTTATTATAATATTTCATTGAGGCCCATAACCTTCAAATTCTGTTAAAAATGCAGCATCGATCATGGTTTAATTCGCAGGTCGGGAAATGAGTGAATGACTTACTGGGGTTTTCCAGTTAGTCTTCCAAGTAGACTGGGGTCTGGTTTTATATTGCTCGATTATTGACTAACCTGTATTTTTTATATATTGACCTGCTTTGTCCCACTGCTGGGCAAAGGCCTCCCCCATGGCTTTCCAATTTTGTTTTTTTTCCGGCCAATCCGTTAAGAATGAGTCCAGATCGTCACGCCAGCGTTTCTTGGGTCTACCTCGGTTACGACTGCCGTTTTCAGGCACCCACTGTGTGAATATCTTCGCCCATCTGTCCGGCTTCGTTATAGAAACGTGCCCCGTCCAGTAACATTTTAACCTTGCAGACTTATCGCCAAAATCGGCGATGCCTGTCTTAGACCGTATCAAGGTGCTGCGCATTCGATCGGAGAGTCTAATATTAAGAATGCTACGTGCCATAGCTATTTGGCAAACTTTGAGTTTAGACTTCTGAGTTTCATTCAAAGACTGAATGACAAACTATTGGTTTCCCATTATTTGTCTCAGCAGACCCCTTCGAGCAAAAGGATGGGACCTAGAACTCACGCTCAGTAGTCGAATTTACGATCACTACAACAAACAAGACAACCAGCCAGAAGTCATAATTAAGTTCTAAAAAATTGAGCCAGTTTAACGAGATTCAGAATATTGTCAATTAAAAGTCAATTGCCGCAAATAAATATGTACAGAACATACCTAATTCGCTAAATGGAATTGATCAAATTAATTTCTAGAACAACTTAGATCTAACTTGATTGCGATAACTCAAATTGAGAAGACTATTAAATAACTTGACAATCAAACACATTTTCCATTGCCTAAATATTTTGAACATAGATCACACCAAAATGCACTTTAGTCTCACTGGTTTACGGTTGCTAATACCTCGCATAAGACGATAGTAAGCAATTTCAACGGTAAATAAAACTTGGTATCCAGACCAGTTGTTTCTGCCATCTCACCCTTCAAATTAGTGACTTATTGGCTCTAGAATTAGGTTGGTATTTGTTTGCCAAGCTGTAATTAAAACGTGTCTCGTTTATTATCAGTTTGGGAGTAAGCAAAGCTTTCTGTAATTCAGTACCAAATTGTTCATCGATATTATTGAGGCTATGTACTTACTTGATTTTATATTTTTCATGAAAGTGTTTTGGGAGGAAATCGTGGCTAAATAATAACAGCCGCACGGGTCGATCTTGCCTAGGTTGGTCCGTGGATGGGTTTACTCATTACATACCGAGTTTCCTCCATTCCTCGGAAAACACGTTAAGCCGTTGGTCCCGGCTGTCACTTGTAGGTCTTTGACGGTAGTTATAGGTAGTCAGTGGCTCGAAAGTCTGACAACCACTCTTACCAAACGGTATCTTATCACCCAGTACTAAATGGGTTGTGGAGGTCAGATATTCAGTCGCTCCATGTAAAATACTGGTATTCAGCTGCATCCGGTTAGACTGGAAGCCGACCTCAAGATAGTTGAGAAAAGGCTAGGCAGATGATGTTTTAGGTATTTACAGGTTATTCCAGGATCTATTTGTACGCCAAACTCTAAAGGTCTGGTCAAGCTGTAAGCGAATCCTGCAATACCATGTATAGAGGAAGTCCCGAATCTCGCGCGCGATGCGCCTCAGTTCAGGCAAATCTGGTGACTATGGTTTCCTTTTTTATTTGTTTTTATTAGCTGTAAGTCCTCCATGTACTAAAATAAATAAATAAAGCTTAAATCTGTTCAGGCGATGAAGTGTAGTTTGAAATTAAGAGTTATTTTATGTTACGGATGATTGAGTAACAAACATCTTCACAAGTACAATGCAACATGAATCTATTGGCACTCGAATGAGTTGACATCATCATTAAAATCCTCCTTCCTGCCCTTATCCCAATTTATTTCTTCCATACTTCTCTATAACTCGTCATCTGAGAAGTCCCCTCCTTTCTTGCCATATCATCCTTCACACAGTCCATCCATCGTTTCTTTGGTCTTCTTCTACTCTTATAGCCATCCAGATTCATACTCAAAACCTTACTTATTATAATTTGACTGAACAAGATGGCCGCGTCTGTTCCGAATTTGGTGACGTGCCCCGAGATCTTTGAAAAGCATATAATGATAGATTCTCCAAATATAAAATCAGGTTCCACAACCAAATTACCGGGCCGTAAATAAAAAGCACTTCAACTTAAAACATTACTATCGTTATATTATCTTCTGCGCTATCGTACAGAACGACGTACGAATAGATACTATGTACTATGTAAATAAACTGATTTCAAACATAAACCAGAACAGAGCTAACTTTTACAACAAAGTTTATGTGACAGTTAAAATGAGTTTTACTTTTAACTGTTGTAACAGTAACTGTAGAGAGACGCGCGTGGAAACTGACTCTGGTCAACAACACAGGAATGAGTAAGGGTTTTCACACAGTTTTCATGGTCACGAATTCAGTGTTAACGGAAGAACGACGATAGAAGAGAAGAACAAAGGTTTATTTGTTGAAACATCACGTACAGTAGTACGAACGAACCAGTCAACCTTTGATATAAGAATAATAACTGCAAGAATAATATTTTTTCTTATTGACATGTGGACATTTTCATTATCTTAACAGCTTTGTCTACGTATTCAGAAACAGTAAAAAATGTAAGAGGCAAGCAACCCACGGCCCGCAGCATGAAATGTGACCTCTTACAATTATACAGACTTCTCAAACTGAAGCTAAATAAAAAAAATCGGACACGTGCGAGTTCGACTCGCGTGGTTCCGTACGTTCATACATTCTTATAGGTTTTCCTGTAATTTATAGTTAAAGATTTTTTTTTTTTTCAAAATTTTCGGCATAATTTTTGGAAGAAGGAGGGGGGGAATTGTCAATTTTCGCCTGTTTTCTTAAAAAACTTCAAAACTTGTATATTATCTTAAAATTATAAAAAAAAGAATTGAAATGCTCACAATAAAATAAGCCCTTTTATTTGATATGTAACACGATACGGTTTGCAAAACTTTTTTTTATTTTCTAATTTATATCCCAAAAGTGGCCCTCATGTTTAAAATTCATTAATTTACGTTCTCACATACCATCTCAACATGAATGATGTAACCAAGTTTTTGTAACAATATTAATAAATTAAAATAACCTATATTAACTAACTAACTTAAAAATAAACTTAAAAAATGGCGTCAAAAAACTCCTCCTCAACGTAGTCAACTGGTAATGTACCCAAAAGACTGGCGGCGTTGCCACGCTGTATGGCAACGCTAAGCCTTTGGCCAAGGTAAAAGCCAGCCCTTAGGTCACGGGAAGAGTCAACTAAACGTTTAGAAATGTCCTTGAAAAGGCTGTGAGCACTCGGACCCCACGGACCCAGAGTTTCAACCCCAAACGGCTCGAAAATATAGTTACCAATAAGGTTACTATATTTACGCCGCTTGAGGTTCTCTGCAGCCGCAGCCGCAGCCCCAGCACAGCACGATGAGCTAGGAAGATGGGATGGCGCAAGAGTATCGACACAAGTTGCATCCCACACTAAAGGCTTACCCATCTTCCATGGAAACAAAGACATGCCGTCCGGTCTCCTGCCATCGTCGCGTGACAAGCCATTTGGTTCTAATAAAGCTGGAACGCCGACGGTGACAAGAGCTCGACGGATGATATCATTTAAGTTCGCGTGCCGTGCAAAGCGTTTACGTTACACATCCTTCTTTGGGTCACCGACTTATATATTATGTGTACCAAATTTCAACTCAATCGGTCCAGCAGTTTCAGAGTAAATTGGCAGTGACTGACGGACAGACAGACACGCGAGTGATCCTATAAGGGTTCCGTTTTTTCGGTAGGTACGGAACCCTAAGAACATAAATATAAACTTTTCATCACGTTTTACATCAAGATCCTTCTTTTCGGGGTAAGATTTTAAATACTGTACTGGGAATTGTAGAATCCACATAAATGTTCAGTACTCACTACTGTGAAACATTTGATAGAAAGTTCTTTGACACGCGCATTTTATTGGCCGGACTAGCCTGGGCGGCTATTGTTGGGATTGCGTGCAGCTTTTATTCTTAAGGGATTCCTTCTTAGTTTTTTCTGATGAATTATTTAAAGATGTTTGTTGAAGCAGACGGACTTAAAAAGTTGAAGATTTGTTACATTTCGGATTAAAGAACTAAATGAATAAAAGCCCTATGAGCTCTTAAGTTAAAGAGATTATTTTAATTTTAATTTCCTTTTCGAACTTTTTCTTTTAACAGTTATTTGCAGATGAGCTCAAGCTGGAACTATTTAATAGAACCAACAGAAAAACATAATCAATTTTACATGTTTCATGTTTTTGATACTGTACTTGTGAAATGTGGCAATATATCTGTTTGTAACGTATATTTCGCGTTGTATACTAAATAGAACCATAACCACTTTGATTCTCCCCACACAAAACATTTACTTAATACTCATAATCTTTCTAATATTATTATGATTAGTTTCTCAGCCCACAGACGCATTTAACGAGAAATGCCCAATCTCGCCCGAAGGTGACACTGTGACATTACGTAGGTAGATACAGACATATATATCTAACTATTTGCGTCATACTTTTTGGCATAATAGCTTGCTCGTGGGTGTCACGTTTTTGACTAAGTATTAAAATCAAATTATTTTACGCTCTTATTTCTAATGGACTGTAATGTCAATAATGGTCAAGAGTTCAAGATTCAGGTCAAAGATAGGTGTTTTTATTCTGAACGCAATACATACACACAACATATTTTGAACATTTGCTCTCATTTCGAAAAAGTATAACCTGAACTGGGTTCATATGAACTCAGATATTCTAAATTATTGGTTCTATTACATACTACAATAAATAATTGGCTAGCCTCATTAATTATTTGTATCAGCGGGTTCTGAAGTAATAAGCAGAAAACTACATTCCGACGTAAAAGTACTTCATGGTTTCTCAAAACGATAATTAAGTATTTCTCTATTTAAGAAGACCAGAGGAAAATACCAACAATTTGACGACATGCCTTGGCATCTAAATGTTCTTTCTATAAGGCTAGCCTTATAGAAAGAACATTTAGATGCCAAGCCCCTTGCGTTTTCTGGTTATCATGTGGTCATTCACATACATAACAAACAACGCATACCCACGTGTGTCGTCAAAAGGGTGGCTTTACACAAACACTTGAGGATTTCCGGTCAAAGCACTCTCTTCAAAGACGAGGGTATTGTCAGCTAAGTGTTGAAAAATTGAGTTGAATGCTCTCTCGATTGATAGGTACATAGGTAAAGGAAGATATTAAATCAATGACAGGCTTATTGAAGGCAGGTGATTAAAATGCTTGCTTCAAAGTAGCCTTGCCTGTAGGTCCCCGAGAGGTTAGGCGAAGGTGTACTATATAGTGTATCCACATTTCGCCAGTAATGTTTAAGTGCCATGTAATAAGAGGCGAGCGTGTTGCCATCAACAAGTTCAATGTAGACCTGCTATAGAAGGTAGGTATGTTAAATGTCCCCTGTAACATCAAAACATACCACAAAGCTAGTTTCTTGATGAAACACAGCAATTAGGGACTACTTTCAGACAGCAATTAAAAGAAAACTAAAAAGCGATTTCCCCTAAAGTCCGAGCCCATTGAGTAAATCGCCTCCCCTTCAACAGTCAAACAAACGAATTAACTCGACAAACTGATGATGACGTCACTGAAGAGGCTTGACTTTGAGTTTGAACCACATGACAAGGAAATACAGAAGGCCAAAAAACATGTTAAAGATTTCTCGAAAGTTTCTTCTCATTTATAGAGGAAAATCTTCGTGAGATAACCTACACTAATTAAGTGTAGCTAAGCCCATCAGTGGGACAAATACAGATTGTCATAGCGTATTCGGTATATCTTCACAAAATGGATGCGAATTGTACGGGATCGAGATAACACTGACAAACTGATACAGAGTATCCAAAGTTTGACAGCAAGAGAAATAAAAATGACGGTAAAATATTTCTCTCACATTTTCAGGAGTTGACCAAAGAAACGATTCGATGGATGTACTAGTAGCTCTTGTAATGACGACTGACATAGAATTATTGGAGAAGAAGACATGGTGCGCCGACCCCAAAATAAATTGCATAAGGGCAGGGGAATGCTGACGATGTCAGGAGTTGGCCTTCTCCATCTGTCTACTGTTTGTTTACGCGAAGCAAGTAAAGGGTGTGATGTGTAGCGACGGGGTCGGTGACCTGTGACGTAGCTCGCAGACACCATGACTAAACACCGGAGTTAGTAGCCGGAGCCGCTACTGTTCCTATGTATTATGAGCGAGAAGATATGATCCATTGGAGCGATAAGTGCTCTTTGATCTTGATATGAAGAAAGGTGGAAGTACTTTTTTTAGTTCTATCTAGGCTCTATACATCTAAACTTTTAAAGAAATTGAAGCTGACGGTACGTATTCCGTCGAACCGTTTAAAACTAAGAAATGGTAAGGCTTGGTGTTTTTTTTGGGGTTGTTTCAACTGAAGGTTCTCAGCAATTTCAATGAAATTATTACTTTAGTACTGGTAATTATTGCCCACAAAAGTAGTAAACTAAGCATAGCATCAGTATTATCAGCCAATAACGTGCTCCTGCTGGTGATGTCCGGTACCCCTGTTGGTTCCTCTCTGTGAAGCCCAGTGCGGGTTGCTACATGAATAATAAGGAATAAATAACATTTTGTATCTACATCTAGACTACATTTCCAACATTAAAATATCGAACATCGAACTCTTGTCTTCAAAATCTGCAATTTTACAGCGAAATTGAACTTCCTTTACAGGCGTCTCGTTCATGGGGAATCACGTTTTACTACCCATAAACTTATTTTATCCTCACATTGTCATCTTCCATTGTAGTCTTTGAGTTTTATTATTGAGAATACATATACTTTATTCAGTATAAGTATTTATTTAATTTTGTATAACAAGAATGACTTGTTTTATATTATTGTTATTTATTGAACAGTTTACTTTGTTGTGAGACAGTTCACTGCCTATTCCTGTATATTATTTACCTCCAGTCCATTTTTACATCAGTTGCAACCAATTTGCCTAGCGATCACATCCAAAACATATGTTCTACTGGTGAGTTTGTTCCACCACTTCTTCTAAACAGCTATGCCACTACGAAGCGGTCAGGGGCAGTTATTTTGAGGATTCATTTTTTGTTAACTTGTGAACGTTATTAGTGCTGATTCTCATCCAATTATTCAAATAAATTATTCTAGATTTTGCCTCAAAATCAACGTTAAAAGTGCAGCTACTGACTGTGTTATCACAACTCAATATCTAACACCAACTCTTTCCATTATCACTCAAACTAATTCAAACTAAATTTGACCTAAATTTCTAGTTTCGCTCAAATTAATTGCCAACTGCTGATACTGGTCAGTGCTGGCCAAACAGCTTGCTACCGAGGACGGCCATTGTGCAAAGTTCAAACTGTTTCAAACTAACACTGGAGGCCATAGCGGTTGCAATAATATTTCTAGAGGCTGAATTAGTTTATCTAAACTCGATGCATACCGTACTTACCTATTCTAGATACTTATTCACATTTTCGTGCACGGAATTGTAAATTACAGAAACGATTTAGAGGTTCATTTCTTTGTTAATAAGTAGATAAGGCGCGCCTAGCAGACTCTTGTGGACTCCACTAAAGGCATGTGAGGTCGTTAGCGATTCTTGAGGGATTCTGTCCAGCAGTGGATATGTTCAGCTGAAAAGATGTTGATGAAAATAAGCATTTAATATCAAGTGTCGTTATAAAGTCTTTCTGGAACATTATGCGTACACAGAACAACGTCTGATCTCTAAAGTATTCATGTGTCAGTCGATCCAAACAAATTCGATCATTCGATGTTTGACCTGTCCGACTTATCCCCATTTATTTGAGGTTGGCGCAGCATGTCTTCTGCTTCCATATTTCTTAATTACTAGTCATCTCAAGAGGCTCCTTTTTTCTAGCTATATCATCATTCACACAGTCCGTCAATCGTTTCTTTAGTCTTCTCCTTCTCATATCCACATTCACAAAACTTTCCTCGCGAAATTTTCCTCAATTGAAACGATCGCAAACTTTAACACAATTTTAACCAGCCATGCCATTGGAAGCTGGCTCTTTGCCCTCAAATACTTAATGTGACTTCTAAATCAGTTTTGGTGTCAGACAATATCAGCGCTAACTGGCCCTTACCGATTAACCCCAAACTGACGAAATATGCTGGACTGGAGCAGATTGAATTCATTAGTACTATTGAGGTTATATTCTGCGGATATAACGGTTGTCGGTAATTGAGAGAGAATAATAACGATGATAGTTGTACTATAATAAATAATAATTATGAAATTGGCCGTAGTTATGAGCATAATTATGATTTGGGATGCGAGCAGTGTAGTTGATTTTGTGTTTGTTAAGCAAATTCTACATCGTTTCGTATTGATTTCTGAAACTATTTTGCTTATTCATTTCAGCGAGGCAATAACTTTTAAGATATGGTTGTAATAATACCTTCTTAGATATACGGGGTGGAGGGGACACCGATTTAGACATTTTTCATAGTTTAAAAAAAAAAAACTGGTGTTTCCTACAAAAGTGCAATATCTACTCGGTCAAAATGTATGGAACAGCTGATTTTTTTTAATAACCGATGAAAAATCTATGTGGGGGGGGGCGGTGGGCTCAGAACGATGTACTGAATGCGTGGTAACCGTTTTCGTGTCGGTGTCCCTTCCACTCTGTATGTATGAGTGCCTAAACAAAGTGATAAATACTATCAACGATAGCAATGTTGAAAAGCCAAAAATAGATTGGATAGACATTGCTACCAAATGTTGATGCCAATCCAGTTGAAAGCCGTTGTAGAAATACGAAACACATTGAAAGCGATAGCTACTTACCTAGACTTTTTGGACATTACAGTTTCATTAAAAGTAGTTTGTAATGTGTAAGTACCTACTAATTCATCTACCGTACCGTTCTGGAAACTAACACCGTTTCTGAAATCTTGTAACAATGTAAATGGATAATCACAATGTTCTTCGCCAGAAAACCGCACAAAAACATACCAGCCAAAGAATATTAGGTCAGTACTTTTCCCTGAAACGATTAATATGTTAGTGGGAATTATCTAGGCTACCCCACTGAACTATGCACATACGTAAATAGGGACTCTATGTAGAGCCGGAGAGCTGTTGACCGTAAAGCCTCTGTGGAATGAATCAATCACTTAGTTGACGTAGAGCTGGTCCAGTCAAGATATCGGCTGAAAGGATTTTGGGAGGATATATTGTTGAATTGAATATTATGTAGCTTTACAGGGTCATAAAAAAATGCTAGGGAAATAGACCACAGGGGGAATCGACGCACAAGGTAAAACATTAAATTTTATTTGTTGTTTTATCACCCATCGGGCATTATGTCAACTGAAATTAGCTTAATATTATTGTTACTTAATTTGACTGCCTCGTTGGTCTCGTAGTCGCAAGCGCTACTGCTGAGCATGAGATCCTGGGTTCGATTCCTAGATCATCCCAATTTATTTGGGGTCGGCGCAGCATGTTTTCTTCTTCCATACTTCTCTATTACTCGTTATCTCTGCAGTCATCTCCTTTCAAGCCATATCATCTTTCTCACAGTCCATCGCTTCTTTGGTCTTCCTCTGCTTCATTTTTTTCTTTTTTAACATCCTGCTCCCTACATTTTCCTCATTACTCCGCATCACATGCCCATATCACGGTAACTGATTACCACACAACTTTTCAGTCACCGGCACAAGTAGTTTATAGAACGTACAGTGTGATAAATAATATATCACACTTTATGTAGCATGTGAATAGCAATCTAGAGACTATCATGAGTACTATCTCAAACCTTTGCACAAACACCCACACACTGACTCTTAAAAAGAAGAGATAATTAAAAAAAAACGGAAACAAAAAGTTAACTCAACAAACATTAAACCTTTGATCTAAAGTTAACTTCAAATCTCAATTAGCTGAAACAAAGAAACAGATTTCAGTACGAAGGGCTAATCCCCGAAGACCTCAACGTGTTTTATAGTTGAATGCTCTAAAAAACCCGCCAAATGTCTCAACTATGATGGCCACTAAAGCCACACATATTCGTATTTCCCTTGGGAACATTGTGTTTACTCGACATTCGACATATTTGCATTGGAGATGGTTTCTATAATAAATCATTTGCAAATATCCGTCTTGCTGCGGTTACAGCTATTTGGGAGTCGTTTCTGCATGTCCAATGTCCATGAAGATGTGTTAACATTAGTCGAAAAGTATGTTCTGTCACGTATCTACTTCAATCACTCGGTACCGATTGGAATATTGTAAAAGCAATTTAGAAAAAAAAAACTGCCTAAACACAGTTTCATGTAGATGCCAGCACATAAATCTATCCGAAACTGTCACCTTGAACCTAATGCTTTAGATATAAAGTTGAAAATCAATTAAAGAAATTTGACAGATTGTAATAGGGCGCAAACTGCAAACCCTAAATTAGATTCACAATTATGGTAGTAGGTAAGTAATTTCTATTTTGGATTTCATAAAAACATCGCTAATGATTGTGTCAATTCCTTAATAAGACCAACACCTACATTAAGTGTTGTTCAATGTAGCCTAAATCGATTTTCGCACTATACAGCCACGCCTTTAACTAATTTCATATAAATACAAGGACATTGCCAGATTTAGCACAAAATGAGGCATAAACTGTCTTCTTTGAGACAGCAGTAACACTTGACCCGGTTACAAAAGGCTTATAACTTCCAAGGTCGACCAGGAACAAGGAGGGAAGTTTCAACGGGACTTGGACCTCTGTTCTAAAGGTGAGTTAGAATTCACTGTTGAAAACTTATTTAACATGTAAGTTAAGGGTGTACTGTTTTGTGCTGGACGTTTGGGGATTGTAGGTAAAGGAACTTTTGTATAAAATAGGATTTGATTCGAGATAAAAGCATGATATAAGATAATAATATGTTGTTGAGTTTCTTTGACAGTCGTTACGAGTAGTCAGAAGCCGAAAGTCTGTCATCCAGTCTTACTAAAGGGTATCGTATTACCCAATTACTTGGTTGTAGAGGTCTGATAGGCAGTCGCTCCATGGTATACTGGTATTCAGCTGCATCCAGTTAGACTGGAAGCCGATCCCAACAACATATGATGGGCAGATGATGAGATGTGAGATGCTTGTACCTACATACCGTACACTGGAATGGTTTCGAAAGATATTCCGAAGCACCAATGGCTTACACCTAACCTTAAATTTAAAATATTTATGTGATAAATAAATATACCTACCTCGTTTTCCCCTACAAACCGTTTTATTAATTTTATGCATAAGTTTATATATGTGGAAACTTGTAATGGGCCTTCTTCTACATATTACTTCTCACTACTCGAATATTTTAGCTGTAAGTCTTCTTAAAATTAATAAAATAAAATAAACGTAAAGTGAAATATCAAGCCATTTATCCATGTTAATAAAACGTCCATTACCTCCACCACATCACCATTAACTGCCCTGAAGCTAAGTGCTTAAGCTTAATCCTCAGACATCTTGCAAGTTTCAAAAGGATTCCTTCTCCACGAACATAAAGCGTTATGTTACGTTTAAGATACGGTTTTCCGGTAAAGAGTTACCAGTTACCAGGGCAGGGGTAAGTAGGCCAAGGCTGCTTGCAACTGTAAAGATTTAATGGCAGTCTGTTTTTGGCCGCATTTTGGTACCGGTCCGTTTGCAAGCGGGAAGCGGTGACCTATTTATGAAGTTACAAGTTCATCTCAACGTAGCCAGTAATAGATAGTTTAGACTCAATACCCGGAAACAGGTACCTAATAGAGGTCGCAGGCTAATATTTGATATACACATAAATGCGGACACTGGGAAAGTCCTTTTTTATTTAACTGTTGCCTCATGATGAGTTTTTTCAAAAATATCCGACATTCACAATGAAGTGACCCAATTGATTCATCTTAAAATCAATTAGGTTATTATCATCGCCAGCCTATCCTCTTTTTAATGAGGTATATAAAATAAAGTTAAATTTATTAGGTACCTATAAGTGCCTTAAAATAATTAATTTCTAATCTAATTCCTAATTTCTAGTTCAAATTCAAGATCCATTCAACCACCGGAGTTTCACATTAATCTCTACGGCTCTAAACATCGAAGCCTGATCGCAGCATAACCCACAAATTATCCTAAATCGAAAAGTTTCAGTAGAATAAAGATATAGCCAATCAGTTCATCATCCCCGCTTATCGCTTACACGCAGACGGGTCTCCTCGGTCCGCGGCCCAGGGCGGTCGACCCAAGTCTGTACACATATTAGTTTATTTACGAGAGCCCTGTTTTAGAATCCTATGGGTATAATTAATGATGTGTGGAAAAGGAAGGGAACAACGATGGGAGGAAAGGGCCTCGTGTGCTGTGGGGTAATTAGTGAACTGGCTTTTATTATGGATGCGTTATTATGAGAGAGATAAAAGGCCGAGCTGTAGAGTAAAATCATCTTCATAAATCACTAAACATGCAAGGTACGTACGTAAGCATAATCAGCTTATTCGTCTCTGAGGAGCGGGCCACAATACACAACGCGGGCCCAGTGCGAAATGAGGGCTGTCACAAATGTTTTCGAATCTTTGGTTCTTAGAACCTAGAACATACAGGTTTCCTCGCATTTGTATATGAGAAACTTAATTTAATTTTGACAGCCTTGAACAAGATAATTTTATAAGAATCTTCCAGACAGCCACTTCCACATACCCCTACAATAAAAAATGCATTAAAACCGATCGGCTATGTTACTGACGACCTTTTTACTCGAGGATGTCATGAAGCTGGTCATAACCATAAAAGGCAGGGTCCATAAACGTCCTGTTACAATTGGCGGCGTAATTTCAAGGATTAAGGACTAGGCTGAATAAAAGGACGGCCTTGACTTGGTTTAAGAAAAATAACATCGTTGCGTAGTTATTGGTCGTTGGAAATAATGATGTTGTAATTGTTGTTAGAACTGAAGACCTTGATTCAAACTGCATCACCTGCCAAGTCTTTTCCCAACTATGTTGGGGTCGGCTCCCAGTGGAACCGTATGCATCAAGTGCCTATCTGACCTTCACAACCCATGCAGTTACTGGTTAATACAATACTCGTTGGTAAGGCTTTGTTGATTCAAGGCTACAATGGGGTTCTCATTTAACATCTCTAGCGGGGCGGCTAAGTTCAGTAGCATATGCTATTAGAAAAATCCGTCAATTTACTGATGTAGATACCGCTAGACTGGTCTATTTTAGTTACTTTCATAGTATAATGTCTTATGTTATTTTGCTATGGGGACAGGCTGCAGACATTGAGTCTATATTTATTCTGCAAAAAAGAGCCATCAGAGCCATATATAATCTTCGTAGGCGTGATTCTCTTAGGGAACTGTTTAAAGAAATTAACATCATGACGGTACATTGTCAATACATCTACGAAAACATAATGTATGTAAGAAAAAATCTACATCTATACATATAATAAAATCGTAGACTTTCCGTGTCTGTACATTACAGATTTTTGCAAAAAAGTCACTGGAAAGTGCGAGAAATAAGTAATAAAAAGTAAAAATATCTTTTTTTTAATTTTTGTCTGTTTGTCGGTTTGTCTGTTCGTTTGTGCGCGCATCACGTAAAAACTCCTCATTGTATTCAAAATCTAAATATTACAAAATAAGAAGCATTGTTGTGGGTATTATTCAGCGTTTATTTCATCAAAATCGACCAACAGACGCAAAAGATATTAACTTTTAAAATTTTGTTAGTAACCTCATACGCGATTTCTATGATAAAAATAATTTACGTAAATAGGTTTTAGTCGTAGTGTAGTCACTCGGAATGACTGAAAACTAATTTTGTTTTATTTTTCCTTTTGTCTTTACTCTTTGCACGGAAGTAATAAGTACTACGTACGCACGCGACGGCCAGTCAAGCTTTACAAAACCAGTTTATGCGGATCTCTCATTGTATAGGAAATCTATACAAAGCGAGGTCAATTTATACTGGAAAATACAGCTTCATGTGCCGCCGTGTGTACAACTGCAAGTCTTGCTTGCATTAAAAAATTGCCACCAAAAGAGAGGTTAACGCTAATTTTTTAGTCTCTTTCTAATAAGGTGACCATTCATTTTATGTAAAAAGTAGGACATGATGGAAAGGCTGATAATATAATATTATTAAATTAAATTAAAAAAATATTTTCAATTTTCGTTTCCGAGGCAATTAAAAAATATATATATATATAGTAATACGAGAAAGCTAATATTATATATTAGGCGTCGGTAGATTCTTTTTAATAAAAGAGGTGACAGACACAATTACGGTACTAGAAATAGAGACCAATTAGTTCAGCCAGGCTTCAGATCAAAATCAAAATCAAAGCATTTATTTCAAATAGGCCAGTTACTGGCACTTTTGAATTGTCGAAACAAAGACAACAATGAAAAGTAGCTACAGTCCCAGTCACAAGGCATAAAAACTGTGAAAGTACTGTAGTTGCCCATTCCCTAACGTAGATCTCTATGGAGAAGAACGGGCAAGAAACTCCATGGACACTCTTTTAAATCAGAATACTTTTACAATAACTTACATCATTTATGTTGAGATGGTACATTATGTGAGAACGATGTAGCAAGATGTGTACGTTAAAAGAGTCCATAGTAAAAATAATTTAAGAATAAAATAATTAATTCAAATAAGCCGTGGGAACCAAGAGCTGACCAGTCACAACTAACAGCGCCCGTTCACGAGCATGACGCATGTATCGGCACCATTCAACTCAACCATTTTGAAGGGAACTAAATGATCCGACACACGCGCCACAGTGAGCATGACATACTCTTAACCGCCAGGGCACATTCAAGTCAAGAAAATACGTAGGTTTCCAGCGAATGACAGCTTTCTAGTACAGAGTACTCACACAATATGGGCTATGCGGTTATATAATACCGAAGAGATTGAATTTATACATAAAAACACCATATTTTGAGGTTGGTGTTTCAATAAATAGGGAAGATCATTTAAATATGTTATGGACCAGGTGATTAATGCGGGCATTATACATAATGTACGAGTATTATGAATAATGTCTAGCTCTATCGGGCTAAGTGATTAATACTATCTTAACTTCATTATTTATCACATTGCACGGTCATTATTATATTGCTACATGATAATTGGGCATTTTGATAATAAAGCTAAATTTAACACGGTGTGAGGGTGGGGAGGGAGGCACGCATGACGTGGCATGCTTTGCTTGAATTGAAATTTGTAAAAGTCGTTGCAAGTCTGACAAATGTAGTTGTCGCAAAGCCAAAAAGTTGTGTACCTCAAAATGCCATCACAGTGGCAGTTGTTCTAATAAATAAATCTGTTACTTGCTACATATTGTATTGTACTTTTAAAACCACCATGAAGTCCATTGAAATCGCTCAGCGCGCAATTCTCAAGGTGTGTATTTTTAAACCTATCCTTTTTCCTACTGTCTCTCTATATCAGATTTGTGGGGTTCTGACCGTAAGACAACTTTTCATCCTCAACGTCATTCTGAAACAACACACAATTCTACCTTATGACCCACTCGCGCAAAAACGAAGAAATAAAAAAGTATGTATGGAACGAATCACGTGTAAAACAAAATTTAGCGAAAGATTTATTGAATTTCTTGGTCCGTTCCTTTACAGCAAAATTAATACAGAATTAAATATTTACCCGCTTACTAAATCTAAATGTAAACAAATTGTGAGTGAATACTTGCAACAACTAAATTATGAAGAAACAGAGCTATTACTGCACGTTCAACAGTAAATTGGAATGTTAGGTTCGAATTAAAATCGAATTAGTTAAGATAATCTTAGATAAAATCATGCTCAAGCACTTTAATCAGACACAATCACCCCTCCACTCACAAACACTCACCCACACATATCTACATACACCAACACACACATGCACCCAAATCACTTACACTCCACATAAATCACCTACTGGTTCACACGCACTCATAAACACTCTCACTCACGTATAGATCCTATTTATTTTTAAACAATGTAGCATTTAAGTTAGTTATAAGTCATGTAAAATTTAATAAGTAGTAGAACCAACCATATTTCCTTTGTTGCCATTTTTTAGCTAAAATATCCAGGGAAAAGGCACTGAAAACTGAAATACAGGCATTGCCTAGTTCGGTTGCAGTAGCTACATCCACTTATTAGAAATCAATACTGCCAAATTATTTTTCTGTAAAAATATTACTATGTTTTTTGAGAAATAAAAAATTATTATTATTATTATATTATTGTGTAATTATTGTTTTCAATTTTATGTTCTATTTTACCTAGATTTTCATTTGACTTTTATTAAGACATGATGCTAATTATGCCAAAAAATGAGTCTGATTGCTTAAACTTTAGTTTATTTTATGTTTTATAATAATAAGTCATTTCTATAAAACAATATTAGACATGTTGTGAAATTTTTGTTTTTTTAATATATTTTATGTTATATTTTTAATATCACTTTGCTTAACTTTTAAATGCAGAAACTAGTGGATACTTAATGTAGAAGTCCTTGATAATTAATCCAAACAATGAGTCTGATTATTTAAATGGTTTAATATTTAGTTTATTTTAAGTTGACAATAACAATAAAAAAATAGTAATTAAATATGTTTGTATTAATCTGCCCAAAAGGTGATGCATAATATGTATAATGCCCGGTCAATATTATTTGAATAATTCTTATCAAATTGCACTCTCATATTGGGCATTTTTCATAATGACCGGGCATTATGTATAATGCCCAATTTATCACTTGGTCCATAACATACATACTAAAAAGAGGAAAGGACCCAATATTGAGCCTTGTGAAACCCCCATTTTTACTTTTAAACCCTTTGAATTAACACCATTCATTTGAACTTGTTGTTGTCTATCATTCAAATAAGATTTTATCAAACTAAGTGCAAGTTTACCTAGTCCGTAATACTCAAATTTCAAAAGTAATGTGTCGTGATTTACGCAATCAAATGATTTGGAGAGGTCACAAAATATTCCTATGGCGTCTTGGGCCCATAACATTTAACTTGTTCTGTAGGGAAATATTATACCTATTTAATTTATTAGTAGTTATTGGTCTAAATTGAATCTGAACTTTTTGCAATGGTATGTTACACCTAAAAGTTACAGTTTGTCCGCTATGGTCAGACGGCAGACAATTTACTATGGCTTTATCTAAGTAATAAAATAAATCGCAATTGCAGAAAACATTATCTATACAAGTAGCAGAAGATGGAGTGACTCTCGTAGGTTCTATTACAATGTTGGTCAAGTCAAATGACTTAAAAAATATATACGCTATTAGAATTTTCTTCTAAAATATTGATATTAAAATCCCCACAAACAATTATAGATTTATTACTGGCTGCAAGTTTTGCCAGGACATCTTCGATTATTGATTCAAATAAGGAAAAGTTTTGATAGTTTGGAGGTCTGTAAACGCACACTATTATATGCTTATCTAGCTCAACACAGGACAGTTCGACGCAATGTTCAGCCCAGAGACCTACTATGTCATTACGTTGCTTATATTTAACACAATTTTTCAATAATATTAGGGAACCTCCACGCAGCGTAAATTTACGGTTAAAACAGATATCACCGTATAGTTCTCATAATTAATAAGCATTTGGTAATCCTTTAGCCAATTCATTAAAACAAACAATATCAAAAGTACTTTTTTCTAAAAACAATTCTTTTTCTAATAATTTGGAAGAAATGCCTTGGATATTTTGGTGGAATAATTTTAAGGTATTCTGCTGAGGCCCTTTTTTACTAACTAAATGAGTGCAAGAAGGTAGCTTGATGTTGGTAGGTTTAACAATATTGTTAATGATACCTTCTTTGTCTCACTTCCTAGTTTAAGTTAATATTATCTGGAGTGAGCTCGAGACTCCCGTGCCATCACCAGACAATAAAATCCTATTACTACTATACCCTAATTGAGAATTTTCCATGGTCACATATGGATCCTGCTCAGTACAATTTTTTTTTTAGACCAACGTGAATGAAAATAAGGTCACGTATTCTTCACTTCATACATATCCCATTATAGAGTTTTACAGTATGCGTAGGTTTCGGCTTCGTGCAAAGCCATGCAAAGCGGAGAGCGGAATGCTAGTAAGTTTTAACAGAATAACTGTCCCAAATGTAAAATGAAAAATATTGGATACCCTATTAGAAAGAGATGACATCCACTAAACGAAGTTTTCTCTCTCGGAACGGCTTTCCGATGCACGTAATCATTCCAGTTAGTATATAAGTTCCTTGGCCAGACCCTTATTTGACGTTTATTTGTTTGACACTTTGAGTGCTGCCAGACTGGATAACTTTTTATAATTTAGCACAATCTAAGAAGGGGACAGGATAATCATTAAAAATGTATAGGTGGCACTGCATGGCGTCTTTTTAATTTATTTCGAAAGAAAGTCGTCTATTTCATCAAAAACGAATACTCTAATGAGGAATAAATAATCTTTTACCGTTGTTTGTATTATGTAAACGAATCGTAACCATAGTTTACAATAATACGTTCAAATAACATCATCCGTTGTGCGCTTGACATCGCCGAGGTGCCAGCTGTTTTAGATGCCAATGGCTTGGCACGCGACGATAGGAACAGATCAAACGGTATAACCATAATGCTTTCGAAGTTGGGTAAACCTTGCTTGGTGCTGTGGGATGGGCCCATCTACCTAGCACACGGGCTGTGCTGGTGCGGCTGCTGAGTGCTGCAGGTGCTGAAAACCTTATACGGCGAAAATACAATACCCTAATTAGTAGCTGTGTTCGAGCTGTTTGGGGTTGGAACACTACATGACTACAGCCATGGGGTCTTAGTGCCCACCTAGTCTTTCGGGATATCGTGAAGCGGTTGATCGACTCTTCACGTGACCTGAGAGCTGGCTTTTTTTTTGGCCAAAGAATCGTCATTGTCATCGAACGTGGCAATGCTGCCAACCTTTTAGATATTTTCCCCGTGGACGAAGTTTTTGACGCCCTGTAAATGTTTTCCCAATTTGACACTTGTACATTCATATATATATATTTATATGAATAACAGCAATGTTATGAACGTAATGAATAGGTATTGAAATGCATTATTTTTTTATCCATCTATAAAATAATATTTGTTTTATATTAACTGTTTCTGTGACCATTTCAAAAAATTTACCCCCTGTTTTTCTTCTGACATGTGGCCTATTTAGACACGATTAGATCAGGCAACACTGATTACAACCTCCATTCATCCTTCGTCTCATCAAAGTAATTTTTTATCATTATTTTCAACCAAATGCACTCTACACTCCAAGCCTCAACAAGTGCAGTTTTTTTTTATTTGTAAGTTAATATTGTAGTTTTTAAATAAAAATGGCGTTGAAATCGGGGCCGGCTATCTTCGGGTGGCTCTCTCAGTTGCCTCGTAATTTCTCAACATCTAGCACTCTAGCCGCTAAGAAGATGACTGTGCGTGATGCCCTCAACATGGCTTTCGACGAGGAGATGGCGAAAGACGACAAAATTTTCATAATGGGCGAGGAAGTATCTCAATACGAAGGTGCCTACAAAGTGACCAAGTAAGAAAACTAACTATATAACCTAAAGAGCTAAAACGCTAATGCGTGGGTGTACGCTTGCGTGTCTGAATAGTATGAGGAGCGCGCAGCGCTAAAAGGCGCGGTAGGCCGAGAGCGCGACGTATTTTCTAATGTTATTTTAGCAACCGCTCTGTGCACGAGTTTCAGAGGACGCCCTTACAGGTCCGAGTTGTTTGGGTCCTGTTTGCAAGTCGAGTTCCCAATTCTGTTACGATAAATTCTACTAATGTCATCCGACATTAGTAGAAATTAATGTTCTGTCCGAGTTGGTAAATCACCTACTGAAAACAATCCTTTATTCAGAATCAATCAAACTATTGTAAATAACTTTAAGGAAACCACGAAACCCATCAAAACCTCTTAAATATATATAGGTATATTTATTTATTTATCTCCTAACATCTGCCATTACAGGATAACTCAATGCGATTAATGCGCCTTAATTTGCACTTTATTTTGTCTTTAAATAATATGACAAAACTCTTTACATCGCTTGGAATTAAAAAGTTGTAGAGGCAGTACGCGAAATGCAAAAGAAAATAATTCAAAGTTCCGACAGCGACAAAGTAAGACGAAAACCGCTTGAGAGACGTTTGGGGCTTGCAGGTAAAATTAAAACGTTTAAAAGCTGTTCAGTTAAGACCTAGGGACCTTGGTTAAAAAGAGAATTTCAATGTCGCTGTCCAAAGCTGGCCAAGAACATCATTAACTAAATCTACAAATCCTAACCATCCAATCCATTCCAGTCATCTTAATCTTCTATCCTATCTTATTCTTAGTTGAACAATTGAGTAGGACACGTCACTAGTTCGCAATTCGAAACGTGCAACTAAAGTTTGCGCGTCACTTAAGTTAAAAATTTACAAGTTCAAACTACGTCATACAAGTAGTAGCTTGTGTGCAGGTTTGTTCAAGTTGTATGCAATTTGCAACTTGCATACGAGTAATTTACACAATGGAATCGCACCTTTAGCCGTTGGTCTCGGCTACCAAATGTCTCGGAGAGGTGTTAGAGCAGTCAGAAGCCCGAACCGCCAATCTTACCAATCTGACCCAGTAACTTGGTGTGAGGGTCAGAGGCATGAGGGCGGTGAAAACGTTACATCAATCAAAACGATTTTAAAATTGAAAATACATGTTTCACGTAAACCATTTCTTAATTTCTACAATTTATTCATCATAATCTCATATACCTATTTGTCCCCATTCTTTTGTATTACTTCCAGCAGATGAAAATGAGATAAACACTCTTATCCTAAACCTAAAAGTTAATTGTGCTGCTGGACGCGACAACATATCGGCAGCTGTTCTCTCCCGTTATAGACCTCTATTAGTTGCCCCACTGACCTTTATCTGTAACTTAGTGTTTTTAACAGGATCTTTCCCTCAAGCTTTTAAAATATCGCAAATCCTACCTATACATAAGTCGGGTGACAGGGATTGTGTCAATAACTATAGATGTAAGGTCCCGTAGTAGTTGGTACCATACACTTGTAACTTTAAGTAAGAAGTGGTAAGTCAGTACTTGGAGTTAGGCGAGTTGATGTAAACACACACAGATTTGGTAACACTAAAGGTTTATTAGAGTACCGATCACAACAAAGTAAAAGTGGGTTGGATGCTAATCCGCGGTGTTCGCGTAAGTATGTAATTCGTCAACTAACTTAAAATCATATTAAACATTGTTTTAAATACCAAAGAGGAAAGTAGGTTGCTGCGTTTGCAGCCTGACGGAATGTACGTAAACCGTACATGCTCCCGAGGGAAAAGGCGGGATGAGCATCCAGTACATAAAACGTTTTAAAGTAAAAATTCCAAAATGCAATAATAAAAAAGTATAGACCGTATAAAAGTAGGTTAAGTAAGTAAAAATATAAAAGTAAGACATCCCAGAACGTCACAATAAAAAGTAAAGACAGTAAAGTAAACATTAGTAAGTAAGTAAAATTAAACATGTACACATAAAAACAATAAGCTTTACTGCTCCTCAAAGTGAAACAGTTGTTTCGGCCTCGCGTCGCTGTATAGTGACTCCGGCGGTGTCGAATGGCGTATTTCTTGCATCTCGATTTCGACTTTGTTGTCGATTCCTGTAGGTTGTCTTGTAGGTGGCCTTTTAGTTTTCTTATGCCATAGTCTCCTAATCCAAATGTAGACAGCAAACGAAGCAGCTCCTCCCAACAGCAGAGAAGTCACAGAGTAGAGATATATGTCGTGACTCGATATATCTATCCCTTGTGGTAGTCTTTCCTGCTCTTTCTGCTGAATTATTTGCTTATCTATGTTTCTGATATTTATTGCAGATGTATCCAGTTCTGTCATATTCAGCTGTGCGCTTTTCCAACTTAGATCAAATAAATTGTTGATAGTCGTGTTAAGTGTAGGTACTTCAATATCCGCCTCCATGTGAAATTTGCTTCCTAAGTGGTTATAGGTGAATATTGTCGCATCTTTCTTTTGTAGTATGCATTTGGTTTCAAGGCAATCACCCCAGTACCGTTGATGACTGCTGGCGTAACTTGATCGCTACATATGACGCGCATCAGCTGTCTGTCGCATAATGTAAACAACCACCAGTTAGGTTTATGTAATTGGATCCAAGTTTCTTTGCAAGTTACATCATTGATGACACAGGATAATGAAGTTTGTTGACTGAATACCTTGGCCTCGCAAGGTGCGTCCTTGTCTTGTAAGCTAAATACCGGCTGACGTGAAATGCATGTGTACTCGTCTTCTCCGTATGGCGTGCATTGGCGCATGTCTTGCTCTTCCATAGTGATGTACGAATTTTTCACGAAGTTTATGGCGATATAATTGGAGAAAGGCTGCACGATTCTCAATTGTCCTTGTTTCTGGAATGGTATAGGTATTACCCGGTATATTTTGTAGTCCTCATCGCTCAACAGTGGAATATGCAATTCGAAAAGTAGAAAGTTGTTTGTAATCCGAGCCTTGACATGGATTAGTTCGTAGATGTCACGGAAATCTTTTTGTATGTCCTTTATCGGTAAGGCTAGTCCCTGTGGAAGTTTTCCAGAGATGATGTTCAGCTGTTCTATTATTTGAGATGCAGGAAACAAGTGTGTATCCAAATGACCTCGATAAATGTTGGCGAGAGCATTCATTAGCATTTCTTGAATTCTATGCAAGTCGCTCAAAATTAAAGTTGATGATAAAGCGGCAGAGTTCACGTCATTTGCTGTGTATAAAATTTGTGCTCTGTTCTCAATTTTTGTGATTATGTTGCAAGTCTGATTTATGTAGGTTTGTATTGCGTGAAATTGTTTGTCCATAAATTCCGTATTGTTTTTAATTACATTGTTTTCAGCCTCTATGATCAAAGTTTGATTCTTCATCAACTGTAACAAGTAATTATCGTTGATTTGCAAGTTTTGGATATCCTTCTCGTACTTTTGCGCAAAGTCTTCATCCAAAACCCCGAAAAGTGTTCTGGCTAATTTTCCGATTCCATCAAAGTAGCCTCGTTTTTGTCGCGAATGCTGAGAAAGTAACATAGTGTTATAATTCTCAAGGTGATGCATTTCATGACGTAGGTGTCTGACAACTGCTTCGCATGGTGTAAACTCGTGCGCGATTCTTTGACAGAGTTTATCAATTTGGTTTATGTAGTCGTTCATGTTATTCGCAGCTTGCCAGTAGGACGTTAGGTTGTAATAGATCAGTAGAGTCCATTCATCATGTATAAGTTGCAGTTTTCCGGCTTCATCGAAATAAATAGGTTGATTGTTGGTTATAGAGGTCACCTTATAGTTGTTTGTTACTGGTGACGATTGTGCAGTTCCTAACATTCCTATTAAAGTTATAAGAGCGAAAGTCAGGAAACTGTACTTGTTGGTTCGCGTGCTCCTTTTTCTTCTTTGGTTTTCAGTTATTGTATCTTCTTCTCTTTTGTTATTTGTTGTTTCTTCGGTAGGTAGCAGTGTTTCTTGCTCAAACTCGCTTTGTTGAACATATTTTATTATATATTCTGCTGCGTATTGTAGGTCAGTTGTTGTTAGGTAAGTAGCGCTTGGTCGTAATTTTTGCTTTAGTGATGCAATATATCGCACAATTCGAGCAGTAATTCTTATTACTGAAGTCAGCGAACTGTGGTTCTTCAACAACTTGTAAACAATATTTTCAGTGTTGTAGTTTTTCGAACTGACGTCATTGGGTTCGACCCTGTTTGCTTCGCTTGTAGTAAAGTGGCAATTCACATTATGAGGTGTTTCTGTTTCTGCAAAGTTTTTCAGAAACATAGGTCCGTTCCACCATAAGTTGAACTTGACTACTTTGCTCGGTAGCAAGCCTCTCGAAGCGCAGTCAGCTGGATTAAGTTCCGATCGTACATAACACCATTGTTGAGGTGGAATTACGTCTTTTATTTTCCCCACTCTGTTAGCTACGTATCTTTCCCATCTTGAGAGGTCTCCCTGAATCCAAGCTAGGACCACCTTGGAGTCACACCAACCATAAGCTGATATCTCATGCTCCGTTAGTGATTTCTTCACTTTTTCCATGAGTTGGGAGAGTAGTAGTGCTCCGCATAGCTCAAGTCTGGGCAATGAAGTTTTTTGAGTAATCGGCACTACCCACTACACTAGTTTTTGATACTAGTAATGTGATCCTTGGGTCGCCCTTTTCGTCGATTACTCGGCTGTATATGACGCAAGCGTATGCCTTTTCGCTTGCGTCACAAAATCCATCCGTTGGATATTTTTCTGCGTACTGCCAATCCATCTGTTTATTTTAATGTTTTTAATTAGATGTAGTTCTTTGTTTAGATGCCGCCATTCGTCTTGTAACTCAGTAGGTAGTTCAGCATCCCAGTTTATTTTAGTTAGCCACACCCTTTGGAATAGTAGTTTAGCTGACACAGTTATAGGCGCCAGCCAACCCAAGGGGTCGTATAGTTTGGATATTTGTGATAGCAGGTTTCTTTTAGTTAGTGGTTCGTTGTTGTAGTCGTCTATGGACCAGTTGAATATGAAAACGTCATCTTTTGGATTCCAACTCAACCCCAACGTTTTCATTGATTCGTCGCCTCTAAAATCAAATGTACTTTTCGATATTTGATCTTCGTCTAAGTGTCGTAGAAGCTCAGGATCGTTGCTTGACCATTTTCGCAGATTCATTCCGCCTCCCTTCAGTAGTTTTATGATCGATGTTTGAATTTCCTTTGCTTGTTTTGTAGAGTTGTGGCCGCTGATTAGGTCATCGACGTAGAACTGATTTAGCAATATTTCAGCGGCCTTTGGGTATTTGTGGCCGTCATCGATAGCAAGCTGTTTGAGTGTTCGCATTGCTAGCCATGGAGCACTTTTTGTCCCATATGTTAATGTTTGCAGTTGATATTCTTGTAAATTGTCTTTTGGTTGCTTTCTCCATAGGATCTTCTGTAGATGTTGTTGATCCGGATGACACCATATGGAACGGTACATTTTTTCAATGTCCGCTGTGTAGACGTATTTATAGCCACGCCATTGTAATATCAATGCTTGGATGTCCTTTTGCAGATTAGGACCTTTTTCCATTACGTCATTTAGGCTACATCCACCCATGGTCTTCTGGGAAGCATTAAAAACAGCTCGTAGTTTTGTTGTTGTTGATTGTTCTCTCAGTACTCCATGATGCGGTAAGAAGATTGCATCTTTGGCGGGTGTCGTGTTTGAAAGCTTCATGTGACCTAAATCAATGTACTCGCGGATGAAATCTTTGTACATTGATGCAAGTTTAGGGTTTCTGTCGAATTTTCTTTCCAGTTGTAAGAATTGAGAGATTGCGATCGACTTTGAGTTTCCCAATTTTTCTTCATAACGAGGAATCAGTGGCATCTTTACAATGTATTTTCCGTCGCGATCTCTTTCAGTAGTCATTTTGTAGTAGTTTTCGCACCAGTCGTCTTTAGATGTGTCCTCAGTATTCTGAATGATGTCTTCTGTCTCCCAGAATCTCTTTAAGTCGTTCAGGTCGACAAGAGCGACATGGCAGTTAAAAGTTAGAAACTTTTAACTGCCATGTCGCTCTTGTCGACCTTGCCGCATAAAATCCATCCTAAACGGGTTTGCTGAGCTGTCGGCGTTTGGGCATCTCCCTTTAGAACCCCCTCTAATATAACTTGCGAATAGATATCCGCTCCCAGCAGCAAATCCACGCTCCTTGATAAGTTGAAGTCAGGATCCGCTAGTTTCAGACCTTGTAGCTGAGGCCATTTTTCTTTTTTAAATGTTTTGTTAGGTAAGTTGTTCGTGATCCTTTTCATTATTAGAGTGCTGACTGAAAATGCAAAGTCAGTGCATCTTGATTTACACTCTAATTCTAGTCGTCCTTTACAATCTCCCGAAATCGTACCCACGCCGGAAATTGTAGCGTTCATCCTTTTTCTAGGTAGTTTCAGTCGTTGAGCCGCGTTCTCCGTGATGAGGTTTACTTGAGATCCTTGGTCCAGTAAAGCTCGTAACGTTATAAAGTCTCCTGTTGATGTCTTTACTTGAAGTTCTACTGTAGTAAGTAATATTTCCATAATGTAGTTGTTTGATAAATGGTTCGAACTATGTTGGTTTGTTGATGTTGAAGGTTGATGTTCCCGTTGTTGAGAACGTTGACCCATATTGTTCATATTGGAACTTGGCGACAGTTTTTGCGCTGAATAGTGTAACATCGTATGATGTGGTTTATTGCACTCTTTGCAAGTTTTGTTCGACGTGCATTCTGTGTCTCCATGCTTATACAAACAGTTTTTGCATATTTGTAATTTCCTTACTGTGTCATTCCGTTGCCGTGTGTCCATTTCAATGAACTTTGGACACTGCATGATCACGTGAAAACCGCTGCACAGAAGGCATTTACCGTATGACGCATGGTATATTCTTGATGTTTCTTTTCTATGTGGTTCATATGATGGTTTATTGGAGTTAAATCTCGTTTTGTTGCTGAATATTTGTTTATGTTGGTTAGATGCATCTTTTTGGTAACCCTTTGCTGCTTCCAACGCCATGAATTTGGTCTCCAAGAACCCCAAAAATTCACTCAGCTCCGGGACTTGCTTTGGATGCTCTAATTCTCTAGTGTATTCAGTATATGATGTTGAGTCCAACTTCTGTGCCATCAAGTACACGATTATTGGATCCCAGCTTGATGTATTTAGACCGATGTTATGTAGGCCATTCATGCATTCGTTGATTACGTCATGCATTCTCTTCAAGACAGCAGCATTGACCTGCTGGATGGATGGTAACTCCATCAAAGTATTCATCAAGTTCGTAAATTGGAGTCTCTTGTTGTCGTATCGCTGAATAAGAATATCCCAACAAGTTTCATAGTTTCCAGCGCCGACCAAATGTTGAACTAATCGTTCCGGCTCTCCTTTAAGCTTAGATTTTAAGTGTTGCATTTTCTGCGCTTTCGAAGAATTTGCATTGTTGTGGATTGTCTCCAGAAACATATCCTTGAACGTAATCCACTGACTGTAGTTTCCAGTGAATTCCGGTAGTTGAATCCTCGGTGCATAGTTTTGGTGGTTTACGCTTGTCCATAGTTTCGAGTTGAGAGATCTTTTCATGACATCGTACTGACGTTCTTTGTTGGCGAACAAGTCGTTGTATATTTCGTTTGACCCTTTCAAAATAGCTTCTAGCTCCCAGTGACATTTCTCTACAGTGTCCCACTTGGTTTTCAGGACGCTCAGGTGATCCTCTAACTCCCATTTTTCAGTTATGGAGTCAATTTCTATTTTGGACATCGCCCGTTCTAGTGCTTTAATGTGACATTCTTGTCGATCAAGCAGTTCCTTGGTCTTGGTATCTACTCCCGTAGGATGAGGAATGACAACTTCATAAATGTTTCCAGTAAAATATTGGATTTCTTTGTCCTCTCGTTCAAGTAATACATTGTGTCTATTGCCAAAGTCTTGCCAGAGGTTTTCCAATGACACTAACCTTTGAGTCAGGTACTCCTTTCCTTTCCGAGACGCGCTGTCCTTTTGGTAGTTAGTACAGAGACGTTTGATTGACTCGAAGACTTCGTTTTGTGCAGTGATTTCGCTCATCTTGATGTAGTCGTTTCGTTAATCGAAAGTAGCAGTAGTAGTAAGATGTAGTAGTAAAGTAGGCATTGAAGAACACGTAGTTCGGTGTCTTCTAGTTTGTAGGCCTCGTATTACCCGCAGTTCACGTTGTAGTCCGGAAGCTGTAGTAGCAGTAGTCGTAGTAGTAGTTGGCTTGTTGCCGCAGTTGAGTCTTGTTTTTCCGCTTGATTCACGAAGAAGTTCCAAAGTATCCCCTCTTCGTTGATTGCTCAGAGCTCTTGTACTCTTTTTACGAATATGCGCGCTTTCTCAACTTGACTGGTGAGATCCGCTTGTGGAAGGCCAGCCAAGCCGATTCGCTGTCGTTCCAAGAGATACAATTACCCCAAACTGTGAAATACTCGAAGGACCATTAAATGTAAGGTCCCGTAGTAGTTGGTACCTTACACTTGTAGCTTTAAGTAAGAAGTGGTAAGTCAGTACTTGGAGTTAGGCGAGTTGATGTAAACACACACAGATTTGGTAACACTAAAGGTTTATTAGAGTACCGATCACAACAAAGTAAAAGTGGGTTGGATGCTAATCCGCGGTGTTCGCGTAAGTATGTAATTCGTCAACTAACTTAAAATCATATTAAACATTGTTTTAAATACCAAAGAGAAAAGTAGGTTGCTGTGTTTGCAGCCTGACGGAATGTACGTAAACCGTACATGGTCGAGATGCAAGAAATACGCCATTCGACACCGCCGGAGCCACTATACAGCGACGCGAGGCCGAAACAACTGTTTCACTTTGAGGAGCAGTAAAGCTTATTGTTTTTATGTGTACATGTTTAATTTTACTTACTTACTAATGTTTACTTTACTGTCTTTACTTTTTATTGTGACGTTCTGGGATGTCTTACTTTTATATTTTTACTTACTTAACCTACTTTTATACGGTCTATACTTTTTTATTATTGCGTTTTGGAATTTTTACTTTAAAACGTTTTATGTACTGGATGCTCATCCCGCCTTTTCCCTCGGGAGCATGTACGGTTTACGTACATTCCGTCAGGCTGCAAACGCAGCAACCTACTTTTCTCTTTGGTATTTAAAACAATGTTTAATATGATTTTAAGTTAGTTGACGAATTACATACTTACGCGAACACCGCGGATTAGCATCCAACCCACTTTTAGCGCTCGAAGGACCATTAAATGTAAGGTCCCGTAGTAGTTGGTACCTTACACTTGTAGCTTTAAGTAAGAAGTGGTAAGTCAGTACTTGGAGTTAGGCGAGTTGATGTAAACACACACAGATTTGGTAACACTAAAGGTTTATTAGAGTACCGATCACAACAAAGTAAAAGTGGGTTGGATGCTAATCCGCGGTGTTCGCGTAAGTATGTAATTCGTCAACTAACTTAAAATCATATTAAACATTGTTTTAAATACCAAAGAGAAAAGTAGGTTGCTGCGTTTGCAGCCTGACGGAATGTACGTAAACCGTACAATAGACCTATTTCTATACTGCCTACTTTGTCAAAGATTTTGGAGAAACTCATGAATAAAAGACTGCTGAATTATCTAGAGAAATACAATCTACTCTCAAATTCTCAATACGGTTTTAGACGTAATAGATCCACTAGCGATGCTGTTCATGAAGTTACAGACTATGTTGTTAACAACATTGATAATAAAAACAAAGTTCTGGCTATATTCCTCGATTTGGCTAAGGCATTTGACACAGTCTCTGTCCCCAGACTGCTTAGCAAGCTTGAGGGAATGGGAATTAGGGGATTACAGCTTAGCCTCTTCACTGACTATCTTTCTAATAGATTCCAGTGTGTCAGAGTTGGCGACTGGATAAGTGGCGATCTTCCCATTACCTATGGAGTTCCTCAAGGAAGTGTTCTTGGACCTACTTTATTTCTTATTTATATTAATGATCTCTGTGACCTTGAACTCCAAAATGGGAAGATTGTTGCTTTTGCAGATGACACGGCCCTCGTTTTTAAAGACACCTCATGGAACAAAACATTCCAACACGCTCAGTCTGGCTTTGATGCAGTTCACCAGTGGCTAAGATCTAACCTCCTATCGCTAAATGTAGAAAAAACTAAATTTATAAAGTTCTCTCTCCGTAATATCCCACAAACGCTGAATAATTATTCCGATTCTATTATCGCACACTCCCAGAATTGTTGTCGCGTTACACCCTGTGACTGCCCTCTGCTTGAGCAAACGAGCACCATCAAGTATCTTGGCGTCCTAATAGATAGTAGACTTAACTTTGCTTCACACATAGACCTCGTTTCTTCCAGGATTCGCAAGCTAATATACACTTTTAAAAAACTAAGACATATAGCTAATTCAAAGCTGTTGAAAACTATTTATTCTGCCCTATGCCAATCGCTTTTGATCTATTGTATTACATGCTGGGGCGGGGCATGCAAAACTATTATTTTGAAGCTTGAGCGTGCACAAAGAGCGCTGCTTAAAGTAAGTGCTTGTCTCCCATTCTTTCATCCTACTTCTCATCTTTACCAAACTTGCGAAGTATTAACAGTGAGACAGCTTTTCGTACTTCACACTGTTGTCAGAATGCATGGTCTTCTGAAGTATAACCCTTCAGCTTTTCTCCAGAAACGTAGAAAGCATACAGTTTGCATATACAAACCTTGCAATACTCGTTTTGCACAGAGATTCTTTAATTTCATAGGCGGCCTTATGTATAATAAAATAAATGAAATCTTAAAAATATATCCCCTAACTAAACAAAAATGTAAAAAAACAGTCACGAGATGGCTCATGACACTTGATTATACCAACATGGAACTAATCCTAAATATTCAAAAGTAGAAAATGTCACCGGAAAATACCAAATTTGCGTTAAACTCACTTTCACCTTGGATTCACTAACCTCTATATCACGATCACACATCATACTCAATCACTCACTCACACTCACACTCGAACACTTACACAAGCACACACACACACCCTCACCCTCTCACGCATACATACTTATTAGCACTAATCTGTCAAGTACAATATACATCATATAAAATCTTACTTGCTTACCTTAAAAAAATCTTTGTTATCGTTAATTTTCTTCTGAATTAAATATTAAGATAAAATTCCTGTAGTTTGGCCTAACCAAATAGTTTCATAAGTAAATGTCTTTTTTCTGGTTTAGCTTTTATATTATAAATTATACATGGAAGAGCACTGACTTCTGAGATACAGGTTCTACCTAGTTTGGAAGTCAGGAGTTCACTTAGTTTAGCTGCCTAATTTTGTTTGTTATATAAATGTTTTTACTAGTTCTTAATACCATTTCTGTATTAGGCTATATTATTTGGTCCAAATAAACGTTATTATTATTATTATTAAACGTTATTATTATCTATGGGTGATACTAATGTACAGTAGTACACTTGGTCGTTGGCCCGTATGCGGTGCTTGCAAAACTTCAGAACTCCTGTGCACACGGTGCGTTGCTGCGCCAGCGCGGCATGTTTTCGCCGCATTGATAGGCACACGGACGGAGGCGTCGCGGCGTTATTATGGCGCCGCGCCGTAACGGCAGCGGTATTATATTAGGCATGAGACATACCTGCGAATCTCAGTACCCGGCCTTGAGGGTATGGGTATAGCCGTATACCCGGTACAGAAAGCGGGTATCTAAATACTTCTAAGTATTTGGGTAGATGGTCAGCGGTGTGCATATAAGTAAGGTATGCGTACGAAGTACGTACTTTAAATTTTACGAAGTCTAACCGAGAGTTTTGTATTGAGGATTCTAATGAATACTTATAATATGTATACTTTGGTATACAGGGTGTTAACCGTACCAAGGATTATGTTCATCAAATTAAGTAACTTTACCCAAAAATTATTGCTGGGAATCGACTTTTTTTTTGGGTGAAAAATCCCGCTTTAAGGTAGGACTCAATGTAACACACTGAAAACATTGTGCTGATGGATGGATTTAATAGTACGGGGTTGTGGAGGTGTTGAAAGTAAAAATCTTACATTAAAAACATGTATTTAAAAAAAAAACATGTGAAAAAGCTGGAACTTTGACCCCCAATATCTCCGTAACTAGAATGTTCCCAGATATGGTCTAGTACAAAAAAAAATGGCTATGACGGGGAGAACGAGTGCCTTTCGACTTCGTTAAGGGTCTTGTTACACCCTTTATACAATCATATTTTTTTGCGGTCGCGAATAATTTTTTTAGACTTGGTTGGTTATAAATACTTATTAAGTTATAAAACCTTACAGTACCTAACTAAAAAAAACATGCAAGTGGGTTCACTGCCTTATGCCACATAAACTGCTGAAACTGAGCGGTGCTGCGGTGCCGGTGCGGCTCAGTTGCGGCGTCGCCACGCATACAGCCGTCCCCGTCTCGTCTCGCGGGTAGCGTGTCCGGTGTGCGTGCGGTGCGGCGGCAGCGCCGGAGCACGTCGTGCGGTGTCGTGTGACATACCGTGAATATTGTTAGATGCAGGACACCGTGTGCATAGGCTCTAACTCGAATTCGGGCACCCGATTCATTTACTACACTATTATACCTTCTAATACTTTGAATGAAGTCGGACCATGAAACTGAACAAGGTTGTCCGAAGACACGTATGTACGTGCCATAATGTTACTAACATGCTATGATAGTTGTATTTTCGATTTTTTAATTGATGTATTTACGACTTGTTACTTTTACATCGCCTACTCGAGCTAGGGTCGCAAATGGGCAGTTGCTTCATGTAAAATACTATGGTATTTAGCTGCATGACTGGAAACCAATTCCAAAAAAGAAATAAACCTATTAAAGGGGTACTGCTCACCTAGCACCTCCTCCGCCGCTTGTAGATCACATTGCCACGCGTAACTGAACCACACACTCTAGTTATTGATTCGCGCATTATCGCTCGACAACATTACCTGCCTCCTCTTGAAAAAAACGTGTTACGCCGACCCCAACAATTATTATGGGAATAATTAGTTGGGGTCGGCGCAACACGTATTTTCTTCCATACTCCACTATCAGCCGCTCCTATGATCACACAATTCATTCATCTTTTCGTTGATGTTCCTCTCTCTCTCTTACTATAGACAACAAAATTCACTCCGTTCAGGGGCCTCTTTTTAAAGATAAAGATAAAGATAAAGATGCATTTATTTGTATAAACATGTGTGACATGATACATAGATATGCACATATGGATGGAAACAAGTTTGAGATTACTGGTTCAACATGTTTTGCCATATTCGGCGTACAAAATAGTATTTATAATTCTTAACTCCAAATTAAAATTTAAGAAATAATTAAATTAGTTACATATAGTCAAAATTCAATAAATTCAAATACATTATTACAGTCAATAAAAATATAGTCAAAAAAGAAAAATTAAAATAATAAAATTAATAAAACTAAAATCACATATTAAATTATCTAAATTATAAAAAATTGTCATTCAAAAACTCCGTAACAGTATAGTATGCCTTAGCAATAAGCATTTTTTTTAGTTCTCTCTTGAATGAATTAATATTTAATATCTTAAGGGAATTAGGAATTTTATTGTATGTTAGTGGGGCCATGCATATTACACTTTTTCTTAGAAATGCAGTTTTTGCGGGGAGTGATTGAACCCAAAGTCTGTACTTCTCACGTCTATTTCTACCTGTATTATTAATCAGAAGGGGAAACAAATCAGGATTGTTTTTCACAAATAGTGATATTTCTAATATGTAAAGTGACGGAAGTGTTAGAATTCTGTGCTGAATAAACAATGGTTTGCAACTGTCAGTAGTTTGCAACCCAAACATAGCCCGTAGACAACGCTTTTGTGCTTTGAACGCGGTGTCCTTCCGAGTTTTAAACTTCCTATACTCATGGATCCTAACCGCTTGACGATTGCCACTATCACCACCGGGTTATGCGTTGACGAACTCACCTGATAAAGAGTTGAGAGTCAGTGCGGGCGCAGTAGGTAGGTATTTCATTCCTAATTCTACAAGCCGAAAAAAACTGGTTTATTTGCGGAAATCATCGACTCGACTGTTTTACCCGTGATGTGATTTTAAATACCTACTCAAATCGTATGCGAATAGGTTTCTCGAAGTTTAGTGCCGCACGGTACTTTAGGCGCGTGGCCATAGTCGGAACTAACTAATTTTGTTTTTTCAATACAATTTCCAATAATTAAGAGGACTACAAGAGCTAAGTGACCTTGAGTGACGCACGCACACATTTACACAATAAACGTGAACGCCATCTAACGACGACGCCCAAAACAATTAACTCTCAAGACTAATCTCTAGAGAGATTACGCCCGAGTATTCAATAGATGGCGCGAAAGTAAGAACAGACAAATAAAAATGAATATTAATAATGAATTGCAATTAAAACACTGCATTTGGGGTGGTAACCGTTATAAGTGTAAAACGCCTCATTTGGAAAGTATCCAAATACTTCTTTTATTCGGTGTTACGATATTAATTATTGCATTTCATAATCAATAGGTACTTTAGTTAATTATTTAGACATATTTCTTATTTCCATACAGTAATATTGACAAATTAATCAAAACAACGAAGTATTTGATTAGATGAATAAGTACTTTTAGTACATGATTAGATGAATAAGTACTTTTATCAATAACTTCACAATCGTGATCGTCGTGTGAACCACTGTTTCCAATCTATAATAAAAACAGAAGATTTCAAATTACTAAGATATGTCAATTCTAAATATCCTAGTTCTATGGTACACAGCAGCAGGTAATTGCGTTTCGTTTATTTTTTGTATAATAAGAGTTTGAAAAATTGTTAGCCACAAGTAAAAGATTAGGTACGCGCGGTAATCAAGCTATAAAAAACCAGTTTATGCGGATCTCTCATTGTATAGAAAATGTATACAAAGCGAGGCCAAGTTATACTGGAAATGTATAGCTTCATGTGCCGCCGTGTCTACCTAACATTCTTACAATTTTATAATTCTTATTTATTAAAAACTATATCAATAAAATTAAACTCTTACTTGTGATAAGTAACATCGCAATTTTCAGATGAATCTGTTATTTCGCAATGCCCGTTACCAATAAGCTGCAGTCTTTCAACAAAAATATTAGGTAGGTATTTATCTGTTTTTTATTGTTTTTCTAGTCAAAGAATACAAAATAGTACAAGGATGAACACAGGGCGACACACCAAGCTATAAATTTCCAGTATAACATGGCCTCGCTCTGTATACATTTTCCTTACAAAGAGAGATCCGCAAAACTGGCGACGCGGCCGGCGCGGCTAGTCCTTAGTCCAGCAGACGGACCTGCCGCGTACTTGCAAATTCATACCTAAACTGCGCAGTGCGCCTGGCCTGTTATAGCTTAGAAAAAACGTAGGTACTTACGCATTGAAAATAATTTCAGTGTCGATATTTTCAACTTTCTCCAGTAAAAATTAATTACATTTCAAATGTTTTTTTTTAGTTATTTATTTTTGAGTATTTAATTTTATATGAATATACTGCGTAGAATTTTAGTTCAAAAAGCAAAAACATAACATCACTATCCTGGAATCGAACCCGGATTCTCTGGATTGCAAATCCATACCTCGACCAAATGCACTGCAGTAACAGTTACACTACTGATCGAAATAACTGAATGTATGCGAACTATACATCCATCCGTCAAATGTCCAGAAATACGTTTCCAAAATTCATAGTTTTATATCGTTATAAAAATTAATATTTAGTAATACTAAAATGTTCTTACGTTTTAATATCGTTCATATGTTGGGCGTTTGATTTATATGAACTTTTTTTAGTTCTCGTAATGGGTTTCACTTTATTTCCCATACTTACAAATGACCAGAAGTACCTTATTTATTACGCTATTTTAACTTAAAATATTTTATATTTACACGAAACAAAAATATTTACGGAATAAAGACATAAAACAATGAATTTATGAATAAAATTATACAAAACAGTAAACAACCTTGGCGTAATAATGCGGCGAAAAATGCGGCAAAACGAGCGACACGTCCGTATAGCATCAGGCCTCGGCCGGCACTGTCGGTACAAAGGCGTTTACGCACACATGCGCACGTATTTTGTTCAGAGATAAAAATATGTGATTTGCAAAAAATCTATTGATTGGATTAAAAAACTAAAACAGTATCACGTTACTTTGTTGCGTGAAGAACAATTTGACAAAAAATCAGAATGATTGCATGTATATTAGTATAGTTTTACTCGTTGTCAGAAATGTTTAGAGGCATCTTTGCGATTTTTTTCTATCGTATCAAATTTGTAGTATTATGTTTTCAACACAGTATCGAACTAGCATATATACAGAAGAATATCATATATTTTTCTGTGTTTTTTTACTGCAGTGGTTCTATATGATCCACGTATTGTAAAACATGCTTTTAGCTCTTGTAGTCGCCTTAAACAAATGTTTACCAACAGCGCCCACCTAATCTCGCCGATTGATTGATTTAAGATTCTTAATTTTTGTTATGTGAATGTCTTGTTATTTATTTTGTATTTTGATTAAATAGGATAATGATAATAATTGTGTAATGCGTGATAATGGTATTGTATTTGTATTTTGATTTTTTATTATATTTTTTTTATTTAATTAATTATGTAAAGTTATGCTATGGATAATTTACAATCTGAAAATAAACGTTTAATAATAATCTAATATTTTCTAACCGACTGACTTCCAAAAGGAGGAGGTTATTAGGTTATGTAGGTATTCGTCTAAATGTCTTGTTTGTGTGTATGTTCTTATTTCTGAATCACTTCGGCCGATTTCGTAGATTTTTTTAGACCTTTTCCATGCGCAGACCACGTCATCGTTGGCAGATGACAGAATGACAGTTCTGTATGAATAGGATTTGGATTTTTACAAATTCATTGTGTATTTTTCCGGAACCATTATTAAAATAAAACCAAACATTATAATTGGGATCACCTTCGTAAAGTATGTGGTTTATTTGAGAATCATCTCCGTTACCTGCACTGGAGCCCAACTAGTGGCCATGAAAATCATCGACAACAGGAGCGGTCATTTTCAACAATTCGTAGTCCGATTCGCCACGATCGCGGATTTTTTTTTTCTGCTTGAGTCCGACGTGCTGCGGCGCTACTATTCCTGCATCTTGCCGTTCGTGCCGAGATGAGCAGCAAGCCGTTGTCACGCTCGCGCCTATGACCAGGAGCAGAATAACACATACGAAGAGGCCAGTGAAGTAACCAGCGTCGTAGGGTCCGCTGAAGAGCCGATGCAGCAGCAACGGCCATCAACAGTGGGTTCGTCTGAGGTTAGTGACGTTGCAACCTTCAGGGAAGTCTTCGCCAGGTCTCAGGCGGAGTCCAATCATCAATATGCTCATTGATATGCTTCATTATTCATCCATCACGCATGTGCGTTCGCCCACGCCTCGCAAAGATTTTGGGAGGCAAATCTCACATGGAGGAGGGAACTTCAGTGCGTGTTCGGCCCGCTTCAACGGCCACAAGCATTGGAGCATTCGAGGGGCTCATTGATGCAGTCGGCGCAGCATGTCTTCTTCCATTTTCCCTGTTAGTCATCATCTAATGAGTCACCCCCTTTCTGGCCATATCATCTTTCACAAAAATCGTTGGCTGAAAAATGTAGAATAAGTACTAGGAAAACAATATCATGATGGATATTTTATGTGGGCCAAACCTTTGCAGTGCGGCTACGAATGAAGTTTTTTCATAAACGTTCGACGTTCGACGGACGAAAAAGTCGCCACTAGCGACTTTTTTTTTTAATTTCCTTTGGAATATTATTTTTTCATTTATATGAATAACTAATCGAATTCGTGGCGTAATATTGTGACCTGCGTGCATCCATGAAACGCCAATTTGGTCTGTTTCTTTGTTCATTGTTGTCGATGTAATGCATATTTTAAGTAGTTTTTGAAAATTTCTTATTTTCTTCAATTATTTCTAAAATATCGAATTAAAAGACTAAGATTTCTTTTGAAATTGGTAACTGATGCTTTTTCACAAATAACTGGACGTAAAAATATTCAAGAAAACCACTTTGAAGAGACTAAAAATTAATTCACAATTATTATCAGGAAAACGTCTATGTAAAAGTTAAAGAATCGAGTTTCCCCATAACCCGTTTTACTATAGAAACTCGTAACTACCTAGTACCCCCACAGAAATACTTGTATTATAACAAATTATTGAGTTTTTTTTTCGTAAGAGTTCCGATCGGTATTTCCTGCCGATGTCCATATTTTTATCAATAATTAAGTAGGGAATAAAAAAAACCTAAAGCTGCGTCTATGCCAGGCGAACCGAACACGGGCAGAGCACAAGGGGGCTTCTAAGTCCGTCTACGCTAAGCGAATTCGTGCTCCGATCGTGTTTAGCTCGCCTAACGTTGACGCAGCTTAAAATTGCTGAATATTAAGTGGACCGAGTGGACCCGCTCATATATTTGCCTTTATTTGCTTGACAAGTTGAGTGTTGCCAAAATATATAAGTTTTTTTGGTCGATCTAATTATGAAAGGAACAAGAAAACTGAATAGTTCTTAGGTGGTGTCTAAGAATATCCCATTTGATGAAAAACCAATACTCACCTTATGTATAAATACTAACTGATAACTAAATAAATAATAACTGATGAATAAATAATCTTTTACCGTTTACATTTTACATCGTTACAAAAGTTTACAAAAATAAACTCGTATAAAGCAAAATAGTTACGATCCAAATGAATATTGAAATACATTCGTTTTTGATACATCTTTAAATAATATTAGTTTTATTCAGTCTCCGAAAACAAACAGCTGATTTCATTCTGACATTTCCCCTATTTAGTCGTGCTTGGATCAGGCAACACTGATTACGAGTTTACGACCTCCATTCATCCTTCGTCTCATCAAAATAACGTTTTAACACCATTTTCAACCAAAACCGCTCTAAAAATCTTTCCTGGAGTCAACAAGTGCAGTTGTTTAAGTTCTTAAGTGCAATATAGTAGTTTTGAAATGAAAATGGCGTTGAAATCGTCGCCGGTTATCTTCGGGTGGCTCTCTCGGTTGCCTCGTAATTTCTCAACATCTAGCGCTCAAGCCGCTAAGCTTATGACTGTGCGTGATGCCATCAACAGTGCTCTGGATGAGGAGATGGCTAGAGACGAGAGGGTTTTCTTATTGGGCGAGGAAGTAGCTCAATACGATGGTGCCTACAAAGTGTCCAGGTATGAGAAAAACGGTCTACACAACCTTTACGGTACGACTTGGCCCGAGTTTTGTATTAAAAAACTTTGATTTTGTATCATACTGCATGATTTTATGTGAGTGCTGAAAGTAACAAGCTTTTCAAAGTTTTTTCTTTGCACAAAAATGCTCCAGATATTACATAACCAAGACGTTTTTTGGGATTTCAATAAAAAGGTTATCTCTGTGGAATGCTGTCAAATATCATAACTCATAACTATAACCTTATAAAAGCTAAGAATCAAGTTAATTAGATACATTGTCATGTCATGTCTCATAAATTAAGTTTTAAATTCATTTTTATTACCGTTTTATTTTTTTGTATGAAGTCAGTATTAACAACCTATAAAGAAACTGCTGTAGTGTTTATTACAAACATAGTCTAATGAAGCATTGGTTATTAATGTTAAAATAAATATGCAACAAATAGTGTAATTATGTCAAGTGCCCGGTAGATAAATCAATAGCTACCCGGGCAGACAACCTGCTAGTCTGGGCACTAACAAATTGTACCCGATCCGATTTAGTTCGTAAGTACAAGCATAAGTTTAGTTATTTTGTTACTAACACAGTGGTCTTCTTTATAGTTTGGTTAAATTAATTAATTACTTATAAAATATTGACTCATAATAGTATTGAGTGGTTAATCGGATCAACCACAATGTCAACAATAATGTAAAGGTGTGTAAACACCATTGAGCATTGAGTGCAAAAGCTCTTCAAAAAAAGACCGCTGGTGCCGGAGCCTGAGGTGACTTGTTTGTTTCATTGACTTTTTTGCAACCCAACTTCCGAAAGTGAAGTTATTTTCCACTATCAAGTGTTTTTTTTGGAAGTCTTAATTTTTTGCACAAAAAAGTTTTTATTTTACCCTTTTTACTTATGGTATCTGAAACACCTCATACAAATCCTTATCAAGCATCAATTTTACATTGTAACAAGAAAATATACACATAGTTATAGTTGGAAAGTCTATTGCAACCTTATCATTTAATCATTTATTTATCGAGTTGAACTGCAAATGGCTCAACCTAAAAGAAACCACATAGACATAGAAGTAAAAATGCATACAACAGAGGATAACTCATAAACTACCGGTACACGCAAAACGGTACAGAAGTAAAGTTAATAAAATTTATGGGACCACCGGGCGACCTTCCTCTACCAAACGAAAAACAGATCAGTCACATAAATCGGACCAGTAATCACAGAGAAATTGCTGAAAGATGCTGGTGGAATACATAACCACCTCGTTGTTTAGAAGTTTGGTTAAAAATGGAACCCAATACTTATCTTGCTCACAATTGCACAATTGCCATAAGTATTTGAGTACTCAATTGAATTTGTTTTATTAGACAAATTATGATGCAGGGCTTTGAATTATTTGGTCTGCCTAACTTCCGTCATTTTATTTTACTGTCGAAATACTGGCCATTCATTATACAACAATTAGAATTGTATGAGATGGAAATGTTTTGAAACTTTAGAAGATTTTGTCGACAAAATCTGTTTGTTTGTATTGATACTTGCAAGCTTATTGATTAATACTGATTTTATGCATGGCATGTTTTTTAAATAAAATAAAATGGCAGAAGTTAGGCAAGCCATACTTCATACAAAAATCTTCCAACCCCCATACATAAATCATCATTATCAGTCTCACCTTCACTTACAGCAGCCCACTGCTGGACGTGGGCTTCTGCAATAGCATGCCACTCAGGTTGATTCTCGACATCTCTTATCAGTTAACCTGCAGAGATCATTGCTCCACCTAGCCTGAGGGTGGCCCACCCAGGCCCACCCACCACCCTATGTTTGTTGATACATGGTATCCACTCAAGAACCACATCTACCCCAACAGTCATTCGTTTCGGGCTAATATGGCCAGCCCATTGACACATCAGCTTGCTTATTCTATGAGCTATGTAACTTTGAACATAAGGGTTTTGTTGCAAGTTCATGATTTGTAGCAAACAGTGGAGGGCCTAGTTATACAAAATAACGACGCGATCAAGAAGGCTGTTGGAGGCAGCATGTATGTACCATGCGGTCCAAACTCCAGGTGTCCCCAAGGGTCGTGAAACGTGTCATATGTGGCCACAGTCCTCAGCAGTGAGGGAACGATAAAGAAGAAGCCAAAAATAACATTTTTAATTTATTTTTTCAACATTTCAGGGGCCTGTTAAAAAAATATGGTGATAAGAGAGTCATAGACACACCAATCACAGAAAGCGGTTATGCCGGTTTAGCTATTGGTGCTGCGTTCGCCGGCCTCCGACCGATTTGCGAGTTCATGACATACAACTTCTCCATGCAGGCAATTGATCAAGTAAGCTAAACTTTTTAACCGACTTCAAAAAAGGAGGAGAGGTTCTCAATTTGTCGAAATCTTTTTTTTACGCCTGAACCGATTTCGAAAATTCTTTTTTTGTTTGAAAGAGTATACACTCCCAAGTTGGTCCTGAAGAATATTGTTCATGGACTTCGGAGATATGGAACACAACTCTTCAATAATAGTCAGCAAATCTGTCGTGATGGCTGCAATTGCTTGGATGTTATTGTTAACACAAGATCATAACATAACATTACACGTACGTGTACAGTACACCCGGATCTCGACAGTTAGGTATGTTAAGTTCCATTGATTGGGGATAAGTTTGCCAGGAAATGTATTGTTAACAATGTATAATAAATGCATAGCAAATATTTGTATAGGATATTATAACTAAAAATGGAATAACAAAATTAAATTTAAAATTTAAAAAACCCCCATCGCAACAAATTCAAAATTCAAATTCAAAATTCAAATTCATTTATTGCAAATATGGGTAGTTATACAGGTGGGTTTTTAAAAACAGGAAAGTTGTTAGTGTCACCATATTCTGCACTAGGCATGCAACATTTAGTTCGGAACGTGGTGAGTCCCTAAATTAAAAATTAAATACATTAAACTTCACAATTACATGTCTATTAAATTGTCAATTAAAATCAAAGTAAATAATGTCAAAGTAATAATGTCAAAGTTAATCTATTATGCTAAAATGTCAAGAATTAATACATCGTGAAATACGCAATTTATGTCAAACTTAAGTAATAAACATTATTTGTTTTTTAGAGTTTGTCGCACAAATATTCATTAACACTATAATAAGATTTTACCAATAACATTTTTTTAACATTATATTTAAATATGTCCATACTTTTTAAGTCCAAAATACATTTTGGTAAATGGTTATAAAGTCGAGGTGCCATCCAAAAAATACTCTTGCTAAACAAGGTAGTTCTACTGCTGTCAGGGAAATATATTTTTTTATTGTAACGTTGACTTCTATAATTTTTGAAATAATGCAGGTTGCGTTTTACATAGACTACGACTTCTAATATATATAGACATGGTAGTGTTAATATTTTTAAGCTCTTAAAAAAGGGCTTACAACTATCTGTTGGTTTTAAACTACATATTGCGCGGATACATCTCTTTTGCATTTTAAATACAGCTTCTTTTTCTGTAGAATAGCCCCAAAACATAATGCCATATCTTAACAAGGACCCCACGTAACCATGGTAAGATGCTAAGACCGCACTGGTACTGACCGTTTTTGCAAGCATATATAACGCATAGGACTGCTGACTTACAAAGAAAAGCGAACAACCATTTGAAAAGTAAATAAAATGGCTGAGCCGGTTTTGATAAAACATATCTAATTGTAATACATATACACATCATTCGCTTTCATTTGATACCCCAATTAGGTATATTTGAAAATATTTTATTTGTCATACCCACTTTCATCCCCCATAACTAGTAAATGGCTGCACCGATTTTGATAAAAACGTATCTAAGAACCATAGCCAAGAAACTAGTTTTCAAATAAAAAAACTGCATCCAAATCGATTCACTCGTTTAAGAGCTACGGTGCCAGAGACAGACACACAAACACACATTGCGGTCAAACTTATAACACCCCTCTTTTTGCGTCGGGGGTTAAAAATAAAAAACATATTTGCAAAAAATAAAAACGACTTCACAACCACATAACAACTTAAATCAAACAAACAAAAGTCACCGTTTTCTGAAGCTAAAGTTTTTTTCAAGTCGTCTTTATTTTTCATAAAAGTTTTTTATATCATAACATCCTGTCATCCCTGAAGGTCAAAGCAAAGATACCCGGTCGGTTATGGCTGTCGCGAAGGGGAACTCGTTGTAGAATCCCTCCAGTAATCCCTCCCTTTTAAATCCTACCTATATCATCATCATCATCATCATCATCATTTCAGCCGAAAAGTCCACTGCTGGACATAGGCCTCCTCCAAGAAGGGGGGTTTTGCCATAATCGCCACGCTTGGCCAACCTATATAATTATGGCAAAAACAGTATGTTATGGCCATGGTTTTTCCCAGATTGTTAGGTATTCAAGTACTGTGATGCTGAGTTTTTCATCAACCTTTTAACATGGCAGTGATAATACCATTCTGTATTCAAATCAGACTATTTATTTACGCTTGACTCCCATATAAAAAATTCATAATATTAGCCTTTATTGTTCCCACTGCTGAGACAGAAAGTAAAATGTCATTTGCTAAAATAATGCTGTTTGCACTTGTTATGAAAATATGAATAATAATAAAAAAAAATCAGAGTAGATTAGATAAAGGTCTACAGTTTCATGTTTACACACATAAATCTTGCAGACATCTGATGAACGATAGCTTATCTAATCAGGGTGGAGTTTAAGCGAATGTCAAGTCAAGTGCAAGCTATGAAATAAACTATTATGTTACTCAATGTGCATGGTACAAGTACACGGCGTTAATATTAACACAAGTCGTCACATTCAACTTTGTGTATTTGGTATTCAGCTACCATCCGGTTAGACTTGGTAAATAACCAACAACATAGATGGGTAAATATTAGGCAGATTATGACATTCAGCTTTAAAAAAACTAGGCTCTAATACAGGTGTTTTTTTAAACATGATGTGCCACATGACCAGGTATTCTGTACAGCAAGCTACTACAATCTGTAAAATTTCTTTAATAGATTTTCAACTTTATCGCAGCATTAGGTTCAAGGTTGATTGGGAAATTTAGACAATTTCGGGTAGCTTGATGTGCTGCCCAATGTGTCGACACAATGACAGATTTCTCTGCACTATCTGTCATTTTGTCGATTCTTCCGTTAAAGAAATCCTAGTCTACGGTGGTCATGCTACGGGTGCTGGCGTCTGTACAAAAGGAACTCGATCAAGCACTCAAAGTCACTTTAGATCAAAGTCTTAAACGCTCGCGCTCGCTCTGCCTCGAAGACTATCGGGGAGAGTGTACAGCCAACCTATAGATATTGAGTATCATTCTTAGCATAATTGCATTAATTACTACGGAGTAAATTGAACGACGAACGTTCGTCGTCTTCTTCTTAGCCTCTCCTCCTTTAAACACGTTTGCTGTGCATTTATGGAGATTAAATCAAAATCACAAGTCATTTATTCAAATTAGGCCGGTAATCGGCACTCTTTGATCGCCCTAATTTATAAGAGACAGTCCCCCAAAACGACCGCCCTTCGCCATTTCCTAGTGTTTCAGCTGGGAAGAAGAAGTGGCTGAACAAACTCCCCAGTAGGCCCCTGCAATTATCTTTGCTCCGGCCGACTTGGGTTCTAAGTCTATTTAGAGATTCCAAGTCGGTCGACTTGGACATCTCTAAATAGATTTCGATCGATCTTCTCAGGAACGCGTGCGTTCATGAATATTCAGCAAATATTCCAGATATGAGCTATACCTACCAACACAAACGTGAAATATGAGCGGTGAGTGGTAGTGAAGCTACATTCCACCCTGTTGCCTTTGTCTTGGATGTATTGTATGACAATGCACCATTTGCACTTACTCTAATGTCTGGTGATTGTCGTATCATCAATCATCGATGAAGCCAGGTGGCAAATGGAACTCAAAATGTATAATTTTTACAGCGTGATAAAAGAGTGTTTTCCTATATTACAACGACACCAAAAAACTTGCAGATAATAAACTCAGCGGCCAAGACGTTTTACATGTCAGCGGGGCAGATGCCGTGCCCCATCTTGTTCCGGGGACCCAACGGCGCGGCGTCCGGCGTCGCGGCGCAGCATTCGCAGTGCTTCGGCGCCTGGTATAGCCACTGTCCCGGACTAAAAGTGATCATGCCCTACACTTCCGAGGATTGCAAAGGTACTAAGATCGTCCTGAATGAAAAGCGCTCTCTTTATTATTTTAAAGAAAATGTTTAAAAATAATAAAGAGAGCTAAGATTTATTGGACTTACACAGGACGATATTTACAGGAACTTAAATTGGAATACAAACATTAAAATAAATTATAAAATCAAAACAGCATGGTGTATCCCATCGTGAGTGGCATGTAGTTCGGCGCGAAAACTTATCGACTTGTGCATTATTCCCTCCTTTAAGTCATTTCCCCAAATACTCCTAGTATTTTATCTGGGAAGATGTTGCGGAACAAGCATAATTTATTTATTTATTTACTCCAAACATACAAATATTCTTACAGGCTAGACCCAATGCGATATTGTAGCACACTTACAATTTAAACAGTTATTTATTAGCATAGCAAATCATATATGTAGCTATTCTTGTGAATTCACCCAAAGTGTAACAGAATAAGTCTTAAGTCCTCAGCAATGAGGTTGAGAGTGCGGAGCGCGCTCGTGAGCGGCGCCTCGCGCAGCTAGTTAGATCGCGCGCGCGGTTCCACCAGCAACCACGGCTGACGTCGACGACCCACATACCCGTCTGGCACGACTAGCTCCACCCTTCGCAATGTATCCGCATTGTGTATCTTCCCTCTAATTACATGAGGCAACTCACACTAGTGATATAAGTCACTAGTGTGAGTTGCCTCCTGACCCTTAGTTAATTATATCCAACCATTCCCAAGACAAATAGAGTTGGATACATCAATGGATAAAATGGATATACCCCGTATTCCTTCATATATTTGTACCTAATAAACTTATTTTGTACTCGCTCCAACATGAGACTATACTTAGTTTCATGTGGAGCCCAGATAACTGCATTACATTCTAGTTGGCTTCTTACTAAAGCATTATATAATGCCGTTATAGCTTTAATATTTGTGAAGCCTTTAACCATTCTAAGCACAAATCCTAGGTTCCTATATGCTTTTTTGCGTACCTTAACTATATGATCACGAAACGTGAGTCCAGTGGTGAAACGAACTCCCAAGTCCCTCACTTCAGTGGCCCTATATTATACCATAGGCACCCCGTCCACCGTAAGTATATGTGATGGGTGTGCGTGCACGTGAGAAACTTATGGTCACACACTTAGATGAGTTAAACTGCAGGAAATTACTCTTGCTCCAAGCTACCACTCTGACTATATCTCGCTGCAGTCTTTCACAGTCATTCACGTTTGTGATGGGGAGATAAAGCTTGAGGTCGTCGACAAACAGTAAACACTTAGCATCTTGCACAACGTTTGGTAGGTCATTAATCATTAAGACGAACTCCAGAGGCCCTAGATTCGTTCCCTGGCTTACTCCAGATCTAGTATAATATGCGTTCGATTGATATCGTGCATAGTCAACATATTGCTGCCTGTCACTCATATAACTTGCAAAAAACCAACCCCCGCTAACTTTTTCAGTAACACGTCATTATCGACTAAATCAAACGCTTTTTTAAAGTCGAAATATGCAGCATCGGCTTGTCCCCCACTGTCTACTATCGGCACCACATCCGCCATGTAGCCGAGTAAAATACTGGTAGTATTTCTATAATAACAAATAATATACATAATATTCTAAACCATGGTCTTTAATAAATCAGCAGACCCCATGACTAGATTACCCATTACTAGATAGCCATGCATCAAAAATCAAAACAATCATGCATTGCATTTAAATATCATTTATAAAAGTAATACCTCTAATGACAGTCTCATTGCGTTCCTAATCAGCAGAAGTCTTAAATATCATACGCATAATCAACGCACTGTTTTTCTTAATAAAGAAGAAGACAAACTGGTGTTTTGTTTCAGGACTCACCAAAGCTGGCATCAGGTGCAATGACCCCGTGGTACTATTAGAAGATGAGCTTCTCTATGGCGTGCAATTCGAAATGTCTGATGAGGCACTTTCTCCGGACTTTGTAATTCCAATAGGTATGTATGTCTAGAAAATTCGTGTGAGTATGTATCAGAAAGTTATAGTCATACTTTACAAGTTTCATCATGAGATCAAAATCAATCGCGAACAACAAAATTAGTTGTCCCATACATTTGGGTCGAGTACATATTGAAGATTAGCATGGAACAGCTTTAGCTTGATGTTTGAATCACACCTTTATGACCACACTGTTGTGATACACGCTGGTTGAACTGGATATTGTGATGTGTTTGCCCGGCAGTAAGATGAGCCAGGCCGACAGTAAAACCCCGGCCTTAGCACGAACTTATCAAATGTAGGATCGATAATTCGATTCCTAGGTCGAATTAAGTTTTATTGGGTTATTAAGCTTATTACATGGGGCTTGAACGTAACTGGTGAAATGTAGGTTTACTATTATGCACAGCTCTGCCTAACCCGTCGGGGATTACAGCCGTGATGTTATGTGTTTATGGTAATCCTTTATTTCAACATTTTACCACAGTGTTGTGTTGTTAATTTGCCAGGTAAAGCTAAGGTAGAGCGGGAGGGCCACCACATAACGCTGGTGTGCGCCGGCAAGGCCACCGACACGGCGCTGCTGGCCGCCAAGGAACTCTCCGGCAAGGCGGGTAAGACACCGAAAGAAAGACAAACTGTTTATTCTGCACAGTAACATCATCTGCCTAGCCTTTTCCCAACTATGTTGGGGTCGGCTTCCAGTCTAACCGGATGCAGCTGAATACCAGCATTTTACATGAAGCGACTGCCTATCTGACCTTCACAACCGAGTTAGTACTAGGTAATACGAACCCCTTGATGAGACTGGTTGTCAGACTTTGGGCCACTGACTACCTGTAACGACTGTCAAACATCTACAAATGACAGCCGGGACCAACGGCTTAACGTGCTTTCCGAGGCACGGAGGAAACTCGGTATGTAATGGGTGGTCATCCATCCACAGACCAACCTAGGCAAGCACGGCTTAACCTAAAGATCGATCCGAGCGGCTGTTATTATTTAACTCCTGCACAGTAACAACAATATAAATAAAATAAACGATTGGTCCCTGGCCTTTCGTGTACGAGGTTTGTGGGTTCAAGTTCGGGCAAGTAACAGTAGTAAGTGTCACATTTTCAATTCATATGTAAAGTACATATCAATTGAAAATGTCAGTTTATTTTGTGTGAGGAAAGCGGCCTGTCCTAGAACCAAACATTCGAAGACATGTGTGTCCAACCCACACTGGGCCCGCGTAGTGGATTTTCACACCTCTCATAGAGAGGAGATCTGTCTCTCTGGCTAAGTGCCAAGTACATGGTTGTTTATCATTCCTTTACTTTAAGCGTTTATCAATAAACCATGAAAAGCTAACTGATTTGTTCCAGGTATCGAATGCGAGGTCATCAACCTGCGCTCCATCCGGCCGATGGACTGGGAATGCGTCGCGCGCTCCATCGCCAAGACTCACCACCTCGTCACCGTAGAACAGGGCTGGCCACAGTCAGGTAACTTACTCATAATAATTATGTCTATTTCGACCCGATAATATGTATTATCATCGGTAGTTTTCCTTCCACCTTAGTATGAAGACGTTACTTTTAGTTTCAATTAAAAATACCTATGTTTATCGTCCCGTATGTAATCACTGGCAACACACTGGTCATAGACTTTCGTCACTGCGGTAAGTTGGACGAGAAGGTACCACGTAACTTCCCACGAACTCTGCCCAGCCGAGTCGGATTCGACGTTTGACCTCTTTCTCGAAGTTAGGCACCATGCCTGTGGCGTTTTCCCCTTGAGTATGATGGAATCAAACAGATTCTGAAGGGCTTTAAGTACCGGTTTTCCACTCGCCTTCAGGAGTTCGGCCATAATTTCGTCATCACCGGGTGCCTTGTTGTTTTTAAGCTGTTACAGAGCCAGCCTAATCTCGTACAGGCTGACATCCGGAATGTCTTCGGTATAGTGTCGGGTTAGTCTAGCTCTTGAGTCGTTTGCTAGATTTGCAATGGGTTTACGGTTGAAGTGTACAACTGCCCATAAAAACTCTCGATCTCCCTCAGCAGCTCCGGTTTGACGGATACGATCCTGCCATCGTCGGTCTTCAGTTTCGTGAGCTGGCTCTAACCAATAGCCAGATCTCTTGAAAATACCTTGGAGCCTTTATTCCGCTGAATAGCGTCTTTAATACGCTCGGTATTAAAGCGGCGCAAGTCGCTCTTCCGATTTAGAGATCCGTCTATTGAGCTGCCGGTATTTCCACGCCTCGTCTGAAGACTGCAGGATCATCTCACGCCGCTCCTTCACGAGCTCGAGAGTATGATCACAGAGTTTTTTGTTCTTATGTGCACGGCGTGCCTTGAAGAACTTCGACCCATTCGTATGGACAGTTTCCAGGAACCCATCGTTGTATTCGTCCACTGAGCTTACTAGGCACTCGAAACGATTCTGGAGTTCAAGCTGAAAGCTCTCTGGGTTTTGGATCTGGATCTGTGCTGGACGGAGCGTAGACTTCATCAGTCGAGACCTTTCAAGCTTGATATTGATGTTCAATGTGCCTCTTACCATGCGGTGATGGCTCCCGGTTTTCACCGAATTGATCACAGAGACATCATTGATCAGACAACATTTGCTTCTTGGTTGACACGATGAGTTCAATCTCATTTTTAGTTACACCATCGGGACTCTGCCAGGTCCACTTCCTGTGCTCACGCTTTTTGAAGAAGGAGTTCGTCATATAGAGGCTCTCCTTCTCCATAAAACTAGCCAGTTGGTGACCCCGGTGGTTCCGACGTCCAACCCCAAATTGCCCCACCTGCAGCTCATCCCCGTCTCGTTTGCCCAGTTTCGCGTTGAAATTCCCCATGACAACGGTGAAGTGAGTTTTGAACCATGAAGGGCTTTGGAAATATCCTCATACATGGTCTCCACTTCGTCGTCGGGGTGTGCCGAGGTCGGGGCGTAGACCTGTATGACATTCAGCGAATATCTTGAGGATATTCTGAGTATAAGGTACGCCACCCTGGTCGACTCTCGATCTTCACCACGTTATTCACGAGGGACTTGTGGACGATAATCTCAACACCACTCTGGGACTGCCGGTCACCCTCTCGGAAATAAGAGCAAGTTGCCGGATTTCAGGATTATCGTGTCCTCCCCCTCTCTTCGGACTTCAGATAGTCTCACAATACTCCATCGCAGCCTGCTCAATTCCTCTTCGAGTTCCGTTATCTTCTCGTCGGTCCCGAGAGTACGCGTGTTGTATATTGCCAGGTCAAGTCGTCGGTATAGGCAGCCTGATCCCTTCCGGAGATTCTTCGCACCCCTTGCCACGCCGTAACCTCGACCGCTACCACAGTCGAGGGTAACGGGCTACCGGGTACTAGGGGCCATTTTTTTTGTTGCGCTCACCATTGGGGGGGTTTTGCCATAATCGCCACGCTTGGCAGGCGGGTGTGCGATCGCAGTACGGTTGTTACAAAACGCACAGAAAACGCTGCTGCCCATTCTCTGGTAAGTCCCTTAGTCGCCTCTAACGACACCCACGGGAAGACATAGGATGGTGCTATTCTTTACGTCCGACACCATACGGAACATGGTGCACATGGCTTAAAGTCACCCAAAGGGGAATGGAGAGGGCTATGCTCGGAGTTTCCTTTCGTGATCGAATCAGAAATGAGGACATCCGCAAGAGAACCAAGGTTACCGACGTAGCCCGAAGAATAGCCCAACGTAAGTGGCAGTGGGCAGGGCACATTGCTCGCAGAACGGATGGCCGATGGGGCCCAAAAGTTCTGGAGTGGCGACCGCGAACCGAAAGACGTTGCGTTGGAAGGCGGCGCTTTCTGAGGTCCATGTAAACAGAGGACCTCAGATTTGTGCAATGCCACCTGGAGATCCAACCGCTGAATAATATCTACGACTTGCGCGACCCCAGCTGTCGCCGAGATGGGCGCCTGTCGGTACGTGTCCCTCATGCCGTCACTGCGTACAGCGTAACAGATGACACCAACACCACGGAGAAGCGCACCGCGAAGTCGGCGGCCCCAGAACCGATCCCTGGGTAACACCGCACAATATCTCTCGCCGACCCCATCTTTCCCGACCCGGGTAGATGACATCTCATCATCTCTCGAATTTTTGTAACCCATGTCTAACTTGACTTGGGTGGGCTACGAAAACGACACCCATCTTGGACCTGCATTTAGGCATCCATTCACTGCCTGGCAAAGCCTGGGTCCTGGCCTCTGAGGCTCTCGGGCTCCGACAGGAAGGGCTCCTAAGCGCATGCTTGGAGAGAGGCCAGTTTCCGCTTCGTTGGAAGACGGAAGCCAGGGCGCCCTGCGGACTCTCCGTCCGCATACCGGCCCATCGTGTTGCTCGACGAGGTGGGCAAGCTCTTTGAAAGAGTTATTGCTAACCGCCTCGCCGGGCACCTCGCGGGGATGGGGCCGGATCTTGCGGAACACCAGTTTGGTTTCCGCAAGGGGCGCTCGACGGTGGACGCCATCATGCGCGTGAGAGCCCTCACGGCGGGGGACGCGGTTTCCCGGGGCAGGGTCGTCTTGGCGGTGTCTCTTGACATCGCCAGCGCCTTCAACTCCATGCCCTGGAGCTGCATTGGAGAGGCACTCCGGTATCACCGGGTGCCGACCTACCTTCGTCGTGTGGTCGGGGGCTACCTGACGGATAGGGCCGTCACGTACTGTAAGGTTGGGTGTTGTGGAGAGTAATGAAACGAGTGAGCTTCGAGAATACACTGACTATATTGAATAATGGAACCCTATTAAATAGCTTACTACTACTACATCACACCTTCCCCTTTTATTAAAAAATAATAAGAATACATGATTATTATTTTTGGATTTATATAGATAGACTATATATCTAGATTATATACCTGCGCAGGGTATATTTAATTACACTAAGTTCGATTATTCATTGTGTTATTGTTTATATTGAATGTAACGTGAACATAAACGTGGTTATAATAATAATACTTTGAATCTTAGTTTTGTATTGTTCATGTCATGGAAAGTACATTAGCCATCACAAAATGTAAAGAGGAAATAATTAATCAATTTTAAAGGGTTTAGTTCTGTTTTTATGCACTACATATTCCTTTCCATTTTTCAAAATTTTCACATTACAATCCAAGTCATCGAGTACTTCATAAGGTCCTAAATATATCGGATCCATTTTATTATCTGATATGTTCCTTAATAATAACAAATCACCCTTCTTATAATACACTGGGTTTATATAAGAATCATAATGTTGTTTTCTCTTACATTTACTTTTAATTAAATTACTATGTGCATCCTTTTGCGCTATTTGGAGTCTATATTTTAGCTCAAGAGCATAATTATCGTGAGTATATAAAGGATCTACGACATGACCATCTAAATTTGTAGGTAATACACAGCGTTTGCCAAATACTAACTCATGTGGTGTGTACTCTGTCTCCGTATGTACTGCATTATTATAACTGAAGCACCAATATGGCAACCAAGCACTCCACGCACTTGGCTGATTCTCGCAATTAATCCTTAGATACGCACCCATTGTTTTATGGTTGTTCTCTAGCGCCCCGATGCTTTGGTGATGGTAAGCTGTAGATGAAATTTGATTGATTTTTAAGATTTGGCATATCTCTTTCATAGTACTTGATATAAATTCTGATCCACGATCGGTCGCTATTTCTCTAGGTATGCCATACCTTAAAATAAAATTCTCGACAAATGCACGGGCTACACTTATCGTATCTTTGTTGCACAAAGGGTACGCCTCTGTAAATTTCGATAACTCGCATTGTAAGGTCAAAATGTATTTGTAACCATTTATGTCAAGTGGTAATGGTCCTACAATGTCTAAATATACCTTTTCTAATGCCGAATTTGCAGTCGTTGTGACTTGCATAGGTTGCTTAACATGTGTAAAATACTTTTGTTTCTTACATTGTTGACATTTAGAGACATAATCAATAACATCTTTTTCCAAACTTGGCCAGAAGTAATACTTCTTAATGTTATTCGTCATCCGCCTAATACCCGCGTGGCCACTTGTGGGCAATAGGTGGAAGTCGTTTAATATCACGCGCCTGTTATCTAAATTATCTATCCTTTGAACATTACTAACTACACAAATACGTGGTCCGGACCACTTCTCATAACTCTTTACTTCATTTATAAGCCCACTAACAAAATCTTCATTATTATCATTTCTTATATTTCATTTATCAAAAACTTCTTACATAAACATAACAAGTCTCTCACCAACTCGACTCGCGTAATTGGTGATCGAGATATTGTTTGTAAATAAATTATGGACTTACTAGGCACATACATCAAATGTTTTAACCTTTCCACTATTACGCCTTTCCTTAGTAAATAATTTGCTTGTCTAGAGTTTTTCAAGGTAAGTTCGGTAATATTCCTCGGTTTTTTAATTATTTCCACCACTCTCGGTTGATCAGGCCTCGAGTGTGTTTCCACATTATCCACCGACAGACTATTATCGCTCTTATTATCATTCATATTCAATCGACGCAATTGTCCTCTAGTCATTACACTAACTACTTGCTGATTCATTAATTTTAATTCTTTAGACGTAATTATTATTCGGGATAGTGCATCTGCCACAGAGTTTGATTGACCTTTTATATATTCAATTGTAAAATTGAATTCTTCTATTTGCAGTCTAAATTTTAATAACCTACTAGATGGATCCCTCATAGAAAACAAATAAACTAGTGGTCGATGGTCGGTCTGTATCTTAAACCGCTTTCCGTATAAATAAGGTCGAAAATATTTAACACTCCACACTATTGCTAAGAGTTCCTTTTCAATAGTGGGGTAATTAATTTCGGCTTTATTTAAACCGCGACTGGCATAAGCCACTGGCCGTCCATCTCCGTTGCATAAGACCGATCCGATCGCTTTACCTGATGCGTCAGTTTGTAGTATAAATTCATTGCTATCTGAAAAATTTGGATACTGCAGAACAGGCGGGCTTATTAAAGCTGATTTTAACATTTGAAAGGAATGCTCACATTCTTTTGTCCACTCAAATTTGACATTTTTGCGACTCAATTTATTCAAGGGATACGCGAACTCCGCGAAATTTCTAATAAACTTTCTATAGTAGTTGGCAAATGCTACGAACCGCTTTAATTCATCAACATTCTGCGGCTTTGGATAACTTTCCACCACCTTAATTTTATCTGGGTCTGGTAAAATACCTCCTCCAGAAACTATATGACCTAAATATAGAATTTCTTTTTGCAAAAATGTACACTTAGTAGGATTCAATTTTAAATTTACTTTTCGTAACCTTGAAAAAACATCCATTAAATTTTGGTTATGGATACTCAAATTTCTTCCCATTACTACCAAATCGTCTTGATAAATTAAACATTTATCGTAATTAAGGCCAGACATCGCAATTGTCATCATTCTGCTAAAACTGCTGGGACTAGATTTAAGCCCCATTGGCATTCTGGTCATTTGATACTGATTATTACCAGTGGTAAATGCCGTGTAAGGTCTGCAGTTTTCTTTTAATGAAATTTGAAAAAATCCTTGGTATAAATCCAAATGAGTGAAGTACATTGCTCCTGACAAAGAGTCTAGTATCTCGGTGATGTTCGGCAAAGGGAATTTATCGTCCTGTATGTTGTCATTTAGCTTACGATAGTCAATTACGACACGCCACTTTTTACTACCAGACGCATCGCGCTTTTTGGGAACCAACAGCAATGGACTTGACCATGCACTCCGAGATGGCTGAATTATGCCGTCATCTAACATACTTTTAATTTGTTTCTCTAGTTCCGGTTTTTGTGCATAAGGTAATCGATATGATTTTATGTAAATGGGACTAGTATGCGGTTTCATGTCAATTGTTTGTTCATATACGGGGGTAGTGGATAATTTATCCCCTGGTAGATGGAAAACATCAGGAAATTTTGCAAAAATTTGCTCTATTGACTTCTGTTCCTCAATATTTAATCCCTTTAATTGTAATAAGGAAAATAACGTTTTCACCCTTTCCGAATGAACCGCAGTTCTACTAAATTGACAAATAAAGTATTCATTTAAATAACTTGCTCTTACTGGAAAATAATTTAATTTTACGTCTTTGTCACGAGTATTTAAAATGCAAATCGGCATTTTTCCATTTACTGGTTTATTTATGCTGCTAGCTAAATAAACACCATCGCATAATTGTTGATTTGCCACTACACACTCTTCTTTTAATTCTGTATCAACGTAATGTGTGGACTCGCTTCGCCCTGGTATAATCAGATAGTGACTTTTGCGATTTGGCTGATTATTCTCAAATGATAATGTTACTAATTGGTTGTCATTAAAAAATAATTGTAAAGTATTAACTTCAAAGTTTAAAATAGCTTTATAATGTGATAAAAAATCTTGACCAACTATTCCATCCGTCATACATGGTAATTTTTTAAATACACTATGAACTTATGGGGAAAGTTATACTCGTTATAATTTAGAGTTAAATACACATAGCCTTCTGAATACAAAGATCCACCTATACCTCTCACACTAACTCTCTCTTTATGGTAAGGAATGTGTAATCGCTCTAAACATTCCAAACTTATTCCCGATATGGATGCACCGGTGTCTATTAACAAGCTATGTTTGTAATTGCAAATATTAAACGACACTTTGTTTAAATTGTTACAAGATAGAATTATATCATTAGTCACGAAAAAAATGATTCAGTGACTCATCATTTGAAGTGTTTGTTGTTGCCGCCTGGCTGCTCTCTGTTATGGCATTGATATTCCTTTGCAACCTGACACCTCGGCCGCGGTTGCTACGCGATGATCTGTTTGCTCCACGATAACGATTGCCATAATTACTACGGTAATTATTGTTATTGTAACCATGCGATACCTGTTGCTGTTGACCCCGATGATCGCGTGGATTTTGTGCACCACCTCTTGTGCCAAATCTACGTTGTCCACGAAAACCTCTATGAACTCTCCGAACTAGATGCTGCGACTGTCTATATGTACCTACAATTTCTGATGAACCACTGGGACTAGTTGTCTCTTCGTCTTGGGCTGCCTGAATTGCCTCTGTCAAAGAAGTAAAGTTACGCGCAGCAATTATGGTACTTAGACGACGGTCCCTCAAACCATCAGCAAACCGCTTGATTGCTAACTTCTCGTTCATGGGTCTTAATAATGCATATTTGTCGGAATCACTGTCAGCTTGAAATACCGTCAAGTTTACGAAGAGGTCTGATATCTCTTTGCCGTAATCTGTTACTGTCCTATTATTTTGTTTGCAGTATTGCAATTTCGCCTGAATAGCGATGAAACTCTTTGGTGGCAGTAATAATTTGCGCATATCCTTTATAAGCTCATCGACTGTCTCGTATTTTGATGACAATAATAATTTTGCACGCTGGGATAACCTGCTTTTCAACACAAACTGAATTAATTTACTTTTACATGTTGGTTTTTCCAGCACTGAATTGTAATATTCGATTCCTTCGATAAGCTGTTTTGTGTTATCAATGCTATCATCCATGACGGACAATAGATGCAACGCAGTTTTTAGATCAAATGTATCAGCCATGGTTTCTAATGAGAGGTCGTCCTCCCTCGTTACACTACAGAAGGAAATTACCTCTAAAAATAACCTATCGAACTCTCCACAAATCTTTGTAATTAAAGTAACTTCTGAACTTGCAAGAGATTCTAAGTTTTCTTTATATATTTCTAAAAACTTATTATACTTTACTAGTATAGTATCTGCCTCTTTTCTTTTTGTCTCTAATATTTTTCCTTGCCGACGGCTAGGACCAATTTTTATTAAGTAATTTCTTACGACTTTTAACTCATTTAATATTATTCCTAACTCCTCAGCCATAACAAGTTAACAAGATTATTAACGCAAACTGCGTCTAATGAGAACTCGGAAAGAATGCACATAATAATATTTCGTCATTTGGTACTTTTAAAATTTATAAATACGTTCTAACATTATATAGCTCTTAACATTAAACGTTATTACCTCTACAGTCTTACTAGTACGCCACTGACATAGGGCCGCTCACACTACTACACTATGATTTTTCACACTGAACCGACACAACACTTCTGCTTACAACGTTGAATAATGCGCCGCCGTGAAGGTACCATCTGCTATACCACCGCGTCGAATTCCGTGGCCTTGCCAGCTTGTGGTCCAGCCCCCAATCATCTCTGTTGTCTGCGCAAGATACTGGAGTATCGCTTTAGTGTCATTTCATTTATACACCGCTGCATCTTCTTCTTATGGCAATGGTTGTACAGCTTGTATATCACCACCAGCAATCCAACCATCAAAACGGTACAAATAATCACAAGAATAACGTTTGTGGTCTCCTGAAGCTGCTGCGTACGCGCCGTATTGCTGCCGACTCCAGCTGTCTGGGCAATCACCACTTCTTCCTTGGAACTAGTACCACCCATTTTTCACCAACAACGGCGTGCAAGGATTCGTAACGACACGACGTGTTATACGTGCCGGGTACTCCGGTGTTCTTTTTTCCATTTTAAAGACCACTGTAACTTTCCACTGTTTGTTTGAAATATCTTGTCCGTATATGGAGCACACGCGCTCGGCCCCGTGCCGACTTATGGTCCTGTCACGATCGCCATGTAAGGTTGGGTGTTGTGGAGAGTAATGAAACGAGTGAGCTTCGAGAATACACTGACTATATTGAATAATGGAACCCTATTAAATAGCTTACTACTACTACATCACAGTACCCCGGTCGGAGCGGAGAATGGAACCGGCGAGAGATGTCGTGCGGTGTTCCACAGGGATCGGTTCTGGGGCCGGCCTTGTGGAACATCGGTTACGACTGGGTGCTGCGCGCCGACCTCCCTAGCGGCGTCAGCGTAATCTGCTACGCTGACGACACGCTGGTACTGGCACAAGGGAGGTCGCACGAGGCGGCGGCCGAAAACATGGCACGCGGGGTTGCGATAGTCGTGGAGAGGATCCGGCAATTGGGTCTCGAGGTGGCATTGCACAAGTCCGAGGCCATGTGTTTTCATGGGCCTCGGAATGCGCCACCGTCGGGATCCCTACTGACGGCAGGAGGGGTTTCCATCGGCGTCGGGTCAACGCTGAAGTACCTGGGACTCGTCCTCGACAGCCGGTGGAACTTCGTGGAGCATTTCCGACGTTTGGCCCCCAAACTGGAACGGACCGGGGCTGCCTTCAAGCGGCTCCTGCCCAACCTGGGGGGTCCAAACGCCTCCTGCCGGAGGCTCTACGCGGGGGTCGTGCGGTCCATGGCCCTTTACGGGGCCCCGGTGTGGGCGCGTTCTCTGAGGCGGCAAGCCGCCCGCTACCTGAACGCGCCCCAAAAGGGGATAGCCCTAAGGCTAGTCCGGGGGTACCGCACGATCTCCGGTGAGGCGGCGAGCCTCCTTGCCGGATTGCCGCCATGGGATCTGGAGGCGATAGTCCTCGCGCGCCTTCACGAATGGCGCGCGGAGGCGTCGGGGGGAAACTCCGCTGCCGCGGCAAATCGCCGCTCAGCGGACAGACCTCCGGCGCGATCTCATGGTGACATGGAGAGAGCGACTGTCGCAACCCCGTGAAGGGCACGCCACCATAGTGGCGATAAGTCCCCTCTTTGAGGAGTGGCTAGAGAGGCGCCACGGCGCCCTCACCTTCCGCCTGACGCAGGTCCTCACCGGACACGGTTGTTTCGGGAGGTTCCTGCACCGAATCGGGCGGGAGGAAACGCCCGGGTGTTTCCATTGTGAGGATCGTCCGGAGGATACGGTGCAGCACACTGTGGAGGCCTGCCCTGCTTGGGCGGAGCAGCGCCGTGTCCTCGTAGAGGCGATCGGCGGCGGCGACCTCTCGCGCGCGGCCCTGGTTCAAGCCATGGTCCGGAGCGAGAGGGAATGGGAAGCCGTCACCTCCTTCTGCGAAGCAGTCATGCTAGTGAAGGAGGTGGCGGAACGTGAGAGGGAAAGAGCCTCACGTCCCAGCCGCCGCGGGAGACGCCCTGGGCGTCGGGGGTCACGTGGTGGCCCCCGGCCACCGTAGGCGCGGGCTTGTGGACGGCGAGTTATGGGCTAGCTCGCCGTCTGGCCGTCTTATGACGACAGGCCGTGTCGACGGCGCGTTCGTGTTCCACGCGCGCCTCAAAGAGATGTCAGCAACCACGTAGGGACCCCTACGTGGTTGCTGACATCTCTTTGCACGGGCCGATGCCTGCCAGGGCTGCGGGACTGTTCGAAAGAGATACCGCGGCCCTGGAACACAAAGGGCAAGGAAGGAACATGGATGAGTTTTAGTCAGTACAAGTCTGACACTCCCTTCCGCTCCGCCCAGAGCAGGGGGGTCATTTGATGATTTACCATCCAAAAAAAAAAAAAAAAAAGGCATCCATTCACCTTTGACTACTTCCGTCATTGTCGACAAGTTCCAATCCATAATATCCTTGCCATCGTGTCGTGGCTGTTTGAAAAAGGATCAGAACGCCTCGTGGCATTCCCAGAAAGCGTTGTGGTCGAACATCGAAACAGCCACGACGCGAATGCACTACGTGACCGTTTTTTGTTTGATTTGCCAGAAAGTGTTGTGCTCGTCGTTCTCGCTCAGTGAGATGCCTCCTTAATTTCCGCTCTTGTCGGTGTAGCACCTACTACAAACCTATCAATTTCTCTGTTCCTTAGGAATCGGTGCAGAAATTTGCGCACGCGTGATGGAGTCGCCGTCGTTCTTCGAGCTGGACGCGCCAGCGTGGAGAGTCACCGGAGCCGACGTGCCCATGCCGTACGCGCGTGGGCTGGAGGCCGCAGCGATCCCGCACTCCCCCGACGTGCAGGCCGCCGTCACCGCCGTGCTCGGCAACAAGTGAGTACACACCAGCGTGACACAGTGTCACACATGTCGTACGCGCGCGGGCTGGAGGCCGCAGCGCTCCCGCAGTCCCCCGACGTGCAGGCCGTCGTCACCGCCGTGCTCGGCAACAAGTGAGTACACACCAGCGTGACACAGTGTCACACATGTCGTACGCGCGCGGGCTAGAGGCCGCAGCGCTCCCGCACTCCCCCGACGTGCAGGCCGCCGTCACCGCCGTGCTCGGCAACAAGTGAGTACACACCAGCGTGACACAGTGTCACACATATCGTACGCGCGCGGGCTAGAGGCCGCAGCGCTCCCGCACTCCCCCGACGTGCAGGCCGCCGTCACCGCCGTGCTCGGCAACAAGTGAGTACACACCAGCGTGACACAGTGTCACACATGTCGTACGCGCGCGGGCTAGAGGCCGCAGCGCTCCCGCACTCCCCCGACGTGCAGGCCGCCGTCACCGCCGTGCTCGGCAACAAGTGAGTACACACCAGCGTGACACAGTGTCACACATGTCGTACGCGCGCGGGCTAGAGGCCGCAGCGCTCCCGCACTCCCCCGACGTGCAGGCCGCCGTCACCGCCGTGCTCGGCAACAAGTGAGTACACACCAGCGTGACACAGTGTCACACATGTCGTACGCGCGCGGGCTAGAGGCCGCAGCGCTCCCGCACTCCCCCGACGTGCAGGCCGCCGTCACCGCCGTGCTCGGCAACAAGTGAGTACACACCAGCGTGACACAGTGTCACACATGTCGTACGCGCGCGGGCTGGAGGCCGCAGCGCTCCCGCACTCCCCCGACGTGCAGGCTGCCGTCACCGCCGTGCTCGGCAACAAGAGAGTACACACCAGCGTGACACAGTCGTAAATCGTTTTATTTTATCCGTCGTTCTTCCAATCACATTAGTAGATTAATTCCGATCTAAAAATCATTATTTATTTATCATCATCATGATGATGATGATGAAAAGTCACTATTTATCACTCGTCCACATCAATCAGAGACAGTTTTAAGATGACACCTTTTTATGTCGTTTATAACACACTGCAGGTTTTAAAGGAATAACAATATCACTTGTCCATTCACTAATTCGCTTGTTCTTAACAATTGATTGTCTAATTAAAAAATATGGAGTGGAAGTTTACGTGCTGACAGCTCAGTGACGTTTTTACAGTGTGAAACTGCTGAGATTCCGGCCTCCTCTCCGTGAGAGAAAGTGACCCGTTATCTGCCAAGGGTTACTAGGCAAGTGTGACTCGGTGGATTCCACTGTACACACTTCACTTTTGTTCACCGTTTAGGAAGCATTAGAAATGAAATATGTCACTCAAATTAAGGTAGCCATAGCTGGGTTCGAGCCCAAAACCTGTAATTCATTGATTGGGCTGCCTTTGGGCTACAATTGCTTGAGACATAATCTGCTTCCTAGTTGGGCCAATAGACCCAGTACTCCAACTACTAGCTTTTTAATAAATAAATAAATATTTAAATGTCCATTTATTTCTTAAGGTCGTATGTTCACCTAGCTGGAAAAAGTCTCCTTAAAAAGTTGGCCAAACTACATAAAAGTTATAATATCAGAGCTTGTTGAACTTGGCTTTAAAGATTCTATGATTGATTCCTTATGAGCGTAACACACCGAAGAACTACATACATAACAGCAACTTTCATACGCATTGAATTGCCACGTCACGCGTTGCGGCGCCGACTTAAGGTAGCCATACACGCTAGGATGTTCCTGACAGGTTTACCTTTAGTTAGGTTTTGTGTGTAGGCTCCGTAAGTCATACGGTTATTTATTCCCTAACTAGTTGAAACAAGAATCCTTTCTTCTGTTCTAGGATCAGTCAAGCGAGCAGCCAGTAAGAGGGAATCTCTAGAGTATGCCTCCGATACTACCGGAGGTTAATATTAAAGTGTAAATATTTTTATTTACTTCGATCATGTTTATTTTATTAATTTTTATTTATTTTGAATGAAACTGTGAAGGTGGAAATAAAGGATGTTATTTAAATTGTGTTTCATATTTATACTAAACGCATTGACTATAATGCGTTTAGTATAATGTTGTTGCTTGTTAACCGTCAAGTTAGCAGGTTCCGCCATCTATCTTTCGTTTATTGTCCTTATTAGTACCTCGATGATCCGTATGGGGTAAATCGTGGGTTGCGTTCACATTTAAAATGGTAGATGGCGTTTACTCTCGTAAAAGCGTCAATAGATGGCGCAACCTTCGTCGTAAAGCTTGATTTAATTGACAGCTGTCAAACTCATGTGACTATTGCTGAGAAAGTACTGATCTAATCGACTAAGACCTTTTCTATACAAATAAATAAAATTGAAGTGTCATGCATATGAAATACATACGGCACTTAACACATTTTTGTCTGTGTCTGTCTGTTTGTTCCGGCTAATCTCCGAAACGGCTGGACCGATTTGAACGGGACTTTAACGACAGATAGCTAATGTTATAAGGTCTAACTGAACCGGTCTGCTTTTTTTTTAATAATTATTTAAAATAATTATTAGGGTTTATTTATTATTATTATTTAATTAAGGTTCCGTGCAAAAAAAATTAAAACCCATGAAATTATTAACAAAATCCAATTCAAACGGCAAATCTCAAACGAACAGACAAAAATCGAAAACAATGTATTTTTGTTACAAGTGCCGTATATATTTTCATATGCATTCAGTAAAAAGCTGTTATTTTGTTATTACAAACAGACACTTCAGTTTTATTTATTTGTATAGATGATACGGCAGCAATCTGACTTTGGTATGAAAATGAGATGTCCGTTTCCTTTTGAATTCTCCAAGACATAGCGATAGGTTCGGGGATTGCGAATTTCCACTTTTCAATTAAATAAATCAAATAAAATTAAGGACTAGAGTATAATAATTATGCGATTTTATTTATCTCCTTCGTATTTTGTCACTTATTCTCAGCAATTCAAGAAATGTAGGTACCTATCTCAGAATATAATGTTGTCCTGATGATGTCTGAGTAGACAGTATAAACTAAATCAAAGAACCAAGAGCTCGTCATATCAACGGTCCAACAACTAGATTAGTCAGAAACTCAGAAGACTTTCTAGTCTAAGTACTTGTCTTTCCTCAAGAGTACTCAGGCACCTTGAGGGTAATGCCCATGCATGCATGCCCAGTACCTAATTGTTTGCAGACGATGTAGAGATAAAAACTAGCAGTGCTACTAAAAAAAATTATGTCCGCATTTGACTAATCAAGTCAAATCGGAAATTCAATTTCAATATGATTGTAGAGTCTTGAGCGGAAAACTTTATCTATATCTATAGAGCTTAGTCACCAAATAATCAGTAATAATCAAACCTCATCACCCGCTCAGTAAAGATTAGTTTAGATTTTAGATTTCGCTGTATTTTCTTTTTGCCAATGATGTAACGGATCCAATGAGCATGCGAGTCTGATAGGATAGTGTGGTTTACGGACTACTCTGCCTGACTCTTTTGGTTTGTGGGGGTTACCTACTATTGAAACATCATCTTTCTTAACAACCCAAAACTGTCCACCTCAAAAACTATTGAATTTCCAGCAACTAACAGACGTCGACGTAAAGAAAACATCTTAACTATAATAATAACAATATTATAATCAATATAGTAAATCCGTCACGAATCCTGAACGATAAATCCATACAATAGCGGATTTGTGCGATTTTACTTTTAGCGAAATGTTGCTTTTGTGCGACAGACGTCCGCGCCGAGGGATGCCCGATGACAGAATGATGGATCGGCGACGCTCCTACAATGTTATGTGCGAGCACACACGGGCTATGTGGGAGCTTCAATTGTACTAGGATCATTTCTGATGTACCTAACTAACACGTAAGTACCTATTGCTCAGAAGAAAAAAAAACATTATGTGGCCTAACTACCATACAAAACCATTCCTTGAATACCTTTTTCTGTGGTTCAGTACAGTTCTTTTCGCTATTGACGCAGCGTAGGTACTTACCTACGTAAGTACATTCAGTCTGTTAAAAGACCCCTGAAAAGTAGACTTGCGCTTCTCTGAGCGCTACCTATAAATGAAAACAGTGCAAAATTAACATAATTATCTTCTACTATATCGTGTGGTTAGTGCCTAACCTGGTGTCAGAGTTTTTATGCCGCCCATGGGCCTCTAATTTGGCTTTTTAAGCCGTCGAGAAATATCTCTCAGGCATGCTGGTTTCCTCACGATGACTGTTTTCTTTCACCGAAGCAAGTGATTATTATACAATACGCACATGAAACCGAAAAATCAAATGTGCTTGTCTTGGGTTCAAACTTGAGACCTATGACTTGGCAGTGCTACGGTCACACCACTAGGCTATCACTGCTTGAACATTATTATAATAAGTTGCTTCATCCAGACGGAATGATGATTAGCGAGGCGTAAATAAGTTGCTTGTTTCAGTACCTACGGGGCTACGGATCAACCTGAAATTGGCTCCCCAACTAACACCCAAACCCATTTACATACCCACATCTCAATTTCATTATTACTTACAGCAAAAAAGTGCTAACGAACACGTCAATCCCGTATAAAATGTACTTATATTTTACGTATAAAAGTATAATTTCTGCACACAATGTGTACGTGATCCATCAAGCGAGACGGCTAGCGACAGATTTTTGTGAATAAACCCAGAGTGGGTGAAATTCTAAATTTTTAAGTCCATAGAATTTGTGGCTTGGGTAGAGTGCGTAAAAAATTGAGTGCTACTTACCTATTTAAGATCAGTTACTGTGTACTCATAATTCTCATAACAATCGACTGAACATAACTAAGTAGACACAGATAGTGCATTTTATTATGCACTTCTATCTTCCGACAGGCAACTGCACGTATAAGGAAACAATGTTGCTCAGCGCCGTAATTTCATAGCAGTAAGGAAATTTTTGTAAGTTCAATTGTTTGTTCTGTTGTTGTTGAGTGTGTCGATTGTCACATGGAAAGATACAAAATAAAAAATGCTTACTTACGAAGAAGAACGATAAGAAGCTAACTACTCGTTTCATCTTTATGAGATCACCAGAAAAGCCCTTGCCTTTGCATGTTTAGCTCAGCAAATATGACAAAAGGTACTGACAACTTAATTTGGTCAGTCACTTCAAATAATAGAAAAATACTGTCAGCGTCTGAAACGTCTGGAACCTACAAGTTTTCCAACGATTACCTCAAAAGAAACAAATGCACTTACAAACTAGCGGTGATCCATCAAGGGGGCTAAGTTTTAACGGCGTTCTGTTCCCTTGACAAGCTGCTTGTCCGGCAGTTTAGCACAGGAATCATTTTATATAGAGATGGGAAGAAACTACGTGACTGCCTCGCTGCCCTAGTGGTCACAAGCACAACTGTTGAGCACACTAATTCCGGAAAAAACCCAACAACATGTAACCTCATCCAGGTTAAGTGTCTAAGTTTCTGCCGGGTTGATGGCAACAAGCTCGCTCCCTATTCTACATTAGGTACTGGTAAAATGTCGTGTAAAATAGGTACCTAGGTACATCTTTGCCTAACCCTTCGGGGATTACAGGCGTGATGTTATGTTATAGGAAGAAACTAAGTTAACAACAGCCTGTATTCCCCGCCGGGATAGGCAGAGGTTTACGTAATTAGAACAAACAGATTTCTCCAGTCCTTTTAGTCACAAGGAATGTGAATGACGGCACGGTTGGCGCGAGTCACTAACCAGACACAAATCCAGACTCCTGGCTAGTACCTACCTTCGGAGAATTTCAATTTCATATTGGAAAACGTAAAGATTGAACTTAGGACCGCTAAGACTATCAAGACGATGGGTATTCCTTGTTCTAAAATATATTAAACGCCCTATTTAACTTGAAAGGGTGATTTTAATTCAATAGAGTGTTTTACCAAGAGGGTTGGCCTCTGGTTTTAAAGAGGGGTGGGTGGTGACAGATGTTAAACGGTGATTTAGTTTAAGACGAGCCTTTTGACAAATTGCATAACAAGTTTAGTTCCTAACTACCTACTTAGCTATACAAAATTATTTTTAGTATATGTGAAACCTGAATATAGTTTGTTCAGAATAAGTACCTAACTGAATCGATTGCAATAATTTTTAAACCATGTTTTCATTTATCCCAAAAAATTTAAAACAAGTTACAAGTTGGACACCGAGCGACATTAAGTACCTATCGCAATCATTTAGGTACCTACTGCCAAATTATTATTATCAATGAGCTCAAGATGACGCTGGAGGCGCGTGCGCGGGCGCGTCGCGTGGTGACCACGTTTTTGTGCGGGCAGCCAGGTAACAGAACAAGCTTATAACTTTGTGATTTTTCATGATACATGATTCCTCAGTAGCAGCCACGGAGTCGGGATCGTGTCCGGTTGATGACAATAGGCTCACCCCCCAAATTCAAAGGACTTAAACATAACTGGCGAAATGTAGGTGTACTATTAGGTACACCTCTGCCTCTATGTTATGTATTAGAACAGAGTCGGAATTTCAACTCGGCGCTGAGGTGAGCGGTGGTAATCCAACACAGCGTTTTTAGCATTGATTTAGGTATTACCTAACCTAGTGTGTCAAAACGGGCATTTGTAAGTGCCTAACTGTAGGAATTTGGAGATAAAGTCTCTTCGCCTGTACCTACACATATGAGTGTCGTTAAATAACAAGTATTTTGTTAAGAAAACAGAATAATACGAGGCCAAGGCCAAGAAAAAGATGGCGGGAACCTAACTCCTGGTTCTGTAAGGACTGGCCCATGTGAATTTATAATGTTAAAGTTACTAAGTGCTTTCTGCTAGCAGTATCACCAAAACGATCAAGCTCTAGGTAGGCAGAAGTACCTAGGTACTTAATGATTACCACTGGGGATACCAGGTTCAGTAGCGACCGAAATATTTGTGCAGTAATAAACCTATATTTCCATGTACTAGTTGTACTACTTTAGTCAACTCAGTAATTAATAATACTTTTGATAGTTATAGGTGAGTAGAAGTAGGTAGGTATATAAGTAGGTCTTCGTAAACTTACAATAGTAAGCGGTAAATACAACAATATTTACCTAAATGTAATATACTCGTAAATATATAACGTAAATATACGTGCGGCCTAAGACCGAGTCGGATGGAGATATTCGTGTAAAACGCGTATTTTGCGAGAAATATCGCGCATGCATGGCGGGAAGAAAGTGACGACGAACGAGTGATATTTTTTTTTTTGTCTTCATTATGAAGCGTGGCGATACTAATTTGATGAGATGATAGTTATTTTTTATGAATTCTGAAAACCTTTACAATATTATGGACAATTAAACGATGATTTCAAGAGTAGATTTAGGTAGGTACCTACCTACCTACGTTACGTAAGTACGATCAAGTAAGCAAGTAGGATTTAGATAAAATTGTTTAGCTCTCTCGTATTAATAGGAAATGAAAAGCACCTGTTAATAACGAATAAAACGGAGTACCTACATAAAAACTAAACAAAATTTGATCTAGTACTTAGGTAAGTAGTTACGTGCATAAATGTAGATAGGTAGGTACTTAGGTATGTAAATCACAGAACGTTTAGCATTGACAGCTGTTAATAATTAAATTGCGCAAATACGTTGTCAAATAAATATGATGTTTCATACGAAATAACTGGTCGATGTATTTATAATAATTATGCCTAGTTGTGCTAACAGCTTTGAGAGAAATACCTACCTATTTATTTTCTAGGAAATCAAGTTATGGTTTTGCAAACATACCTACTCATTTCCTATAGGAGTGTAGGGTAGGTAACAAATATTTTTGTATTCGCAGACAAACTAGGGCCCGTTATCAAAGATATAAGTCGTTAGATTCACCAGCTTATAGCGCTTCAAAAAAGGCACTGTTTTTATTTTAGATGCTGTAAATGAGACTATTAGGTAGTAGTTGCCTTAAACCGACCTGGGTACGAATTCTGTATCCACTGACTGGCATTGCGCCTCCAAAAGGTCGTTAGATTTGCCAGCCTTATCGAGAGGACGAATTTTACAAACTGGCACACACCACCAATGCTCAAATTGTGCCCCGAAGGCTGAAAAGCCGTAAAAGCTTTCTTGGGTGCTTCATCGAGCCATCTGAGTGTCTTCCACCTGGCACTCGGTGCCAATGCCGACTTGGAATTCTCTAAATAGACTTCTAACCCAAGTCGGCCGGAAAAAAGATAATCTCTACTGAAGGGGGTTCATGGAAGGCTTAGATCTCTGCGTACGCGGCGTCTCAGATAATAGTACACCTTCCATCTTGCGCCGCATGCCCTGACATCTGCGCACTTGATGACCTTGATGGCTGCATCAGCAAGCGGCTCTGATACACACAATATCGCATGCTGCCAAAACGCGGTATTCGGAATATGAGCTCAATCTTTTCAGATTCTGGGGTGGAAGGTCGCGTAACTTTATAGGTACACTGCACCAATCTTTCGATTTAGATATAATTTTTTTGGTTTATACTGTTTCTTACAACTGCCACTCTTTTCCTGGCTACCTACAGGTACAAATACCTCTAAAACATTTTAAACTCTAATAATACGGTACTTTCCTACCTATTTCAAACTCCAGAACACTGCGTACTTTCGTCTCGCCATACCCCATAGGCCTTGCTAATGGCATGTGACAGCGGCTGTGATGGATCGGACTCCCCCCCTCCCCCCGTCGCCCCTGTGCACGGCTACCGATAAAATTAGACGATTTTCCCCCAAAATGAGACATTCTTGTGCGAGATATTTTTGCTATTTTTATTTTATTCTACTGGTTGGTAAACAGATCGGGTGGCTCTCTTGATGGTAAGTAGCTTATCATCGGCACCAGCAGGATTACACCTATTCAGGGGGATGAATCCTCAGCTCCACAAAGAGTTTTTTTTTTGGAGCTGGGTCAATCATTTTAGCACCCCATCTTTGATAGCTTTTGTTCTCCTGATTTCATAACATTTTATTTCAAGCCGAAGGGGTGTGAAGAGCACCGCTCCCGACGTCAAGGCACCCTCAGTGGTCACCGTCACCCATAATCATTTAAAAAACAGAAGGAACATAGGTTTATTGCCATTATCTTGGAGAAAAAGCTGTTCTGCGTAGCACAACTTTTCATCTGGTATCGTCAAACATTACTTTGCTCTAAAAGCTGCTTTAAAAGTAAAGTACCTACTTTACTTTGATAGCTAAACTTGACGAACGAATTGTGCAGTGTAGTATAGCACAACTTTGAATCTGGTGTCTATTGTAAATCCTGAGCTGGAAACTAAAGTGGCGTGTGGCGACCGTCCATAGAAAAATAATCGAACTTACTTTTCAATCAGAAAATGATCTAGCAGATCACAATTTTTGAGCTGAAATATGGTAGCCATGGTAGGTATGGATGGTTAGCTTCCATCACTAAGACTAGGTACTTAACTACCTATCTATCTAACAACAAATACAAACATAAACTTACGAACGAAAGGAAAACTTACCTTGCTAATTGCTATCAGTAAAGGAAAACGGCTCGTAGCGTTAGAAATCTATCCGTTAGGATTTTATTACAAGGCCCATTAGACAGGCATTCTCAGGTAGTAAGCCAGAGATTAACTTTAACCGCAGACTAGCAACTACCTTATAAAACTAATTTGCATATTATTATCTATTTCTAGTTCTTAGTTTTCTAAGAAATATCAAAATTGATACCGAGATATCACCACAGTTTATTCCTGAGGAAATCGGCAAAACTGCATTGCATTAATGTTACATGGAGCTACCCATGTTACAAAGAATGGTCCTATTATTGGCTGCTACTGATATTTGGCAGAAAAACCACATACAAGTTGCCAGGCCTGGAAATCGAACCCCGAGGTAGGCCTCACGATAGTCACACAGGCTGCAGGCAACCACTGAACTAAAGGCGCGGCTTAAATTAATAATATGTAGTCTTGTAACAAAGGTACCTAAACTATGTGAAGGCAAACAACAACGGAAGAAATTAATGATAACGTTGAAGGAGAATTAACACAAATTAATTGTTAAGGACAAATACCGGTCAATGCTTAACTGCATTCTTTAGATCAAACCTACTTGATAAATTATCAGACAATTATCAAGATAAAAGCCAGAAATATACCACTTATTCACAGAGCTTTCGTACCCGAAGGGTAACCAACGCGATTACCCTATTACTAAGCCTCCGCTGTCCGTCCGTCCGTCTGTCTGTCAGCGGGCTGTATCTTATGATCCGTAATAGGTAGACAGCTGAAATAAAATTTTCACAAAATGTGTATCTCTGTTGCCGCTCTAACAGCAAATAATAAAAATAAATTAAAACATTAAAGGGGGCTCCACTACTACGATACGACTCGCACTTGGCCGGTTTTTATAATACATTTAATTGATTCCTTTCTATCTTAGGGGATTATAGAGCCTGTATCTATTTGTCATTGAGATTAGATGTTGACTCATTTGAACTTGAATTTGCCAAGTACAGTCATGGGGATTTTTAATCCTGACAATTATATTTTCAATCATCAGCTTCTCCCTTAACAAGGCGTCAACCATCAAGAAAATATCAACCGTAATCACTAGGTTTAACAAAAAAGTAGATCCGGGAAGACCCGGGTGTTGAAGGCCAATTCATAGTTATCACTTACACTGAACAAGAATCAGGAGACAGGCAAGAGAAAGTAAGAAGTAAGCAATCGGAGACAATAATGACAAATAAATAAAAGACTGAACAAGTGAGTAACAAAGAAGTTTTTCCATAATATATTTATATGGTTTAGGAACACTGGTGGAGAATAAATCATGATCATCGACACTCTGACACATCTAATTCTATGTTCTGCTAGCTCTTATTTGTTTATTTATTTGGTACACCAGTACACACATACAGTAACAGTAGTACATACTAAGAGTTAATATGAAACAATAACAATAACATAGAAGCGCTGGCCTATTATAGGTATACGCGAATTCACCAAAGGAGAACAACATAGTGGTCTCAACCATAATAATAAAATAATACTCAAATGGACTCAAACAGAACTGGACGCCCTGGATAAGAGGGTCCGTCCATTTTTGACGGCATATCGAATGCATCACCCACGATCCTCGGATATGAGACTGTATATTCTGCGGAGGTGTGGGGTTTTTTTAAACGCTAAGATGGATGGTCTTAGCGTTTATAAAAAACCCCCATACAATCGCGAGATATGCAGTCTCAGGGAATATTTCCTAGAGACCGACGAGGGGATGCATCGAGATGTGGTCGCGATGGACAAGGGCCTCACCCCGCAATCATTGGCTAAAGAGAACTGTCGCAAACCTGTAATGCTTGACACTAACGACCGCAGGAGGTATGGCAGAATAAGGAGCTTCAAGGACGCTGTAGACCTATTAGCGTCCGTAGCCTGGCTACGTTCCGGGGAACTCTTTGGAGAAATCGAAGGTTTTGTCTGTGCAATTATGGATGAAGTATGATGACGAATAACTACTGGAGATTTATTGTGAAGGACGGCACGGACACATTGACATATGTCGGGCATGCCACCGTCCAGGCGAATCCATCCGTCACATTTTCTCCGGGTGTTCTCGTCTAGATAACGGAGAGTACTTGCATAGACACAACCTTGTAGTCAGGATTATCCATCAGCAACTTGCTCAAAAATACAGCCTTGTGGAATCGGAAGTGCCGTACTATAGGTACGTGCCCGACCCAGTTCTCGAAAATGGCAGTATCACATTGTACTGGGATCAATCCATCATCACTTACAGGACTATTGTAGCCAATAAGCCCGATATAGTGGTGGTGGATCGATCAGAGCGGCGCGCAATGATTTTTGACGTAACGGTCTCGCAAGATGAGAACCTCGTGAAAGCTGAGAAAGATAATAAATCAAGAATCTGGACTTGGCTCGTGAGGTTGTCGACTTGGGGATGCAGACTCGGTGACCATTGTTCCGATAGTTGTATCAGCCCATGGCTTAATTGCCAAGAGCCTCGATCAATACCTGAGGAGGCTCTCGTTAGGCAGATGCATCAAGGGCTTGATTCAGAAAGCGGTACTCATGAAGTTCCTCTCTCTGGAGCTCTGACCGCCGGTAGCTTGGACTCTGTTCGCGATACCGGTGGGCTACTATTTTTTTTTAAATTTAAAATGTTTTTTATATTGTTTTTTTAGAAATATTTAAAAAAAAAAGATACAATTTGAATACAATAATTATAAAGATAATATAGCTCTTATCATTTATGAGTTCTGTCGATAAATGCACCGCACAGAGGGAACATACACCGGTTGATGATTCCTTAAGGTGAAGGATGCATTACGTAGCCCAATTTATCAGTTCAGAACAGTAGTTTATACATTTTTTTCGGCTAGTAGTAGAAGAATGTGAAACTTTCTACAGCGGCTAAATAGATTTAATATTAGGTAATTAGCTGTAATAACAGTACCTAGTTTTAGTTTTTATTTAAGTTTCAGTTTTTATACATACCCATAAAAACTACCTGCACGGCTAAATGTGTAAACATTATTTGTACGCCTTGCAAGGCAGCACATAGTGAGACATAACTTTTTTTTTTATAACACCGTGTACTACTTACTTTTACCTATGTGTCACAAATAAACATATTTGAATTTGAATTTGAATGGTAAATAAGTTTTGGATCTAAAGGGTGTAAAACAACCTTTAACGAAGCCGAAAAGCACTTGTTTTCCCTGTCATTGCGATCATTTTTTTATTCAAGACCATACCTGGGAACCTTCTAGCTACGGAGATATTGGGGGTCAAAATTCCGACTTTTTCACAAGTATTTTTTTTAATACCTACACGTGTTTAACGATATAACTTCACTTTAAATACATCCACGACCCCGCACTATTCAATGCATCCATCAGCACACTGTTTTATGTGCGTTACATTAAGTCCTACCGCAAAACGTGATTTTTCACCCAAAAAAAAGTCGTTTCAAGCAATAATTTTTGCGTAAAGTTACGTTTAATGTACAGAATGCTTGGTTGACGGCTTCGTGAAGGGTCTGTTTATTTATCCTGCATGTATATTGAATAGACCTTAAGAATTTCTATTGAATACTGTCGATCCGTTTAACGTAAGTATTGTAAATAGGATTCCAAACTGGTGAGCAGTATTCGAGATGACAGAGTACAAAAGCACAATAAAGAATTTTGAGATTTTAAAAATCAGCCCATATCTTCAAGAAAAAACCATAGTGCCCTACAAGCTTTTTAGGGTTCCTTTGCCGAGTGGCAAAAAACGGAACCCTTATTAGATTCGTCCTGTCCGTCTGTCTGTCTGTTTGTCCGTCCGTTTGCCACAATAATTTTACTCTAAGACTGTTAACACCACACAGATGAAATTGTGAGAGTAGGTCTCATATACGAACAGCTACACAAATATGATGTGAAATTATGAATAAAATAATAACAGGCGTGGCCTTCCACACATGTAACTGTGACTTGAAAAAAAAAATACGTATGAAAAATGATATCGAGGTTTCTTAAATACTTTTTTTCTTTAGTCAATGGTTGATAATATTTGATTCTAAAGTCCTAAAAAATGTGTCCCCTTCTAATTTCTAACGCGGAACATTTTGAAAAACATCGGGTTTGTAGAACGTAAAAAGAACTTTCAATGAAAATAAGTTTGAAGAAGATTTGATGTTTAGTTTTTAAGGGACTTTTTCGTGAATTTGCAGCAGTAACTTTAATTAAAATACTATGAAAAACAGTTTAGTTAGCTGTTGAGTGTAAATTGACCAATGAATGAGCTACAAAAATATTGATATATATATATTGTTTGGTGCCACGGAACCCTTTGTGTGCTAGTCTGAATCGCAGTTGGCCGATCTTTTAATATTATCAATGTGAGTGTCAAAAAGAACTTTCGAATCAAAAGTGTTCAGCGTTCTATTGCGGCAAAGACTATATTGGCAACCGTAGGTACCTTCGTGGTAAATACCCAAGGCTTCAAGCAAACAAAACAACAGCACAAAGTATTCATACTTTCATTCATGTTCGACCAATTGTTTAATTTGATTAATTACCCAACCGAGGTCTAAGCGAGACAGATCATGGTTTAGCTGACTATGGAAGTAATTCTATAGCAACGATCGTGCAACGCGGCAATATAACACAAGATAGCTTCCGTGGCAGGGTTATTCCTGGTTTAGAAGGACGACGTCTTATTTTGATGCAAATTCAACTGATTTTCATTCCCATATCGCTGCCATAATTAATGAGGTGTAAGGAATTTCTGTGTTAGACGCCGAATTCGTCATCTCAATCACATCATTTGATGTAGAATGAATTATGAAGAGACACCTGGTCAAAAAGCTAGTTAGATAGTTGAGCTAGTTGAATGGTTGACAGTTCTAAAACCTTGTAAATATTGTAGTAAACTTAATCAGACGCAAACATACAATGAGGTATTCATGATGAAGAATTGAGGCCATTGTGCTGTGAAAAATAAATCGACAGATTCACTATGACTGGATATTATGTAAATAGTACCTAAGTACTTTCTACGAACAAAAACAAAAAAACTAACACGGAAAAAAAACAATCGGACAATACAGACGGATAAAAGTCAAGGTTATTGTCAAGTCGAATGAATACACGGTAATAATATCTACAGTAGTGTGTGTGTATCGTCAAACATACCTACACGCCTCGAGTTTGGTACACACTCGGTACCCAAGAAGTCACGAATGCGCCGCACTGACAAACGAACGTTGTGATGGTTTTGTAAGCAATAAGCATGCGATTTGTGAACAGGTATTTCATTTAAATAAGAACAAGTATTTATTAAATCTGGCAAAGAGTTAAATTGTGCTGTCTTTGGTTGCTTCAATTGTTCAACAACGCATCCAGAGACAACATTTTTTAAATTACCTGGAAACTCCGAAAGTTAAGACTATAAAATAATTTGTATATACCTACTAGTAGATACGTAATAATATGTTTATTTTTTAATGGGTAGGTATTTTGCTTTTTCCACCGAGTAAAATACCTGGATTAATTAATAAATATGTGGACAGGGTGAAAAACCGGCCAAGTGCGAGTCGTACTCACACGCACAAAGGGTTCCGTAGCATTAAAGAAAACAGCAAAACTAAATTTGTTTTTCATAGTATGTTAATGAAAAACAAAGTTACTGCTGCAGTTTGATGAAAAAGTCCCATATCTCAAAAACTAACCATCCATCAAATATTATTCAAACCAATTTTCGTTGAAAGTTTTTTTTACGTTGTACAATCCTACATTTTTTCAGAATTTTCCTCCTCTTACTTTAGACATTAGAGAAGGGGGGACACACATTTTACCTCTTTGAAAGTGTCTATCTCCAAACAATTGACTTTGAGAAAAAATGATTTTAGGAATCTCAATGTAATTTTTTAAGACCTATCTTTACGGTGACTGGTAATTAGTGACCGATACTTAAACACGTGATTGTATTCATGATAACAAACAACTTTCTCTTAGAACATTTTTTTATACTCATTCACTTTTATCACAATAAAACTTACTTACTTACTTTGCGGGCTTGGGAGCCGCGCGGATGCTCTACCTACCCACTATTCCACGGTACGATAGTAATGAGACAGAACAGCTGATAGCCAGCCACAGGTGCGCGCGCGAGTGTTTTAGGAAAAAAAATCTTTGGGAAACTTGTTTGTTATCATGAGTACAATCACGTGTTTAAATATCGGTCACTAGTTACCAGTGACCCTAGATATAGACACCCCGCACGTATAGGTTGGATGTTTTTTTTTTTTAGTTTCAGTTCCAATATTTAATATTTTTATTTTTTATTTTTGTGTACCCTACTAACACTAGAACTTAAGTAAAATTGTTACTAACCCTATGGACCCTGGTCTGAAATAAAAACTTTCTATTCTATTCTATTCTATAAAGCAGTTTACAGAATGTATCTACCTAGCAAGTTTCAACAGTGTAGTCCTAATAGTTTCGGAATAAAGAAATTGTCGAATTTATAATTAATACTAATATAATAAACGAATACTAATCAAAAGACACAACTTGTATTTTTTATTGAACACTAAAAAGTGTTCAATAAAAAATACAAGTTGTGTCTTTTCATTCACAACTAACTTAATTTTTTTTTCAAATACAAAATATAATATTTACAATGACAAAACTAAAAAGCAACTCAACTAAGTAGATGAAATTAAAATACTGTAGGCGCGGCAGCCCTGTCGCTTGCGAACGTACCGCCCGGCTTCAGGTAATTATTTCAAGGACAGGGCCGAGTAGTACTGTATATATTTATACTGTGCCGAATACCAAACATTTCAACGTTCTTAACAATAGAGTATATAATCAATGATTTATTGAAGACAATAGATTTTTTCTTCGTGTCGTCATTTGGTTAATGGTCTGGTCTGGTATGGGATGAGGCAATTTCATTGAGGAATTGTCTTCAATGAAATTGCCCGGCGAATGAATTGACACGTGGTTTGAACTAGATTAGCGAAGTTTTCTCTACTTTTGAGCAACAAAAGGAAACGCCTTAGTCATCTTTGAAAATGTTGTCGTAAAGTAAACTTCCAAAGACCTTTTCATTCACGTAGTTGGTTTAAATAGTGGCAGTGGATATTACCTACTGTGGATTTTTCATTGGGTAGCATGAAGAAATGTTAGATTTTTTAGGTCCTCGGCCATTACTTAGGTGCCTACTATGCAAGCATACAGTATCTCTTCTTTCTCCTGGGGCCTTGTGCATCAAGAGTGCGTTCCAGGATTTCTTATTTAATTTTAATTTTGGCCTTGGTTTTTTCCCATTTGCATATTTTTTTCCTCCGGCTTTATTTCAATTTATGCAAACGAATGTGCTCTTGATTTACAGAAATTAAAATTCTACAACTTCGGGCTGATTCATTATTGAGTTATTTATTTGCAAGTTTCGACATTATCGAACAGCCTGACTTGCCTTTCATCGAGATCTTAGCCAATAATACTGCTTTTAAAATAAATTATCATGCTTATGCATGATAATTTATTTTACGTTATCTAGGAAATAATCCAAATCTAGTTTAGAAAAACTGCTCAGTGAATAATGATCGATTTGAATAGGATTTGAATTCTAAATTTGAACAGCAGGGTAGATTCTTTTTGGGCACGCCACCATAGTGGCGATAAGTCCCCTCTTTGAGGAGTGGCTAGAGAGGCGCCACGGCGCCCTCACCTTCCGCCTGACGCAGGTCCTCACCGGACACGGTTGTTTCGGGAGGTTCCTGCACCGAATCGGGCGGGAGGAAACGCCGAGGACGATCGTCAGAATGGAAACACCATTCTGACGATCGTCCGGAGGAGACGGTGCAGCACACTGTGGAGGTCTGCCCCGCTTGGGTGGAGCAGCGCCGTGTCCTCGTAGAGGCGATTGGCGGCGGCGACCTCTCGCGCCCGGCCATGGTTCAAGCCATGGTCCGGAGCGAGAGGGAATGGCAAGCCACCTCCTTCTGCGCAGTCATGCTAGTGAAGGAGGTGGTGGGACGTGAGAGGGAAAGAGCCTCACGACCCAGCCGCCGCCGGAGACGCCCTGGGCGTCGGGGGTCACGTGGTGGCCCCCGGCCACCGTAGGCGCGGGCCTGTGGACGGCGAGTTATGGGCTAGCTCGCCGTCCGGCCGTCTTATGACGACAGGCCGTGTCGACGGCGCGTTCGTGTTCCACGCGCGCCTCAAAGAGATGTCAGCAACCACGTAGGGGTCCGCACGGGCCGATGCCTGCCAGGGCAGCAGGACTGTTCGAAAGAGACACCGCGGCCCTGGAACACAAAGGGCAAAAAAGGAACATGGATGGGTTTTAGTCAGTACAAGTCTGACACTCCCTTCCGCTCCGCCCAGAGCGGGGGGGTCATTTGATGATTTCGAATCCTAAAAAAAAAAACGGGCAGATTCTTTTTACAAGTATATTTTATAAAGTTCTCATAACACGACTTTACACGGAGCCTGTATTTCCCGAAGGATAAGGCAGAGTAGTGCTTATTATAGTACCAACACGCCAGTTATGGTGATGATTAAAGATATCTATTGAAAAGACATGCATCGTTAAAAGTAGCGGGGCTGACAGTTTGTCCTAATGCAATGTAATTGTAATATTTAGGTTTTAGCTTTAATTTATTTATTTGTATTTTTATCTATTTTTGTTTTTATATGGGTCTCGGATCTGAAATAAATGGAATTAATTTACTTTAATTTATTATGACGGATGTTTTAATCGGCTTGCATTAAAATGACGTCCACATTTAGACATTCCGCTTAGATCGCCAATTTGAAGTTAAAAACATCCAAACTTTTACATTAATTTATTACATTAGTAGGATAAACATTTTTTTTTTAAATTTATTTCGATGTTGTCCAATAGTTAATGCTCCTCTTTAACTACCACGGCTCTCATGGGTGATCTGAACGGAAGGCCGCCACGTGCTTACACCACTCCTTATTGCGTTTTTATGAATGAACCTTGAAATTAAACTACATAAGTAATATGACTTGGTCAATTTATATCTGTTTATAAATATCAACTACTTTCCAGACATGACAGTTCAATATTTTTCTAACAAAAAATATTAAGTGGTCGCTTAAGCAATGTAATTAGAATATTTATTTGTACTTAAAAAATGTAATTCAAATTCAGCTCAATTTGACATCTTGTCATACGGCTGAGTTTTTAAATCGAGGCAAAACCTTGATATTTCGAAAATATGTGTGAGCTCTTACAACCTTAACAAAACGCAGCAAAAACAGTAGGTAGGTATCAGGCGAGGCCCATTCCATTTTCATAATTTTATATTGCTTGTTTCATGCTTTTCAGTTTTTTCAGTCGGGTTTTTTAGTTTTTTCAACTATTTTTTTTATTTCTAGCTTTTTAGTTTAGTAACGTGAAACATTTCGCAGTCACCCTTTTTTATATGATTTGTCACTTTGCATTACTTAAAATATATAAGTTATATATATATTTGTAATCACCCTTTAAAACCCTTCGTTTTGATACCCCACTCGATGGTATTGGAAGAAAACTAAAATTCGAACTTCACGATATGGCACCCGAAACCCGCCATTTTCTTTTTTTGTATTTCCATGGAGCTAGTGATACTTGCGCCACCAAGACGAATCTAACAACATATAATTTATCCAAATCCGTTCATCTGTTTAGGAGTTACGAGGGAACATAGAAACGGACATACATACATACATACCAGTCAAATACATAACCCTCCTTTTGGGCTTCGCCGCAGTCGGGTAAAAAGGGAGGGTTAAGATTTTGTTTAGCAAAATATACGTCACCTAAGTATAATAACAGCTCGAAGGTGCTTGTCCCACTGTTGGACTAAAGGTCAAGGACCCGCAACGAATCCTCTGGAGACGGGTGGTCCACATTATTGCCATTAGACCCTTTATATACTTTGCACTAGATATGGAGCTTCGGATAATGTTTATTACTTCGTACTTGTACTATATGGCTTTTCCAAACTGTAAGTAATAACTCCAGTGGGCCCAAACAACAAACGAACATTGTATCAGCGAACACGGTGACGAAAAAGACAAAATTGAATTGTATTGTGTAAATATTCTTGTATTGTATAGTAATTTGATCGCTATTATTTACTAAAAATCTTATAGGTACCAATACTAATGAAAGTCGTTGTGGAAAAATGTATTGATAAGAAAGCGATTCAATTGTCTGGGACTTCGGGTTTCTTGCAGAGTCGTTTAGTATTGGTGCTGTTTCATGGGAGGTAGGTACCTACTTGGTAAGTTAAATTCTCGAAAAGGACCCCTAAACTAATGAGCCATCACGACAGCACGTGCAAAGAATACCTACATTAGTAATTGCTCGATGACCTTGATGATTTGTCCCCTGTACTGATTTTTGTTTATTTGGCGCCCCTACCGCCAAACGAACATTACTTTAATAAAGATTAAGCAAGAACACAGATGTGTCGCAGTGTTGTCATCGTTTTTGCCTAATTTATTCGTTCTCTGAGAGACCTGAATACATATTATTCCTCTAGGAGTACCTGTATCATAATTTATATTTATTTTGAGATAAATTATACAGTTTGACTAATGAGCTAGCTTTCATCAGTTATTTTTATTGTGCACGGGTACCCCTACTTGATACATTCTGAAAGTCTGATGATGACCAGGTAAGTGCTTATCGGTTCTAAGTAACAGAAATAGTTAGAATGACGTAGCTTTCAACTTTTATCTAATTGAGCACGGGTGCACATTCACATTCTGAAGGTCTGATGATGACCTTTATGATTGAGATTTACACCTTATAGGTTTACAAGGTCAAATTTTGATAGCGAAACTTCACATGCATGATGAGTATCGCCAGCTAATTTAACTTGACTGTGTATTACATCGTGTAGAAATAAATTGGCCAAATTTGGCTAATTTCGGGTTTTTATTTACTATTTAAAAATATTAAAAGAAAAAAAACAATACAAATTGCTAAGTATATCATCACGAATTTTTTGTTACTAAATTCATGCCGATCTATTCAGCCGTTACAGAGACCATTTAAGATTGAGGTTGAAAAAGGACCTAACCTATAACATAACCTATAACAAAAAAAAAATGTTTAGGTTTATTAAAATTTTAAACAATACTATTTATTTGTGATGACCTTAAAAAAATATGTTTTCACGGAAAACGCATGAATGGATTCATCAACAAATTTCTTTAAACATACGCTGTTATTGGGATTTGAGCCATGTAATGCCCTTAAGACTATACTTTATGTATTATACTAGCTGACCCGCGCAACTTCGTCTGCGCCACATAAGAGAAAGAGAGGGTCAGAGAGAGTGTGAGTCAACCTTAAAAGATAGACATATGCTATCGCGGACTTATGATTGTTGCGTAACTTTAACCGTTTACACAGCACACGCAACGGAAGCTCTGTTTTTGGAACATGTTTCATTGATGCTCCGCTCCCATGGATTGTAGCGTGATATTATATAACCTATAGGCTTCCTCGATAAATGGGCTACCCACACTAAAAGAATTTTTCAATTCGAACCAGTAGTTCCTGAAATTAGCGCGTTCAATCAACCAAACAAACAATCTCTTCAGCTTTGTCATATTGGTATAGATTCAAGTAGGTAACAATATAATTTCTCGAAAATATTTGCATTAATCGCTAAAATATTCTTCTTATGTTTTTCCAAATAAGGGCTTCCCTGGTCAGCCTTACGTTTTCGTCCTTAGACACTCGAAGACGGTCATACTCCAGCTAGATCGAAAGCCGGGACACGATAAAGCTGCTGTAAACTGTTGCGGACCTCTTGCAACTGCCTTCCTTTCCCATAGTCAGAACTTCGATGAAAGTCATACTCTAGTTAGGTTTAATGTTCTCATCAAGGTGCATGAAATGAACCCAAGCACGATATAGCTGCTGTAAACTGCCTTCTGTATGCAAAGCGCATGGAAAGCGATCGAACACATACTACAGGGTATAGGTTAGCGGAGCCTATTCGGTACAAACAAACAAACAAAACAATCTTTCCTGTTTATAATATTAGTATAGATGTATAACACCTGCAGATAAAATCATCGGGTCAGGCGGCGCATGAGTCGCTGACTGCAGTCATTCCGCAAGCCGCTTCCGCGCAGCACAGCCGCGTGTTTTAACATTTGAATTTAGAACAATCGATCGTGTTTTATTACGATAGTTTATTTGCATATGTGGATGTCGTTATAACTTTTAGTGATCGTGTCTTGTGTTTTTTTAAATTTTATTGTTAGTTGTCACTGGAGTAATCATGTTACGATACATGGTAAGATATTGTTATTATTGTTTTTAACTGACTTTCTAAAAAAAGCAGGAGGCTTAAATCGTCTCTTTTTTTAATCTGGATACACGAACTGGAAACGCGAATTTCAGCAGTTCATCATTCATGAGATGAATGATGAACTGCTGAAATTCGCGTTTTCTGAAACTGAAACTGCTGAACCCTGGTTTTTTTTTTAATTTATTTATTTAGGTTAGCCTACAATTGTTTACACGTTACAATACATTTAAAAGTACACGATATACATTTATAAGTGCAACAATTATTTACAGGCTAACACCACATGCACTATTTTATTTATATTACATTATAAATTTTCAATTAATTGTGAACTCTGAATAATAAAAAATAAAAAATGATGTAAAACAAAGCATAAATCTAAAAATTTAACAAACAAATTAAGATAATCGATTTAAATTAAAAGTATGTATGTATGTATTAACTTTCAATAAAATTAAATAACAGATAAATTAATAAAATTAAACTAAGATTAAACATTTGGTTTACATTGAATAATAATTAAAAATTAATTAACTTCAAATAGGTATTTAAATAACAAATTGGCAATTCATAATATTATGTCACAAAGTTGTGTGAATAGTATTTTTGCACTACCTAGTGCGATTACAGGTTTTCAGCGGTAGCGGTAGGGTCTTATTACAAATTTTAATTATAGTGTGTTTCTCAGTAAGTGAATTATCTATGTAATTCTTATGAGAAATAAAGTTGTTCTTAAACCTTAGGTGATCACTGAGCAGGTTTATAAATCAGTAATCTGTGACAATGATTGTTGCATGCCCAGCAACTGAAGTTCAGTTCAATTCATTTATTCATTAACTATTTACATTATTTGTAATGATATGTACCCGAGTCCCAAACATGTATACAAAAAGTTTGTATCACTAAGTAGGTACTAGTTGCGTATGTTTACTATGAGCCGTGGTTTCATTTCTGTTCAGTATTTTGACACATTAATGTGAAATTAATAATTTCAGAATCAAAATTGTGTTGCAATGATAAGTAGTACAGTCAGAATCAACGTATGCTGTCATTTACGAGCCTATACAGTATTGTTCATCATGCTGATGTCTACAAGTTGACGTTCTAGACGTATATTTGGTGCGAGTAAGAAAATTGATCATTTCTCAACTTCTCAAGAAAGGCCCTCATCTAGCTGAAAGGCTAGTTTCTTTGTAGCATTCTCTATTAAATATTGAATTAAATGAAGCTTTCGTTCATTCAAAATTTTCAGCAACATACCTTATCATCTATTTACTTTTCTGAGTGACCTATAAACCCAAAAGTTTTACTTTTAAAACCAGTAAGGAGAGCAGGCTTCATGTAGAATACGTACCTACTACTCATCCAAAAGTTATCGCGACGTGTTTTGGCAACTCGCCGTCGAACATATTATAATGATACTAATTGGCAAGCACTGTGCCGAACTACCAAGTAAATTAGTGTAAAATATTTAAGTAGCTTATGTAAAGTTGCCATATCTTTATTCCTTATTACGTTATATTTTACGACCCCGTTGGTCTCGCAGTTCCAAGCGCAACTGCCAAGCGTGAGGTGTCCTGGATTCGATTACCAGGTCAAAGGTCAAAGTGTTGTTGGGTTTTTCCATCAGGAATTTCTCAGTAGCAGCCACGGAGTCTGGATTTGTGCTCGGTTGATGGCAATAGGCTCGCCCCCTAGGACATGGGACTTAAACCAAACTAGCGAAATGTGAGTGTAGGTACTATTAGGATATTACCAGGATGGGCTTGTCCCAACATCAACTAATCATCGTGAGTTCAGCTAATCTGGCCTTAATAAATACGAAGAGAAAACCCCGTTTCTTGTTAACTAGTTACCAGTGGCGAAGGTTCAATACAACCCGATTCCTCCTGGCTTCCCTTTGAAAAATGGCACAGTCGGTATTCTACAGACAAATAATATAATCACATTTAAGGTATGTACTCCGGCTTACCTCTTACAAAAATTGACCGTTCGCTACTGGAACTATATCTTTTTCAGAAAAAAATACCACGCAAAAAAAAGTTTTTATTTTTACATCATCATTCTCCTGCCCTTATCACAATTCATTTGGGTTCGGCGCAGCATATCTTCTTCTTCCATACTTCTCTATTACTCGTCATCTCATCAGACACCACCTTTTGAGCCATATCATCGTTCACACATTACATCCATCGTTTCTTTGGTCTTCCTCTACTCTAATAGCCATCCACATTCATACTCAAAACTATCACACGTCCATGCCACGACAATCGATTACCACACAACTTTTCAGTCACCGGCGCTACCTTCAGACTTCCTCACTCACCTCACTCATTTCTTATTTTAACACCACACACCCCCCTTAGCATTCTCATCTCAGCCACATGCAAATGCCTTTCATTCATGCCTTTTGTGGCCCAACATTCAGATTTTTATTTTTACATCCTGTTTACGAAAAAGAACTGTTCACTGCAAGCTGCTTTAACAAAAATATTCAATTTAATTGTAAAAGTAACTTCAATGGTATTGGGCAGTAGGGCAATCCCAAGGCATCTTACACCTTGATCCACATTTACGTACAATTTGAATTCTTGACCGTTACGCCTTTAACGTGGTTACGTTATTACTTATTATGGTAAATCAGCTGCGCCGGCGCTCAGTACAAGTGAAAGTTTTACATTTTTATTTGTTTCTTTAGTGAATGTTATGAGTGTTGATGATGAAACAGTAACTTACACACGAATGACATGTTGTCTTTTAGCACAGAAATCAGCCCAGAACTGTTGTTATGTAATAAATAGTCCACACTGTGCTGGGCCACAGGTTTCCTCTTGACATGTAGATTTCCTAAGGATGTTTCATACGTTGGTTTGAGAGTAGTGGTGAAAAAATTAATAACACTTTGTAAAGTGCCTGACCCGTCCAACTTATGTACAACTTACCCGTATCTAACACTCAAGTCGAGGTCGATGCTGCTCTCAAAAATTTTTTTAGATAAATTATTTTTAAGTAACTGGACAAATCCAAAAAGATCAAGAAAGACAAGCACTAATGAAAGCAATCATTTAAAACTTTCCAACGTGAGCCAATCACTCGGATAGCTGGCATCTTCTACCTTGATCCACATTCGCGTGAATCTCGTCCACTTCGTAACGAGCTCGACGTCCCTCGTAACGCAATAAAATATATGACCATCATATAAATACCTACCTTCAGAGATGTACGTAAAGGTAAACCAGTTGTTTTGGAACTTAAATAAGCACATTACTTACGCCCCATTCACGAACTCGTCGTTAAGGTCATATAGCATAACAAATATATACCGATATACACATATATATAAGGTCATATTTAACAGTGCACCCACATTTCGCCAGTTATGTTTAATATGTAATGTTTTATTTTGCCTTATCTTGCAATTTTTAAAAGAAACAAGCTGTGATTTAACAAGTCGTTGGAATTTCCTATAAAAAAATACTAACTTCTATTTAAACTTAGAGAAGTGGCGAAGACGTGTGGCGGTGGCGGATAATCAAAGAAACCTAAAATTAACCTAATAGTTATGTCGCATAGCGTCGTTTTTTTCGGAAAGAGAATTGTGCCCGCGCTTCCAGGTGACATCGCCGCCACCAGGTGACCACGCCCGACAAAAACGACGCTATGCGACACAACTATTAAGTTCATTTTAGGTTTCTTTGATTATCACAAGCCCTCGGTCTCTACCGTATAAATGGCGCCTTAGAAAAGAGTTCCTCATACAGGGTGTCGCCGACAATACGACAATAATTTAAACTGCGTATACCCCGTCTGCATACAAAAAATCATTCCAATATATCCAGTAATTTAGTCACAGGAAATATTTTTTCACATTATTTATATATATATATATATATATGACTTATAGGCTAGCTCTGACAGGTTAACGACCCCCGCATCAAACAAACAGTAAACACGTCACGTGCTAATTCGGCACTTAAAAAAACTTTGCCAAATTCGTTCTTTAAATGTTATTTCCAGACATGAATTAGTGCAAATATTAATATTTATAAATGTAGGTGTGTGTGTGAGATAGGTAGTGGGTTGTATTTCGTTAACAGTTTTATGCTATTTAGTTAGTTTTTTTTTTTTATAATTTCCATGTTAGGCCAGGTTCACAGCTTGTTTCTACTATAAACTACAAGATTAGGCAAAATAAATCAAAGTTTTGTTCAAAAGTATCTATTGTGTTGAGCTACAATATAACGATAGGTTGTAGACGTATCGTTAACGAACTTCCACAATAGGCTATTTGACTTTACTCACGATACTGATTCGATACAAAATGCAGTCTCTCACCGATTCCCATAATCAAGGTATCAAATTGATACTTACTAAAGATAAAAGAATTCGCAACACTAGGTCAAAGAGTTGAGAACATGTTGGTCCACTTTGCGTAACCGAATAAAAAAAGTTTCGCCATGATGTGACAGATGTTACGCACTTCACTCGTGTCAGGTAGGTAGAAAACATATCATACTTATACCACAACAGCTCTCATGTACAAATTCCGAATTTCAATAAGACACTACACATTGAACTGTCTGTTCTGTATGGTGTCCGGACGTAAAGAATAGCACCATCCCATATCTTCCCGTGGGTGTCGTAAGAGGCGACTAAGGGACTTACCAGAGGATGGGCAGCAGCGTTCTCTGATTCTACAAAAACCATACTGCGATCGCCAACCCGCCTGCCAAGCGTGGCGATTATGGCAAAACCCCCCTTCTTGGGGGAGGCCTATGTCCAGCAGTGGACTTTTCGGCTGAAATGATGATGATGATGATGACATTGAACTGTCTATGCGTGTAAAGCAGCATTCCGACTGGACCTACGGATAAAATACGAAATAATAAATGACGGATACTTTAATAGTATGTGTATATATATGGAGATGTCCGTGTCCGGATCGCTGTCCGGATCCATTCCTCCGAACTTGTTTTACCGAACTTTAACACAGGCCCAAGGAGTCTGGTGGAAAGAGATGGATCCTACAAACAGATTTAGATTTGTGTTCATGACGATATCCGAAAACAATTTTATATGTCAAGGGCTTACTAATTTGGCAGTTTTCTCTCGGAGATTGTAATAGTACATTTTGATATATGTAGGGAAATACGTTCATAAAAGTAAATATTTGTTTTAAATAATCATGTTTATCTATGGTATTCTATTTATAAATACAATTTAAATAATCAAAAAATATTTACACCGTAAAGACGCATATCTCTTTGACGAGATTTAAAAAAAATCAATCACCGCCGACTATAGTCGTTGAACCCATTTGGACTTAGTATAAGTTTAAAATGTTAAATAAAAATTTAAAAATCCACGTGTGTGAAATACGTTGCATGTTGAACCTAATCGTAATGTGATAAGAACCAGTTTTATACTTTCCGTTCTAGTATTTTATATCTTCGAAAGTGTATTGAATAACGTCGTTTGATAGGGGTGGGGATTTGTTACTGCAGTTCTTGGCTCCATAACATTCTCGCTTGCGGCTAGGGTGTTAATTCCGCCTCGAATGCAATAACAAAGTTTCCCACTTATATCAAAATGTACTATTTTAATATGCATGTGTTTGACCTTGCCGGAATAATTCAAACTAATTAAGAATTCAGCCTGTATCCCATGTTAGGGCTGGTTGGTTCCTTCAATAAATGGTTTGTGGAGCAACCTCAGTGATTGCCCAACAATAGGCTATTCAGTTTCACACAATGTATCGTTAGTCGTTAATGCCAGAGGAGGCAACAATTTCTTGCAAAAACTTCCACTTATGGATTAATAATTATGATGAGATGTATTTCATCATTAGCTGGATTAACGCTGCGGAAACTTTATTACCTTATACAACATTAGTTTTAGTATATGCGAAACCTGATACACGTGTCTAGTATTTTTATATAAAAAATCTATGTACAAAATTTCAAAACTGTATCATGAAAAATCTCAAAGTTGTTCTGTACCTAATTGTCCGCACAAAAACGTTGTCACCAAGCAGCACGTGTCTCCAGCGTCGTCTTGAGCTCATTGATAATAATAATTTGTCAGTAGGTACCTAAATTATTGCGATAGGTACCAAAAGTCGCTCGGTGTCCAACTTTTAAGTTTTTTAAATATTTATGGGAAAAAATATAACATGGTTTAAAAATTATTGGAATCGATTCAGTTACTTATTCTGAACAAACTATATTCAGGTTTCGCATATACTAAAAATAATGTTGTATAGTACTTTCTTAGCACAAAATCGTTATATTATGTTCACTTACTGCAATAAATTCAAAGTCTACACCAAACTTCTTGCTTGAACTTTTGATGATATCATTATCAAACTGTCTTAGTAACGGATCAGTGTTGTGTCGTTCACATAACATCAACTTCTCATTGTCGGGGAAACTTGAATCATACACAATAATATACACACTATTAACTTCCGAGGAACGACAGTGGACTGCCCGGATGGCCGGAACCCGGAACGTTCCATTTTTTGACTTTTTGAAAGCAGTAAGATAATAAAGATTCTTTTCCATTGTTTCCAACTGTTTGATTCACAAAATAAGAACGGCAAATGTGACCAACTGCAGAACGAAAGCTTTCTCTCATTAAGTTAGCCAAGCATGCATGTTGATAGTAAAAAGCAGATGACATCTCAAAAGAGACTTAAGAGACACACCCAAGTAAACCTAGATGAATGAAATGAACAAGTGAATAAACAATTGAAAACAAATATTATCCTAATTAAAATTAAACCACTAATTCACTGGTTACCTAACGCAACCACGCAATATTAACTGCTCCATAAAGCAAATAATAAAAATTCCGGTTTCAAAAATAAAAAAACAACAGTTACGCGTTCTTTCGTTCAGTAAGCGGAAACTGGTTGAACAAAGTCGGTCGGCGCATGACCATGTGAACCAGATCATCGGAATAATTGCTAATTATAAAGAGCATGCTAATTTTGAGGACATCTCTGAAAGGGAAACCTTGACGAAACATTTAATGGTGTGAATCCTGCAGCTAGGGTGTTTGTTTCGAAATTCTGAATAATAAAATGTTGTGTGAGAAAACTCTGATAATTTAATTTGACCAGATTGCAAAGACAAAGAAAAACACCTTGGAACTCAATCTAAAAATTAATATCCTGTGAATTTGATTTAATTTAATATTGTAATAACTACAGAGATCAATTATAACGTCGGTAAAGAATTTTTTTTTTATCCCTATTCTCCAACCTCGAAGTTCTAGTGGTCGCCAGCGCGACTGCTGAACATGAGGGGCCCATGTTTAGCAGTCGCGCTTGTTCGATTGCCAGTTCGGGCAAAGTTTTATTTTGTTGTTCCATCAGAAATTATCAGAAGCTGCCACGGAGTTTGAATTTGTGTCCGATTGGTTAACGGCAATATGCTCAAATTATATGGGATTTAAACTTAACTGACGAAATGTGGGTGTAGTGGCGTGAAATGTAAAGAAATCATTAGGGCTTTGGTCAGGACTGTATGGAGGATGGTCAAGAATTTCTAAGTTTTCCTGCTTCAAATAATCAATCGTTTGAGCGCTGTGTGAGCTTGCGTTGTCATGGTGTAGGATTATGCGTCGCTTTGGGTTACATTTCCGAAGTTTGGCGATGATTTGTGGTAAACAAACGGTGGTATACCACTCTTCATTAACCGTTCTACGATCTTCAAGTACAATCTTCGCAACATGACCGGTTTTCGCCACGAACGTAGCCACCATCTTCTTTCTCGAACTTTTCTCGAACAATTTTAGTCGGCTTGGGCTCGTCTTGGAATGGTTGTCCCTGAGATGCCTAATAACGCCTCTATCTCCCGATATGTCACATGACGATCTTCGAAGATTAATTGTCTCACAGCAACGATGTTATCTCAGTGAAGGCGGATTTTGGACGTACTTCACGAGATTTGTCACTAAGACTGGTATCCAGGCTAGTAATCTAAATACCAGCGTTCGACAGTTCTCAGACATGGGGCTTCATCATGGAACTCAGATGCTCTTCGAAACACTGAAGCCGTGTTAGGACTCTTCGGAAGTTATAGAAAATTATTGCACGGACATTTTCCTCAGTGAGATTCATTTTCGTATGTGACCTGACAGATTCAAAACAACGATGTGACTAAACAATTGCATTAATCCTAATTCCTTCAATTGTTTTGATATTCTAAATTCCAACAAATTTGAATATTGAACAGTTCTAAATTCAAAATTGGCGGCAAATATGTAAACGACAGAATTAAAAAGGCATGCCTGGTACTATCACGTACCTCTACCTAACCCTGCAGGGACTACAGGCGTAGTTTTATTTTATGTTAATTCTAATAACTGACCGCTCCTTATTGTTCACAGGTACCTCTTATATTCATGCTAACATCGGCAAACTCATGGTTGGATGGGATACCGAGATATCGGTATATGCGCCCGGCGATGGAAGTGGCATCATCGTCACAAATCAAGTTCGCCCTGGAAAACAAGTATGACGACACAGGGCCGGGAGCCAAACAACCTGAGTACGCCTACAACACGTACACGAACCTGGAAGATGCATTAGTAACGTACCTAGATGACCCAGACACAAAGCTGCCAGAATCCGAGCGACAGAGAGTAATCAATAATTTACTACAAAATGATAAAATCCACCGTGCGCCAACCGGCCAGTTCCTGAAAGATGAGCGCTTCAAAACATTACACAGACCTCAATTTCAATATCAGACCACTCAACCTCCAACAAAACTGTACAAGTCGCCACAACAACTTATTGGGAAACACTTCTACGATCAAGATGCCAAAGTTGGTAAAATTGGCAGCGTGGATATAAACGAGTTGTTGCAAGCTCACCCAGTAGACTTGAAGATGGGGCCGTTCAGGTTCCAGAAGATACACAAGCGTATCCCGCTGAGCGTAGGACACTACATGAGGGACAATGACTTGACGGAGGCGCATGACCAGTTAAATACTTACCCCACGTACTTGTATTCGTATGGAGTTAACGTAAGTAGCTGATACTATTTTAATTATGGTTAGGCTGTGGATTTGGTGGATGGCTTAGGATTCGCTATGCGAGGCAGGAATTTCTCAACAGATAGAGTGGTATAATAATGTTTAGCAGCAGCAACCACCATTACAAAGGCTAGCAATTTGAAAAAGACAACTGTTATTGAAGTTCTCAGTTTACATAGGAAGACTATAAGCTAATCTTGGTTTCAAAGAAAAAAATAGCAGTGGCCTAAATAAAGGCTTGTATGAACAAGCCTTTATTTGAAGCTATTAAAAACCTGTAAGTATTGAAGATCCAGAATCCAGATCTTCTCGACATTCAATTTTCATTAAGAGATTACCGATTATATTTTTTCGAGGTCCCATATGACCCAAATCTATTTATGAATCCGAGTTTTCTGAAACACATCACTTAAATTTGTGATAGAACGATAACTACTTTATTAGAGAGTCTATTTCAAGACCACCGGGATCGACCGATACGAATAGATCACTGTAGAATTTGTGCTTAGATCTAAGCGTCTCGAATGCGCAAGATTCCCAAGTAAGGATCGTGCATGACTCAGCGTGGCATTTATTTGGATGATATTGTTCTTTTGTGTCTTGTTTTTGACCTACTGATTTGCCATGTTTACATGACAGAAAGTAATCATAATATTATGTTGGGTAATTTATTCCCTCAGTAGTAAGCCCAGTAGTGGCCGAGAAAAGTAGCCAGCGTTTTCATTTCATTCGACATTTCAACAGGATTGTCTGCTTTATTGGGTATAAAAAGACTCTTAACATAGCCGAGAGCCACTTGTTCTTCCCGTCATTACGTTTTTTTTTTGTTCTGGACCCTACCCGCGAACCTTCTAGTTACGGAGATATTAAAGGTCGAAGTTCGAACTTTTTCACAAGTTTTAAATAAACAAAAGTTTTAGTTTTATACTTTAAAATTTACTTCAAATACCTCCATGACCCCTGTACTATGGAATGCATTCATCAGCACAATGTTTTGAGTGCTTTACATTGAATCCTATCGAAATCTGTGATTTTTCACATAAAAAAGGCATTTCCTAGCAATATTCTTTGTGTAGAATTACTAAGTTTGATGTACAGAATGCTTGATTGACCACCATTGTTATCCCTGATGGACGTCAATATGTCTAGGTCTCCTGGGAGCCTGAGTCAGATTTACCTAGAACGACCTTCATAAATTTTTGTTAATCTGTAGTTGGACTCATTTTAGGTTATATTTTAGGCTCAGGTATTTTCTTTTGAAAACTTCAGAACCACCACAAAATTCTTTAAAAGGTAAAGTTAAAATTGACACATTAAATGTAGGCGTAATTCAAGTTCGTGTTACATAGTGTAATTACTCAACATTGTCGTAAAAATGTAAGTCTTCAATGAGAATAAGAAAGTTGTCGTAACAAGTTCCCCGCGGGGGTTGCGACACTACGACAGTGGCCCTATTTTATCGACAACGATCTTTATACGCAAAATAATATGATAAATGAAAACTTGATGGCCTGTTTTACAAAAGCTAAAATAGGTTCCAAAATCTCAACTCTTTTAAAAAAGATGTAATAATTATACTAATAATTATACTAATGCCAGTTTACAGTTTTACACTAACACCAGGCGCACCGTGTTGTTGGAATTTCAACTTTACACATAACGCCGAGAAATTGAAAATTAAACAGTCCGCATTAATTTTGGTGTCACACAGTGTTACTGAAAATTGGCAAATGTTCCCAAACATGTGGTAAGAGGTATGGCGACGATGTTGGCAAGATATACGATCAGCTGGATGAGGGGAGCCGAGGATTAAGTTAAATAAACGACCAGTTTGAAGGCCTCTCCAAACTATGGCATATATTATGGAGGGCATGCCCCGTACTGGACTTCTAAAGGTCAATAGGCTTGGCAAAAAACATGGAAACTCTATTTTCCATATTTTTTCGTCAAGCCTACTGAATAAACAAATTAAATTTGCCAACACAAACCGGCATTTATGCAACAACAACAGCCAGTACTAAGAAATGCGTGATAATTGTGGTAGTGCTTATTAACAATGCAAGCGGTACTGGGGCGTAACGCTAGCTTTCCAATGGCGTCGGTGAGAAACTTGGTGTCAGGAGTTTGTACACGTTTCCTGGAAGCACGATTCATTTGTTTAGAAGTTGGTTTAGTTGGCACATTGGAGGAAGTTCTAGAACTGTTTATGAGCAAACTTGTTGCTGGTTGCAAGGCTTCTTTGAGTGTTTTGCCATAAACCCTTCCTTGCCTTTTGGCCCTACACTTCTTATACGCCGTACAAAAATCAATACAGTTGGTTTTGGGAATATTCTTCCGGTTCTAAATCAGCGAGCTAACAGCACACTCATTTGACATTTCTGTGGAACAAATAAAACCTAGCTACTAAACGCCTAGTTCATATATACTGCTTCTATGTATTTAGCAAAATACGAGGAATATGTTTCTAGATGAGACCAGCAATGACTTCAAGAACAATTTTTAAGTAATGAAGTAAATATAGTTCTGTAAGTGATGTCCAGATTTTTGAACTAGTTAGTAACTACTTCTCCATACATTGGACTTACATGGCAGCAAATAAGTTTCAATAACTTATGTCAAGTTCAAGTACCTTCCTCACGTGATGAAATAGAATTATCTACAAGCATTGTTATAAGTTATAACCAGTCCCGTAAGCTTTTAACTATTACTTACATTTTGACATGTATGTACATGTCAAAACGCATGTCGTGATCGCGAGTAGTTCAAGGTTCACGTTGAGAAAAATTGTATTGCACTGTCCTACAAAAAAGCCAGTACAAAATGCAATATTTTATTGGTTTGTAGTTTATGGAGAAATGTGAACCTAACAAGAACATACGATTTTGGAATTGAAAATATTCGTCTCGCACATCATATTTATTCAGTTTTAGATTCAGCTTTATTCATATCTCATAATACATCATCATCATTTTCCTGCCCTAACCTAAATTTATTTGGGGTCGGCGCAGCATGTCTTCTTGTTCCATACTTCTCTATTACTCGTCATCTCATCAGACACCTCCTCTCTCACCATATCATCGTTTACACAGTACATCCATCGCATCGCGTGCATCATTATTGTTTACAACAAATTACCTGATGGCTTCAAAACCCTCAGCTTAAATTATTTGTAATTCCAATTCTATTGATTAATAATTTAATTTTAATGTACTTAATGATGAGCCATAATTCTATAAGGCTAATAATTAAATAAATATTTAACGCGGCGACAAACTAATCTGATTTAGGGTTTTAAAAATAATTAAAATGGGTAGCAAAAATAATAGGTTGACAGCTACAATTAGGCACTAGATTGTAGATAAGGCGTGGTCGACGTAGGCCCGCTGCGCGGGGCTCCTATTTCTGTTTGCAGGGTTTTAAGTAACCTAACACGAAGGGGATCCCGGGGTCCCGGAGTTCGCTCACTTTGCTCGCTCACTAGACTCCGCCATCCCTTTCGAACCTAACCTGTCCGAGTTGGGGTGCCACAAGTCTCTCTCAACCTTCGCTCGCTCTTGATTCCTATATTCTCTTTGCCGCAATGACCGGATAAATAGTTACTTACTTGATACAATAGTCGCCCATTCAGTATAATGTTCGTAATTAATTTTTTATTCGCCCGATTAATAATTTCCCATTTTATAAAGCATATTTGTACGCCGGAAACGGCAGAATATTATGATCCTAATACATTATGAAACTAACAGCTTTGTACAATACTCTGACAAATAAATGCATTCATTTATTCATCAGCTTTATTCATATCTATTGGTGGTAAAATAATTGGGCTTGTTCACAAATACATATTTAAGCCATAATGTAATTAGATAGTTGTGTTTCGATTCAATAGTCGTTCGAATTTATGCTAAGAACTCCATGGGCGAAAACGTGCGTTTAGACTCCGTCTGTCATCTCTAAAAGACTAGATAAAAGATAATCTTACAACAACAATAAATTATAACTGACACTCTGACACTCGTCAAATTTTCGTGTCGTGTTCGTGGACAGGTCGAGGTTAGTCGTGCGCGCATTAGGCGAACCGAGCCGTTTGTTTGGAACTCGGAACTATGCAGTACCCACGGAGTAAATATAAAGTTCTATCGTGATGGCTTGGAGACAAAGTGCTTCTCAATATAACGCTGTGGGTTTGAATCCAGCAAGCACTGCTATCATAAGATTCTTTCAAAAAGATTTGACTCGGCACACATAAAATATAATCGCCAATACCAAAGCGCCTTTTCCAAATACGTAAGTTAATGAAGTCTAATCTTATCGTAACATTAAAAAACCATATATTTCATACCCTTTCTAAGTTAAATCGCCGACTGACGATGAAGTACCACAATATGTTAAAATCTGTGCCTATTATGGTCTAATCCACAAAAAGCAATCAGAGCTCGTCCTTCTCTGTTATATGCAACCATTGCCCTTTGCTACAATGCAAACAAAATGGTATATTGCAGACTGTCATTCATCAGTACTTACAAACTACGAGTATTTTGCATTAGGGCTTACATTATCATTTGTCAATCATATTCCGATTTCAATCCTATCCCATTCATGTCGAATCCAACATAATTTGTTAACATTCTAATGTCCTAATAATCAAGTCATGATTGTTGATATAAATCATGTTTTACTGTCTTGCCTAGCCTCAGGCTGTGACTTTGTCCGTGAATCTAATAGCCACTTGTTCGATTACAGCCTACGTTATGTAATTGAAGGGAGCACGGCTTTGTCTAATATGATAATTTAAGTGTAAATTGTTGTGTAGTACCCTGTTATTATTGTATCAGAATTGGAATCTCAAGGTTCGATACTTAAGATACTTTAAATTAGACTAATCCATAATTTTATTGTACTGAGTGTGTTTAAAGAAATAGGCCTGCTCTATTCTCCTTTCAAGCACTGCAAAGTTTTAAATATTATTCTGTACCTAGTGTAGCGAGTCGTGTCGTGATCTACCGATCTCGTCAAAGGCGCTATGATCACACTGCACTGGTTGTTTAGTCGAGTGGTCAAAAGCAAGACTGCTACTGCTGATGTACAACGGGTTCCTTGGTTCGCGGTTCGAGGTTTTAATGGGGGTTTCCTCTAGGATATGTCCAAATAAGTAAACTGGAGTTTGATTTCTACATAGTCTATGTCAATGGACTCGACTAGTTTCTATAAAATTCTTTGAAAATGGCAACAGATGGCGATGTCGCTACCTACGGATATGTTCTCATAGTGTTTCACACATGGACACCAGTCTTGTCAATCATAACGATAGGGCGGCATTGCTGCTGCGGTTTGCCGTTGCTGTCGCCTTCCAAATTGTACCTTAAATATAATTAGTTTCTCGGACACCAACGCGGAACTACTTTCAACATAATATTTTTTACATAAGAACCATTGACCGGTATGTACTGGTCGCTTGTTCATTCAACTCTTTCCTGACTGTGACCAAAGGAAATAAATTACTTCTGATAGTTTATGCATCCGTGTACGACATTTAAGTAATAGCCGTACAAATTACTGTAGAAAAGTGCACACGTCATCTTGTAAGTAGGTATATCTGTGGTATAAGCTGAATTCAGCTAAAATGTAAATTAGCCACCGATTTTTTAACAGATATTTATACGATGTCAATGAAGTCTGTAAATAAAATGCGCAGTAGCTATGACGTTTTTAAAAATCTACAAAATAAAAATGTAAAATTCACCGATAGAATGCATAACTTACACCGGAGATAGAACTGAAGACTTCCTTACATGACGAAGATGAGCAAGATTTTGAAAATTCTGCCTTAGAGAGGATGTAAGTTATATTAGCCCATGGGAAATCCCATGATTTTTTTCCGAATTCAATATAATTGGGGTTCGTGTCTTTTCAACCGAATTTTCTTTGAAAATCTCTCACCAATATACCCAGTGGTTACGTAATACTTCACTAGTTTACTATACATTGAGCTCTTAAGTCAAGTAGTGCTAGTTCAAATAGTTGTTTTTGCACGTAACAGTGACATTGCTGTTACACTTTCACGCGACAAGCGACGCATTCTAGATCCAAGAACACTTTCTCTGATGGCTGTTGTGAATATTACCGAAGTTAACTTATACTTCTAGAGTACCTACGTGCTGGGTGCTAAATACCATTCTACATGTCGTGTAGACATTGAGAACATAGATTTTTTTATTGACAATGGCAACTGTTCATCATTGTTCCAAGACTTCAATTGCGTAACACAATACGAAGATTTTTATAGAGAAAGACTAAATCAATTGTTTCATTTTATCTTTGAAAAATTCTCCTGCTCTCCAAGACCATTGATGATGATGACCATGAATGATTTTGAATTGACATAATAAATGGCTTTGTTATTGTACGTGTGTTATGCAAATACCTTGCTTGTTTAGATGTTTTTGCACGTGGCATAATGGCGAAGTTTAGATGCACTCAGCCAAAATGATATCTTCCTAGTTCACAACTAAACACATGCTAAACAAGTTGAAAATAGGTAACAGTTTTCATTACTTTATAAATAATATTATGGCTCCCGCGTTCCTTTTAGGCGTTTAATGGTTTAGGCAATAAACACTTCATTATTAAAATGCTAATATCTAATTTAACGAACCTTGTAATAATTAATAGCTCTACTATTTATCTTCAAGTGCAATCTTTGGCGGTAGCTGTCAAAATACAAGGACTTTCCAATGAAAAATAAAACTAATTAGTATACTAACTAGGCATAAAGTATAGTTCTGCGATATTAGCTCCGAATTGACAACTTAATAAGTACCTACATATACAACGCAAGCTAATTACAGGTTCGATTCTCAGTTTGGCAATGATATTGAGAAACTTCGCATGTGTTTGAGACTGTCGAAAGAACAATGCATAAACTAGAGTAAGAGTGTTTTCATTCATCGGAAACCTAGATTCACAAACACGAACGTTAAAAATCTCACAAAACCCATTGTCTCTTCAACACTGCTTGGTAAAATCTTTCTCAGTACATTACCGGCAATGTATGTACTGCAATAAGAATGCGGTCGGAATTAATTGCCATAGTAGGAAGTAAAGCGAAGGTGTGTCTGTTACGCAACGACGTATACTCGACTGTCGTAAGTTTAGGCAGCGATGACAAATCAAGGATATCGTGTACTGACGATGTGACGTTAAGGCAAACCAGAAAATGAATAGCAAAGCATTATTTTTTTGATAATTGTGAAATATCCTGTATTTTTACTTACATAACATCACGCCTGTAATCCCCGAAGGGTTAGGCAGTGGTGCACCCATTAGTACAACCCCATTTCGCCAGTCATGTTTAAGTTTTTGACGGCACGGTTGGCGCAGTGGCTGAGCGATTGGCTGCTGCACTGCGTGTTGCGGGTTCGATCCCCGCACGGAACAAATATTTGTATGATCTACAGGTAGTTGTTCCGGGTCTGGCTGTTTGTGTATGTGAGTTTAAATGTTTGTAAACGCACCTACGATACAGGAGAAATTCCTAGTGTGGGGCAACGTTATCAAGAAAAGATAAAAAAGTCCCATGTAATTAGTTAACTTTTATGATTATTCTTAATTGGCTTTGCAATTTATCCCCCGAAAATAATAAGCCACATAAAATAATTAAGAAAAAAATGTTTGCTTGAAAATGTTTTAATTAGACAATGTTGCTTAACTACTTCCAGTTACTTTTAATGAAGTGTTTACGAAATTACAGCCAAAATTGTTAACCAATCTCCATTTTTTTAACTTAAATTTATCAAAGTTACACAATTTAAATAAATAAAAGCCTTTTGAAACTGTTCTGTAAATTACATCTTAAAATAATTACTAGAAGGGGTAATATTAAATTAAGTATTAAAATAAATTGGGTAAGACTGTAGAAGAAGAAGTTTTATTGAGTGTTTCCAAAAGGAAATTCTGACTGTCACATAACATAACATTACTGGCGAAATGTGGGTGTAATAAAGCGAACACCTCTACCTCTCTCCTCCTCTCTCTCTCCTCTCTCTTTCTCGCTTTGGGAATTATAATAGTGTTGTAATTTTCAGTTATATCAGCAGTGTTCCACAAAAGATAATACCGCTGAACTGACCAAGGATAAAGCAACTATTTCAAGTTCGCAAAAAATATCCATTCGAATATCAGCAATAAGGAACTTTGAACAATTACCCAAGTACATACCTACTCCATATCAAACCCATTACTACGCTCTTGACCTCGGCAGTTGGGTATACCACACGTGAATGCGTGTACGCAGACTTTTAACTTGTTACCTTGTACTTGTCCGTCACACCTCCGTATGTATCACTTTTTCCATTCAAAAATGGACCTTATTTTGTTAAGTTAAAGTTTAACTTAATTTGTCTTAAGTAAAGATTCAGCAAAAACATGAAGCTGTTCTAAAATTAAGCTTGTCATAATTGAATAAAGTTCAGTTTGGTTTGTTCGATGTAAAAATAAACCTTTGGAACCGCTATTTTATTGTAGTTTTTTTAGGCAAACTAAAATTAGAACAATTTACAATGGTTTTTAATACATGTCATATTAAAGTCGTATTGAAATTACGCCAATTAACTAGCTTAACGGCATTTTTCGCGAATATATCATACACGAAGGAAATTAAGTGGGGATTTACTTAAGTGTCTGAATGATTACCGATTATTCATGTATGAATAGATAATGAAAAAAATCAATAAATATCTACGTAATTTGAATAAAAAAATCAGAAATAATACATCCATAGTAACGTGTCTATTTGTTTCACACACGGCGGCATATTAAGCTACACATTTCCGGTATCACATGGCCTAGCTATGCTTAGATTTCCCGCACAATGAGAGATCCGCGGAAACTGGTTTATTATAGCTTGATCGTTCGCCGTGCGTACCATAATAAGGTCACAATCTATCTTTAATGACTCAAATGCGTATGAAATGGGCACAATTTCCGTAATCAAATAAATATAGCCCAATTTTAACGAAGTGCTAAGCTTCGACGTTGAGCTAACGCTACGCCGTAGCGTACTCCGCGGCGTATTGTATTTATTATAATGTCATCATCAGAAAGTCGTGATTGTAATGACAAAAAAATTAAGCATGGCTTATCTTTGTGGCCTACCCTGACCTCTAATAGCTTCTTCTTTCTCTAATATCTTAATCTTACATCTTTGAAGGAAAGAGATGGAGCTAGAAGTCCTGTGTAGCTGCATCTCTTTCCCACATTGAAGTGACATTAAGTAATACTGCTTTGTGGGTGCTAAGGGCCCTGACTGTTTCAAAAGAAACTATGGCATAAGCAGTCAGTTAAGATAATACCTTCAAGGTGCCACACAGCCACACCCACCTAAACTCTTGTTGAAAAAAGCGTCATAAAACCGACAAATTATTATATCACGACTAAATGACGCTTAGACAGGATTATAAACTTAAATCTGAATTATCATCATCATTCTCCTGCTCTTATCACAACTTAATCGGAGTCGGCGCAGCATGTCTTTTTAAGTCTGAAATATAAACTAGGAAATTAATTTACATAATTACTGTTACAAGGTTACCTACACGTTTTTTTTTAAATTAGTTTGAAAGATTTCCTGATGATTGACTGATTGATTTTTTTTTTATTTCCCGTGTGTGTTTTCCTAATTCTAATTTTAAAATAGAAACTTATATTTGTAATAGTTACAGAATCCACGTTCATGCCAATAGTTAATTTTTTTACAGTCTATGTCGTTTTCGCTAACATCAGATGACGCGTAAATTATTATTTATTATTATTTATTATGAGCCTGATGTGTCCCACTGCAGGGCAAAGGCCTCCCTTCCCTCTTTCGTAAATGTAACGACTAAATGTACTGTTGCAATATCATTAACTCTCCGTTCAAAACTGAGCGATATTCATCCCACAGAGCATTTTGTGTGTAGACACCCCCAGTATCTACACATAAAGTGCACATCTCTTTCTAGCCCTTCGAGGACTACCGGTGCGATGGTTAAGTATGTTATGCTCTAACGAGTCCTACAACAAACCGACCTTCTTCGAGTTCAGGCCGAAATGCCAACTCGATTCCGAAAATTGCATTAGTATTCCGGATCTATTTGGTAGCCTTGAAGGATTAAGAATCTTACTACTATTATAAATGCGAATGTTTGTGTGGATGTTTGTTCCTCTTCACGCAAAAACGGTTGAACGGATTTAGGTGAAATTTGGCACATAGATACTTCATAACCTGGATTAACATATAGGATACTTTTTATCCCGGTATAGGATAGTTCCATCCCGTGGGATAATTACCGAAATCGGCGCGGGCGAAGTTGCGGGCAAATTAAGCTAATCATAATTAAAATTTGACATTAAGCACTCGCCTGTATCACATTACTTTAACACCCTATTATTACAGATTGAAAGATACAATTGGCTAGATCAAAGTGCCTATTTATCGGCACTAGTACCCAAATAAGCACTTTATACGTGCACGATTCTGAACTTAATAATATCTTGTTGAACTCTAACAACGGATGTGCTGTTAGAACAAAGGAGGAAACTCGTTGAAACTTAAATGTCAGTTGTAAAACATGTGGCGATGACCTACCACTGGAGAGATATTCTTGGCATGAAAATTGTGTACTGTTATTATTAAAATTGGTCTAATAGTCTCAATATGAAGAAAGCATTAATTTCTCAGTAGACTAAAGTCTGACTTTGTGCCCGTTTAGTGGCTTTTGGCTCGTCCCTATCACTTGGGACTTAAACATACACGAGTATGGTAAAATACAATTTTACAATCAAATATTTAAATAATTTTTCTCTCTGATTCCAGGACAAAACCACAGGCGACACAAAGACTGTACAGGAGACTCGAGACGGCGGCAACGTGCACGGCTTTTACAGCGTCTTAGATCCGGACGGCAAAGTACGCACGGTCCACTACACGGCGGACGACCAGCAAGGGTTCCGCGCCAACGTGCAGACAACTTAGACTATTACATAGTTTAGAATAGGAGCGATGGAACTTTCGAATAAACGAGGCGTCTCCGTGGTCTGGGGTATTATCCTATAACAATTATGATTCTGATAAAATTACTCTATTTTCTAAGTAACAAGAGGTATAGATACGTTTAAAGTTCCATCGCCAACAAAATACCAGGGATAGGCGTTCTTCAAGAATAGAACAGGAATGTTCCATATCTTTACCTTGTCATCCTTCATGCTAATTTTAAGTGCAATGACAGAGAATACCTACATATCATTTTACCTAAAGCGCACTCACATTTCTCGAGCTCATTGCTATCAGTCAGGCACTGATCCAGACTCAGGGCTTCTGCTAAGAAAATCTTGGTGGCTGGTTCCCTGGGTTAGCCAAAGAGTAATTTTTTATGATACAGTATGATTAATATGACTTTCAAATGTGATGATATCATAATCTCATTGTTAAACCATTTATTTGCGTTCCACGTTTAGTTTGTATAAATATTTACCTTCCAAAATGTATATTGTCTAATGAAGATCGTTTCGATGTTTATTTGACAACATCTCCCATTGTATTGTATGTTGTATCTTTTGTTTAAGTATTTATAATTTTATCAGAAAGCAAGTTTTGAAAATAACTAGCTATTGGATGCCATTAAACGCCATTTGTAAAATGGACAGTACCAGTCTGAAAAAACAAACCAACTAGCAAAAAAGTTTTATAATATTAGAACTATGCAACTTACAGACATGGAAGGGCTTTATAACAGTTTTGCAGCAACTAAACAGTTGTAAAGTAATATTCAGTTCGACGCATTAGTTATATGTATATAATTTAAGTCATATTAATGTGTCTGGTAAACGTCATCTCAATAATTTATATGACGCTCATATAACGTTAAGTCGAGTAAACGTTTCAGTCAGCAAATAGTGATGATTCGCCATGTTTTGTAAATTTAGAACTTTTTATTCAACACATTAATCTGTATAAATCATATAAAAAATATGTATAAGACCAATAGTTAGATAGATGTCTAAATGCAGTCGCCCAATGTCTATTGGTAATATGGCTGAAACTGTTGATTTCAATTATGTATTTTATTTTTATAAATAATATTGAAACACCAATATTACGGAGGCCCATTAAAATATTAACGAAGATAACCATACATATCATCGAAAATTTTAAAATCCCAACTATCAGTCACCGCTCGTCATCTTCCACCACAATAAGCTTTCTTTACATTAAATTAATAAATAATATTAAAACATTTGACTTATACTTTTTATAAGTTTTATCACAACACAATGAATTGTCACACAAATTGTCTAGCTTGTACCACAGACCGACAACCAGCATAACAAAACGTCTATACGATGATATAGTTATGTTAGAGTATTACTAGAAACTATTACAAACCTTACCAGTTAAACTTACAATGTCTACGTGATTTTTACTCTACGTTATTGTTGCTGATGCGACTTCAAAACGACCCGAACACGATTTAAATGTTATATAATCTGCGCCCAAACCCCGTTATATTTACGTATTAAAAACTATTATAAACCCATTTTCATATGGCTGAAAGTTAAATAAAAAACGTTATTGTACCATTTATATGACATAATTTTGCTATTTGGGAATGACTAAACTGTAAGCAGCAATGGTGCCTTAACGAAATGATATAGGAGAAAATGACATAACCTACAGAATTTTGCTGATAACGATCAAATACTGTAAAGGAATATTATCCGTAAAATCAAAGGAAGCTACACACTGTCTTTTGCCCGCAGCTTCGCTCGCGTTAATTAAAAAAAAAAACTCTTAACACTACTAAAGTTTCTATATATTATAATATAATTCAATCATGGTTCAGTGGTTTAGCCGTGAAAAGGTAACAAACAAACTTACTTTCGCATTTATAATATTAGTTAGGAAGTTAGGATTTCATGAAAAAAGTTACCATTTCCGGTGTTTTGTCACGATTATATTTGTTCGAAACATTCAACCCTTACGTGGTAACACTATCGGTTAGTGCAATAATACAAGAATTGGTTTATGTAAAAAAAAAATAGGTTCGATTCCTGGCTTCGGCAAAAGCTTAAAAAAACGAATAGCAGTATTCGTTTTTTCAAGCTTTTGGAAGAAGAAAACGTATTGCGCCAACCCCAAATAGAATGGGACAAGGGCAGGAAGATGATGAGGTTAGACTGGAAGCCGATCCTAACATAGTTGGGAAAAGACTAGGCCGATGATGACATGGTATATAAACTGATTTAATTAAAAGTCCGGACTTACTTCCGAGCTTTACCGCCATAGAAAATTCTGTTTGTTCTGCTTTTGTCTCCATGTGTAAACAGTTTCGTTAGTGGCCGCAAAAAATAAAAAGGCACTGCCTTTTGTTCATAAGCCTGTAATCGATGTTGATAGCCAACGTGCCATGATAATGTAACTGAGTCCGTGTATTACTGATCGTGATCAGTTAATGTAATTTCGCAGTTTCGACTGTATGGTGTAAATATATGAACCGGGGTTTTTGTTCAGGGTTTTTTGGGGTTTTATTTATAATTCTTATTATTTCCTAAAACACGTACATAGTATGTAGGGCTTTTACATGATTGTATAACGCATTCTATTCCGGTCTCTTCGGGTGTTAACATTATTTTTTATTCTGTTGTGACCTCATCGGATTAAATAATTAAAATAAAGTGTATTTTAATGAAATGCTTACATTTTCTTGTTGTTTTATTAATTCCACTTGCCTCTGTTTCGTTTTCTATCTTTTTTAGTTTGGCGACCCACATACCTAATATCCAAAGTAGGTCTACGAAGTAATCAGTCGCTATATAAGTTTTTGAGGTAACTAACATTATCATTAACACTCAAAACGGGATACCGTGTTATCAAATAGTAAACATGGTAAATATTCCGTTTTCAGTGTTAATGATAATCAGTCGCTCTATGGAAATGACTGGTATTCAGCTGCAATAGGATAGACTCGGAGCCGATCTCAACACAGATGGGAAAATGCAAGGCAAATGATGAATAACTATAAATTGAGCCGGACCGAGAACTGTTTAGATACAACTATACATAAGTAAATGGTGTTTTGTTATACCTTCTTCTCCTTTGTTTTTACGCTATTTAATTCCCTGTGTGATCCAAGACAGCATTACTTCGGGTCTTGTCTACGGGGTCACTGTTGTAGATTATGGTTTTTGGTTGAGAAAGAGCGTGCACACGGCACATCCCAACAAAAGTAACATCATTCTCAAAGCTGGTATTCAAGCGAAGTATGGCTCTACGTTTTAGTCGTACGGGAATTAGGTACTATTGAAAAACTGGCCTCTCAAGTACTAATGATCTGGGAAAATGCGTACCAATACTAGTGATGTGTGCATATTTTAGTTTTTTCACAATAATCAGCACAAGAAAACCGCGTTCAAAACCTGTCGGTGTCATAATTACTATTATTGACTCTTGAGTCGTTTAGTTGCTGATGGTGTTCAGTTTCACTGTTAAACCTGTCCTAAATATGTAGATCTATAGACACGGCCAGTTAACGCCTTTTAAAAAGAAACTAGCAGTATTTTAAGTAAGCGTAAATATCAACAACGCCTTTTCAAAATATCATTGCAGTAGTTTTTAGTTAGGGTTTGCTCTTATTGTTCTGTCGTTCTTACTACTGTAAACACAATATTCTCGTATTCGAGTTCAAGATGGTGCGTCTCCCGCACCATCTTGAACTCGAATGGTATTGTATTGTATGGTATTGTATAGTTTTTGTGTAGAAGATGATATGAAATAAGTGGCTTCCCTATTCGATTGCACACCTAGCCATAGTACTTGCACAGACGTGATAGCCTAGTGGTGTGACCGTCGGACTGCCAGACATAGGTCTCGAGTTCGAATTCAAGACACGCCTCTGATTTTTCGAACTCATGTGTGTATTGTATAATTAGCACTTGCGTCGTTGAAGAAAAACATCGAAAGAAAACTAAACCAGCATGTCTTAGAGTCAGTGGCCCATGGGCGGCATAAAACTCTAACACCAGGTTAGGCACTAACCATACGATAAAGAAAGAAATAAATACTTGGTAAATTACACGGCACGAATTTCAACTCTGGGCACTAAGCAGAGGGTTGCAAATGCAACAGAACGCATTAATTTAACGTTCACTTAGTGTTAGTTAAAAAGGGTACCTATTAATTACAAAGTGAACGCCCTATCCGAAGAAACACCCGCTCGGGTCACCGCACATCAATGCTACCTGTCACATTTGTTTAAAAAAAGTTTAAAAGGACGTTTAAACGCATTACGGCTACCGACTCAAAGATTAACCTATTGTTGTGGCTAATATTGTTAGTTTAAGCTCCGAGGATTATTCGCCATTGATACTCTTTTTGTGAGCCCCATAACATGTCTGTCAGAGATACACATCTTTTGAACCAAGTGACACTTGACAAGTTTAGTCAAATGTTTTTTTGAATTTTTATTTTGTGTCGATTACTTATCTGAGTTTCGGTTTTGAGTTGAGCAGATTATTATATGTGCCTCATAAATAATATAAGGGTCTCTCTTCAGGAAACAATATTGAGAAATTCTCGTGGTTCTGTTGGCCGCAAGAGCGAATGCTGACCATCGAGTTCTGGGTTCGATACCCAGGCCGAGAAAAGAGATAAATACTTAATAAGTTTTTACATTATGAGTTCATTAGTATCAGCTTAAAGTCTAGTTTCGTGTACGGTCCATGCAATCTGGGATCGGTTTCTTTTATTATTTGGGACTTTTAAAACCTAATTAGCGAAATGTATGTCATGTTTCTTTTTCTGTATTAGAAGAGTAAGGCAGCTACCGGGTTAGCGTAATCCCTATGTTCACGCCTATGAGGAAAAGCCCTCCTAAACCACATTGCGCGGTGAAACGTGCGCGATAACAATTCGATAAAATAAGGAATTACGTAGACGCCGGCGGTAAGATATAGTCAACAACATAACCGTATCTATTGTAAAAATCACAAGAAATATCATCAACGCTACCATGATACGCAACGCTGATAGCTTTAATTGAAAATGTTACGATTTCAGGAATAGTGATTCCGTACATTCTGTTGTTTTATCATCTATACAGAATGTAAACCTTCATCTTAATATACGCATACAAACGCCTTGGTCTGGTGGTCGCAAGCGCGACTGCTGAGCATGAGGTCCTTGGTTCGATACCCAGGTCGGTCAAAATGTTATTGGGTTTTTACATCAGGAATTTCTCAGTAGCAGTCACGGACCCTGGATTTGTGTCCTGTTGATGGCAAAAGGCTTGTCCCCTATTACATGGGATACATACATAACTGTCGACCTTACCCCTGCGGGGATTACAGGCGTGATGTTATGTTAATGTTAAATTGAAATAATACTGTGATATAAGCTGATGAGGGTCTACTGGTCTGTGATGTAAACTTATGAGGGACGTAACAATATAAGCACGATATTGACATAGGTAAGTTACTTCTTCTAGGCAAGCGTGCAAAGATAGACTTCACAGAACCTCAGTAGGTTCTGAAAGGCATCGACGGTTCGCTGCCTTTCAAAAATCTTTTAGTACCTTGCTAGGTGTAAAAACCTTTCCTCGACAAACTTCAATCAAGTTTTCCTGGTAACAGGTGAGATACCGAAACCAAAGCTTTTCAGTTTGATAAATCTCACATAAGCGTATCATTTCCTTTTCCATTAGGTGATATTTTTGAAAATTCCGATTTCCGATTTTGCAGTCCAACCTCACACCTAACAACTATAACATTGAGCATCACCCCTCGTTTTAAGTATCCTGCAATTTGGTCACCTTCCGAGACGATATGAATGCAGAATGGTTTTTCACATGTTATAGTTAAACAATTTACAAGGAATTCTAAAACAAAAGCAGCGTAAAATTGATTAATTGCTAATACATTATGATAACAGTGGCAGTCGGTATCGCTGATAAAAGGCTTACAACGACCGTGTTATATATGACGCGATAACTGCAATGATTTCTGATCCGTGTCATGGTTACGCAAGAAACGACTGGATTTACACTTTTTGGGTACAACTTTGACTCAAACTCATACTACATGAACTCACGGCTTTATGGCCTTTAAACAAAGCAGTAGGCCCAAACTACAGAACGCCGACTCCTAACCTAATGCTTTAGCGCTAAAGTTGAAAATCTATTAAAGAAATTTGACAGATTGTAGTAGCTTGATGTGCTGGCGTCTGTACGTCACATCATACACACACGCCGGTTACGATTACTACATACCTGACCTTTCTTCTTAAGAAACTCACCAATAAAAAACATCACCACATATTTTATTATTATTTCATTAGCACTTTTAAACAGTCAAGAAGTCGGCGAGCTTAAGAGTTGATTTGCCCGTTTTAAAAAGTAGATGTGTGATATATGGATGACGTATTGTAAATATTAAACTCTGATTTGACACATAGGTATCTTTTGTTCTGAGACAGAGGTGAGAGAAACCTACCATATCGCAATTCGGGTTATGATAGGAATGATACATCGGGTCAGGTTAGGAAGAGCGTTACGTTCGGAACAAATATTATAATTTTTTTCAAGTTCCTAACCTAACCTGCGACTGTGTTAGGGTTTCGGGTCAGGTTCGGAATAATCCATCTATAACGAAAGAGCGGGCAAGATAGGTATTATAGAATACAAACGATGGGTTACTTAATATCGTGTAACTGATGGACGCTACCGAAAGCGCCAAACTAGTAGCTCAGTTCTGGGCTGACACAATTTAGATTGCCATCCACATGCTAAGAAAAAGAATAGGTATTATACGAGAACGTGGCTTAGCTCTTTGTGAAACAGTTGCACAGAGAGGAGAGAATCTTATACCTAATAATATATTGTTTCTGCCTCCAATCAACATTACTGTTACAGTTCGTAGGGTGCAAGGGTCGAAGAAATTTCAGACACCGGAAAACTTTATCTGCACTTTCTCTGATCGGCGAAACATCGTTGATATCTGGTTCCATAAGGCAAGACTTGCTCCATCAGTTTCCTCAGCTGGTTTATTAGCAATTCACTAAGTCTTTGTTTGCGATAGTACGTTTGACAGGCGCCGCGTAGCGTAGAAGATAATTCTCCGCACAATATTCTCATTTTATAAAAGCAATCGTAACCTAAATTCAGTAATCCTTCAATTTCTTAGGACAAAGAGTATTAAGATGCAAAGCTTCTTCAAAGATAATGACAGCATTACCTTCAAAAGAAGTGTGCCAACATTACCATTCTATTCAACCTTAAGTTAACCCTTTTTCCGCGGGCCTAACATCCATAGGTGAACTTTTTACCATCGACGCGCCAAGAACCTTAGGTATATTCAAATAAAAAAATAAAATTAAAATTAAAAAAAATATTTTATTACCTTAAATAATTCTACAAGAAACACTTATCTAAGCACTATGCAGCGTTACAACTAGGGAAAAGAGTGGTTTCGATGGGCTCTGGCACCCAATGTAAGATTTAACTTGTGTTTAGGGCGCCAGTTATAAGTCGAACATAGTTTATCATCATTAAATTACAATATTATTTAATAACTAGCTAATGCAACCAAGATGTGGCCTATTTACATACCTCTGTGTGGCTGTGTATATGTGTGGGTGTGTATATGTAATGTAATGTCTCAATTCCCCAAAGTGCGTCGTATTCTTCGAAGTTCTCACGTCCAGTGTCCACTACAACCCAGTGCAGACAAAAGGTGTGTCTTGTATATAACAACAACTAACAACAGTGTTGTTTCATGGTGGAGCGAAGAATACGGACTTGTAGTGGAGGCGTCCCGGCGAGCTGTCACAACAACACGGGCTGGCGAGCGTCAGCGGATGTGTACAGGTGCTCAAAGTTTTAAGAGGGAAAGTATCTGACTACTCTGAAAAAAGTTACACGTGATCATCCATACTTGAGCAGCCCCTCCTTTTTTTGTCGGTTCAAAATATATAGCAACCACTAGAAAGGAAGCCAATATGGAAGATAATAAACCGGAGCAAATGGTCACTTTCATAATACTTTTAATTGATATACGGCGTAGCAAGGAAAGGATTACAATTTTTGTAAATACATAATTCTATCTCTAATTAAAAGTCTTATTATTCAACGCCTTAACTTACCAATTTCCGGAAAATTAATTGAGTATTTAAACGGTAGCACTTTGACAACCTGTCACCTAAAGGATCTAAGTGAAAATACTCTTTTCCTTTGATCGAAGAAAGAGATACTACCATATTTAATTTAAATATTTTTTATTTATCATTATGGAGTGCGCTCTACCCGATTGACCGATTCCCATCAAACTGTTTTGTGTTTTGAAATGGCTTAGTTACATGTATCACGATTGTGTCATAAGAAGTCTAAACCCGGCTAACTCAACACATATTGTTGTAATAACAGTTATAATGCCTCTCATAAAATCATACCCCATTTGCCTTCTACTTCGAACTTTGAGCACCTCTGTACCTGCCGAGTGCCGTCAATCGTTCAATGAGTCGGAACGGCATCTCTTTTTTTTTCGGAGCCGGTCGGTGTCACGGTATCAGGTAGAAACCCACACGATACAATATTGACATCAACCTGTAGGTCTCACTCATTTTGGCAGGACCTACGTCTGGCTTTAGGTAGGTATTCTGGTTATGAGCAAAAGTATAAAAAGTCCTGCTGTTTTGTGAGACTTAAACACCGAATGAAGTTATTCATTTAGGGAGGTCGAAAGAGCCTGTTTCACTAAGCATAACAAAACGTCTATATTTCCCGAAATGGTACGCAGAGGTGTAAGGACACCCGTTATAAGTAAGCGCTATGCAAGTAACAAGGTGCATTGAAAAATACAGATAAGTAGGTATAGGTATACCCAGGCTCTGGGCTGGTCCAGACGGCGACATATCAAGCTATACATTTCCAGTATAAAAGCTTATATTGGTTTTGTATGGCTTGAATGGTCCTCGCGCGTACTGTGATTTTCCTGTAAGAAAAAAACCGAATAACATGTTCTCGAACTGAACCGAATTGGATAATCCAAGTCTAATATATATAAGCGCTATGGTTCGGTAGAGAATAGACAAACAATTATCACCCATAACTAACACAAGCTATTGATCTTACATGGAGAGGATAGTTCGTACATCAATATCTTAGCAGGGATATACTACAATTCAAACACACACTTGAATACTACTTAAGTTTCGCAGTAAGGTGGCTGATAGCAAGGTGTTGCGATGAACAGATAACGCGTTCTAGTCGACGTGCAAGGAAATTGCAGTCAGCGTCGCACGCAGTCGCTCGCTTGCATAAGGACTACAAGCTTGCACAAGTATGTACGTACGTGTGTAGACGCCCTACATGGGGAACTGTGTTTGTGGGGCTTGCAAATGGGGCATTTAACGTTGGTAAATGTGCAGGATCTTGAACCAACGACACAGTGGAGATAATTTTGTATTGTTTTTTTTTGCGTTGGGTGATTAGCATCGTCTCTGACTGACCGCATGGCCAGAAGCTGTCCACTGAAGTAACACGCGTCTTGAGAAAGCGACAGTGGAGAACGCTAATAAAAAAAATAACTTTGAGCTGTTCACGAGTCATCGCGATGCGATTGGCGCTGAACAATACACGCAAAAGCAACGAGTGACACATAAACGAGTCGCGTGAACGGGGCGCGTAACAATCGAAAATCGTACTTACTTGAACCTAAAAGATCAGAGAAATAAGATTCGAAGCCAAATAAACTTAAGGAATCGGAAGGCTCACATAATATTAAAAAAATATGTTCCACATTACCCCAAGCAATATCGACCCAAAAAAGTTTGATTTTCATGCCACGGACATTATGCAAAAATATGCTCATAAAGACAGAGCAATAAAACAAAGGATTAAAACTCAAGGTTAGCGTCAATAACGTCAGTGGACACTAACAGACGTTACATTCTGATGATATTGATAGGTAACACAAGATAAGCGGTTGTGCTTAGTCAAGCTCACGTATGCACTAATCTTTCTTTATCCTTCAAACATATATCAGGAACGATAACAACGAAGTCGAAAACAATTAAACAAAGGTGCAAAAGGTGGATAGAAAGAAAACCTTTTGCAGTAAACGAAACAAACATTTTAAAGATCATATGACCACCTACTGAGAGGCGCGTGTGCCATACAATACCATCACTTAAAACACACATTACTATACACTTGCCAAAATACTCTAACACTCTTAAATCTCTTGATGGAATAAGAAAACGTATTGCGCCGACCCCAAATAGAATGGGACAAGGGTAGGAAGATGAAAACTCTTGATATAAGGTTTAAAATAAAGCAGCGTTCAATTTCGTAACCGCAAGTGAATTGTGGTATTTCACCTGTCTGTAATATGTACAGGAGTTTGACTAATTCGTAGAGGAATTCGCTTTTCCTATGGGAATTGAGGTATTTCGTCGAACTCCATGTTAGTTGTTGTCCCTGACGAGTTACCTGAGGGTTTGATTCTACTCTGTCAAGAAAAAGAAATGAATTTTAGGCGAAATGTTTTGAAAAATCTGACCACGATATTACTGAGTTTTTTCTCGTTATGATAGCAATTCAGAATCAATGATGGAAACACTTTGTAAAGGTTTTCCTTTTACGTTACTCTAAAAGCAAGACTCTGAAAATCAGATCAAGCGATGCTTTCTAAATAAGGTACTCTAAGCTAAGTTGTCAAACAGTAAGAATTCTGAAACAGTGTCACTGTCCGTTCCATTCCGGTCCGGTCCTAACTTAAGGTACAACTAGGCTGGTACTATAACAGTTCTTAGCTCCACATGCACCTAAGTTTCACCGCTAGGTACACCTGGTTTTCAACCTTACAAACATCCCAGGTGGACTTGACGAACCTTGAATTATAGACGAATATTAATCACTGAACACAAAAAGTTAATTCGATACAGACGCGTGTCGTGGCTCACCACAATACTTGTAACGTGTTCACAAAAACTTGTTAACCACATTAGTGTAGGGTTACAAACTGATGTACTATGAAATCATATTGTTAAAAACATTGTAGAATGACTCGGGCCAAAAGAGAATATTTTAAATAAGAAATTAAAGCAACACGAGCTGCCATGGCTGACCTGGAACTCTTTAAAAAGACTCCGAACCCAGTTTGGCCAAAGCAAGTAAAACCTGTTCAGGTGGACAGGACAGACGACTTTACCCTGGAGTGTAAATGTGGCGAAGTTCAACAAATGATGGAACATTTAATATCGTGTCCTGTCGCTCCTGTTGTTTGCATAATCCAGGAGCTGATGAACGCTACTGAAAGGGACAAACTCGTCGCCAAATTTTGAGCCTATCCAGTTTAGATTGCCATCGACACACTAATAAGAAACCAATATAATCATCAAGGACTATGCAGAGAAAGAAATAAAGCTCGGGAAGAATAAAGAAGTCAACGTGATAATAAAAGGAGGCACTACAAACTTCTTATCATTTCTTCGCTAAGCCCCACTTCAAAAGCAATTCTGCCCAGTTCCTTCCATCAAACAGGCGTTACTATAACTCATTAGAAGATGTAAGATAAACATTTGACATTGGAGACAAAAGCAACGCTTACAATAATATAAGCTCGATCCGGTTCCTACGATTAGAGCACTGATACCATCTTATATCTCCAGTGAAATCAGTTGCAATCTGTTCTTATATCTGGAGCTAAGTGTAAAGGTGTGTGACAATTATTCAATAATTATTTCTACCCATTGTCGCATTTTCGTCGTTTATGTCGTCGTTTTCGTCGCATTAGATTTCATCCTACCCAGTTTCGTTGAATTAGAACTATATTTCATCATCATTTTCGTCAGCATATAGTCCAATATTGGTCATAGGTGTTTCAATCGCACGCCATTAAGCTCAATCCTCAGCATCTTTCATTCAACAGCCAAGAGCTACCGAGCGAAGATCATCGCTGAATCTAACCTGAGGGTGGCCTACCTAGAAAACTTAGAACTTGAACGATTTCTATCATCTTCCTGATATCTAACAAGCCAAAGAAATTTAGCAAGAATAGGCTGAAGTAACGGTTGACTGGCCCTATTGACTATGACATCAAACTACCAGCTAATAAAGGCAATACAGATACGTAAATTGAAACTAATAGTGATGATATACCTGGATACCTTAGCGGGAGAACAAGTTCCCCACCGGTTCATTTCCGTACGAATCAAATCGACCAATTCTAACCGAGCACCTGCTTCTGAGATTTCAAGAATGCACGAGGTTTATGTGAAATAAAATAAAGACTGCGAACGAATCCTCATACAATTAGTATGAATTCAAGTGTTGCTATGTTGCATGTATATTTATTTAACCTTTCTGTGACACAAATATGATCATCAACTCCTAAAAATAAACATTCAAAATTCATGAGCCTTCACGATGGAATCGTTTGACACTTTTCAAAGTTACGATAATCTGATGTACAGTCTTGTTCCTCCATTTTTTACCTCCGGACCGGAAAGTATCATCTTATTTGTTTATCTCTCGAGCTTGTCGACAGCCCATCGCCACGTAATTAGAAAGACAAGGTAGCTTTTTTTCATCATACATAATTGACAGGAAAGCTTTTCAAAAACAAAGGAAAATCAACCTTCTGTGAAAGATTTTGGGGCTACAGTCGTGTGGTGTTACTGCTGGGCAGTGGTTGACAGTGTAGACTTTTTGTAGAAATATTGTTTTTCGGCGACACTGCCATTTTTATTGAGTCTGTTTCGGTTATGTTTTGTTTTTTAAATTGAAGTTACTCGGAAAGACTAATGGCTTGTCTGGATTTAAAAAAATATGATCTCTTTTTTTTTTAATTTTTTTATCTTAGAGTTTATAGATGAAACTGATGGGTTTAAATTCTGGAACTACTGTTCAAGTGGTTCCTGCAAAAATGCGATATTTACTTTAAAAGCTGTTCTAGTCTATTGATAGATGACCTGTCATTTACCACAATCGTGCATGACAGGTCTTCTAGGTGTGCTGTAGGTACTCTAGAGATCTTTTTACTCTAGATTGATTTATTTGCAAACCTTTGAGGGTCAACGCTATAAATAATACAATATACCCAAATCCTATCCCGTTCCTAGTGAAAAGATAAATTTTCTAACTAACATTATAAATGTGAAAGTTGATGGATGGATGTTTGTTACTCTTTCACGCAAAAACTACTGAACGGATTTGGATCAAATTTAGCACACATATAGTTTAAAACCTGGATTAACACGTAGGATACTTTTTGTCCCGGGAGTTTGATCCCGTGGGGCAGTTATCGAAATCATTACATTAGCTAGTATTACATAAAAATAACAAAAACAATGGATTCGATAATTTGCACACGTAAGTATTTGTGATTATCGCGTGTCGTACTTTATTACTTGAAAACAGCAACCAATTCAGGAATCTTTCTTTAAAAAAATAAAAAAAAATACGTTGCCCCACACTAGGAATTTCTCCTGTATCGTGGGTGCGTTTACAAACATTTAAGCTCACATACACAAACAGCCAGACCCGGAACAACTACCTGTAGGCCATACAAATATTTGTTCCGTGCGGGAATCGAACCCGCGACACGCAGCGCAGCAGTCAATCGCTCAGCCACTTACTTTAACGAAAATGCATAGACTACTTAGGTACGTTCAAAGTCTGAAATCTACAGGGTTGGAAGCAGCTTATAACAATTATGTGGAAGGATACAAGAAAGCTACAGACACGATAAAAATAAAAGTACAGGAAATAAAAACACAGCAATCATGATATCGAAAAGAAAATCTCAATGTCATCAAGATTAATAAAGCCGTAAATACTGCCCAAGTACGGCCGTGGTCACCTACAAAAACATTATTGCACACAAGCCTTAGCAGAAGACATATAAGTATTAACATACAGTATTACAATTAGGAACGAATGGCCGAAATCGCACACATGCACACTGGCTCAAGCACGTTAGGTAATAAGTTACTTGAGAGTAATTCGGGGCTGTCGCATTGAAAAAAAATGGTAACTCATGACAGCCAGAAACAACAGCAGCGATCACCAGAAAAGCGCGATTGAGGAAATTAACCTTGAAGAGTCCTCAAGAAACAATGCTACGAAATTAAGCAAACGTAGAGAGGAGGAGTAAAATAAATATAATTTCCACTAGTTGGATTACTGTTGTCTTTATATTATGACCGGTGCGCCACCAAATCCGTCAGCTATCTTATCAAACGGGTTGTCCAGTAGCTAATTCTCCTAATCCTATAATACGGGCGGACAGATAGATCGCTGGTATATTGGTTTTCGCACGTGACGCCCTTGGTAAATATAGTTGGTTATTTGTAGCTGTCTTATCAATTGTATTCCTTTGTTTCTTGTTTAGACAGTTGAGTAATTAAATATTCTAAGTATTTAGTACAGAATTAATGGTCTTCATTGGATTTGTTGTCCAATTCGTTTGCAGGTCTCTGTTTATATAGTTTTTCATGTTTAAGCATGTTTAGGACAACATTTGTCATGTTTTATTCAAGACTGCCTCGTTAGTCTAGTGGTCGCAAGCGTGACTGTTGAGCATGAGGTCCTGGTTTCGATCCATATTGTCAAAGTGTCATTGAATTTTTCCACCACGAATTTCTCAGCAGCAGCCACGGAGTCTGCTGATAGCAATAGGCTCGCCCACTATTATCCATATAAAGGCTTAAACATAACTGGCGAAATGTGGGTGCACCCAAAATGTGTGGAATAAAATGTGGGTTATGTTTTATTCAGGTTTAGTGACGAGTTGATGACTTTAAGCTCGAGGTGCTACCACATGTAGGTAAATGTAATCTGATTTGGTCTATACCTGGAAAAAATCTTAATACAAATGCCTTTCCATTAACTATAATCATTTATTAAAACATATTTTCCTCTTTAAAAAACCAAAACACCTACTAAAGATAACGCTTCGCCCAAAATCCATGGAGGCGACGAAATCTAAAATAATTGCCAGCTACCGAGTTTGTTCATAGATAAACATGATATATTATGTGAACACAAGCTCATATCTATACAACAATATCTTTACACCCGAAAACTATATCACCAACCTTATGTTTCTGGCTGAAGAGTTCATTTTAAGTGTGGCGGTGGTAAATTAAAGTTGGTAAATGGGAACAAGCGATAGAAATGTGGACATGCGACAGTAATTATTACGACACGGTACAGTAATTGCAAGCCTTTTGATATTTGGCTGTCAATTATATTAGGTGCTGGCTATCATCAATTTGGAACCTGTTGAGAGTAGAGATAGGAGACAGCAGACAGGTACAGCTAAATGTTAGGAGGTTAAGAATGTAGGTGAGAGTGTTATTGTAGTTGATTTAATTCTTGTATGGACTACATCCTGAGGATGCAAAGGAACAGATAGAAAAATGCATAGATATAATAATATGATGTTGTGGTTGTGTTACTCAATTTCAAAAGAACTTTCGATCTGATCTGCAGGTTGCCTAACGGTTGGTTCCTTTACATTTTAGTCCTGTGCTGCAACAAACATTATACTAAAACATTCTTGCAGTCATAATCACGTACCGTGTTACTCACCACTGGGTGGTAGAGGTCAGATAGGCAATAGCTGCATGGAATATACTGGTACACTGGTATGTAACTGCATCAGGTTAGACTAGGAGCCGAGGCCACTATAGTTTGACACTTTTGTTAGTCATCATAGTACCTAAGCGTAATCTGTGATTGGAAACAGCAGATATACTATAAAGAAAATCTATTTCTGTAGTAAGAATGCAACTTGTGGGCATTTAAAGGTACAATTTTTATTTACCAAATGCCACTGATATGATAAGCTCTGTTTTGACACTGATAATATTAAATTTTCAACTTATGAAACATCATATGCTATCATCATATCGACTACTGACGTCATCAGTATTTATTTTTGTTATTAACTCGATATTTTTACTGTTCATTTGACACATTCGTTCTAATTTATAATGTGACGTTGAAATAAAATTCTTGATAAAGGTAACAAGTATCTTCGTCGTGATTCTAAAATCTAAATTGATGTATTGATATTTTATTTAATGTTTTTATTGGTACCTTTATGGTTTAAGGTAAACAGTGTGTTTTAATATCTACAGCAAGATAGTAATATTATGATTAAATCTACTATCTTGAACCTACGTCAATGTAATCTGTAAATGATTGCTACCATCTTTTATATTTATGTTATCTTTTAAATACATACAGGAAATATTTACCTAATGTACCTAATAATGTGGGTACCAACTTAGTAATGAATCTGTGAGCAGCTTGTCGCCATGACAATTTTCAAAAACTTTTCCATACGGTGTTGCCAGTTAAGAGTAACGTCTGCGTAGTTTCTCGAAATTTAATGAATAACGTCATATACAGGTAGTTGAGGGTTGCGAGGTGACCTAACTTTATATTATTATTATAGCTACCCCACCTTGTCCCACTGCTGTCCAAAGGCCTCCCTCCACAGCTCACACTTCTGTGCTACTTCTTTCCAATTCTCAAGGAAGACAACCAGTTCGTCCCGCCAGCTCCTTCGTGGTCTGCCGCGACCCCGTGTCACTATTTCAGGGCACCAATCCTAACTTAAAGATTGAAATTCCTTCGTCTGCACAAATTCAAACTTAAAAAAAAATTAAATCTCCTACGACACAGGAACTGGGAAACGTAACAGCAATTAATAAAAGAAGGAACCACTTTAACGAAATAGAGATCCGAATCTAAATTGACTACCAACATCGAACTTAGAAGATTGTGATATAATCTGATAAGGATCAGGTAGCTACGTGTTATAAAAATCACAATAATTATCTGTATGTTTCTTGGTTATCGAATTCTTTGATTTGATAGTGTTAGATATATCAACGTATGTAGGTAGGTAAGGTGGTGCTTTAGAGAACAAGAAAAAAAACAATTAAAATGGAATTAGAACGACCTGAATTAGGTTTAGGTATGATGTAAAAAACACTGGAAATTAAAAGTAGAGATTCTTAACTGAATTTCAGAAAACTGGTCTGTCCAACAGAAAATGAACTTACTCTTACTAACCATTGTTCATAGTAATATGAACTCAAGGTCGTTGAAAAACAATCAAACCATAATTGCATTTTGGTCATTGAGTACTCTACTTAGGGACCAATTTACCTCACATTTTAGGATATCAACACCAGGCAAGACCATCGAACCTATCAGCAAGTTAAAACAAGTTAAGAAAGACATGTTATCAGCTGCCACCGCGCTATCGGGTGAAGTACTTCCGTTGTCTGTTTGCGCGATACATACCTACCTAGCTAGCGTTGCTTTTGACGACGTCACATGTAGACGAGATGCCACCAAAATAGATGGATCGGCTTCATTATGTACTCGCAAGTATGGTTCGTGTTGGACACGATGGTGTGCATGTGGATAGCCATGTTTTGAGTAAGAATTCATGTTATTTAGTCTCATCTCATCAATATATATTTTATTCTCAAACTAAACACGTACCATGTGGTCTTCACCCTTGGTTGACTGGTAGTGAATTCCTTAGGCATTAAGTCCACCTTTTGTGAGAAAAGATGAAATAAATGATGCGTTTACACAGTAAGGTTACTGAAGCCGACGGCGCGGCGGCGGTGATCAGTAGGCAGTCACTCGGTCCCCTTTCTTTCATCTCTTTGGGTCTCACCAGATCTGCCTAGCCTTTTCCCAACGGCATCATATTTGTGTCGCTCTCTTTTTCTTCTATTCCAAATAAAAAAGATAGGTATTGTTTATGTTTTATTATTATACTTAGTCCTATTAAGTAAAGGATTATCTGCTCTTTAAAAGCACCCGTACCTTAAATAACAAACTTCCATCATGCCGTATGTTTCACTAACTGCACTACAAACCATTCGACACTTCCCACCGTCACAGAACCACTTCGACCAAAAATGTGAGGTAACTTCCGTACGATAGTCCCCCGGGATTCCGCCGCACCGGGACCATCCATCTTGTCCCGGACTCCGGACCCCGGACCAACTTGCTGCACACTTGTGATCGAGAATTATTTCATACGGAACTTGTATTCTGGGATGGGGGTTTTAAGGGAAAATCGAAAAACGAAACAGGTAGGTTTAAAAAAACTGCTTTTTCTAACATTTCGTCGGTGTACATTTTTATTAAACAACTGTTTTTTATAACTGATGAACATATTCTCCGCTGGGTAAAAGATTGCGCGGCAATGTCCTTTACACTGTATATCAACATTAGGAAAGTAGTTGTAAGCAAAATAATGATCGGTAAACTGCCTGTGAATGCTTTCCGCACTGCCATGCCATGGTAACTCTAACAGTGCCTTTACATTGAGAGCCGTTTTCATAGCTGAAGTGTTACAACTTACGTGCGGTTGACAGTACCCAGCACTCGATGCCTTAACACTGAAATAGATTTATTAGCACAGACTAAGAGATACGCCATATTCTGCGAGATTAGGAGATACTCGGAAAAATAGAAATGTGTGCCTCACGGCTGCGAATAGACCCAGTTCAGTAAAAGAACTTCAAACTCCTTTGTGTAACATAGAATCTACAGAGGCAACCATTGAAGTATGTATTTTCTATATACAATGGCCCACGCTGGCCTATTATCTTACCGCCAATACAAAGGATGATTGTTTCCTAGCGATCAATATACAAATATTGTTCAACACTATCTCTTATCAGATACCACGGCGGCACCGTGTAATTAAACCTTAATGACACCATAAAATTAGCTCATGACCGTGGGAAGGTGGTTTTATTGAATCGTACGGAATAGCGTTTTGATGTGACATTGAATTATCAGATAAATATCTCATAAAGTGCAAATAATGCTGCTCAATTGTTTTGTGAAAGCACAAGTCTTAAAGGATGGCAAGATGGCTCCCTCCAGCCAACCCCAATAGCCTTAGATAGAAAAAAAGAGGAAAAAGGGAAAGGAGGTCTTTACCCTGCAGTGGAACAACATTGGCTTGGCAGTGGGGAACATTGGCATACGTGAAAAAATGGCTTCGAAAACATGGATAGGATACTAGCACCAATAATAGTAATCGATTCCTACAAAACACTATAAAAACGGATCTTAATCACAATAAGGAAGTCCAATAAATTCCATTGCCAACAATTTCACCCTTGAACTGCCACTAGGCCTTGAGATGTCAAAGTGACAGATGTCAAAACGTGAACTGTCACACTGACAGCCGCTGTCAGCGTGGCGTGACGGAGCCGCGCGTGATTAATTAGCGCCTAATTGATTTGACAGTGGTTTAGGTTTATTAGGCCGGTTATACGAGAGCAGTAATTGACACTTTATAAGATGTAGTCGATACGGCTTGATGACGGTTGTCGTGACGCCGAGTTTGGTTTTGTTTGTTGGTACATTGTCACAATGAAACCACTAAATTGGGTTATTTGTGGTCTAATTTTATTTATTTATCTTATGTATCATAAATTTCAACCAACACAATTCAAATTACAATCATTGCTACTCGCTGTAAGTTCACCTAACTAGTAGCTGAGGTGGATCGACATAGGTATGCAAATTCTTGCACTGTTTATTTTAATCGCCTGAAATTATGCGCAGAGCCGTATCATAAAGAATTTTTATTAATCTAGGACGCAGATAAGTTAGGAATACGCAAAAAAAAAGATTAGAAAGTGCATGACTCAACACCAGCAATGCAGTATAATAAGTGTAACTGTTACGTTAACACTCAGACTCTCGTTTGTAGATCTTTGACAGCCGTTACGGGTAGAAGCTTGAAAGTTTTTCAACCAATCTTAACAAGGGTTATCGATCGTGTTACCCAGTAACTGAATTTTGGTCAATGTATGGTCAGATCGCTTCATATAAAATACAGGTATATGGTTAGACTGGAAGCCGATCCCAAAACGGTTGGGAAAAGACTAGATGAGTTAAATTGTTAGTACACTACGCTTGATAGTACGCATTTGATGGCGTGTCGCCGACCTAATAAATAGATATTAATTGTGACCAATTTATTAAGGTAGATCTGATTACATGATATCAATTAACAAAGTTATGTTAACTTGCTGCCAATTATCGTAATGTACATAACATTTATATACCTACTATATAAATAAATGTTAAGTAAGTAGGTACATGTCAATGTAACTTACCTAAATATTTTCAATGTTAGGTAAAATGACTGGGCGGGTCACGTTTTAAGGATGAACCCGGACAGATGGGCGAAGATAGTCACACAGTGGGTACCTGAAGACGGCCGTCGTAACCGAGGCAGGCCCAAGAAACGCTGGCGTGACGATCTGGACTCATTCTTAACGGATTGGTCAGAGAGGGCAAATTGTAAGCAGGATTGGAAAGCCATGGGGGAGGCCTTTGCCCAGCAGTGGGACAGAACAGGCTGATTAAAAAAAAAAAAAAAAAAAAAGGTAAAATGACATAGCGTCGCCATAATGGCTCTTTAACATCAGTTTCAAATACTTTTACCCAACGGAAAAGCCAAAAGGAAGGGTTATTATTTATCATATTATTTGACCCGACAGACGTTTAACTGCCGAAATAGAATATAAAAAATATCGAAAACTTTTCCGATTTTTCTTTCACTAAAACGATATTTGGACTCCTACGATCGTACAGGGTTAGCCGCCGTATTCAAATCATATGCTTACCAACCAACGAACAGTATTTAAATTTTTATTATATCGATAACGTCTTGCAAAACACCAAATCCTTAAAACAAAACATAAAAATTGCAATCACTTACAAAAAAAAACAAAAAGTGTTCGCAGTCGGTAGGATTCGAACCTACGCTCCCAGAGGGAATCTGATTTCTAGTCAGACGCCTTAACCGCTCGGCCACGACTGCTGCGTGAAAGTTGCGAGTAATTTCGAGTTGAATTGCAAATTAATTATTGTGTGTCTATTTTAAACGCTCTTAAATGTTGTCCGTGACGTCATGTTATTCTCGATTGAAATCGAATGTTGTTTAGCGCACTACTTACAGCACTCACAAAGAGCGAACACTTAAATACATGTGTAAAGTTCAATTCTTAATACATCCATCAATACTGATAGGTAATCTAAATGCGGAAGTAGCTGCTTGACGTATTATCGGCTGAATTTCGATGTCATACAATAATTAATGGACTGAGTAAAGGATGATATGGCAAGAAAGGAGGTGTGTGATGAGATGACCAGTAATAGAGAAGTATGGAAGAAGAATAAATGCTGCGCCGACCCCGAATGAATTTCGAAAAGGGCAGGAGAATGATGTTGTTGATGGTAATACTATGATAGAACGTAAGTAGAATATTTACATTTTATCCTGGTAGTACACACGGCGACACATCAAGTACACATTCATTTCTAGTATAATTTGGCCTCGCTTTGTATAGGTTTTTCGTACAATGAGAGACCCGCATAAACTGGTTTTGTATAGCTTGATTGGCCGTCGTGCGTACTAGTCCCGTGGGACAATTTTGCGGGCCAAACTGCGGGCCAAACTGCGGGCAACAGAGCGTAAATAATAAGGTCCTTATGTATGTACTCGGATTTGTATTCGGCTCGTGGCCTACTTCCAGATCAATAGTTCCCCCAATTTCAGTTATCTGTAGAGCCTACCATAAAAGATCTTTTTACAATGTACCTATTATATTTCTTTTTTTTTATCTATTTTTAATTCCTTCTTAAATGCAATTCCTTCTTAATCGCTGGATTTAGTGCACTCAAAAAACTTGATAATTCGTACTTTCCTCCACATCTTAATGACAGAATTATCGTATAAACTCAGCGAGAGCACATTAAAGTATCCCTTATCGAGTTCAGACAATGACGCTCTGCTGACACCCGATGTCTTCATAACAACGTAAAAACAATGGCCTATCGCTTCGACATGCTATTAAAATACACCACTTCATATTAATACGATACTGAACTTTTCCTTTATCACAATAAAGTCGATTTTCCTTTACATTATCTGCTCTGCTTTATTACCAAAAAGTCCCAAAACTCTAGTAAACTTGCAAAGGAATATAGAATCTCGGCTGGAACTTTTAAAGTTCGTTTTTGAAGGTTGGGAGTAGTGAAACGAAAGGGTTATAATTGAATAACGATATCATAGTGTTTTGACGTGTCGTTTGATTAATAATGGAGGTGACTTGTCCACTTCGGACCGTTTTTTTTATTATAAAATAATAATGTTGATGCAGCGAACATGTTATGCTTTTAACATAAGCTTATTTATAAACTTTTTGTTTTATACACACGAATCATTTCGTGCTTATCATTACTTTTGATGGTTTAAATGGTGCACCGAAATACATAAATTTATTAGAATTTTAATTGGACATCTTGACGGGTGAGTTGATTTACTGTAATCTTTAAAACTAGACACATAGAGCTGTTTCTGAACAGTTTTTTTTTTCATTGTAAGTCTGAGAGAAGAAATGGCGGAACAAACTCTCCATCAAGACTTTTTAATCTGCCAAAGCAATATCAAAACAAATGGAAAGAAGGTTTGGATTGCGCTTTGTCTTTAATCATTTTGACTTTACCAAAACTCAGAAGCAAAACAGTTTTATATAAAAGACCGTCTAAAAAATCACGGCGCCCATTCCATAGATCCCAAAAAAGATATCAACAAAAACATCTATCACGAGAAAGAAAGCGCCAACGTTATTTACAAACAAGACAAAGACAAATCTAACATTACTTTCTTAAACAATCTCAATAACAACATAATCTTGCTTTATACAGCGGCTAATGGCCACTGACCATATTATACCGTGCCCACAATAGCAGCGAATAAACCCTTTACTCCATTAATCATCAGATCAACTCCAGTGCTTCCGTTAAACCGGGTGAGTGAGACAGGAATATAATAGTTACCTATGATGAAGCGAGACGGGGGCACTCGATAACTTAATTGAAAACAAGTGAGCAATAGGGCTGGGTTAGAATCGATGTGTTTTGTCGATAACAGGATTTTTTCTGGAAGATCATTTGAAGCAAATGGAAGTTATGACAATCAGTGTTTAAAGGTCGTTTGGAGATTTTTTGACTGAATGGTATTAAATATCCAGCATATTATCAATTTCAGTCCATTTTATGTGAAGGCTTCATTTCAGAAAATAATTCGAGGTTCGGCTCTATGCGTCTCAGGAGACTAGCTTTGCAATACCCAATGCCAATTACAGAAATCTGAGAATTTAATCCTACTTTTTTTACGATTTAGAATTCTTCGACACCAAATGAACCGAGGAATGCTGAATCGTAACACTTATTAAATTAAATAAAACCCTAAATTATTTGAATGCAAGACCTTAATAACCGGTGTCTACCTATTTATTTTTTGTCTACTTATTTACCGTCGATAGATTTTAATATTGAGTGGACATGCCACATCCTTTTTTTTATTCCCCGTTACACCCATAATGCGTTATCTGTCTCGTCTTGTGCATTAACACGTCCAACCTCATTATAATATTCACAATTTTTATCCACACTTAACTCATTTAAATACCACCTTTAGCATGCTTGACATAAAGTTGAAATGTGATGCACTGGTTTTCCTTGCAATTGCACCTAAAACGGGCAACTGTCGCCAGTCTGTTGTATTTGTATCGAAATTACCTCATATCTATTGCTTTGGTTTTAAAAGGTTTGGTGTAGTACGATTTAGGGCTTAAATATAGATTAGGTTATTGTTACTGTACTAAAGTAAAGAACCACGCACATGTGCATTCTTCCCTTCCCATTTTGATTCTAGACTTAGTACCTATTTGACAAACATTCAAAAGTCGTGCAATGAACTATGTATGTAGTTACAGTAAACCATAAAATCAATATCGTTTACGTAAGACGGAAAGTTATTTTATAGATGTTACATGAAACAAAATGTCTGCAGCGTTCGCCCCAAGACACTGCCTTGAGGTACGCCAAACTTTTCTTTCCTACTGTTCATGATTCTATACAAAAGAAGTTTGGAAATACCTAAGCATAGTATTTCAGTAAAAATCATGCTCATCTTTGTCAAAAGCTTGAGTTGAATCAAAGTTTCTTCTCTTCGTGCTTTGATATTGCATATTTTAATCAAATTTGGAATAAAATCGTATAGAACAGAGGGTAGAAGGTAGGTACCTTACGACGAAGAGAACTTTCTTATTTTGTATCAACCTTTCAAAATCTGTGTTTAACTCTTAAAGTGCATACTTCCCACACCTACGATACTGTACACGTCTGGTGCACTAAATTAAGACCTGCAACAATAATGATATCGGTCCACGAAGTGTAGGCGTCAACTTGTCAGCAAGTCTTCTTAATAATAAATCATGGTATGTTTAGACAGTAATATACGTTAGTACTACCTGAATCAGGTACCGGTTTTTGTAATATTATAATTTTGTTGCTGATCTGAGTGTGGAATAGATAAGAAGTACGTATAACGTGAATCAGAGAAAAAAATACGTGTTAGTTTTTGTTTTATTAAGATTTTTATTTTACAGAGTGATACCATCATTTGCCGTGTCTTTTCCTATGTTGGGGTAGGTTTCCAGTTTGCAACTTCTGGGTGCTTCTGGGTGTATTTTCCTCCACAGCCAATCAGTTAATGAAAAAATCTACATCTTTTTAATAAAACAGGTGACAGACACAATTACGGTACTAGAAATAGAGACCAATTATTTCCGCCAGGCTTCAGACTTGCTAAAGTAGACTTATCTTTCATGGGGTACTGTTTGAGATGCTATAATAAAATTCCACAAAGTAGGTATTCTTGAACTGAATGAGACGAAATTTAAAACATGCATTAAAGGTACACTATGCAAGCATATTACATTGATTATATCAATGATAAAAATGCTTGGCTCAATGCCGGTCCTGCTCCACAAGGACAGGGGACACATAAATTGATAGCATTAAATAGTATTGTTGGAGCTGCTGAAGATTGTACAACTATCTTTGCATTGTTTAAATTCAATCTCTTTAGTATTTAAGCTATAACCTAAATAATAATATAACCGCATAGTCCATATTGTGTGAGTACTATGTACTAGGTCATTCGCTGGAATCCTGCGTTTTTTCTTGACTTGAATGTGCCCTGGCGGTTAGGTGTATGTCATGCTTACTCAAATGTCTCGCTGATGGTGGCACATGTGTCGGATCATTTAGTTCCCTTTAAAATGGTTGAGTTGAATGGTGCTGAAACATGCGTCATGTTCGTGAACGGAGGCTGTCAGTTGTGACTGGTCATCTCTTGGTTGCCACGGCTTATTTGAATTAGGTAATTATTTTATTCTTGAATTGTTTTTACTATGGACACTTTTAAAGTACACATCTTGCTAAATCGTTCTCACATAATCTCAAAATAAATGATTTAACCAAGGTTTTGTAAAAGTATTCTGATTTAAAAGAGTGTTCATGGAGTTTCTTGCCCGTTCTTCTCCATAGAGATCTACGTTAGGGAATGGGCAACTACGGTACTTTCACAATTTTTGTGCCTTGTGACTGGGATTGTAGCTATATTTCATTGTTGTCTTTGTTTCGACAATTCAAAAGTGCCTGTAACTAGCCTACATGAAAAAAATAATAATTTTTGAGACTTTTTGCATAAAATCTTTACTCCCATATTCTAACAATGACACTAGGTAAATACGACGTAGTAAAATAGCGTAATGGATATTCAAAAATAAGGAGCTAGCATTTATTTTGTGGGTCAAGTAATTTTAAATTATTTATTTTTTATAAAAATATACTCAGATAAAAAAAATAATCTCTTGAAATGGCTTCGTTATAGCCGTTAGATGATTCCCTGAAAATATTTCGTGTATGAATAGTTAGACCTTATATACCTCAGCATGCATTGCTTGCGGGGCTTTTTGCTTTATACAGTGTGAGGAAACAACAAAATTCCTAATTTACCAACGAGAAACTATCAAACTATACAATTCCCAAACGATTTGGCATCGTTCAAGTTTTCTTCTTTATACGCCGTGTTCTCATGTTTAAGAGTAAGTAATCGATTACCCATTGACAGCTGTCGACTGAGGGGTGACGATGTTCACAAAAATTGAGATGCAAAAACTGACATCTTGGACGCGATATCACCATGTTTCTGAAACACAATTTATGAATACAAGTAATGGAACTTGTATGTATTTACCGATAAATTTAGTTCCGAAAGCTCAACTGACCTAACATAGTAGAATCCCATAATTTTGAACTATGGGGAACTTAGCTGAATATGCAATGATCAATACTCCTTTGGCTTTGGGACCCTAGAGAGTTAAAATCTAACCCCACTGAACTACGGTGGTAAACCCTCACATATACCAATGTAGGACGATATATTACTTCAAAGAGATAATAATGTAACACCACAACTTTTGGATGGTCAGTAACAAGCCAATATTTTCAGGGTAATTTTTGTAAAGAACACCGATTTGATTTTTTGAAAGTTTTTTTTCTTAGTAGAAGACACATAATTTTTTCTTTTACAACGTCAACGGTAAACGTAAGGGATGTGTCAAGATTGAATCCTGAAACGAAGTCATGGAAAATCCAATCATAATATTTTTAATGACATCAAAAAAGACATAGTAAAACTTTTAAAGATTCCATCTAAAAATAGTAAAGTATTATTATTTTCACGTAGAGAGAAACCAGTAGGCGATACATAAGGACAGCTGCGACTGAATATAACGACAGAAAAAAACGAAAAGCACGTAACATTTCCCACCTTGAAATCGATTTACGTCACCAGGATAAATTAAAGGATTCCGAGTATAAACGCCGAGGACCATTCACAACGACACAAAGTAAATAAAAAAAACTCGGCTGCTCGCATCCAGCCTCCCAGATTCGCACTATTATCTCCTTGCAACCAATCCAAAATGGAGAGCGGAACACAACACTCTCATTGGTCCCTCGCTGTAACAAGCTCCACCCTTCGCAAAGACTCCTCCCATTGCACAAAAAGTTTCCAGAATCAGCTCTACCTGCCCACGTAACGCTCAGTCCACAACTGACGTCGAACGCATTCATTAACGAAATCATCCGCCGTGACTACCATTCTTTACATTAAATCAAAATTCTTACTCTTATCAATTCGTGATACGATCAAAACTGTCTGAGATAACTCCGTCTTTGTCGGGCGTCCAGATTTTGAACTCGACAGAGAGGGACGGTGAATAAAAGTTTTAGGTGTGGTTAAGAAAAATTATGCCGTCGTGCGTGCCGCGATCAGTGTTCGTCGGTTGAGCTGACGTGCGGGCGTGCGGTCGATAGCGCACGGTGCGGCACTAGCCCGATTTAAATTCGAACGGTCCGAATTCCGGGAAGCCAATAGCCGTCGCGCGAACTGTTTGATCGCAGCGCAATAGTGATGTGTGTGATGTAACATATTGTTGTCGATAGACACAGACACGGTGATCGTGACAAACATGATGACTATGGACGTCGGGATGTACAACAACCAGCAGAACGGGTACGGGGGCGCCGAGTACTACCAGCAGGGCGCAGCATACCAGCCGCCATATGAGGGTTATCACGAGGGGTATTACGAAACTCCGGGGCACTACTACGAGCCTTTACTTCACGGGCAGACACACGAGCATCCTCCTACACCTGTTATAAGCACAGATACTGGTTTGTGTTATACGAACCTAGACTATGGGGAGTTGCAGCCCAACTACCCGATACACACCTTACCTCCTCATCCGGAGCCGTTCAAGCACAGAGAGGAGGTGCCTCGGCACGAGGAGATGGTGATGCACGAGCACAAGCTGGACAATCACTACCTGGAGACTAAGTACAACATGCACTTTGTGGATGAGACCACGATGCAGTACAACCACGCAGGTTCTCCTCTCCCGTGCCCCGAGTTCGAACACTATCAGCCGAAGGATGAGTTCGGAGGGCTGAGGGATGGGTTTCCGCGGGAGGAGTGTATGACCTCTCACAGCCACCTTCAGGGTCACCAAGCGCACGCGTCGCACGCGACTGTGCCGACCTATAAATGGATGCAGGTGAAGAGAAACGTCCCCAAACCTACCGGTAAGTTGAAGTATAATCTTTAATTACTGAAAACCTCTCGCAATTAAACAAATGATACCATACAAGTGAAGCACCTACTTAATACTTTATGTTGTCAATTATCGATATGTAATATTTGTGTATCTTTTGATGGAGATCCTAAAATAAATAAATATACATAGACATTAGTAGTACTGTAGGACGGACAGTACCTAAAAGCTTTCTTCAGCAATTCTTTTTGTTCTCATAAAAGCATATGACCAGAGTCTTGTTCCGTCTTCATTCTCACATTTTCTTGTTTGAATAGGTAAGAGTGACTAAAACAACAGTATGATCCTATTTTATGACTGCATCATCATTACCTATCGAAGACTATGATCACTGATAGACCAATTCCGGCTTAATCTCAATTAATAAAACTTTTTCTGTGTATTACTTCCTACCAAAATAATAAACAGTCTGTGTTGAACATGAATGAAATGAACTTATGTAATTAATTAGCTATTCAAATAATAATGTAATTATAATTTAACTAATTGACTGCAATATCACTGTCATCAGATAATTGAGCAGTTGCAAAGCAATGTCAATGTTTTGGTACTACTTCATTAAATTTTATATCATAATATTTGATAACGACATTTACTTTACAACATTATTTGGGTGACGTACTACTTACTGGTTGAGACTCGCCAGACTAGAGAACAATGATACAAAAGAAGAGGAGTCCTATACCCAACAGTGTGTGGAACAAGGCTGCAAGAATGTTGATTGCTACTGTAAGAACTAAAACAAAGGAATAAAACTTCATTTAACTTATAGATGATACACAAGACAGTTATGATTAGTAAGTGACCACAGTTTTCGACGAGGAATTAGCTTGAGCCGGTCAATGACACGTTTTTGTAAGTACTAAATGCGAAGCTGACTTTTCCGACGTCGCGAATCGACACTGCGTCTGACTATTCGCGTTTATTGCAACTCTCTGTCTGACCAGCTCGAGAGCCGATTTCGCGTCGATCATATGGTTAACAGCTAAACGGTTTCACCTGCCGTGTAACTATGAACTGCTGTCATAACGAGCATATTAAAAATCAATCATTTATCACTTTAATTGACAACTGATGCTACATCTCTGCTTACCTCTTATATGATAGAGATACTCGTATAAGCCAAGATATGTGACCCTTTGTACTGGGCATTAATTTTGTGCGTCCAACTTAACCCTGTAATTTTTTTTAACAAGATTTACTAGGGGCATTAAACGTCTTTCATCTTATATTGCCGGTTCGGTTTCATCATTGTCTTTAACCTTAGCAGTCCATTGCTATGCTGAGCATAGGCCTCTTCAACCGCGTGCTCTTTCATTCGATCCTCGGCAATTCTTTCTAACTGGTACCAACCACTGTGTGAAATTGAATCTTCTCTGATGTAGGGTTGGTTAGGTTATTTGAACATATTCTCTCAACATGTGTGAGTCACAATTGAACCAGACACTTTAAAATATTATTGTAGAGTTTTATGACTAGTAATTGTAAGTTTAATACAGGGTGTAAACAGACCCTTCACACAGCCGTCAACCAAGTATTCTGTACATCAAACTAAGTAACTTTACGCAAATATTATTGCTGGGAATCGCCTTTTTTTTTGGGGTGTAAAATCACGTTTTAAGGTAGGACTCGATGGAAAGCACTGAAAGCATTGTGCTGATGGATGGATTGAATAGTAAGGGGCTCGTGGAGGTGTGTAAAGTAAAAATCTTACATTAAAACATGTATTTAAAAAAAAAACTCGTGAAAAATTTGGAACTTTGACCCCCAATATCTCCGTAACTAGAAGGTTCCCAGGTATGGTCTAGAACAAAAAAATGATCGCAAAGACGGGGAGAACAAGTGCCTGGTTATGTTAAGGGTCTATTTACACCCTTTATAATGTATGAAACATGACATTTCTAAAGTAAATTCTCCAAAAGATGTGCAAACCATATCATGATCCGTTGCGTAGTCAAGAACAACGCGGTCACGAACACAGTGAGACACAAAAGGCTACTTTAAATTATTATAACATGACAGACGGATTTTTAACATTATCACAAGTTCTTCCTCAACTTTTTGTGTTCCTAAATACTTGAAGCCTTCAAGTTACCTTCACACAAACGCTTCTAAGTTACGGCAACGCTCAACGTCAGTATTTTGACGTTTGATGTCAGTCTAGCGCTGACTCTGAGCAGTTCAAGGGTTGCGACTCGACCTGTGTTCGACTGACGCGCAGAGCAAATAATTTGACGTTCACTGCTTGTCAGTTGTCACGGGAGTGTGCAACACTACGGTGGGCCCTGTGATGGACTTGTAAATCTGGGTTTTTTGTTCAAATTAACACGTCATGGGTTGTTAGTGTTTTGACAAGGTTTACAAATGTCGAATTGCAGGAAAGTTGTTTTCTGCTGTTTTGGGTTAATTGTTTCTTGTTTGGTCTGAAAGTCGTCGTCTTTTTTATTAAAGTTTGAATTTACTTACTGTTGATATTAAAATTCTTGTCTTGTCTTGTCTTACATTTTCACAAAATTCATCACTCATGAAACTATGTCGGAGTCCCATCTAGGTGTATCTAAGCACTTCAGAGTCTTAACAGTTGAGTGACTTAAATAAGTATTACATTTTTACTTCTTTTCATATTCAGGTAGGTAAACTATTTTTACTTAGTCTTTATGTAGTTATTTTGATAAGGTACTATTTTTATAGACGGAATATAAAATATTTTGGCAGGCTCATAAAAAAATGTTGAATTCTTCTAATTTATACTTCAAATACCATTTAATTGATTAACGAACAATGCTTAAATAAGCTTATAAAAAAACAGACAGTTACATTCTAAATATAGATAGGGTGGAGGGACACCGACACACAAACGGTTACCACGTATTGAATACATCATTCTGAACATACAAAAGTGCAATCATCATCATCATCATCATTTCAGCCGAAAGACGTCCACTGCTAGACATAGGCCTCCCCCAAGTGTCGCCACATTGACCGGTCCCGTGCGACTCGCATCCAGCGGATCCCTGCAACCTTCACCAGGTCATCAGTCCACCTAGTGGGAGGCCTTCCAACGCAGCGTCTTTCGGTTCGCGGTCGCCACTCCAAAACTTTCCGGCCCCATCGGCCATCCGTTCTGCGAGCAATGTGCCCTGCCCACTGCCACTTCAGTTTGGCTATTCTTCGGGCAAAAGTGCAATACCACGGGCTAAATATATGGAACCGATGATTGTTTTTAATTGCTGATGAAAAACTTCGATGGGGTTCAGGATGATGTACTGAGTACGTGGTAACCGTTTTAACATCGGTGTCCCTTCCACGCTGTATTGTATAGCATCGCATTGTTAAGAAATACATATAACTACTAACGAATTGAGTCTCTCATACTTGTTACATTGATTGGTTTTTATTGAAACCAAACCAACTTGCCTGATAGATATTTCGCGGCATAAAAACTCTGATATCAAGTTAGGCACCAACCACAAGAAAAAAAAGGAATAATTTACAACTTATAAACCAACATAATCTTCTTATATTTAAAAATCTCGTGTTTGTGGTCGCACTCTTCCGAAACGGCTAGCGGCTCTACCGATTGTATGATTTTTTTTATGTATATTTGGTAGGTATGATAATAGGTCGTAAAATATATTACACCGCTAATTTCACGCAGACGAAGATCGCGGGGCACAACTAGTATAATAATAAAATATGAGAAAATCTATAAAAGCAGAAAAATATTAAAGGGTGTCAAAAAATTTATGCGCGTCGCTGTCAACGTGGATAGTGCCCAGAAGGCTGGCAGCATTGCCACGTTGGATGGCAATGCTTGTAGGGGTCGGGTTCCAGTCTAACCCGATACAGCTGAATACCAGTATTTTACATGGAGCGACTGCCTATCTGACCACCCAGTTATCCACAACTCAGATAGTACTCGGTAAGACGAACCCCATGGTAAGATTGTGACTGAAATAAATAGCGTTTAAAAATATTAAAAAAGACATTTTATTCAATTAAAACACAAACCACAGGCCAGTGCTTTCTATCAACATGGCAGTCGACGCAGCTCGGACAGGCTTCAGATGTTCGTACCGATAGCGCCATGCTGCCATGCGCGAGCGCAACGCCTCGCCTTCTTGTCCTGTACCACGAGACGTTTGGTGTTTTTTAAAACTAGAAAATTACCTCAGAACATGCCAAACCGAATTTTTTTAAATGATTTCCTACTAGCTGCGCCCTGCGGATTCACCCGTCGTGTCGTTTCACATTTTGCTCAACACTTTAGGGTCGCAGCGTGATGTTAAATATCCCCTAGAATTGGGCAATCAAGATTTTTCAAAATCCTACTGATAGTTGGGTAGTATAGATGAGAGATAAATCTAACACCGTTATTTTCTGGTTACTCCTTTCCTATTTTTCTTTCGTTGTGGCAGTGGCTTCTTGGTAAATGATAACTTCATAAGTCTCTGGATCGCACTTAATTGTAAAAAAACAATGAAGGACTTTTGATCCAGCAGATGATTCTAAACCGCCATGTGAGCGATTTTAATCCGTTATTATGTTAACACTATTTTGTATGGAACCGCTTTTTTTTTAAAACCAAATCAAATCAAATCATTTATTCGCATAGAATGTAGGTGTTGTATTATAAAGTTGTTATTAAATTTAGTGAGCCGGGTACATTCTGCCTGAGTCTTGGCATGCAAAATTATCAAATAATGTCAGTATCAATGAAATTATGAAATAATAAAGAATATGATTAAAGTACTAATAAATTATTTTAAAAAGTCTATAGACACACAAAATTAGAAGATGTCAAATAATAATGTCAATAATATTAAATTGATATGAAATGTCACACACAGGATCAAAAAGATAAAAACCATCGGAATGATTCAACGCTTCAATTCTAGAACAACTTCTAGAATAATTTAATGAACCCGTAGTAAAAAGTTGGCGCCACGACACACCTTACACCGTGTAGTGTGATCTAGAGACTTTTCATTTTTTTAAAGTCCACACATTCTGACTTGAATACCTCGCCACTCGAAATCATCATCATCATTTCAGCCGAAAAGTCCACTGCTGGACATAGGCCTCCCCCAAGAAAAGGTTTTGCCATAATCGCCACGCTTGGCAGGCGGGTTGGCGATCGCAGTATGGTTGTTGTAGAATCAGAGAACGCTGCTGCCCATTCTCTGGTAAGTCCCTTAGTCGCCTCTTACGACACCCACGGGAAGATATGGGATGGTGCTATTCTTTACGTCCGGACACCATACAGAACACGTCCGGACACCATACAGAACTCGAACGCCACTCGAAATAAAGTTCTCTAAAGTTTCCATGACATGGGTGCAGCCAGAAAAACAACGTTAGATTTTAGTGCAAAAGAGTGATAATAATGTTTGCTGCAACACTTGATTTCATATCGCTATAGGCGGTGCCTGGGACTTAATAACATAAGATGGTGCATACCGATAGCAACGATGCAGTGCGTACACGCAACGTTTTATCGTAATAAAGTTTTATTTATAATTTTAAACAAAAGCTATTCGCGGGAACCAGAACGTAAATTGTATCTTGTTAGGGTTAGGCTTCAAAGCCTGGGATAGTTGAAAAAACACCCTGTATAGCGTCCTAAATATCATCTCATGGAAAATGCATCTTGGTTGAGTATGTTGAGGGGGAACCGGATTTGGTATACATTTGGGAAATGATCATTGCTCAGGAACCCTTAATACCTATAGTACGAATTGACCCAGGAACGTAGCCCCCTGCCCTACAGAAAGACATTCAAATATTTACGAGCGGTTGACGGGACAAAACGAAGAAAATCTTAATCCAATACTTGTTACTACTTAGTAACAAATCACTATGTGTAATGTCATACACCCGCTTGTCAGGTAGCATTCCTGTGTCATAATCGAAAATGATCGGGAACTAAATTTTTTGTATGAAAATATTCCCAAGTTTATGTCCTTTAAATCTCTTTGGCCCTACACAATGATATTAGCTAGTAAATAAAAATATAAAGACATTAATTCCCGATGTATTAAGTACAACAGAAAAGAAAGGCTCGAAGAGACGTTGTTAAGAAGTTTAGTCGGGCATCACGATGCTTAGCAGTGAAAGAGGACAAGAAGATTTCGTAGAGCAAAATTTTGCAAAACTTTGAATCTCACTAGTAACAGCTGAAGGACACAAACTCAAATAAAACTGGTTTCGTCGAATCTTTGGTTTTGTTACAGAAAAACCTGAAGGTACAATGGATAGATAGAGTAAATGATTAATTGATGATATAGCTAGAAATAAAAACGATGATTTGATCAGATAAATGCAAGAAGAAGAAGAGAAGTTACCAAAACTCCACATATACTTAAATACAAGATGAGGAAAGCAAATCGAGGAAGCTTTAAACCTACCTACTCTAAAACTAGGTAACACCTAATTAAAACATAAAGCAACGTGTTCCAATCACACGCAACGACAGACAAGCAACAAGAGCGAACAACCCGCAACAACTCGCGTACAACCAACACGCGTACTACAGCCAGCACACGCGACTTGGTTTACATTCGCCTAAACCTCGTGCTGGCTATCTCTCGTGTTTGTTTGTGCACGCAACACGCACGGCTCGTGCTTGTACGAATTGGGGATACTGTCCTAAAGTTGTGTTAGAAATAGGCTGTCGTTTTGATTAGTGTTGCCCAAATTCAGTCTTGGTCTTGCAGTCTTGGTCTTGTTCTTGCGTTTTTGCAAGACCAAGACCAAGAACAAGACCGCGTATTTTTAGCAAGACCAAGACCAAGACTGACCGTGCAAGACTTGAGCAAGAACAAGACATAGCCTGCAAGACTCTTGCGTCTTGCAGCTAGGACTTAGCGCTATTTCACTGAGTAGTTAGGTGTAACAGTTCGGTGTATAGGTAGGTACGCTTAGGAATTCTATGAGACGCAAAAAACTGTATCAAACAATATGAAAAACTGGACCTATGCGCATTACGACTAATACCATAAACATAGCGAATAAAAAAATATCTATTAAAATCAAACTGAGTGCATGCATAGTTATGTTTTAACCATCGGCACTTTGATAATGCGGCATCAAAGGTTTTGTACTTACTTCTCAAAGAAATTTGCCGCTTTTCGGAAGTACATGGTTATGATACACGCGCCGGCGGCTTCTTTTGAAATCTAAAACAATCGTTGCCGCCACGCCGAAATCATAACATTTGTGACACTATTTGATTGCCGCCATAGGGCGTAGGTATACTCATGCAAAATAATTTCGAATTTTTTTAAGAGTACCTACAGGTGTTCCAAAGAATAAATAAGTTTCAGAGTGCTTAGAATGAAAATGAATACATTATACTAATAAAATAAAAAGCCTGCGATAAGAGTTTTGTATTACTTACCAGCCCGAATATCTCTGAGAGAGATGATGAGAGTAAGTATTTACTAGCTGTGCCCGCGACTTCGTCCACGAGGAATAGTAACTTTGGAGGTATAGTGACGTTCAGGACTTATTTATTTATTTTAAAACTTCTGTCATCAAACATACAAACGAACTCTTCAGCTTTATAATATTAGTATAGATGTACGCCAAAACATTCACTTATATGTAAAGAATAGTGATTGGCACTAATTCTATTTTATTCACGCGTCGCGTCTGTACAAGTAGGTAATATTTAGTGTGTGTTTGTACGCCGCACGCGGCATTGTTTGATTTGCGGCGGCACGAGTTGGAGGAGTACCTGAGAAAACCAAGAACTGCCAGCTCGGAAGACATTTTAGATTGGTGGAGGACGCATGAGACAGAGTATCCGATTTTATCGAAAATGGCCCGTGATTTTCTCTCAATACCTGCAACTTCAGTACCTGCTGAGAGGTTATTTTCTAAAGCATCATTAGTAATTAGAAAACATAGAAATAGGTTAAGTGATGAGTCAGCCAGATGGTTACTTTGTATTAATTCTTGGTCAAAAAAATTGATATAAAGTATCATAACCTAATGATAAAGCTGTTGATTTGTGTTGTATTTTATTTTTTATTCAAATAAATGATAAATCGTAAAACTCTTTTATTAAATTTCTTATAAGTTGAGGGTTCAATCTCTTTCTAGACAGATAAGTATTGTTCTTTAAAATACAGTCAAGTTATTGTAATTAATTTGTTTTTTTACATGTTTTAGCAAATGTAAGCTTATAAATCATAAATGTTTATTAAGAAACAGTTACTTCCATGGAAAACGACATATAGGTCAGTTGATTTTTCGAATTTCTTATCAAATCTTCAGTTATTTATTAATCTGCTTGATCTTTACTATGGCTATGTTAATTCAAGCTCACAATGTTCCAATTCTAATACGTTTTTCTAAGATTTAAAGTAAACTTTAATAAATAGTAATAGACTAATAGGTAATTGCAAGACTTGCAAGACTCTTGCTGCAAGACCAAGACCAAGACCAAGACTGGGAGCGCAAGACCAAGACCAAGACCAAGACCAGGTGTATTGGCGCAAGACCAAGACCAAGACTGGCTAAGTCTCGTCTTGTTCTTGCATTTGGGCAACACTAGTTTTGATTTTAACGAGGTTTCGCCATTATTGAGAAGTGTTGGGGAAACTTTTACAAAATTTCACTTGGTTTCGTAGAAGTCTACCAAAACAAGAGAGAGAGCCGTCGAACAAGTCGTTGCAAATCTTGGTGTGTATTTTTGTATGTATTTTCATAACTTTACAGTTTTTTACATTAGAATGTGAAAATACTGCCTTTATTTTCTCTTTTGCATCAAGAAACAGCCTTATGAAGCTACATCCACCTCAATAATATTTTAAACATATAATTCTACCATTCATGATATTTTTTTTACAATTTACAAAGTATCACTAACAAGATTCTTAAAAGTAAGTTAAGAATATAAAGCTATGCAAATTCTAACCTGATTCAAATCCTCCGCGCCACGGCACGACTAAGTACCCCACCCCTTGTTTGTGGATTATTTTATTGAAGTAGGAACTACCCAAAATCGTATTGTTAGTTTTTCGACCTACGACAGTACGATGGCATCCCTTACTTGTTCCACATTTCTTTGAGCTTTCAAAAATCTTAATTTAATGAAAACCTATTAAAAATATTGTAACAAGAAAACACTGCCACAGACTAGTATCTATCTTTAACAATCTAAACATATTCCCTCCCGATGATCAAGAAAACTCAATAAGTTGTAACGCTGCTATATCTACAGTATGCACTCTTAAAAGATAGATGAAGGTAACAGACCAGCAATTGCAGCTACAATAGCACACACATTATCCAATAGTCAGCCCACACCGTCAAATTGCTCGCAACAATTGCTTTAAATTGACGTTCGCAAATAGTCTCCACAACGCTTTGTCAATTGAGCTGCTGCTTCGAAACGTACTACATCAGAATCTATCGATGATTTGGTTTCTTTGTGATCTTTTTGTTGCTACATGGTCCTTAGTTCTTTTAATACCTCAACATCATCATCATCCACAGCCCGACTTCACCCACTGCTGGGAATAGGCCCCTCTTTGCTTGTGATGTCTACTCAGGATAAACGTAATTTAATTTAACTCCATGCCATTGAGAGGTTCTAGAACAGTGCTGTGAGTCTCTAGGAGAAGTAGAACATGGGCATTTTTATGTTAAGAGATTGACTATTTAATTTCGTAGATTTTTGGAGTATCTGAATTTATCCCAACCAATCTGGTTACAAGTATAAACTTATCCTGATACTACGTAATCATCATCAATCATTTATATAAATAAATAGTAGTGTAATATTATAACTAACAAAGACCTTCTTGCTAAAATTATCTCAAAATGAGCCAATTCTGAAATCAGATAAAATTCTTTCTTGAGTGTCTCTGATTTGTAAATATCAGCAGACATTGAAAAAGATTTAAATATCTGAAGTGCTATAATAGTTTTGAATGTATTTATCATTTCAAACGTTGTTTCTAGGAATCTCTTAGATGTTTCTCATTAACTGGCGCTACTTTGTTTGTATTGTTATTTTCTACAGAATTGCGTTTTGCGACATGAGTATATGAATACATATTTCGTATTTATCTTTCTGCGTAGAAAATGAACAAACTTAAACTTTGTTCCTCATTAGTCAAAAGTTACTATCAATACAGTATATCATCATCATCATCATTCCGCTGCCCTTATCCCATACTATTTGACGTTGGCGCAGCTTGTCTTCTTCTTCTACTTCTCTTTTAATCTTCATCTCATAATTTACCCCCTTTCTAGTTGCTAACAGTACATCATGAAAACATTAAAAATCAATGTTTACTGGCCCTAGCTGACCCTCGTAAACGATCTAATTAGATTCTCCATTTCTTATCAAGTATGGACAACAAAGAATCGCTGATTACTAAATAAGAATCTTCAGGGTTATTCCCCGAAGACTTTATGCATCAAAGATTGTGTTTATTATAAGCAAGTACATCCTTATCGTTCAAATTATTCGTATTCTACGGAGTATTGGTGATGATTTATCTATTTCTCAGGTTAACGAAAACGTTAATAATATAATACAACATAACATAATATAACGTCTGTTATCACCAAAGGTAGAGGTAGAATCTACTCACATTCGCCAGTTATATTTAAGTACCATGTAATAAAAGGCAAACCTATTGACATCAAGCGGGCAACCAAAAAAAACACTAATACTTCAAAAGCAGATCATTCGTTTTTAGACCACCTCTTTTTTAGCATCAGTTAAAGTCAATCAGATCGAAAAATATCCAAATCAGAATATTAGATAGATAGATTACTCTTCTTCTTTTAGGAACACAATCGTTTTTCTTCGACTGTAAGCCACCTCTTACAAATTCAGCCTCAGCATCCAAGCAGGTCAAAATACAGAAACAACATTGTCACGATGAGTAGACAGCGTTGTGCGGTGCCCAATAAAGTAGAATTAACATTGTCGCGGCGTCACAGACATGCTGATCAATTACAGCGGGTATTAAATTGTATTGTGGTGATTTTATTACATTTTACTGCTGCTGCTACCGTGACTGTCTGTTTTGTGACATATGGTTCGTTTTCTAATGTGAAGTTAGTGTAGACCGACGATTTTGGAATGTTTTCCAAAAGTGTGTTTTCCAATTATTTATTCTCGTATTATGTTGAAGGTTGTCTTTGGAAGAACCTTCGTTAACACAGACTAATCAGTCCTAAAATTGAGGACGTTTTCGGCCGACATTTTTCATTTAATTATTCCAGGGATAAAAACCTTGTGGCAATCGAGCAAAGCTTTTCGTTAGCTTATGTCAATTCAATATATATATATATTTACCTTTTCAAACAGAATGTCTAGGCCCACAAGTTTATTATTTTCCTCAAACTTCAGAATGTTCAACATTTTTCCATCCTCTCTAAACCATACCACTTAAAGAAATCGTAATACACCCAACAAACAAACAATTATAAAAACATGCCAAAATTAGACCACACGTGAAGTCTGTCAAAGGCCTGAGTTAGATCTTATCTATTCCCCGCGCACAATGCACGCCCTGTGCCCGTGTGCCCAGATATCAACCTCGCGGGAGTACTCCACAATTTTACTTTACCGGCCCCAGAGTGATGCCACACGAACCCTAAGTCTAAACCTCCAAGGTTAACTTCTTCCACGATATTCAGTGAGACAGCAAAATTTAAATTTGCAAAGGAAAGGATAGGTATCTCACATTGTCATTTTCCGCTTGCAAGTCGACTGTCGCATGACGTTCGGGTCTTCGGAAATATTGATCATTGACAGCCTATTTTGAACTGTATTCTTTCACGGCTATAGTTTATTCTGTCTTTACAGGGTGTGGCTAAGGTTTTTATTTGCATTTTTAAGGAATGCGTAAAGTAACTTTGTTGTGATTGGCAAAATCATTGATGTTTGTTCAAGTCGCTTCGGGACGATGACGTAACATAAATGTTTGGAAGATTCGCAGCGGCTGAGATTGTATCTGGGTGTCGCAAAAAGATTCCAATGTTTGTATTTATATACAAACCTATATCAAGTAAAGGAGAAGTCATTGAAGCATCAAGGGTAATGCTAATGAGTATGACGCTTTAAACGAAAAACTTTTTAGTATACGTATTATTAGGAACACGAAGCAAAAGGACTTAGGAGTATGTAAGGATTGTAGCAGATGGCGTTTTCTAGTTTCTGCCTACCCCCATGGGAAAAAGGAAGAGTTTATGTGTGTTTGTATTATGAACTAAGTTAAATGAAACCAGCAACCACAAGCAAGGTGGTAATGGAAAATAATGGACGAACATAAAAGAAAATCAGGGAGCACTTACAAATCTACCATAAAAATCGTTTTACGTCAACCCAATGAATTTGAGAAAGTTAGCTGTAATAGCACTATTCCTTAGCTTTCAAGTGGACGTCTGAACCATCAGATTGTAGGAGGAACGCCTATGAAGGGGTTATTAGGAGTGGACTGGACTGAAAGTGGCTCGAAGTGGCATATTAAACGCGGCTTGCAAGTCACCTGCATTAGGTGAGACGTTCGCGGGTGGCACGATTTGGAAGCGATCAGCGGTGCTGAGTAATTGATTACGACAAAACAATGCTCTATCGACACTATATACTATAGGAGAAGAAGTACAGAAATGGGGCGATTAAGCAGGTTGGATGTACTGACACCGTGAGTCGTCAGTGCTTGCCAAGGTCTGTTACTATATGGACAGTACTCCACGTTTCTGATAATCTCAGGGTTGTCATGGTCCAATTTTATACACTTGAGCTGCTTGCACTAGCCAAATTGTAGTTTGGATAATGTTAGAGATTGAATAAATGAAAATTTTTCTTCGATATCCTGAATACATAAGAGAAAAAAAAAAATCTCTTCTCCAACGACTCACAGCTTTCCTTTGGTTACTCGCTTACTCCTGCCCTTATTCCAATTTGTTTATGGTCAGCGCAGCATGTCTTCCTTTTTCCATTTTTTTCTATTTTTCTGCTCAGGCGTTTTCCCTTCATAGCCAGATAATGACATCATTCGCACAGTCCAACCACCGTTTCTATGGTCTACCTTCTTATTGTCATCCCCATTCCTGTTTAAACGATGGTCACCCGCTATTGTTTCAAAATCTCTTCCAGACTATTTTAGAAGTCAAATTATCGACATGTTTCGCTTTATCTTCCACCTGGCACCAACCACCAAAGTCGCTAGGCCCAGTAAACCGATTAGACCGGCGTCCACCGCGGGGAGACTATCGCACAATCTCTCACGCGACCCCCCTTGCTTCTTACACCCCTTCGCCCCTTTCACCCCCTCACCCCGTCACGTGACGCACTTTCCAATACCTTTGTCCTGGTAATGACCCCTTGACTTGTTTTAATATCAATAAAAATATTTTTGTAAGCAATGCTGTGATTGTGGTGAACCTTCGTGGTGGAGTTTCTGTGGTCTGGTTAAGGTGGTGAGTTGATGTATTGTGGTCGTGACTGCGATGTCATTTAGGAAGGTGATGATCTGATGAACTTTTACTACTTCAAAAAGTAGTCGTCTTAGCGTGTTGATGGCAATCTAAAGTAAGACAGCCCAAATTTTGGAGACGAGTTTGCCACTTTCAGTAGCGTCCACCAGCTCGTGTAAGGTGTAATCAACAGGACAGTCTCCTGACTGTCCTATTGATTACATCTTACACAAGACGTTTCCACTATACTCAGTGGAAAAAAACAGATTCTTACATATTTTATAGCTTCAAATGAATACTTCAAACAACTCTTTTGCGTCTCGCCAGAAATAAATTGCATGTCAATATAACTAGATTTTTTTACACTCGAAGTTTTCATACAAGTTTTCTCCTGTGATTTCCTGAAGACTACTAAGTACCCATATAACCAGGCAACAGTAGCAGAGTAAATATACAGCTAACAACCCCAAACTTCAAACAAACTATCAAGATCAACTGATCAACGACAGACTAACGGGAACACAAAAGGTTACTTTCTAAAATATTAATGAATTTCCAAAACATTTTAACCCACGTGTTTACCGAATAGATACCAGATATGGATGCATTCCTCCAAGATATGGCTCCATTGTCTTTGCCCAGTTTCTGAGATAGAGCGGACGGACGGACAGACAGATTAGCGTGCGTGGGACGAACGTAGCTATATTAATATTTTTTTGAATAAATTATTTGGTGATCGTTTAGGGTTCCCCCCTGTAGTTTATTGACTCATAATACTCTCGTGCAATCTTGATTAAAGTTACTTCAACATTCAAGGTTTAAACGGTCCTTCACGTAGCCGTGAATCAAGCGTTATGTACACCAAGCTAAGTAACTCTACGCAAAAAATTATTCTGCGAAACCACTTTTTTTTTTGGTTGAAAAATCAGTTTTACGGTAGGGCTAGCTCAATGTAACGCACTCAAAACATTGTACTGGTGGATGCATGGAATAGTACTGGGGTCGTGGACGTAATTAAAATAAAGTTTTAACATTAAAAACTTGGATTTAAAAAAACGACTTGCGAAAGAGTTGGAAATTTAACCCACTATATCTCCGTAACTGGAAGGCCAAAACAGGAACAAAAAAAAATATCGCAATGACACGGAGAACCATAGTGCTGTGATACGGAACCCATCAAGCTTTTTAAATCGTGAACAGTTTGTAGGCGGCCGATGTAAAGTTCAGTTACCACTTTATCGGATCACTCTATAATAGAAGGATTATTTATTAAATAATAATGTACACTGATAGTCATTAGAAGCGGTGAAGAGATCTTCTTTGACCTCACAGCATTTTTCTGCATAATAAGAATGTTAGGAGAGAATGTTTTCTTCCGATCATGAGTTTTTTATTTTTTGTACCTGTTAGGGTAACATATTATTATTTTAGTAAGACATTTACACCGTACCTAAAAGGTAAAAGGAGAGAAACTCTTTAAATTAGTGTAAGAATCAGCTGTTTTCACGCATTTTTTTAAGTCATGTTATTATTGTACTTTGGTATTGATCAGACTATTTTTCGTATTTCAGAGATAAATAAAAAAGATAAAGATAAAGTTATTCATTTTAGTAGGTTTCATTCCCTTCAAGTAAGTCCCTTTTTTACCTGCCGAACTACACTACCTTATTTGGGGGGTGTCATTCTACTCAACATTTTAAACGACTTTAACCAAATCTAAAATCAGAAGAAAAAAAAACAGTTCTACCAAGTTATTTGGTTTCAGAGTTCGACCCCTTATCAAATTTCGGATCAAAAAACACAAACCTAACAACCAAACCAAACCAAACCAAACCTAATATAAATGCAGAAGGAAACTCGGGTACGTCATCATCCCAGAGCCACGAGTGATTTGAAGGCTTTAAGTTAGGGCTATTTCACTGGAGAACATCTCTGAACGTACAAATTGATGTATTTTAATTAAAAAATAACATTTAACCATAGCCTAGTGGTGTGACTGTCGGACTGTAAAGTCACAGGTCTCGAGTTCGAACCCAAGACACACACCCCTGATTGTTTGGATTCATGTGCGTATTGTATAATTATCACTTGCTTCGGTGAAGGAAAACATCGTGAGGAAACCAGATATTTCTCGACGGCATGTAAAGCCAAGTCAGAGGCCCATAGGCGGCATATATATATAAATACTATGTCACCAGGTTAGGCACTCACCACACTATAAAGAAGAAAGACCGGATACTTAATCTTATCAGAAATCCAAAAGAACACCCGTTTCGCGATTAAATAACACAAAATCATTCTGTGACGCCTTCAAACGGCTATAGATGGTTATCAATAAAAAAATGTCGCTACAATAACAAACTATTACATTTGTTCTATCTCCTAATCAGGGTAAAAATTAAAAATCAATTTTAATCTTTCTACAATTTGCGTCACTGGGATTAACTCATGGTATCCGTATCGCTATCGTTGGAGATGGACTGATACCATAAATTGGACAGCTGTGTTCTGATTGCGCGGTCACTTCGGTAACTATATCTTATCAATAGGTACATTTGATTTTTATTCACTGGTTTTACGTCCTAGAGTAATAAAAATAGATAGATTAGGTTTCAAACTAATCTACGTCTCATAGGTCCGACTGGTTCTATTGAGTATTTCTGTAGGAAGAGTAAAGTATCCTAGTTCTTGATAGGAGGAGGAACGGTATTAGTTTAAAAATAAAACTATCTTGGTTCTTGCGATTTTTTTTTGTATTTGTGTACGAAATTACATAGCTACTTGATAATATCTATTATCATTTATGCCTAAAGTACCTACGTGTGCCTACGTTAAAAAAGGCTTTGTTTAAATCAGATATCACAAGCAGACCAAATAATACATACCAACCTACCTAAAATGTAAGCTTAAAATGTACTAAACCTCCAATTAATCAACCTAAACGTTTTTCTTCAAAATCATCAATCTGCAACATTTTCCAATCTACATCATCTGCCATGATTTATGACGTCACGTAGTTTTGACACATACACACCGTCATTTTGAGTTATGTCCTACCTAGTCGTCACTGTTCCTTCTACATCAAGGATACCAAGAAAGGCTATATACTATACTGTTCTATCAAGGATATGCATTCATTACATACGTTTAGCTGATCAAATTCTTAACAAAATACTTTATTTTCAAAATTTCGTTACGCTAATATTTCGATGTACTTAAATGGCAATGAACAATTAGCGACCAAAACTTCTCATCTCTCTTAGAAAACAATAATCTGCAACGTTCTCTGATTTCCGTCAACTAGGATATTTACAAACGCTTGTAAATAAATAATCCACGCAGATATCTGCCAAGATTTATGACGTCACATAGTGCTGTCACAAACACTTCGTCATGTTGACTCACAGCATCTCCTCATAGGAGTAGTGCCGTGACATCACCGCTATTGTTTTATATCGAGCAAATTGTAGATGAATCTGGTACTTATTGATCGATCATATCGGAAGATTATGCTTTTTGAAGATAATGCTATTTTTATCGTCTGTTGCTCAGTGTTCGTGTTTTTCCGATCAGTTGTGGGTTTTTCTATGACCACAATCATATCATCCTCTTCCTGCCCTTGTTCCATGTTACTCAGGGTCGGCGCAACACGTTTTTAAACAACAATGTCATAAAATTGCAACCGGATTACTTGGATTCAACAATTGTCATGTGTTTCAATAGAAATAGTTTTAAAACCTTCACCTGTCCAGTATATTCAGACAAGCCTTCTTCTTCTTCTCTCTATACACTTTTAAATTTCTCTCTTAAGTTTAACTCACTAGAAATATCGCCAGACTGCCTGTTTCGCCAACAAAATACAAATTATATTTAACGATGAACTGATTTCCCTCTGATATTCTCTAAAATATTTATACTTCTGAAAACTGCCCTATTTCTCCAACAAAATAGACATTCTAAACAAATCTAAATAACGGTAAACCAATTTCCCTAACAATGCTACCGCCGAACAATGAAGTCATCAGCCGGGAGCGGCGCGGCGCCATCTTGGATGCACTCAGTCGATCGATTAAGCTTCGCCCTCAATCGATCACGGCCCTCACTATCACGTGTTGGTCTTCAATAATTTATTACATTTGGTCCGAGCTTCCGGAGTGAGACGTTTTACACTGTCAACACTCTATAAATCAATTATATTAAGTTAACATCTTATTTGGGTACCGGTGTTTGATATCTCTCTGTCTATGTCAACAGAGAACTGTTTGGGGATCAGTTTGGTTATGATTTACAAGGTTATCGAAGATAGAACGATACATTACGACCAGACTGTGCTATAATATAGGTAAGCCATCAGTGTCTATCTTTTAGTTAGCTATTACAGGAGTTACAGGAAAGGTTCATTGGTAGAGTTTTTATTTCTTTTGTGCATACTAAAGGGGAACTTAATTTGCAATAATTTGAAGCATGATCATTATTTTGGACTACATTGGTAACTGGACGTAAGCCTCATCGTCTCTTTGTGTCTTCAGCAGAGCATTATGATTATGTGGTTGTCTGACTTATGAAAATATTCCTTAAAGGCTAATTTCATAAAAGTGCAGTGAATATTAGGGAGTGTATTGTCTATTACACATATGTATACTATAAAGCAATAGTACATAAACATCCCGGGACGCAATTCTGAGGGGATCCCTAAACAGTAGGGGAGATACAATAGTATTGTGTAGTGTGTACCACTCATGAATAGTACTGGACGATTATTACAAGACTTCATCTAATACATGGTGTAGTGTATGTACTATCGTGTAATGGTGTGATCAAACCGAGCGGACCAGCTGCGGACACCGGATTTGACAGTTATTTCAGTAGGTAGGGGTAGCTGTACCTTTGTTTGCGTTTTTATAATGACATTTCTTTTCCTAGCATTCGTTTCTAGGGCGTCGTTAAAGGGCAGGCATACTAATCTCGATCAGTGGTGGCCAAATGAAGGGGAGTGGTGGCTCAGTAGAAACGGCCGCGACTTACGAAACATTCTATACTCGAGTTTAAATAAAACTAAGTTTCTGCCATTACCTTAAATTGTAGAAAAACTTCCAAGTGTGAGGGTCCACGAACTCAGCGGTAATCTAATCTGCATCAGTACACATGGAGGGCCCGATCGCTTATCTGTCAAGATTTGCTACGCAAACAAGTCTACAGATTTGCTTACAATTACTTTTATTGCATATACGGAGTATTTTGCTGTGATTATTTGGTAAAGAAGGCCCCAAAGATTTTGGAAAAGTCCTTCCCAATAGGGAGCCTGTGTGACACACAGAGTTAATACTATTATTATGTTTAGCGCAGGTTAATCGAGATTAGAAACTTTATGTTAGATGGCATACTACGAGTAATATTGCTTGAGTATGGCCAACTTTTTAGAGATCATGAGAACGCATTACGGCTTTACTTTTGACGAAAATATGCAGAGACAAACACAACCTAACAGTTATATGCAACCCAAAAATACATCGGTAAGTGCGTAAATTACAATGCGAGCTGGATTACTTGTTTTTAGAACAGGCGGGTACAACTTGGTCCTGGAGGCAAGCGACGTAACTACTCTGGCCACAGCATGGATATTCGAAAACAAAATTTCTGTGAAGGTGGCTGATTATACTCTTGCCGAAACACTCCGAGGCGAGAGTTTTTAAAGGAGTACTCGTCAACTTGTACACTGTCGCACTCGCCCTGCCTCGGAGTATCTTAGCGAGAGTGTGCAGCCACCTCAATAAACGAATATCGAAGGTACAGAAATGCTGTAATGGACGTTGAACGTGTTGTTCGATTTCATCTTGCAAATGCATAAGTGCAATCATGTACCCTTAGGGCATTCCAAATTTCAACCATCGATAGTTTTGATCATAAAAATTAAAGTTTTCTTGGATGCGTGGGCCCAACTAGTTCAGAAAATTTCAACGCCTCCACAGCAAGGTGCAATCTCTGGCGGGAGCTGTTTAAACCCCCTGACAACTTCGATCGATCAGAAAACCTTCCACCTGGGCACGCGTTGCCGTGACCGACTTGGAAATCCTTAAACAGACTTCAAACCTAAGTCGTCCGGACCAAAGACAATCTCTGCAGATGGGGGTTCATGGATGGCTCAGACCTCAAGTGCGTATGCGACGTCTCCCCACAGATAATGGCCCACCTTCCATCTTGGTTCCATCTTGCGCCGCATGCCGTATCACCTGCGCACTTGATGATCTGCTTATTGCGTCAGTGAGTGGGGTTCGCGTGGCTGAGTTTTGGGCTAAACATAACACTTGAACTTTTTGCCATCGACACGCTAAGAAGCAGAAGTTTTGAACATTATTTGATTATTCCCTTAATCCATGTATCTACGGCCAGGAACAGTGGCGGTATCTGGCAGACGTGATGACTATCAACAAAATTACATAGTTACCTACTTTGAGATAAGGCCATGATCGATGACACGCCATAAATGAGTCAGATGCGTCTCCCAAGATGTACTTGTTAGCCATAGATAAGCAAGCTGGGGTAGCAATAAACCAGGCGTTGTACCTACCCAATGGTCGGGGTAGTGGTGTTCTTGAATAGAGACCGCAAACGGCAAAATAATGAATACGGTACCTAGGTAATCTACACACTGTCAGGCAACGTCAAAAGAACTGAGCTGGTGAAGAATAAATCAGATTTAACGTTGTCAGTATTCTTCTGAAAGTTGACTGAAACGCACAAGAGCACAGGGTCCCAGCAGGATCTCATGGTGACATGGAGAGAGCGACTGTCGCAACCCCGTGCAGGGCACGCCACCATAGTGGCGATAAGTCCCCTCTTTGAGGAGTGGCTAGGGAGGCGCCACGGCGCCCTCACCTTCCGCCTGACGCAGGTCCTCACCGGACACGGTTGTTTCGGGAGGTTCCTGCACCGAATCGGGCGGGCGGAAACGCCCGTGTGTTTCCATTGTGAGGATCGTCCGGAGGACACGGTGCAGCACACTGTGGAGGTCTGCCCCGCTTGGGCGGAGCAGCGCCGTGTCCTCGTAGAGGCGATTGGCGGCGGCGACCTCTCGCGTCTGGCCCTGGTTCAAGCCATGGTCCGGAGCGAGAGGGAATGGGAAGCCGTCACCTCCTTCTGCGAAGCAGTCATGCTAGTGAAGGAGGTGGCGGAACGTGAGAGGGAAAGAGCCTCACGTCCCAGCCGCCGCGGGAGACGCCCTGGGCGTCGGGGGTCACGTGGTGGCCCCCGGCCACCGTAGGCGCGGGCCTGTGGACGGCGAGTTATGGGCTAGCTCATCGTCCGGCCGTCTTATGACGACAGGCCGTGTCGACGGCGCGTTCGTGTTCCACGCGCGCCTCATTGAGATGTCAGCACCCACGTAGGGGTCCGCACGGGCCGATACCTGCCAGGGCTGCGGGACTGTTCGAAAGAGATACCGCGGCCCTGGAACATAAAGGGCAAAGAAGGAACATGGATGGGTTTTAGTCAGTACAAGTCTGACACTCCCTTCCGCTCCGCCCCGAGCGGTATCGTTTGATGATTACCCATCCTAAAAAAAAAAAAAAAAAAAGGGTCCCAGCAGGATGAAATTTTGCACAAAAGTTCCTTATATGGGGAGGAAGTACTCTACGAGTACTGTATGGTGTCGGACGTAAAGAATAGCACCATCCCATATCTTCCCGTGGGTGTCGTAAGAGGCGACTAAGGGAGTTACCAGAGAATGGGCAGCAGCGTTCTCTGTGCTTTTTTAATAACCGTACTGCGATCGCCAACCCGCCTGCCAAGCGTGGCGATTATGGCAAAAACCCCCCTTTGGGGGAGGCCTATGTCCAGCAGTGGACGTCTTTCGGCTGAAATGATGATGATGATGATGATGGGGAGGAAGGGACACCGATGCGAAAAAGGTTACCACGTGTTCAGTACATCATTTTCAGTCCACACACATATATAAATTTTTCATCGGTTATTTAAAAAAATCTGCTATGTCCTACAAAAGTGCACACGGTCAAAATGTATTGAACAGCTGTTTTTTTTAAATAACCGATGAAAAATTTTCGCGTCGGTGTCTCTTCCACCCCGTATGTATTTCAAATATGAGTGCTGAGGAAAGATTTCTGAAACTTCGTCCCATAATGAGGTTGAATAAGGGGTTTTCGATGGAAAATCCTTTGAAAATATACTAATACTTGAAAAAAATACGTAATATAAAACTACTATACAACTAAAGGTGACGTAAATTGCACTCATTTATTGCATTATTCAAGTACTCTTATAAAATCATAATAATTGTGAGTGAGAAATCTCTAGGATTATCGGCAACATTCTAACAAACAAGTGACGTTGAATTTTAGGAAAACACAATTTATTGCATCTTTATCAGTTAAGATAGGCAGATGTCTCGTATAGTAAGTACATAAGTAGGTACATCCACTCTTACATAATGTGATCATGTAGTGTGACGTCACGTCGCCAAGTGATAAACATTGATTTTTGACAAAAACATGTGCTTGTTTTATCTAGGAACATGGTTTGACTTTATGCGTACATTTTCACGAAAAATAACACGAGGTTGCGGAAAAGTACAAACTACAAAGAACAAGCTTATCGAGACTTAGGTCTGGAAATAGGCACTCTACCTTAAAAACACAATACCATCAATGAAAGTTTTTAAACCAACAGAACTCAAAACAAACAGTAAACATGGTAAATATCCCGTTTCTAGTGAAGTGTTAATGATACCATCAATGAACCCTTGTAATATAATTTATTGTCATTTTTCGCATTCGTTTATAACCATTTTTTATTCATCACGCCTGTAATACCCGAAGGGTTAGGCAGAGGTGTACCTAATAGTACACTCACATTTCACCAGTTATATTTAAGTCCCATGAGAGGGCGAGCCTATTGCCATCAACCGGCTACTAATTCAAAGTCCGTGGCTGGTACTGAGAATTTTCTTCTTTTCCTTCCTTTGAAAAACCCAATAACACTTTGCCCGACCTGGGAATCGAACCCAGGACCTCATGCTCACCATACGCGCTTGCGACCACTAGGCAAACGAGGCAGTACACATAATTAGGAATACTAAAATACGGGAACATCTTGATAGAAATAGGATCACTGCGACATGTTATTGTTAAAAATATTCAAACAAACATATTCATCTGCCTAGACTTTTAGCTACGATGTTGACGTCCGGCTTCCAGCCTAACAGAATGCAGTTACATGTAACATGAACCTTGGCGACTGCTTATTTGACCTCCATAACCCAAGCAGTAAAACTAGTTGTCAGAGTTTTAGGTTTTTAAACAATCCGTAACTATTGTCAGAGATCTACAAATGAAAGCCGGTGCAATCTGCTTGAAATGCTTTCCGTGGCACAAAACGTTCTCGCTGTCAATAATTAATGGTCACCAGAACACCCATTAGAAAGAAAGAAAGAAAGAAAATACATTTATTTGGCACATGCCACAAGTGCACACAGTATAAAAAAATAAGAAATAAAAAACTAAAACATTAAAAAACTTAAATCAAAACAAAAATATATATATAGAATAGTGCGACACTGTGTGCCTCACGGCTGCGCCAAATAGGCCCAGTTCAGCAAAATGCCGGACAGTAGTGCCCGACGCTGGTTTTCAACTGGACCTGAATTAGTGAGGTTACGGATGTGAAGCAGTTTTATGTTTTGTGTCAAAGGTGGTGGTGAATAGATACTTAAATATGAGAAATAGAGAAACAGATCTGCATATAAAAAAATAAAATAAACTAGAGTGACTAAACGAAAGCGCAAAACAAAAAAAAAAAAAGGGGTAAGAGCGTGTCAACAACATTGGTTGTGCATAAAAATGTCCTTGATTATTTATTAATTTTATTATTTTTTAAGTACATTGTTACTAACAAAATATGGACCTAGTCTGAATTAAATGTTTATTATTATTATTATTGTGACGGTATCCATTTTTGGTAAATAACATTTTTCGACCCAGAAACTGTGTCATGCTCAAGTTAAATTAGGTAGGAAGGTAGGAACGTACATCATATTAGGGATTCATTTAGAGCAACCATATCCAGCTTACGTTGCGCTTCTATGAGAAACTGCCGCAAACGACTTCTGAAAAGTACCTATCGTCTTGATTTGTCTTATCGGTGGTGGCAGGTAATTCCATACTTTGGAAGCCGCATAACGAAAGCTGCCTCTGAAAGCAGCTGTATTATGCGACTGACCCGAGAGTTGTTGCGAACATTGTCTTCTGCCACATTCCCGCCTACTTGTTACCCAACTCTGTTTATTATACATTCAGGGTACGGTATCGAAAAGTATAGCTTTTAACCATAGACCAACCCAAGTATTTACTAAATTAAATAAACAACAACAAAACCAACGCATTTCTAAAACACCAGATGGTCAAAGATACGACTAATACGTTTACGAAGGCCAGATAACAATCTACGAACAAAATATGTTTAAAACGGATTTACTGAAATCTAGAAATCAAATCTTACGCGATAACGATTTATAAATGTCGCCTATCAATAAATTTACCCTTTGGTACTGATAAAGCATACATATATCGAAAGATATGGTTAATCATAGTTGAGTACACACACAGACTTTACAAGGGAATCGGCGTAAGATTTGTTTTGATCAAATCAGTGAAAAAGAGAACCAATACTTGATACCCAACATTAGTTTTAGTGTATCCGAAACCTGAAACACGTGTGTGATTTTTATGTAAAGAATCTATGTACAAAATTTCAAAACTGTATCATGAAAAATCACAAAGTTATAAGCTTGTTCTGTTACCTAGTTGTCCGCAAAAAAACGTGGTCAACACGCGGCGCTGCCGCGCGCGTTCCTCCAGAGTCGTCTTGAGCTCATTGATAATAATAATTTGGCAGTAGGTACCTAAATGATTGCAATAGGTAGGTACTTAATGTCGCTCGGTGTCCAACTTGTAACTTATATTTTCAAATATTTTTGGTTTTAAAAATTATTGGAATCAATTCAGTACAAACAACAACCAACTACAACAAACTATATTCAGGTTGCGCATATACTAAAAATAATTTTGTATAGTTATCCTCAAAACCTTTCTCTCTTTCGTGTTGATGGTACTGGTAAAGCTTAATGATATAGAAACTATTCACTTAGGCCACTGAGCTTCGACCCAACTTGAAGAATAGTGGTGCAGAACTACGAAACACATTTCCTAAATTAACTCGTATGGGACTTTTCACTTAGTAGATACCTTCCTGTATCTAGCTAATCTAGTATGCAAGTGAAACCATTGGCGGCTACAAGTTCTTTCACAAATAATACTTTTCATATTATATTATTATTCACGTGTGAAGTTATGAAAATGATCTGGATTAGGACGTAAGATATATTTTATCCCAATAGTCCGTCAGAGTAGCATAATTTCCAAGTACAATGCCGATGAACTCATGGACAAAATCTAGTTCGTACATATTTACGATATTTGTAACATAAAACGCATCGATTGTTTACAATCAATGGTTTATCATTGTCAATGCTAGCACAAGGCTGAAGGAAACAGCTATAATTCCTGTTATCACTCGATAGCGCAGATTTGTGATAAGCTAATCTCATTTGATGGACATCGGTACACGTAGTTTAGTCGTAATATAAATCTAAAGAAGTGGACGAGATGTTATCACTGGGAATTTAAAATAGCCGCAATGAAAGGTATATTTTTATTTCCAAGTTTTCAAATATCCAGTAACTACCATGATAACTTTTCATCACCCTGTATGAGCTATGTGTGACTTGTAGTAAATGCCAAATGGCATAGTTTGCCTGTTTAATAAACCCCGCCATCGCTCTCATTTTAATAAATATCTTTGACTATCTAGGTATTTTTTTAAAGATGGAGTGACGACATCTTACAAACAGCCGGGAACTTATGGCCCAGATTATAATATAATAATATAAATTATTTATTTTCTCTACACAAGTTACTTAATGCTAGGGTTACAGAGGCGCACGAACATGAAAAAGATTGGCAAAGGACAGAGTCAGCTGAAACAGTTTGGAGGAGGCATTCACCGCAAAACGCGGCCCATATACCTAACAATACTAATCTTGTTTAATACAAACTAACATTACTAATAAATAAATTAGTACACAACACATTAAATATTAGATACAAACTAAATGTAAGGTAAAAAAGGTAATAAAATAAATCTAAATAAAAATCTAGGTATAGTAGGTAGGTCAAAGATTTTCGAAATCATTGGTTACTTCTGATTCCTATGGGAGGTAGCCGATTTATGTTTAATTGAAGATACTATTTCAATTTTTGTTCGTACTCTAAAATATGTATAGAATAAAAATTTGACTAAATATATTAACCCGTCTCCGTTCCAATTTTTTTTAAATTTACGTTGGTATAAATAAAACCTACCTACAAACCTAACGTACACAAACTTGTTGGTTATTTGCTAAATAACCAAATAAATAATACTTATAGTAGAGCTCCCCTCCCTGGGAGGATCCCGTCACTCCGCACGATTGATCGCCTCCCTACGGACGTGTAGCCAGTACCCTCACCACTTTTTTTTACTATTTTTTCTTATTTTTCTCTCCTAAAGGACATCCGGAAGTTTGTTATATGGACGAGTATAGTTCTTTCGTGTTTTTTGGTAAGGAACAGTTGGTTTTGTGACTATGAATTTATGAAGTTACTCTTAAGTTACATTTCTTACACATAGATGATTTAAAGGAATCAAAATGTTTCTCTTCCATGAGAAAATATTTTTACTCTTTCTGTATTTAGTTACCTACCTTCAACATGAGGTTTTTTCGTTGCGTTATTATAAGATAGGTTACACGTGTACCAAATGCTTCACAAACTTTTAAATTTTTACATAAATCATATCTACAACAAATGTTTCATCTCTCATATTCATTTCAGGTTTCCATTTTTCATACAAACATAAGCAATAATTTACACAACGCATCAATTTTCGAATCTCCGTCAAAATAAACCAACCGTATTTTAGAGAAACCTTTATTTTTAATAAAAAATAAAAAAGACATTGTGAATAAAAATAAAAACCCCTAATTCATTAAAATACGACAGTATCTCAAGCATATCATCCCTAAAAAATTAAAAGGTACCTTTTTCGAGCGCGTTGATGTCTAAAATTGCGGCGGTCTTAAGCAAATTTGCCAAGCAAATATTATTAGGGATTTTAGACGGAACCCTTCAGATTGGGGAGTGACAACCCCTGTATTTATCAGCGATGCATTTGAGTGGATGTGTTGAAAAGGTGAATTACGTAATCATTATATTGAGCTCTTAATTTACGTTTGAGTAATTTTTAAGGTGACGATGTTTTACAGATTTGTGTAAACTGATTGGTAGAAGTTTATTTGTTGTAGCGTTTTTCATAACATACTTTTGAATTCAATTCAATTCATTTGTTGAATTCAGATAAACTGTTAATATAATCTTAACTTATTGTTAGTAAGCAAAAAATTACAATAAATAAAACAATACGTCTGTGCGCACATGTCTACCTGATCAGTGCTGATAATTGGCCCGTCAATTTTGTCCGCCAGTGTAACTAGAATAATATTAGGGCTGCCTTTTAAATTCCTGAAGCCCTTTTGTCCTCCTTGTCTCGCACAGGACGTTCACGTCATTTTATAGGTACTGAAGATTTTTGACAGTCGCAGTTTTATCAGGTAGTCAGAAGCCCGTAAGTCTGACAATTTAACGTATGGCCTGTAACTGGGTTATGTAGTGAAATAAGCAGGCGCCCCATCTTAAATGCTGCATCTAGTTAGACAGAAAGCCGACCCCACCATATACACTGAATGCACTTGAATTAGAGACTTTTATAATTGGTTGAAACCTAACCCTTTCATCACTGTCGCACAGACAGTGATGAAAAGGTATCCCAACGTATGCGTTCCCAAAATCTTACCTTATTTCAACCAGACGTGCTTTGATTCGTGTCTGGTTCTCCTCATACTTAGAGGCAGATATCGAACGTCCCTTTTTGATACCAGTAGCCGGAAACAGAATATTGTAATAATCATACCTACATAATTTTACCCAAATCTCTCCGCTAAGCCAAACAATTATTCGTTCGGAGCCCCTCATGGTACGTTAATAATTCCGTACTAGCATCGTGCATTATGTCAGGCGACAGCCCTATGACTGATCACCGGCAACCCTGGCTGCTACCGGCATTGGCGAAAAAAATATTGCTGTAATATACGGTGAGAATTATTGCCAGAAATATTTGGTTGACGGCTTTTTTTGTCATATTTCTGTGGAAAAAATGTATCAGGAATAAGTTAAAATGGAAGTCTCGGTTCAATACTTTAAATGTCTAATTTATCCTTCACTTCACATGTGAAGATAACCCAGACTCCAGGATCTTTGCAATACGACTATATTATTATTATATATACGGACTTATTTCAGTAGCCATATGTCAGTTTCAAACGGTTGGCATATTCAAAGCTTGGGCTTTTAGTTTTCTTATAATATGTGTATAGATCATGACAGCTTTTTCACCGTATATGTTTTTAAGGTAGCTCAAAAAAATAATATTTCGACATCATTGGACAGTTTGAGGTACGGATCACAAATTAAACTAACAACCCTTCATTAATAACTTACAAAGCAGGATACACAGCTTTAATATCCCAGAACATTAAACAACAAAATTCCTAATTACAGTACCTTTCAATCATTCCATCGACAGCCGATTGCCAAAAGGAGTGTGCCATAAACCCCACGCCAGACGATTATATTTTTAATAAAAGTATAACTAAAACAAGATAAGGGCGTCCCCACACTCCCCACTGAACAACAGAATAAACATTGTAACGCCAATACACTTGATCCTGTAATCCTTTAGCTCCTGTAATGGGCCCTTATCTACCTACCTACGTAAGTATTTGGTGACGAATTTTTTTAATAAAAGTTCTATGTACTCTACTCGATAAAGGGAGTTTTGAGGTTTGAACCGTTAGTTTTCAAGTCATTTTAACCTTTTATAGCTAGTTTATCGTCAACTCCTACCATGTATGAATCTTGTTTGATTGTTAATTTAGTACTATCTAAGTACTGTACGGAATTTTAACGTCTTATCTGCAGTTCACAACTAAACATATCTAGCCAATTATACTATTCGGGTTACTCCCCTGCGTTGTCTAATTCAGTATCAAGTTGCAAAATGTGGATCGTCCTTTTTCTCTACATCTATCTGATAGTTAGGGTCGGGGTACTTACATAGTATTTACGTTCTAGTGCATGTAATCGATCAATGTATCAACGGTAGCATTATATACCTGCCACTTTTCCTTGGACATACACATAAGAAACAAAATGCATCCACTTAAACCCACCACTTCATTAGTTTTAAGTGACATGAAACTTATCAAACTCACCCACAATCTAACCACTGAAACGGAAGTGCAATGCATCATGCCATCCAACAGACGTATCACTTCGTGTCATCATAATAATTCCAACGAATCCTTCGTTACTGCCTTATTTATATTCCCTCACCTACTTTAATATGTATGATTTAATTAACCACTCGCATCTCCTGTCAACTCTCCACGACGAATTGAATCGTCAGCTGCGTATTTTTTTCCCTGTAATACACACCCATTTTTCGGTAAAGAATTTAAGCAAACATGGCCGTGTAAAAGTTGAAAAAAAAAGTTTATTCGTGAACGCATCTGCCGCATTGTCCAATTTTCGACCAATGGCGTCGTCTCCCGCTCCCCTAGCTGTCAGTTGACTGTCAATTGTTCGAAATTCGAATGTTATTTTTTGTCTCGTGGTAGGGCGTTGACGCGGCGGTACACAGCCAGTCGTGTAGTACAATTGAATTGATTGAATTATGGTTAATTTGGACCGCGGCGTATCGTAATGGATTGCCACCCGCATTGTGTCCGGTAAATAAAAGGATAAATATACAATACATACATGTTGTTAACAATTGCTACTTTTGCTGGGAAGAGACTTGAAATAACGAAGATTTGATTCTGTTTCCAAACTCTTTCATTTTTTTGCGTTCACGCGTGTAAGTTAAAGTAATTTTAAGTTTGATTGCATAAGTCTAAGTACCTAACTACTTACGTACATTTTTCGGCTGCGACTTTTTAAGCTACCTTTAGAAATCAGATTACCGGCTTTTACCTTATAGCAGTTCAGCTCGGTACGGTATTTGTACTAATCCTGTCTGCGATTTTCTTGCTTTTTTCGTTACAAGATAACTATAATAACTTTGTGATTTTCCGGTGTACCTTTAAAAGAAAAACAGAACCTTTATAAGATCAGTTTGTGGTCCGACTGTCTATCTGTCAAGACCCTTATTCTCAAGAATCCGTGGTGGTATCATGATGAAATTAATATTAATAAATAGGTCCACGGTTCTGGAGCTTCTTAGTCAACGCAATAAAAAAATATAGCCCTTTATGTCGTATATTTTGCTCATTCACACGTAAATAAAAACCTACAGGGTACTTCCCGTAGACTCACCATCATGAATTTTTTTAAGGAGCGAAGTCTTACGGCACAAGTAAAGGAAAAAATCCCAAAATTGTTAATTTGTAGATATGTTACCGGAAATGTATGGAACCTTTGAATTGTACACAATTCCTAGAAAATATATACATTTCCGAGCCTACTCAGGAAATGCATAAAATAATGTTTCAAAGATTCTATAATACACACATTTCCTAGGAATTGTATGCAATTCCGAGATGATACTAGGAAATATATAAAAAACGGATGCTCTCTGAATAAAATAAATAAAACACGAAAAAAATCAACGTCAAGATAAATATCAAAATTTTGTCTTAAGGCGTAGTCGACGTAGCCCCGCTACGCGAAGTTCCTATTTCTGTCTGCAGGGTTTAAAGTATGTTAGGTTACTTTGCATCCCCTTCGAAGCTAACCTGTCCGAGGCGGGGTGCCCCATGTCCCGAGCTCGCTTCGCTCGCTCTTGCATCCCGAGTTTTCCTTACCACAATACCTTGTTTATGTGGGTGTGGTGAGTAGTGTATTAGAGTAACATAAAAAATAGGAGTACGATAGACGCTCTCGACTGTCTGTAGTCGCCCCTCGCACCGCCATCCCCGGGGTACTTAAGAACATCAAGAATGTAATAGATTTCCGATCGCTATTTAAGCAATGTATAGATTTCCTAGGAAAAGTGCATATTACAAAATATATCATAGATTTTTCATATATTTTAGGAATTGTACACATTTTCTAGGAATTGTATACAATGACGGATTAGGTACATACTTTTCCATTAACAGATCAAGATGAAGCTATACAAAACCAGTTTATCTCTCATTGTATAGGAAATCTATACAAAGCGAGGCCAAGTTATACTGGAAATATACAGCTTCATGTGCCGCCGTGTGTACATTTACAGTTGGAGAATTAAACGTGTTACGTGACGTATATCGATTTATGGTAGAGCAATATTTTAACTTCAAAATTAAGTTTGTTCTTCAATACGACCTATCTTTTCTTTAGAGCTTATGGACTTGAATCTTTGAGACCTGATTTCCGTGATAGACAAACCACCATCATAAATTCAGCGCGATTCAGACACGTGCTTGTCCGGTTTTTCCCTGTGAGTCGACAGAACAAAATTTTCCTTTCCATAATTTTATCGTATCTCCCAAGGTTCTACATTACAAAACATTGTGCAACTCCGAAAAAGAAGTCATCACCAAAGATTGGCTCACTCGCCAACAACAAGTTGAAATCGTTCTAATATTTCAAATCTAAACACTACCCCGTTGCGCTAACCCGATTCTCATTGGACAAAAAAACGCAAACACGGCATGGTCGTACGCAAGCACGACCGGGCAAACATTTGCTTGCGATCGCGTAATGGATTAGCGCTGTCGCATCGCCCGGTATACTATTACAACGGCCGCTGGGCAAACAACCACTGTCGGTGCCTTTGTGCCCCGCTTTACGCTGACGATGACGAGTAGGCGGCTTTAGGTTGCGTTCTTTTTCTTAAGTTTAGAAGGAAAGTTGAGAAAGTTTTCCGAAGTCTCGTTTAGGGCGAAAACTCTCCGTGATGTCAGCTTTCGGAGATACATCGAATAAGATAAATATTGCGGTTGTTTTTCTGGCAGTCGTGGTCTGCTTATCCATTTTAGCTTTCTTTAGGTCATTCTTGTATCCTATATCGTGACATCTTGGCCAGAAGGACCTAACCACTTACCAAATTAAAAACGTAATTTTTCAGTGTTAAAAACTAGATAAAAATATTAATTTGTTTCGTGGCAACAAAACGTCCAACTTCATACCTAATTTATTTTCAAAGCTTTTTTTACATGCTGTTCAAATCTAAATTGACTTTTCTCCTGCGCAATCAAGCATATAAGTGTATACGACATTAACCGCCAATCCTCGTCTCACTCGTAGACAATGCGGAGGTTTGCTTCACTGTCAATATGGTCAAGAGCTGCGTGCACGCATCCTATGTCTATGGTAGATACACATTTGTTTCTGCGACACGATATTTTATTAATATTATTTTAATGCCTCCATTCCCTCTTTCCACTTTTCTCTTATTAGATATTTATCTATGTCGATGCAATGGTGCATTGCCAGTTTGTTCCTTTGTAAGGTTTACTGTTTTAGTGAGCACTCTTATAACAACGATAGTTTTCGTCGATTATAATTATAATATTATGGTACATTTAGGTTAACTTCACTCTGTGTCCCTGACTGTTTCCAGATCCAGTTAATAAGTCTAACCTCAAGACTTTTTCTCACTCTCCATATCAGACAGTCTCCCCTAAAACAATTGAATATGTTTTCATTTTTTTCTACCAATATAAGTCAAATACGGTATATCAGCATCGTCATCACCGCCTTCTTAGTTATCAAGATTTCAACTTAAATTGTTATTAATAATAAATGTTTTTTGCGTATCAGCTGCGATTTTTTTTCTTCTGAGTTGTCTGCAACTCACTTATTCTGTAAATAGCATCTCCTGCTTACCCAGGCCTCCCGCATTGCATTCCAACACAAACTGTAGTTAATTACGCTCATATCGTAGTACAACGGAAACGCACACATCTGTCCAGTTTGCTAGCGCTAGCGGGTCGAGCGTTGCGCAAACACGCAGACGGACAAACACCCGGCTCTGTTTGATCTGCCAACGGGTTGAGATGGGCAGGCCAGGGACCGACCCGTAGCTACCATGGCGGTAGGCGTTCGTATATTTGGTGATCAATATCTTTGAATCAATGGCAGAGGCGTGCTGGTAGGAAATGACTGGAATGAAGCGAGAACTAGTTATCTTGTTTATTGAAGGCTATTTGTTGTGTTGTGGATGCGCAGTACTTTTGAGCCATGAGCGGAGAAGGTCAAAAAGTGTAAATTAAAGCATTACTCTTGGTAACGATTCCGTGCCCAAGTACCGCACACTGTTATCTCTTGAACTAAATATATTTAAAGCACGTAATAGATAGTTTAAGTAATAGATTTATAAGCTGAAGCTTTCAGTTTAATATTTTATACTATTAGATTCAGCGATAAATTAATTCACTTTACTATGCCTTAACATTTAACATCTTTTCTCTGCACACTACTATCATCTTTAATTTATCTTTCCCAATAACACGAACTTCAAATGTATCATACCGTCAGCAAATATATTAATTTCTCCCCTACCAACGTTGTTATTAAGTAACAAAGTGTCGAAAGGATTATCTGGACAAATGGACAGCAGGACCGACGGACGGGTGGACGGAAAGGGTATTAGTAGATATCGTGTCATTAGCTGTACGACTGTTGATGAAGCTTTCATCTGTCATGTCCATCTTCGTATCGGTGACTTGTTTATCGTCCACTTTGTATTGTTCATCGAATTTGGTTTATACAAAGATGCTACTATCTGAGTACCGACATTTTCCTTAGTTGTAACTATTTCTTCATGATCTTACAATATAAGACCTAGTTTGAATCTGAACTACCTACATACCTATTCAAAATTTGCAACTGCAGTTAATCACACTATGTATTTATAAACGGTTTAATGTGAGATTTACTATTCAATTTCTATTAATACTCACTTTGATCATTTAAACATTCGATGGTTCGTACAAACAACGAATTAATTTCAGAATCTATAATTAATCTTCTAAACCTTGCACATCATTGTTTAATTAGACCACAAACATTTCTCAATTAATTAGCTCCAAGGAATTCAACAAACACCACACAAGGTCAATTCTAAGAAATCAAAACATGCAAAAGACACTTGACAAATACGAACTCCAATATTTGTTTAGTTTTTAATTCAAACATGATTTCGTACGTGGCTTCGATTGCTATGTTAGACATGGAACTCAGTCCATGTCGGAAACAAACGTGTCTTACAAACAAAGGTACTTTATAGTATAATAACCGTACTGAATATGTTTACTTAAGAACAATGTACGTCAAATCCGAAGTTTACCGTGAAACGAGTATGGGCCACTCTTGCGCAGCGGGGCGTCGTCTTTAGGCTAATATTGAAATATCTTTTATCTCACTTCGTTTTTTCTTAGGATGAATTAGAAAAAAGTGACACCTGTCATAAATGGACCCGTGAGGCTCCCACGGACTTTCTTTGGAACGTTTTAAAAAGATTATCCCTGGCAATGAGACGTTTGGGTAAACAAACCTGTGTATCTGCAAATAACAAAAAGTTTATGAATTTGAATGGCCCGGAAAAGGAAGAATGGCAGTGTTTACTAAAACTACTTATACCGAATAATGCGATTTATTTTGAGCTTTTGTAGCAAGTCATTGCATTTCGTATGATATCCCTAAAAAATGTTTGAAACTATTCACAAAGTTCTCTCGATTACTTACCCCGTCTCTATACGCTCAAAGTTTATTAGTAACAAAATCAAATTAAGAGTCCCCTTTTCTTTTGTTTCAGCTCCAAAACTGATGATTCCTCCAACCGAGTTCGTCAGTCAAGGCGGCATCGGCAGCCCACAGGAAGGTCTCCGCACGCCTACCGGCAGCCAGATGCTGGCCAACCCTCTCCTCAACCTGAACAACACCGGCCGCACCAACTTCACCAACAAACAACTTACAGAACTAGAGAAAGAGTTCCACTTCAACAAGTATCTAACACGAGCGAGGAGAATAGAGATAGCATCAGCCTTACAGCTTAATGAAACACAAGTCAAGATATGGTTCCAGAACAGGCGGATGAAGCAGAAGAAGAGGATCAAAGAGGGACTCATAGTCGCCCCCGAAGTGACCCCAACCTCCACCTCCCAGGCCAGCGTTGTCGGCTCCAGTGAGAACAGCCGCGAATCTAGCTAAATCCATTGTTTTTAAAGACGATTAATCGAGTGAACTGTTGGTTTTATCGATTTAAGAAATCATCAAGTGATTCTACAGTTTTATTTTATTGCAAAATATTGACTGTCAGTTCAGATTAGATTTTGCTGATTTGTGTGTTTTAGTATATTGATTTTTACTGTGTTCATTTAAAGTGATGCGATGTTTTCATACCTAGTATCATTCCGTCGGTCATTTTTTTTAGTTGTACTTGTGAATCACAAGCCTCTAGCCGTAAGAAGATTATGCATATATACTCTCTGGAAGCTTTCACATTGTAAATAGCTGCTGGCTAGATCATTCACAAACAACGAAATGTGACAGCATGCATTCAAAGTTTGACTGAGAGTGTTAGAAAAACGAGAAAAATATCTGCTTATCCTGCATCGGGATAACACCAGATTGTAAAATCAAACAAATAAGAAGAAAAATCTATAAGGTAATCGCAACACATCATTATATATTTCCATCATTCAAAGAAAAGTAGATAGTGCGTAGATTGTTTTTGCAGCATTGATTTTGAAAATAAAACTTATATCAAAAGAGATTATTGTTATAATATTATAAAAATTATAAAGGCTCAATTAACCTGATTAGTGTAAACCAACGGATGTGTCAACGTAATGAATTTTCTTAGATTTAAATTGTAAACAAATCATAAGTTAAGAGTTACTGCTAAGATCAAACGCTGTTTTACTAAAATGCTTTTAGGATCGTCCGTTAGGAGGTATTTCAGATCAATATCGGTAGGATTTGTATTTTTTTAATTTATGTTTCAAAGATCCTTTTTATTTTTAAACCAAAGCTTGTTTTTTTTTTTATTTATTAGATAGAGTCAGTGACATTATTGGATGAATGTTTTATATCTTCGTTGATATTGTGTTGACTATATCTATTCCTGCCTTCAATTTCATTATGAGCTTATTTAACACTTTCTTTAACCTTCGTATTACACTATCCTTCTAGTTTTAAAAACATTCATTGGTAATGTAATTGACTGTGATTTTCAAACTTTTCAGCATAAGTGTCCAATTGTTTTCCAAGTGAGAATTACAAATAATTTCAGTAATGCGGACGGTATATCTTATCTGAACAAAAATTAAATTGTCTTTATATTTGGCAGCAGAGAAAAGTTTTTTTTAAATTATTGCAGAGTTTAATTTGTCTAGTTATCATTTTCAGTAGATAAAGGTACAATTGGACATTTTATTCTAAATTCAATTCTGTCTGTCTATACGTATAAACGTAAGTTTTTCATTAGTACGTTGACGATACTAGTCTTAATTTTGTAATTATATTGTGTACAAATCGTATATTGTATATAATAGTGGTGTGTTAGGTCCGTCTGAGTGTAAATTATGTATTAAGATAGTGACTACTACTTTATCATTAAATTAATTGTACCTATTTTCATTTATTGAAGTTTTATTACCCATTTATATATTATACCATACTGATTTATTTAGATGTCTTTGTCGACGACAAATAAGAAGCCACGGATGTCAGACGACAGCAAAGCCCACTAAAATTTGTTTGTTTCATTTCTTGACGTAATATGGTTAACATGTATGTGCGTTAGTATCACGCCTGTACCTAATCCCCGAAGAGTTAGGCAGAGGTATGTGTCTATTGTACACCCACATTTTGCCAGTTATGTTTATGTCCCTAGCAAACTACGAAGCAAACTTATTGCCGTCAACCAGACCAAAATCCAGGCTCCAGGCTGCTACCGAAAAATTCCTGATGGAAAAACTCAATTACTCAGTTCATTTTTTATGCTGCATGCTGCTGCATTAAATAAGCTTGCATTTGGCCGCAACTCGCTTTATATGATGCGATGACGCGGGTTAGGGGAGAGCACGCTTACCTCGGAGTAATAGACATCATGCTCGACAGTAAGCTTGCAACCAGTAGACTAACGATACAGCTACATCTATTGGCTCCCACTGCGCAGCAGTAGCACTGGCCTAGCAGTGGTGTCGTGCCGTGATTGTCTGAGATAGACGTCAAAAACTGGTTTTTAATAATAATTCAATTAAGTCATTAAAAGGCACACACACAATTTTCAAGACTCAGCCATGCCAGTTGATCCTGTAGTAGTAGCGTTGGCAAGTATAGTGTCGGTGGTGCGACATAGGTAAAAGTAACTCAAACCTTGGGTATCACCATCTGCCTAAATGCCTATAAGCCTTTTCCAAAAAACATTAGGGTCTGCTTCCAGTCTAACAGGAATCAGGCTGCAATTGAATACCAATATTTCACAGGGGGCGATTGCTTTTTGACTTCCACAACCCAGTTTCTATGGGCTAATACGACAGGTAACCCTTGGCGAGTCTGCTAGTCGGACTGTCGGAATTTTGATTTAACCGTAACGTTAGAATACTTATACCTTCAGCTAAATATACTTAGGTATTTCTGAGCTGGTAACGTCATTATTGACATGTTATTATTTATCCATTTTTTTTTTAATGTGGGATAATTCCGTAGCGCGTTGATGTCTTCTCTAACGTTAAGTGTACACTTACTTCTTCATTATTCGTGTAAAAGTCAGAATTTTCATAAAATATACCTCCTTTATGACCTATGTTATGTAGCTTCAAAGCATTTACATATGTCAAGTAGGCCAGTTACACACTTTTGAATTGTTAAATACATAAAATAAAAAAATTAAGGTACCGTCCCAGTCACAAGGCATAATAAACTGTGAACGTACAGTATTTGCCCATTCCAAAGCGTAGATCTCAAAGAAGACGAACGGGCAAGAAACTCCATGGAATCTCTTTTAAATCAAAATATGGTGACAAAACCTTGGTTACATAATTCATGTTGAAATGCAAGGTAGAGATTCAATCCATTGTGGAAGCACTTTATTACAATCGGAAGCACAAGGAAGAAGCTCCGCCGCTGCATGCTTCGCCCTGATGTTTCAAAGACGTACCTAGGTAAATCAGAAGATGGACACTTTTAATAATAACAATTAATAAAAGCAATAATAATTCCCACGTGGTCTACGTTTGCAAACTGTTTCAGACAACCTATCAGCTGTCTGACTCCCAAACTGTAAGAAATATAGACCAGATCAAAGTTTTTAAACCCGCACGGAAAAAAATGTGGACCCGGACACTGACGGATATTTTGCTGACATATCTATCTAGAATAGTGCACCCCTAGATATACGAACCTAAACAGAAATAAAGACCAAATCAGAATATTTTTTTAACTTGGTAACATAATAAATAAACTGAATGGTGACATCATTAGACTGTGAATCTGACATCAGTAAGCCTAGCACGAATAATGCCTGAAATATTAGAGTAAAAGTATCGACAGTAGAGTAAAATCATTTGTCTACGGCGTACCTGTCCAAGTCCCACACGATGACACGAATCACCTGCTATCGAATAACGTCGGCTCGGAAAATCTAAAAAAGAAAAACAGTATATTTTTAACCCGATAGCAGCGGCGGAGCCCAAAATAGTGATAAGGTTTATATTGGTTGGTATGTATGTATGTCGGTGTAAATAGTTTCTCCTACAGGATAAACGTGTGATCATAGAATAAGTAGGCTCGTGTGATCCGATTTTGACAAATGAGGTGTGCTAAGATAAGCCTTAATAACACCAGTGGCACTGGCTAGTGGCTACACAATTTTTCAATAACACCAACTTGGCAGACTTTACATAAAGGTCAAGAACACCATGCTTCGATGAATAGTACGATAGTTGCCTACGGTTGTAATTCTATGAGTGTCATAATAAAGGGCTTACATCTTGCAGTCCATGAACATCAAACACTAAAAGTAACTAATCATTTAAAAAAAAACCGACTACATCTGAAATTATTCAGTTGGTGGCATCACTGGAATTTGTCTAGATATTGAAGTAAAATAACTGCGACGGAGAGAGTACATGAGCCTATCGCACACACTTGTGCACTATATTATCTCCTATATAGCTCATCAAAGCTCTGATGGGGTGCCACTGCCGAAATTCAGTCTTGACGAGTACAATCAGTACCAGACATCTTAAATACCTACCCTAGGAGAGATTTTTAAAAGCTTGTGTGAAGCATTTTTTTCTTGCTATCTTTAGTGCACGATTCTGAAACGTATGAGTAGACTAGGATGGCAGGTAAGTAATTAAGGTATTGAGGAATAATTTAGCATGCAAATAAAACAAATAAATAAGATGAACATCTTATATCTAAAATTAATCTCAAATTTACAACATAGCTTTACAAAAGCACATTAAGATTTCTTATTCTGATTTCTTACAAATAAAGGCAAGTACTTAAAAAGGCACCACCAATCATAATATATGACAAAATATAGTTTTAATTTTACGATACTATTACATTGCAACACGCCTTAAATTAAATCACAGTCAACCAACGCCATCTCTTTTTATAAATCACAAATCGAATTCAATGCCATCTGTTATCAAGTTCAATCTATAAACACTGTGTAAGATGGAGTTAGCAGCGACATCTATGGACGAACATCAAAAGTTTCGAAAGCAATAAAGTACCTATTAATTCTAAAGTTCTAATATAGATGGCAATGTTCACAACATACTGCGAGAAAAATTGAGACATTCTGTTTCTGTTTTGATTTTCGTGATGTTTTCACTGAAAAATATCACAAAAATGATAATAATTTATCGTATTGAATAAATGATTTGTCTTAGCTAAGCATCCAATTCCAGGTTTTGCATTAACAGTGCTAACGTGCTAAAACCAAAAGATCCTTACATATATTGGCTCTTGAGAGACATTCTCTCTCGTTCCAATTGAGTTTATCAATTAGAGAATTGCTTTGTACAGCTTTTTTCCATAACCGAGGATCGTTGCTTTTACAAAATTTCAACATTTTTTTATTTAAATAAAAATACTATTTCTGTTAAATGCTTTGAACAACTAATTAGTATTATACTAGTTCACAATATGGCAACTGTTACTTAAGTATTAATAGCTGGTCATGAATGTACTAAAAACAGGTACCTAATGAAGTCATAAAAAATTACAAAATTATTGAGATATTCATATAAAAAACTTAGTAGACATACTACTTCACACTAAGTAGTCTTTTTTTTAATTTTTGTAGTTTACACAACATTCCGGGAGTTTTCGTTATCTCTCCAGAATCTCATTACAAACAATTTAGTTAATAAAACATAACATAACGCCTTGTTTTCCCTGATGGGTTAGACAGAGGTGTACCTTCTAGATCAGATCCACTAGATACATAGATACACGTGAAGAACCAAATAAATATCAACAACATCAATCTAAAAGCTTTCTCTGCTTACAAATATATAAATACGATTAAAATTAAATTAAACGAAGTTATTTGGTAATGATTTCATACTTCAGGTCGTTTTCGATCAGTTTCTGGATCAGTGTGGTGTTTTTGAAAGCTGAGCCTGGCGTCATCACTCCGCCGCTGTGAAATGACAATTATTAGTTAAAGGAGATCAGAATGTATTATACGGTGCCGTAGGTAGGTACTACCGGGATAAAAGTGCTATATCCTACGTTAGGTCAAGATGTATCCGTGAGCCTATCGTCAAGGCGTGAAAGGTAAGGGTAACAGACACAGTCACGCGCACTTATAATATGTAATAGTATGGATTATTACTCAATGTTACAGATTATGAGCGTTCATACAAAAAGTTGGCAACATCGCAAATAGCTGTCAAATATTTACCTGTTTTTATTAATTGGCAAATATTAGTCTATGGAAATAAGAAATATGGCTAACTAGTAAAATAGAATATTAATAATGAATTGCAATTAAAACACTGAATTTGACATTGTAACCGTTTTAGGTGGAAAAAAGGCATTTGGAAAGTTCTCAAATACTTTTTTTACATCTAAAACTAAATATTCGGTGTAACCATATTAATTTTATTGCATTTCATTATCAATATTTTAGTTCACTAGTTAGCTATATTTCTTATTTCCAAACAGTAACATTCAAAACATCGAAATATTTGACAGGTATTTGCGACGATGCCCACTTTCTGTATAGACGCTCATAACAAATGAGAAACTTTCCTGTTTATTAAAAGTTTTCGGGAGGCACAGCCTAGGCCAGTCAGCCAGCTAGTCCAGCTAACCGATAACCAACTAGCACCCCCAATACAAATGCAAGTAGAATTGCATTTTTGAAGGGAGGATAGTGGATGGACGTGGACTGGTGCACATAGAGTCAATAACCACATAAACAATGTCACAGTTGTAAATTAAATGACAATGGTGGAAATAAGGAAGTGTAATAGAGGTCTATTATACAACATTATTTTTAGTATATGCAAAACCTGAATATAGTTTGTTCAGAATAAGTAACTGAATCGATTCCAATAATTTTTAAACCATGTTATATTTTTTCCCAAAAATATTTAAAAAAGTTAAAAGTTGGATACCGAACGACTTTGAGTATCTATCGCAATAATTTAGGTACCTACTGCTAAATTATTATTATCAATGAGCTCAAGACGACGCTGGAGGCGCGCGCTGCGTGGTGACCGCGTTTTTGTGCGGACAACTAGGTAACAGAACAAGCTTAAAACTTTGTGATTTTTCATGATACAGTTTTGAAATTTTGTACATAGATTCTTTACATAAAAGTACTAGACGCGTGTATCAGATATACTAAAACTAATGTTGTATAGTTCCCAGGATTAAAAATAAATTGGGATAAGGGCAGGAGAATGATGATGTACATAATTAATAAAGTAGTGTGACTAAGAGAGTGAGCCTCACTTGGCGGGCATGTTGTGTCTCTCCCGCAGCACGCAGCACGCGCACGACAGCACCGCGCCCACGGTGGAGCCGTACGCGGGGTTCTTGCCCGTCACCTGCCAATTAAACATAAACCCTCTCAACAAACAAAATAGGAGCTATTTTAGGATATCTGATTGAAAGAAGAGAACACTCACACCACAAACAACGCCTACCTCCACCGAAGAGCTAGGCAGAGGTGTACTTGTAGATAGTACACCCACATTTCGCCAGTTATGTTCATCTCCCATGTAACAGGCGAGAGCCTATTGCCACCAACGGGGCACAAATCCATAAACCGGGCTGAGAAATTACTGATAGGAAAATCCAATACCACTTTGCCTGACCTGGGAATCGATCCCAAGACCAGCAGTAGCGCTTGCTAGCTCGCACTAGACGCACGAGGCAGTATATTTTGTTGCTTATCAACAACAGTTTTCCAGTGCTATCTAACAAAATATTAGGCATACAAAGTACGTACCATCGTTATGATCCGCCAATGAGTTGATATTATAGATGTTGTACTAATAAATAAGATGAAATTCGATCACACACTTGACTTCGGCATTGTAAACGTGTTCAAAATAGGTGTTCCCTTTTTTCCGAATTCAGAAACAACTAAAACTAGTGTTTGTAACACTACAATTTGATAATTAGGAATTAGGTAACTGTATAGTATTTATACAAAAAGTACAATAATGACCGTCAGGGATATCATGCCAGCGCTTCGCGAACGTCACAACTGTCCACCTACACAGCTGCATAAACGAGGGGTAAACGAACCCTTCACTAAGCCGTCGACCAAGCAACCTTCAATATATCCGTAACTAGAAGGTTCCAAGGTATGGTCCAGAACAAAAAAATATCGCAAGTGCCCTTCGGCTACCTTAAAGCTCTTTTTAAACCCACAGGGGCTACACGAAAAGAGAATAGTCACAAACCTTAGCAACAACAGTCTTGTTGGGCGGCGTCTTGTCCACATTGGCGCCGTCCTCCCATCCCTTGCCAACGAGCTCAAAAGTAAAGTGAGTATTCTTCATAACAGCTTCAGTTGGACCTTCCTTCGTCACATATCCTCCTGACCAATACTTCGGATTGTTCAGCAAATACTTCTGGGTACAGCCACTGTTGGCCATCGTGAGCAATGTCACGGCATTGAAGATGGTGCCGATGGATGTCCCGAGGGTGCCAGTCTTGAAGTAAGCCTGGAACTGTATGGGACGCTCTCTTTCGTTGAAGTATAGGTACCGTTGCGTCCGGCCTACGACTGATTCATCTGCTCCAGGGAATGGGAGGTACCATACATCGTCTTTTTTGTGGAGTGTCCTGGAATAAAGGATAAGGAACTAAAGACAAATGTATATCCTCCTCTCTATGGAAGAGAGAGGGCCACAATCCACCACGCGGGTCCGGAGTGGGTTGATAGATGTCACATGTCTTCAAATGTTGGTTCTGGGATCTACCGTACCGTCACGTTGTTTGTCTACAGCGGTGGTAATGAAATAAATTACCCAAAGTAACGCCCAGTAGGCCGTTACTAATAGCTCACCACTGAGCCAACAATTCTTAGAAAGAGAGTTGCATTAACAACTCTCTTTCTAAGAATTGTTGTGTTGTTGTGTAACTAATATTAATTAGTCAAAAATTTAAGACGATCACCTACTTAATTATATTTATTTTAGTTCATATGAACTTTTCAGAACACATCATCATCATTTGAGGCTTTACAGTCGTACGTGGGCCTTAACCTGGTCATGTATATTTCCCGAGTCCTGACCAGTGACCTATCACACAACTACATTGATTGTGGAAGGAAAACTATATGACATCAATGGGAACATAACAGGAGCTTACTTCTGTTTAACAACGGGCTTCGTCTGCGGCAAGGGCTCTGGGTAAGCTTTTTCCATAGCTCTTGCAAGTCCCTTAATTTCGTGTTGGCTCGCCATGCTGGAACGATACAAATTATGAAGTGGAAAACTTTCTTACGAGAAACAAAAGTTGTAAATGTAAACTATGTCACCAGGTAGCTACGAGCACAGAAGAGAGCCGTGTACTGACGATAATAACATGTTACGTTATGAGCTATGTGGATCTTTGCATCACAACTTAACAACACACATGTTAATCCGCGAAGGGTTTGGCAGAGTAATGTTGAAGTCCTATATAATAGGGGGCGAAACTGTTGACTTCAAAAGCCTGCTGCTCAAAAGGTCCTGGTGGGAAAACCCGAGACAGTTTCTCCGACCTGGGAATCGAACCCAGAATAGCACAACCACATTCTCAGTAGTGGCGCTAGCTACCTTAGGGGCAGTTATTGGCAGTTGTTTGTGGTAAACTTCTTAGTAAAAATAGAATATTTAACCTACCCGTGTATGACTGACTCCCACGTGCCAGTACCGATGACGCCGTGCTCCTTCGCCTCCTTGTCGCATTCCGGAGGCAGGTAGAAACTAACATAGGACTCCACCGAGTTCAATGTGCCTGGAAACGAAATGATAATGTGTTAAAATAAGAGCATCCTATGATAAGAGGCTTATCATTGGATGACCAATGAGGCAGTTTAGCTACGTAGCCAAAAAGCCCTATTGGTCTCGTGGTCTAGCAGAGGATTATTGGATAAGGAATATTTAAGCAGCAGCCCAGAGTTTGGAAGACGGCGGCCTGGTTCTCGTGGCCAGGAGCTGGATGCGCTCGTGTCGCGGCTGTTCCAGCGCCTCTCTTCAATCGTGATTCGCGTTGTATTGCCGCGCGTTCTATCGGACTAAGGGAAGAGGGTTGCACCTATATTTGCTGAATTGAATGCTACATTATGAGTAACATAGGCTTTAAATATTTTATTAAAATAAATGTCCACCATAAATGTGCGAAGCTGGAACGGGCCACTAGTTATTTATATTACCTAATGTGTAAAATATCAACGAAACAAAGTGTTAGGTAACCTCGAAAGTTTTGTTTAAGGAAGATGACGCCCATATCAGCCGGGATGCTGTCCCAGCCGCACGAGCCGATCACGAACACGCCAGCCTCCCGCGCCTTTTCGTCGTACTGGATCTGCATTGACTCCATGAACTGGAAACCAAACAGATTTTTTTTTAACTTACTAGTTTTTCGCGGCTTCGTTCGCGTTGTGGGGTTTAAATGGGACGAGCTGGACAAAACCAACGACATTAACTCTGGATCGAAAGAACTGAAATACATCGGGACAGACATTTGCCCAGGTGTGGGATGATGCAGGCTAATATGAACAGTAGGTATTATTTCTTTATTAAAGGTTTCATTAAGGTACATCCGCTTTGATGGAAATCTCAACTACAATATCAGAATATTGTTGATGGTCATTAGTGGTGGTTTTCTAACATCCCGAAGTGTATGGTACTTTTCAGTGAAAACATAGGTACCCGGGATGTGAAAAGATAAGTAGGTACATTGTTGGAACATTTCTCATAATTACATAGGTATACAACTTTAGTTTTAGTATATGCGAAACCTGATAAACGTGCCAAGTATTTTTATGTAAAGAATCTATGTACAAAATTTCAAAACTGTATCATGAAAAATCACAAAGTTATAAGCTTGTTCTGTTATTTAGTTGTCCGCACAAAAACGTGGTCACCACGCAGCGCGCGCCTCCAGCGTCGTCTTGAGCTCATTGATAATAATAATTTGGCAGTATGTACCTAAATTATTGCGATAGGTAGTCAAAGTCGCTAGGTATCCAAATTTTAACTTTTTTAAATATTTTTGGGAAAAAATATAACATGGTTTAAAAATGATTGGAATTGATTCAGTTACTTATTCTGAACAAACTATATTCAGGTTTCGCATATACTAAAAATAATGTTGTATAAACGTAATTAATTCCTGAGAATCAACTTTTTTTATGAATAACTCGCTGAAACACAATAGACTTACTACATTGTTTAGTTTATTTCTTTATTTCATACAGTTTGATAATTTATTGTTTGTAAAATATAATTTGTACGCCGATGACGGCTAGACATAGCGTTTATTAACAATTACAACATCTGTACCTAACCTACTTAAGTTCAACAAATAAAAATATTTGTATTTGTAACTATTATAGAGTTGGAACATTTCAAGTTTTGTTTATGATATTTAAAACTTGTTTTGTAAACACCTTTTGACCTTGAATGTCTCTAAAACTTGATGCCCGGGGTCAGTCAAGGCGTGGATCGATACAAAAACAATATAGCAATGGCGTAAAGAATGTGTATAATTATTACGAACCCAATTTAAATCTAGCGGAGTTTTACGTCTAGGGTGGTCCAAATAGTGACGTCATAAAAAAACTGATTTCTCATGCCCAGGGGTATCTGAAAATACCCCAGTCGAGTTATAGTTTCTTGATAATTATTGGTACCAGGGAAAAGGCACTGAAAACCGAAATACAGGCATTGCCTAGTTCGGTTGCAGTAGCTACATCCACTTATTAGAAATAAATACTGCCAAATTATTTTTCTGTAAAATATTACTAAGCTTTTTTGAGAAATAAAAATTACCTATACCCTAAACAGAGTCAGTCATAATTGCTATGATATACCGACAGTTCTTGAACGTGGTTTAAGTGTGTTGATCGCGTTCAGTTCAATTTGTGAAATCCGGCCTAAATCGCCCAGTGAACACTGGGCGATTTAGGTTAGGTATTCTGTCAAGTGGAGAAAAACTTAAAACGTTCTCCTCCTCACCTGTGGTTCTCCACTAATATCTATGTAGTGGGTCTTGTTCTCCACCGCCGCCTTGACCACAGGTTCTCCGTACAGGCGGAAGGGGCCGCAGCAGTTCAGCACCAACTTCGCCTGAGCGCACATGTCCTGGAGGGACTTCTCATCGCCCACGTCGGCTACTATCAGGCCGACATTGGCGAGATCCTCACCTGGAATAAGGTAATAGTGGTTATGAATAAAAGGAAATAAATACGTTATTTAGCAGAGATTAAGACAAATATTCTGCAAGATACCCATAGGAGGTACAAGAACGAAAGAATAGAAAACTGATTTTTTGTAAATAATCAGCACACCATAGACTAGGTAGGTACCATCCTATGCGATCTAATCCATCCAAAGATTGTTTTTAAAGATCGTTTTTAGCGTTAAGATTGTTTAGCGATAAAAGTCTTTTTGACTTTTTTTTTTACCTACCTATGTCTTTCTCCAGCTTCCCAGTTCTGACAAACTATCTCAAAAATTCGATAATGTGGTACAGCTGTCAGCATCAAATACATTGAAATAGAAGACAGGAACAGAAGCCCTCCGCTTCAATTTATTAGATTTTGTGATCAGCTTTATTAGCAATCGTCTCAGACATCAACTAGAGTACTTAGACGATTTAAAATTCAGTGAGTTTTTATATTCCAAACTACTTTTTTGCGGACAAAACATATTATGGCAAAAACAAACAAACGATCACAACCAACCCTACCTAATATAGGATAGTATACACTATATACACTACAAGTAACAGAAAATAAAACATACCAAAGTCAATTATACATAATGGAACTACCGTCCACTTTGACCTTGCACCTTGATAATAATCCTTGGGCTATTATTATAATACACACGAGTATAATGTTGGTGAATCATCTTAAAACCAATGGCATTACTTGCAATATTAGACGACGAATACCTCAAAAATTGTTAACTTTAATATTAGCATATTACCTATAGCCATTTCAATCTTTACGACACGACATGAGTAAAATGAAAAACTATAAATACCTATACCGTGCTTGTTTATGTATTTGTTTCTGTTTACATCCACTAGTTAGAGCATTGGGCTCAGTGAATACGGCCTAACGAGGTTCGAAGCCCGGCAATCAGTTACTTTGAGTAAATTATGTCTTCATAACTGCTGTCAAACCGACGCCGACGATAGAAAACAATAATTCGAAGACACGTAACATCTAGGTACAACCCCGCCATGGGTCACAGTCCACCCCCTCGGGAGCTGCCCTAAGCTGTTTCCCAGCAACACATACAGTGTGTCACAAGACCCTTATCGAAGTCGTCAACCAAGCATTATGAACATCAAACTAAGTAACTACGCAAAAAATATTGCTGGGAAACAACAATTTTTATTTTGGGGTGAAAAATCACGTTATACGGTAGGACTCGATGTAACGAACTCAAAACATTGTGCTGATGGATGTATTGAATAGTCCGGGTTCAGAATGTTGTACTGAATACGTGGTTGCCGTTTTAGGGTCGGTGTCTCTTCCACCTTGTATAGACCATGGCATTTTAGGAAATAGGATACTTTTATCCTAATTGTACGTTCCCGTGTGATCGCTTTCGTTTTTTTTTTGGGTATGTTATCATTTTCCGACCTCAACGCGGGCAAAAACTAAGTATAAATACCAAAATAATTAGTATAAATAAAAAAAACAATTCATATATTGATAAACATCATTAATTATCTGTTAGAGGGCACGTGCATTCATAAAAAACGAAACCAGAAGACACAAATATCTACTTAAAACAGGTTTTTGATACACGTGTAAGCAAAGACTTATACAATGATGACGTGAACCCAAATGTGCTTAGTCACAGTGAGCCGACACAAAATAAATACATTAAAATATAACATCAAGTCGCTAAACAATGCGCAGGCGGATAATCTATCTACTAAAGCCAGGCAAATTTGTACTACTAGATCGTGAAACTCGTAACTTTTTTAATGTTATGCTTTTCTCCGTACCTCGGAAAGCACGTTAAGCCGTTGGTCCCGGCTGTCATTTGTAAATATTTGACAGTCGTTACAAGTAAGCCGGGCAGTCTTACCAAGGGGTATGGTATTACCCAGTACCAACGGGATTGTGGAGGTCAGATAGGCAGTCGCTCCATGTAAAATACTGGTATCCAGCTGCATCCGGCTAGACTGGAAGCCGACCCCAACATAGTTGGGAAAAGGCTAGGCAGATGATGATTAAAGGGATCATTTGAAAACATTTTTAACACACACTACCACATAACATGTGCCATGGTAATATTTAAAAGTGTGATACAGAATTATAGACCATAAAATCGATCGATTATGGGATCAACATCGGAATCGCGAAAAAAAATATCAGCTGCCCTTCAATTGGGTAAAGTAAGTATTGAAGTTTGTATGGGACAGCTATTTAGGTATTCGATTACCATGTTGGCCCCATGGTAAAAGTTGTTCAGTTTGATCGCTTATATCACGCCCTTCAGTAATTATAACCACACCTTTCTGATACACGCTGTAGGTATATTCACTTAAAAATATACGAATAAAAGTAGCCCAAACCGAACCACATAAAAAGCTCCATTATGGTTAGTGGTGTCGCAATAAAGCTGCTGTACATATTATGTCAGCTAGTCGGTCATTTAATCCTTTTAATTACTTTCGTCTTCTTAACTAAAACTATATATCCTACTATGAGCTGGGCGGGTAGGTTCCTATTGTATTCTTTATTTTCTAGTTGGAGCCTGCAAAAGTCCAGATGTGGGAACACATCTGGACTTTTGCAGGCTCATCCCTCAGACGCGTCCCTTATTACATGGCGTTTAAGTTACAACCTCTTCCTTACCCTGATATTGAACTGACTAAAAAGTTTGTTTCAAATGTCATTAAACAGTATCTACGCAAATATTCTAGCATTCGTAGGTAGCTACATTAATAGGGGGAAAGTGTGTCACCTAATGATGATGACAAGAATTCCATATCAGTATATCAATCAGACGCTATTCTGCGCATGACCCATAGAAGGACCTTTGCTCATTCGTTACAACCTTGCCCTTTACATTCCACTTCATAAAGTAGGTACATCTTATTGATTTTTTTGAATAACTGGTAGCGGTCAAGGAACCGTTAATGGGTGGAAAAAAACACGCTTAACGAAGCCTAGACTTCACTTGTGTTTCATGTCATGTATTTTTTTTTGTGTTAGAGCATATCTGGGAAGGAAATGTCTTCTTGTTACGGCGAATTTGAAGGTCAAAGATTTAACACGCCTTTTCCGGTGGAAACTACAAAACAAATGGCTACTGCGATCCTTACATGCCTACTAGGTACTTCTCTTCGTTTATTTGTTTAATTTTATTTCACGAGAACCAGCTTTAAATGTTATACCACAACAGACTCCTAAACACCGATACTGAATTTTTTCCTAATCTAACGGAAAAAAACAAACGTAACTTAGGATACTCAGCCGTCAAATGTGCTTGAGATCACTAGAGATCAAAGCAGAATTAAACAAAACAATTGATCAACACAATTAGTGTTACAAAGGGCTTCCGTTCTGTCATTATAAGATAGCAAATAATTATGTAGGTAAGTATATACTCGCATAGAACTAATGTTGAAATAATTACCCATGTTTACCATAGTAGCGAATTAAAAACGATAAAAAATGTGTGCGAACGACGGAAAATATGTCTTGTACGATATAATGACATAAGTGCTTATATATATTTTAGTTATAATCACTGATATTTATACTAAAACGATATTTCTTATTATCTATACGTAATTACGTACTATTTAAAAGACAAGAATTAAGCTGTGACAGTGCAAAGTGACTATTTTTCTCCATGTGAATTTCACGCTCGGCAAGGAGCTTCGTGATGATATGATACGTAGCTGAACTTTTCTTGATGACAATTTTAAAGATATTGAAGAGATCTCTAGAGATCTTCAAGTATAAGTCAAACACTAAAATACTAGACTAACTATGTTAATTAGGAAGTCAAATATTGGAATAGGATAGATTTAAGTAGGTACATATATGTCGCATTCTGAAACTTATGCGATCAGATACTACGAGGCATAGTAACATATATGTACTTACATAATACTATGCTGTTACATGAGAACCTTGTAGTGTTAATAAAATATTCATAGACTTCCTGTAGTATCAACACAATATTGATTTTACAATTGACGCCGTATGTTTTTGCTTTTGTTTTTCCTACTTGTGAATTAAAGTGGTGATACCGCGGTGCCTGTAATAGTTTATCGCATAGCAGCACGTCTTGTAGTTGAAAGGGTTAGCGCAGTGGTGTTTCGTCTGTTGGTCTTAAAGGATCAAAATTGTTATTTCTCTGATTGAATAGTTCAGTAGGTACTCTAGAATCTAGGTAGGCTAGGCTGCTACTGAGATTATCCTAATAACACTCAACAAGACTTTACTCGAACTTGTAATTGATCTCGGAATCTCAAGATCACAGGAGCAGCGCTTTCGACCAAAAGGTATACTAAGGAGTCAGTTAAACTATGTTAATGACCTTCGTGTTATATTTATCGACTTCCTGTACAAATGCCGACGTCTAGACAAGCCAGAGTCAAAACATTTACATTTCACGAATATCTACCACATACCCAACTAGAAATACCAGTACTGATAGCGACCTAAAAGACTACTTTTATTTTTACTTATAAATTGTTTGTAGCATGCTACAATTGCTACAAAGCTGTATTTGGGCGCAGTTATAGGAGCGTTTATTTCTATAACTATCTTATAATCAACTTATTAAATGTTACTGAGCCTATAATATACTTGACGAAGCGCAATAGCATCTATAATGATCTGAGACTACACAGTTACAAGCACAAACGCTCTTGTTAGTATCTTACTAAAGCAATCTTGTTTATAATGTAGTATACTTTAATAGAGGTTTTCTTTGTTGCGTTTGTTGTTGCTTCAGCTGGTGATTCCGGTTGTTTTGTCGTAAAACTTAATAATAACATACATTTATATTGCTATTATTTTGTATTATTGTAGAATATTAATTACAAAATATGTATCGTAATATAGTGTATGAACTCGTGGGGAAGTCATTTTTACTGTAAATATGTACCGCAATTTAGTTAGTTTTTACAATTCCCTCCGAAAAATAGCACATTAGTACATTGTTGAAAATAAAATATTTTAATCAATTCGAATATTCGCCAATATTTGAAATTGCTCTTCATTAAGTACTTTGTAGAACTTTATAAGCAAATTAGTACTTGTAGAAAGTAAGTGAGTACTTTATAGGTAAATTAGTACTTGTAGCAGTTTCAGTCCAGATAACTCGCCTCCATTTTAAAACAAATCAGGGTTCCCTTGGAATATGCCTGCTAAACTTTTCTCCTGGAACCACCACTCCTTTTCAATCGTTTCCAATCGCTTAAATTTATGTTCAACTTATTTCCTCAAGACGAAGGGAAACAACTGAATTTCAACAAAATGGCTGAGGTTTACTAATAAAGTTATTGATCTAGTAGCTTATCAGCTTTTTTGATCATCAAGCGCTCTTATCAAGTACTATTAGATTTAAAAGAGTCTTGAGCAAAACTATAACAGCGCAAACTTATAGTGGTCTCAGCTAAGTATGATTTAATTTCTTATTCACTCACAAAATACTACTATAGAATCAAAATGTTGTTCTGGATTATTTAGTTTTACTGTAAACAATTATAAGAGACTTATTCCTAAAAGTGTTCTAAAAGATAATCTTGTAGCTAACTATAAGACTGAGTTATAAAAGCAAAAACCATGACTTTTTAATTAAGTAGAGTAAACTAACTAAATACATTATTAATTAAAAACTAATAAATAACCTAAAATAAATAAATTAACAACAAACTATAGAAGGGCATCAAAGCAAATGTTCTTTTGAATATCTACGCTTCTAGTAAAAGTGTCCTATTCATGTTATTTAGGTAAGTCTTATCGCGAACTATAAGACTGAGATATTAAAACTAATGCGCTTGGTATGTTAAGGCTTGGCAAATTCTTTTATAAGTTAAATAGTGTACCGCAATGCCTTTATAAGAACGTTATTAGTAGTGATAGACTTATAATCCTTCTTTATAGGATTACTTTGGTAGTTGAGCACTGTTTACATAATCAACCAATAATGTCCCTACTACTATGACTCAGGCCTCCGCTTTGTGAGAGGAAGTCGACTGTAGTCCACCACGAGGTCCCATTGCGGGCTTGTGGATGTTACATGTCTTCGAATGTTTGGTACTAGGACACGCCAGTTCACGATGTTTTCCTTCACCGTTTTTAGAGCAGTGGAGAAACTAAATTACACAAACTAACGCGTCTCTCTATTTGTTCCCCTGGGTTCGAGCCCCTATAATTTGGGGCCACTGCAATCTTTAACTTATCTAAAGTAAAGAACGCTAGTTTATTTAGAATTTTGCTGGTACATAGAGCATATCCATAGTTACCAGTTATTTTGGAGACTTCCACAATTAAGGCATCTAGCTTGGCCCTCGACCGTCCAGCAACTCCCCAAGTCCCGAGGTCATACTTCTTCGCGAGATTCACCATGTAGATCACCACCTGCTTCCCTGCGAGGCCGGTAGCACCGAAGATCACCAAGTCTAATCGCGACATCTGTTCAGAAATGGTACATTTGATTAGATAGGTGTATATACATACTTAACTATCATCATGCCCAGGGTCGGACTGGGCCGAAAGGGCCCGGGTGGCTCCACAAAGCTTGGGGCCCGAGTGGCTCCCCAAAGCCCGGGGCCCGAGACTGGGTAACGGTAGATGGGATAAATTCGGAAAATAATGAAGTATTCAAATTAATAATTATAAACGATATAGATTATTAGGTACCTTAGTGCAGTTCCAATTTTATTCCAATAATAAACCAAATATGAAGCTAGAAAATCAATTTTTTTTAAAAATAGATTCTCCTATGTTTAAAAAATGTTCATTCTGCTAACCTTTTTTTTAATATCTCTAAAACAATGTCAAATGTATTATAGACTATGAACTAAAATAATTAGGCTCTCCACTCCAGACGAGTTAGCTTATCTTTAGTTCTTTTATTGAGAAAAAGATGTTATTTAATCGACTTAGGGTCACAATGTAAAGAACAAAGCCTCCAAGAGCGAGCGAAGCGAGCTCGAAAATTTTAAAACCCTACCTTTGACAGGCTAGAATTGTTTGAACCCTTCATACAGGAATTACTTGATCCACTTACAGACAAAGGCAAGATGCAAAAGGAAAAAAGCTAAAGAGCGAGCGAAGCGAGCTCGAAATTTTTGACAGCTTGCCTTGGACATGTTAGAATAAAATTGTTTCGACCTACCGGAGTTACAGTCTACTTTACACCTTTCCCCAAATAAATTCAGATATGTAACAGATCAAAATGTCTACAAGCTCTATTTTTTGCAACCTTGCGTATGTATGCCATAATTGCCTATTAAGGTCTCGGGGTAAGGGCTCCTAATTTATTAAGCCTCTGTCTATACCGGTGGATCACGTGAAAATTCAATAGGAGTGCCTATCCACAGGCAGAAAAAACGAGCCTATATATACTCATTCCTGGACTGTAAAAGAAAGAACCGCAGAAACATATTAGCGGTAGGACGAGTACTCAGAGGTTTGAGAGTGATTCTACTATACGCTAAAATTAATTACGTACTTCCTAATTCTGTGGTATCAGGCAGAATACGTTTTAAAAACTTTTACTGAGCCGCGGGCCCCCTATGCAGCCTACCGCCTGGCTTCCGGCAAACTCTGCAAGCCAGGTCCGTGGGGGGACCCGCGCAGGCTGGGGCCCGGCTGGCGAACGCCACCTTGACTTTATGGCCAGTCCGACCCTGATCACGTCTATATTCTCCGTAATGGAAGTCAGGGGTTTAAAGCTCTATAATACCTACTTATGTATTCTACAACATTTTGATGTCAAGTAATATAGGACAAGAGCAGGAAGATTATGTAAACAAGGGGTGAATTTGGGAGTCTATCGACACTAAGAGAATTACTACACGTACCGACGTTCACCGATTCGGCTTGAGCCAGTCAGTCAGTCAAAGAGCTTAATGTCCTAGCAATAAGATGTGCTCAAGCCAATTCCGCTTCGAGAAATGTATTAGTGTAGTCCACTAGCGAAGGGTTAATTTTTGTAAGAGGTAAACCGGAGTACATATCTTTAATGTAATTATATTATTTGTCTATAGAATACTAACTGTGCCATTTTTCAAATGGAATCCGGCAGGAATCGAGTTGTATGGAACCTTCGCCACTGGTGTAGTAACTCCCTAACTAAGCATAAATTCAGACTCCCAGCTATCAGTTGCAACTGAAATTTTCCTGACTTGTTAACGCTTTACCACAACCCCCAAGATGGACCCCATCAAGCAAAAAGTTCAAACTTCCGACCACTAGATTAAATTGTATGCTTTTTTATACCTACCGCTGTTTGTCTTCGGTTCTCTCCAAGAAGTATCTATTAGGTAACTACTTGTGACTAAAGTGGAATGTTGTTTATCGAATTCTACTCAGACGGAGTTTTGTGCACAGGTAACTAACATACAAAAACGCCAGAAGGCACTTGATGGACCTGTTTGGCACTGGATAAAAAACTCTCGATCTTTTGACCCCCACACAACCGATCGGCGATTGCCAAATATGTAGTTGATACAAACATTAATTATTCAAGCATCTTTATTTTATACGAATTGTTAGAATATGTATTTAATTGAATGACTTAACTTATGATATTTTTATGAAATTTAATTAGAAAATTAAATGCAGCATCCGGTTCGACTGGAAGCCGACTTCAACAAAGCTGGGAAAAGGCTAGACAGATGATTGAATTAGAAAATTGACTGTGAATGTGAATATCGTAGGTACAGTAAGTACCTACAGTAGGCTAGATTTAATTCATAGCTTCATTATGTCTGGCAGGGTCTTACGAATGTTATGGCATTGGATTGTTAGGCTCACATAATATAGATACTCATTCTTGGACTGTAAAAGAGACCCTGATTTTTGAGTTTGTTTCGGCGTTTCTTTGGACCCGCAGTAACATAGGCAGGAAATGCCGCCTAGTTTTAAAATATTGACCAAAAACTGTCTTAAACCATTCGATACGGTAAATGTAGTTAATAACTTGTACTCCACTTCTTATTGGTCTTCCTGTAAAATCACGCATTGTAACCGAAAGGGTAAGTTACAACAGTATTTAGACTTTAGGTACCTGATGCTATTGTCCTTAAAGCCTAGTCAGGAACTTATTTCAGACAAGTTTAATCACTTTTATTGTTATAGAACCTGCTACGAACAATTTTTCATTCATAAATATTATATTTTAGACTTCGTATCTAAATATCGACCGCAAACTGACTATCTATTAATTAACAACATTAGGTAACACATTTTTTATCAAGTGCTTATTAAAATAATCTTTAACACAACGCAATAATCACAAAATATTTTACCTTTATCAACAAAACTTAGCACCGGCCTAAAAGATATTTCGCACTTTTAAAAAAATAAATTCAAAATTCCGCCTCGCGCCACACGTCATTGACGAATCAGAACAACAAACTAAACTAATACAAATAGGGTGGGGAAGCCGCGTTTTAAACTGACTTCATTTAAATCGATTTGGACTTTAGACATTGGATTCTTTCTGAATTTGATCAGTCATCGCATACAATTATGAACTGTCATCACAGGTCATCATATTTAGATGACACCGTAAAGTGACTGCGCTTGACAGACACCTGAAAGTGAACTGAAATTTAAATTTTAACGTTCTCGAAGGTTCAGGATCCAGTAGGTTTAGGTAACTCTTTCTTTAAAAGCTTACTTTATGCCAATTACAGCTCCATATCGAAGAGCATATAAGAGTAATCATTATATTTCCATCATGGAAGTACTGAGCCCCCCCCCCCCCCCCGGGTGAGTGATGCAGTGATGCAACTACCACTTCTCCTTGAAGGTCTACCCCTGGAGAACTTCCTGTTTCTCATACATTTTGCTGGTAAATTACTTTCTTAAATCATTCTAAATGGCGGCAGGTCACTGGAATCAATCTACGACTCCCGCATTCCCCTTAAACTTAAGAGGAAAATTTATCAAACAATTATGGTTAGACCTTCATTCACAAACGCATCGATTCGACAAGTCGTATGTCTATCTTTTTTTGGCATTACAAAAGCGAGCGAGATAGACATACGACTTTCCGAATCGAAATAGAATCGAAGCGTTTGTGAATAGCTATGCTGCTGTCTTTTACGGATCAGAATGTTGAGCCACAAAAAGGGATGAATGAAAGGCATTTGCCTGTGGCTAAGATTAGAATGTAAAGGGAGATGTGTGTTGTTACGGTAATGGATAAAATAAGAAACGAGTATGTACATAAGAGGAAGTCTAAAAGTGGTGCCAGTGACTGAAAAGTTGTGTGGTAATCGGTTGTCGTGATATAGGCATGTGATGTGGAGGAATGAGGAAAATGTAGTGAGGAAAGTTCTGAGTATCAATGTGCATGGATATAGGAGTAGAGAAATACCAAAGAAACGATGGATGGATTGTGTAAAGGATGATATGGCAAGAAAGGAGGTGTCTGATGAGATGACGAGTAATAGACAAGTATGGAAGAAGAAGATATGCTGCACCGACCCCGAATGAATTGGGATAAGGGAAAGAGAATGATAATCAATCTAAGTACTGAGGGAAATTCATCATTCTCTACTCCTGCCCTTTTAGCTTAAATCCTGGGTTGGTTGAGTGCCATCGGTAGTGTGACCTTTGACTTCGTGCATCGATTTTCAGACATGGTTAAATAATTTCGCAACCGATTTCAAAGATAACAAAGAACTTAATAATCTTCTTCGCATAAATAAAAATAACCTGGAGTGATAAAACCTTTTACAACTTTTTGAGGTTTTGCAAAAATGTAAACGAAACGTTTTGACGGTTGCGTCAGCCGACAGCTGACAATCACTGGCAGGTAACTGATAGTGACATCCTTTTGGCCGAAAGTTGGTCCGTGGCTTCCTAACCTCACCAGAATCTAAATTAAATAAACAAAATGGAATTAAACGAAAGAATTCTTCACTACATAGAGAAAAGTGATAAAGTGGACACTATCAAATTAGCTAGCGAATTTAATGAAGACCACCAAAAAGTGGTGGGTGCTGTCAAAAGTCTCGAGGCTCTTGAAATGGTGCTCTCTGAAGCTGCTAAGAGTACGAGATGGGAGTTGACCGGAGAGGGTCAACTAGTTGCTGACAAAGGAAGCCACGAAGCTGTCTTGTACAACAGTATTCCTGAAGCTGGGCTACCACAGGCCGAAGTTATGAAGGTATGAATCTGATGATGAAATTAGCTAGCATTATCGACACTGATTTAAAAGAAGGTCTAAAGTCAAATACATAATATTGTATTCGGCTAGATAAGGTGCATTTGATAACAATATTTAAATTAATTTCTTAACTGTATGCGCTGACTGATGCACAGTACAAACACTTTAGTACTTTGATCATTTACCAGCAGAAGTATATGATGTATTACTTTCTAGGAAATTCCTTCACCTAATAACAGTTAAAATATCTTTTACAGACCATACCAAATGCTAAAGTTGGATTCAGCAAAGCCATGTCAGCTGGCTGGATATTCATAGACAAATCAGCAGGAGCACCGCTTGTCAAACGTAAAACAGAAAGTATCACAGACACAGTACAAGAACACTTGATTGAAGTCAGAAAAGGCATAGACAACATACCTGATAATGTCAGAAATGACTATAAGAAACGGAAACTACTCCAAGAAGTTACGGTGAAGAGTTTCTTATTATCAAAAGGACCGCAGTTTGCCACAACTATTAAGAAGCTAGAAACGGACTTGACTAGTGAGATGCTGTTGACTGGGGCCTGGAAAACATTGCAGTTCAAGCCATACAACTTTGATGCTTTGGGTGAGAAAGGATTATTTATGTTTAAGGTTCATTGAAATATTACACTGCAACTTGAAGCTCTACAACCAAAGCACATGAATAATTACTTTGAAAGTAAAAAAGCAGTAAAATAAACAGTATTTTATATTTATTATTGTGAATGTAAGAACTATGTATGTGTAGTTGTGGACACCAGCCCATTATACAATACATTTTATTACACAAGAACTAAGTGGGACCTGTTTTACTTAAAATAAAAATTAAAGATTGATTGATTGTCTGTCTGCTAGTTTTAGTACCTTCTTCATATTATGCAGACAGCCCTAATGACGTTTGTTTTGGATTGAGTCGTTGAGCTCCATGAGTTCTAGGTTGAGCAATTGTGTAACACATAAAAGTGGGTACTGACTGAACAGGTCCGTCCACTCAAATTGTGTGATTCACAGAATATATGATTTAATCTATTACAGGTCAGCCCCCAGAATGCGGTCACTTACATCCCCTCCTCAAGGTTCGGTCAGAATTCAGGGAGATTTTCCTAGAAATGGGTTTCAACGAGATGTCAACCAATCAGTACATAGAGAGCTCTTTCTGGAACTTCGATGCCCTCTTCCAACCCCAACAGCATCCAGCTAGGGATGCTCACGACACATTCTTCATGTCTTCGCCAAGTAGTACCATGGAGTTCCCGATGGAGTATTTGGAAAGGGTGAAGAAGATTCACAGTGAAGGAGGCTATGGGTCACAGGTTTGTCTACATTTTGTTGTAGTTCAGTGTTTCAATATCTGAACAAGTTAACACATTCTAGCTAATATTCACTTTTTTTCTTTTTTGGTTAGGTAACTAGGTTTGTTTGCTTTCAAAGAATACTTCATTGAGTAGGGTAGTGTATTATCTGTGTAGTACCCGCAACCGGTACTTACAAGGCAGAAGTGAGTGGCAACGCCAGGAGAGGACTCCTTAGAAGGACATACACTGACCTTATTGGTGAGGTTCTGCAGTAAAGTCAGGTGCGTAGTATTTGCAACCGGCGTGCGGATATAACCAGATCCAGAACGTGGCCAAGGCGAAAGGCGTTCGGTAGTTTCTGCCTACCGCCATGGGAAAAGTGCGTGAGTTTATTTATGTATGAACTACCCCGCTCACTGACTGCCGACCACTTTTCACCCTTATGCTCCGAGTAATAACGTTGAAAAGTGGTCGACCGCCAGTGAGTACGGTAGTATGTAACCAGCGAGCGTGTATAACCAGATGTATGAATGAGAACGAAGAGAGGAGTTAAGGATTGTAGTAAGTGGCACTCGTAGATAATGGCTACCACCAATGGGAAAAAGGTGTGAGTTTATGTATTCATTGCCTTTCTTCTGATAATCACAAGGTCTACTGCTGAACATCATGAACATCACAGTAGAAGCCAGCCGCGGAGACTTAAACATAACTGGCGAACTGTGGGTGTACTTTGTGTAGATACATCTCTGCTTAACTCTTTGGGTATTATATATAGTTGTGATGTTAAGTGTGTTCACTGAGTAGCAAGCAAACAATTAGAATCACAAGATAAATATAGCCATAGCACATTAGTGCAAGAGACCCCTTCAAATATGTCCATACCATAGTATTGAACACCGTTACCTACCAGGGCTACAGATACGAGTGGAAGATAGAGGAAGCGCAGAAGAACCTACTCCGCACTCACACCACCGCTGTCAGCGCGCGCATGCTGCACAAGTTGGCGCAACAGGGCGAGTTCACGCCGCAGAAGTACTTCAGTATTGATAAGGTAGGGTATCCTAAACATACAATTGGGAAAAAAACAGTTTCTCCATACGTTCTTCGTTTTTGTATAAATTGACGAAATGTACAACAATGTACCTCTACCTACAACTGATTTTTTTTTTAATATTTCAGAGTTGTTCCATAGTAAAAGTTGATCATTTAAAAGTATGTCACTGACAGTCGACCAATTTTTAACCTTATTACTTGGGGGCGTAAGGGGGAAAAGTGGTCGACTTTCAGTAAACTCGGTAACAATCGTCGTTCTACATAAGTACACACACTACCAAACAATTCGTTTCTAGTTGCTATCTCTTTCCGCTTTTCGCTAATCGCGGCTAAGCGTAGGCGATTGTCGCACGCATATCATGTATTCAATGTAAGGAACAAAATACTGCGCTCGTCTATGTTAAGCTCCCTGCCGCGCGACATCATCGTCATCATTCAATTGAAAGGCGTATGAATGAATAAAATACGAGAACCTCGTGAAACCTTAGAAAGAGAAACAAATAAAATATCACGACTTGGCGCACGAGGTTGTCGACATGTGGAATGTGAACTCGGCTATCATTGTGCCGATCGTCGTGACGGCCAATGGCCTTATAGCCAAGAGCCTCGACGACCTTCTTTCGAGGCTCTCCTTAGGCGGTTGGATCAGGGGCCTGATTCAGAAGGCAGTACTCCTCGATACGGCTCGTATTGTGAGGAGTTTCCTGTCTCTGGAGCCCTAACCACCGGTAGCTTAGACCCTGCTCCCGCTACCGGCGGACCACTATTTTTTTATATTTTTAAATGTTTTTTATGTGGAGAGGAATCGGTCATGCAGTTATTCCGAAAGACGACGAGGAACTAGACCGACCCGACCGAACGACTAGTTGAAACTAGTCAAAAACTTAAGTAGAACGGTTAGACTGGAAGCCGACCCCAACATAGTTGGGAAAAGGCTAAGCAGATGATGATGAAGTAGAACGGACACGAAACTCTTTTTACACTTATGAGCGATAGTTGATATTACAAGGTCGTCTTTAACTTGTGCAGGTATTCCGTAACGAGACTCTGGACGCGACGCATCTAGCGGAGTTCCACCAAGTGGAAGGCGTGATCGCAGACCGCGGGCTCGGGCTCGCAGATCTCATCAGCGTACTCGACACGTTCTTCAAACGTCTCGGCTTCGACAGACTGCAGTTCAAACCTGCTTACAATCCTTACACCGAACCTAGCATGGAAATCTTCGCCTATCACACGGGTTAGTTGAACATTACAAAACTTATTCTAGGAACCCTGTCTTGTCTATGAAAGCTGAAGCTAAGGCAGTGAACACACCTATCGACGTGGCATCGGCTTGATCCGATCACGTAACACCCAATTTGTCGCATTTAGTTCGTCAATGAAACAAAAGTCATCGGCTTCCGGAAGTAAAGTATTTTCCAGTGCTTAGTGTTTTTTTGTTGGAAGTCGGTTATTTTTTTCTTGGAAATAAGTTTTTCTGCTTTCAAAACGGTGAAGGAAACCGGAATATTCTAGAACCAAGAACTCGAGACATGTGACATCTCCCGTACTGGGCCCGCGTGGAGGCTTGTGTCCCAGCATTGGGAACATACTCTCTATCTCTGTTATACATGATGGCTTCAACACTTGTCAATACGGCCTCTGATGTCCAACCAATGCAATAAGAAGATTAGGAAGAGAGTGACAGTGACAAAGAATGGCGCTCTTCCAACCGAACAGACAGATTCGTTGCTAGAGAGTTTTTCCGCCACTTCCTACTCATCAGCTAAAATACTAATACAAGTTTTCGGGGTTTGATATTGTATTTTTTTATGCTGCTTTTTTAACTTTTCACGAAAGAGACATTTGTTTTTTCTTTTTCAGGTCTCGGTAAATGGATTGAAATCGGCAACTCAGGGGTGTTCCGACCCGAAATGCTGTTACCGATGGGTCTTCCCGAAGACGTGAACGTTATTGCGTGGGGACTCTCGCTAGAACGCCCGACGATGATCAAGTACGGACTGAACAATATTAGGGACCTAGTCGGTCCCAAAGTGGACCTACACATGGTACAAAATAACCCTATATGTAGGCTTGATAAGTAAATATTTATTCTCATTAATAAACCTGTTTGCAAAATCCTTGATTGTATTATTTGAAGAGTTGGCTACTAAGTCATTCTAAGCACAAATCTAGACACCAACGCGCACCGGACAAACGGTTACTTACCAGTATATCATTCTGAACCGATGCCGATGAAAAATTTCTATACGGGTTCAAAATGATGTACTGATTGGGAACACCCAAATACTCCGAAATATTTTATTCCGAATTTCGATGTTCCGATTTTGAAAAGTCCGAATTTCATAATACTTAAAAATTATAATGTCTATTATTCAAAATCACGAAATTTACTTTACCGAAAGTCGTAAATCCGATTTGTTGGTTTTCCGATTTTCATATGTCCGAAGAATCAAATGCTCGATGGTTTGTCGGTCCGAAAAATCTCATTCCGATTTTCAATACTTCGAATAAACTGCTAAAATTAAAATTCTTTTCTCTATCTGACAGAATTTTAATGTTCCGAAATTTATTAGGCGTAACACACTTGGCATAATCTTCTTTAAACGAATGTTTTTAAGGCATAAACATTATTTAAAATAATTATTGTTTGGCCGAATGTTTATACGTCCGAATTTACAATTGCAGAATTTTACATGGCATAATTACCTTTGGGAAAGTTAAAATTCCGCATAATTTCGTTTAGCATAACGTTTATTTAGAGCGACGATTATTTGGTAGAATTTCAATTTCATTTTTAACCTTAAATTAAAATTTAAATATTCTCTTAAAAATTCAATAATTATGTTGTGCTACAAAAGTTAGTGAAAACGAATCGCTGCAAAACAGACTCCACGTGCTCTTGTCTGCCCTACCCCTAGAGTGTAATTTAATCCCGCGTAGGCGCGGAGGGGCGAGGCGACCCGCGAGCTGAGGAGCAGGCGGTTTTAACACTCGCCGCCGCGAGCTGAGAAGCAGGTTAAACACATCTGCGACGATAAGCTCACGTGGGACCGCCGGAGCCCCTCAACGCCGGAGCCGTGACAGAAAACCATGCCTGCTGCATGTTGCATGCTCGCTTGCAAGCTGCATGCTTGCTTGCATGCTACATGTGTATTACGTTTGTGTATTAATATTATTTTTTGTGTTTTCTTCTCCTTATACATATACCTGCTTCGTGTACCATCTATTGTTGGTGAATAATTTGGATTAGGTTAGAACTGTGACCATTGACGGATCAGATTCTCTCCTCTATTGTTGGTTATGCGTTTATTTGTCTTGATATTAAATTTTACAAGGCGTTTTTATTTCGGAATTCTAATTATTCGGTGTTTTAATAATCGGAATTCGAATTTTTGATGTTTCCTATTATCATTAAGTCGGACTTTTTGTTATTCGATCTATTGAAACTCGGTATTTTGAGAATTATAAACGTTAGGAATATTGAAATTTATCAATTATAAAAATAGGATAAATAGGATAAATGAAAAATCGGAGTGTGTGTGGAGTGTTATATTAGGAATTTTGAACCGTTCGGCATTATGATAATCGGTATTTTAAAATTCAGATTTGTTACTGTCGGATTAAAGTTTTTCGTATTTATGTAGTGTACCCGTACTAATTACGTGGTCAGCCATGCCAATTACGCGGTGGTCCTATTTGGTAGATCACAAAAATATAACTAGGTACCTGCGTAGGTATATTTCTTACCAACAAACCTTTTTACTTAACTATCGCCAAGAAAAAAAAACTAAATGAAGTAAGAAAAAACAGAACACAAACGTGCGTGTCAATAGCAATTTATATCCCGATATTGACTGTTTTTTAGTGTATTATTTTGTTTTACAAGATTTTAATAAAATGATACCTACGTTAATTAGCATGCTCAGAATGTGCAAAAATGCTGTAAAAGCGGTCACTCCAGTAAGGATGTCCGTGAGGCATAACGCGATGCATCCGAGACTATGCAAGTCTCCTCTAAAAGCAGTCACTCCTCTACGGATGGCCGTAAGACACTACGACATACCCTCCCACTTGACCAAAGTTGGTGATGAACCAAATCCGTCTTTCTTCAGAATGGTAGAGTATTTCTACCACAATGCTGTCAAAGTGTGCGAGCCTGCTCTCGTAGATTACCTGAGCAAACACACGCATATGTCTGAGAAAAAGAGGCTCGCGCGGGTGGATGGAATATTGAAAGTGAGTCTTAGAAATATTTTGTTTAATAATTGTTAAGTCCAGCTCAAAGGCAGATATTTCTCGACGGCTTGTAAAGCCAAGTCAAAGGTCCATGGGCGGCATAAAAACTGACACCAACTTAGACCCAGCGGCGAAGGGTCAAAATTGTGTCAGGGGCAGCTGCAGAAAAAAAATTAGAATTGTATTTTTTTTTTTGTATTTTTATTTTGACCACATTTCCGTTGTACTGACAAACCACGAAAACCACGAAAATAACACCCATAAGGAAAAAATACACAAGAATAAAATGCAGAGGAGCTATAAAAAAAATTAGTGATTTTATCTTAAGAAAATAAGTCAACTAATTAAAAAATCTGGTTGATACCAAATGCTTATCAAGCTCCCTACAAAACGATAGGTACTGCCAGCTGCGAAGATTTTAGTTCTGAATTCTTACACCCGAGAACCAGCTTATTTGGTTTTCTTTGTTGAAATGAAAATGGTTGACATTTTGTAATGTTATCAACCCAATGTATTAAATATTTTTGTACTTTGATGTGATGCCCACAGATGTGTATGTAATATACTATATGACTACAGTCGACACCTAGACACTACGCAGAGTGTCTTGTAAGCCGGCAGGAATCTGTTTCTTAGGTGCCTTCTGACCTGTTAGGCACTCAACACACGAAACAGAACAGACAGCTCAAAAGCCTTACCGCGTCGAATTTCAAACAAAGATTTCAATTGTATTAAGTTTTTGATTCCAACTAAAAGACATGTACAGATCTCCCTAGAAAAGTCTGCGCTTCGGCAATCATCGTCTATCTGCAAAAATACGATCTCGCGAGATATAAAGCAAAACCTGTTACAACCATGGAATTAGGTACAGAGACGCCAGCAAATCAAGCTACTACAATCTGTCAGATAACTAACCTTTTGAACACCAGCGCATAAACGCTTGCTTGTCACGTATGTGTGACAATGGCGTTCAAAAGGTTAATAGATTTTCAACTTTGTCGCTAAAGCATTAGGTTCAAGGTTGATTGGGAAAATATGACAGTTTCGGGTAGCTTGATGTGCTGGCGTCTGTACCTACTCGTCTACAAAGCAGTAGGTATTAAAACCTCTCTGGAAATTCTCCAGCAGTTCCAAAATAAAGCTCTCAGAATGATCAGATGCTCCATGGTTTATGAATAACTCAGAAGTACACGAGCATCTATGAATCAGAACTAGTATAAAAGAGGAAGTAGAACTCCGTCTAAACACTTGCTAACTCACATACCAACACCTTAGTCATAGCCCTAGCCCTAAGTGAACAAATAACATTGAAAAGGCTTAAACGCCACCACATATTATGGGACTTTACTAAATAAATCATTTTGAGATACAGATACTTCGCTGGAAGAATGGACCTCTATATTCATGAGTCAATATCCGCACAAAACATCCACTACAACCAATCTCTAGTTTACAACCAATCGGACGATGAGCAAGGGAAAAAAAAATATTTTTTAATATTTTGTACACGTCGTATAGACCATTACCTGATTTAGTATTTCTAATCCCGCTAGCACGTCCCCGTGGAAGGATAATATTTGACTTAAGGCGCGGAAATTGTGGGCAAAGCCTAGGCAAACCGAACTATTCATGTTATTCATTCCGCCACACGAGATTTCCAAATAAAATTCAAATTTATAATCAAAATAGCGACCCGCCCCTGCGTAGCACGGGGCGCCACCTAACCGGTCCAAATCCATCCTATCTTTGAAGCTAGAACCAACCATGCACATTCACAAAATATTATTCAAATCGGTTGGGTGGTTCTCGGAGATTAGCGTGTACGAACATAGTGACACCGTGACATCTGATTTTTACGCGACTGCCAAGGAGGGGTTATGTTTTTCGCGCGATATCTTGTATATTTCTTTGTTTGTTTTTTGTTAATTTCTTCTCGTGTTCCAAATGGCTGGATGGATTTCGACGATTAAGGATCATTAGATTCTTCTGGTGGTCGAGGTTTTTAATAAGTATATGTTAAAAATCAAATTTACCAAAAATCCTATACAACTTGTACACGAGTTAAGAACTGAGGTTCGCAATACGATTTTCAACCAAAATCAAAGCACTTATTTTCAAGTAGGCCCAGTTACATGGACTTTTGAATTGTCGAAACAATGACAACAATGAAATGTACCTACAGTCCCAGTCCCAGTCACAAGGCATAACAACTGTGAAAGTACTGTAGTTGCCCATTACCTAGCATAGATCTCTATGAAGAAGAACGGACAAGAAACTCCATGGACACTCTTTTAAATCAGAATACTTTTACAAAACCTTGGTTACATCATTCATGTTGAGATGGTAGGTACATTATGTGGGAACGACGTAGCAAGATGTGTACGTTAAAAGTAAAAACAATTCAAAAATAAAATAATTAATTCAAATAAGCCGTGGCAATCAAGAGATGACCAGTCACAACTGACAGCGCCCGTTCACGAACATGACGCATGAAGAGGGAACTAAATGATCCGACACACGCGCCACCATCAGCGAGATATTTGAGTGAGCATGACATACTCTTAACCGCCAGGGCACATTCAAGTCATGAAAAGAAGTACTCGGTTTCCAGCGAATGACAGACAGCCTTCTAGTATTCACACAATATGGGCTATGCGGTTATATAATAATGAAGACTTTGAATTTATACAATGCAAAGAGCGTTGTAAAATCTTCAGCTCCAACAATACAACCAACTTGTAATAATATTCATTCAGATTCACCTTTTTATTAGGAGTTCCTGAAAAATATTCCTTAAAAGAATAAATTTGTGTATCCAACAAAATGGAGGTCATTTTGAGCAACTAATTAGTTTACTTTTTTTTTTGTTCTATTAAAATTAAGATTTCATGGTTTTCCTTTCCTTTCATTTATCATGTTTGTTGAGAGATTTGATCCTTATGATTGGACCCTATCGATTGATGCCATAAAAGTACAGGGTGTTATTTTTTGGAATTAAGCCGGTTCGATTCCCGAGTGTGGCAAGCGAATTTTCGAAAATCTTTAAATTCAAATTTATTTCTTTTTAAAAATGGAATGTTTCCTTGGAGTAAAATTTTCTATCTCCAGTATTTAGAGCACTTTCCCTCCAGGTGGCGTAGAAAAATTCCACCCTGTATACATATAAGTACATACTACAATTTTTTACTTGTTATATAATCAAATGAGGGAGTTTCAGGTTATGGGTTCGTGCAACAGCTGTATTCAGATGGAGTTTCCTCTGCAGCGCAAAAGTGGACAGTACGACATCATCCAAGCGTACCGTGTACAACACAGCGTCCATCGTCTGCCTTGCAAAGGAGGTACCAATCACTTCAGTAAACCAATAGCACTTCAACATTTTTGTGGGATCTTAAGCTCCCACAGATTCCCAGAAGCAAAGCAGTGTTATTTTGTTTTCCCACAAACAACTTTTTAGTCTTGCCACAGTATTGCTCAATGCCCCGAGCATTCCTGATTTATTTCTAACAACAAAATGACGCCCTCTACTACTTGTGGTTGAAACACAAAAAACACAGTAAAATCTGTGTGTTACCTACTATAATAGGCGCGAATTTACTTTTTTTACCGTACCTTGTTTTTATTTTTGACTTAAATATTTATTAGGTACCGTTTTCATTTATTATACACTCAGTTACACCACTAGTGAGTGCCAGTTCGTCATAAGTTTAGGTACAGTGTTTGGTCAACGGTTACCGATACTTTAAGGATGGAATAATAATATATACTCATTTCTATCGACAAATACACGTTTATAAAAGGGTTTGAATTAAATGGCCGGCCTAACTTCCGCCATTTTAATGGTTTTTCAAAGTACGCATAAAACTTATATTAATCTATTTTTTTTTTTTGTTAGCCTATTTGAGTGTCCCACTGCTAGGCAAAGGCCTCCCCTTTCTCCTTCCAAACCTCTCTGTCCTTTTTAACTATATTTCTAGCTAAAGACTTTGGTTTAATAAATTAATCTTCAGAGGATCTAATCAGAAGGAACCGTCTCAGTAGTAGTTAACACACAAGCCAATAGATGGCACTAGTCTCTCCAGTCAATCGATTCGATCGTTGTATTAATAGTACTGCTGCTGATGAATGAGAATTATAAGTTCTAAATTAACTAATTATCTTGGCAGATAGACACTCTTGCAGCGACATATTTTATGTGACAAAATCTTCTGAAGCGTCACTTTTCCGAGATTTATGCTATCAAAATTGTACTGTAGCGTAGCTACCACAGCGACGACAGTAACTAGATGCTCTATACTTAGATACTTTACTCTTTGAATAGACATTGTCCATACATTTTTCGTTGGGATTATACTCTACAAATGGGCACTTTTTGTTTAAAACGAATCATTTTATCACTTTTCTACACACTTTTTAGGAAATAACTTACATTATTTACTGAGAAAAATAATCGTGAAATCTAGCATTTGAAATTTCTTTACATGTGTGTGTGACAAGTGACTTGACAAGCAAAGTTTACTTTGCCAACCCATCGCCATGATTGCGTTCGTTGAGCTAGATGGCGTTCAGTCGATATTATCACTGCATAGTATTAAACAAAGTCACTTCCCGCTGTCTGTCGCTATGTATGCTTAGATCTTTAAAACCACGCAACGGGTTTTTATGCGGTTTTCAGTAATAGATAGTGATATAAGAGGAAGGTTTATACAACATTATTTTTAATATGTGCGAAACCTGAATATAGTTGGTTCAGAATAAGTAACTGAATCATAAGTTTCAAACCATGTTATATTTTTTCCCAAAAATATTTAAAAAAGTTAACAAGTTGGATACCGAGCGACTTTGAGTACCTATCGCAATAATTTAGGTACCTACTGCCAAATTATTATTATTAATGAGCTCAAGACGACGCTGGAGGCGTGCGCTGCGTGGTGACCGCGTTTTTGTGCGGACAACTAGGTAACATAACAAGCTTATAACTTTGATTTTTCATGATACAGTTTTGAAATTTTGTACATCGATTTTTAACATAAAAATACTAGACACGTGTATCAGGTTTCGCATATACTAAAACTAATATTGTATATACACCGAGAAATTTTAATGGTTGTTTTCACACAAACAATGGCAGATTTACCATTGTGATAAACAAAACTCGAAAGCGACCACGAACCAATAGCTACCACTAATAGTAACCACTTCCCGAATTCCCGATACCTACGCTCGACGCAAGCCGGATGCCGAACGGCTGGCGGTCGTTGAGCCGATTGTCTTTCAATTTTAATAAGTTGTCTCTGTCACTTCTTACGATATCGAAAGCGACCATATTTACCTTGTTCGACTCTATTATATGATTACACTGTCATTACAGAAGAAAAGCTAGATGCGACGCGCCTTGCCAATGCGCCCTAGGTATTAGACTTTCATGCCAGTAGTCAGTCTTAGACGTCCAAGTCTTCTGCGACACCCATGACAAGAGACATTGCGGCAATGCATTGGTCCATTGGTTCCAGTAGTCCCTAATCACGGAAAACAAAATGGCTTAAAGTAGGTAGGAGGTTTTAGTAACAACTTATATGGATTTTACCCATATATGTACCCTACGCCATTCGTGTTAGGTATGGTGACATACCAGAGCTTAGAAGTCAGGAGAAATCTTGCTCTCATTAAATATGTCGTTCGCCTAATTCGTGGCTCTTTAACATCCCACTCCTATCAGACACACTCTTCGCCCACGCTAACGTCCTCTTTTTTTATTCTGACTTTTATGTTCAAGCAACTTTTATAAATAATAAATAAATAACCAATTTCCCTTACCGCTCGTAGGCCTCGACTTGACGGTTAATCTAGGCTTGGATGACCGACAAACAATATTTGAAAGCGTTTATACAGCAAGCGGGCAACGTCGCAAACAGCTGTCAAATATTCGCTGTTTAGATTAATTTGGCAATTTGTTTTAGATGTAAAAAAGTATTTGGAAACTTTTAAAATGCCTTTTTTTACACCTAAAACGGTTACAACATCAAATTCAGTGTTTTAATTGCAATTCATTATTAATATTCTAGTTCACTAGTTAGTCATATTTTTGATTCCTTTACATTAATATTGAAAAAATTAAAACAGGTAAATTTTTGAAAGCTATTTGCGAAGTTGCCAACTTTTTGGATGAACGCTCATGAGCCAATTCGTTCGTTTATTTTAGTTTTAAATCTATTCAATGATGGCGTCGGCACCCACCACTCCACTTTGCTAAAGCAAAGCTATCAAAGTGCATCATTGCAAAGCAAAGTGTATCATTTCCGAAATATAAGCATATTTCGGAAATGATACTTTAGAACATTTTGTCCTATTCAAAACTTGTTTGTACTGATGCCAGCTATTGATTAACACATGTTTTATGCGTGGCGGCTAATCAAATCAATTATTTCGGAAAAGTGACACTTTATCACATTATGAGACAAAATGCAGCAATCCAGCTATTGATTAATGTAGGTTTTCCGAGTGGCCGCTTTTTTGAAAATACAATAAAATGGCGGAAATTAGGCCGGCCAGGCTTCATGCAAAAATTTTCCAAGCCCAATCCTAACCCTACACCCGCGAATGGCAACCATCTTCTTTTTTTAATTGACTGATCTAGGGTATGTTCAATTCAACGCAATTTTTGTATTTAAAATCCATGCAATTTTTATTTGAAATAAATTTTGAGTAAATGTCAATTTGAGTGTTATAGAAGAGTTGCAATACGACCGAATTAAGAATTATTAACCTGGAAAACTTATGACTACATTGAAAATGACTAACATAATAATATATCTATATATCCCTTTAGAACAGTGATAATTATTTCTCTCAGTTGCGTTTTTAATGGGAAGTTAAGTGTGTTGTTTTTTGTAATATCATCTGTTAAGCTACCTTTCATAAAATAAATGAATGAATTAATTAATTTGACCAGGTATAAGATTTTCGGATGAGGTAAACTTGGACGAGGTGAAAGCTTTGGCTTCCTTGATGACATTCAAGTGTGCCTGCTCCAGCATTCCTTTCGGTGGCTCCAAAGGAGGTAAGTAGAGTATTTATGTGCCTACCTGCGATTGGCTTTAATTCGGTTGATGGTAATAAGTTTGCCATCTATTCCACATGGGAATTCTAAAATATGGCACTCCTTCGAGAAATAAAGGTGTGAATATGAATATTGCAATTATTATGAACTTACGTCTTCTAGGTGTAGCCATAAATCCCAAGACATTCACGGTGGCGGAACTCCAGCGTATTACCAGACGTTACACATTGGAACTGGCTAAGAAAAACTATATTGGTAAGCAATAATAATACGAATATTAATTTATTATTTGTTTACCTAAGTAATCGTCCGGCTCTTTCGAATGGTTATGGTAAATGTGAAACTAAAGGCGCTAGCGTAACTAGCTCCTAGCATCGTCATTAGTTGTTTTTATATTTCGAAATAGCTTAACCAATATATTATAACCTTAATATCCAATATCTATCTACAATGAGCTTTGACAGGTCTTTCCCGTTGGGTAAGTAGGATATGAAGGAAAGTTATGGTGGTGTAAATAAATAAATAAATAAAGCCTTTATTTCCCAAAATAACAATATACATAATTCCATAACATTTTTTTCATGCACATTACAATACCAATTCATATTAAATCATAATTACATTCTACGAGTATATTCGATTAATTAATAGATTTTTTATACATTGAGCTATATAAAAGATTTAACTTATATTTGGTTTTCAAACAATATATACTATTTTTAATTTATTTCTTTTACAATATTATTGATTTTTTTTATTCCTTTATTCATTTCCTAAACATATAATTTTTTTATGATTATTTAGATATTATTTTTAAAAACATGCTTTCATTTAATAAGTATGATGTATTTGATTAAATTAATTTTTTTGAATCATAATCCAATAACACATTTGCAAACATTGACATTTCTAAGTACTCAGGTTATATTAATTTTAATTTGATTTTCGGAATTATTGGTACAAAAATACTAATGGGCTGCTCCCCATTGCTGGGTGTAGGCCTCCATGCTGGTGTACTTAATTATATTGTTGGTATTGGGATTTAAACCTCCTTTTGGCTTGACTGCGGCGTGTTTAGCATAATGTTACAATCAAATGTTCCCACTAGTGGGACCCGGGCGACCCGGGCCTCATCTTTGTGAGTTGGAAGCGGGTGTCACATAATATCTTTAAATTGTTGGTTTCGGGATATGCCGATTACAGTGATGATGGAATAAGCAGAAACGATTTAAACTTCATAGTCTTGTCGCTTGGTTCGAACCCACGCCCAAAGTGCATTTCTTAAGTCAGTGTTTGGTAACAGTCTCCGAATTATTTGTTTGTAAGACCCTTAATGATTTTCCTTAAAAATATTCTTGTTTCAGGCGCTGGCATCGATGTACCGGCTCCTGACTTCAATACTTCTGGCAGGGAAATGTCTTGGATTGTGGACACCTACCTCAAAACCCTTGGTAAGAACACACGGTGTTGCCGAAGTACAAAACACAGAAATGGGGAACCCTAGCACATATATTCGGCCTAACGAAATATTACCGAAAATATGTTATCCAAGTACATTTTATAAGTTAGTTATGACTATTACTCGTAAACTTGTAAAGCCTACTTTAGCAGTGATAGTTTTCCTTTTAACTGCGTTATATAAAAGGTGGTCTAACCATAACGCACTATGTTAATTGTATATAAAACAAAAAGTTTTCCGAGAATTATCTATATATCGAGAATATCTTATTTTTTTTTGTATTATGATAGAAACATCTATGACAATTAAACAAAATCTCGGCCAAATGCTCGCCATGGCTTCGGTGGCATACCTCTATTTCGGTCCATATTTTCAATGACGCTGAGGCATAATTGAGGTTCAATGTCGTTAATGTGCCGAATTATCTCATCCTTTAGCTCTTGAATTGTTCTTGGCTTATTGACGTACACTTTTTCTTTTAAATATCTCCAAAGAAATAAGTCCAACGGTTTCAAATCACATGATCGTGGCCGTCAATTGACATCGCTACGACGTGAGATAACACGGCCATTGAATTTCTCGCGCAAAAGAGCCGAGCCATTGTTTCGTTGGCTGTGTGGCAAGTGACACCGTCCTGTTGGCTGTTGGAACCACATATCGTCCAGCTCTCCATATCCTCAATTTCTGGCCACAAAAAGTCCGTTATCATCTCGCGACATTGACCCTCAATTTATGCCTCATGAAATATGGACCATCAGATGTCATTGAAAAGATGGACCATCAGATAGAGGTATGCCACCGAAGCCGTGGCGAGCATTTGGCCGATATTTTGTTTCACACATAATTGTCATGGATCATCATTTCAGGCGAAAGACGTCCAATGCTGGACATAGGCCTCCCCCAAGTGTCGCCACATTGACCGGTCCCGTGCGACTGGCATCCAGCGGATCCCTGCAACCTTCACCAGGTCATCGGTCCACCTTAGTGGGAGGCCTTCCAACGCAGCGTCTTCCGGTTCGCGGTCGCCACTCCAGAACTTTTCGGCCCCATCGGCCATCTGTTCTGCGAGCAATGTGCGCCCTGCCCACTGCCACTTAAGTTTGGCTATTCTTCGGGCTACGTCGGTTACCTTGGTTCTCTTGCGGATGTCCTCATTTCTGATTTGATCACGCAAGGAAACTACGAGCATAGCCCTCTCCATTGCCGTTTGGGTGACTTTAAGCCTTCTGATAAGGCCCATTGTGAGCGACCACGTTTCGGTCCCGTATGTAATCGTATAGGTATTCTTTACTATATTTTCATGATCCCCGTTTAACAGATCTAGAACATTGTGACCCTAGTCGTAATTTGTAAACAAAGTTAAAAACCTGAATAAAAAAAAATCCATTCAGTAAACCCAACCCTCCTTCACACAACTCGATTTCACCATATTTAAAGAGGAAGATTTCACTTAAGTAATTTATAAAGAACTTGATAACGCAAAAATATGACTTCAGCACAAAATTGTATCGGCTATATTGTTTGTTTAAATGAGTGTCATCTATGTTGCCATTCAAAAATAACTTAAGTCATAAATAATTTAATTTATATTAAGCTTACTTTATTATTATTACGCAAGAAATTATTATTTTAATATTTAGTATTTGAATATTAAATTAATCCTGTTACGATTTATGTGCTAGTTTAGCTATCAACGTGATTTCCAATTACTATACAGGGTGTAAGGGTAAACACCGTTATCCTTGAAACCAGTGGTTTGGTTTCATTAATAGAACGTAAAACCAATGAAAAGGCAACCTTTTTTTTTTTGAAGAAAATCCACTATTTCCCACAAGATCGTTTCACCCTAAAGCGCGCAAAACAGCTGACGGCTGGGCGGCGCCGGCGGCGGGCACACGCGGTTATACCTACACATGCTACAGGCCGCACGCGCAACGAACGAATGAGTCATGACCTCAGTCAGCTGTCGCGCTAGCGAGCGAGCGCACGTTCGTAACCCGTACCGCCGACGCCGCCGCCGTGCCACTTGGTTCTCGCGCGTAAATTTAGTGTTCCTACTGAGATGTCTTACACAAACGAACAGTGGACCGAAATGGTTCGGCTTTACGCCATCGTGGGTGATAACCTGAACGAGGCTCGTAGGCTGTATTCAGAATTGTTCCCTGGGCAGCCTGTGCCCAATCGTGAAACGATGTTGGCGGCAACGCAAAGGCTACGTACCTACGGCCAGTTCACCGTGCCAGCCAATGCTCAAGGTCGTGGCAACCAGCAGTTGCCAGTTGAACTTCAAGAACGTATCTTGAATTTCTTCGCGGAGCACCCAGAGGAGAGTATTAGTAGTGTAGTTAGTGTAGATATTCAATGATTCAATCAGTGTAAATTTAATCGGTGATTTTTAACTGTACATAAAATTGAGATGAACTTTTTAAATACGCCAAAATACCTACCCTATTGTTTGAATATTTTTTATCAATTTCTTTATTGTCAAATTAAATTTACAATTAGACTCGTCACGCAACACCCCTAAGCAAGGTATTTTTGCCTATCCTAAGCCAGGAAAAGTATGAAGGAAAAGTTCCATCACAGTTACAGGTTATGAACACGAGTTCTGTAGGTAGATAGACGAGCGGCGCGCGGCCATTACTCACGCGGGCGCATAGGTACCATGAATTCGCGGCCGGTCTGGGATAATTTATTTTTAATGTTTTTTTAAGTAAATTACTTATTCTGTTTTTCTGTTTAACTCGGTCCTATATTTTTTTTATTTATGTCAACTACCCATGGTTTGAGTGACAACGGTGTTTACCCTTACATGCTGTATAAAAAAAAAATAAAAAATTTTTTTTGTTACTGGCAGTTGTTAGACAAAGACACAATCCACTCTGGTCGCTTTCTCGCTCTGAAGTTTTCTTCCCCTTTTGAATTAATTTAAGTAATACGAACTCTATCCGTTTGAGATAAAGTTCATTTTCAAACGGTTTTTTGATAATTTTTGTAATCGTTCCAGTTAGTATATAAGTTCCTAGGATAGATCATAATTATCTAGTTTATAGGTATTGCGAATTTCATAGTGGACAAAAACATCGAACAAAGAGTTAAGAGTTTGTCTTAAATTTTCCATCACCAATGAAATTTCGTGTTCGGAGTCCCTGAAAATGTTATAGAAGGCTTACGGTGAATCGGCTTTATCAAAAACACGTGTTTATTGAGTGGTACAAAGCGGTACAAAGCGTTCAAAAGCGGTCGAGATGTGATGGAAGATTTGCCCCGCTCTGGTAGGCCATCAAAATCTTCGACTGAAGTTAACATTGCAAAAGTGAAGGAACTAGTTGTAGTAGGTTGCCGCTCGGCTAGTGCCAAAAGACCTGAAGTTGAGTCTAACAAAATTTTGCACTTTAAAGCTTAATATTTCACAAACGAATCCCTTAATCGAAAAATTATTTGAACAAACTCGCAATCTTTTTGAAATACCTATCCAACTACATCCCACACTATGGGTTACGCGAGAAAAAAATCTCCACTTTACGTGTAGGTACAGGATATACCTGTAGCAGCACTACAGCAACATAGAACAAAAAAGTACTACAGCGCCATCTATGAAACAGATGAACTAAACATCGCGCAAGTCATTCGCGACTTAAGATTAAATAGAACCCCACCAGACATAACCACGCCTCACATAACCAAGCCGTGTTCCTGGACGGTGCGATATGCGTAGGTAAGTATTTCTCACCGCTTCAGTAAAAAAAAAGGAATGTGGAGATTATCACAAGCAACCAGAGGCCTAGGCTAGTGGTTAAATCTGGGTGTGGATGATGATGATAAGCTGTATACATCTCTACCTACTCTACTACTCTACTGTCTACCCTTTTCCAACTATGTTGAGGTATTCAGCTGCTTCCAGTCTAACTGGATGCATCTAAATACCAGTATCTTAAATGGAGCGACTGCCTATCTGATCTCCACAACCCAGTGACGCAAAATACACTATTTGGGACTATACTATAATACCCTTTGGTAAGACTCGTTGTCAGACTTCGGACTGCCCGTAACGACCGTCAAATATCTACAAATGATAGCCGAGACCAACAGCTTAGCGTGCTTTCCGAGGCGAGGCATGGAGAGAACTCTATGTAAAGGATACTCACCCATCTACGAATCGACCACGGCAAGCTTTGCTTAACCTTGAAGATCGACCCGTGCGGCTGTTATTTTTTATGGGGTGCATATTTCGCAGGCTACCAGGACTTGAACGCGGCCGCTTGTGTGACCGGTAAGCCGATCAACGGCGGCGGCATACACGGCCGAGTGGAGGCGACCGGCCGTGGCGTCTTCATGACCATCAACTACTTTATACACGATCCTCACTTCATGGACTTGATTGGTGTGACGCCTGGCTTTAAGGTGATAATTACTTATAATTAAAAAAGCGGCCCGCCCCGGCTTCGCACGCATGCAATATATACATATAAACCTTCCTCTTGAATCACTCTATTAAAAAAACATCAAAATCCGTTGCGTGGTTTTAAAGATCTAAGCACACATAGGGACAGACAGACAGATAGCGGGAAGCGACTTTGTATTATACTATGTAGTGATTTTTCTTTATAAATTTTCTTCTCTCATCAGTATCTTAGATTATGTCCGACCAAGCGACAGGTCTGTCGTTCATTGACCTAAATAATATAATTCTTCAGGGTAAGACGGCAATAATCCAGGGCTTCGGTAACGTGGGCAGCTGGGCAGCTGTCTACCTGCACAAAGTAGGAGTTAAGATTATAGGAGTGTGCGAGTATGAAGCCTACATTTCGAACCCAGATGGTATAGACCCGACGGTGAGTGTGACACAAAGCTATTTTTTTAAAATTATGATGAGTACAACGAGACGACCTTATTTTAGAGATTTAGGGTAAATAAATAAGAAGCTCGAAATAATTCACTAACGTTACTACTTTCCCACACCAGGAATTAATGAAATATATGGGCAAAAACAAAAAGAGTGCCAAGGGATTTCCGGGTGGGAAGGAGGTTTCCCCTGACCTTATGTACGAGGATTGTGACGTTCTCGTGGTAGCAGCTAAGGAGAAAGTTATCACAGCCGATAATGCCGGTAAAATTAGAGCTAAGGTAAGTAAATTTAATCAGAAAAGGTGTGCGGTTCGATAATCTTCATTTTTCCGAATTATCTCGAACCTCGCGCTACTAACCTTCTCGGTAAAGCTTCTAAGTTTTAGTGCTGCCGTGCTTTGGCCAACTAATAACCTGGTCCATAACATACCTACCATTGCGCTTTTTGTGAAGTGATCCATCAATCTGTAGGGTTACGAAGATAGACGATGATTGCCGAGCCCGATGCACATAATACACCTGCAATTAAAATATACCTGCAAATCATCTAGGAAAACCTAGATGATTTGCAGGTATATTTTAATTTAATATATTAAATAAGAATGAGGAAAATGTCGTGAGGAAAGTTTTGAGTATGAATGTGGATGGGTATATGAGTAGAGGAAGATCAAAGAAACGATGGATGGACTGTGTAAAGAATGACATGGCAAGAAAGGAGGTGTCTGATGAGATAACGAGTAATCGAGAATTATGGAAAAAGACATGCTGCGCTGACCAAATGAATAGGGATAAGGGCAAGAGAATGATGATATTAGATTGAAGTTTGAAGCACAATCAGAATTTTACCATGCAAAATTCTTTTTTTATAACAGTGAAAAAGGGGGAAGCGCCGGGGTAGCCCGCGAAATTAAAATTTTCTTAGGTTTTCTGCAATTTTCAGGTCAGTGTTATGCTGCATGTTATACTCCCTCGTAAGGTAATTTAATCCCATTCAATGACTATATTTGATGAAAAAGTCATTCAATGGAATTAAATGAACTTGAAAGTTGTATTGGTAATTTTAATTACCTATTATAACTCTGTAAAGCCATGTTTGTTACGGTCGCGAATCATATTTTAATCAACGTACAACCCGACACTGATTCATTCATTCGAAATTCATTTTCTTAAGTTTTTTGTGTTATTGGCAGGTGCCAATAACACAAAAAACGTAAGAAAATGAATTTCCCGGGCTACTCTGGCGCTTTCACGTAACACTACAGTAACTAAAGATTAGCTTTAGCGTTACTGTAGTCTTAGTCAGTAGAAACGGAATATGGTTATAAGAATCTGAATACAAAACGTGTAACGTACATGCTTTTGGAGAATGGTTTATCGGAATCTTCCTAAGAAAAACCGTCAGTGTGTCCATAATTGTGAGTGAATGTTGAGAGTTTTCCTTAGCAATCATCGCCACCCTCTTGTCAAGTTATTATATTGGGTGTAGCAATTGTGGCACATGCTGATCATGATGCTACTGTAGATTATAGCGGAGGGTGCCAACGGACCCACAGTGCCGTCTGCCGACAAGATACTGCTCCCGAAGAAGATCCTGATCCTCCCCGACCTCTTGTGCAACGCCGGCGGCGTCACCGTGTCCTACTTCGAGTTCCTCAAGAATCTCAACCACGTCAGCTTCGGGAAACTCAGCATTAAATTCTGGAGAGATTCGAACACTGCACTCTTAGGTAATTCATATTGTTTATTGTTGTTACTTGCGAAAAATACCAATGATCTTTTTCTTTTCGTATCGATTGGTATGTTTTAATGCAATTGAGCAAAATAAGTAAGTGGCCCCAACGTCAGTGGCATTCATTAGGTTCAAAAGTGCAGTTGTATGGACGCTTAGGGCAGTCCATGACTTCTATAGTATTTTATTCCGGAAACTTGAGCTTGTTTTGAAAAATTCTTTATTGACATAAAAAAATACACCGTGTTCTTTACGTTATCCATAAACTTTGGCAAACGCTTCTATAGCTTTTACAAATCAAATCTTACAAAGGAAGTAGTACTTAAAAAGGCTTCGTTACAAAGATATTTGTACTTTCATTTAATTAAATATAATTGAGCTAAAGACGACGCTGGAGGCGCGCGAGCGGCTACGCTGCGTGGTGATCACGTTTTTGTGCGGAGTTATGCAGTAAGAAAAGGTCTTAATTTAGGGTGTGTAATATATGGCAAAATAACAAAGTACAATATTACTTGAAATAACGTTCACATGATATAATTTTCATATGCTGTAAAAACAAATAACGTAATTTCATGTGATCTAATGTTATATTTCATAAAAACCTTTTTTTGCTCTCAACAAAATTTAGTATAACGTTCATTTCATATAATTTTCAATGTGTATAATGCTATTTTTCTATAACGTTCAGTTGAGCTAATTTTCATATTTACTAATTTTCAGTCAAAATTCTGTAATGAACCCAAATGATTCACCAACAATAAAAAAAAAAATATTATTAATTATATTTCCTTTATTCGTATTTACACATTTAAATTACATTTTTAAATATTCCTAAACAAAGTAATATAAAAACATTTAAAAATATAAAAAAGAATAGTAGCCCACCGGTATCGGGAACAGGGTCCAAGCTACCGGCGGTCAGGGCTCTTGAGAGAGGAACCTCCTAACGAAACGCGCCGCGTCCAGAAGTACTGCTTTCTGAATCAGCCCTTGATCCAGCTGCCAAGCGAGAGCCTCCTCAGATGTTGGTCGAGGCTATTGGCTATTAAGCCATTGGCCGACACGACAATCGGCACAATGATGCTGTACTCACGTCCCACATGTCGACAACCTCGCGAGCCAGATCTAGATATTTGAATTGTTTATCTTTCTCTACTTTCACGAGGTTCTCGTCATGCGGAACCGTTATATCAACAATGATTGCGCGACGCTCCAATCGATCTATCACTACAATGTCAGGTTTATTGGCAACAATAGTCCTGTCAGTGACGAGAGATCGATCCCAATACAACGTGATATTACCATCATCAAGAACTGGGTCGGACGCATACTGATAGTATGGCACTTCTGATTCCACAAGGTTGGATAATCTTGGCAACGAGATTGTGCGTATGCAAGTACAGTCTTAGCATTTAAAAAGCCACGATCCCCGCACTTCCGCGGGATATACAGTCTCATCACCGACGACCGTGGGTGATGCATTCGATTTGCGATCAGCAGATCTCCTATCCAGGGCATCAAGTTCCGTCTGAGTCCATTTAGGTATGCCGAAAGAATACATCAAAACCGGCATGACCCAACCGTTGAAGGCGCGCACCTTGTTTCCGCCTGACAAAAGATTACCTAGTCAGGCGGCCAAAGAAGCGCTCCCTCAACGATTGTTTCATGTCGGCAGTATTGTTACTTAATGCCTCCGACATACCCAAATACTTGTAGGTTTCTGTTGAGTAGAGGGATCTAAGGTGTATGGAATCCGAGAGTTGAGTTCCCACGGATTCCATAATCTCCCCTCGCTTCACATGCATGACTGCACATTTGTCCACACCAAATTCCATCCTGATAGCGCTACTGAAAGTTTCGGTTACCTTCAGTAGCTTCATCAGTTGCAAATTGTTGGGGGCAAAGAGATTCAGATCATCCATGTAAAGGTGAGATATGACCATACCACATCTCCTCAACCGATAGCCTAGACCTGAACCCTCCAGCAATGTGCTGAGAGGGTTCAAGGCTAGACAAAACCACAATGGACTCAGACGATCACCCTGGAATATACCACGCTCGATCCTTGATTATTATTATTAGAATTATTCTTTTAATGGTTGGGTCATCTACTGACCGCAAACCGGAAGCATCACCCACGGTCATCGGTGATGAGACTGTATATCCCGCGGAAGTGCGAAGGTCGTGACTTCTTAAATAAATCTAAGACCTTGCACAACCGCGAGGTATGCAGTCTCAGGGAATACTTTCTCGAAACCGACGTGGGTATGCACCGAGATGTGGTATCAGTAGACAAGGGCCTCACCCAGCTCTCCTTAGCTAACGAGAAATAGCGCAAACCTGTGGTATTGGATACTAATGACCGTAGGGAGGTATGGCAGAGCAAGGAGCTACACAGACGCTTTTTCCGGGCGCTGTATGGGCCTGATATAGACCTCTTGGCTTCCGTATCCTGGCTACGATTCGGTGACCTCTTTGGGGAAACTGAAGGTTTCGTCTGTGCGATTATGGATGAAGTTATCATGACGAACAATTATCGGAAATACAATGTCAAGGACGGTACAGTTGACATCTGTCGGGCATACCACCGACCCGGTGAATCGATCCGACATATTGTTTCCGGTTGTTCTCGTCTTGCTAACGGTGAATACTTGCACAGACACAATCTAGTAGCTAGGATTGTGGGTTCAGAAGTACCGTACTACAAGTATGTGCCCAACCCAGTTCTCGAGATCGGTCATACCACGTTGTATTGGGATCGATCTATCATCACGGACAGGAGTATTGTTGCCAATAAACCTGACATTGTGGTGATAGATCTATTAGAGCGCCGTACAGTGATTGTTGACATCACTGTCTCTCATAACGAGAATCTCGTGAAAGCTGAGAATGATAAAAAAAATCTAGTATCTTGATTTAGCACTCGAGGTTGTGGACATGTGGGACGTGGACTCTGCAATCATTGTACCGATAGTCGTTACGGTTAACAGACTAATAGCAGAGAGCCTCGACCAACACCTTAGGAGGCTCTCATTGCGCGGCTAGGTCTAGGGCTTGATTCAGAAAGCAGTACTCGTGGACACAGCACGCATAGTGAGGCGGTTACTCTCTGGAGCCCTGACCACCGGCAGCCTGGATCTTGTTCCAGATGCCGATGGGCCATCTATTTTTTATATTTTTAAATGTTTTGTTTACTTTTGTTTTTTGAAATATTTAAAAAATTATAAAATAAGAGAAATGATGAATAAAGGAATAAGAATTCATTAATAAACCGGTCTGCCCCTTCATCCGACATTGTTCCGACAGACATGTCTCTTTACCAGTGTCAGAGAGAAGGTATTGATTTGTTTTAGCTTTATTTTGATTGATGATTTATTTTGATTTGTTTTATTTGGTTTTTATTTATTCAATTTAACTTAGTTTGATTGTATTGTGTATTTGGTTTTATTTGATTTTATTTTGATTCTATGTTATTTTATCGAATATTATTTGTCCATGTCTTCAGATTTCTATTAATTTATGTGTGGCAATGGGTGTTATTTACCTAAAATAAATGAATTTATTTATTTATTTATTAATGTGTCCATAATGAAAAATGCTGATTTCCGTGGACTGAACTTCTGGTCGAAGTTTATGTATATCGTCCGGAACACGGTGTATAGTTATAGAATTAAAAAATAAAGCAATAGTAACACCAATTTAATAACAAAAATTTTTACAGGCTAGGAGCACCTTTATATAAATTATCTATATAATAATCGTGGTTACAGCCTCTCATGAGGCATTTATCAATTAAACCTTTATTAACATATGAAATTTATGTAATAATTTTATTTATATAAAATGAGGGGGTAGCAGCAAATAACTACGCGCACAGCGTAGGTGCGACCGGTGCAAGCGAACAAGCAAAACAAAAATCGTGCTGAAACTGATGTCTTAGAACCAAGCATTCAAGAAGAAAAACCTGTAGTGTGCTCGCGTGGTGGATTAAAACATTTACAACGCACTGCCTCTAACAGAGAAGGCGCTATTGTGCGACTGTGTCCCAATTTGTGGGAACTTTTTTCGGTTACTATAATATAGTAAGTTAACACTGTTTTCTTGTATTAGATTCGGTGGAGAAATCGCTGAAAAACGCTAACGTGGATGCTAAGATAAAGGCAACACCAGCCTTTGCATCCATGATGTCGGGAGCCAGTGAGAAGCACATCGTCGGCACCGGCCTCGAGTACTCCATGACTAATGCTTGCAGTGTACGTATTTGAGCTAGGGTGATAGATCATTGTTTGAATTTGCCTCATATTCAAAATTAAATGATTTTTCCTTTATATTTTTTAAATAGGAAATAAAATAAATCGAAAGATAATTTATTTGACCCAAAGATTGACTGGTAGAGAATGCCTTGTGGCATTAAGTCCGACTATGTAACCACTCTTGTATGTACATGAAGTTTAATAGGGCAATGCAAAATTTTATTATGGGTTCGAATTTGATTCATTTTCGATTTCCCAAGTCTTCATGAACGATTTTTCCCCCCAAAAAAGCAAAGATAAAATGTACTAACACTGGTCCATTCAACTCATATCAAACCACCACGCCTGCGGGATGTATGAGCTTCCTCTTGTCCGTGTGGACACTATTTCCCGCGACCTACGAACGGCGAATTTACCGATTTCCATCTTTGCATCTGTCTAAGCAAAAAATGCAAGTTTCGCTCACAGCAGGTTCTGTTACAGAACGTGGCAGCAGCGGCTAAGACCCACAACCTCGGGATCGACCTGCGGACCGCAGCGTACATCACGTCCATTGAGAAGATATTCGTCACATACGACGAACACGGCCTAGCGTTCTAGCAAACGTGGCCTTCCTTACGTTTATTGTTAGGTATTATAAGCCTGTTTTTCTCGACTGCAGAGCAAAGGGCTATAAATAAATAATTATCCTACTAACGCGGATGAAATTTATGCCAGCGGTTAACAACTAGGCTTCGGTATCCTGCTTCTTTTGTCTTCTCTTTTATTTAGTTTGTTTGTGAATGTGAGGACTTTTTAGGCCTTGCAGATTTGAAGATGTTACCGTCAATTACTCTGGTACTTACTTGTTTTCAAGCCTACATTGTCCTCTCATAGGTACTAAATCATAAGTAATCGTAATCATAATCGTAAGTATTAACAGATAAGACAAATAAGCGCTTCAACTTAATAAAAAAATGCTATTTTCAATAGATGCGGAAATGCGGATGACGCTGATAAATGTGATTCAGGCCTAAACAAGGAACCGTGGAGATTTTTGCCGGACTTTCTTCATGGAGAAGAACGCCAAACTATTTGGAACCGTGGTTCTAGCCACTCATAAGTGGTCCATGTCATTGTTTATGTTAAATGTTTTGCATTTTGGACGTTGGTGTTGGTCGTGCTGGCATTAACTGTGTTGGAGGAGAAAAACCGAAATGAAATTTAAATTACGTTCAAACGTAATTGACATATCGGAAACTTGTTTTAGTACGCGAGGGTGCTGAAAGTGCGCAGCTAGCGCGTGTATACGCTAGACTAGCATAGTAACGCTTCGCGGTTTTCGTACAAAAGGACTGTTTTTTTGGGATCGTTACTTCAGTGCGAAAACCAAAACAAAGTGTCAATTATAAAATAGACGTGAATGAACAGTTACATAAAAATCCAAACGATCGGACAGACTTGCTTAGCTCCCCAGTTTATGTAAAAAGTAGACAAATGACATCAGGCCCTTGCGTCCTAAACACCGCACTATGTATAGTTGGCAAAAAAGGTTTAATTAAGTAAACTAACTAAATACATTATTAATTAAAAATTATTAAATAACCTAACAACAAACTATAGAAGGGCATCAAAGAACTCCTCCTCAACGCTGTCAGCTGGTAATGTGCCCAAGAGACTGGCGGCGTTGCCACGTTGTGTGGCAACGCTTAGCCTCTGGCCAAAGTAAAAGTCAGCCCTTGGGTCACGGGAAGCGTCAACTGGGCGTTTCGAAATTTCCTTAAACAGGCTATGAGCAACTCGGACCCCAGAGTTTCAACCCCAAACGGCTCGAAAATGTAGTTACCACAAAGGTTTCTATATTTACGCCGCTTGAGGTTCTCTGCAGCCGCAGCGGCAGCGCCAGCACAGCACGACGAGCTTGGAAGATGTGATGGCGCAAGAGTATCGACGCATGTTGCGTCCCATACTAAAGGCCTACCCATCTTCCAAGGAAACAACAACATGGCGTCTCTCTTGTCATCGTCGCGTGTCAAGCCATGGACACATGGACCTGTTTGAAACAGCTGGAACGCCGACAAAGTATATGTGCTTTTTTCCATGCCAACATATATTATTTGGAAACAGGCTCATAATAATGACATACTATCATAATATTTGGAAGAAGGCCAAGCCAAAGCATTCATAATCACGGAATATTAGTTGCACGCACAAAAACTAAAAATGTAGTAAAATATTTAACACCCTATATACTGCATTTAAAACTATAGTGAAGCATCTATGTATTGCATGAAAATGAAAGTCTTTTTTTACAGAATTGTGTTCTTTTACGGGCCGTCCGTGCCCTGCTATAGGTTCGTTGGCAGACCGAAGCGTTCGGATAATACCTAAGAACAGAACAGACTTCAACAGTAATGTTTGAATTAAACCTCATTTGCCGACGATAAAAACCTATGTCTAACTTTAGTATTTTAGGTAGTTCAAGAGTAGATCCAATTATGTAAATAGACGTAGGTATCATAAAATAACTAGTATCGGTAAAACTGTTTTCTGTGACTATGGGTTATTGTAACTTTTAGGAACACTCACAATTCCACGAATAGTATTATAATAATAAGTACCATCACCATAATAATTGTGATGTTCACAACTAAAAAACCGTTGCGTACCCATAGTCTATTTATTATTCATAGTCGCTTATTATTGTTAATTTTTATTTTTAGAGAATAAAAGATTTACGTTTTAAAATTAATTTTATTTCAAAAATATATTAGATTATCCATTAAATGATTAGGTAAAGAAATTATTTGTATTATGGTGCTCCCTCACCGGGTGCATTAGCCTGTAACGTAACAGTTCAGATTCACGAACTCGAATCCGTGATTGTTGAATATTACAGGCGAGTGCCTGCGGTGAGAAAGCACCGTTTGGGTGTTACCGCACTAATCGATCGATAAGTGACGTCAATTGAGTCAAAAAATCCACTTCTAGACGGTCAGAAAATGTAATCTCGCACATATGAGTCATTCATTAGTTAAGTAGGTACATAATTGATGCAGCAATAATGCATGTTAAATAATGCGCAATTCTAACTCTTTGGTTAAACCGTACATAATACATCTCAAATCTGCACAAGTGTGTAAAAGTGTATCCCACGATTTAAGAGAAATTCAGAAAGTTCCAGTTCAATATCATAATTTCGTTTTGACAGATTATTACTCAGACAAGCAAACCGTATCATAGTTTTTTGCTCGAAGGAATCGCGTCAGGTAATTATTGCGGAATATTTTGTTGACGGTACTTTTTATAGTTAACCAAAACCAGTTTCACAATTATATAATACTCATGGTGACACGGGAAGTGGTGTTTGAAACTTCTAAAGCGAAGCCCTTAGTATTCGCACTTATGTCGGACCGAAAAGAAAAAAGTTATATTATTTTGTTTAACATGATAAAGTCTCAATTACGCGAGTGGAACCCACGTAAAGTTGTGAACTTTACGCTGGTGTGAACACAGACTACGAAAGAGCAGCGATGAACGCCATTTTGAAAGTATTCCCAAATATCACATTGCGAGGGTGCTATTACCATTGGACTCGTAACATGTGGAAAAAAGCGAAGTCTTGGATGTACGAAAAATAAACCAGGACGAAGAATAGTTGCCCTGGCAAGTGTCTGACTGCGAGATTCAACATGGCTTTGATTATGTGAAATCTGAGTCCTCTGGGATAGTACAAATGGAAAGATTTATACAGTACTTAGAACAATATTGGTTTAAGACGCATTCATTTAATGTAATAAGCGTATTTATTGAACGCCATAGAACGACCAACATTTTAGAAACGTTTCACTCGAAAATAAATAAACTTGTCAACAAGAATACTGTTACATTGATGCGATTACTCATTACTCTTAGTATTGGAGCATATCCATACATTGGAGAGGATTCCAAAAAGAGAAGAAAGGATCAAATCATGACTTCATCAGACACGTACAGTTACAAATTATAAATAAAGAAATTTCAATTGGTCACGCATTAGAAAAATTGCGTACATAACTAATTATTAAAATTTGATGTGTATTTTATATTCCTAGCACGGTGGGTCTGCAGTGAAAAAATCTGATGTGGCTCCTCAATCCTTACGGACATTCTCTTTCGACTAATCCATTCTTACCATGCATCGATGGACGATCGATCGATTGGTGTGAAAACACCCTTAGATGTGGAATGACTATCATACATTTACTTATACTCCGTCCTGGTTAAACAAGGACACACTGGAACAATTAATCACTAATGCCGAAATCGGACGCTTTACTAGTGACCCGTTAAATTCGGGTGACTGTTCATTTTTGTTTGAATTCAATTTGTATTCAAGTTTTATTTCGAGTGAAGGTGGCGGATGTAAGGCAAGTAAAGCGTCTGGTTTCGGTATAAAGGCGAACTCTACCATTGAAACTGACCGCGATCAGCACATCTAAACGGCGTTCAAAAAGCTACAGAAAAACGTGTCAATATTCCATAACAAGGAAGACACTCCACGGCAAACTCAATTTACTGATTGCATTCAGTTTCCTTGGCGAAATCAAACGATTATAAAAAATAAAATAGAACATTGCGTATAATAAAGAGCCCGTTTGTGTGAATATGTTTAAATCTTATTGTGATATTGATAATTATAAACAACAGTGGTTTCACAATTATACCTTGACAGCAGAACCCATGAGCAACCTTAGGACCTTCGCCCACGGCGTCTTGTAGCGATGCCGTCGCGCGTTTCATAAACACGCTTATACATCGTCAGGGTGACGTCACACCTGTTGCATGTATCAGCGCACTCGAGCATCTTTATCACATTCTGTCACGTAAAGGCGTCTTTTGGTGGAGGTAGAAGTCCGGTCGAGACCATCTTGCAACTGTAGCATTTACAGGCATATTTGTATCGATGCTGAATCGTGACTGAATTGTAACAGCATCTCGATTCGCACTAGTACTAGCTAACTAGTAGTGGTTACGTGGGCTTGCGTTTGAGTGGTTTTGCGTTTGCATTACTGCAAATATTCGTCATGGGATAAGGATCTTAATACCAAACTCGTTGTGATTTTCATAGTACATAACTGTGAAGGGACTGAACACACCATTGAGCTGAACATTTAAGTCCGAGCATGCTCCCGGTTCTGCTTGAACCATGCCACAGTGTCGTGTATCGCGGTTTCGAACGGCGTGAACTTAAAGTCCTTGTACAAGGATCGGAGTTTACCGTTCGAAGCTGTCTTCTTGTACTGTCCATCTGCTTTTGTTGTGTCGTATACGATCTCTCCGGGAAAACTGTGCGCTTTCTTTATCTTTTCCGCTACTGTACTTATTGTTACTTCGTCTTCTTCGTCAACTGTAATGACAAGAGTGGGGGGAAATAAGTATCGTTATAATTGGATTTTCTCGAAGATTTGTAGGGAATGTTTGAGATGGCGCAGGAAAAGTGTACCTGGAAATATATGGGGGAGGTTTTTTCCCACCAGCAATCGGACATTTAAGGGTATTAAAAACAGACCAGATACCGAATATTACAACCCACCCACTTGCACGCACCGTGACGGTTTTAAAGTGTGCTCTATCCGGTACCTCGCCGGAGCCTCATCTGCAATTTGTCCGTATCGGTTCGACCGATTCATTAACACGTTCATTGCCACATAACTGAAGTCGCGTGAAGCGGCCTATAATGCAATGGCCGTTCACGCGACGTCGCATGATGGTGCCTTACAATATTTACGAGCCATAGAATAGCGGGCGCAACGACTTTAAATGAGCGTAAATCTATCTCTAAAGTCTCATAATGATAAAACTCACCTGACAATATGATAGGCTCCACACTCTCGTAGTTCCTCAGCACCCATATGAACAGACGCGCCAGGTCCAGCGAGTATATGAACTGACGCAGAGGCTTGCCACTGCCCATCACCGTGAATGTTTGTTCACCTGCAATAGGGTAGTTGACTGTTATCACAAACAAAACACCTTTTTAATATCACGACCTAAGATATTAAAAAGGGTGTCTTACAAATTCTGTACTAAAAATCTGTAGTCACATAGCTTAATTTATTAGATCCTCCCGAGATCTGGCTGATGGTCTGTGAGGACTGAGGGACCGCAGTTTAAGGGCTGTACTTTTTAATATGTTTGTTTACAAATTCCCAGATTTGTTCTACAATTGTTTTAAGTCGAAATTGCGATTTCATTTTGCGAAATACGAGTTTGGTACCTCAGTTCACACGCACATCGATTTCTGGCCGAAGTCTAACCCTAAGAAATGTACAAGAGTGAATAATATATAATCAGTTGGACTTAGTATTGTGTTCATTGAGTGTGGTGTGCGCGTGAGTGCGGCGGATGACGCACTTGTGCCAGTGCACCCCTACTCGTGATAAGCGTGCCCAAAGGTAAGTGCGAGCGTTCGGTCAGTAAATCCACTGATCACACGCCTCCAGACCATGCAGTGACAGATTGAAGTGACTTTTGGCCACAGTGGAGTTTTGCCAAAGCCGATTTTGTTTTATTATACTCGTTGCTATTATCAACCGATTGGGGTTCGATGTATGACATACATGACCCAGAGGCGGCGGTTCAATATTTTTATAACACCGTAAATAACACAGTTGATAGTTGCGTTCCAAGGAAAAGGAAAATATGTGTAAATTATAGGTACCCGGAGTGGTATACTGGTGAAAGTATTCATTATATTAGAAAAAAGACGATGTTGCATAAGAGGTTCAAAGAAACTGGGGTAAGCAGTGACTACGAAATGTTTGCTCAGTGTAGGGCGGCGGTAAAGACGATGATAGTGCATGCCCACAACCAGCACCAGGAGTGGGTTCAACAGTATTTTACAAAAGTTCCTAGATCTTTTTGGGACTATGTGAGGTCTAAAAAAAGCAACAGGTAATCGTAAAAATATCATCAAAGACGGCAACATTTTATCTAATTCAGAGTGTGCTAAAGAGTTCGCGCAATATTTTTATTCTGTCTACAACAGTCAGCAGCCGCGTCTCGACGTAAATGCAGCGGTAGCTTCAAGCGGCGATAATAGCTCGCGTGTTCACACAGGTCGCCTAGCATTGAGTCAAGTAACGGATGCACTTACCCGACTTAAACCAAAACGGTCAGCGGGGCCGGACGGAATTGCTGCTTTTGTAATTAGAGATTGCCGCACTGTATTAGCGAAGCCACTCTTACACATTTATAATCTGTGCATTGAGTCCTCATATTTTCCTGAGAGTTGGAAAATCACGCGCGTGATCCCAATACCCAAGGGTGGGATGGATTCAGACGTGAGTGGCTGCAGGCCGGTGGCAATCCTGTCAACTCCAGCAAAAGTTTTTGAGTCGACCATACAAAGGTGCTTATTAGACCAAGTGTCCAGTTTACTAACGGACGCCCAGCACGCATTTCGACCGGCGTGTAGCACAACCAGCAATTTACTGAACTTTATGACATACGTGGTTCCAAATGTTGATGCAGGAGTACAAGTCGACGCTGCCAACTTTGACTTTAAAAAAGCTTTCGATTGGGTTGATAATGACATTTTATTAGAAAAGCTGGCAGCAGTCGGATGTACTCCTAAATTGCTTCAGTTCTTTGCTAACTACATGAGGGATCGATGGCAGTTCGTTGAATATGCTGATTGTAAATCTGAGCCTTGTTATACCAGATCAGGAGTAAGTCAGGGCAATAATGTGGGTCCGCTGAGCTTCATTATCATGATAAATGACCTGCCTGAGGTTGTCAGGGTTGCCACTTGTCTATTATTCGCGGATGATCTTATGTTGCTCATGGCGATTAAAGATAAAAGTGACTGTGCATGATTGCTGCAGGAGATAGACTATGTTGCTGATTGGAGTAGGAAAAATAAACTCCAGTTTAACGGTAAAAATGCTCAGTCATAACTTTCAGCAGAATGAGAAAACCACATCATCACGAGTACAAGCTAGAGGGCACATCAATTGAGCGGGTGGAAAAAGTACGAGACTTGGGTGTACGTCTGAACACTAAGTTAACATTTCGTGACCATTGAAAATGTTTGTAAGAAATCATACAGAAGTCTGGGTTTCGTTCTTCGACGGGCATCAGGTTTCACAAATATAAAAGCGATTGCAGCATTGTATAATGCGCTTATAAGAACTCAGCTTGAGTATAATGGTCTTATGGGCTCCGCACGAGACTAAATAGTCTCATGTTGGAGCGCATACAAAACAAATTCACTAGATTTTTATACATGAAACTTTACAGTGTCTATCCCTTCTATCTGTTGATGTACCCAACTTTATTCGTTATCGGTATGGTCGGGTACAACAAACTCGAGACAAGGAGGGACCTAGCGATAACCACATATGTATTTAAACTATTACGTGGTAAGACCTGTGATTCCGGTGTTTTGAAGGAGATATAACTAAATTTGCCTGACAATTATGTACTGCGGCCCCGGAAGCCACGGTTACTTGCAGTGCCTCGCGCACGAACCAACTTGCTCAGCAAAGCGCCACTGACGCGCGCCTTGCACGCATTAAATGACACTGCTGACAGGATCGATTTATTTTCCTGCTCTCTGAATGAATTCACAAAAACAATATGGTATGTGTTATGTTATTTAACATAGTTATATTAGATAGTTTAATTTAGGACCACGCTAACGCATTAGGAATTTCCTGTAATGTTAGTAGTATTTGTAATAAATAAATAAATCATATTTTTTTTACTTTTTAATTAAAAAATTATGTTGACTATAAATAAACAACTTAACGAAATAATTCTAATTCCCTTCCCTTACCTTAAAACTTGTAATAATAATAACACTTCGACATGTGTAACCCCTCCCCCACCCGCGCGTCGCTTCTCCCTTCCATCGCGCTCTTACGCATTCGTAACAGTTCCTTCAATTTGGGTGCTTGCTACGAACCTTCGGCTTCGGCCAAAACTTTGGCCCATTTTATCCAAAGCTGAAGGTGGCCGAACCCGAAGCTTCGGTCGGACACTACCTACAGACCTACAGTACCTACACACACATTCCTCTAGTTATGTTCAAAGTCTCATGTAAATGCCATCAATATCTCTACAGAGTGTATGTTTAATCTATGAAAAATCATGCTGGACCAGATGTTGTCTCACTTCAACTCAAATGGGATTCTGCATAGACAACAGTTTGGTTTCACGAAGGGTAGGTCGACAACGGACGCGGGGGTAAAACTCATCAGTCACATTTTAGAATCTTGGGAGAAGTCCCAGGAGGCATTTTCTGTGATCTCTCAAAAGCGTTTGACTGCGTTGACCACAACACACTGATCTGTAAATTACGCCCCTACGGAATTCGTGGACAAGCTGCTGATCTTGTTCTTTCCTATTTATCTAACAGGCAGCAAAAAGTAAATGTAAATGGGGCGACGTCCTCCGGGTCTCTAGTGAAGATGGGCGTGCCCCAAGGTTCAATTCTCGGTCCTTTCCTATTTCTTGTTTACATCAATGATCCTTATATGATGGCCAAGTTATCGGATTTAATTCTATTTGCTGATGACACTTCGCTAATTTTTAAAATAGATAGAAAAGATACGAATGTCTTACATGTCAACGAAAGTCTAACCGTTCTCTCGAAATGGTCCGCAGCTAACAATCTTTTACTGAATGCGAACAAAACAATAATTACGTCTGAAGTTCTCTTTACCGAATGTACCACAACAGAATCTGGATTTAAATTTTGACGGCAAAAAACTTGATGTTATAGCGGAAACTGTATTCTTAGGGATTACTATCGATTCAAAATTGCAGTGGGGCGCGCACATTACAACTTTTTCGGGTAGGTTAAGCTCAGCTGCATATGCAGTAAGAACAATAAGGCAGTTAACTGATGTGGCTACAGCTAGGCTAGTATACTATGCTTATTTCCACAGTATTATGTCTTATAGCATTCTGCTGTGGGGATCAGCAGCAGACGTTGACTCAATTTTCATTCTACAAAAGAGGGCAGTCCGCGCGATCTATAAAATGGGTCCTCGCGAGTCCCTCAGAGAAAAACTTAAAGAGATTGATATACTGTCCCTGCCTTCACTTTATGTCTTGGAATGTTTTTGCAAACGTGTCCTTATTAAAAAAGCATATTACAAAATCAAGGACCACGTTGAACATAAAGAAGTTTGGCTTTAGTTCCTTCTGCGCATGCGGCTTCCCTGGTAGCTCATAAACGGCACAAATATGTGGATGTCTCTAACGAATCAGATTTTTACAATAGTTTTCAAATCAGTTATACATCTTTTGCTCAGAATAGTTACAGCACTGATAACAATATTTGTGTCACTTGTTTAATTTAGTATTTTACAATATTTTCTTACCTTTATTTAGATTCTTTGTTTGTGAATGTGTGAACATTGTAGGCTTTGTAGATTCTCAGCTGCTTGTTAACTTTTTATTTTGTTCTACATTTTTTGTGTAGTAAGCAACGACTTATTGTCGGGCCTACGCTGTCCCCCCATACTTAAGGACAAATGCTGTATCCATGATAACATTGTAATACCAAATGATTTGAAAAGAGTAACCATGGAGTTTCTTGCCGGTTCTTCTCCATAGGAAACGACTAACCCGAACCGTGCACCTTTTTATCGACGTTTTATAAGTGCCCATCTAGGTCTATGTGAAATAAAATATTTTGATATGATTTGATTTGATTATCAGAAATGTGTGGGAGTGTGGTACAGACCTACAGACCATCAAAGCTGCCCAACCTTATTCATGGGACTAACGTGGCAATCATAGTAATAGTGAAAATTAAACTACCTTTCAGCATAGCATCGTCCATCCTCCTGATGAGTGCCGGGATGACGTGGCTGGACTCCAGGTTGAAGTTATCGTGTGGACCGAACACGTTGCACGGTATCACCGAGGTGAACATGCAACCGTGCATCTCGTGGTAGCCTCTGAGAAGCGGACAATTATTAACTCAAACACAAAGCATTTATTTCAATTAGACCATAACAGGCATTTTGAATGTCAGAAAAACAAAGAAGGCGAAGCTACAGTCACAGACACAAGGCATAATAACTTGTAAAAGTACTGTAGTTGCCAATTCTAAAGCATAGATCTATATGGAGAAGAATCGGCAAGAAACTCCATGAACACTCTTTTCAACCAAAATAAGTTTACAAGATCTTGGTTACATCATTCATGTTGAGATTATACATAATAATATATATGTGAGAATGATGTAGAAAGACGTTCACATTAAGAGCGTCCAGAGTAAAAGATTAAATCAGCAATTTTAAAAAAAAAAAGTAGTTAAAATAGACCGTGGCAACTAAGAGATGATCAGTCCCAACTGACAGCGCCCGTTCACGAACATGACGCATGGATCAACACCATTCAACTCAACCATTTTGAAGGGAACTAAATGATCCGACACACGCGCCACCTTCAGCGAGACATTTGAGTGAGCATGATACTCTGTCAACCGCCAGGGCAAATTCGAGTTAATGAAAGATAACTAAATGTAAATGGTAGCTTTACAGTAAATAGTACTGTGCTATATACATATATACACATGTGCTATGCAATTATATAATACTAAGAGATTGAATCTATATAATGCAAAGATATTTTTACAATCTTCTGCGGCTTCCACAATAACTGCACATGCCACATGGTAATTAATTAGTTTGTCCCTATGGTTGTGGAGCAGGACCAGCATTGAGCCAAGCATTTCTATCATCCATGTAATCCCCCAACTTGTAATATGCTTGCCTACATAGTGTGCGTATTATACAAGATTTAAATTTCGTCTCATTCAGTTGCAGAATGTTGGGAGTTATTTTATTGTAACATTTTAAACAATACCCCTGACCGATGAGTCTACTTTAGCTAGCTTGAAACCTGGTTGTACTAGTTGGTCCCTGTTTCTAGAAACAACACCACACCACAGCACCACTATAATGCTAGTATTATAGTGGTGTCTGTCACCTCTTTTACTTTTAAATGCAGAATAACAATTAATAATGTTTTTTTTTACCCAACTATGGAAAACACGAAGAAGCTCATGACAATTAAGGCCAGCGCGTCTTTACCCGACGTAAATTCAAACGACCCTTTTTTTTTGTGTGGTAACAAGATACAGATTCTAATGTTTGGACATCGACTCCCAAGGCATCAACGGGGATTTCCCTTCGTAGCATTGAACATTGGAATCTGTATCTTATTTCCACTGTTTAAGTTTGTATGAATTGATGGTATGAATTTACGTTGGGTAAAGATGAAATGCTCTGTCCTGCCGTCCCTGGTGTGCGCTAGCCATAAAACTACAACTATTTCCATAAAGTTACATAGGAACTGTGTCGCTGTCATAGCGATTGCCATGCAACTTTGCTGCTGCGGTTGCGGTTGTAGCTGCCTTCGAAATTGTCCCTTCATCTCTCAATAATTTATAAGCTAAACTATTGGCATACTGTATTTAACTGATAAGATATAAACATACAACAATACCTGTTTAGAACATCGATCATTCTTTTAGCATAGCTGTAGCCATAGTTAGATGTGTGTGGAGGGCCATTGTGGACCTGAAATCAATTTAGAGCTCTTTAATTTAGAGTTACCTTCTGTCTTAACCGAAAGCGACTTTCGCGCAAATACGGGAGTACCGATCGATTGATGGTTGGGATTGGCGAGCGAATACCCGATCGTCGAGTTCATTTTATTCGGCAAAACGTAACGCATGGTCGCGCGATAGAGGGCGCCATCTGTTCTGGTTTTCCGAACAAGTGACATTGAACGCTGCGTCATGCGTGTTAGCCATCTTCATTTCCAAGTTTCGGCCGAAGCCGAAGTTTTCTACGAAGCGCCCAAATTGAACGAACTGTTACGAATGCAGGGGTTACACTCGATCGCCAACTCACGCGATATTCGCATTCGGTTAAGACATGGCAGTGGCAGTAGAGTAGTCAGTAGTTTATGTACAAATAGATTCACATTTATAGAGTGGATAAAATTGGCTGCCTCATTGACCTTGTGTACAGCGCAGTGTCATTGGATTTTGCTTTAGGACATCAGTAGTTAGTAGACAAACAGTTTAAATGTGCTCATTTACCTAATTCTAGTAGATTGGTTTCCTATGATCCCAGTGAAACACAAGCATAGTATAATCCAAAACAGTTGGATAATAGCATTATCCAAAACAGTCGGATCATGCTATAGTAATTATAGTTTACATTTACAATTACACACCATACTTTATTGCGCCTTGAGTTACTGCATTAAATATAACATTTAATACAAGTGAAAAACAGTATGATTATGTTCCTATTTGAACTTACCATAGTCTCATCAATGGGGTATGTGGTTTTGTCAGGAAATATACATGTGGACAGGCAAGATACTACTTTGTTCACATTATTCTTCTGGCTGGCACTCAGCACATTATCATTAATTGCCATATTCTCCCTCTGCAACAGAAAGGTTTGGGTATTTAAAAGAACTAGCTTTAAGTGATTTTTCTGTTTGTCAAACTTGGGTTTCCAGGCTGTGTTTAAGGAGAGCAACAGAGATAGCGTGAAATTCTGAAGTCTGATGTATACCTCTCAAACACAAGCAACAATCCCGTAAACCTGATCTTTGATTAATGATGTATTTTTAGGGATATGAGAAACAGGCTGTAAAATTCGAAATACCTCATCCTCTGAGAAGAGCGTCAGTTTCAAACAGCAATTTGTTGAAGGGTTTCTGGTGTATGTTTATTATGCGGTAAACTTTCACATTGGCATGTTGGATCAATCTACATAGATCGATTGTTCGTACTATGCACTAACTGCATTAAATAATATATGCGGCAATGACCTGTCCTTTTCAGAATAAATAATGATGTAAGATTTTAAACTATCATGGTCACTAACATTATTATTTAACCTAGAAACGGGATATTTACCATGTTTACTGTTTCCCCGATCCCCCTTTCGTGTTTCTGATATCCCGTTACTAGTGTAAATAAAAAATAATGATGACATAAATGCTCATTATTATGCAACCTTCAGTCGTATTTTATTACATTTGGTTGTAAAAATAATCAATATACTTTAAAAACATACAGATAAGACTAACTAATGGAAAATGTTTGTAACTTAAGAAAAACTTCATTAACAATCTAATCAAAAACTAAACCACTTATGTTAAGTTTGTTTAAATACAATTATCTTTGGTTGAACAGGAAGAAACTAATGTTGTAATCATCAGCACAGATAATATAATACTGTGTCATCAATATGCCATTTGAGGTTGCAATGATGCTTTTAGGCACTTTTCCTATTGAAGGATATAAGGATGAATTTATTAATACCCAATGAGCTCTTTCTGCTTTTATTAAATTTATACCTGCAGATAATATGATTTTATGGGAGTTTTTATGATACTTACAAAGAAATCTAAATTGTGTGCCATGTTATGGAAAAGCCCTCCAACCATAGCTGCTAAATGTATCACATGTGTGGGCCGATGTCGTTCAAATAAAGCATCTGTTTGTGCCTTATCTCTGGAAATTATCACAATAATTAAGTTTAAAGATTAACTTTATTGTTGTCATAATGTGCTTGAAGTATTTTTTCTGTATGAGAAGCCTTTAAGCCTTTACCCTGCCCCCTAGCCCCTACTGCAGTTGCAGTAGAACAATAATAAGATGGAATTATTATTATTTATTTAAAAATGTTTCCTTACAACCCCACCCACTTGATTTCAATTAAAATGTAAAGATTTTAACATTAAATATATCCTAAGGAAATGGCTTTTACTAGGTATGCCGCAAGTTTTAGAATTCAAGTTTAAAATGCTTTCAAATATTTTCAGTACAACATTGTTGCTGCTGAGTCAAACAAAATATTAATGTGCTTTCTTAACTACCTAACAGTTATGTAAGGCACTTCTAGGTGCATGCTTGTGTACATAATATGTTATGGGTAGCGTACCAGCTAGCGACAAACGTTACGTATGCACCTGACTACACTGAGTCCCTGACCCTCATAAAACGTCGTATTTAGCTACCTGAGATCTCCATCTTTGGATCCACAGAAAATCCAAGTCTCGTCTTTAGCACTATCGTTTTTCTGCAACTTTTCTTCATCGATTATCGTTTTTATCGCTTGGCCAACAAGGCCGGAACCTCCAGTCACCAATACCACACATTTCTCCCCACTCATCTGAAATAATTTGTAAATAAAGAAACTGAATCAATATCCAAACGTTTTTGATTAGAAGTAATTTGTTAATTGATAATTATCTTATCGTCGTTTTAAAAGTATTTATATACTTACTTTATTAGAAACAATATGTTTTTTCAGGAGTATGTGGCACCAATTATTAGCACGGATTTCAAAAAATATTTTTTAAATTAGACGTTTCGTTGACGTCTTGTCTTCAGCTTCAGAAGTGACATACGTCAATCTGTTTTCTTTCTGACGTAAGTCTATGGTTTACTTTGATAAATTCTCCAAAAATGTGCGTTCAATTTAAACATAATTAAGACAGAATGGCAATAGACAAATGCACAATAATGACAAGGCAAGGACACACATTTCAGATCCATTATGAAGAGTAACAGAAATATACTTAATCCATCTTCTATGCGTATGCATATTTTTATTACGGCCTAATAATTATCAAACAGCTAAGGCCCAATAAAACGCTGACAGAGCATGATTTCTAGAAATAGTTTAGTCGACTATATCAAGAAGTACCAGTTCACAATAACTGTCCAAGACTATGACTTTTCGCCATCTAGTGCGATTGTAGAATACTGATTAGACCTGAACTGAGACTGTTTAGAATATTGCCAACCAAATCCAAACCAAGAAAGTCCAGGTGAAAAAACCCAATTTTATTACAATGCCTGACCTGACAATCGAACTCAAAATCTCCTGCTCACCAGTAGCGCAAGGGACCACTATATCAAAGAGGCAGAGTTATTATAATAATAATATAGTCTTTATTAGCAAAATAAAAGTTTGATACATGGAAGTACATAAAAAAAAATGGGTAAAGTACAGTCAATACAAAATTTGGGCCCTGATTCCTAAACTAGGAAGACCCTGTATCTTACGAGGCAGTGTCTTCACATAAATAGTGGGCAAGCAAATTAAGAGCGTACTAGCAGACTCGGATAGTCACGTACAATGTTTGGAGTGAGTGTATGTGTGAAGTGGATTGTGTGGGGAGTCGTGTCTTAAGTATGTGTTGTGTGTGTATGTGTAAGGGTGAGAGGTGAGAGGAGTGGTGTGGTGGGGTGTGTTGAGTGAGTATGCCTCTGTGTTTGTTGATGGAATTAGTAGGGGCAACTCCCGCGCTGTGATGTGATAGATATAAGTGTTTCAGCAGATCCAGGCAAGTAGACTTTCAGTTGCCTCGTAGTCTTGATCTTTTATCCACTCCTCAATTTTAACTTTAACCCTTTAGGTATCCAATTCAATTGTTTATTTATTTATTTATTTTTGTGTATAGTTGTGAGCTTAGAACATAATGCTGCTAGCGAAAGCGGTCTTATGCTTTACCGTGAGAATAAGAGGTTTTGTCTTACGGCGTTTTGGGTCTGGTAGGGGGACCTTGGTGTGTTTTCTCATTACGGATCGTAGCACAAACAGTTGCCTAATAGTCACCTTTAGGACATCTCTTTGTGCTCGTTCCAATTTGACAAACTTTGCCAGAGCTGCGCCTCCCAACACTGTGATGGAATAGGTGATGACGGACTGGCATATAACAACATCATCATCATCATCATCATCATCATTTCAGCCGAAAGACGTCCACTGCTGAAACAACAACATACACCATTCTAATCGTGTTGAAGTCGGCTGAAGACCTAAGTGACTTGAATACATAAATCATTTTTCTAACTCTAGTGGTAATAGTTTCCAAGTATAAAGGTCCAAGTGTGTGTGACCACTTCAGTCCACTATAAATAACCACACCCAAATACTTAAGCTGATTCACCTCACAAAGAGATATTTAGTTATGTTCACATTAATCCGATAGATAGTCTATTGAAAGTAATGTAATTGTAAGCATTTAATAAAAGGGCGTTACCTTTGATTTACAAACTTGCCCATTCCCGTGGTTTCACTCGTGTTATGGTCGGAAACTATCTCACAGAAACGTTTTAAACACAGCTTATGACGCTCGGGGATAGAATTTTCGGAATCGGATTAGTAGTTCCGAGGATTAATTCTACATTCAAACTTACAAACTTTACCTTATTATAATATTAATCAGAATAGATAACGGGGAGGAGTATTTAGACGCCTACATAGTTTGTTTTCCTTTTGTTTTGGTGTAAATAATGATGTATAGTTAGTCAATCATTAGTATCTGATACAATAGTTATAAATGAATTTATTATAGTTTTTATAATAATTTTATGATTGTATGTTAATTTACTTTTTAGGGGATTCAAGGGGATTCCAAATTCAAAAATGTCGATGACTCACAAAAGCAATTTACAGCATCGAAGCACTTATTAAAAACAAAGTTATATTGTCTATGCGGAAATACTGGTTAACGATTGGCCAGTTGATTCTCTACGAACATTCGTTCTCGCTCCGAAAACGCCAAATACGCTTTCAAACCAAAATGGAGGATTTGTCGGTCGAGGTGTACGGTGATAATGGTGCTTATTATAAGGTTTGTAAATTGTGAAGTACGTTAAAATTACACACGACAAGTATTATTTCAATTAGTGTAATGTTTATCCAATTATTTCCAACGATCAATACCTAGGTAATTCTTATACTTACAAAAATATTTTTCCGGGAAGATCATCACGGCTGGAATGGACGCCATGTCCGCCTGTCAGGGCGTGATTTTTCCATGTGTTGTAATAATGGTGCTGCTTTCTGTAATTTTAGATGCGTTTCAGGTGTTATGAAATTGGAACGACACGCGACGCATTTTTATATTTGCGCATATACACATAAATGACCTAGATATCTTATTTCTAGCGCATCACGAAGTTGGTTTAAAGTCGGAATGTTCTAAAAATCTCTTTATTTTTAGGCCATTGTCACCGACGTGCTCGACAACGAGGTTCTCGTAGCCTTTGAAAATGAGTAAGTAAATAGTTTATTGATATAAATAATTTAGCAATTAAAAAGTGCGGGTATTTTTATTTACATTCATATTTTGCTTTGTAGCTGGCAGCCGGAGTCGAAATTCCCGTTCTCGCAAGTGTTCTTACCACCGAAAGACACCGGCAAACACACAGAGTTCGTGGAAAACCAAGAGGTGGAGGTATACGCGAGGTCTAACGAAAAGGAAGCATGTGGGTGGTGGACAGCAAACATCAAGGTATTGAATTACATAAATACTACATCATTATGTGCACCCTATCACGACTATTTCCTAGATTATTTTTTTCCACTTACCCTCAAGTGTGTTTTATGATAGCTTAGGTATGTCAAGAACCATATTATATATGCAGAACTTAGTGCTGAAATTCACCAGTATAAATAATTACTGCAAAATAATTGATCCTGACTTTCACTTGAGGACTGTAAGTAATTCAGTAGGTGCATCATAACCATGGATCATTAAGTATTATATCACTGCAAATAAATAATATGAAGTGCATATATATACCTACCCTGCTCTTTGTAAGTGCACAAGTACCTTCATAATATTTTTATGATTATTTAGTCTGAGACTTTATGGATATCACCTGAGCCCATAACTTTTTTGTAAGTCTGGATGTTTAGCATAATCCTAATCTCTTGTTGTGCAAATAGCTGCAATTCAATATGCTTTTTATCAAAAATGTCAATCTCCAATGTTTATTTGACATCTTGTTTTCAAAGATAACCAAATTTATTGTCTGATTTATTGATTAAACATTACACCTTATGTCAAGTTTAGTTGTGTGAGGGTTGTATGTATTATTATATTTTAATCCTCTTACAGTAGCAAGTTTTATTGGTTTCTGATCAGGTCATTGCACTCTGCATAACTGTTTTTTTTTGTGTTGTATATAGGGTCAGCCTAGCTTCTTCTAAATTAAGGTTTAAATGTCAGTATTTTAAATGATGGGGTATATGCTTGAGTGGGATCCATAAATTAAGATCTTAATTTTTAGTATTGAAATGTAATTCAAGTTATTGCCAACCTGCATCATCCCATGGCTGGGTAAAGACTTCCAAATATGATTTCCAGCTATTTCAGCTCCAATGTTTGAAATCATTGTAACTTATTTGCTTAATATTTGTTTTTAACACTATTCAAGATTTGAAGATAAATTTTTAAAGGTGACTAGAGGGATAAAGAAATCAATTCAACAACATATATCAAAATAAACCAAGTATTGATCATCATTTGGTTGTGATGACACGCAACTTTTAACACTGTACCCTACTTTGGTGCACTTTCACTCAGGCATAACATGCATGCTGTGTTTTATAGCACTTAATCAGCTGTGTTAAAAAGAATCATACCAGAGTTTATGAAGGGATGTGTTATGATATTTATTACGAGGAGGAGGTTTATTATGACCATTAAGAGGCATTTATAATGAGTAACTGTTTCTAGTGTTCACAACCTAAAAAAATAACAAGTTTTTTGAGTGGCCTATGCAACTTTGATAATTGCAAATTTTCCATTATAGTTAAAAGAAATTTTTTCACAACCCTCAATTTTCAAATCACAGCAATTTGTTTAGATATTGAAAAATAAGAAACATAATGGTTACATTTCAAAACTAAAATTAATAAATATTATATTAGTTTATTTATTTTAATTCACTGCCACAAGTGGCCCATTGTGAATGATTGAGATTACACCTACACAATCATGATAATGAGATAGCATTAATATTTTGAACAAATTATCACAACAATCGAACAACAATGCCTCTTCATCCTAGTCAACATGTCTTCCTGACTAAAAAAAAAAGCATTTTACATGCAGAATGTTTATATCATTCAACAATTCTTTATATTGTCGTAATATGGCGCATTGCGTATTTCTTACGGAAAGAAAATCAGATCAATAGTGCATATTATGCTTCAATGCCATCAATACATGTCTGGGTGTTAACTCCTTTTTCTTATGCTGCAGTTTTGGATTATGCCTTCAATTGCAGCAGTTTTTAGAGACATTTAAAATACTTTGGTTTCCACAGAAAATTTCAAGTTTTTTAGATCAAGTCGAATTATTTCTATTAGATGGGTACCTCTGAAGGTCTAGGATTCACAAATAATAAATTAATAATGAATACGAGAGAATATTTTTAACACAGCCTTTTAGCAGTCAACTGCTAATCATATATTTTTTTGCGTTGATACAACTTGCGATTTTGTTGTGCTAATGTATCAGTAGAATAACTAATTTTTTTCAAATAATTGTAATCAAAAATAGATTAAAAGAGCATTACCTTTCCTCTCATAGTGAATATTCTTATATTATAAATTAAAACATAAATAAAAATAATTGTGTGGGACATGATACATAGTTTTCTAACCCTACAGTCAATCTACCCCTGTGGCCTAAATAAAACATGGACTCAATGGTTCATTCCACATTCACAATATATGGATTGTGAACTATGATGTCAAAAGATTTATGTAAGCTGTTGCTGAGCAACCCATAAAACAAACGGGTCACATCTCTAGTTATCCTTGTGGGTAATTATTGATGTGACCTATGAGGACTAGAGTCCTAGAGCTTGGTGTAAAGTGAATATGCTACTTGGAAAAGCTTTAAAATACTAAATACTGCCAAGTAGTTTTAGGGTACGCTAATGTTACTGCAGTAGCATCTCTTACAGAGGACACATAATATCCGCGCGATACAATTTCGGTCACGCAGCAAAAATGGTGTCACATCACCAATTTCGAAACCCCAGGTTGCTACTAAGAAACTGCTAACAGAAAATTCGATTTCCCGAACTGGGAAATCGAACCCTGGACCCCAACCTGAGAACTCGCGCTTGCGACCTAGAGACCGGATAATTGTCAAAGTCAATAGAGAGATAGAGTACATCCCTCCAAAAAAAAACAAAGCTAGACAGTCCAAGAAAGACATTAAATATAAATGTTATCAGTACACTATTTAACTCACAGCAATCTATTACTTGAACATTGTTATTGTTTCCAGATGATGAGGGGCGACTTTCTGGTGATAGAATACCTGGAGTGGGACAACTGCTACACGGAAATTGTGCCAAAGGACCGCCTCCGGGTGAAGACGCCTAAGACACCCATTGACAAGACCACCTTCCACAAGTTCGAAATCCCCGTACCTGATGATCTCAAGGACTAGTAAGTATTATTATTCACCACCTAAAGATATCAATAACACCACAGTCTACGAATTCTGTTGCCAAAAAGTTGACATGCATTGTGTGTGTGAATTGAAAGTCTAAACTTCAGTGGTCTAACTATAAAGAGATGCAGTTGAAGTTTGATGCTGCAACAATTTATTCTCAAAGCATCGCCATCGACCTATGTCGACGTAATAAACTTTAAAACCACTCTCAAAAAGTCAGCATATCTTTCAACCACAAGTGGCTAGGGTGTGAGTAAAGAGCTAAACTAATTTTACTTTAAAAAAAAGTAGATATTTTTCCATGCAGTTTTATATGTGGTCGTACAGAAGTACGACCACATATAAAACTGAAAATAAAGTATATAAACAGAAAATAAGAAAATACGCACTTACGACCGTGTTGTGTGTAGGATGTGACATGGAAGTTTTGGTGTCTTTTATGATTCAAAACTGTTAAAACATAAATAAAACACAATTTGTGTTGGTTTACCGAAAGTTGTGGCTTTTCTTATTTATAGCGTAATTTCGTCGTGACTTAGGTTGAAGTAGATTTTATGTAACAGAAAAGTAAGAAGAAGCTGCACTAGTACTTGTGTTTTATAGGATTGATAGTGTCGTTCCCGACATAAAATTATAAGACATATATTCTGGATGCTGTAAATGGCCACTGGAAATAACATAATGCACTTATACGGCAAGCGAGGAGAAAAATCAATAGTTTGTAGATGGATCATGTATTTTCGGTTCGCAATTTCGGTTTAAACATTTCCACCGGTCACAACGCATATTTTTTTCTCTAAACATGGACATGAACTTAAGAGCTGGATATTTAACATAGTGCGATATTCCTCAGTGCGAAGGTGGAGAACGCTCACAAGGAGTTCCAGAAGGCGATAGGCGCGGCGCTGGTGTGGTACGTGGCCGAGCGCGGCGTGCTGGCCGTCGTGTCGCGCTGCGAGACCTCGCAGAAGCGCGCCCAGATGCTGCAGGAGATGCACTTTAGGTAAACACACTTACCACACGACGCCTATTGTTTTAGTTCTATGCAATAGGGGGCAAGCTCATTGCCGTTAACCGGGCGTAAATCCAGACCCAGTGGCTACTACTGAGGAAATTCTAATGGTAAGACCAAATTGCACTTTGCCTGACTTGGGAATCGATTCTAGGTCCTCATGCTCAGTAGTAGAGTTTGCCAATGGGGGCAAAAAAGTTCTGGAGTGACACAGCGTGGTTATCCCAATTTATTTGGGGTCGGCGCAGCATGTCACCTTCCATACTTCTGTGGGTAGAAGATAATATCCAGATACATTTTATCAGCACTTAACTAGGATCTCATTTGTAGAGCATCATTTGAGGTCCTATTTGTTTGGGCGGTCGACTCACTAGCTCTACAAGGTTGTGCTAACATTAACATATAAGCCACAGGGCCGACGGTACTAAGGTTCGTGCCGTATTGGTAGTATTAGGCTTATGACATTCCATTTCATGTAGATAATTATTTTAACACTAAAAAGTCTTTACAGGAAGACGCTTTTTGCCATTTCGCTTGTCACCTATCTGCAAAATATGTTTGAACAAGTAATTATGTTTTCAGGAATCTAACTCAAAAGCTGTTATTGATGAAAAAGACTGAAGAGGCTGCCAGACAGTTGGAATCCACCAAAATACATAATCAGGGCGGGTGAGTACAGACAAGTTTATTGTAGTTCAATCTTCCTGAGGCTTGAACATCCGGTACGTTAACGTCACCGCGTTTGTCGTCCATGTAGGACGTAGAGACTTGTCGTCAGAATAATCGAAACCACCATCACCAAATAAAGCTTGCTTTTTTGATATGACAAACTGACTTAAGCGGTCTCTATATGAAAGGGAGTCTGTCAAGCAATCAAAATTGCTTATAACTAAAGCTGGTCCAGTTTGAACGCGACGCCTGGTATCTCAGTTGTGGGTGCGACTACTGCGCTGTACGGCGGATTCATAAATCCCAAACAATTATATGTATACTTCTTGAAAATTGTATATCTGCATAACCTCAACATATTTGTTTATTACAATCAGGTCTCTACTCATGATAATTACTACTCATGATAATTAAAAAGTCGTTATGGTATATTAAGTGTTGTTGTTGTAGATCACAAGATAGATGAGGTTGAATAGTTAGACCAGGTGTGGCTTAGTAAGTTCAAGAACAGTTCATGATCTGTCTGCATTCTGACCTCTGTTGTACTGCGAGGTTAAAGACATTGAAAGAAATTGTAATATTTAACTAGATTTAGCAAAAATTTGTAGAAACAGTTGTAAAACACGATTGGTTTGCCATAATTTTAAGGTTTGTTGCAACTGATTGTTTTTATTGTTTGATAAATCTGTGATGAATTGATGATTCATTAAATTATTACACACAAAAGCAAGTTTGTATGAGTATACGTCATACAGAGAATAGCTTCCGATAGTGGATAGCTACACGTGCACGTCCCCGCCGCAGCGCCGCGCCCGCAGGTGGCGGCGGCAGGACGCACAAACGATGGCGCGTAGCATTACTCGATAATGCAGTCGTGAGTAAAAGTAAATTACTAATTACAAACAGGCTGAAAAGCGTGCAAACGACGTCATAAGCGAAAATATGTTTTATTGACACAGTTGCTTTCGTTATTCATAGATGTGTGTGATGCGCTGTGTCTGTGACGCTACGCTTTCTCTGTTCGCATAGTGTGTACGAGGTTTTTTAGCATTCCGTAGTCAACAAGGAAAGGAACCCTTATAATTTCGCTGTGTCCGTCTTTTTGTCCGCAGCTCAAAGACTCTTAGTACTAGAAAGCTGTAATTTGGCATGAATAAACAAATTAGTTACGCTAACAAAGAGATAAAATAAAATCTCGAAAAGTGTTGTTTTTGAGTACACCTACACGTAAAGTAGGGATTTTATATGTCGTTATTTTATATTTGTATGTCGCTGGATAGGCCTTTAAAAATATTGCGAGTTTGTTCAAAATTTTTCGATGAATTTATTTTATTGGATTCGTTTGTGAAATATTAAGTTTTAAAGTGCTAATTTTTATTAGACTCTAGTGTCCCCCTCATCTAACAGCTAAACGGTTGTGTTTGGGTGTATGAAAAAATTCACGGCGGTAGTATACAGCATTATTTTTAGTATATGCGAAACCAGAATATAGTTTGTTCAGAATAAGTAACTGAATCGATTCCAATAATTTTTAAACCATGTTATATTTTTGCCCAAAAATAATTTAAAAAGTTAAAAGTTGGACACCGTGCGACTTTGAGTACCTATCGCAATAATTTAGGTACCAAGTGCCAAATTATTATTATCAATGAGCTCAAGACGAAGCTGGAGGCGCGCGCTGAGTGGTGACCGCATTTTTGTGCGGACAACTAGGTAACGGAACAAGCTTATAATTTTGTGATTTTTCATGATACAGTTTAGAAATACTAGACACGTGTATCAGGTTTCGTATATACTAAAACTAATGTTGTATAACGAAATTAAAAGGAAAACTATCACAACTAAGTAGGCTTTATAAGTTTACGAGTAATAGTTGAACAACTTATAAAATAAACTTGATAACACATTTTCATAAACATAATGTATGGGAGCCGGGGTTTTTTAACTGCAAATGTAACTTTGTTTTTTATTATTACAATAAAAATCAGCGTTCGGAGGCAAATCCTTATATTTTGATGGACAACTACGGAACCCTACATTTTGCGTGGCCCGACACGCACTTGGCCGGTTTTATAACTTAAAGTTATTCCTAGAAAATGTAAATAGTTCTATGACCATTCATTAGTATATAAATATAGAAACAACAATTTATCTACATGTTTCAGTTTGGAATATCGGGGTTTCCCCCATATTTATAACTTCAGATAACGATAGCGTCATGTATCCACTTATCATTTCCGGATACTTCTCAACAACCATTGTTCATGTTTGTTGAACTCCCTTAAAATCCTTTACATATTAGTTAACGACAAAATTAGTGGAACAAGTTACAAATATTTTTTCAAGCTATTTTCGGCCACACGGTTTCCGCATGCCACAGCGACACGTGATTATGTAGCACGCATGCAACATTAAAGCTTCGTGGACGCATTCTTGCGTGGAGCGTACCCTACTTCGTTTGATTGCAATCGCTGCGGATACTTTTGTAATGATCTATCAATGTGTTGAAGAAAACCGTCCGTCATTTGTCAGGCGTCACGTGCCACGCGATACAAGTTAATGTAGTGCAGATTAACTTGTAACGCGTGCCCGCCACGACTTTCTTTACTTCGACAAAAGAATACATTTACAATAAGATACTTTTTACGCTTCTGAGGGGCTTGGTATAGTAATAGTCGGATTAACTATTATATTTATTGACACCGGTAGATCTAATAACTCGTTTACGGGTATTAATAACGACTATCGCGAGTTTAAAACCGCATACACTCGTAATCATCATCTGGCAATAGCAATGCGTTTGTATTCTCCGAAAGGGTAGGCAGCGATACCATTTCACTAGTCAGAAGACTGACGTTTTGCAATGTTTATTGTTTGTAATAAAATACATAAAATAACACCCAGATCAGTAGTTTTACAACTGCTTGCAAGTAAAACCTGCAGCTGGGCCCACGCCCACTCCCACTTGCAGAGAGGAGGCCTGTAACCCAACACCGGAACCATTATGGGCTGGTTATGTTTGCAACCACTAGACCAATGAAGCAGTCATGGTCAAGTAATTCTCAAGAAAATAAACTGCCTCTAATGTATCTAAAAATGCATTCTACCAAATAAATACAAGTTGTATTAAACATAATTTTATTGTTCTAGCTACACAGATGAGTTCTCAGTGCGTGAAGATCTGATGGGGCTGGCGATCGGCACACACGGAGCGAATATACAGCAAGCACGCAAGGTCGCAGGAGTCACCAACATTGAGCTAGAGGAAGTTTCCTGTACTTTTAAGATCTGTGGAGAGGTGAGCGTGTAACTAATTTAATAGTAGCTAGTGGTTGTGTCAAGTTTCAAAAAGGTTCGAAATGGGCGAATGAGCGTGTGGGTCGCCCAAGAGAATTGAAATATGTTATCTCAAATCATAGTTGAGAATAAATTGTCCAATTCATAGTATCACGACCAGTGTCAAAGTCGCCGGAAACCAGAAGTTGGGCTAATAGGCTTGTGTCCACTAAGAATAAATCGAGTGGATTGGCTTTTCTGATGATCAATTATGATTTATAGAAATAAAATATCTAAAATATTCGTTATAAAAAATAAGGATTATATTAAAAAAAAAAATCGATAAAAATACGCATTCGGTCACGAGACATTAAACGCTAATCAAAAATCGTGACGTCACGCCGTGCCAAACAAACGCCATTACTGTTGTGACATTTTAACAGGACTATAATAATACAACTATAACTAATCTGATACTCCATATAATTAACCATATCATTTGGTAACTAGAAAAATAGAAAAACATATTGCAATAAATATAAAAACATTTAATTTGATGATTATATATAAGGCACAACAACTTAACCTTATCATAATAAAAAAATAGAAAAATTGTGATTTTGCAACATTCGTTAGTTGTACAGCTCGAATTTAGAAATAGGTTGGTAGGTGTGAAGGTACACTTACATCAAAATGGTCTTCACAAAACTACATTTTTGAATCTAAAGATAAACTATGAAGATCATTTCTCCTTGCAAGGTTAAGCCACTTTTGTCGTATTTTTACACTGTTTGGTACATAAATAAATAGTTTGTTAGTCGTGTTTATAGCTGTGCTTTTACATTGGGGTTACGATACAGTGCTTGTAATACGAGGAATTCATTTTAAACTAAAGTTATACAAACAAAACTGATAACTCCCATAAACACTCAGTTTGTTTGGCACGGCGTGACGTCATTCACGTTGACAGGCTGTCTGAAGCGTTTTCGCGGTAAATTTAAATCGGAATATTAAAACGCAAAATAAATATTGTAAATGATCGTCTTTTTAAACAACTAGCCTATTGTAAATGTATTGTGTGTTGTATATTAGTTTAATTCATAGAAGATTTGATTACAACAATTTATACAATACATACTAAAGAAAAGAGGACAGTAATAAATCGATTAAAGATTGTTAAAGGCTGTGTAACGAAATGTCTTTGTTCGTCTCTAGGGTATTACAGGTCGAATCTTTGGAAAAAAAAATACAGAAAAAGGTAACATGTTTCAAGTAGTTTTATTATTTCTGGTCTCTGGTGATTTAGGTACTTGTTGTCATAGATTGGATTGAAGTTCTAATTTAAGATGTTTTAACTCTGTTGATTTTGATAGATTTCATAGACCATTGATTTTTTGTTATGGATTTCAAGACGATTTTCTAAAAATTTTGATTCATTTTATTACATTTATGAAAGTGGTTTTTTTTAACATTTTTATGCCCAAGTTATCTGTGAAAAAAATGTTACCAATATTATAAGAAACCTAGGTTTTAAAATTCGATATTTTAGAAATAAATTGAAGAAAATGGGATCTTATTATCAATTTATTGTAAATTTAATGTATTTAAACTTTTCCACACCTTTAGAAACTCAATGAAAAAGTCAATGAAAATCCGCCCATTATAAACTTTCATCCACTTTTTGAGTATTTTTGATCTAATTGAACTCTGGTATAATTGTTCTGTGCGATTAGTTATTGTTCAAACAAGTGTAGGGAAATGATATGGAAATATATATTAAAAAAAAAAATATATATATATATATTTCACGGCACGAGCTTATAACGAGGAAATGTTTGAATAGAGAGTATGATTATTGACAAAAGATCGTGTGATGTATGTTGATCTGCCATAAGTTGGCATTGGTATGGTGTCGTGGTGACGAGTACGGTGAAGCGTCAGCGCGCCTCACACGTAGTAAGGGGGGGGGGGGGGGGCTATGTTACCGCTGCCATTGAAAAAGTTACAACAAAACACAAATACTACAACTTACAATATTATTATAGAAAAAGCTAATAACCAATCCTGGGATCAAACCCACAATTTCTGCAATTAAACCCCACTTAAAAATCAGTTAAACCAACAAACTAAAACAGTTTTAAAATGAAGTTATCTAATTAGCCATGAAATAAAACTGCCAAAAGTGAAAAGATTTAAAAGAAACCTATACTCAGCATTGAGTAGCCAAAGGGGAAGAAGAAGAATTATCTAATTAAGTCCAAACTTCACATATACTACTACAAAACTTCCAACCGACTCCTTTCCTTAACAGTAATAAAAAAACTATAGTTTCTATAAGAATACTAAGATTTTAAACTATCATGGTCACTAACATTATTATTAACAATAGAAACGGGATATTTACCATGTTTACTGTTTTCTTTGAGTTCCTGATATTTCGGCGCTGTTGCAAGCACCATGATCACAGATAAACCCAGTTGCCCACCCGACCCGGTTTATCCATCCGTGATCATGGTGCTTGCAACATCGCCGAAATATCAGGAACTCAAAGGAAACAGTAAACATGGTAAATATCCCGTTTCTAGTGTTAATACTAATGTAAGTACCCAGTGCAATGAGGAAATGAGGAGTGCTTTGGAGGGTGCGATTCGAGAATATCGGTTCATGCAACCCGACCTTAGACCACGCATACCTCGTTTGCCCATGCATAACAAAAATAGGGCGCTGGTGGCTGTTCTGGATTCGCAGTTGTCAAACTATTTTGATAACTGCGAAGACCTCACCAATGCTCACTCAATCCTGTATTGTGCGGCTGTAGCGGCATGTCGTGTAGCTCATGTAAAATTTTCTGATGACAGAGCTACACGACCTAAACCAGCCGTACCGCCATGGCAGTACAGGATTGAAAGACGTATTGGTGGGGCCAGAGCACTCATCGGCAAACTGATCTGCTTCAGGGAGGGCAATACTCGTCCTAGAGTGATGCGTTTTGTGAGGCGGGCGTTCTCGGGGACTGATATCAGTCCTCGAGTCTACATGTCCCGTATCACAGAGCGCATCGACTTCCTGAAGCAGGAAGTGTATGCATGGGCAAACCGTATTCGTAGGTATAAGCGGCGGGTGGACCGATACACTCAGAATCGCACATTCCAAAGAGATGAAAGGTGGGTTTATAGGGCTTGGGAGCGACCGGACCAAGGTGTGGCTGACACGCGCCTGCCGGATGATGATACCATGTGTTCGTTCTGGCGCAGCATCTGGTCGGTGCCTGTTAGCCATACCGAGGGTGAATGGACTCGGGAGGTCGAGCGAGCGTGCGATCCAGTACCAGAAATGGGGGCAATCACTATCAGCCCCCAAGACGTAGTTCGTGCAGTCCGTCCGTTGCCTAACTGGAAATCTCCAGGGCCGGATGGGCTGCACAACTTTTGGATTAAATGGTTCACTAGGTCGCACGCTCGCCTGGCGATCCTGTTCCAGTCAGCCTTAGAGTCAGGGTCGCTGCCAGAGTTCCTGACTACAGGTATAACCCACCTGCTCCATAAATCGGGTAGTACTGCGGAGCCCAAAAATTATAGACCGATTACCTGTCTTCCGACGGTCTATAAAGTTCTTACATCCATTTTGAGAGCTAAAATTAACAAACACATTGATGACAATTCTGTCATGTCCGCTTCTCAAAATGGATGTAGGAACGGGTCCCGCGGTACTAAAGAGCTACTCCTCATTGATATGGCCATTAGTCAACAGGTTCGCCGTTCCCGAAGGGATCTGTCGACATGTTGGATAGACTATAAGAAGGCCTATGACTCGGTGCCACATACATGGCTCATGAGGGTGCTAGAGTTGTATAAAGTTGATGCAACTCTGCGCACCTTCCTGATGTCATGTATGGGACAATGGAGAACAGTCCTTCGCTATCCAGGATGTCGGCAAATTCAGAGGAATAGCGAGCCGATAAGGATAGAGCGAGGCATATTTCAGGGCGATAGTTTGAGTCCACTTTGGTTCTGCTTAGCCTTGAATCCTCTTAGCACGCTGCTGGAGGATTCAGGTCTAGGCTATCGGTTGAGGAGAGGTGGTCAAGTTATATCTCACCTCCTTTACATGGATGACCTGAAACTCTTTGCCCCCAACGATTTGCAACTGATGCGAGCTACTGAAGGTAACTGATACTTTCAGTAGCGCCATCAGGATGGAATTTGGTGTGGACAAATGTGCGGTCATACATGTAAAGCGAGGTGAGATTGTGGAATCTGTGGGAACCCAGCTCTCGGATTCCATTAATCTTAGATCCCTCTCAGAAACCGAAACCTATAAGTATTTGGGTATGTCGGAAGCGCTGGGCATCAATGTTGCTGACATGAAGCAATCGTTGAAGCAGCGCTGCTTTGGCCGCCTGAAAAAAGTATTTAATAGTCTTTTATCAGGCGGCAATAAGGTACGTGCCTTCAACGGTTGGGTCATACCGGTTCTGATGTACTCTTTCGGCATACTCAAATGGACTCAAACAGAACTAGACGCCCTGGATAGGAGGGTCCGTACATTGTTGACGGCATGTCGAATGCATCACCCACGTTCTTCTGTTATGAGACTGTATATCCCGCGGAAGTGTGGGGGTCGAGGCTTTTTAAACGCTAAGACTCTCCACAGTCGCGAGATATGCAGTCTCAGGGAATATTTCCTTGAAACCGACGTGGGAATGCATCGAGATGTGGTCGCAGTGGACAAGGGCCTCACCCCGCTCTCCTTGGCTAAAGAGAACTGGCGCAAACCTGTAGTGCTTGACACTTACGACCGCATGGAGGTATCGCAGAGTAAGGAGCTTCACGGACGCTTTTTCCGGGCCCTGCATGGGCCCGATGTAGACCTATCAGCGTCCGTAGCCTGGCTACGTTCCGGGGACCTCTTCGGAGAAACCGAAGATTTTGTCTGTGCAATTATGGATGAAGTTATGATGACGAATAACTACCGGAGATTTATTGTGAAGGACGGTACGGTTGACATATGTCGGGCATGCCACCGTCCAGGCGAATCAATCCGTCACATTATCTCCGGGTGTTCTTGGCTGGCTAACAGAGAGTACTTGCATAGACACAACCTTGTGGCCAGGATTATCCATCAGCAACTTGCTCTAAAATACAACCTTGTGAAATCGGAAGTGCCGTACTATAAGTATGTGCCCGACCCAGTTCTCGAAAATGGCAGTATCACATTGTACTGGAATCAATCCATCATCACTGACAGGACTATTGTAGCCAATAAGCCTGATATAGTGGTGGTGGATCGATCAGAGCGGCGCACAATGATTATTGACATAACGGTCCCGCATGATGAGAACCTCGTGAAAGCCGAGAAAGATAAGAAAATCAAGTATCTTGACTTGGCTCGCGAGGTTGTCGACATGTGGGATGTGGACTCAGCGATCATTGTGCCGATAGTCGTCTCAGCCCATGGCTTAATTGCCAAGAGCCTCGACCAATACCTGAGGAGGCTCTCGTTAGGCAGCTGGATCAAGGGCTTGATTCAGAAAGCCGTACTTCTGGACACGGCGCGTATCGTTAGGAGGTTCCTATCTTTGGAGCCCTGACCGCCGGTAGCTTGGACCCTGTTCCCGATACCGGTGGGCTACTATTTTTATATTTTTAAATGTTTTTTTTTATGTTACTTTGTTTAAAAATATTTAAAAATGTAAAATTATATGTGTAAATACGAATAAAGGAAATATAAGAATACTGCTATTAGTCGTAAATATTGTGTAACTTTTCTTATCCACTTAGATACGACCGATCCATTTTTCACCACGGTGGTAGAAACAAAACTGCATTATAACAAAAATTAAAAAAAAAAATGTCTTGTCCACCAGTCCATGGACGCAGTCCGTGCAGCGCGGTCACTGCTGGAGTACGCGGAGGAGTCCATCAAGGTGCCGCGCGCGCTCGTCGGCAAGGTCATCGGCAAGAACGGCAAGGTCATACAGGAGATCGTGGACAAGAGCGGCGTTGTGCGCGTGAGTTGACTGCTATCGCTACCCGCTCTAACTTGCTAGCCAGCTGAAATACTGGACTGGACTGACTGGCAACTTAGAGCACAGGGGCCGTATAAGACAGCGTTCAAGTCATCTAGGTGTAGCGACATACAAACTAAATTCCTAAATCGCTCAAGATAAGTTATCCGCTGTTAGTTTATATACAACTACCCGAAAGCAACTGTCGGGCAGTAACCCACCAGACACATCCGTCTGGCCGGAGAACCCTCCTTTTACTATGAAGAATGAGGAACTTATAAAAACAAGAATGTATGCCTTACGCCTGCGCCAAAGAAAGAAAGAGATATTTTAGAAATAAATAGCTCCATCCCTTTCTTGATTGGAATAAACGACATTGACTTTTACGCTGCCCTATACGGCCCCTGAACATTGAAACTACTTACTACTCATATTTTTAAGCCTAGGTTAAGTCCCCCAACTCAAGCAATATTTGGTCTCCGTGGCTGAGGTCACTTTGTTCTTGTGATATAGCCATGGACCTAATACAACTACAGGACGCATTACCTTAAATACTAGACGATTTTTTTTTATTTGAGGGTGTTGACTACACCGGCAAGTACTGGTACTGAGTTTGTGACAAGAACGACTGTTTCGGGTCCCGTGGTTTTGTATTTCCATGGAATCACAAGATAGCAAGATCAATCTTCAAATCATTATTTGCCTCAAAGTGTTTACTACACAGGTGGTATAGTTTGATGCTTTGATTTCAAATCTAGCTTGAAACTTATTAACCTGATTTTGATTTTTTAAGCCACTCTGAGCACAAGCCAAAATATTTAGTTGTTTTTTTTTTTATGAATTAAGGTTTGTGTATTACGAAACATTCCACTCATCGTTATGCATTAGAATACCCATTCGTAATACCCAAACTTTATGCCGTGCGTTGTTAACTTGTATAACGAATATCAGTGATTGGCTTTTTGTGTCGGGTGGAGTATGCACTATTACTTCGTAATACGCTTTTTTACACAGTGTGTTCAAACGTAGCTTGATTTGGTGTTAAGTTCAGAGTGTGCTTAGAATCCTCGGTGTCTGTAAGCCTGGTAAACTTTTTTATAGATAAAATAATTTCCTCTCAAGTTTCATGTTTATTTTATCAAATAGTGATATTGACGTGACATGAGATTTGATATCAGCTAGTTAACATGCGCAGCGCGAAATGTTCGTGTCGTTGCATCAACTCCCGCCGAAACGAGACATGAATTTGTTTAGACAAAGTTATGTCCCGCTTCTACGCTAGATAATGCGATGGCAAAACTTTGGGTGAGGCCAAACGAGCGTAATTATGCGAGTTGAGTCGCGTAATTTACGCTACAATCATTTTTATATTAAAGTCTGGGTTGCGCTAACTGAGTCCAGACTTTATTACGAAACTGAATGCGACTTACATTTCGCAAAATTATGCTCGTTATATTTCACCCTTTATCGCACGAGCTTTTTAACCGGCTGAACGAAGTGCAACAGGCTTTCAAATACCGGTCGCATATTTGTGCTTATATGATGTAACGTGTCACGTTAGTTAGTAGTTGCCGCAGTAGTTAAGTGTAGTGTACCCAGTTGGTTGCGGCGCAGGTGAAGGTGGAGGGCGACAACGAGCCGCAGCCGTCCGCGCCGCGCGAGGAGGGCATGGTGCCCTTCGTGTTCGTGGGCACCCGGGAGAACATCGCCAACGCCAAGGTGCTCGTCGAGTACCACGTCGCGCACCTCAAGGTACCTATGGGGACTGGCTTGGGGGGTCGTGTAACACACTGGTTGCTGGCAGCATTCCATAAGAATGGAAGTCGACCGCAACATAGTTGGAAAATGGTAGCCAAATGACGAAACGCAAAAAATAAATAAATAAATAAATCATGAATTTCTTTTTCAATGTATTGTACTTTTTTTAACAAATGGTCAAGTAAAGAGACGTAGCTGTCTCGTAAGGTAAACGCTCCGTCGGTGAGTGAGCGTCTTCAGACGCACTTTGTGTTTTCTCATACATACCGTGTCTGAGCAATGCTTTACGAGGCTGCTCGCTCAATATGGCCTCGTTTGATGACACGACATTGTGATAGCGGTGTGGTCGTGCTGCAGCGTCTGACCCGTGTACCGTGTTCCCAGGAGGTGGAGCAGCTGCGCGCGGAGAAGCTGGAGATCGACCAGCAGCTGCGCGTCGTCATGGGCGGCGGCACCATGTCGTACCCGCCGCCGCGCGGCCAGCCCGCCTCACGCGCCAGGCGCACACGGCCGCCGCACCACCGCTACCCCACCGGTACGTACCTAGCGCACATGGCGGCGGCACCATGTGCTACCCGCAGCCCGCCTCACGCGCCAGGCGCACACGGCCGCCGCACCACCGCTACCCCACCGGTACGTACCTAGCGCACATGGCGGCGGCACCATGTGCTACCCGCAGCCCGCCTCACGCGCCAGGCGCACACGGCCGCCGCACCACCGCTACCCCACCGGTACGTACCTAGCGCACATGGCGGCGGCACCATGTGCTACCCGCAGCCCGCCTCACGCGCCAGGCGCACACGGCCGCCGCACCACCGCTACCCCACCGGTACGTACCTAGCGCACATGGCGGCGGCACCATGTGCTACCCGCAGCCCGCCTCACGCGCCAGGCGCACACGGCCGCCGCACCACCGCTACCCCACCGGTACGTACCTAGCGCACATGGCGGCGGCACCATGTGCTACCCGCAGCCCGCCTCACGCGCCAGGCGCACACGGCCGCCGCACCACCGCTACCCCACCGGTACGTACCTAGCGCACATGGCGGCGGCACCATGTGCTACCCGCAGCCCGCCTCACGCGCCAGGCGCACACGGCCGCCGCACCACCGCTACCCCACCGGTACGTACCTAGCGCACATGGCGGCGGCACCATGTGCTACCCGCAGCCCGCCTCACGCGCCAGGCGCACACGGCCGCCGCACCACCGCTACCCCACCGGTACGTACCTAGCGCACATGGCGGCGGCACCATGTGCTACCCGCAGCCCGCCTCACGCGCCAGGCGCACACGGCCGCCGCACCACCGCTACCCCACCGGTACGTACCTAGCGCACATGGCGGCGGCACCATGTGCTACCCGCAGCCCGCCTCACGCGCCAGGCGCACACGGCCGCCGCACCACCGCTACCCCACCGGTACGTACCTAGCGCACATGGCGGCGGCACCATGTGCTACCCGCAGCCCGCCTCACGCGCCAGGCGCACACGGCCGCCGCACCACCGCTACCCCACCGGTACGTACCTAGCGCACATGGCGGCGGCACCATGTGCTACCCGCAGCCCGCCTCACGCGCCAGGCGCACACGGCCGCCGCACCACCGCTACCCCACCGGTACGTACCTAGCGCACATGGCGGCGGCACCATGTGCTACCCGCAGCCCGCCTCACGCGCCAGGCGCACACGGCCGCCGCACCACCGCTACCCCACCGGTACGTACCTAGCGCACATGGCGGCGGCACCATGTGCTACCCGCAGCCCGCCTCACGCGCCAGGCGCACACGGCCGCCGCACCACCGCTACCCCACCGGTACGTACCTAGCGCACATGGCGGCGGCACCATGTGCTACCCGCAGCCCGCCTCACGCGCCAGGCGCACACGGCCGCCGCACCACCGCTACCCCACCGGTACGTACCTAGCGCACATGGCGGCGGCACCATGTGCTACCCGCAGCCCGCCTCACGCGCCAGGCGCACACGGCCGCCGCACCACCGCTACCCCACCGGTACGTACCTAGCGCACATGGCGGCGGCACCATGTGCTACCCGCAGCCCGCCTCACGCGCCAGGCGCACACGGCCGCCGCACCACCGCTACCCCACCGGTACGTACCTAGCGCACATGGCGGCGGCACCATGTGCTACCCGCAGCCCGCCTCACGCGCCAGGCGCACACGGCCGCCGCACCACCGCTACCCCACCGGTACGTACCTAGCGCACATGGCGGCGGCACCATGTGCTACCCGCAGCCCGCCTCACGCGCCAGGCGCACACGGCCGCCGCACCACCGCTACCCCACCGGTACGTACCTAGCGCACATGGCGGCGGCACCATGTGCTACCCGCAGCCCGCCTCACGCGCCAGGCGCACACGGCCGCCGCACCACCGCTACCCCACCGGTACGTACCTAGCGCACATGGCGGCGGCACCATGTGCTACCCGCAGCCCGCCTCACGCGCCAGGCGCACACGGCCGCCGCACCACCGCTACCCCACCGGTACGTACCTAGCGCACATGGCGGCGGCACCATGTGCTACCCGCAGCCCGCCTCACGCGCCAGGCGCACACGGCCGCCGCACCACCGCTACCCCACCGGTACGTACCTAGCGCACATGGCGGCGGCACCATGTGCTACCCGCAGCCCGCCTCACGCGCCAGGCGCACACGGCCGCCGCACCACCGCTACCCCACCGGTACGTACCTAGCGCACATGGCGGCGGCACCATGTGCTACCCGCAGCCCGCCTCACGCGCCAGGCGCACACGGCCGCCGCACCACCGCTACCCCACCGGTACGTACCTAGCGCACATGGCGGCGGCACCATGTGCTACCCGCAGCCCGCCTCACGCGCCAGGCGCACACGGCCGCCGCACCACCGCTACCCCACCGGTACGTACCTAGCGCACATGGCGGCGGCACCATGTGCTACCCGCAGCCCGCCTCACGCGCCAGGCGCACACGGCCGCCGCACCACCGCTACCCCACCGGTACGTACCTAGCGCACATGGCGGCGGCACCATGTGCTACCCGCAGCCCGCCTCACGCGCCAGGCGCACACGGCCGCCGCACCACCGCTACCCCACCGGTACGTACCTAGCGCACATGGCGGCGGCACCATGTGCTACCCGCAGCCCGCCTCACGCGCCAGGCGCACACGGCCGCCGCACCACCGCTACCCCACCGGTACGTACCTAGCGCACATGGCGGCGGCACCATGTGCTACCCGCAGCCCGCCTCACGCGCCAGGCGCACACGGCCGCCGCACCACCGCTACCCCACCGGTACGTACCTAGCGCACATGGCGGCGGCACCATGTGCTACCCGCAGCCCGCCTCACGCGCCAGGCGCACACGGCCGCCGCACCACCGCTACCCCACCGGTACGTACCTAGCGCACATGGCGGCGGCACCATGTGCTACCCGCAGCCCGCCTCACGCGCCAGGCGCACACGGCCGCCGCACCACCGCTACCCCACCGGTACGTACCTAGCGCACATGGCGGCGGCACCATGTGCTACCCGCAGCCCGCCTCACGCGCCAGGCGCACACGGCCGCCGCACCACCGCTACCCCACCGGTACGTACCTAGCGCACATGGCGGCGGCACCATGTGCTACCCGCAGCCCGCCTCACGCGCCAGGCGCACACGGCCGCCGCACCACCGCTACCCCACCGGTACGTACCTAGCGCACATGGCGGCGGCACCATGTGCTACCCGCAGCCCGCCTCACGCGCCAGGCGCACACGGCCGCCGCACCACCGCTACCCCACCGGTACGTACCTAGCGCACATGGCGGCGGCACCATGTGCTACCCGCAGCCCGCCTCACGCGCCAGGCGCACACGGCCGCCGCACCACCGCTACCCCACCGGTACGTACCTAGCGCACATGGCGGCGGCACCATGTGCTACCCGCAGCCCGCCTCACGCGCCAGGCGCACACGGCCGCCGCACCACCGCTACCCCACCGGTACGTACCTAGCGCACATGGCGGCGGCACCATGTGCTACCCGCAGCCCGCCTCACGCGCCAGGCGCACACGGCCGCCGCACCACCGCTGCTACCCCACCGGTACGTACCTAGCGCACATGGCGGCGGCACCATGTGCTACCCGCAGCCCGCCTCACGCGCCAGGCGCACACGGCCGCCGCACCACCGCTGCTACCCCACCGGTACGTACCTAGCGCACATGGCGGCGGCACCATGTGCTACCCGCAGCCCGCCTCACGCGCCAGGCGCACACGGCCGCCGCACCACCGCTGCTACCCCACCGGTACGTACCTAGCGCACATGGCGGCGGCACCATGTGCTACCCGCAGCCCGCCTCACGCGCCAGGCGCACACGGCCGCCGCACCACCGCTGCTACCCCACCGGTACGTACCTAGCGCACATGGCGGCGGCACCATGTGCTACCCGCAGCCCGCCTCACGCGCCAGGCGCACACGGCCGCCGCACCACCGCTGCTACCCCACCGGTACGTACCTAGCGCACATGGCGGCGGCACCATGTGCTACCCGCAGCCCGCCTCACGCGCCAGGCGCACACGGCCGCCGCACCACCGCTGCTACCCCACCGGTACGTACCTAGCGCACATGGCGGCGGCACCATGTGCTACCCGCAGCCCGCCTCACGCGCCAGGCGCACACGGCCGCCGCACCACCGCTACCCCACCGGTACGTACCTAGCGCACATGGCGGCGGCACCATGTGCTACCCGCAGCCCGCCTCACGCGCCAGGCGCACACGGCCGCCGCACCACCGCTACCCCACCGGTACGTACCTAGCGCACATGGCGGCGGCACCATGTGCTACCCGCAGCCCGCCTCACGCGCCAGGCGCACACGGCCGCCGCACCACCGCTACCCCACCGGTACGTACCTAGCGCACATGGCGGCGGCACCATGTGCTACCCGCAGCCCGCCTCACGCGCCAGGCGCACACGGCCGCCGCACCACCGCTGCTACCCCACCGGTACGTACCTAGCGCACATGGCGGCGGCACCATGTGCTACCCGCAGCCCGCCTCACGCGCCAGGCGCACACGGCCGCCGCACCACCGCTGCTACCCCACCGGTACGTACCTAGCGCACATGGCGGCGGCACCATGTGCTACCCGCAGCCCGCCTCACGCGCCAGGCGCACACGGCCGCCGCACCACCGCTGCTACCCCACCGGTACGTACCTAGCGCACATGGCGGCGGCACCATGTGCTACCCGCAGCCCGCCTCACGCGCCAGGCGCACACGGCCGCCGCACCACCGCTGCTACCCCACCGGTACGTACCTAGCGCACATGGCGGCGGCACCATGTGCTACCCGCAGCCCGCCTCACGCGCCAGGCGCACACGGCCGCCGCACCACCGCTACCCCACCGGTACGTACCTAGCGCACATGGCGGCGGCACCATGTGCTACCCGCAGCCCGCCTCACGCGCCAGGCGCACACGGCCGCCGCACCACCGCTACCCCACCGGTACGTACCTAGCGCACATGGCGGCGGCACCATGTGCTACCCGCAGCCCGCCTCACGCGCCAGGCGCACACGGCCGCCGCACCACCGCTACCCCACCGGTACGTACCTAGCGCACATGGCGGCGGCACCATGTGCTACCCGCAGCCCGCCTCACGCGCCAGGCGCACACGGCCGCCGCACCACCGCTACCCCACCGGTACGTACCTAGCGCACATGGCGGCGGCACCATGTGCTACCCGCAGCCCGCCTCACGCGCCAGGCGCACACGGCCGCCGCACCACCGCTACCCCACCGGTACGTACCTAGCGCACATGGCGGCGGCACCATGTGCTACCCGCAGCCCGCCTCACGCGCCAGGCGCACACGGCCGCCGCACCACCGCTACCCCACCGGTACGTACCTAGCGCACATGGCGGCGGCACCATGTGCTACCCGCAGCCCGCCTCACGCGCCAGGCGCACACGGCCGCCGCACCACCGCTACCCCACCGGTACGTACCTAGCGCACATGGCGGCGGCACCATGTGCTACCCGCAGCCCGCCTCACGCGCCAGGCGCACACGGCCGCCGCACCACCGCTACCCCACCGGTACGTACCTAGCGCACATGGCGGCGGCACCATGTGCTACCCGCAGCCCGCCTCACGCGCCAGGCGCACACGGCCGCCGCACCACCGCTACCCCACCGGTACGTACCTAGCGCACATGGCGGCGGCACCATGTGCTACCCGCAGCCCGCCTCACGCGCCAGGCGCACACGGCCGCCGCACCACCGCTACCCCACCGGTACGTACCTAGCGCACATGGCGGCGGCACCATGTGCTACCCGCAGCCCGCCTCACGCGCCAGGCGCACACGGCCGCCGCACCACCGCTACCCCACCGGTACGTACCTAGCGCACATGGCGGCGGCACCATGTGCTACCCGCAGCCCGCCTCACGCGCCAGGCGCACACGGCCGCCGCACCACCGCTACCCCACCGGTACGTACCTAGCGCACATGGCGGCGGCACCATGTGCTACCCGCAGCCCGCCTCACGCGCCAGGCGCACACGGCCGCCGCACCACCGCTACCCCACCGGTACGTACCTAGCGCACATGGCGGCGGCACCATGTGCTACCCGCAGCCCGCCTCACGCGCCAGGCGCACACGGCCGCCGCACCACCGCTACCCCACCGGTACGTACCTAGCGCACATGGCGGCGGCACCATGTGCTACCCGCAGCCCGCCTCACGCGCCAGGCGCACACGGCCGCCGCACCACCGCTACCCCACCGGTACGTACCTAGCGCACATGGCGGCGGCACCATGTGCTACCCGCAGCCCGCCTCACGCGCCAGGCGCACACGGCCGCCGCACCACCGCTACCCCACCGGTACGTACCTAGCGCACATGGCGGCGGCACCATGTGCTACCCGCAGCCCGCCTCACGCGCCAGGCGCACACGGCCGCCGCACCACCGCTACCCCACCGGTACGTACCTAGCGCACATGGCGGCGGCACCATGTGCTACCCGCAGCCCGCCTCACGCGCCAGGCGCACACGGCCGCCGCACCACCGCTACCCCACCGGTACGTACCTAGCGCACATGGCGGCGGCACCATGTGCTACCCGCAGCCCGCCTCACGCGCCAGGCGCACACGGCCGCCGCACCACCGCTACCCCACCGGTACGTACCTAGCGCACATGGCGGCGGCACCATGTGCTACCCGCAGCCCGCCTCACGCGCCAGGCGCACACGGCCGCCGCACCACCGCTACCCCACCGGTACGTACCTAGCGCACATGGCGGCGGCACCATGTGCTACCCGCAGCCCGCCTCACGCGCCAGGCGCACACGGCCGCCGCACCACCGCTGCTACCCCACCGGTACGTACCTAGCGCACATGGCGGCGGCACCATGTGCTACCCGCAGCCCGCCTCACGCGCCAGGCGCACACGGCCGCCGCACCACCGCTACCCCACCGGTACGTACCTAGCGCACATGGCGGCGGCACCATGTGCTACCCGCAGCCCGCCTCACGCGCCAGGCGCACACGGCCGCCGCACCACCGCTGCTACCCCACCGGTACCACCCACCCACCTAATAAAGCTAGCCCTCCTGACCGACCGTACCGGCCAATCTCAGCGGTCGCTAGCCTCTCTATTCCCTTGCCCCCTGCAATCCGACACTCACGGGATTTCTATCAGGCGCAGGACCAACGACGACTCATGCTCACCGAGGCACGGGGATATCACAATCCTAATGAAAATAACGCAATAACAATACCCGACAAAGGACCACACATGGACTGTGGTGTAATAATGTTAATATGTTGCGTTCCAGCGGGCGGGCGGCGCATGACGCCGGAGTTGGGCGACGAGCGCAGCGACAGCGCCGGCTACCGCGGCCGCGGAGGCCGGGCGCCCAGGACCAACAGGTACAGCACACACACCAGCTAGCATGCATGCATGGCATTACAGCCAGCTGTAAGACCATTCTGACAAGTGCAATTTGATATTATTTTAGTGCTACTTTTGATCATTATAAACAATTTCTGCCATGGGACCAACCCTGAATTTGGGTAAAAATAAAAGAAAATGTAAAAGTTGTTTTTTCTCAATAAAAACTAAAATTATGTAGATATTGTGTTTCGTAATAGTACGTATAGCGTACAGCCGTAAATGAGGCATGTCTGATATCAGAAAAATATAGTTTATTCCCATTAGTTCGATCGTCGAACTAGTGAGAATTTTTTTCCTCATTTGTTCGACCGTCAAACTAATTAGATTTAAAAATAGTTCTACTACATTTAAATGTTTTACTAATTTCGTAATAAAATAAAAAACGCTTGGTTTGTTAAAAAATATATATTCGTGTACTTAAATTTGTACATCATCGTGTACTTATATTTGTACATCATCGTGTACTTATATTTGTACATCATCGTGTACTTATATTTGTACATCTATAGCATATCTTTGATCAAATAAAGAGTTGAAAAACTTATAAATTATAAGCTGGCTTCCTAACAAAGTAAATAATAGTAATAGTAAATAAACAATACATACAGATTACACAAATCATCGTCATATCACCCGGAAGTCGTCCACTGTACATTTCCTTAAATGCATCTATACCTACAGCACCAAGGTAGGTATGTGCATTAAAAACATTATAAAAATTTAGCTAAACACCCCGTCAGAAGGAGTATGGTTATATTTTTTATTTTCATTTTGAGGGTAGATGCTGTTTGAGCCTGTTTAACTATGCGAAATGATGGATGTGGTATACTGGTTATGCGCTGCAGTTGCAACGTTTTATTTGGTGGTGCCTGTTTAGTTTACTGTTTATTTTTTTGCAATGACGTCTAAAGAATTAATAATTATTAAAAGTGGTCGAGGAAAAATTCTGCAATTAGAAGGACATCAATATTACTCAATGCGTAAATATAAAAATGGTCAAAGCATATGGCGGTGTAAAAATTATAAAAGTTTAAAATGTACTGGATCCGTAACATTGAATATGGTAAGTCTTGAGTGTTTTATATGTATAAAAAAACACCAAACCCCAAAGCCAAGCGCCAATTTATAACGTGTAGACATAAGTATATATATTTTAAACTAATACAATTATTTTGTTTAAGGCGGCCAATGTAATCCAGATGAAACACGAAATTCAGTTAATATTTTTATAAATAATGCTTGCAATGAAGCAGCATCGGGAAGAGAACCAGCTCCAAGAATCTATAACAGAGCTCTAATTACATTAAAAAATCAAGGCCTGCATTTAGCTTCAAAAAGTAGTATACCTGAATTTCAACAAATAAAATCAAGCATTTATAGAAACAGAAATAAGCTAGCACACGTAAAAAAAAAATGCGCGAAAACTGTAGAAGAAGTCGAGGTTCCCAATACTTTTTCAGAATTCTTACTCGCTAATTTCCGTCATAAAAAAATGAGAATATTAGTGTTTTGTTCAAGTGACGCCCGAGAAACTATGAAAAATATAAAACATATTTTATGGATAAATTAAAATCATGCCTTTAAATCATGTCCAAGTCTTTTACAACAACTTTTTACTATTCACGGGGACATCGGCAGTGACATAAATAACACGAATGTGATCCCTTTGGTGTACGCGTTCATGAGTCACAGGACTAAAAATGCTTATTCAATTTTATTTGATTTGATTGTGTCCCAAATTCCCAGAGTGGAAACCTGCAAAAGTCACGATAGATTTCGAAGAAGGCACAATGAAAGCGTTACAAAAAACATGAAGGTTACAATCAAAGGTTGCTATTACCATTACGTGAACAGCTTGTGGCGCAAGGCAAAAATCCTGGGTTTAAGTAAAGACAAACGGAACAAAAGAATAATTTCGCTATGCGCCAACTTAGCATTGCTTCCAGAAAATGAAATTGTTTCAGGATGGGTGTATATTCAAAATGAAATGACGGAGAAAATGAAAAAAAAAAAAAAAAAAACCAATGAATAAATAACACCTTTTTGTACTTATGTTCACAAATAAAATTTGATTTGAGAATTGTCAATTCATGATGAAGTTCTAAGAATATTATGATAATTACTGGATGAAGGGTGATTATCCTAGAATTTGGTCTGCGTATGGCGAACGCCACCGAACAAATAATGCCGTAGAAGGGTGGCACCATAAAATAAATAACCTTGTAACAAAAGGCCATGTACCCCTATTGCAAATATTGCATATTTTACAGGACGATTCTGTATTGTCTTCATATCGAAATGATATTCTTCAGAGACCTTCCACATCAAAGAAAAGTTCTAAAAGGAGGAAAATTGATTTATTCAATGACGATTATATTATTGATGCTCAAATGCAATTAACATGTGGACAAATTAGTGTTGGACATTTTTTAGAAAAAATGCGCTAGTTAATTACATTTAGTATTTGATTATTACATTTTTTAAATTTGTTTATTAGATAAAAATCATGGTAATCATATAATATTCAATTTATATCTTTGATGGATTACATGTATTCGTAGTTCTTTTTGTCTCTGCTTATTGAGATAAGTAAGACAGACAAAAGTATATTTGATCATGTATATTTCACCAAAGATGTACAAGTATGTTTCTATACGACACTAACAACAATTTTGACATGTCCCATTTGATTTTTGATCATTAATACATATAAACTAATTTTTGTTCTTTCTGGTTAAGCTTGTTGAGATAAGCAAGACGGAAAAATATTAGATTACATTTATTATTTCATTATTACATAATTTTTTGATAGGTGAGGAAGCCAGCTTATAATTTATAAGTTTTTCAACTGTTTATTTCATCAAAGATATGCTATGCTATAGATGTTGTACAAATATAAGTACACGAATATATATTTTTTTAACGAACCAAGCGTTTTTTATTTTATTACGAAATTAGTAAATCATTTAAATGTAGTAGAACTATTTTTAAATCTAATTAGTTCGACGGTCGAACAAATGAGGAAAAAAATTCTCACTAGTTCGACGGTCGAACAAATGAGAAAAAAAATCTCACTAGTTCGACGATCGAAATAATGAATCGAACTAGTGGGAATAAACGAAAAATATTGGTTTTGTAGAGCGTCGTTTCGCATTCATACCCGTATCTATAATCAAGTGTGGGGTTGTTAAATATAAGTAATGTGTCGTGTATGCATAGATCCAGCGAGCGTGGCGAGCGCGGAGAGCGGCGCGGCGGCGAGGAGCGACCCGAGCGTCGTGTGCCGCTGGAGAACGGTCGCGCGCATCCCGCCGCGCCGCGCCAGCCACGAGCCAGCGACGCGCGCGCGCCTGTGAGTAGTGTTCCATGTGTAGTACTAGTACAGTGCGGGGAGGTGCCGCTGGAGAACGGTCGCGCGCATCCCGCCGCGCCGCGCCAGCCACGAGCCAGCGACGCGCGCGCGCCTGTGAGTAGTGTTCCATGTGTAGTACTAGTACAGTGCGGGGAGGTGCCGCTGGAGAACGGTCGCGCGCATCCCGCCGCGCCGCGCCAGCCACGAGCCAGCGACGCGCGCGCGCCTGTGAGTAGTGTTCCATGTGTAGTACTAGTACAGTGCGGGGAGGTGCCGCTGGAGAACGGTCGCGCGCATCCCGCCGCGCCGCGCCAGCCACGAGCCAGCGACGCGCGCGCGCCTGTGAGTAGTGTTCCATGTGTAGTACTAGTACAGTGCGGGGAGGTGCCGCTGGAGAACGGTCGCGCGCATCCCGCCGCGCCGCGCCAGCCACGAGCCAGCGACGCGCGCGCGCCTGTGAGTAGTGTTCCATGTGTAGTACTAGTACAGTGCGGGGAGGTGCCGCTGGAGAACGGTCGCGCGCATCCCGCCGCGCCGCGCCAGCCACGAGCCAGCGACGCGCGCGCGCCTGTGAGTAGTGTTCCATGTGTAGTACTAGTACAGTGCGGGGAGGTGCCGCTGGAGAACGGTCGCGCGCATCCCGCCGCGCCGCGCCAGCCACGAGCCAGCGACGCGCGCGCGCCTGTGAGTAGTGTTCCATGTGTAGTACTAGTACAGTGCGGGGAGGTGCCGCTGGAGAACGGTCGCGCGCATCCCGCCGCGCCGCGCCAGCCACGAGCCAGCGACGCGCGCGCGCCTGTGAGTAGTGTTCCATGTGTAGTACTAGTACAGTGCGGGGAGGTGCCGCTGGAGAACGGTCGCGCGCATCCCGCCGCGCCGCGCCAGCCACGAGCCAGCGACGCGCGCGCGCCTGTGAGTAGTGTTCCATGTGTAGTACTAGTACAGTGCGGGGAGGTGCCGCTGGAGAACGGTCGCGCGCATCCCGCCGCGCCGCGCCAGCCACGAGCCAGCGACGCGCGCGCGCCTGTGAGTACTGTTCCATGTGTAGTACTAGTACAGTGCGGGGAGGTGCCGCTGGAGAACGGTCGCGCGCCTGTCAGTATGTTGTACCCTTTGTGCGACACTGAACGACCATGATTGTATTGTTCTTTACCTATAAATCGTGAAGGAACTACTAACACCATTCCTATTTCGAACTCGGAATGTCATTATCCTGTTTTAAGGCCATAGGTTCTTATGTAATGTTAGTCTGTAAGATTGCAATTTATCAGCAATGCCTCTGGTATTAGTACTCTATGATGTGAAGGGGATGCCTTTATGATCCATTGATCGTAAGGGCATTCACCTTTACACCGTGGTCTTGACCTTTCAAAGACCAACTTTGACCTTTCTCCTAAGGTTCCATAAACCCTAGAGATCTTTGACCTTGAGATGACCCATGATTCTCCCACTTCTGATCAAGTTCTGAAGGCATGTTTAGGCGATGTTTTAAAGTCTCGCACACCCTTTTCTGTACTATGATCCATTTGTCAAAGTGTTGCCTTATGATCCTATAGCGTTTAAAATATATCTAAATTAAAGATTATTCTTACAGAGTGGCAGACGACGCGAGGACAGACGAAGGCAAACTGATGACGAGAGCAGTGTGCTAGACAGCCAGGATGTGTCCAGTGCGGACAGAGGTACGACATAGACCGCGCTTAGTACTCTAGTGTTTGTTACTTTATGTACGTGGGCGCTCGACAAACTCGCGCGTTAGCACGCTCGCGGCCCAGCGGACAGCTTGCATGATGGTGATACTTACAGTCAAACGCACGTTACCGGTAACACTTGAGATACTAAATCCTGCTAAGGCTAAGTGCTCTTATTAACGACCGGTTTTTAGCCACGCTAGTGCCGGGTTAACCTTGTACACTTACCCAATTTTTTGCTGGAAAGAGATGTGATTTTGTTTGCATACGCTGTGCGTACTTTCGGGCTCGTGAACAAGCACTCATGCTGGTCCTAGCCACGGTTGGCTAAACTGGGCACGTCGCGAAGTTAAACCGGCGTCGTCATGTCATGTCATACATGACTGTCGACCCGGCCGAGTTAATACCGGCCGTGAACAAGAGCCCTAAAGCCGCTGTCGATATGAAACTAATAAACGTGCGATTGACTGTATATACTGACTGTTATAGGTGTAGATAAAGGTTCTTGCATCCTTACTTGCTGGCTGTTCTCTGGGCTGTGATACATTAAGTAGAGGGGAGTATTTGCTATGTATATTCTAAAGATATTTGTCTCATTCGGAAACGAAGTCTTGAAAGCGCTCCCCGCGCTTGTGCGTACTGTTGTTCTTAGAAATAAATGAGTTAAAAGATGGGTAGTCTTAAATGTTGAAATAAAAATATTATCGGACTATATGCGTTTGAATTTTAATAATTTTACAAGTAGATTCGAGAATAAAGATTGGTTAGTTTACATGTCAATCAATAGTGAGCTCGCATAGTTTATACTTGACGTTGGTTACTTAACATAAGTTTAATTAAACAATATGTTTTTAGGCACATTGAACAAACTGCTTGTCGGTAAAGATTGATAAGAAGACAATAGCAGAATATGGCCGACTCATAATAGATTGCCATCGACACGCTAAGAAGCATAGCAGAACAAACGAGCATTAATAAAAACCAACAGACAGTGAATTTGGGTTACCATACTGTTAAAATTTATTTTTTTAGCTGTCAATAATAAGTAGTTTTGAGTTATACTCGTTAAATAATATAGATTCTGCAATACCCCCGAAGTTTGTCGACCGCCTATTACGCATAATGAGCTGTTTTTTCCTATTATATTTAAAATCAAGTTTGCTTATGCTATTGAGAAGTGCTATGACGAAAAATCTGAAAATATTACCGAATGTGCTAGTTAAAATGTAGTTGTAGTGTTTTATATCTCATAAGTGTATTTATATGCATTATAATGTTTATATGTTTATTTTTTTTCTGTGCACCCCGTTTTACATTTTAATTAGTACATAAACTGTAGAAGGATGAATGGGAAGTTTTAGTTATATATTTCTATCAGTAAGACGCGCGGGGTGAATAGTTGTTTCCTATTTGGACGATGTGTTTTCTATTCTCGCTTTGTGCCACGGTTCGGTCTAGTACGTTTACTAATACTTCGGTGAGGGCTACTCGAACACAGCGTCTATGATTCGTATTACCATTCGTAGTTTCTGTGTTTTAGTTCTGTTAGCTATTAATGTGGTCATCGTTTAGAATGTACTTAGAAGTTAAACATTCCGCCGCACGTGCCGTACGAATATAGCATTTTGCTCGTTAACGAGTAGTATCGAGACGTTCCATTCTTCCTGACTCGGCGGCGGTCGTAGGCGCTGGGCTGGCAATGTAGGCACTTGGCATGTTGTTCAGAGTCCGCGACGTCCGACGACGGGCGCGGCGCGGGCGAGGCCGGCGCGACCCGCCGCCGCCGCCGCCGGAGGACAGGTACGTACGCACCACACCACACCTCCACACCTCCACACCACTCCACTAGCACACCCACTGATGCACCCTCCATCTTGATTAACTCTTTTCTAATACTGACCAATACTTGGGAAAATATCGTCCATAAAGTGACGCCCTGGATTTGGTTCAGTGATCTAATATGATAATTTTAATTTGATTGGAAGAAAAAAACGTGTTGCGCCGACCCCAAGTAACATGGGACGAGGGCAGGAAGATGATGATGATCTAATATGATAATTTTAATCTACTGCACCCATCGTGGCTTATAATAAGAACGAAACAGTGTTTTCACCTGTCTGTTTTTGACACAAATGTACTTCACATGTGCACAACAATATAACCGAATTGTGAGTAAATGCATGGTTTGATTTTAATTTGTGTTTTTCGCACTAAAAGTTTCTAGTCTCCTTCTAGTTTACAGCTTTGTCATTATATCTCAAACTGTAGAGACTTAACGGTCGCATGTCTTAGAACCGCTCGCCCACATGACGTAAGATTTTCAGATTTATGACTCGTGTCGAGTCAGCGTTCACGTGCGAAAGCCGCGACCGCTCCGCTACCTCCGTTGTGATTAGCATCTTACACATCGTCCTACATTAACGACCAACACAACAACTTCATGCGATGCTACGCAATCTCAAACAATTAAATTTTATAAAGCACGATGTTCTTTTGGATTGATGAGCGACACCAATACAACGCTCACTAAATCTTCACATTCAGTTTTTGAATGCATTTGTGATAATCAGACTGGGTATCGATCGCGTCGACGGTAGTGGTTTCGGTATCGCGTTGTTGTTGAGTTGGTTCGTGTCTGTTTGAATGTCGGACTCTGTGCGAGTGCTCAGGGCGGATGCGATATGACACGTGGGTGTTGCAGGAGGCGGGTGGAAGAACGGGCTGAGCTCCGGGGGCGGCGCGGCCGGTGCGGCCGGCCCGGCGCCGGCGGCCCCCAGCGCGCCCGGCGCGGCGGGGGCGGCGGGGGCGGGCGAGGGCCCGCGCGCGCAGGGGGCGGGGGCCGCGCCCGCCAAGCGCCGCTCGCCGCTGGCCAAGGCGAAGGCCGAGCCGCTGCTCAACGGCACCGCGTAGAGCCGGCCCGCCCGCCCCGCCCCCGGCCCCCGGCCCCCCGGCCCGCGCGGCCTGCCCGGCCTGCCCTGACGAGACGCCAGCTGCGCCCTTGCGCGGCGCATATTATTATCCTAACGTAACGTAACATGTATGGCGAGGCCCCCGCCGCCGCCGGGGGCCCGCCGTCACTAGACTTACTCGTATTATGCTTTTGTAAGAGATTCGTGATTTGTATTCCTGATTACTCGATAATATGAAAAATTAAAGATGTGTACGTCGCTCCCCGGACGATACGCGCCGATCGCGGCCTTTCGGTACCTTTATGGGAGATCGGACATAGCGCAGTACATACGTGTTCGTAGCCTGTACTCTGTGGTTATGTGATTTCCTATAAAATAAACATTTCTGTACATATTTTCAATCGTATTTTTATTTGTACGAATAGTTCGTTCCGTCGTCTCCTCCCTGTCTAAATTACAGAGCGTAGCGATCTTACAAATTTTACAATATACACGTTATGATGTTGAAATACAATTAATACTTTATAAAAAATAGTATGACTAGTTGGAATGTTACATTAATACTTAGTAATACTATAAACACGAAAGGTACCTCGTAGGGAAGGGGGCGGGATACATACATTTAGTTGGGTGTGACACTAAGAATTTAAAATTCTAAATGTGATTCTGATGACACAGACCTATAATTAACAAATATTTACAGACTAAAATATCAGTCATATAACAGTACCGTGATATGCATTATTGCCGGGATATCACTAGGAAGTATTTACAAAGATATGACGTCAGGTAAGAGAGAGGCAGGAGTACGAAAGCTCACGTGAAGCGAAAAGAAATGTCATGTTCACAAAAGTAGAAGATATACAAAAAGGAGATAAATGCTATTCAAATTTGAGGACATATTACTTTTACTTACTACTTTTACAATTGTTAATTTACTAGTTTTGTGAACAAGCTTTCTAGTTTCATTAAAAAGTACATTACATCTTAACTTACCTACTCTTGTTACTATTTTTAACTTTAACACGAGGAACTTCCAAGAATACTATAATAAATCGAGAAGAATTCTGTCGATTCAGCTATATACCTATGTGAATTCAAAAATATTACGAATCGTAACAAAACTATCGTTCGTTACACTGCTGCGTTACCCGCCAAAATGTTTCTTTTTTTTAACTTCATTTTCGAGCTAGTAATATAATGTCGTTTATACTATGTTTACCGATCGATATATTGCAAAAGAAAAAAAAACTAAGAAAATGAAAAAAAAATACACGGAATTCTTAATGACTTGAAATGATTACGTAGAATTTCGTAGTCAAACGAAATTGACGAATACAATAACTGGAGCAAAAATATTTTATTGTTCTTGTCCAGTTCTGCTCTTTTTATTTCACCCAGATTGTACCCATGTAATAAAATAACAGTGTAGAAAAGCCATAATTAGAAAGTTGCGTTTTGATAAAAGTAAACATAATTTACATTATGTGCAATAATAATGAATTAAAAACTCCAGTCTTCTTCAAAAAATGGTTGTCTTTGTTTTTAAGTACTTAGACTTAATAATAAGTATGTATGTAGTTATTCTTAGACAATTGATGGAAATCACCCAGGATTATTAATTGGTAATTTACAAGTTTCTATTCACTTCACATCGTTCGTCTCCTTTATATAGTAGGTATGTATGCTTGTACAAAATGATATGTGTCTACACTGTACAATAATTAGGCTTCAGTATATATAATATTATATACTTAGGAATACTGTAATATTCTTTCCTATTATAAACATTATTTTTGAAAAGTCACAATGGTGACTAATATTATGAGAAAAATCATTGTTTTTGTAAATTCATTAACATTGTATACTTTTTAAGTAAACACTGAAGTCTTTAAGACCCAGATATAATTTTGATTCATGGCATAAAAATATATGCGTTTTTTACTGATCTGTTTGAGTTTTAATACCTTTACAATACAGCCTATCAGATGAACTCTATGTCTGATGACTTACATTTTATTTGGGAATCGTTAGACCATTTTTAGACATCATACAGAATAGTTACAGTCGAGACAAGTGTGCAGCTAGTAAATAAATCATTAAAAAACTACCGAAAAATAACTGGAAATAAAGTGCTTGAGTTTAAGCCGTGATATGATAATTATGCATCCCTTCATGTGCTAAATCGTGCGAAGTTTGTTTTTTTTGATCTATATTCAGATCTAAATAAGCCGTTTATCGCCTCGTTTTGTTATTATTATACTTAATAATACTTGCTGAGGGATTGCTTATTGTGTTATGTTATTTACTAACAACTACAATCTATCTATGGTATTGAATAAATTTAGTTTCGGGCAAAGTATAAATAGAACACCTCTTCATTGGGATTGTTCGCAAAACTGACTCCACTAGTGATGGTTAATGCCAACATTTTGGGTAGTTGGGTGTTGTTTTACTATACATGCATCATAACACTGGGCAATAAAACCATCTCTAGAGATAGGTAAGATGAGATGGTAAGAGCTTAGGCCCAAAAACATTAATTATAGTGCAGCGTGGTTCTTTTGGCACTTGAATGACAGTCAGGAGGGCAATGTTTATGAAATTGTCTGTGGAAATTCTTTTGAAAAAACAAGATGGCGACCTTAGTTTCGATTAATGCCGCGCGCCAAAGAACTAGGCAGCAGTAACTAGTTTTTTGGTGTTCCATTTGCGAAATATCCCTTGAGGTGGGTAACTAGAATAGGCTCAAACTGACGACCTTACAATAAATCTAGCTGCACGCTTGTCTAATCCAGAAGAATTGTACAGAGCTTTTCACACAAAAGTGCCCAGCTTAGTGGGTTTTTCCCCGGCAATAATGAGGTGGTGGCATTAGAGTAGTCGATGCTTATCCTCGTGGCACGTCTCGAGGTCGCTGTCATCGGAGTCTGAGTGCGAGCAGTAGGAAGAGTCGCTCCAGTGCTGGAACTCCTCCTTGTGGTGCTCCAGAGCCATCAGCGACGGAAACAGGCTGTCACACGCGCTGCATCTGTAAAATGAGGATGGATAAAATATATTACAATAACTAACAACACCATACCACCTCCACTAACCGCCACTAACTTCTTACTTAGTTAACTAAGTACTATTTTTTTTATTGGGACAAATTTTTATCATATGCATACATAATTTTTATTATAGTATACATCTTCTCAGATTGTCGACAATTTGAGAAAATGCACTTTATGTGAGTAATTGAATATGTATTTTGTAATTGTTAAAGTAAGTAATCGCTGGTTATTCTTATAAAAGGATATTTCGAGAAAAATACAAATATACAAAGTAGAAATATAATTTGTATTTTTTTTAAACATGTCTCAAATATCACTAAAATGATGATTGTGAATTACTTAAATCATTTCTCCACATACATTGGACAGTGTTGAATAATAAAAGTCGTTAGTGATTCGACTTTTCATATCATCACAGCATTCCCACTTTCCTGGAAATCTGATGCAGTTAGATTTATAATGTCTTATGGCTTGTTCTGAAATTGGCAATATGTATTCAATTACTGATACTAAATGATAATATTTATTTCTTAATGTTAGTTCTTGGTATTTCGTTAAGATTTATTTTTTTCATTGTCACAGAATTCGAACAAATTCTATGCGGTCCAAACGTTTTAAAACGCCTAAACAAATTGTAAGAGCCATATAATTATACTTGGCATAGAAAGACAACTTTTTCTTCGGGCGCTTTACTGATGTAAATATAATAAACATTTTTTTTATTGAAATTACAGTTTTAAAAGTATAATATATACGTAGTCGTACTTTTTCGTATTAAAATTTGGTATGTTCAGTTTAAGATCACGCCTGGTGTTATTCATCAACTGAATAGTGGTCCAGTCATTTTGATATCAAATAGCGGGACCACTTTCTTCGTAGAATATTTTAAAATTTTATGAGTGTAGAATTTTACTATGAAGGTAAAAATATTGCATTAAATCCTATTCAAATGAAATTCGCAAAACCTGGCAGGGTCCCGTCATCTTGACGTTCATGTAGTTATTGCGTTTTAATGAGAGTTCTCATGCGCTGCTCTAGTCCTGAAAATTTCCTGCCAATGTTCTACTTACCCGAAATGTCGTTTCTTCTGTTGATGATCACCGAGTTGACGACGTGTTGTAAACGACCGATCGCACACGTTGCAAGTCAAAGCTTCATCTGTAATGTAAATAAAATTCTCTTTTATTATTTTTGTATATAGGTAGGTACCTAAAGGTAATGGAAAGTAGTAAACTTATAAAACAACAAGCTTTTCATTTCGCATTTCATACGAAAAATATTGTTACAGTTAAATTAGACCGATTTTAATTTTTCCCTAGAAACAAATTTTCAACTTATCTTTTTTTTAAAGACATTTCGCAAATGTGCTCTATAAACTTTTTAGAGCTATGTATCCTGCTTACGCGTATGAAATTTCATTAAAATCGGTTCTGTAATTTCGAAAAATAAGGACTTGCAAAGTTTGTATGAAATGCCGTCCGGGCTAAGTTCCTACTGGACGATTATTTTGAGAAATTCCATATATTCCGTAGTGTCTAGGTAATCCTGGGATTTCTGCGTAGGTACTGAACGTATGAACCTAGTATTTGCAGTTACGAGGACTGGACTAGCAAAGCGCGTGAAATGAGTTAGAAGGTAAACAAAAATGCGGGAATGAGGGTGAGCTATGAGTTTCTTCCTGCATTTCCATTTAGTGCGTAGGTAAGATTGTGTGTCGACTATGTAGGTTCTACCTACAGTTGCACGTTAGTGGTAACAAAACAAGTAGGTACCTATATGCTGGCATCTTATTATATTATAACTCGTACGGTACGGAGTTACGCTGTGCCAGCTCTAGATTAAAAGTGAGGTCGACTGTACCTACTAGTAAATTACAGTATCTAAGGCTGCTTTTCCGCCAATTCCACCAGAGATGTGGGAGAATGCGTAGCGAGGGAAGTGTTTGTCAAGAACCAATAAAATCACTTCATTTACCTAGCCTCGCTCAGCGCAGCTCTAGTGGAAACGGCTTAGCGGAGCGAGGTTTTTGAACATACAAAACAAGGGAAGGATGTGTGCTAGGGACGGACGCGAGCGAAAAAATAGCAATCAGTTGGAAATGAGCCCGCTACACACCGCACCGCTTCACAGCGTCGCTATGCATACTCGCACCGCTCAGCAGCATAGCACATTTCTGGTGGAAACGCTCACACCGTTTCACAGCCTCGCTACGCATCCTCGCACCGCACAACTACCTCGCGATCTTTGGTGGAAATGCAGCCTAATTCTTGTATTTCTCACTATGATCCTGAGCGCTAAGCCACACATGACTAATCGTTGTGTAAATATTATGTACCTACCCACTTAAAATGATTCACTTGAGTTTTTGTGTTAGCTCATCATTGTAGTGCCGCATGGCGATCTGTATCTGATAATAATCATGGATAATAGTAGGTAAAACTAGTTTGGTAAGGTAAAACTTGCTACCTAACTGTTATTTGTGACTATTACATTATATTTGAACTCTATTATGTAGGGTAGGGACTAACATTGGAAAATCATAAATGAAATAAAAATAGCCTTTATTATTCCCTATAATTTACATTTATATATATATATATATTTAAACTTAACATAAAAGGGATCAGCCATCTCTGGATGAAGGTCTCCTACATCTGTTTTATCTATCTATATCTTGGGCCGTGCTGGTCCACTCTATCCCTGCCAGTGCGACAATATCGTCTCGCCGTCGTTGCAATGGTCTTCCGCGGCGTCTGTTTCCGTTTCGTGGATACCAGTGCAGCATGCGCTCGCTCCACCTGTTGTCGGTGGTCCTCGCGATGTGGCCTACCCAATTCCACTTCAGTTTCTCGGCCGTATACAAAGCATCAGTGACTTTGGGTCTTCGCTCTGATGTCGCTGCTCTTTATGCGGTCGCTTATTTGTAGGCCAAGCATGCTTCTTTATGCAGCTTTTTGAAATGACCTTAATGTTTCATAGCATCTGTTGTAGCCCAAGTTTGACATCCGTACAGGAGAGTTGTTGTAGTTTCCTTTTGATGTCGTTTGAGAAAGGGATTTGAATGAAATGGCCGGCCTAACTTCCGTGATTTTTGTTTCAAAGTTGCGGCCTCATATATTAATACGCCATTATACATATATTAATGGATAGCTGGCGTCAATACAAACAAGTTTTGAATGAGACAAAATGTTCTGAAGTGTCATATTTCTGAGATATGAGCTATCAAAGTTAAAGTCCATTCACTGATGGCATCTTCACACAACTTTGATATAACAGTCACGCATAAAACTTGTATCAATCGATAGCTGGCAACAATCAAACTAGTATTCTATGAGACAAAAATTAGCTAAAGCGTCACGTTTCCCAGATTTAAGCTATCATAGTTGTGCTGGTAGCGACCACAACGACGACAATGAATAGACTGACTAACAATAAAAGAACGAATCGTGTATTTTTCGTTTAATCAGGTCTTTCCGTATGAAGTCTCTATATTTAATTTAATATTTTTAATTCTAAATTAACTGGTTTAGATAACAAAAGCTGAGGTAGTTTTCATTTTATTGTAAGTGCTTTACCCCGCGGGCGGGGTTTTTTGGAAAGATTTATTCTCAGCGTGCTATATTTGGAAAGTCCATATCGCTGAGCGATCTTTAATTTATGAACTGCTCTCCACACTGTGTACTGTTTACTGGTCGTAGGTACTGTCTGTTTCGGCCCCATAAGTCATTACAGGCAGGACGCACTGCGACCCAAACTGAATGCTGAATTGTTCTGTTAGCCTCCCTCTCAAAGTTGTTCTTACAAAACTGCAGAGTTTTCTACAGACCTCGAAACGACCGCCATTGATAACAACTGAGCTCGGGTTGACGTGTTCGTTGAACATGCCCTGGGGTTTGAGTTCAATCGGAGATGATTGGTATTGAAGAATCGACTAGGCCATCCTGTATCTGCTGCAAGGCAGCCTGCAGCATTTAGCCAGTATGCTGATGTCATCAAGTGTGAGATGTACTCTCTGTTGATGTTAATGCCACGTCCTTCCCGACGCGTCTTAAATACATCCTCCAATGCGTTGTGATCAATACAGAAAATGATACAGGAACTTTAAAAAGACTTTACCTCATTTATTACAAAAGAAAAACTAGATGCGGCGCGCCGCCGCACAGTGGTCTGGAAATCGAACTCCATACTCATAGAAACTCACCGAATGTCATTATTTGTTTGATTCTACGATTTTTGTGTGGGCCAGGTAGCTACACTGTCGGATGGCCGAATGTCATGATTTTCAAATATTAATAAGATCTGTTGTTATGATTTATTAAAAATAAACATAAAATATTGATAGAATTTGATGTGACGAAAGAGTTCTTAAAGTAAGAAATTAAAAAAAAAATTGCAATGACTCTGTTATATCTCCCTTGACGTCATATTAACGTATGGATGGTATGAGTTGCTCCACGCGTGTGAAAAAAAAGTTTCTGTTTTTTTTTTGTATGGGAGAAAACACTTAACTACATTTTTTTTAATACTGAATGGAACTGAAGGGCTAGTGTTCACACGAGCTATTGTACCATACGCGGCGATCAATTTGACATCAAATTTATGCACCTTTGGGTTTCTATGAGTATGGAGCTCGATTGCGCTCGGCGCACAGTGGTCTGGATCACTGTGCGCCGCACCGCCTCGCCTCTGCGCCCGCGCCACAACGATCTCTTGATCGTGTGTGCGATGTGCCAGCCCTTATAGTGAGAGACTTCCGTGCCACTAGTCAATATTAGACGCCCAAGTCTTCTTCGACATCCATGCTAAGAGGCAATGCATTGGTCCATGGCTTATAGTAGATAGGTTTTTTTCCGTTACCACTAGGCCTTGAGTTGACGATTAATCTAGGATGACCGATACACAACATTTAAGAGGCAATTCGATTTTTGTTTTAAATCTATTCACTGATGGCGTCACCAGTAATGTACCACTTTGATAGCTTATATTTCGGAAACGTGTAATATTGTGTCTCATACAATATTTGTTTGTGTTGATAACAGCTATTGATTAATACAGGTTTTATGCGAGGCTAATAAAATCAAAGTAGCATTGATGTCAAGTCTTCCAGGCTCATTCTTTTAAATAGATTTCTTTAAGTGACCAATACTTATTTCCTGCAATGGTTATCCTTCGTTTGATTTATTTCATAGTCCTATCGGTAAAACATATATTTTGTCCCAAGTACCTATATGGGGTGGAAGAGGCACCGACGAGAAAACGGTTACCACGTATTCAGTACAGGTATTTCCTATAAAAGTGCAATATCTACATGTTCAAATTGTATGAAACAGTAGATTTTAATAACCGATGAAAAATTTCTATGTAGAATGATGTATTGAATGCGTGGTAACCGTTTTCGCGTCGGTGTACCTTCCAGCCTGTCATCATCATCATCATTTCAGCCGAAAGACGTCCACTGCTGGACATAGGCCTACCCCAAGTGTCGCCACTTTGACCGGTCCCGTGCGACTCGCATCCAGCGGATCCCTGCAACCTTCACCAGGTCAGCGGTCCACCTAGTGGGAGGCCTTCCAACGCAGCGTCTTCCGGTTCGCATTCACCACTCCAGAACTTTTCGGCCCCATCGGCCATCCGTTCTACGTATTGGTTATCAACAATTAGAGGTAGGTACCTATTTGCTCTCCGATGGTCATTGCTTTCGTTTTTTCATAATTCATTTTCAGTCCACACTTCATAGCCTCTTTAATGAGGTCCTTGGTTATTTCATGTAATTCTGAATAGCTTTCTGAAAGTATGATTATGTCGTCTGCGAATCGTTTGTCCCATGTTAGTTTTTTAAATAGGTGTCCCAGTAGAACTACGAGCACAATAGGATTGTATACCTATCTTAGGATCTGTAGTCAGGTTATAAAATCATACAAGAATAAAAAAGGTCCCAAGTTTAATTGAATAAATCTTTTTACAAAAAATATTTTGTTGTAACTAGGTTTCAATAAGTTTGAGCATATTATTACTATATTGATAAAAAAGCTTTTCGTTCAAGGCAGTAGGGAAAATATTCAATTTATTTATCATTATCTACACTAAATATTAAATGACTCATTATTCACAAGGATTTAATGAATAATTACTTTAAGACATGATTTAAAACTTGTTCAGCTATAGGTAGTTTTTTTTATCAATAATTTTCTTTGTGGGCTACCTACTCTGTACCAATATGATATGTGTTTTAGTTAGCTATATAAATGCAATACAAATTAAAATAAGTTAGACATCAGTGTAAAAAAAAGAACAAACTCCTTGAGGCAAGATAACTAACACCTTAAAATAGTTTTAAATTAAAAATCACATTAAACATCAACATAAATATCGAGAATTCTTACGAAATCGATTATATAATATAGAATATATTAGGAACGAAATACAGAAAATATTTAGGTGCACTCGAAATAATTAGTACAAGTAGTAGAATATTGAGAAATTCTAGCAAATGGAAGTTCTCATACAGCTGCTAATGGTCCTGCTAATTTCACTAATAAGTCTTCGCAAATAGGGCAATGCAGTAAGTACATTGACCTAATGAACTGCTAGACTAGAAATTCATAATTTCCATAAATTCATAAGTTCAGTTCGTTTTTATTTCAAATATTTGAAGCTGGAAGCAATCTCACCCATTATTGCATAATATCCAGATCCACTTTATGCTAAGGTATACAATTTTATTATAAAGCATTCAAACTTCATTCACCATTTTATCTCCTATTATAAAAATAACAATCTTAATTATTCATATCAAAACTTATATCAAAGTGTATTTATAATATAAGAATACTAAACCGTTCCAGTCCATACACATATATACTGTTATATCGGTAAAGTATTTGATACGGATGACTTAAACATGCTGCCGAAGAACCTCATTCCTGTAGAGCCTCCTGGGATGGAGCCCATCATCATCCAGAGCAAGGCGACCACCTGCAAGACGGCACACACTATTGTCCACGGTGTACTTTGTAGGTGCAGTGCACAGTACAGGGTAGCTATGAGTGTCAGCATGTATAGGGAGGTTGTGAGAGCCCTCTCTGTGCTAAACATTGACTTCAGGTGATTCCATGGGCCGTACAGGAAACTGAAACTGTTTCCAAATATGGTTAGACTAAACTCTAAATTTTATATTTATAATATTAAAAAAATATTTAAAAATACTCTAAGCTAAAAATTTTAAAAACTGCTCTTGTATTAATATTATTGATTGTATTAGGTATTAAAAGAATAAAGTATTTTTTTGTTACATTCATAAACAATAGTATGTGACCATGAAAAACATTAATGTATGCTTAAATGTTATTACAGTCTTGCATAGCTGTTCTAAAAAGATATCAACATCTGTGTTTATTTTGCTAGTAACCAAGAGCTCTACTTGCTAGTCTCTGACTTATAAAAGTTATTAAATACTTCAACTGTGTACTAAAAAGCAACATTGTTGTAGTAAATATTTGAGTCAGGATGGGTGGTTTTGTTAGATAAACATGAATTAAGTATAAAGAATAAATAATAACTTCCAAGTACATTGCTAACACACTATCTGCATGTTCATCTGTAACATTACACCTCCCATCCTGACGCCCATTCAGTTTAATCCAAATTACATCTTATAAATGGTTCATAAGGAAAAATGGACTTAAAACAACAATAAAACCATGAAAACCGCTAAGCTCTTATGAGATGATGGTAAAGGTGACTGCTTGACTAGGTTAACTATTATCTAGAAAGATATGATAAGATTGTAAACACAAAATACATTTCTTACCTGATAATGAAGAACATGCTCCCTAGAGTGAAGAGTAGGGCAAACTTCCTAGCTTGCAGCAGTAATACAGGTATGTACAGGAATGACAGGATGAAACAAAGGAATCCAAAGAACAAACATATTCCAAAGCCCATGAACCGTTGTGTTCTGCTCTGAAATTTAGAACATTTGATGAGACAAAAATATAAATAACAAATAGTTAATTATACAGGTAATAACATAAGTAGGTACAGATTATGCATGAGAGATTATATTCTTGTGGCTTAAAAATATATTTCCTAGTAGTTTACATAGATAGTAGCTGCTAGTGAGCCCCAAACTAGATGGTATGTTTGTATTTTGGGGCTAACCCAACAGTGTTTTGCACTGTTTTGATGACTAGCCAAAGTATAGCGATTACTCTATTATATGGAAGTTTAATATTGTACATACTGAGCAAATAGGTTAAATTCATCAGCATTCTCCTGCCTTTAAAATAAATTGCTGTAACACATTTTTTTAACAAAACCACAATATCTCATAGCTTACATTACTGAAATGTAAACAAGAACCTTTGTTATAGAAAATTCTTTTTTTTAGAGACAATTATCAATTTGTTTTTTTTTTTTTACTTAACAGTAAAGCCTTGTTATAAACAATTTGTCTATCTAAGACGAAGATAGGTAATCATACTTCAATTAAATTGTCTGTAAGCCTTCCTAGATATAAACAAACAAACAATTGATTATTATGTGGTGCAAGTATTTTGAAGCCTAAATCTGTTGTTTGAACTACACAGCAAACAGGTAGATAGTTTTCTGTGTTGACCCCAATTACATGATGGAGCATAGTTTTACGCAGACCAGTTTTAGAGTGATGTAATTGATAGCAACGCTATTGTATAGCAGTGACCAATGAATCATACGCAAATAAATTAATTAATCTCGACTTACCAAGGTGAAGTACTCCTTTTGTACATTTTCAAACCAAGTAGCAGTACTACTAGTACTCGTAGGGGTCTCGTCGGTACTCCGTGTCATAAAACTCGGGGTAGAAAATGATGGTAAACTAAAATTGTAGCTCCGACGACTTTCATTTTTCAGCAAATATTGATCCAAGTCTGTCTTCAGGTTCGCCATTTTTAGTTAATTCACTTTGGACCCGTTTTGTAGATTTTAGCACGTAAAATAATAGTTTATTCCAATTTCGTAAAAGTATTCACAAAATGAATAACACTGCCCACTTCCTGATGAGCAACAAACGTCAATTCATATGACAACACAACACTGACAACTTGGTGGCAGACAAAAGAAAACCAGAGACAATATTTATTAGTTTTTCGCGATGCCGGTTTTCGTTAGTGACGCGCATGCTCTAACTTTGAACCGATTCCATCGTATCGATACCATTTCAATAGAAAATAAAGTTTACTTTTATTATTTGTTGCGAGACGGAACTATTTATAGGGTTATGGCGTATTGTGACACTTGTGTTGCCAATTAAACTATAAACTAGTGTGTAAATTAAACTTACCGTAATCTGTATCATCGCTGAAGTCGTCATGTGCATGTCGACGGACGTTGTTGTTATATCGGTCATGCGCACAAGGTGGGCAGACTCCGCCGGTATCGCGTTCATCCAAGTCGGTGCTGCTAGCATCCGATTCCACTTCCGCTTCCTCGATGTGAATATCATCAGTCTGCCTGTTGTCAAGCTTTTCGTTTGATGACAGTTGATTGTAATTTTTCCGCGGTGGTCTTGTCTCTGAAAACATGGGAAAAAAGTATTGAATCATCTGATTTATTTTTTTATTTATTTGTTAAGTGTTAGTCGGACTCGCACACAAAGGTTTGGCTCCAAGGCGTACCAACCGCTATAAAAACAAGATTTTTAACGATCGATTTCATATCGCAATTTGCACCATAGAGTAAAGTAATATAATGATTTGCAGTCAGGTCTCAGCAACAAAACTAAATTTAGTTTTGAAAAAGTTCCTTCTCAAAAACTAAACATCAAATCTTATCAAAATCAATTTTCGTTGAAAGTTACGTTCAACAAACCCACATTTTAATCAGAATTTTCCTCCTCTTACATTTAAAGTTACAAGCAGGGCTTCGAAACGTTTTTTAAAGTAACGTTTTTAAAACGTATTGAACAGTTCTTTGTAGAACATTTTGTTCGGAACGAAAACGAAATGAGAACGTTTATTCTGCAGGGTAAAAACTGGTTTATTCCGCAAGACGCAACCGCGCTCGGCAGCATGAAGTTGTTTAGTTGAATCGGGTCCCGTATGTAATATTTTCATTTCATTGCATCATTCATTCCGACGCGCGTCTGACGTATTGATCGGGGTTGTGTTGCGATTTGCGAGTAATTATTTAGTTACTTATTACTTGCTCACACAATGGGACGAAAGAGAAAAAATATAATTTACTCATATTATATTTACAATGATGAAAGTAACAAATTCCATTTTTTGGGTTCCATACGAAATTTTCGTAACGAACCCAAAAAAAAACGGTTTAAAACGTTTTATTAACTAAGAACGATTTAAATGTTGTTGTTTCTCAAAAACGTTTTTTATAACGTTCCGTTCGAACGTAACCGAAACAAATCGTTTCTTAGGTATTTAAGACGATACCGTTTCGAGCCCTGGTTACAAGGGGGTTTTTACGGCTTTATAAGCGCATATCTCATCAACCATTGACTTAAAAAAAAGTATTTTAGAAACCTCGATCCTCGATATCATTTTTTAGGAGCTGACGACAGACCCCACACAGTTAAAATGATATGTATAAGTTAATTTTTTTTTTGTTGGTTTAAATGTTTTTATTATACTGTAACTACATACGATCACGTTTAAAGCGCGAATCACATTTTCATCAACTGATGCTTCCACTCTAACAGCAATTTTATTTAAGGTTCGATTGCGCTTCTGACAGCAAATAGTTGTCGGCAGGATTGATATCTTCTTAAGGAATCGATTACTCGGTTTCGGTTTTGTGAATAGCGATATGAAGACTTTTTCGATAGCACTGTCGATCAATTGGATATGACGGCCAATCGAGTCGTTGTGAGTAGCTATGCTGCTCTCCAAATTTCTACTGTGTGGTACCAAAAGTCTGGGAGTAAAAGGACTGTGACATACGGACGGACAGACAGACAGACGGACAGATCAGATCTTTAAGGGTTCCGTTTTTGCCATTTGGTAACGGAACCCTAAAAAGGTGAAAAATCTTATTATGGGACTTAGGTGCTTTTCCACGACATTGACCTAAAAAGTTGATGTCGACTGTATTCAGCTGTGTAAAACATTATGCACACGGTCGAGTTTGTGCCCGCCAATAGGTAGTGTACTGACGCCAGCACATCAACAACTACAATCTATAAAATTTCTTTAATAGGTTCAAGGTTGATTGGGAAAATTTGACAGTTTCGAGTAGCTTTGTGATGAAATATAAATTGCAGACAATCTAGCTAATAGCCAATGGCCTCGATCTTGCGTTTACGTATTACTTAGGTAATTTTATAATTTCTACTTGCTCTTCATACGATTTTTATATGATCTACATAGGTGTATGATATACATAAACCGACTGTCCCTAGGTATAGTCTCGAATCTGAAAATATGCATTTTTTTTATTTCTGTTTTTAGCTTAGCATAAAGGCATTTAATGTGCGTAATAAAAAAAAAACAATAATAATCAATCTTAATTGCTTTTTTTAAATCGAATAAAATCGGATCGTAACAGTTAAACCGTCGTGTATGAACGAAAGTTAAGTTTCCCGCGCGTAGGGACGCGGCAGCAGCGAGCGTGCGCGTATGCCCGCAGTTTATTTTCGATTTTTATTGATGTTTATAGTTTTTTGACATGTGTGCCAGCAGGAGACTTTTTAAATCTCAGTTAAAATGGTGTCAAGATAATCAAGTCCAGATTAATATGGACAGTCTTACTTGTCAGGTTTTTGGAAAAGCACCAACAAAGTTAACGCCAAGCCTGGACTTCCAGTGAGTGTCGATGGGGTGAGTGATTGTAAAGGCATTGCTGATATCTTTAAGAGTTAATTTTCTATACAGTCACCGTTGGGTCCGGCGTGTGAGGTTTACAATGGTCAGTTACCTGAAGGGATAGTAGGGGTGAGGTTTAGTGCCAAAGATGTGGCTGTAATCCTTAAGAACATGACTAAAGGCATGAGTCCAGGTCATGTTATTCATCGAGTTATCGCAAAATAGTTACGGTGTTTGTCAGCGGTGTGATGGCGGAGCTTATTTATAAAACGTTTGTTACACAAAATCTTCTCTCGAGTGTGATAACAAAATTTGAAGTTAAAACTAATGAGAGATTTTTATCTTCCGCCCAATGCATTGTTTCTATGGACGTAAGACCAACAAAATTAAATATCTCAAACAGTAGCTTACAGTTAGGACTTCACTTCACTCTAAAACAAGTACCTACGTAAGTCACCGGAGAATAGAAATAGAGTCGCTTGAAAGTTGTCTTTTTCGGTTTTTTGCTAAAGATTTAACCTATTATTCAAACTCATAATAAACCTAGTTTAATAAACGGGAACCGTAACACAGCTTATATAGCTCGTTAGCCTAGTTCGGATTAGCTACCAAGAGTTTAACTGTAGCACAATGATTTCAAAATGATTTAGGAAAACAAATGACTGTGTACTGTAGTCAAATCAGTCGAAGACGAAATATAGGGAATTGCAACATTTTCAATTGACCACAGCTCCGGTCTCTGGTGGTTTTTTTACTTATCGTAGTAGTATGAATTCAATTGGAGAACATAAATTGTGTTGTGAGCTTACCTTGCAGCTTACATATTTAAGATATATTTCAATCCTGTTGGACTTACGCCCATTTTGAACAAGAACCTTTATTGGATTTAATTAATAGGGTATATCCGGATATTCATAACACACCAAGTCAGAGAAAGCCATCTGTCACCCTTCTTGCTTTTTTAAAATAACCTAAATAGACCTTTAAATAATTTATTTTGAAGAAAACAAAGACTTTCAAATATTGCCGAGCGAAGAAAATTATATTTACTGGACAAGATTACCGGGAAACTTTAAAACAAAAGAGGGAGTAGAGTAGGGGAGACGTGGTAGAGACTCGTTTAAAGCAGTAGAACGACTACTACTTTTTTCATAAACTAAAGGACTAGGGATGAACATAGCCCACAAAAATATAACATAAACTAAGGTGTAATAAAAACGTGTAGCATATATATCATCATTGTAATTATGGCAGTTACAGCCTCCTCGTGCCGTCGCCATTACGGCCGCGTTCTTGCGAGAGCGTCGACAACTTCATAACTTATTTTATTAGCTAATTTACGCTGCTTGTTCGTTGGTGCTACTCTGATTTATTTTCCAATTATTAAAGTGCAATTTTGCCGAGGTTGGACGTAAGTTTGTCTGCACAAACTTTGTGGTTCTTTTATTTATTTAAACTTACGTCTTGGCCGGTTTTCTGGATTTTCCTTTACCTGTTCTGTAATGTCATTGTAAGTACTTTCAACCCCAAACGGTCCGTACTCCCGTGTTCTCCAAAGCAAGAGTTAACAGGTAACTCCTGGAAAAACTCGTTTCATCCATCGCTTTCCATTAGGCGAGATCGGTGTCAAGAGCAGATCCATTTCGTACGAATCAGAACTAAGAAAACTGTAGTCACTACTGCGAAGTAAGGGCGAATTCAAAGTCAAAGGTCTGCTTTTAAAATGATACATGCTGAGTTTCAGCGTATTTGGCGCCGAGACAGTTGCTTCCCCGGCGCCTTTTTCTCCAAGCTGGTTGGGTTCTCTCACGGTCTCGCGCTGCTGCCTCCTTCCCATCTTCTGGACATTTGCAGTTTCTCAGAAGGAAGCTATTCTTGGAAGCTATGCTTCTCCAGTTCCACGTCACCTCGGGTATAGCCATCACTGCGGCTACGAAAGACATTTCTTGCCCGATCCTGGCGACGAAAACCCCAATCTATCCAATAAGACACCTAGTATTACTTTATTTACACTCTATACAGGTAAGCACAACAGAGGAGGCTGCTATTTTCTGATTAATGACATTTTCTCGATCGCTTTAACGCTAACTGCTTTCAGCGCCTGTTCATTTTGTGTGACGCGCTGACAACAGACTTGTAATTAAAACAATGTTATTTTTCTGACGTGGTGATATGACCTTTCTGGAACGCTTGCTGTCTCGTGCGATAACATATTTCACGTCTTTGGAATTAACGAGCTATTGTATGTTTTATTCATAACCAACTTTAATTATCTATCTCTCCAGTAAGTTGCAGAACCCTTGATAACTAGACTTGCGTTTATTATAAACATAGCTAACAATATCCTATAATTTTGAGAATCAAAACATAATTTAAAGCGATTGGCCACGTGTCAACGCGAACGTCGCGTTTATACTTCTACTTTTCCTGGAACGCTTAAGAAATAGTAGGCAATTCAATGCAACCCTTGTAACACGGCATAGTTAACTCGAGTACATTAGTGTATAAGCTTCTAAAACTTAATACTCTATCAAAGTACTATCCTAAGGCATTACATGAGTACCGCGCCGCGCTCACTAATTCCTCATATAGCTATGTAGCCACAGGTGTAGATTATCGCGCGCTGGAGCAATGGGTGGCAGAGCAATTAACTATTCATGCCTAACTTGTAGAATACGTGATGTCACTGAGTTAAGTAGCTCTATTTACGGTAAGATACTTAGCGAACAAGTTAATTATTAATTTTGTGTCTTGACTTTGTAATGTCTTGAGCGACTGCAGTCTGATGTCAAAAATATTAACTTTCTGGCTTCTGGTACAGATTAATACTTCTGGCAGCGAGCAGTGCAGTGGTGGCCTAGTGATCACGGGACTGATCTACGAGTGGTTGGTCGTGGGCTCGAACCCAGGCAGTCGCATTATTTTGTGTAATTTATTTCACCACTTTTGCTCTCAAAACGGTGAAGGAAAACATCGTGAGGAAACTGGCATGTCCTAGAACCAAAAAATATCACCAGATGCGGGTTGAATGTTCCAAAAGCAAGTGAATGAAAGTTTAAATAACGTTAAGCCCAAAAAGGAAGCACCGCTTCTTCAAAATAATTTATGACAAGATACAGCACTTACGTAACAGCAATAAAAGAAAAGCACCTCAATCTTCTCGAGGAGCAACTTTCAAAAACTACGTGCCATAAAGCGAAGATGATATTACGCAAAGGTCGTAACTCATTCAGCCTATAACAGGTTACAAGATTTACGAGTTAAAAACTCTTTTCGGGAAATCTAGTTTGGGCGTTATACTTCTTAATGATTATTCCCCAAAGGGTAAGGCAGAGGTATACCTAGAGTACACCTTACATACAGCCAGTTATATTTAGGTCCCATGTAATAGGAGACGAGCCAATTACCATCAACTGGGTATAAATACAGACTCCGTACCTGCTACTGAGAAATTCTTGATGAAAAATGCCTTTGCCCGACCTAGGAATCAAACCCAGGACCAAATCCGCAACAGTAGTACTTATGACCACTAGACCAACGAGGCAGCATTTGTCTTTATTCTGTAATAAATTAACTATGAAGGCGGCCTCTGGTGGCGACAGTCGGCACAACATTTGTTGTCTGCGAAACCAGAAGCTGTTATTCATTAGCTCCATTAATTATCCTGTGACCTTCGTAATTAAGACTTACGAGCTTTAATAAGGTCAACCATACATTACGACTGCGGGAAATTGGTTGTATTTTATTAATAATGTTTTTTGTTAGCCATTTGTGGCTTTTTCCGGGTCCTAGTTGACGTAATTAAACATTAAAGTAAGTAATTAGTCTATTATTATAATCTTTAATTAAACATGAAATGCGTTTTAAAGAAACAGATAAATTCTTGTACAAAGAAAAGTGTATAGTGAATCTGCTACGACGAGCTGTCACTATTGCTACGGCGTAGCTCGGCGTAGCAACTAATGGGTGCCAAAATACCCCTCGAAGTCTATAAGCACTTGTTTATTTTTGTTCTAGACTATATATAACCTGGCCTGGGCCTTCTAGTTACTGAAATATTGGTGGTCAAAGTTCCAACTTTTTCACAACTTTTTTTTTTTTATAGAGTTTTTTAATGTTATAACAACAACAACATTAATTTATTTCCAGGCAACTTTGGCCCATAGATATATACCTTACAGAGAAACATACATGTAATAAAATAAAAATTGTGTTAGTAAAAAGTACCTGTAAACTACGTTAGTAACGCTTCACTTGTGCACTACGTCACTGTGCAGTGCTGTCAAGTTTACTTTAAATACCTCCACGACCGTGCTATTCAATACAGCGATTAGCACAAAGCTTTGAGTGAGTTACATCGAGTCCGACCGTAAAACGTGATTTTTCACCCCAAAAAAAGTCTTTTCCAGCAATAATTTTTGCGTAGAGTTACTTAGTTTGATGTACAGAATGCTTGGTTGACGGCTTCGTGAAGGGTCTGTTTACACCTTGCATGTCATCGCAATCAGATTTTAATTAATTCATGGGAAACATTACATGAGTTTACTTGAAGCGACTGCTTATACCTCTACAAAGCAGTTAGTACTGCGTAATACGATTACCACCACCTGTAGGACAAAGATCTACAAATGACTGCCGGGACTTCCGTTTAATATAAGTATTCTACTCTTTGGCCGGGACCAAGAAAGCACGGATGAAACTCGGGTATGTAGCGGATGGTCACCCATCAACCTACCTAGGCAACCGCGGCTTAACCTGAAGATTGATCAGAGCGGCTATTATTATTTAGCTACGAGCTTTTGAAGTGCTACAACAAATATTACCTACTGAATAAATATAGATGTTCAGTGAGAATGTTAGATTACTAGTTATTGATTTGCACAAAATGTGTAGTACATCTTAGCCTTCAAAGGTTTGACTTATTTCATGTATAACCCTGATACGGCTGCCTAGTCTAGCCGCGATAAATCTTCATTTTACCGACCTATATCTGGGCACCTATCATACAAAAGGAGTGCCATATTATTATGTATAGTTAAATCACAGAAATAGATACCAATCCCAACTTCAAATTCAATCTACGCATACAAAGGGTAATAAGTAGTTTAAGTACTTAGTTGGCATTCAATCATAGTGTGTATTGTTTAGATCTACATAATGGCTTATTAGATAGCTTTGGTTCGACGAACATCGATATAGTAGGTATGTAGTTGTATTTAGACTTCCATTTAGAGAGAAGAGACTGCCTCGTTGCTCTAGTGGTCGCAAGCACGACTGCTGAGCATGAGGTCCTGGGTTCGATTTCCGGGTCGGGCAAAGTGTCATTGGGTTTTTCCATCAGGAATTTCTCAGTAGCACCTACGAAGAACAGATCTGCGTCCGGTTGATGGCAATAGGCTCGCCCCCTATTACATGGGACCTTAACATAACTGGCGAAATGTGGGTGTACTAATAGGTACACCTCTGCCTAACCCTTCGGGGATTACAGGCGTGATGTTATGTTTAGAGCGAAGTTGGGATTCGATAAATGGCAGAATGGAAGCTGCCGCCCAGACGTAGTAGAGTGGAGTGATGATATCATAATTTAAATTGAAATGGCTATCAGTAGCGAAGAGTAAATTTTTGTAAGAGGTAAGCCGGAGTACATAACTTTAATGTGATTATATTATTTGTCTATATAATATTGACTGTGCCATTTTTCAAAGAGAAGCCAGTAGGAATCGAGTTGTATGGAACCTTCGCCACTGATGGCTATTTAGACCAAGAAGGCTGTGATCGTCCTGCGCTAGTGCTATGTTACGGTCGGCATTACACGCTTTTTTTTTCTTCCAGTCCTCCCTCTCGACCGTCACGTTATCATTAACTTCTTTTTCTTTGACATCATATTACCACTAATGATGTCTTTAGTAAACTCATTAAAAAAAGTATGACATAAGCATAGTTGGAATAATTAATAAACAGAGATAATAACTTATGTTAAAGTGGATTATTGTGTGAAGGGGGCCAAGTCTACTCTGCGACAGTATACCTATACATCGACTTCACTTATTTCTTCTGAGCCTTCCGCTTACGAATATCGCTACTCCGCTTGTTTTGCAAACGATCGAAAAAAAATGTTATATGATAACATGAAAACCGATGTTGATTATGAGTTTGTAATCCGTTTACAATTTCCTCCAATCCTCTTTGGGATTCCAATAGGTTCGTGCAAATATCAAAATCCCATATGTTTGAAATATCCGAGGGTTGTAAACCAAAATGTTGGGCACATTCCGCTAAATATAATTACGGACGGCACCGGAGGCGGACAAACACGCGGCGCAAACACCGACCGCGTGTTGGCTTACTTAGGTTAGATTAAAGCTCGCTGATTCCATTAATGTGATCGCGACATGTATGACTGTGTGTGTGTACTGTGTATGTGTGTGTTGTGTTTCATTAAGATTATTTACTTTGAGGGAAAATGAGACTTGTGATTATTAGTTTATGTCCCATACGGGCCTCAAAGTTTTGTACAAGACTTTAGTTATACAGGCAAGTTTGCAAGTTGCCCTCTCGTTGCAATATTAACATTTCCTCGTAGAACCACAGTTAGTTAGGTACTGCTAAGTTAGTTAGAAGGGTTAGCAGTAAATCTAGTTACATGAAATCCTCATTCCTAGAATTAATCTACTACTAAATGTCATGCCTGTCCCGATTAATTGGAAACAATGCAAGCGTATCTCGAGCAAATAGTGTAATGATTTAATTAAACATAATCAGGATTAATAATCATCGCCATGATCCTTTAGATATAATGATTATGGAATTTTAACTGGCTTGCAGCATGTTTTTTAAAGTTAAAGATCGAGAATGTTACAATTAAACAAGAGAAATGGGTAAAAGAAGATTCGTAAACACACAAATGGAGTTTAAAGAAATGTACAAACAGTTATTATGTTTGAAACAAATGCCTATTATTCTCTTGCTAACAACGAAGCCTGCCTGCGCTATGAGATAACCGAAAAAAAATACTTTAAGACAAATAATTCTTATAAAAGGCACGCCGAGGAGAAACATGGAGGTTCTATTAAATGAACCCCGACTCACACCTGCGCCAAGGACATTCTCTTATAACTTCATGAGGAAAATTGCCTTAATTCAGTTATTTGTCGGCATCAAAGAGGCCTTTCTTTTCAACTTAATACCCGCTTTTTTATTACGCCAAGAGAATTTTAAGGGGCCCATAATGGCGATAATATTTATTAAATTTTACCGGCATTCGCAGTGTTAGCTCGGGGCCCAAGATCAACAGACTATTTGCTCGTTCAAACTCGCAATTTTAATTAACATTCTAGGTATGTTATTTTAGAGTTTATTTAAAGTTAAAAATCCAAATTAAATTATGTTGTAATCATTCTTGTCTAGACTAGATTTAGGAGGTTTTTTTTTAGTTTATTATTAAACAACGCTGTCCAGATCTTTAGGTACTCTTTGCAGCCCTTGCCAAGTTATTTTACCTGACAGCAGCAACTCGTCTGGCTTATTATACAGGAATAGAGCTGTGATTTTGACAGTGATGCAAAATTAGATGTAAACTAAGATTACTCCCACGCTTGTACCATAATCCATGGCCATCCATATCTACCATAGACAAAGAAGTATAGCCTGCCAGTGCCACGTCAGACCAAGCGTTGATAAATTATTCAAGAGGTCCCTCTCAAAGGCGTCACTCAAACGCCGCTTATATTGAGATTGTCAGGATAATCCGAATTCTTGTCAGGACAAGGTGGAATCACAAACGAATTTAATATAAGTTAGTATGTTTTGTTGGATCGAAAACGTCTGATATTAAATATAGACCCTCTTTGATCGTCTCGAAGGATATTTATTGACAAGCTTAGTATAGGGATTTGTTGTTCTTATATTGGATCTTCCGTTTGACCATTTTACCTGATGTTGACACAATGTGGTCGCTTTATATGATATTCTCAGAAGAAGGATGAGAATGAACGAGCCGCTTTACAATTTATTTATATTTCAGAGGGTAAATCTATAAATGTATCATCATCATCATCATTTCAGCCGAAAGACGTCCACTGCTGGACATAGGCCTCCCCCAATTGTCGCCACATTGACCGGTCCCGTGCGACTCGCATCCAGCGGATCCCTGCAACCTTCAACAGGTCATCGGCCCACCTAGTGGGAGGCCTTCCAACGCAGCGTCTTCCGGTTCGATAAATGTATAGATAAATATAAAAATCAATGTCTGTTCGCCTGTTCATACCCTATCCTATAGCATCGTTAACAACTGGACCGATTTTGATGAAATTTTGCACTGTTGTTCTACATGCGACGGTGAAGGAAAAACATGCGGAAACAGCATGTCATTGAACCAAAAATTCGAGAATATGTGATATCCCAAACCTACGCTGAGCCTGAATGTTGGACAATGGCTCACTCCCTCTCAGTGAGGTGGCCAGTGTCCCAGTATTGGGAACGTTACATGCGGAATATGCTAAGTAAATAAATGGCAAAACAAAATGGTTACAAACAAAACTATGCCCATGCTTTGAAAGTAAAGCTGTATATTTCGACCTAGATAATGTCTGTAACACGTGTCCGATATGAACATTTTCCTTATATTCGCTATTGTGAACCAATACATACACGACATATCCCCTGGCCATTGTGGGGCAGTAATCTCAGTGAGACGTCGATCCAATCACTTTGTGTTTCACGACACACACTGCCCACTGCCACTGCAAGTGACACCTATTCTTAGAAATAAAACGATGACACGAGAAAATTGTGTGTTTATTTGTTGTACAGACGCAAGCACATTAAACTACTACAATCTGTCAAATTTCTTTAATAGATTTTCAACTTTATCGCTAAAGCATTAGGTTCAAGGTTGATCATGAAAATTGTACAGTTTCGGGTAGCTTAATGTGCTGGCGTTTGTACAATAAATAAAAGAGATAGGTCAGAGCAGTCATCAGGTGGCGAACGACTTCTTATAGCAGTATTATTCAGTCTTACTTCTGTGTGTGAAAGAGACAGAGCTAGACGTCTTTTATAGGTCCATCGCTTTCCCACACCAAAGTGAATATTGGTACGCGCCCTGATCGGTATGATTCGGCACAACCGGGCGGTAAAACCAAGTAAAAGTACTTAACGAAGCCGAAAGGCACTTGTTCTCCCCGTCATTGCGATCATTTTTTGTTCTAGTTCATACTTGGGTACCTTCTAGTTTCGGAGAAATTGGGGGTTAAAGTTCCAACTTTTACACAAGTTTTTTTTTAAATACCAGTTTTTAATGTTATAACTTTACTCTTAAAACCTCCACGATGCCCTTCCTATTCAATGCATCCAGCGCAATGTTTTGAGTGCGTTACATTGAGTACTACCGTAAAACATGATTCACCCCAAAAAAAAAGTCTTTTCCAGCAAAATTTTTTGCGTAGAGTTACTTAGTTTGATGTCCAGAATGCTTGGTTGACGGCTTCGTGAAGGGTCCGTTTACACCTTGTATGTAGATAGATTTCCGGGTAAATGCCGTTCACTTTAGCTCAACTTGTGTCGAGTCGGACATAGCATTGTTTAACGATAGTAGATGCCCAACAACGAAGTTAGCCGATATGGTTATTGCTTCGGGTCGGCTTGGTTCTTCAACAAATATCATCTAATCGAATTTGCCGACTCGAAGAAGTGTGTAGCATCCAGCCTGATATAGTTTTTTTTGCAGTAAGTCACCCTACGCTTTTTGTCAGAGGACTAGAGTTGTGTAGATAAGATGTTATTACTGAACAAGAAAATAACTGGAATAATTACACAATTATCAGTCTATCGAAATGAATTACAGAAAACTTATCACTTTTGTTGACTGTACATACAATGCTTTTATTAAAAACGATGTACAGAAATGTACAAAAAAATATAGCGTGTACCTAACTCATGTAATAATATCATGTTAAACGAAATACATATAATGTGAAAGTCGTATATACGTAGGTAATAAAACATGGGTTATTATTTTAGGATAAAATAATAAGACATTGTTTTGTGAGAAGCATAAAGGAAAGATTTTGACATTGAATACATTATCTCTAGATAAATGGCTACAAGTATAAAACATTTTGCTACGGCTACGATCGCGTAGCACCCGCTACGCCGTAGCCGTCGCATATTTTATTGAATCATGAACCATTTTAACAACTCTTTAATGTTATATCGTCTTTTTTTAATATTGTTTCAACACAAATGACAATACTTCAATACTTTAAGTGATTGCTTACTGACGAATACACGCGGTGAAACATCGACGCAAAAACTGTAATCATAAATTCATCTGAAGAGTTGTTTCATACCAAAGTGCAAAACCTACACGTGGTCAAAATGCATAGAAAAGAAGATTTTTTTTCTTATGTCAGCCTGCTCTGTCCCACTGCTGGGCAAAGGCCTCCACCATGGCTTTCCAATTTTGTTTGACCTCTGACCAATTGGTTAAGTTTAATAACCTTACTGAATTCAAAACAATTTATGCGTCGTTTTTCTTAACTCCCCGTGTTTAAATGATATAAAAGAATTTATACGCAGTGTGGGAGAGTGTCTCCTTCATCATCATGATCATTCCCCTGCCCTTATCCCAATTTATTTGGGGTCGATGGCTTCTTCTTCCAAACCTCTCTCTCGTCGTGCGTGTCTCGTATTCGATACTAATTAGTGGTTACACAGATGATACATGTAGGTATATACTAACCTACATATACCCGTGTTAGATCTACTATAGCATGATTGACGAATTCCAATCATCCGGCGACTGTTGCAAAGATGGCGCTCGTTGAGTGATTGACTACCTTCTTTGATTGCAGGGATCTTGTGCCATCGGAAATTTGCCTGTATTTTAAATATTTGATTTGTATATACCTGTAAACACTTATTGGTTAAACGAGGGACATGATTTAAGCGAGTGTAGGACTCATGAATGTCAAGAACTTTTGCTTTCGGAAATATGAAAAAAAAAATCATCTGCTCTTACATACTGTTGAGTTAACGAACATAAATGTATGCCATTGTGTAAAGTTGGCTAGGAAGATATCTATATAATATATAAACTCAAAAACTACACCTACTGGACCGATTTGAAAAATTGTTTCACCATTAGAATGCTACATTGTCTCTGAGTAACAGAGGCTATATTTATTGCTAGCCGTGCGAAGCTGGGACGGGCCCCTAGTAATTAATAATATTCCCAAAAGTCCCATTGAAACATGCAAGATTAAAAAGTGGCGTTTAAAAGTGGATCCAAAAAGACCAGTGCCCCACGATTTTATTTTTATTTTTAGCTACTTGGCTTTGCTGAAGAAAGAAAACTTTTTCGTCGAATGACACGTAGTTTCTTCACAACAATAGAACACGCATCATTAGGCACCTACCCACTATCTCGCATATTGTGTATTTTGTCACCACGACACAATACCTGTATCGGCAACGAACTCATTTGTCTATGGTGTGACAGTCATCCCTGACGCAGACCGTATTGTAAATCTCATTGTGTTTGTAAGTGCCAAATAATATGTGTCTGTCTACGATGTTGCTTTTTTCTTTTTAAAGAACTAATTAACTGTACTAATTAGTAATCTCCGGGTCTTTTTAAGATCTACTTATTGTCCTCACAAAGATTATTCGGAATGAAACAATAATATAGTTGGGAAATAATCTATTGGCTAAAATCTGAACGACGCCATCTTGTTTTTTGAATACATTTTACAAATGTTCACCAAAACACCAATATTCTTGTATCATCCTTGATCACTGTATAGGTAGGTACTGTTATATGACTTAAGTAACAAATTGTATCAGCTCTATATTAGAATTCATCACCGCGTGTCCGTATTTCCGATTATAGATAATGATTGCCGAAGCGCATACTTTTCCTTGGAGTTCTGTGAGTGTTGGGGGAGCAAAAATGCCATGGAAGCATAACCTTTGTTTAATATTTATTGTACACGGCAGTACTTACTTGGTTTCAGAGCAAAAACAAATTCAAAAATAAACTATTTGGTTAATGCTTATTTTGAGTTTTTTTAACCTTCTGGTCCCACAAATAATTTAAACTACATTTCTATTTTGTAACATTTAAGTGAAAATCGCTTTGTTAAAGTGTGCACAAGCACTTTGCGAGAATATACACAACATTTTAATCTAAATAAACTCACAGACATCGTTATTTCTTGACATGTGGAGTCTTCATTCAAACTGTTAAAAGAGAATTTCTTGAAAATTCAATATCATCTTGTTTTATTTTAGAAAGTTACTTGAGTTAATATGAAACCTGTTTTGTTTTTGAAAATGCGATCAAATTCATAATGTATAATTATGAATTTGATCGCATTTTCAAAAGCGAATACAAAACTTTTTGGTAAAATATACGTGAGGTGTTTGCTGTTTATTGTGTTTTAGAGAAAAGTTTTGTATTACCGCTTGAATAAATACGAAATGTTTTCTTTATCACAGCACCGTTTTTGGCTTCAGAAGACAAACATCTTTTTTAACCGACTTCTAAAAAAAGAGGACCTTTTTTCTTTTGTATACACCGATTTCTCCGTGATTGGTCCCATTTACGTAATTCGTTTCATTTGGTAGAGGAGGCCCGTGCGGTGGTCCCAATTAAATTTTGAGGTAGTTTCTATAAATAGGGATTTTTCTCCTTCGACTATGTTGATGATTTCCTAATATCTTCTAGTAACAATGTGAAATGAACACATGGCAAGAATTTGTGTGGAATGCTACAATTAAAAAGGTTAAGAAGAACAAAAAACTTTTGAAAGTTATAGTTTTCTTAGAGAATCAATTTAAGTATGATGTAGTTAGTGAAACCACTATGCCACAACTAAGTACATGTTATAACTTCATTTCTCCCGGAATACCAGAACTTGTCCATAGGCACCGCTCACGGCCTTGGGCCCTTTAACTGTCATCGCGGATTTGCGTCAACTGAAACGCGTGCATTTCACTTGGTTCGTTCGCATTAGTTTCGCCGTCCCACTTGCCTAGTCGCGCCGACTTGAGGGATGCTTTATACAACTCTTTCTTTTGTATCCTCAACAGCCACAGTCGCATAACACGCCGTGTCGCTTGAGCGAGTAGGTCGTGGCCAAGAGGTTAGAAGCTTAATAATCTCGAACAATATCTGTAAAATGTTCCGTAGTCAGCGGGTCGGTATTAATATTTGAGAGGAGATCGAAATTTGTAATTCTGACAAGGTGTCGCTTCAAGCTGGTAGCGAAACAAGGTATTTGCATAGCACAGGGACGGATTGACTGACATGCCACGTTACAAAGAGAAGTATTAATAATGGAGGACACGCGTCTTCTTCATCTCTTCGTATCGACGGTATATCTGTACAATATTAAGGTTAAAGCGCTAGAGCAGTCCGCGAAATTCAAATTTTTGACTATTTCAGTCATTGTATAACGGACTGGTGTCCGCAACTCCACGTCAAAGCGCGTATTTTGCGTGCGTATTTCAGTCATTCAATGGGATTAAATGAACTTAGAGGATTGTATTGATGATTTTAATGATTATAATTCTTTAAATACATGCGTATTACGGCCGCAAAACATATTTTGTTTAACGTACAGCCTGACACTGATCGGCAAATTGCAAAAAACGTAAGAAATTTTGAAATTCGCGGGCTACCCTGATGCTTCCACTTTAAGTTTGGTGTAATTTATTTCATCATCATTGCACTCTAAACGATGCAAAATATAGTGAGCCAACCGATATTCTAGAACCAAAATTTGAAGCCATGTGATAATAATTATGACTACCAACTCACTTTGGGCCAACATCTTGGTTTATGGTCCATTCCCTTTTACAGAGATGAGACCTGTGCCCCAGCAGTGGATAGATAAAGTGGCGGTGGAAGGATATCCTGATTATCCTCTGATTTGTCTTAAGGCAGTTCGTCCCTGCCGGCTTGCTATAGGCTTCGATAGCGACGTCATAAACCATGTGTCGACGTACCGGCCGGTAAACTGATATGACACACGATGATGTTTGCTGCACATATTGCGCAGTGTATCTCACTGAATGGATTATGTCTTTCTACTGGATTACTGAGAAAATGCCAGTTAATACCTTTAGAAGCCTTCACGTGTCTTGCTCTAATCTAGCTGGCATTTTGCAGTGGATTTTTCAGTGCGTGGAGCTTCTTGTCAGTTCTGCTTTATAGAAAATCAAATTAGAAGTCATCATCATCAGTCTACGACAGTCCAGTGCTGGACATAGGCCCCTTCAATCCACGCCACTTAACTTAATTCTCGGTAACTCGTATCCAGTTTCTACCACGAAGAAGCGAAGATCGTCGCTCCACCGAGCCTACGAGTTGTCGACATAGCTCACAGAATAAGTAAGCTGAAGTGGCAATGGGCTGGCCATATTAGCCCTAGAACCGATGACCGTTGGGGTAGACGTGCTCTTGAGTGGAAACCGTGAATCGGCAATCACAAGGTGGGACGATCTCAGGCTCGGTGGAAATAAAAAGTAATTTTGTCAAATTAAGATGAGCATCAGCACTTTTAAATGTCATAATTACAGAACACTCTAATAGAAATGTCAAAAGGAGCTCGTGGCTAAATAATAACAGTCGCTAGGGCCGATCTTTAGGTTAAGCCGTGCTTGCCTAGAATGGTATGTGGATGGGTGACCGCTCATTACATACCGAGTTTCCTCCGTGCCTCGGAAAACACGTTAAGCGGTTGGTCCCGGCTGTCATATGTAGATCTTTGACAGTCGTTAGGTAGTCAGAGGCCCAAAAAGTCTGATAACTAGTTTTACCAAGGGGTTTCGTATTACCCAGTACTAACTGGGTTGTGGAGGTCAGATAGGCAGTCGCTCCATGTAAAATACTGGTATTCAGCTGCATCCGGTTAGACTGGAAGCCGACCCCAATATAGTTGGGAAAAGGCTAGGCAGATGATGAGAAGTGTCCAAAAGCCCCGGTGATAGCTTGGCTTAAAAAATGGCGTAACACACCACTCTCCAGCAAACCCTGAAATCATTTCTAGCTATTTTCGTTCAAAGTTTCGTATGAAAAAAAAACCCCTTTGCGAAATAGATTACTATTTCAGTCCTGAGAAAGCCATTAATCAATTCGTAATCCTATACCCTCAACCCAAGCGTTATTATCAGATTCTCTTTTACTTGGAAAGAGAATAGTTTCACATTATCGATAACAACCTCGTTTGTTCGCGATCACGTGTCGGAACAACGTGACTATGAGTACTGTGGGGGACAAATAGAGAGATTCTTAGCCCGTCACCGGAACGCCACGTGATAATTATTATCTTTAGGATTGGTCCTTCATTAATTCTTATTCGTATTAATATTATGAATGTGAAAGTATCTCCTTCCGATTGTTTGTGAATGTTTGAAAATTGTAGGCTTTGTAGATTCCCAGCTGCTTGTTAACTTTTATCTTGTTTTACATCTTCTGTGTAGTAAGCAACGACTTATTGTCGGGCCTACGCTGTCCCCGCATACTTAAGCACACATGCTATAACATGATAATATTGTAATACCAAATGATTTGAAAAGAGTAACCATAGGAAACGACCAACCCGAACCGTGCACCTTTTTATCGACATATTTTACCTATAAGTGCCCATAAAGGCCGATGTGAAATGAAATATTTTGATTTTGATTTTGCTGTCAGTTTTTTACGACTTGACGTGTGAACGGGTTCCAAGGTTTAGCACAGAGGTAAATCATAGTCTGGGTTAGGACATATCACACAGGCTATTTTTATCCCTGTAGTACGTTTCTGTGGCACAATTCTCCATGCGGGCTAAACCGTAGGGAAAAAGTCAGATTAAATAATATAAATGATTACTTTGACAAAAACTACTACGCAGCCAACCTCTTCAAAAACAGTTTTACGATCTACGGGGTTTAATACAGGGTGGAAGGGACACCGACGCGAAAACGGTTACCACGTATTCAGAACATCATTCAAAGCTGCAATACATAAAACAAACTATACGGTCAAAATGTATGGAACAGCTGATTTAAAAAAAAATTACCGATGAAAAATTTCGATGTGATTAGAATGATTTACTGAGTGAACTAAGTGATTTCTATAATTTGGAATGAAACATCACAAAAACTGATGGCAGTGTTATTAAGTCGGGATTAAAAACAAAAGATCAGTGTAGTATCGTATTACGTCACGTAATTTTATGTAGAAATCTATAGAACACGGATTTTCCGTCTCGTAATTTTCGGCAGTTGTGCCGCTATACTAAGGTCTATTATACAATAATCATCATAATCATTAGCAGCCTTCTTTTGTACCATACTTCCCCTGTTTACACGAGTCCCAACCATATTATACAATATACCATTTATAATTGTGACCTAAATAAAAAATATATACGTTGTCACATCTGTTTTACGTCGCTTGTAAGTAAATAAAGAAGTCTTTTCTCATTTCTTACAGTTGATTGCAGTCGATGGCGTAGTCAAGACCATTAGTGGTCTACTACAATTTCCGACAGAGAAAAAGAAGTAATCGGAACTTGATAATGAGGGCGAACTATATATCTCTATGCAGGGCTGGTGGCTGGTAATAACTGTGGTTCCGTATAAATTAATAACGATTTAGTGTCTACTTTTAAATCTTTTGGTTTCCCTGTTTAGAATTAATAGGCAGTCACTCCATGTAAAATATTGGTATTCAGCTACATCCAGTTAGATTGGAAGCCGACCCCAACATGGTTGGGAAAAGGCTAGTCAGATGATGGTGATTATGTTTAAAACTAATGGCAGTTATTTCTAAATACCTCATATACCGTCTCCGAAACCAAGCGGGATGATGTCTCCAAACATGTATACAACAACCTCGTAAAGTGGATCTACTTCACGGACACGCCGGCGGGGTGTGGATGTGCCCTTTATACATATATGCAGCCAGTGCTCTGCGCCGCCAATAACAACGCCGTGGAAGTGGCGAAGTTTCAGGCCAATATGACCTCCTGTCGTGCTAGCGACACGAAGAGAATTAGAACAAATATACCTTCAAATTATCTAAATAGCCATGTTTATTATATTTACTTACCTACCTTTCTATTAAAACTGTACCTAATGTTTTAGTAGGCCGACATTGTTCGTTGAGAAATAATTTATTTCTTTAATTCAAAAAATAATTGTACCTTACTTAAGAAAAAACAGTAACCTACAATTTTGTTAAGCCACAATCAGATTAAAAAGTCATTTAAGTGAGAGTTGGTTTCTCTTGCCGACGGTTCCGTAGCTAACCGTTAATAACCGGAGCGCAAATTCATGCATAATATTTATAATACAAAGTCAGTACTTTTTTCAAATGTACGACCTTATTTTAAACAACTTTTGCTAAGATTACGTAGCTATAAAGTGCTGTTATCAAAATGTGCCAGTTTGCTTGTTACATCTTTTGGTCTTCACAGAAAATCGAAAAACTCTTGCGTTTTCCATTGTGACGTACGGAACCCCGATATACATAATCACAGTATTATAAAATTCTCGTTATTTCTCCTCTTTGTTCTGTTATTACAGCGTAAATGAATTCCTGACCTTCGGGAATAATCTTACATTAGCTTAGAGATACAACATTTGCATTTTGCTAACAGTAAAGTATATTTAAATTCTTATTACATAGCTTTTTAATGTTGGCTTTGATTATCTTATGCAAGATAAGATCTTGCATAAGATCTTGTTCAAAGAGAAAATGTAAATATTCTCTTTTGCAAAACATGGTTTTCTTTTTAAGCGAGTTTTAATTTTGACGTGTGTGTTATTTTTTATGTATTGTAGTTCTATTTTTTATGGCATAGTCTGCTCTATTAAATAAAAGATAATTGGCACATGGATACAAAAAATGAACATCATTTCCATGTTACTTTTATATTTTTTCTCATATTTTTCGCTTGTATTTATCCTGTGCCGTAAGTCTAAAACAAACATTCGAGTTGTATCAAATAATTATGTGTGTGTAAATGTTACTGCCGACATTATTACAGATACATAAAAAAAATAAGTAACATAAAACAGCTGGGGTACGTACGAACCCCATGTTTATTCTTATAACATTGGGGTACAATTGACCCCACAAACGAGCTCTACGTTCTGTCCTGGTAATATTTTTCTAGTTGCAACCTTTGTTTCCAACGACTGATTTTCCTGTAAAAATATAAGGGAAAACTCATTACTCGGGGGAAAGGTCCGGGGCACCCGGCCACCCCGGGCGCCACACAAACTATTGCTTTGAGCTTTAGTTTCTAAGTTATTAAAGTGTGGCCAAGTTATATAAACAAATATTGTGGCGGTAGGTTGACCTACCGCTACAATTCCGATGAGGTATTTTTGTATGCGCTTGGTTAAGGTCTTGAAGCCCTTGGGAACGCCCATCGCCCAGGAAATATTATAGCGCGGGTAAACACACTCACACTCTCCCTTCTCTCAATTCTAAAGGGTGTAACAAGACTCTTAACGAAGCCGAAAGTCTCTTGTTCTCCCCGTCATTGCGACACATTTTTTGGTTCTAGACCATACCTGGGAACCTTCTAGTTACGGAGATATTGCGGGTAAGTTCCAACTTTTTCATTCTTTTTTTATTTAATTTAAGATTTTTACTTTAAACACCTCAACGACCCCCGTACTATTCAAACCAGCGCACCAGCACAATGATTTGAGTGCGTTACATTGAATCCTCCCGTAAAACGTGATTTTTCACCCCAAAACAAAAAGTCGTTTCCAAGCAATAATTTTTGCGTAAAGTTACTTAGTTTGATGTACAGAATGCTTGGTTGACGACTTCGTGATGGGTCCGTTTACACCCTGTATAGTGTAGGACGGCAATCCGATTCGACCTTAGAGAGATAAGGTGCAGACCAACAGCTACACTGATTTCATTTCACCATCTGCCACACTGTGCACTATCCTAGAGAAATTCCTAATGGAAAAGCCCAATATCACTTTGACCGATCTAGAAATCGAACCCAGGACCAAAAGCTCAGCAGTCGGCGAAACCAACGGAGCATTTACAATACAACCGAGACGATCTACAATAGGGACTAATCAGAGCGCCGAGACAAAGGCTCCAGAGAATTGATCGAACTGTCTTGGAAGCCACAACAAAATTAATTAGAAATCTGAGAACTGTGCTTTGTCTTAAGTTTATTTTAAGATATGTAAGGTAAGATCGAATAAAATAATGTACTTGTTTATTTGTTTATTTCCTTATTTCAGTAATATTTTTAGGGTTCCGAAGCCAAATAGGAAAAACGAAACCCTTACAGATTCGTCCTGTCCGTCTGTCTGTCTGTCCGTCCGTATGTCATATCCATTGTACTGCTAGGCTGTTGGAACCACACAGTTTAAATTTGGAGAGTAGGTGTCTTCTATGAACCGCTACACGAGAAAGGAGTAATTATAAAAAAAAAGGAGCCTATTTTTACCCTCAGTTGCCTCTATGGACATGTAACTGAGGTTAAAAAAAGTCTACGTACCTGTATAACTGTTTGGGGTATCTATCGACCACTTTTGAAAGATTATAGTAAGATATTTGCTTCAAAGCCGTAAAAAAATCCCGCAAATTTAAAAAATAAAAGTATAGAAAGTCTGAAAAAATGTGAGTTTGTAGAACGTAAAAAGGACTTTCAACGAAAATTTGTTTGAATATGATTTATTATTATACCAAAATATGTGTTCCAGGATGAAACAATGTACTTTAAATAATTAATTATTTTGACCAACAAAGCAACACCGGTCGCTTGAAATGAATTTACATGTCTTCAAATCCGGTAAAAAATAATCAAAAGCGAGAATCATCAACTTAAGAAGCGGAAGCCGTATTTAGACTACACCGGAAACTCGTGCCGCTTCTGTGCAAACTCCTAGCAAAAGAACTGCGAAACCAAAACAGATAATTTCCTGAAACTTAAAAAGAAATATAAAACCTCCGCATTAAAATTTTAACCCGGCAAAAACGACCGCTGTTTTAATCTAACCCCCAAACATCCAATTCCGTTTCGAATAACCCTCCAAAAAAGGATTCCACAAACAAGTTATTAAACAAACCTTTTTGTGAGTTCCATTGGCAGCGGACGGGTTGAGTTTCCTACCTAAGTTTCGCTCCGGTGCGGATTGCAAACGCTCCGCTGGGAGTACTTTGCGCTGATTAAACTTGCCTTCAGTTTTTCGAAGCTTCTCGTATATCAAATAGAAAAAGTTGTTTTATGAAGTAATAGGAGTGCTTTTTCCGTCGAATTTTCGAAGTTTAACCTTTTTCTTAAAGGTGAACTTGAAATGGTGTGCTTACAAGTTGGGAATGTGATAGCTGTAATGACACGTACACAGAACGTTTTACAAAGAGTTGGAAACTCATTTGGTTCATTAACTTTTCCTTAAATAATGTATAATAAAAAATGGTAATACTATTAAGTACACCTCTGCCTTACCCTTCGGTGGTAACAGGCATGATGTAATGGAATGTTAAATATATTAATGACACCATTATTTTTACCGTTTATTTCAAGCAAGCAAATTCAAAAAAGGTTAAAATTAATGATTTGTAAATTGAAAATGGTATGCCAAGCACGTACACTGACAATATCACAAGAAGCTCAATTACTCTTTAACTGCCACTTTACGTTTATGGTTCCTTCTATGTGTGTCTACGACTATGAAACTTAACGGTAAATACCGCAACCGTTGCCGGTTTTATACGAAAACTTAAAGCGAGACGAGTCGGCAACGAGCAATAAAATGCTAATCTGCTTGTGATACAGCCATTAGAGATGTTAAGTGGTTCGTTTATCGGTGTCAACTTATTGTGTGAGAGAAAACTTTTGTCGTCTTCTTCATACATTTGAAGTAAAATAGTTCAATGTCGGAGGTAACTTTATCTCAGTTAATTTGAGGTCAGCGCAGTATGTGTTGTTCTTCCATATCTCTCTATTAGCAGTCACCTCATGAGTCGCTTGCTTGATAGCCTTATCCTCTTTCAGACTTTCAGTTTTTCAGATTGGCAGGTTTTCAATCTTTTTCTTATACTTATAGCCTTCCACATTTTCAAAACTTTCCTCCCGGCATTTTCCTTATTCCTCCGCATCACATGCCTATTGTTCTACTAAAATCCTCTGAGCATACTTTATATTCACAGTTACATAAAAACTAAACATAAAGTAGGTACCTCTACCTACTGAAAAATTCAAAAGAGAAGAAGAATTCTCGTAACTGATGTCGCTCTAAGAAATAAAACTAAACTGTAGACAGAGCAGCACAACTTAAACACGTTATAAACGGCGAACTATAAAAGAACTATGAATTCGAGGAATATGCGACGAAGTCTGAGAAGAACTCACTTTTATCATAACTTAGTTCCACCTTACCCTTCTAAGAAATTATGTTAATACACGGTTATGGATACTTTGCTAGTTTCGACGTCATTTAAACGGTAGGTTCGAGCAAGACTTGCAAAGGTGAATAGTAAGGCTAGTCTTTCCTTTCCTTTCAAGTAGAACAAAGGAGGCGATATTTATTGAACTTGAAAGGTTAATAAAAAAGTAATTTGTGCGAATGTATGGTGCCCCGTACCATACCAAACTGAAGAGTCTGTCTGTCACAATTAAACCTACTATATTTGAAGAAGAAATCAATCTCTCAAGCTCACAAGCAAGACAATAGTCTTGATTGTGAGCTTAAGCTTAGTAGCACAAGCAAGACAATAGTCTTTAGTCTTTTAGCCGTAACATATGTATTTGGTGACATTACGGTACACAAAATCAAAATCATGATTTATATTAAAATATGAAAAGATAATTAATCGACGGAAACTTAAATAAATCCTTCGGTACAGTAAAAATGTTTATTGTCCTTATGAAATAAACAACATAGAGTAACAGGTTATTACTGGTAATAAACATCAAAATTACCATAATCACCGCTTGGCAGATGTAAAGCTCACATTTAGTAGTAATTAGGAAGACAGGAGACACTTTTATGACAGCTATAAAATGGATGCCACAGTGTTTGCACGAAGGGACAGAGACAATGTGGAAATAACCATCATCATTTCTATGTTTGTTTTGTGCATACAGTGTGTCATTTTGAGATAGTATTTCAGTTTCATATTTTGCACAGAAGCCTTAAAAATGGCCTTTTTATGGCTTTTTATGATTCTAGGCTACGCGTCTCATGTATCTTGCATAAGTTTCATCATTTCTTACCTATGCAGTTGTTGTCGCAAGATGCGTGTCGCCGGCACATGCAGCTGTGATCTCGTGACCACGCAAATGTCAATCTTGCTGAAACTAAACTCATGTTCTACCGGTCTTAATTATTAAAGGCACTTCGTGTAGTCTGTTAAAAATATGATACCTCGTATAAAAATGTTCCCATTGTATGGGCAGACGAGTACCTATATACCTACCGCATCGTACATTCACTACAGTATTTTTTTAATCCATTAAGTGTTGGGTTAATTGCTCGTTCATCGACATTCGCCATTTTGAGTGCGCAAAAAACAGATTAACGTGGGGTTTTAAGCCCAGGGGAAAAGTACCGTGTAATCAACACGGGACTGTTAGGCACAGGTCCCATCGTTGGCGAGGAAGCGGCTAGCGGGAGTCAAGTTTAGTTTCGACGAGTGTAGTTTCATGCTCAAGGTAATTGTAGAAAAGATTGTAGGTCCCGTGTAAGTAAAATACATAATCTTTATAAATAAAATAAATTGCATACATCACGCAGGATCGTAACTTGCGATCTGCTCGACCGATTTGATTGTTTTTTTTTAATTGTGTTCATAATTTAACAAGCTTTTGAGAAAATTTATTTAGATATAGGGGGGCTACTTGATAGGGATGAAAAAGCCAATGTTTATATATTGACACTTCAGTGTGAGCTTACAAAATTTGTAGAGGCGTATCCATTAAAGAATACATCCGCAAATGAGGTAGCGAAAGCGTTGGCAGAAAATTTTGTTTTGAGATATGGAATACCGCGGACAATTGCTACAGATAGGGGTTCTGAGTTCATTTCAAAAGTAATGGTAGAGCTATGTAACATCTTATGCATCAATAAAATCTTGTCGACATCATATCATCATGAGAGCATAGGATCTTTGGAAAATGTTCACAAAACTTTAGGCGCGTATTTAAGGACGGAGAATAATCCATCGTCATGGAGTTCTTGGATTCCATATTGGTGCTTTTCATATAATACTACAGTTAATACAGTGACCAAATATATACCTTATGAATTAGTTTTCGGTAAAATTTTCAGGTTACCAAGTAGTCTTCAAGGTGAAAGTGTTGAACCATTGTACAATTTTGATGATTATCCTTTAGAATTTAAGTTTACATTGCAGAGGGCTCAAAATGATGCGAAAGAAAATTTGATAGCAAGTAAGTTGTGTGATAGTTGTGGAATATTATTATTATTATTTCCTTTATTTATCTTCTTACTTACTAATTACATTTTTAAATATTTCTTATAAAAACCATATAAAAACATTTAAAAATATAAAAAATAGTGGTCCGCCGGTAGCGGGAGCAGGGTCCAAGCTACCGGTGGTCAGGGCTCCAGAGACAAGAACCTCCTCACAATACGAGCCGTATCGAGGAGTACTGCCTTCTGAATCAGGCCCTTGATCCAACCGCCTAAGGAGAGCTTCGAAAGATGGTCATCGAGGCTCTTGGCTATAAGGCCATTGGCCGTCACGACGATCGGCACAATGATAGCCGAGTTCACATGCCACATGTCGACAACCTCGTGTGCCAAGTCGAGATATTTTATTTGTTTCTCTTTCTCAGCTTTCACGAGGTTCTCGTCATGCGGGATGGTAACATCGACTATCATTACGCGGCGCGCTGATCGGTCTATCACTACTATGTCAGGCTTATTGGCGACAATAGTCCTGTCAGTAATGATAGACTGATCCCAGTACAGCGTGACATGGTTTTTCTCGAGAACTGGGTCGGGCACATACTTGTAGTTCGGTACCTCAGATTCCACAAGTTTATATTTCAAGGCAAGTTGCTGGTGAATAATCCTGGCTACTTGATTGTGCCTGTGCAAGTACTCGCCGTTAGCCAGACGAGAACAACCAGAAATAATATGTCTGATGGACTCACCCGGACGGTGACATGCCCGACACACGTCAACCGTCCCGTCCTTCATAATATATTTCCGATAGTTGTTCGTCAACATAACTTCGTCCATAATCGCACAGACAAAACCTTCAGTTTCTCCAAAGAGGTCGCCGAAGCGTAACCAGGATACGGACGCTAGAAAATCTACATCGGGCCCATGAAGAGCCCGGTAGAAGCGCCCGTGAAGCTCCTTGCCTTGCCATACTTCCTTGCGGTCATCGGTAGTAAGTACTTCAGGTTTGCGCCAGTTCTCTTTAGCCATGGACAGCGGGGTGAGTCCCTTGTCCACTGCGACCACATCTCGGTGCATACCCACCTCGACTTTTAAAAAATATTCTCTGAGACTGCACATCTCGCGGTTGTGAAGGGACTTTGCGTTTAAAAACCCTCGACCCCCGCACTTCCGCGGGATGTACAGCCTCATCACTGATGATCGTGGGTGATGCATCCGGTTTGCGGTAAGCAGTGTACGAACTCTCCTATCCAGGGCATCGAGTTCGGTCTGAGTCCATTTGAGTACGCCGAAAGAGTACATTAAAACCGGCATGACCCAACCGTTTAAAGCGCGCACCTTGTTTCCGCCTGAAAGAAGGCTATGTAATACCTTGTTCAGGCGTCCAAAGAAGCGCTCCTTCAACGATTGCTTCATGTCAGTTACGTTAATGCCTAACGCTTCCGACATACCCAAATACTTATAGCTTTCGGATGAGGAGAGGGATCTCAGGTGTATGAAATCCGAGAGCTGAATTCCCTCGGATTCCATAATCTCCCCTCGCTTTACATACATGACTGCACATTTGTCCACACCAAATTCCATCCTGATGGCGCTACTGAAAGTTTCAGTTACATTATTATAGTTAGCGAGGAAAAATTGTTATGATAAGAACCTTAATTCAATAAATTATAAAGAAGGTGACTGGATATTGATAAAAAACGAAACAGGCAATAAATTAGAATGTATTTATAATGGACCATTTGAAGTTATAAAAGACGAGTCACCAAATGTCATTGTAAAAAAGAATGATAATAAGATAGATGTAATTCATAAGAATAGAACAAAATTATATTGTAAGAGTTAGAATGTAAGAGGGAAAAAAAAAACCGTAATTTAGTTTTTTTTTTTACTTTAAGAGGGGTGATGTGATGAGAAGACACGTATATTGTTCATCATCGTGTCACGTACGTTGTACATCAGCATGTCACGTACTGTCCAGGGTTAAGTTAAGGTAAATATACTGTTCTCCGTAGGCTTAGTATTAGCACGTAGTCACGTACTATCTATGTATATTTAAACCACCTATTAAAGGAGAGAGGGCAGTTGAGGACTGTAGTTGAGTACAGTTGAGTCTCAGTTCACAATTGACTCTCAAAGTAATACACGTCATGTTGTTTACTTAACCCCTCCTCATCCCCACATCGCAGTATGAAAGAAAATTTGTTTTTTTTTGGTCAAGCACACTGCTCATGTTCATCCTTAGTAAATTGCACTCGTGCGAATTGTGTGAACTATAAAAATAAAATAAAACATTGTAAAAATCGAAGATCGCCGACTGTTTACACCGCCGCGCCGACGAGTACTAGATCTGTTAAAGTGAGTACTCGCTCAGCAATGCTTATTGTTGGGCAAAACGATCGCTGAGAGACTCTTCTTTGGTACTAAACCCTCAAATAAACATGCCAGTAACTTGCAGGTGTGCCGTTGAAACATTCACCAATCAAAGTTTTTATGTCTCGATGGCATGCAAGCTACTTGCAAACTTTTGTGCAAGTAGTAGGCATGAGTATTACGGGCAAACACACACAGCTCGTTGCCCGCCAACTCGTTATAGTTGCTCGCTCTACTCCTCGCTAACCGCTGTCGGTGAGACAGGGCCATGTACTCACAGCTCGACGTATTCGTATATAAACAGCTCTTTTACTATGAAGGTTTTACCTTTTTCTAATGACGTATACTGCCCGTTATTGGTTAATACTGATACTCGTAACTTTTCCAATATCAAGGCGTAGTTCCAAAGCTCTTTTAGAAAGTAATATTGTCTTCGGAGTTCTTTTTAGGTTGTTGTATTTTAATGTTATTCATCGCAAATTGCCTAAGTATCTGTTTTATCACAGATAGTTAAAAATATTTTGTTAAATCTATACTAATATTATAAAGCTGAAGAGTTTGTTTGGTTGAACGCGCTCAGGAACTAACGGTTCGAATTCTAAAATTCTTTGAGTGTTGGATAGCCCATTTATTGGGGAAGCCTAAACTACGACAGTACTGGCTACTGGCTTAACATCGTCGACAACTTTCGACTGGTAACGTGCGCAAAAGACTAGCTGCATTACCATTTTTTTATTGCAATATGGGTCTGCTCTTGACCTCGATCACACCTGATGAAAAGCGTCATGTTATGAATTAAAGAAGTTAGTTAAAACTAACAATTAGCCGGGCATAATCAAAGCCTAACACCGCGTTTGGCAGAACAGACAATTTGATAAAGATAAAAACCTGTACTCCTTATAAAATCCCGGAATGCGGAAGCATTTTAAGCTCAAAAATAAAGCTGATAAACTAGAGGAGGTACTATCCACATGTTACTTACTTTCTTGATTGACCTGTTCCATTCTCTACTCATGACACAATTCCACTTGAACGCACGCAGATCAAGTCTTCCTCAAACAGATGAAGCAGCCTATTAGAGAATTGCTTGACTACATATAACAGTTTTAAAACGAGTAGCTTTCCTTTCATCTCAAATGACGAGGGAATTATGTTTTCGGTAACATGTTTATTTACTTAACCAATATACACGAGAATCCCGATACTGATCTCTCTCGAGATTATTATCTAATACATTACGATAAGCAAGGGATACATAATATTACGGGGAAAGGTATTTGTTGAACACGTGTAAATGTATATAATCTCGCGGTTTCTTAGAGGATAAACCATAATGATTGATGGAGTATATAATGAGCGGTAATCTTCCCTGCCATAGATATGTCAATCTTAGTTATTTCACCTTTTGTTTCAAGCCCGTCTAAGTTTATTTGATGGATATATCGCAGGGAATAATATTTGAGGAGATTACAGGTTATTGATGCTTTACGAAGTGGGTTTTGTTTAGGAGCGTGAAATAAATAAAATGAGTGCCGTAATCAATCATCTTTATCTTGACAGACAGAGTTTGATATAAATTGGCAGTTTTTTGTTTATTCACTCCATTGTAAAAATAAGAAAATGAATGGTGACTTCATTTCATCAACAACCGCTTATTTAAATTTTAATCAAGAACCTTTTCTTTTTCCAATTAGTTGGTCACGTCTCCACTAGGTACCAGGAGGACAGTACGCGGTAGGAGCTGGTTTGTTCTAATTAATCCTATCTAACGACAGCCATTACAATTTGGATCATAAGTTCAGGAACAAAAGGAAGAAAATCGCTTGGCACCGATTACTTAATAGTGGAAGACTTCATTACAGCTGCGTGCTAAAGACCATTTTAACAAGGTTCCTCTCAACGTTATATTGTGCTTTAAGTGGAGGCGTTGAGGTTGGTTTTTATTGTCCAATCAGTTCTGGTTAGGTTGGACGTTAGTGAGGTAATCAGGAAAGGAATTAGTGTTTATAGGGGTGCTCGCTTTATGATATAATTGTGTTGAATGTTTTTCTGGTGTGAGGGATTGTTACAGATTTGTGGTGTGTTTAATTAGTTTGCTAACACCTTAGAATTAGTGGTTTTGTCACATATAAATCAATGGCAATGTACAAAGCGGCATGTCCAACACACGTGGTTTACAGGAGAGAGAGACTGTTTTAAATATTCAAACGATACTATAATGGAATAGTGTAAAATTTTTACCAATGTAATTTTGTACTCGAAATAGAGAGTTTTTAATGGCGTTACGCTTTTTATTTAACATTCACATGTTTCGCTCTTAAACCATGTGTTGAGACATGTCGCTTTGTACCTAGGGACCGTCGAAATACACGTAGAAGATAAAGCGACTTAGCGTCCAGCTAGATATTGTTCCGGATTTTTTACTTTGTACAACAGCTTTCATTTTTAGGTAAACTACTGTGAAAACCGGCTAAAAAGTGCGAGTCGGACTCATGCATGAAGAGTTCCGTACAATTGTAATAGGATAGCTCTAGAACAGAAATAAACATTCCGTGAAAATTTCAACTGTGTGCCTATTACGGATCATGAGATACAGCCCGCTGACAGACGGACGGACAGCGGAGGCTTAGTTATAGGGTCCCGTTGGCTACCCTTCGGGTACGGAACCTTAAAAACGATTCTGAGAGCTATTTATTACATTTTAACATGATTTGTTGTCTCTGGGAATATTAATGAAAGAATATCAACACTTCTAAATAATATGAATAAACAAAACATGTGAGTATCTAACCCGTATCCAATCTCCTTTGAAAAGTTCGAAAAAATTGACTCCCTTTGACAAATGTTAGAATATGCATGTGCCTTTAATTACCTTTGCTGTGACAAGAGGGCAGATTTGCATGTGCCTGGGTAGAGGGCGAAATTAATCATTTTGTTCTAGGTACCTACAATATATTGATGTTTTTTTTATATAAACTGACTTGAGGTTACTGAAGGTTAAATGTAATTTTGGCACCTTTGAATGGCACCCTGAACAAAAGTGACCTAACCCAAAAATTTGGTTTTGTGGGAAATAACAAAATTGTGTTTAGTTCGTGTCCGCGGGAATGAAAGAGACAAAACGTTTTTGTTTGACCATTTCTATCACGATATCATCACTTTAAGATACACTAGACGATAGCCCATGTTATTATGAGTAGTATTAGGTATTTAACTCAATTCACCGTAATTTTGGGTTCGGTCGTTCTGACTGTGCGAAATATCTTTTTAACTCAAATTCAAGTCAAAATAGAAACATGCATTTCGCTTATTAAAAGGCACTTTTGAATGTCAAACTAAACATGGAAATATAACAGGGGACCTAAAATGACCTAACTACGTCTGTCACAGTTTTAAGAATTTTAACGTGATTCATAGTAGGTACTTTATTATCCTATTATGATTCTGCTAAACCGGCCATTTTAGGGGCCCTGAATCTCATTGCCCATTTGCAAATGTAGAATGAAGAATGGGCAAGTAACTCCACCGTTATTCTTTTAAAATGTTTTACACTACTCTGATGTTACTAACTGCGCATTAGGTACAATTACGATATACAACATTATTTTTAATATATGCGAAACCTGAATATAGTTTGTTCAGAATAAGTAACTGAATCGATTCCAATAATTTTTAAACCATTTTATATTTTGTCTCAAAAATATTTAAAAAAGTTACAAGTTGGCAACAAGCGACATTAAGTACCTATCGAAATAATTTAGGTACCTACTGTCAAATTATTATTATCAATGAGCTCAAGACGACGCTGGAGGCGCGCGCGCGATGCACTGCGTGGTGACCACGTTTTTATGCGGACAACCAGGTAACAGAACAAGCTTATAACTTTGTAATTTTTCATGATACAGTTTTGAAATTTTGTACATAGATTCTTTACATAAAAATACTAGACACGTGTTTCAGGTTTCGCATATACTAAAACTAATGTTGTATAAAAATAAAATCTCCACCCACTATTTCATTCCCGAAACATAAACGTCACTAACTTAATAGCCGCTAAACTAAATCGATTTAGAGCTAAACACTAGCCCATACTACTAAGGGTAACATATAATATGTAGGAGATGATTTACGACGCCCTTGCAGGGACATTACGCGATTGCTTTTTTAAACATAGTTGCTTTTATGTGTTCACTCGTGTGTTTCACTTTGGATGTTTTAAAATGTTTTTTTAAAAGAGAAAAAGATTGTGTCAGTAGGTTTTCATTATGAACTAGTATTATCAGTGCTTTTATTTATTGTCGTATTGTCGTCGCCACCTTGTTAACATAGCCGAAAGGTACTAGTTCTCCCCGTCTAAGCGATATTTTTTTTGTTCTAGACCATATCTAGTTACGGAGATATTGGGTGTCAAAGTTCCAACTTTTTCACAAGTTTTTTTTTAAAATACATTTTTTTAATGTAAATTTTTTACTTTACACACTTCCACGACCCCCGTACTATTCAATCCAGCCATCGTCACAATGCTTTGAGTGCTTTCCATCGGACTCTTACCGTAAAACGTGATTTCTCACCCCAAAAAAAAAGTCGATTCCCAGCAATAATTTTTGTGTAAAGTTACTTAGTTTGATGTACAGAATGCTTGGTTGACGGCTATGTGAAGGGTCTGTTTACACCCGGTATACTCGTGTATAAGGTTCTTATATGGGCGGGCACTTGTAAATGTATCTAAAAGAAAATATTTTGACTTTGATTTGGATACTTTGATTTACATCACGTTATTTTGCTCCACAGTTATGTTCTAACCATAATGTTCAATTTCATGGTAACGATAAAACATTGCTACGTTAACTCATTGCTGCTTTAAAAATATGCCCATGTAAGTAAGCGATGCGCGATGTTGAGAGACAGTAGGAATTGTCATTATATTCCTCTAAAGTATTGATTCCATAATTTATTTCTCCATTGTTATTGACGCATGACTGTATAGCATAGAAGTGGAAGGAATTGGTGGCCTTTGCCCAGGAGAACAGTTCAGGCTAACAAAAAAAAAAAAAACATCAATGACTTTAGGTAAATATATTATTCTCTTGTTATCTGAATAAAAACCATTCAGGCTAAAGTTCACAAACATCTAATACCTAATTGTATTTTCTCTTTATTTTATGTTTGAGTACAGTTCACGTAATTGTTTGTGTAGTTTCCATATTTTCGAACCGTTATTTTTAACTGCTCGCCCTGGGTTTGCCAACTGTGGCAACAGAGTCAGAATTCAATTAGCTGGTTTTGCGAGTTGCCAGAACAAATGAACAAATATTGAAACACGTTGAACAATAGTTTCAGAGTTAGAACTGTACAGCGAAACTGTAAATATTCAAATATAGTGCTGTGAGCGGCTTTGTGGGATCGACATTTAATACAGAATAGTATTGAAACAGGTTACACAATTATTTCTAGCTTTGTAAGGTTTAGTTAAAGTGCTTATGGTTTTCTTTCTTTCATTTGTAGATCTTTGACAGTCGTTAGGTAGTCAGAACCCCAAAAATTCTGACAACCAGTCTTACCAAGACGTATCGTATTACCCAGCACTAACTGGGTTGTGGAGGTTAGATAGGCAGTCGTTCCATGTAAAATACTGGTATTCAGCTGCATCCGGTTAGACTGGAAGCCGACCCCAATATAGTTGGGATAAGGCCAGGCAGGTGATGATATGGTTTTCTTTTTCCACAGACCCAACAACTTAATCGCGTAAAGTTAATCAGCTGTCCCATACAAAACTTCAACAACAATTCGATCCAAATAGGAGCGACTTTCGACTTTGCTGCTGCGGTGCCTAATCGGTTTAGCTTGGCTGCTGCAGTTGTTTTTATAGTAGCCTACTTTTAATATTAGTTTTATAACTTTGAAACAAAGACATTCAAGTATTTACGAGACATAGACAACAGCGAAGAAAATCATCATCTACTACTTGTTACTTAGTAACAAGTCGGTCTGTGTAGTGTCATACGCCCGCTTGGCAGGTAGCACGAGTGTGTGAAAACGTTCGAGTTAGAGCACTAGCTCTTTTAAATCACTTTGCTTTGAAACAAAACCTCTGTACTTAAAAAGTTTGAAAAGTCATTAAACATTTTGGCGTTTTCTAAATGAGGGTAGTATGTAGTCCGTTCCTGGACTAGTTTTATAAACCTCAAACCCACTAAATCATTAAGTTGGCTTGTAAACTAAATCTGTAAATCTGATGTCAAAATAACGCTAAGGATAGACGACATTTTTATGAAAGAACTAGTTGTGCTGCAGGGTTTCAACCCTCGTTTCTCTTTTTGATCGGGCACTTAGGGTCGTAGCGTTATATTAAATAATCTTTCTCAAGAATTGGGCTATCAAATGCAAATCGGGCAGGTAGTTCCAGAGATTAACGCGTTCAAACAAACTCTTCAACTTTTCCGATATTAGAAAAGATAACTCACACTCCTATATCTAAACATTTGCTCAGCACTTCGGGAACACAGATGCATGTGTAACAATTCAAAAATCTGTTCCTAAGATTCTACGAACGGACAGCTAACAGGATACATCCGACAGACGTCACGTCCGTACGTTCCACAGGCGTAGCCTGTGAGTTTAGCACGAGTGCTCGTGGTAGTCGTAACGTAAATACGAACGATTAAAAAAAAACTCGTATTGGCCTTAATTTATGTAGTTGGAAAACTTTATTCATATGTATGGGTGATACTTACGAGTACGATGCTTATATGAAAACCTTTTTTTTTCTACTCGATTTATTTTGTTTTATCCTGTTCACTGATGTGTTAATAAAAGCCTTTACTTGGGGAACGTGACACTTTAGAAGATTTTGTCCCCTACAATACTTGTTTTTATTCAAACACTGTTTTAAGCTTTCACGGTTTACAACTAAACTTATACTGGAAGAACTACTGGTTACTTGTACTGTACTACTACTTGTACTGTTACTTGTTGTAGTGACAGAATAAGTTTTGTTTTTATTCATGCCACAATAGCTGGTATGTATAAATTATTACAGTTTCGTAGCTAATATTTAGAAATAAAATAAAATGGCAGAAAGTTAGGCAGGTGAGGGGGGTTACTATGTCGTCTTAAAGTAATTGAATTCCAGTGTGGGAAAAAGACAGAGCTATACAGGTCTTTTAGCACCATCGCTTTCCCACACTGTAATTACAACTTTAGCCGAATGTTATAGGGTAGTTATATTTTCGATTCATGCATCGTTCGCGTTCCCATTGCGTTTACGTCTTACGTTCGTGCAAGGGCCTCCGAGCACGTCAGATCGGAGTATCGAATAACATACCGGACGGTAAAATGTCTAGCCGTCGGCGTCCTCCGTTCTCTAAATGTAGGACTCTCATATGGAGTTACGTTCTAGACTCCCAGAGTTACTACTTCGTTAGTTAGAATTCGACAAGTGTATGCTGACTGTGCATTTTAATAGAAATGTTCTTGTCGCCCGGTTTATATTTTTTAGGTCAGACAGGCAGTCGCTCCATGTAAAATACTGGTATTCAGCTGCATTCGGTTAAACTGGAAGCCGTACATAGTTGGGAAAAGGCAAGCAGATGATGATGTTCTTGTCGCCCGGTTTAATTAAAGTGAATGTCTTTATTATGATTATGTACTTGACTGTGCACTCGAACTTAATTGAATAGATCCTTCAGTTTGTAAACAGTTAGATCTTTTTCGTCGCGATACTAATAATTACATTGCTATAATTTAAAAAAACCGGCCAAGTCTGACTTGCACACGAACGGTTCCGTACCACCGTATCAATATCTGTAAACTGCATGTGTTCCCATTATTAAGATCGAGGAAAAATCGCCGAAAAATACATGTTTCTTGTTCGGGATCCCCTTTAATTTTGAATAATGCGGCCATGTTAATACACACGCTGTGAAAATGGTTAAGTTTATAATGTCTTCCTATTGGCAACCGTAATAACGGTTCATGAGATACAGCTCTGTGGCAGACAGTCGGACGGAAAGGTAGCGGAGCCTGGGTAATAGGGTCCTGTGGTTACCTTTTGGGTACAGAACCATAAAAAAACAATAATCGATCAATAAAACATAACAGCATCAATTTTTGATTAACAAAACGCCCGCTCGTTTTATTAGTAGTATGATTGTATAAGAATAGGTAATCTGTACTTTGTATGCTCATGAACTTATCAATTTATGATATTTTTATTAAGGGGACGTGTCACCGTTTCCGTTTAGAGGTACTGTCCACTAGACAATTCATCAGCATCATATCAGCTGAAAGCGTCCTGTGCTGGACGCAGGCCTCCTCGATCAGTTGCATCAATTGACCTGTCCTGTCTTTCTTGCATGCAGAGAATGACACCTATTAAATGTAGATAAGTAGTTAGGCAATTATCATACATACAAGAAAACTTTTCCCGGCTGTCAGTTGTAGTTCTTTGACAGTCGTTACGGGCAACCATTCTTACTAAGGGGTATTGTATTACCCAGTGACTGGGTAAGGCAGTCGCTTTACGTAAATTACTGGTATTTATAATATCAACATGAATGATGTAACCAAGATTTTGTAACAATATTTTGATTTAAAAGAGTGTCCATGGAGTTTCCTGCCTATTCTTCTCCATAGAGTTCTACGCTTTGTAATGTGCAACTACAGTACTTTCTCAAGTTATTATGCCTTGTGACTGTGACTGTAGCTTCGCTTTTTTGTTTTTTGGACATTCAAAAGTGCCTGTGATGGTCTAATTGAAATAAATGCTATAAGTTTTTTTGAGATTCTTCCGGTTAGACTAGAACTCTAACATAGTTGGGAAAAGGCTATACAGATGATGAAGAGCAAACATGCCATTGATGTCTAACTGATCACAACTGAACGCGCTTCAAATATTTTCGCAATAGCCTTTGTGTTTTAACTAAAAAAAAAACAATTTGGTTCATTAATATGTAGCAAAATGAGAAACTAATATTAGGTACACAAAACACGAATTAATAAAATATTTAAAACCAGTATTGGTATACCAATTTAATTTCTTAAAAAAAGCAATTTGAAGATATCGGTGAATATAATATATAATATAATATACGGTGAATCTTTAAAGATATACTCGTATATTTATATTTGTTTAGAATGAACTTAATAGTAAATATTTTTGTTAGAAAGTAAATCTAAAATACATAGTTTTTTCTACCAGCCTTCGAAATATAATTATTATAATAAGAAACGTAGGTATAGAAAATATTTAGGTATAATTCCTAACTTTTGAAAAACGTTGTCGAAAGCAGCCTTGAATTCGGTAACTTCTCGAATGGAATAAATGAATAAGTATTTGAAATGTACCAAAATCTTAATTGAAAAAAATATCCTTCTTTGATGTGGGTGAGATTGAGCTTAATATCAATTCGGTTTATATTGAGAGTTTCTAAGAAGCCCGCAGAACGTGGAATTAATATTCCCATACTTTCGACTTTCCGTCTCAAATCGTTCCGAACAGACTCCCAATTACAGGCAACCGGTGGCGGAGACATGCTGAGCTTACGCTGTGACAAGCTTTATCTTTATGTCGTGAACAAGAAAAAGGAAAAAGGCGTGGCGCTTGCTACGTAATACTCGTATGTATGTACCTGGCCAGGTGGCCTTCCATGACGTCTTAAAGCAGTATTGTTTTTTATTATTCTTTAGTGTGGAAAAAGTATGGAGAAGGTGAAGGTGGAGAGATATTAAAACATTACTGCTTTATAAGATCAGGGTAATCCCCTGACCGTTTCGGTCATGGCGGCACAGGTTAGCCATCGATGCGGGAGATGTTACAGTGCATAAGTGTGTGCCAAAAAATAGGTGCACTCTTTGCTTACGTATAGTAATAATAAAAACATTTGTACCTAAATAAACTTCTTCAAATATCTAGCATTGTTTTAGAAAAAACCTATTTCATCGTGGCATGACGGAAACTGATTGTGTTTCCACAAAATATAAAACGAACAACGATTATTAGGAATATTATTGAGAATTAAATTTGATTATAATATTTCATTATACATTTTCTCTATTTTGGTTTTCTCGTTTTCATGAATTTATGACGACATTTAGAATCCAATTACAATGCTTAATGTTTTGTCCTGCTATCTATGTAATAGCCTTTACAAGTGAATTTGCTGGTCGTTAGTAGTTCATTGAGAGAGACTTTCATAAGTAAGTTATAAAAGAAGCAAAAAATATGGATGGATTAAAAGAAATAAATGGTAGCGTGATGACTGACATGAGAGAATTTAAGAAAGTGTTGCACCGACCTCAAGGTATATGGGACAAGGGAAGGAAAGGATGATGTTATTAAGATACTAATGATAGATCCAGTCACTCCTGTCTGGAGCATAGATTTGTTTTCCGTACACATACGCGTACATAGCTTTAATGCTACTGGCGAATCGAACGATGGGTGCACTCACCTATAATCCTTCGAGAATGAAGATTGAATTTCATGTTTGGCTATAATAAAGACACAGCAAGTAAGAAAATAGATTAAAGTTCTTTTCATCGTGTATCAATATTTATTCAAACTTAAACTTTAAGCACAAGGATGATAGTGTAGTTAAAAGACATTTTTCAATAACGTTATTTTATTTCCAACATAATATTATTCAAACGGAATAAACATAACATAACCCTATATCAATGCATATACCTTTCTCTTTTTATCACCTACTTATCCCTTACATAAACTAACATAAAAATACGAACAATGTGCGTAATAGTTAAGTTACGAAAAGATACGGGATGGCGCAAAGATACGACGACGGTTCGGGAAACTAAACTTGGGTCGGTGGGGCCGTATTTTTTGCGTGTACTTGGCGATGCCTCTACCGTGCGTCCTAATAAATTAGAACGAACATTTTAGTGATCCCTGGCGGGCTGTAAAACCGATAGTGTCTGGTAATAATTTGGGATAGTAAACTGTCATGGGGAATTTATTTTATAGATTTGTTAGCTCGGTTTTATTTTTGTGTGTGTCATTAAGGTATTAGTTATTTGTTTCTTTATATTGTTCAATAAATAAACATGGGCCTCTCAATAACCGATACAATAATAAAGGGCATATTTCCAAGTAAAACTGCTGTTTAGTTACCTACATACCTCCACTTCGAAATCGAACTCATTTATTTTGAAGATAAATCAGCACTTCAATGTTTTGTAAAACACACTTTTAATGTCAATTTTTATTTATTTATTTATTCAGTTTCGGACAACAATATAATCCATCTTGTTAGTGAAAAAAACCTTTTATCTAATGCTAGTAATACACAACACAAAATCAACACCGGCAACAAATAACGAATTAACTGTCCGAGGCAGGTTGCTCAGAAAACGATCAAGTAAAAGATCAGCTACCTAGTTGACCATCCTCTCCACTAAATACGCCAGAATAGGGGAGTAAGGACTCTCCGCCAGTATTTCAGGATACTATTGTTACTGACCCGCGTTCGATACATCCTAATGACTTCATCAGTTTGATAAAATCGTCTGCTTAACAACGTAACAATGCAAATTATTGTGTGGTCACGAAATTTGTTTTCCCACCTCAATACCATTTGAACGTAGAAGTGATGTTTAAGGAATCCGCCTAAACCTGTAGGTAGTCCAGTCAGTTACCATATCTGCTGACTGACTATTCATTAGACCGTTACATGACCAATAATGATAATTTTACAAGAGCAAACAAGTTGTAATTAATAATGAATGAAAAATACCCTGAACGAAACCGGAAGGTATTTATTTATTATATGAAAGTTCTCCCCATCATTGAAATATTTTTCAAACATTTATAGAGGTATCTACCAGAGTGCATGACACAACCAGCCACAGTCAAACCACAATACCTGAAAATGCAAACAAATGAGCACAAATTAATAATTCAATTATGTCGTATGATGGATACGCAGCACGATTCAGTGTAGCTATAAAACAGATACTAATTAACTTAATTAGTAATTTGGAGATATTCATTGGAGAATATTGTTGCGATGACTGGTCGCATCTATCTAAACAATCTATACAAATAAATAAAATTGATGTGTCTGTTCGTAATTTCAAAATAACAGCTTTTTACTGAATTCATATGAAAATATAACAAGAAATGTTTTTTTTTAAATTTTTGTCTGTACGACGTTTTTTTTTCGTTTCGGAGATTAGCCGGAACAAACATATACACAGGTATTTGTTTGTTCCGGCTAATCTCCGAAACGTCTGGACCGATTTCGACGGGACTTTTACTGGCAGATAGCTGTTATAAGGAGTAACTTAGGCTTACTTATATTAGAAAAAATGTTGGAGTTCCGCTCAAAAAATTAAAAACCTTTGGAATTGTTAACAAAATTCGATTCAAACAGGAAATAAATATTTTTATTATAATTTCACTCGGATGAAGGTCGCGGGCAACAACTAGTTTGATAATAAGAGAATTAATATCAGTTCATCATGAGATCCTGGGTTGGATTCAAAGGCAAAGTGATATTGAGTTTTCCTATCAGGAATTTCTCAGTAGTAGTGGGGCTTTAGATACTGTGTCCGGTTGATGGCAATAGGCTCGTGACCTTGTTACCACGGACTTGACATAACTGGTGAAATGTAGGAGCACTAAAGGCACACCTCTGCCTAATATTTCGGGGACTACAGGCGTGATGTTCTGTTTATGAAATATCAGTTGGACATTTTGGAAAAGTTGTGGTAGTGGGCTGTGGTGACAAATAATTGTCCTCTGTAAGCTCGGCAACCATACGCAGGTAGATAGCAGTAGTATAGGCGCGTAAATGTATTCTTATTCTTTAATACACCTGTACTTTCTGATCGCGGTTTATAACGGAATATACCTGTCACTCACGGAGAGTCTGATAGCCGGTCATCGTTATTCAGAAATAATTGATGATGATGATGATGCCATCTAGCCGATTTCGGCCGCAGTGACCGCTTTCGATGGCTTTTCAGAGTGGTTGTCGAGAGGTTTGGTGTGCTGCTCTTTCATGTGCTCTCAAGTGGCTAGCATATCCAACTTTGGCTGAAAAACTCCGAGCTCAATGCAGACATGTCAGAACACCATTGACGACTTTTTACGGTATAGCTGTAGGAATAATGATCAAATTCTTGAAATATATTTTCCATTTTTTGTAATAAATGTGTCGGCAACAAGAAACAAAAGGGTTTTCTGTCCTCTCACTGAAGTATGCTCTTTCATGCCCAAAAACTCTCAACATTTCAACCAGGAAAATTTTATTAAAAGGGTAAAAATTACTTTAAAATATGATTAAAATGAAAAATTCAAAGCTTGTAAAATTGCTTTTGTGTCAAAAGTGGGCCTAATAATTAAACACCAGCCAGCCGTTTCGTAATTATCAAGTTTAACTTAACTTTAATCAAGTGAGTTAATGAAGCATATTTTAAGTTGATTGCCTAATAATCAAAAATCTGAGTATCTGGCATTAGGCTGTTGTTATTTGGGTTAGCTTAATTGATGAGACGTGTATTACAAAGTTATTAAAAGGTGGTTTTACTTTAAATGTTTTGACAGCGGTACTGGTGAGTGAGATGTTTGGAGTAAGGTGAATTATAAATTAATATAAATGTGTTTGTTTGGCAAAATAAACATGAAGGAACTTTTTTTGGGCATTCCAGGAGTGTCCAAAGAAAGTATGTTGTGGAGGTCAGATAGGCAGTCGCTACATGTAACATATCTACTGGTCTGCTATATCCGGTTAGACTGGAAGCCGACACCAACATGGTTGGAAAAAGGCCGGGCAGATAATCAGGTATGTTCGCGCCCTTAACTAATTCTAACACTTCAGTTCAGTGATTAAGTGATAAAATATGCGTAAAAGATATTATCAATATCGCACATAAAGGGTGTAAATAGACCCTTGACATATCCGAAAGGCACTTGTTCTCCCCGTCTTTGCGATATTTTTTGTTCTATACCATACCTGGGAACCTTCTAGTTACGGAGATATTTCAAAGTTCCAAGTTTTTCACAAGTTTTTTTTTTTAAATACGGGTTTTTAATGTAAGATTTTTACTTTACACACATCCACGACCACCGTACTAGTCAATCCATCCATCAGCACAATGCTCTGAGTGCTTTCCATCGAGTCCTACAGTAAAACGTGATTTTTCACCTCAATAAAAAAAGTCGATTCCCAGCAATAATTTTTGCGTAAAGTTACTTAGTTTGATATACAGAATGCTTGGTTGGCGTCTATGTGAAGGGTCTGTTTACACCCTGTATAATGACAGCTATAAACCGTTTTACAACCAAGCACCTTGCACATTGAGGAGAAGTTTGTAAGTACAACAAACTTGTGTTAATTTTGAGGCAGGTTTAGTAAACTGCGATAATTTTCTCTTGCACTTAAACTTTAACATCGCCTAAATTGCCACTTAAAAAGTTAGGCATTCCTTAATACCTATTTTGTAGCAGCTTTGGGAACCGCCTTTGTCGCGTAAATAACGACAATGACGATGATAGTGACGTCTTTTCTAAGTTTAAGATGAACTTCTGTTAGTTTGTTGGTTAGACAAAACAATAATTGTTTTTTTTGGACTCTTATCGCGCGATTTCATCAAAAATTGTGCGCCAAGATTTGTGCTGCACAATTGTTCGCGAACATGTTGTTCAGCACAAAATATTCGCGAACTGAGCTGCAGATCCGTTACCAACTGCAAAGTTGCGCGTAACTTTTCTCCGTTTTATTTCGTTCGTGTAACATGTTATTAGTAGGAGAGCCCATGACGAAAATGTTTGCCTCAACGTTTTATTCTGATTTTATATATACGCCGTACACCGGTGGAATCGCACCATTACAGAAAATCAGAACACTGACAGGAATATAAACTGCTCGACTAATTGCATCTATGATCTATCTGAGCATACTGCGATTTAGAAAGTGTAATTAAAATGTCTTTGGATTTAAATAATATTAATGTCATTATTTAGACTAGAAACGGGATATTTACCATGTTTACTGTAAACATGCTAAATATCCCGTTTCTAGTGTTAATAATAATGTTAGTGACCATGATAGTTTAAAATCAAATATTATTGACGATGAAGGAAACAACATTCTTAGGATTATGTTAGACCAGCGAGTCTATAAACAATTTCATAATAAAAAAAGTCCAATCGACTTCGCGACAATCTGATAGCGAAGCAAATCAACTACACATGCATTCGGTTTACAGCTACAAACAAACTAAGCTATCCACGTCCTCCATTCCAGAAAGTAGGATTGTAATCGAATGCTCCGCTTGTGAGGACTTATCCCAAGGACTAGGGGAGTGGGGACCGTGGAGCAGCTGCTACGACAAGTTTCAATTTGCTTCTTAGTTCGCTGCATGATAATATTCAGAGGACTTGTTTGATGTTTTTTTAAATGGGTAGAAATTAGAAAATGTTGTAGTTATTTGTTTATTTCTGTGTAAAATATGACATGGCTAGAAAGGCGGTGTCTAGCAAGATGACGACTAATAGAGAAGTGTGAATGAAGAAGATATTATGCTGGACCGACTCCAAATAAATTGGGATTAGGACTGGAAATCTGTTAAAGGCTACACCTATTGTAAAATAACTGATGAAATTCAGACATGTTATAAAATTACGATAAAAAAGAAATGACCAAAGAATACAATTGGTATTGCCATTCAACATGACAGTTACGCCAGTCTAAGAGTCGTTTTGTTTATGTATAGACTAAAATCATTTCGTTTAGTACGTAGTATAAATAGTTAGTTAAAAATATATCAGTATATTATGTATTGTTTCTTGTCCCTACTTATTGAAATACGTTTACGTTTATAAAGAGAAGTCAATAATTATTAAGACCACTTTGTCACCAATAGTGTCTATGCATGTGGAGTAAGTAGGTGTTGCCTGTGACCTGATTTGCATGAGAAATCCAACTCCCCACTCGACCCGCTCTAGGTCGAGTTTTGAGAGTATCTAGGGATGCTCTCAAAAACTTCGAAGAAACTACTTCTTTTGGAAATGCGATGTTTCTATCGTTAGTTCAGTAATTGAGGATTTGTGTGCATCGTTAACTTTTTTAAAACGAGCGAAAATAATTCAAATTAAATTTGTCAAAAATATTGAAAATGGGCTACTAAAATACTATGTGAGTGACAAACAGTGGGCGAATACAAATGTTTAAAACAGCGACTTACTTGGTGCAATAGTCGCCCATTCAGTATATTGGTCGCTAATTAAATTTTTATTTGCCCGATTAATAATTTTCCTTTTAAAACAGGTGCAAAAACACCATCCCAGTCATTTATTTTTCTCGTCATTGCGATCATTTTTACTAGCTTTTATTTGTACTGGACCTTACTTAGGAAGCTTTTGGTTACAGATATATTGAAGGTCAAAGTTCCACCTTTTTTATGTATTATTACGAATTCAAGTTTTAAATGCTACCACTGAACTTTCACCTCAGCTCTGTTGCATGAATAAGTACTATGTTTGCGACCGTTACATTGTGTGCTGCTGTAAAAAGTAATTGCCGATAAGATATAAAGAAAAGATAGGATATAAAGGAGATATCAAGGGAGAATATTTTCAACAGTTATACAACATTAGTTTTAGTATATGCGAAACCTGATACACGTGTCTAGTATTTTTATGTAAAGAATCTATGTACAAAATTTCAAAACTGTATCATGAAAAATCACAAAGTTATAAGCTTGTTCTGTTCTCTAGTTGTCCGCACAAAATCGTGGTTACCACGCAGCGCGCGCCTCCAGCGTCGTCTTTAGCTCATTGATAATAATAATTTGGCAGTAGGTACCTAAATTATTGGGATAGGTACTTAATGTCGCTCGGTGTCCAACTTTTAATTTTTTAAATATTTTTGGGAAAATATATAACATGATTTAAAAATTATTGGAATCGATTCATTTACTTATTCTGAACAAACTATATTCAGGTTTCGCATATACTACAAATAATGTTGTAGAAATATCATATCATCTTGTTGTTTTCTATAACAAGATTAGAAATAAACCTTTTAATGTAATCTAATAATGACGTCGAAAGACAGACGAAGCGTAATCAGCAATCAGCCGATCACGCAGCGATTAGCCCGAGACGTTTGCCCTCCTAATGTAAATAACGGAAAAACCAACGAGAAATAAAAGGTGTTCTCAGCCTCTGAGGAGGTGTTTATTTAGTGCTGAAAGCCTGATTGTAGGTGTGGGATAGATTAGAAGAATTTGTTAGTAAGAGGTGGGTAAATAAAAGGTGAGGATACAAAACTGCTTATTTCCCCCAAAGAAACATGTTATGGTAGTGTGCTCCCTAATACGGGATTTATAATTACACTAAGGGATTTTTTTGAATTTCCATAGACGCATTAGATACTTTAAGAGTCAAAATATATTACATGAAACTTAAGTTCTCCAAAACACCTACTACAAAAAACTTTTCGTAGTAGCTACGATATTCTTGCTACGCAGCTACGGCGTAGTAGATCGCGGACAACTGCTACGGCGTAGCAGATGCGCTCGTCGAAAAATTTATAGAAAGACAGTAATTAGTCGATCCGTGTGTATTGACTGACACTTGTGGATCAAATTAAAACAACCTTAATCGCCTGTACAAATGCTAATTTCCTAATTAATATTATAAATGCGAGAGTAAGTTTGTTTGTTACCTTTTCGCGCCTAAACCACTGAACCGAATATCCTGATACGTTGTCAGGTGTACAGAAACGGACATAGGGTACTTTTAATCCCGAAAAAAGTACTGTACCCGAGGCAAACAACAATAACGTTCTATAGATGGCGCCACGTGTCTTTCGAATCATGATTAATTATATTATTACAAGCAGAGTACAACCAATTGCAATTGAGGGCAAAGCTAGTACTACATATTCGTTTCTTGACATGGTATAGGATATTAACGCGTTTTCTAGTATAGCAGTTCTCATTTTCCATCTGCAAGTATTTTTCTATATTTCTTTTCCATTTTAAAATTTCCCACTGTATATTTTGTTGGAACAGTGGCACCTATATTTCCGCGTTTTTTGACCTTGTGAGGAAGCACAGAGAACGGAGATGCCTCGGCGGCCACTGCTAGACGCGCCTTAGTACTAACGCTTTCCATACAAATCAAGCATGTCACTGTTTATAGTGCTTTCACAGTTATTTTAGAGGTAAAATCAAATACAATTTGGCGTCGTAATCAAAAGTCATAGTGTTCATTATTCTAATTTTAAAAAAGCGGCTATTGGGTAGCTGACACAAGTCAGTCGAAATCAGAAATATTTTCATTCTCGTCAAAATGAGGTTACTGCTGCGACAGCAGCCGGTGAGTGCTACATCCAAGTTAGTTGTATCAAATCGTCATAAAGAATCGTATTTGCTTTCGTATTTGCAATGCACCGTGAAAAGCACAAGTTTTAACCAAGGGTTTGCGGCTACCGGGCGTCGGGGGCGAGTGGATGGTGAGTAATGACGTAACTCGCCGTCCGGCCGTCTTATGACGACAGGCCGTGTTGACGGCGCGTTTGTCTTCCACGCGTGTGTCAAAGACATGTCAGCAACCAAGAAGGGGTTCGCAAGGGTCGATGCTTGCCGGGGCTGCGGGACTGTTCGAAAGAGATAACACGGCCCTGGAACACAAAGAGTAAAGAAGGAACATGGATGGGTTTTAGTCAGTATAAGTATAACACTCTCTTCCGCTCCGCCCAGAGCGGGAAGGGACATTTGATGATTTCCCATCCTAAAAAAAAGGTGTTGCGGCTAAACCTTAAGTTTACTTTCACACCCATCTTTCATCTTTCTTTCTAAGGTGCTCGTGAATGTACTGCCGTCTTTAGACGCAGTCACGCGGCGATTCCGTGCTCTGAGTGAAGACGTTTTATTTTCCGAGCTGGTACACTCGCGGTATATTTTCTTTGTACCCGCTATTTGCTGTGCTTGTGTCAACGGAATCGTCTCCAGTGATCGGCGGCACGTGAACACTGATTACTGTTCGTGCTGTAAAGTGTTTTTGTGTGATTGATTTTATTTTGGTGTGCCGTAGTTATTCAAGGTTTCATAATATATTAATACGTGAATAATAAACGGTTTGTAAGTTGAAACGTTTACCTAAAAGTTTTTTTTTAAATTTAATCTTACAAACATGGGTTTAGATTTAGTTTCTATAAAGAAACTGTGGCCGTGAAAACGTATGTATTTTTTATCGGTTTAAACCAGAACAACTTTTTAAGATACACAATCTCTGTACTTATTAATATTTGAAAGGCTTGCGTTAAATGTAAACTAAAAATCAAAGCACAATTTTCTGGATAAATCAATCAACCTACAGCATATCACAGGTCATAGAAATCAACATCTCCTTGTGCCTACGAACAATCAGATTACGTCGTACAAGTAATCAGTGTCCCCAATCAAGCGTACCGGCTTGCAAGTGTTCCAACGTGTTTACACACGCTGCACACGTCTCCACACGTCTTTGTACTGCGCTAACTAACATCGGCTCAGTAATTACTGTGGTTTGTGGATTGGCACGTGCTGTTGGTGAGATATGACCCTATATGTGAATCGGCCCAAGTTTAGCACTATCAGTAGCGCCCATCACCTCCTGCAATGCAAACAACAGGACAGGCATAATTGTTATTAAAACTTCCAAAACGATGGGACTCTTAATATCGTTAAGAGTCCCATCGTTTAGTAACAACACTGCATTTACACTGTAAGGCAGAGTCGTCTAAAACCTCCACTTGAACAGGTCTTCCCTGCTTCGGTCAACCTGGGTTCGGAGTCTATATAAACACTTCCCGATCAGTAATGTCTATTCGAGTCCTGGTGAAAAAGGTGGTGGAGGATCTTCAGAAGGTGGGACAAATGTGTTGGGTAGCGAAACACTGTCTCGCCATAGCTTGTGTTTTTTCTTAGAACATTCGCGAGTGGGCGTTAGGACACACAATAAAAATTGATACGGCTTTACAGCCTGATTGTATTTACCCCAGTGCCGTTATGAGAAACGTTCTTCTATCAAACTCGCTTAGATACAGGAAAGTGAGTAAATAAATAAAATAAAAACCGAATTGAAATGAGATAGACATTGGTAAGTTTATTGAACTCATGATTCTAAGCGGTGTGTGTTTATCTTAGAAATGTAAGTCTGATAATAAATATACAAGGTGACTTTTCTACGTTTTCCTTTCAGGATTTGTGACGTGTTGGTAATAAATAAGAGAAGAAAAAGTACAATTAGAAATTGTTTCTCAATTAAGTAATTGAAGTTAAGGACTAACTCTAATTAATAATAAAAAGTTTAGTGCTTTATTACATTTGGGAATTCCCTTAGGTACAGTTTGACTAGTTCTCTATTCAAATACTTAATTTAGAAATCGAATCATGACATCATATTTGCGTAGCCTGTTCCCATGTTGGGGTCGGCTTCTAGTATAACTGAAAGTAGCTGAAACCCAGTATTTTTCATGAAATGACTGCCTATGATTCCACAACCTGGGTAACACGATACTGCAAAGCATGCTAAAGCATGGTTACCAGACTTTTGGGACAATAACCTTATAATATTACTAAGGCCTAAAAGAGTCTGTCTACTACACCGTACTACACCATGGCCGTGCTACAAACATATCAGGCACGGAAAGAAACATGAGACGGACTACATTGCCCACTAGAACATATCATCAGCGTATCATACCTGTTTATAACGGGTTTAGAACGGTCATCATACGCGATTAAACCCTATATTCCTTGTATTGAAAAGTATGAGACTATGCCCACTATGACTGTTCCGTCACCGTCGCGTGTCATGCACGGAGTGTCAACTATTGTCGAAGAGAATATTTCTCCGTGCCGATCTACGTGCATGGCATGCGACTGTGTTGGTCAATACAAATAATAGTTTATTTATTGTACGGTGTAGTGGACAGAACTCTTAGGGGTTTTTATGGTATTTGAGCAAAATTCAATTAGTTAGGTATTTAGGTATAGCAATTTGCCTGCGCACTCCTAAAACCACTTTCTTTTATGTAACCAACGCCCAAAATATTGCGTTTCGTGCTAAAAATATCAGCGGGTAACAATTATTAACTAATGAAGCTTAAACATTATTTTTAAACTGGGAAAGTGTGTCGACTGATTATGGTACAAATCTCTAAAAATAGAATATAATGCAGAGGTTCAGGAAAAAGCTGCTCGGCGTAATTCGAGTGTTGCCGAGCCAAGCCCACCAATTTTCCTTAATGTATTTTTTATATTGATTTATATTAGAATATTATATGTAATTAGTATGTGTGAAAACAAATAAAAGGAATAAATAATCAACATACATTTTTACAAATAAAGCGTTAGTAGGGTTGTGTCTACATTTTACTTTAGTTGCTGTACGCACAAAAAATAAGAAAAAACAAAAAGGTGTTAAAGTAATTTGTTAGTAAACAAAGTTACACAGTAATTACTAAATCTATTTCCTATTTATGTGCAGGTGTACACTTGCCCAGTACACAGTAAAAGGACTGTTTATTTTGCACGCTAACGTTCTGAGGACAGTGTTGGTCTCCACGGACCCTGCTCGTCATCGATGCAGTTCTTTTCCTGATGAAGCGATGGTAAATGCCGAACGGTGTAAGCCGATCGGTACAGCCGAATATGTGTAGTAATTTCTTCGGGCTTTGTTTTTCAAGTAATGTGACTGAGTTGATGTGCCGACCCGAATTCTATATGCCTTTCGTATTAAAGTACAATTTAGCTGTAAATTCCATAGTGGTGCACAATTTTATAAAAACATCAACCTATCTCTGGACTCCTCCACAGTAACGATATGTGTGCTTTTGCAGTAGAACGACCATTTCCATAAAAAACAAAACATAAAATTATGCGCACACTCGCTCAAAAACAGTAGTTTGCATAAAAAGTTTCGGTGTAATACACCCCAAGCTATTAGTAATAACATGTGGAACAAAGGCGAACGCTCAAAACTTATAAACGTGTACACCGGAACGATATTGTTTGCCCCGAGTTGTGTGTACGCTCAAAGTAATCAAAGTTTGAAGTAAAACTACCGTTTAAACGAGGAATGAGTGATTACATTTGCAACTTATTGTATAGTTTCAAAGGGTTTAAGAGTTGAGGAGTCCGTGGCCAAATAATAACAGCCGCACGGGTGAAACTTCAAAGTTAAGCAGCGCTTGGCAGGGACGATCCGTGGATGGGCGACCATTGATTACATACCGCTTTTCCTTCGTGCCTCAGAAAGCAGTTTATGCCGTTGGTCCCGGTTGTCATTTGTTGATCTTTGACAAGTAGTCCATGCAGCCGACGGCCAGACAACCAGTCTTACCGAGGAGTATCGTATTACACAGTACTAACTGGGTTGTGGATGTCAGATAGACAGCCGCTCCGAGTAGTATACTGGTATTTTGCTGCATCCGGTTAGACTGGAAGCCTACCCCGACATAGTTGCGAAAGGACTAGACAGATGATGATGGATAGTTTCAAAGAGACACATGTGTGTAATATATCGTTGTTTTGGCATGTCGCCAACAAGTAGCTAAGACTGAACTTGTGTGAACTAGGGGCGTGTCACTAATGCTTAATATCACAATACATAAAATTACAAAAAAAATGCGTCCGGCCGTGGCTTTTCACAAAATGCACTATTCCTAATTTTATGTGTTATTCTATATATAAGCTATATTACTGTTAAGTTTCATCGAAATCCGTTTATTGATTTTGCGTGAAAGACTTACAAACAAACATCCATCCATTCTCACAAACTTTCACTTTTAAATAGTAGTAAGATTATGAAGTAATATCCCAAACAGAATCACTACGATAATATGATTACAAAGTACAACATAACATCGCACCAGTAATCTCCGAAAGGGTTAGGCAGAGTTGTATCGATTAGTACACCCACATTCATTTCGTCTGTTGTATGTTTAAACCCCATGTAATAGCGGGGGGGGGAGGGGGGGGGGGGGATGACACGTTATGCTCTACCCCCGGAACTGAACCCAGGACCTCATGTTCAGCAGCCGCGCTTGCGACCACTAGACCAACGAGGCAATCAAGAAAAACAATGATACAATAGAATAAGAATACAATAGATTTATTCAAGGATGGCGGGATGAGCTGGACTCTTTCGCAAAGGATTGGCCTACAATCGCACTAGACCGCGAAATGTGGAAGGAGGGAAGGGAGGCCTTTGCCCTGCAGTGGGACAACATAGGCTTATAATAATATAATAATAAAAATGGGGATACTTCAACAATTCTATAATTCACCGACGAATAGTTTGTATTAGAACCTGGCCAGTTTAAATAGTCCAAGATAACAAACAGGCCGACTAGACTTGACGATTATTTATTGCCTATCTCTGATAATATATTGAGCCTGAAATTGCAAATTAAAGTGACAGGCACCTGTCAATGTCGAACAGGTCTGTGGTGTGCGGGGCAATACCCTGCGGTTCTAAGTAGCTAGGAATTTTATTACATTACTTTCTGAGTAAAAACGTTTTATGCAAATCAATCTGGAATTCGATATTTAATTTAATAAAGCTTGAAACTTTGTAGACACTGCAAAATGCATTAACAGTGAATATTTCGAAGTGTTTAAGGATCGTAGCAGATGGCGTGAGGCGTTCTGAAGTTTGTGCCCCTACGAAAAATGTATCTGTTTATGAGTATAATTATTGTTTTCTTTTTAAGTGAAATAAAGTGTCCTTAACTGTATAAAAGCGGTTTTTTGTTCAGTTTCGTCGCACTAACGTTGTAATTGTTGTGTTTTCCCATGACAAGTGTCAAAAGATCTGTGTAACACTGCACATTGTTTATCTCAAAGCCGGCGTGCCTACTGGTAACAACGGTTATCGGCTTGAAGCCACCTTATTGGAAGTTAGTCATCGAGTCGACAAAGGATTGTTTGATTCATGAGGATTGATTTATAAAGTTCCCGAAAGAAAACTGTTTCTGAACGGATCAGTTATTCATTCTAGTTTCTGCTTATGTTCTTCTTAGCTGATCTTGCTTTATCTCTAAATCACAAGAAAGCAATTTTAATGCAAGAAAATAAATGAGAGATTTTACATTTATATTTTTTGTAAATATTTGCATCAAACAAAATGAGTAGTCAACCGCGCAAATCCGTAGATATTAAATTTATATTTGAATACACAACCGTGAAAGAAATTCAAGTGCTTTGATACAAACGTACAGGTGTCTTTTTATAAGGCCAGCCACAATGGAGCTTCACAAAACGATCTTTAAACTCATCACCTCACAGCATGTTACTTTGAATAATGCTGTCAAACCCTCAAAGCTGCCCATTCTTCGGGAAAAGAGCACGAACGAAGACATTTAATAACTGGGTTGGAAAATTCGACCTCGGAAAGTTGAAAAGCCGATACCCACAGCTCCGCAAGGCCCGATTTAGGGACATTTTCTATTCAAAAAAGATTATTTGTTGACACGATACGAGAGAATGGCATTGTGCCGACACCCTGACATACCGGCACTCGAGTATTTGCATATTAATATATATATTATGTTATTAAACGGGACGGTACGGGACTGACAGGTTATTATGAGATTTTGTGTTGGCGCTCGTTTAAGGTCGTTACAACATTCAAGTTTTTGGGCTAGCGAGGATCTGAAAAGCACTTCAAAGACTTGTTTTTGGTTTTAATTGGAATCGAATGGCGTGACAAAGTACTTTTTTTTTCAAAAGCCTTTAGGTCTTGTCTTGATAAAGTGCGAGTTATTATTATGCTCTCGAAAGAAAATCATATCTCAGTAAGGTGTTTTTATACAGATGCGTATGGAACATTAGCCTAAATTGATCGCTTAGGTGGTATCAATCAGCAATAAAAAATAGAGCGTACTAAATTGCTCATTCACTAATATTAATTGAGAGCAATTAAATGTTACAGTAAAGTCACAGAAACTTTGCCTATACTTTTAGAGCTAGTCGCAAGCGCGACTGCTGAGCATGACGTCCTGGGTTCGTTTCTCAGGTCGGGCTAAGTGTTATTGGGTTTTTCCTTCAGGAATTTCCTCAGGGTTTTTTTTTCCATAGAGTCTGGATTTTTGCCTGTTTGTTGGCAATAGGGTCGGCCCCTATTCCATGGGACTTAAAACATAACTGGCGAAATGTGGGTGTAGGTACTATATTAGGTACACCTCTGCCTAACGCTTCGGAGATTACAGGCGTGATGTTATGTAAACTCAATAAATTAATACAAACAGGTCCGCTAGATGGCGCAGTATGTTGATCACCAATTACAGCTCGTGTCAGTTGAAATAGATAAGAGAGATGTATTACATGCATACAGATCGCCATTGGCAGTTAACTCGGACAATATTAATGCAAATGTGAATAATATTGTCGTATCGATGTCACGACATTGGACTTGGATTGGGATTAAACTGTAATTGGTAATATTGTTTTGAATGATTACTTTGAGTATGAATGTGGATGGCCATAAGAGTACAGGAAGACCAAAGAAACGATGGATGGACTGTGTGAAGGATGATATGACTAGAAAGGAGGTGACTGCTGAAACGACGAGTAATAGAGAAAGAAGTATTAAAGAAGACGACAAGCTTAGGGGAAGTCCATCATCCTTTCCTGCAGTGGAAGTCCATCGGTTGAATAAAGATGATGATTTTCCAGGTTTCTGAGAGATCTGGGATTTCATTATTAAAAAAAGGTATCACCAGAACTCACAACTGAGAAATAGAAGAGAGATATCATGTTACATGTCCTGAAACTATTTACTAGTATCCAAATATTTTGTGCGGAACTGTACACGGTTTTTAAAGTCTATGTAAGCCGCGCACAGCAGCTTGACCGCGGGCGTCTTCCGCAACATGCGATCGTAGCTGAAAGTATGCTACGACGCGCGATCGGCTCCGTTCGCCTGTTGTCGTCGTCTCAATCCAAATAGCTCGCGATACGAACTATCCTTTCCGATCCGTTGCGATGCGACCTATTTGGTAGAAATCATCCTTTATTCGCCTTTCATTCGGCACGTCCCGATCAGCAAATTCTTTTCGGCACCTACCATAGTTGAATCATGCTAGTAAGGTGAGCACAAGCCGAGCGTTTTTGGGAACGTATCATACGTTTGATTTTGAAGAAACGATGGATTGATTACGTGAAGAATCAAATGAAAGAAAAATACTTATTACAAAAAAAAAAACTTAACTTTGTTTGTTTCATTGACTTTTTTGGCACCGAGATTCAAAAGTAAAGTTATTTTAGACTTTTTTTGGTAGTCGGTTTTTTTTCGAAAAGAGTTTTTTTTTTCTTTTTAGTTGTATTACTTGTTGTACCACACAAATTCTTGTCATGAATCAATTTTATATTATAACTAGAAGTTATTAAAGACCATCATGTCAACATAGGCCAAGAAAGAAAATGATGAAATTTCTATGGGACCAATCGGAAAGTAAATCCTTTCACATAAAAATAAGATTTTTTCAAATCGGTTCATAAATGGCGTAGTTATGAGGTAAAAAACATTAAAAAAAATACAAACGAATTGAGAACCTCCTCCTTTTTTGAAGTCGGTTAAAAAAGGAGTTAATGTATCGTGACGGTTAACAGAAGAGAATGGGAGGAAAAACCTGTTCCGCCGACCCCAAGTAATATGGGACAGGGATGGGATGATGATAACAATGATGTTATCATAGTTTGGATTTTGCTGCCCGGCTGTGCCGTAACATGCTAACAACTCGAAGCGTCTCAAGTGCGTGTTAAGTATCCAATATTAAACCTATTACATAGACGTACTTTTTTTAGTTATTTGAACTTATTGCCATTGTATTGTAGCTCCTTATTTTTACGTGAATAGTTATTCAATATTGAGATGATTCCACTCCAAACTACTGTCGAGACTCGAGAGGGATCGAGTGTGTATTTTATTACTTACTATATAGCTTTTGCAGGCTGCTTCGCCTGCGTGTAGGCTGGAAAGTGTCCCGCGGGAACGTTGTACCGGTATAAAAAGTATTCCATGTCCTAGTCTGTCCGTGTGGCAAATCTTATCGAAATCCGATCAACCACTATGCCGTTCGTCCCGTGTGATAATTCCCGACCCACGTGGGTAAAGCCGCGGTCAAAAACTAGCATATTAATAATAGGTGTAAAAATACTTTTAACGAAGCCGAAAGGCAACTGTTCTCCCCGTCAGTTCGATATTTTTTTTGTTCTAGACCATACCTAGGAACCTTCATCATCATCATCATTTCAGCCGAAAGACGTCCACTGCTGGACATAGGCCTCCCCCAAGTGTCGCCACATTGACCGGTCCCGTGCCAACCTTAATGTTACGGAGATATTCGGGGTCAAAATTAAAACTCTTTTTTTTTTAATACAAGTTTTTAATATTATAACTTTACTTTAAATACCTCCACGACGTACTATTCAATGCACCCATCAGCACAATGTTTTGAGTGCGTTGCATTGAGTCCTACCGTAAAACAAGATTTTGCCCCCAAATTTTTTGTGTATTGTAACTTAATTTGATGTGCAGAATGCTTGGTTGACGGCTTCGTAAAGGGTCCGTTTACACTTTAAAATTATATAATTACATAAAGAAAACAAAAAGCATGTTTTCTTTTCAATCAACTAGATCTTTATCTTTGCAACTATCAACGCAATCTTGTATTATAAAACATCACAAGAGAAACAATAGGGGTTCTCGTTGACTCAATATTTCGTAAACAATCGATTGTGCCGAGAATTCTATTAGCTAGTGCTTTTGTTCGGTGCCCGACGGCGCGCGACGAGGTTGAGTGAAAAACTATGCTGCTATATAACCCCGATACTCTTCATTTTGTTTTAAACCTGAAGCCTGAAATGCGCGACATAAACGTAGCGTGAATTCAAATGATTTTGAAACCGAAAATTCCCTTTAGCAGATTTTTCGACAAGCACAAATTAGTATCACTCGTAGATATGAGTTATTTCTAAGTTTATTTTGGACATTACTGACATCGGTGGATGAGAACATCAAAGGAAACCAGGACTGATATAATTAATATGAGTCTAAAATTGCGAACCCGCATTGATCAAGCGTGGTGATCAATGCTCGTGTCTTCACTGTATGAGAAGAGGCCTTTGCCTTCAGTTGAGCAACAAAACGTTGGTATAAAGGGTGTAAAAAGACCCTTAACGAAGCCGAAAGGCACTTGTTCTCCCCGTCATTGCGAAATGTTTTTTGTTCTGGACCATACCTAGGAACCTTTTAGTTACGGAGATGTTTGCGGTCAAAGTTCCACTTTATTCAGAAGTTTTTTTTTAAATACTAGTTTTTAAGGTTATAAATTGACTTTACTTACCTTATTGACCTGTTTACTGTTCAAAGCATCAGCACAATGTTTTGAGTGCGTTACATTGAGTTTTACCGTAAAACGTAATTTTTCACCCCAAAAAAAAGTTGTTTCCCAGCAATAATTTTTGCGTACTTAGTTTGATGTACAGAATGCTTGGTTGACGGCTTCGTGAAGGGTCCGTTTACACCCGGTATATCGATATAGGTATGAATAAAGTCTTAAAACTATGTATGTAAATATAACCTTTGTGCGAAATATGTATTTTCAATTTAAAAAGTCGGTTGAAGTTACGTTTCGTTTTCTTCGTGTATTCACACAAGGTCATTTTTTTATACTAGAACGGACTTTCAAAGGTTTTCAAACTAATAATGTATACAACATTGTTAGTTTAGTTTATTACAAATGGGGTTTCACTTGGTAAAAGTATGGTGAACGTATGTACAGGATGTGTACAGCGTATGTATGAGGTTAGGCAGCAAGAGCAATCTGATTTTAATTAAAATGCAGAGTAAAAAATACTAGTTGAACATATCAAATAATAATCAAGTTTATACAGAACGTTATGATGTAGCCTTGCTAGAGATGACCTGCGGCGGTATCAAATAAGGACAGAAATTTGACTTTACCCTACTTACGAAACTTTTACCTTTAAAAACGAGCAATTCGCCTGTGGGCAACGAGACTAAACGCAGGGGAAAATAAGGATAATATTTTGGAAATTTCAAAGCCAACAAATCTTCTGTCGCTTAAATTTAAGGTTACCGTAAAAACACCTTTATGTTAAAATCGAAATTGTTTACTTAGGCTGTTTGTTCGCCATTGAAAATAAAACGGGTCCCTCGATACTATAAAGACTAAATTAGATAAGCAGTAACAATATTTACCTTTGTAATTGCTTTGAATACACAATCAAGGCGTTAATGACGAAATAACAATTTTAAACGTTTTTAATGTTATTTTGATGGATGAGAGTGGTCGGGGATCGAGCGTGGCAGTTTGGACAGGCCTATGTCCAGCTGAGGCCTAGATGAGATTGTTTTGACCTAAAAGGTTAGTTTTTGTTTACACGTAATATTTCAGAACTGTATTTCCATTTGGTATGCAAAGGAGTATAGAAACCTATATTTAACCAGGTCTGTTTAGTCCTATGTAACAGGGAGTGGAGCCGTCGGTAACCATCAAGCATTAATGTAAACTCCAGGTAGCTAAAACATCGTTCTCACACATACATTGTATAATCTCAACATGAATGATGTAAGCAACATTTTTTTTTAAAAGAGTGTCCATAGTGTTTCTTGCCCATTCTTCTCCATAGAGGTCTACGCTTTGGAATGGGCAACATTACTTTCACAAGTTATTATGCCTTGTGACTCGGACGGTAGCTTTGTTTTTCTGACATTTAAAAGTGCCTTTAATGGTCTTACTTAAATAAATGCTTTGAGTTTGAGTTTGAGTCTAAGCACCGAGAAATAAGAGAAATTCCTAATGAAATAATCCAACAACAATTAACATACACCATGCCCCGCAGTCAAGCTTGCGAACATATCTCAATAACACTATTAATTATCAAACCCAGACAGCTAAGACTTGAACTCAACTAAATTCACGAACAATTAGCTCTTAAACACATATTAATACAGCACAAAGTTCTGTGAAACTCATTGGAAGTTGCATCACAACTATCAAATTGAGTTTAGTCGTAAATTGGACAACGGAATGAACATTCCAACAGGCGTGACTCCCTTCGGGACGATGCGAGGGGTATGTACAGAAGGTACACAAACAAATCTGTGTCGTCGTAATTTTCAGACTATTTTGAGTAACTACTCAAAACTTAACTTACCAGAGAATGGGCAGCAGCGTTCTCTGTGTTTTATAACAACCATACTGCGATCGCCAACCCGCCTGCCAAGCGTGGCGATTATGGCAAAACCCCCCTTCTTGGGGGAGGCCTATGTCCAGCAGTGGACGTCTTTCGGCTGAAATGATGATGATGATGATGATGAGTAACTACTACTTCAGAGGACTGGAAAGAGTAGCGTTGGCCGTCCGGCAGTAAGATAGGCAGACGACATTGTTCCCGTTCATCCAGGTTGACATGAACAATGAGAGGCTAATATTAACCTAGCACAGTGCGCGAGGTTGGGCTGTGAATGGTGATGGTAATTGATGAATGATGATTAGCCACTACCTCTTTTAACGAAAGAGGACGAGTCATGCGTCGTCCACAGGCTACTCAAAAGTAACCAGTCACTAATTCAAATGACCAGTGAGTAGCCAGAATGTCACAGTATGTGTAATTCCCTTAATAACTGATCATAATTTATTTGGGGTAGGCGCAGCATGTTTTCTTCTTCCATACTTCTCTGTTACTCGTCATCTCAGCAGTCACGTCCTTTCTAGCAATATCATCCTTCACACAGTTCATCCATCTTTATTTTGATCTTCCTCTGCTCTTACAGCCATCTACATTAATACTCAACATTTTCCCCACTACATTTTCCTCATTCCTCCGCACCACATGTCCATACCACGATAACTAATTACCACACAACTTTTCAGTGACCGGCGCCACTTTCAGACTTCCTCTTATGTATTCCCTTATTAACAATGTTACATAAATAAAGGTTTAGCCTTCTGTAACATACATTTTCATAGCTCATACCCTTGGAGGTACCCTTAGAGGTACCCCCGGATTGAACACGTCAAAGTTTCCTACGGGAAAGTTTAGATATAATGACATTCTGCCGCCCTTAGAGACCAATCAGACGGTTGCTGAGCGTTTGGGGAGAAACGGCGCGGACTTAATGTATTGACGCTTCTACGGCTTAATCTTTGACGAGTTTTGTCGAGAAACTGCCAATAGCGAAGTAATGGGGCAGGTAGCGTTTGAACTAGCGATATTGAACCTAATAGGTGTGTAGGTAAATGTTTTATTATATAAGGGTTTTTGGTGGGTCAGGAGTAGTCAGATATTGAACGTAACCTGACAGTTACATCACATAGTACTGTTTTTCACAAGGTGGAATGGGACCCTTCACGAAGCCGTCAACCAAGCATTCTGTATATCAAACTAAGTTACTCTACGCAAAAATGATTGCCGGGAAACTACTTTTTAACAACCTGCTACGATCCTTACATACTCTTTTTGCCTCGTCCACGTTCATACATCTGATCATACACGCACGTCGGTTGCGAGTACTACGCACCTGACCTTTCTGAGGAACCTCACCAATAAGGGGCGTTCCCTACCGGCCTTGCCACTAACATCTGCCTTGTAAATACCTTTCGTTAGTCGCCTTTCACTCATCCTCTCCACAAGACCAAACCATCTAAGCATACTCTTTTTAATTTTTGTGACGACATCTTCTTTAAAGGTAATTAATATCTGTTATATAGCTACACTGAATCGTGTTGCGTATCCATCATAGGAGATAATTGAATTATAAATTGGTGCTCATTTGATTACATTTTCATGTTATATGGTTTGACTGTGGCTGGTTGTGTCATACACTCGCGGTTGGTAGATATGTTAAAGTCAAACTTCGAAGCTCCGGCGCTTCTAGGTTTGGCTAGCCAAACCTCAGGTTTGACAAGAAGTCTTAGTCAAAGTCTTTAACTAATAGCGTGTTTCGGCCTTTGACTAACGAATTTATGTCTAATCCTAGGAGAGACCAGCTTGGACACCGAAACTCAGTACTATTAAATCGCAGTTTGACCAGTAAGTTAACTTGACCTTAAGTTCAAGGTAAATATCAATCTTTTTTAATAAGGCATAGTCGACGAAACCCCGCTGCGCGGGGTTCCTATTTCTGTTTGCAAGATTCAAAATAACTTAACACGAAGAGGATGGAGGGGTCTAGTGAACGAGAAAAGTGAGCGAACTAAGAACACCGCCATTCCCTTCGAACCTAACCTGTCCGAGTCGGGGTGGACCAACTCCTGAGTTCTCTTCGCTCGATCTTGCATACTAAGTTTTTATTGTTTAAATTATTTACCCTGTATGCCAAATTGAAGAAGAAGCACACCATCGTGAGAAGTGAAAAGAGGGGGGGGGGAGGCCTTTGCTCAGCTCAGGAGTGGGACAATACTGGCAATAAATAATATTTAAAAAAAAATGCCAAATTGCCAACGACGACGACGACGATTTTCGCTTTTTTTTTAAACTCAATACCGACAGTAATTTAAAAAAAAAGGCAGAAATTGGAATCTATTTTTGGGTTTTCCAAAAGGCGTTCGTCGAACCTAGGATAAACTAATTATTCCGCGAAGAGGCTACATATCTATATTTGACTATAACAGATACACTTATGTTATAAATTAAGTTATAGTTGTATGTGCTATTTAAAAACTTTTTTTAAACTAGTTTTAACACTGCAGAGCACTGTAATGAAAGACCTGACAGCAGCCTTCATAACACCGTACACTTATAGATATAAAGTGCTTACACAAGGAACAATAACTTTTCGATGACTTACTGACATTAGCACTGGGTATTACGATACCCCTTGGTAAGACTGATTGTCAGACTTTCGGGCCACTGAGTACCTGTTGCGAATGTCAAAGATCTACAACTATCACCCGGGACCAACGGCTTAACGTGCACGGCACGGCATGAGAAATAATGATATTAAATTAAAACCTCTAACCACACATTTACTGATTTCTTCGTGGAACTAAGTGTAAAGTTTCGGTCAAATGGTCCTACGTGTAAACGTGTCGCTACGTGTATTGCGGCGCGAGGCCTAAATACTATCGAAGTATCTGACAGTGTCCGATGTCCATAGCTCGTCGGAGATTTGTCCGTTTTGACGGCACGTTAATGGATCCTGTAGTGTACTGCAACGTACCTGAAAAGAAAAACACAAGGAGTTACACTTTATAATTTTTGGTATTACAAATTTAAATTCAAAATAAGTTTTCTAATTTACTTTTAATTTGTATAAACATCTCAACGCACTTTGTATCTTCAAATAAAAAAGAAAAGAAAGAATGTTTCAGAAGTTTCTTTACAAAATCTTGAAAGTTTTTTTTTAATGTTTTTAGGAAACTTAAATATTCTTAAATGTTTAGTCGAGCGAAAACGTCTCATTTAGAATTTTTAATAAAGAACTATATTTTATCTGCGGTCCTACTTGCCTTAAAATTTAACGTCTTTTCAGAAAAGTAGCCTTTTATGTGTAAAGTGTAAAAGACGTCAAAAAGCTTTCGTAAATAAAAAACGATTTTAAATTTTTTTTTCGAGGTACATCGCTGCGAAAGTGGTGTGACGATATCATCTTATTTGCGGGGCCAACACGGCTAGAGATAATAATAATACATAATTTATTAAGGTACATAAAAGTTTTGTAGTACATGAGGGACTTACAAAGTATTTTGCAAAGTATGTGCATTAATAATTACATGTTGTAGGTCCGCACGATGGCCAATCAAGCTATACAAGACCAGTTTATGCGGATCTCTCGTTGCACGGGAAATTTATACAAAGCTAAGCCATGTTATACTGGAAATGTACAGCTTGATGTGCCGCCGTGTGTACAACCAATTGCTGGGTGAATCGCTGCTCTCCTAGCTAGATTGCGGAGCGATCTGTATTTAGGCGAGACAGTTTCGACTCCCTATTTGAGTATCACAATAATCATGTATGCGCTTATAATTTAGTATAAAACAAAACACAAAACCAAAAATAAAAATCTTAAACCAAAAATAAAGAGCGCACAGGATAGAGAGGTTTGGAAGGAGAAAGCTGAGGCCTTTGCCCAGCAGTGGGATACATGACAGGCTAAGAAAAAAGAGTTTTTAAAGAAGTTTAGTTGTTTGATACTTAGGTCCGAATGCGCAATTACCTAATACATTTAGCACTAAAATGAAGCATAGTCGTCTAATCAACAACAATCAACAGTCAAACGATTGACACTAAACATTTAGTTATTTGTGGTGTAAACAGGCCTGAGTCACGTTTAAACGGCAAAAAAAATGTTGCCGTTGTCTGTGTTGCCTAGGTTTGTCTGTAGATGGGTTCCCACCCGTTACTAACCGAGTTTCCTCCGTGCCTTGGCCCAAAAGTCTGACAACCAGTCTTACGAAGGGTACCGTATTATCCAGCACTAACTGGGTTGTAGAGGTCAGATAGTCGCTCCATGTAAAATACCGGTATTCAGCTGCATCCGGTTAGACTGGAAGCCGACCCCAACATTGTTGGAAAAAGCGAGGCAGATGATGATGATGTTTCCATCCACAAACATGGCACGTCGAGTATTAGGCAAAGCTCAACTGCTCGCTTCCACTCTGTTATAACTTTGTGACCACGTATAAGTTCATAATATATTCTGTGTGTGTCTGACAGTTTGTCAGGTAGTATTTGTTATTCCGGCTCGTCGGTTCACCTAGGATGCGAGTCAAACCGCGGGCACTAGTATTACTTAATATAAAATTAAGTTAATTCCCGGGAAACCATCGTTACGTAGGTGTAAGCCTAATATCAACATTATTTAAAGACTTTTTAATCCCATAATAGCTGTCAGCAACATTATTAATATAGTAACTGTAGACGCGAGTTCATTACTGAAACCCACATTACATAACCACACCTCGCGAACGTTTTTAATAAAACCATCATGGCGGCTGCGAATAAATTGATTAAAAATATTCACTGGTTCTCCCCACATTTTATTTTGATGGTTATTGTTGAGAAAACAAATAATAGCTAAAAATAATTTACGTACTAGAATATAATTTAGTCGTTTACATTCATTCAATTCGTTGGCATTCCATATCAGTAAGTAACTTTTTATTAATGGTGTTTGTACGACATACCGGTGTCCGGACGTGTTCTGTATGGTGTCCGGACGTAAAGAATAGCACCAACCCATATCTTCCCGTGGGTGTCGTAAGAGGCGACTAAGGGACTTACCAGAGAATGGGCAGCAGCGTTCTCTGATTCTACAACAACCATACTGCGATCTCCAACCCGCCTGCCAAGCGTGGCGATTATGGCAAAACCCCCCTTCTTGGGGGAGGCCTATGTCCAGCAGTGGACTTTTCGGCTGAAATGATGATGATGAATGATGTACAACATAATAAAGAGGTAATGGTAATTCGTTCCTTGTGTATTGAATGTTTTTACGATTATAGTATGTAGAACCTATTTATTCTACTATCGTAAATAGGTTTCTATCTTAGGTTTTAGAATTCGGCTATGTGTCTTAGACATATTGAGCTAGTGAAATTGTTAAAAACTGTAAATCTAGCATACCAACATACCCGTACTAAAAATTGATTAATTTCTGAATTAAACATTGAACTAGTCATACTCTATTTAACGTGATTCCTGTAATATAATAGCACTCGGAATTGAGAATTTAAAGTATGGTTAGACAGTTCTTACGCAAAGCTAAGAATTCTAAGTTTTGACAGTTCTAAATCAGAATAAAAATCGTATCTTAAGTAATTACTTTGACCTTTTTATAGATACGGGTATTAAACTTCAATTACTCAATTCAGAAACCATTCTTTAAAAAAAATATTATTTGTAAACTTCCACACATCCTTATGTTTAGGAATGTAAATGATGAGACAGAGACTGATTAGATATCCCGTCGCACGATATTAAGCTGAAGCGATTAATGGGGAAATATATCCGCTGGTGAAATTGAATCGCGTCTGACAAGGTACGCGTAGACTGCCTGGTTACAACACCATGTTATATACCTACTAGCTGTACCCCGCGACTTCGTTCGCGTGAAAATTTTGATGTGTAAGTGTGAGGAAAAAAAGTATCTTATGTGCTATTCCAGACTATAATCTATATCCGTGCCAAATTTAATCCAGATCCGTTCAGCCGTTTTGGTGTGATTGAGTAATCGTCCATCCATCCATCCAAACTTTCGCATTTATAATATTAAGTACATGAATTTATAGTAATAAACTTTTGGTATCAGAGAGATTCCTGTAATCTTATGAGCGTTCGCATTTTAATGTCATACTCATAATGTGTCAAAAATACCTCTTTTCTACTTACTTTTTTTTAAATTATAGCATTTATTTTCAGAGAAATAAATAACATAATGAACAAAACTTATTGTCGCTGAGATGTGTTTGTGACTAGAATTTGAACATTTTTAAATACAGGAATTTGATCTTCAGTTATTGAATCTATAATTGTATGATCATTATGGGCAAGTACGTTGAAAAGAATTAAAGGCAACTCAGGTATGTTAATTTCTTTTTCAAACAAAATGGTTAAAACCGTTTTGATAAATTGCAGACGTGGCTCTGGACACCGGACACCGCCAGATACTTCAAACTCAAACTCAAAGCATTTATTTCAATTAGACCATCACAGGCACTTTTAAATGTCAAATAAAACAAAAAAAAGCGAAGCTACAGTCACCGTCACAAGGCATAATAACTTGAGAAAGTACTGTAGTTGCACATTCCAAAGCGTAGATCTCTATGGAGAAGAATGGGCAAGAAACTCCATGGACACTCTTTTAAATCAAAATATGCCTTACATTTATATACTGTACTGAAGTATCTTCAAGGGTCCGGTGTCCGCAAATTGTCCGTACAAGATAGACTGGACCTTCACTGGGATGTATTAAGTTAGCAAAAAATCATTTTTTTTTCTTACTGGATTATAGGCTCGATTATTGACACATACCATTAATTATTACCAACTAAGGTTAAAGGAGCCATGACATAAATTAATGATTACGGTGCAAAGATTGTGAGGCTCTTCAAATAACCAAGTTTTCGGGGAAAGAGGTCGACGATCGCGATATGACTTGAAACGTGAGGATTGCAGGCTTCCAGGGGGGTAGGGGGGTATCTTACGACCCTCTCCCTTCTCGCTACAGAAAAGCGATGAGCGTGAAGTTTGAGAGATCAAGATATTGTTGTTTTATTTCTGCTAAATAGCGTTCGTGCTTTGAGTTCTTACGACACCCACACAAACGTGAAGATCTGTGCTTCAGATAAGTTAATTCAGCTGTGATGGCATTCACATAGCTTACTAGTCTTTTAAACGGAGATAAAACACCTAAACGACGTACACTTCCCTTGTTGTCGATGTTCTTCAGAAAGGTCATGCGTATGTAAATGTAGGGATCGTAGCATGTTGTGGCGTTCTGTGGTTTCTGCCTACCCCATGAGAAAAGGCGTGAGTATATGCATGTATGTATAAATCACCCTTCTGCCACACTATTTACCTCCCCTCCCTTTCAACCCTATTTAATTAAAGTTACAGCAGAGATATTGTCGTCACCAACAAATATCTGCAGCGATACCGGTTAGAGCTGCTTTGAACCAATTGAAACTGCCTGTAACCGGTGCGGACCAGAAACGAGCGACGTTTTAATTAAAGTCCATGTCAAAATATTGCAATGGCGGCTTTTATTAGGCCTTTGTGCCGGTAACATGTCAGTTGGTTAGTGGATATGTGTGTTGGACATATAATGTTGAGGTTCAACAGTGAATTTTGAGAGATATTATTAAAACTTGCAACTGGTTATGACTCTTATTATAATTGTTGTCAAACTGCAGGATAAAAGCCTCCCTTGCTCCTTTCCATGTTTCCAATGTAATACAATTGCGTGGCAATCTGTTACAGATGAGTCCAGTCTGTCCAGTCCAGTGCATTCCTTAATCACCTTCTGGGTTTATTACAAAAAAACCGGCCAAGTGCGAGTCGGACTCGCGTATGAAGAGTTCCGTACCATCTGAGTAATAAGGAGTCCCCTGTAATATTTAATTTATTTTTAATATTTGTTGTTAAGTATAGCGGCAACAGAAATACACATTCTGTGAAAATTTCAAGAGTCCACCTATTATGGATCATGACCCACTTAAAAATAAAGAATAGTGGGAGACATCACCGTTCTAGCCTTTTCCCAAATATGTTGGGGTCGGCTTCTAGGCTAACCGGGTGCAGCTGAATACCAGTATTTTACATGGAGCGACTGCCTATGTGACCTCCACAACCCAGTTTGTAATGGGTAATACAATACCCCTTGGCAAGACGGGTGGTCAGACTTTCGAGCCTGTCGAAACGACTAGCAAAGATCTTCAATTGGCAGCCGGGACCAACGGCTTAACGTGTTTTCCGAGGCAAGGAGGAAACTCGGTATGAAATGTAAAAATGGAGTAGGAGTATTGTGGGTAAATTTCCTTTTTGTCGTTGATCGCCGCGGTCCTCACATGTTTGGAATATAACGAAAGTAATGTGCTACTGTGTAGTCAAGACAGTCGGAAACCAGTATGTCAATCGCATAAACTCGGAAGAAGTCAAAGCAATCTTACAAACTAATTACTGTTAAGATAAAAGAATTTCCACGAAAATAATATTTGTAAGCAAAGTAATGGCCTATTAGTAAGTTTGTACATTTATTTTGACTAACAAAATCCAATTCACGATTCTCCTCAAAAGTAATTACGATTTTTACCTGGAAAAATATCCTTTCATCTTTAACTTAAGTGCCTACCATTATTTTAAGACTGGAAACTAAATATTTCTCTTTCTAACATACTTCAAGAAGTGGGTATACAAGGAGTTTCTACTCAGACCACTCCAGTTTTAATGGGCAGTATTTTTCTTCGTGTAATTAAAAGTTTTATCTTGTTATATTAACTTGAAGTACTTGATATTACTGTTTTATTCATTATGGAAAGTTTTTAAGAATCTCTTTTACCGATAAACGTTGTTTTTTTACTACATTATGTTTTTTAGAGTAGGTACCTACCTAACTTTATGGGTATGTTCTCATATTTGATTTTATTTGGCATTTTATGTTTTATTAGAGCTCGTGGCTAAATAATAACAGCCGCTCGGGTCGATCTTTAGGTTAAGCGGTGCTTGCCTAGGATGGTCTATGGATGGGTGACCACCTATTACATACAGAGTTTCCTCCGTGCCTCGGAAAGCACGTTAAGCTGTTGGTACGGGCTATCATTTGTAGATCTTTGACAGTCGTTACAAGTAGTCAGTAGCCCAAAAAGTCTGACAACCAGTCTTACCAAGGGGTATCGGGTTATCCAGTACTAACTGGGTTGTGGAGGTCAGATAGGCAGTCGCTCCATGTAAAATACTGGTATTCAGCTGCATCGGGTTATACTGGAAGCCGACCCAAACATAGTGTGGAAAAGACTAGGCAGATGATGACGATTTTATGTTTTATAAAGGTCAAAACGAAATTTTCACATGCGAAAGATGCAATTATCAACAAAAAGTATAAAGCAGATTTAATGTATACGAAGGCCCTAAAGACAAAACTTTTAAGTATTGAATTCAAGTTAAAGTGTTTTGCTTTAATTGAGTTTTTTCTATCAACTAGGGTAAGCCTGAATACTCATGAGAGAGCCCCAACAAACAAACTTTATTTTAATTTAAGTAGGTAAAGTTAAATTATGTACTTTTTCAGCCTAATTCACATTTCGATCAATAACAATTCATCACGACAAAAAAAAAATCAGAACAGCATTTTTTATTATTTTGGGATGGACAGTGAGGTATCCAGATACTTTATAGATATGCAAATAAATATCTCGAAGTACTCATCAATAACTCTGAATTTCAGGTTTGAAAAGTGAATCCCCATTTGCGTCTGCTGCCTAACTGGCTTAGTATCACGGGTATTTTCCAACACATACTAATTACGTACAAAGAAATAACTTCAAGGTTCTTGAAATAAATCATAATGAAAGCCTTAACTATGACAATAAAGATGCTCCACCAATATGTAGCGTATTGCGCGCTAATGTATAGCTTATGTTGGAACGTGGGCTATTTCGCACCACCCCTATGATAGCTGGTATTTCTTTTTGTTGCCCAATCACGTCCCTGTAATTAATTTTCGAGGGAAGGGCAACAAAAGGTTGGAAATATCGTCGTAACTAGGATAAAATATAACTATGTGTACTTCTTACTTGTAATGTAGCTACGTACCTACTGTTTTTGGTTAGTTTTTACTGCATGTGCTTGGGGCTATCGTTTACCTACACGCCCTTATTAAAACATTCAGATTTTTCAAATTTTGGATTGGTAACATCACGCGACCAACTTACCAGTCTATCCACACCTACAGCTTCTACAGGGTCGTGATGTTTTGAGCTCGCAGCAAGGACGTCATGTAGTGTCTGATCACAGTGGAGTTAAGCCGTCCCGGAACTGTATCCGATTAATCGTGCCCAGTGTTATTGTGTTAAATTGTAATTTCAAGTATTTTGTCAGTTGAATAAAAGCAGTGTACCTGTGTGTTTTCATTGACACGAAACCGATTTTCCGCCCACGTGATGTCCGAGTCTAACGAAATAACTCCCAATCATCCGACACATATATTTTTTGAAAATGAAGGTCAGCATAAATATCAGCGTTTCTTAATAATGGGAAAGATTTTAACTTAGAAACCAAAATGTCAAGAAAGAGATACAGTCACGAGCATCAATACCATCATCATCATCGTCCACAGCCCGACTTCGCCCATTCCTGGCATAGGGCTCTCTTTGCGTGTGCCAAGCTCCACGTTCTTGTGCCAGCCTCATCCAGGACATTCCCGCGATGGCAACAATCTCGCCGCCGGACGACTAACAATTCTATTTCCAATCCTTGGACGCCACCCGGTCACAGCTTTACTCCACCTGCCATCACGGCGCCTTGCTATGTAAAACCACCATACACTTAGCAATCTAAAAGTGATTTTCTTCTGCTGTATATTAAGTTGCAATTGTTTTAGCTCGAGAAAATCGCTTTTAGATTTAGGTTAGGGTGCTCGTGACTATCTTCTCTCCGTGCCAGATGTTATCAGTACTGGCTTGATATACTTCCTTCTTATCTCGACTCGACACAAGAAAGGTTATGGGATTTGTTGATTTTATGCTGAAGCTGATTGTTGCATGTTTGTTGGTTGCTTGGTCACAGAGACATATTATTCAAGGTTCGTCACTTGTGAGGCACGCCTAGAGGCTCTTTTAATTTAGTCAACGTCTTGTCAATCAATCAACCTCACCTTTTCCCCCACTCATAGGTATGTCCATAGAGGGGGTGCAAAAAACATTGGATTCAATTTCAATCTCTGCGCGGCGACGATTTTTACCGCCATCAATCAGTTAGCACGATCTATCTTCGTACACTTTATTCATTACACCTCGTTCACGACCTCATGTGATTCGACTTGTTTCCTTCATGTGCCGTCGCATAGCCTTGGCTCGTGGCATGTTCTAAGCAATTATTTTTCACTTCGCTATCGATGTCGCAACACGTGTGCTACTCGAGCGCATTGCTCATGGCCAAATGGTTACTTTACTTAACCAGACCATGCTTTTTTGGTTGGAAAACAAGTAGTTCACTTCGCATTGCAGGTGCGTAGGCATAATAAACACGATTCTAGTAAGTCTCATGTGCCAGTAATAACATTTGCATCGATAACCTGTAAACTGAATCACATAACTCTGCTTGACGGTAGAAATAACTACGTTGGGAAGTACTTCTTCAGACCACCCGTTCCTAACAAGCTACTGCTATTTCTGAACCAAAACACCCTAAAACCTTAATTTTCAAAATATTCAGCATTCATTACCCGTGGCAGCGATATCAGTATCATTCCGGTAAAGTTATGGCAGGTATCAAAATGTATTTGATGGCCGTGAGACTCAGTCACCCGTCACACAGTCGGCGATTAGCGATTAAAGCGAGTAGAGGTAGCACCTGAAAACAAAGTGTTTGTTTGACAGAGTTCTCACCTGTGGTGTGATCACTGATCAGTCAGCTATCAACTTTTAGTACACTAGCGGACCCGGTAGGCTGAATTTGTTCTGTCACATTAAGGCAACAGCGCCACCTACCAGGTTCAACTAGCTAATAATGTACTAGCTGCCGTTCATGGTGACCCAATCATGAAAAATCAAACGGTTTAGGAGGAAAAATACGAATACAGACATCAACATCATGATCCTGCTCTTGTCCCGGGTCGGTGCAACATTTTTTTCTTCCATTCTACCGGAATCACCTACTCGTTTTTCTTTCACACAATCTATCCATCTCCTCTTCAGTCTTCCTCTCCCTCTGGTATGAACACATAAATACACATCGGAATTTTGTTTAAAGATGCATCGTTTTTACTGTCACGGGACCTACAGTCTTTGGTACGTTTCTTGAGCGAGAAAATCGCTGACAGCTAGTCGTTGCCTCGTCGGCGGCGGCGGGACAGGTGCCTCAGCGAAGTACCTGCGGTTTAGACTCCACGACCGCGCCGGGTCGGCTGGCAACTTTGCGGCTCTGCGGTCTTACAGGCGGAATTCGGTAAAGTAAGTTGGAAAGCTGATTACTTACTGTGTGCTTCGGATGGAAGATTCTGGCGTCTTAATATGTAATTTGTAGATAACTTTACCATTTCCTTCAGAGAAAGAGATATCTTTCTCTCTTTCTTCGAAGAATGTTGCTTTTGCGTTGATGATGTAGTAAGTATGAGTGATTGTAGATAAAAGCCTTTCTTCCTTTTTTGCATACATACATAATACAGTCTCGCAATAATTGTTTTTCACATATTTTTCCTAGTGGCTTTTATTTTAAAATTTTGTGGCAACCATCAAATATGATACATACAGATGTCTAGGAGAATTCGTCGATTCTTATGATGATGGAACAGGCACCTTAAATAATGACGACTGCCATCTATTGCGTCTCGCAAGTCGCATGCCATAAACAAGAGTAAAAGCGCTCATCTTCCGGGCGGTTACGAACAGTAAATCTCTGTTCGGGTATCACTCGGTCCAATCTCCGACGATGGCCGATCTGCGCCATCTAATCTGCCGTCTTCCGATGATATAGCGCAACTCTTACCAAAACGTACCATCAACCGTACGGTAAAGCTAGTGATTTGACCTTGATAGCGTTTCTATTCCGTAGCAATAAGGCAACTATTTGCAAATCAAGTGTTACTTGATGTGCAATTGATGAGATCGGGAGAAACTTCGTTAGAACGACTTCTTATCGCGCTTTTAAGTTTTTATGTAATTGCTCTTGAACTGTGTAAGTTTGTAGGGAATCTGAATAAGATAGTGTTGTGAAATGTATGAAGATGGGTTACAGTTACCTAAAGTTGGTTTATGTAGTCGATTCCCGAACCGTCTCTACGTTTATAGGGAAAACTGGGAACCAGTTCAGATTATCATAAGTATATTTACATAGAAAGTGCTAAAGGTGTCAGGGTCGTGACTGGCAACGCCAGGAGAGGACGCCCTAGAAGAACATACACAGACCGTAGCAGGTGAAAAAAATAGTTGTGAGTTTATGTATGTACCTATCACAGATATAGATAGACCTAGATAACGCAAGTATCACGATCTGTATGAAAACCAAGCGTGCCATTTTTTGACTACCTATTATGACGTCACAAGCACCATTTAGTGATGGGAAAATCAAATCGATTCAAAGACGCCGCCGCGGACGGCGCCCCCCTCGTCCTACCCCCCGCCATGACGCCCACTGACGTCCGACTAGCGCTATGCTCCGATGCAGACTGAGTTCGAAATTGGCCACTTACGATTTTTGTACGTAAGCTACATAATAATATGGCACGCGAAGTAGTTGCTCTCGCGTTATCTAGGTCTATCTATATCTGTGGTACCTATGTAGTTAATGGTCTCCGTTAATCTTGGCCGAGAAAGAACCCTGAGACTGAAGTGTGCCTAACCTTCTGAAAAGTTATTTCTTGAACGCACGAGCGATGATTTATAATGCTGGCTTAAATCTACGAGTAAGAGAATAAGTACAAGTCACCACTGATCCACGTTGTATAGCAATGGTACAAAATTAATGTTTGAATTAGTAGGGTAGTTGGGAATATCTACTATACGGGGTGGAAGGGACACCGACACTGAAACGGTTACCACGTATTCACGTGTTTATCACAGAATATATGGTACAGCTGTTTTTTTTTAATAACGAGTGAAAAAATTCTATGGCTCAGAATGATGTACTGAATACGTGGTAACCGTTTTCGCGTCGGTGTCCCTTCCACCCCGAATGGACGTTGATCCCACTTTAATTTTGTAATAATTTTCAAATTGCAATCATTTTTATACTTAGTTGAAGCACAAGTTTTGGAAGTGATTAGACTGTTTTAACTGGGTGTTAACATTAAGATACTGTGTGTTGGATCGTTTTGGCAGAACTAGCCTTTTTCACTTTCCGCCATCCAAGTTTTCCTCAATGATATTGCACATTCAAAGCGTGCATACATTACCTAAATACCGTGATAGCTCGACATTACGAGGCTACGTGGGAGGCACAAAATAAGTGCCTCATCACGAACGAGGCGCGGAGAAATGAGGCGAGAGCCGGAAAAATGAAAGGGTTACGATAGACGCCAATCGTTACCGTGTCAGTTGTCATGGAATATTATAGGTGCTTAAAGTTGTATAAGGATTTGTTCGCGCGTGACCAATCTGAAGTGACGTCGCCATCTTTTTTCCATATATTTAAGAACGTGACAACGTTATTCGAGTGTCAAAAGATTCATAGCACTACAGTGTACACTCTGTGCACTTGTGTGTACACTCAGTGTGACATGAACTACTGCCATTTCTTCCTTTTAGTTTGGTTAAACTAAGTTAATTCTACCAGTACCTAGACTACAAATGTACAAAAATAGCCCAGAATATCGAAGCATACAGATATACAATAAATTACCTGAAAATATACGGTTCACGAGAACACTAATTTAAAGCTAGGCTAGTCATTGCTCTTAGAAAAACGTTATTATAGTATCCAAGAATTTATGTAGAGTTTAATTTTATAAATAGAGTTCAAATATATATGTATGTTTTAATTTTAACATAGGTTTTTTATGTGTAAAACTAGATATAAGTTATATTAACATAATATTTTGAATGTGAAAGTTCCAAATGATCTATGTGATAATAGATAACACTAACACTGCAATATTATTAGTTTTAAGTTATCTTGCTGCATTCTAACAGGGCCATGTACTCACTAATTTTAAACTTAGCGTGTAAAACTGGTTGGTACATTGTGCATTAAATAAATAAATAACATGAGGTGTGTATAAAAAAACACACTACTGCTGTGTAGTTGAATGAATGTCTTATTTTTAAGTTTTATTTATCATTTTGCTTTATTGTTAATTTTAATCATTTTCTTTTGTCCAGTGCGAGACAAATCAATTTTTTTTTCTTTCTTACTGACACGGGAATCATTCTTCAAACCTCAGGTTAACGAACTTAATAGCAAGCCTTAATAAACTGTGAAAGGATTGTTAGGATTGTGAATTGTAATACTAAATGCTGTTTTAATTGATAATATGTGCATGTACTACATATTAGGTCCACCTCTACCTAAACCTTCAGGGATTGCAGGCGTGATGTTATGTTTTAAGTGATGGTTACATCAATAAGTTTAACGCTCATGATCTCAAGTCTATTTAGGTAAATACATACATAAACTTATGCCTTTGTCCATGGAGGTTTGCAAAAACTACAGAACGACCTGCACCAGCTACGATCCGATAGTTTATTTATGTGTCACTAATACCTCTAGTTTCAAGGCTAAGCCCAGGGGTGAATAGGTACATAAAAATACATCACAGAATAAAACAATTCAGTAAGAAAATAAATAACCACAAATATGTGTGAACAGGGACACAATATCGTCGTCCTTAGGATATTCACTTACATTTTATATCTCACGCGTAGAGCACAAAATTGGAGACGCACAACGCACACACAATCTTTTTATTTTGCCTGGCGTAAATAATCCGCTGGGATCCTTTTACACAAAGAATACGCGTTTATCGGGGAACGTTTCATGTACATTGGCGTGAAAACTGTAGTCTTCTTCTTTCTTTATCGTGTGGTTAATGCCTAACCTGGTGACAGAGTTTTTATGCCGCTCATGGACCTCTGACTTGGCTTTACATGCCGTCACGAAATATCTCTCAGGCATGCTGGTTTCCTCACGATGTGTTCCTTCACCGGAGCAAGTGATAAATATATAATACGCACATGAATCCGAACAATCTAAGGATGACTTGCCAGTCCGAAAGTAGTACAGTATTAAGTTAACCAGTTAACCAACAAAGCCCTTTTTGTGAAATCAAATAAAATAAAATTCAAATTATTTTTTTTCTTATGCTCTGACTTACACACGAGTAACCTGAAGTGTTCTTATTATTATAGCATTTATTTTGGGCTACGCCCATAGTGTTAGTAACAATGATCTTAATTACTAGTGTTAGTAGAGAGACATGGATTATTTAGTGTAAAGTTTCATCCAATGTCGCAGCGTTGGAGACTCCCATCTATCGGCGAATACTCTCAAGATAGTTTTGGTACTGCCACGAAGACGATCAAGCAGGAAATCGCTTACATATGATGGCCGCAAAACCATCTTCGCAAACATCTTTGGCGCGATATATCACCACGTCACCCCAACAGTATCCTGATTATAAATGCAACTTAGAATTCGTATAAATGTTTTGCATATTTGTGAGTTGAAATACTGTACGCATGTTAATACTCAAGGGTTATCGTATTACCCAGTATGTGGGTTGTGGAGGTCGGAAAGGCAGTCGGTCCACGCAAAATACTGGTATTCAGCTGCATATGGTTAGGCGGGAAGACAACCCAAACACAATTGGGGAAAGACAGACAGAATTTCAATACTATTAAGTCTGTGACTATAGTCACAGCAAAAGCGGGTGTTATCGACAAAGGCGCCACACTATAACAGAACGCTTTGTGCCCAACAAAGCTCAAATCCCAGTGTTTGGTACAAAGGGGACCTTTTAAATCGGGAATAAAGCATAAATTCCAATTATTTACACGTTTTCAAGGGCTTCACGACCGGCGGTAACCCTGTTATGGTTCAGTAATGTGATTTACATGATTTAGATTTCAGGCAACGACTAATGTATTTTCAAATAAATGTTGGCTCAACCTATTTTATAATGTTCAGTCGTGGTTGTCCAGAATATTCAGTAGCGGAGTCACTCCCTATCCTTTCTAAGTGTTTCTGGTCTGAAATTAGACATGGTATACCTATGTAGGAACAGTGCTTGAGAACCTGGTCCAGATTCCACACAGTCTTACAATCAATATTCACTTAGAAGAAAAGTGTAATTACATGATTTCGTTGGGTACCTAATTGCGCCCAATGAATGCCGATAAGGCCGGCCCTTATCTCGTGGGATCAAATCAACGGACGTGGGCGTCTGCCTCCCTTTAGGAATTACAGCCGTCTCGCGTATCTACGCCACTAATGCGTCAAACAACACTATTATTATTATTTTATTATATTACTTACCATGTATTTCCCGAAGGGGTGTAGAACGAACATGTATTTATGTATATATGTACAGACGCCAGAACAGCAAATTTTCCCAATCAACCTTGAACCTAATGCTTTAGTGATAAAGTTAAAAATCTATTAAAGAAATTTGACAGATTGTAGTAGCTTGATGTGCTATCATTTGTACATCCACATTTTGCCTGTTACGTTATTAGTGATATAAGATAACGGCCATATTACCGATCTAGACTTCAGGCTACTGCTGAGGACGTATCTATTCTTGTAAAATCGTTTGTCCTGACTGACATTAACCCACAACTCAAACAGCTGGACGGATCGGGCTAAAATTTGGCACACAGATAGCTATTATAACGTAAGCATCCGCTCAGAAAGGATTTTTGAAAATTCAACTCCTAAGCGGGTGAAATAGGGGTTGAAAGTTCCAAAGAAAATCCGTCACCGGGCAGAGCTGTTGCGGGTCAGCTATTTTTCTTTTAAAAACCCAGGACTCGCTCAGCAATCGCTAGAGCAACTCCGAAATCTTCATTGTTTACTTGTATTTTCAAGGGCAGACACAAAACCCGGTCTTGCTCTAATCTTGCTCGTAATTCTGGTCGAGCTCTCGCCTTAATTCGGTCGACGCTAGGACGTTGCAATGTTTTACTTAAGCTTATGCTTCACGGAGAATAATCATCTTTTCAACAAATCTGTAGGATATTGTGACACGCAGAACTAAGTATACGATCTGGAAAAGTTTCACGGCTTTATGGCAGTGTATTTATGAGCTAAAATTGTAAATCAAATGACAAAACATACTGCAACAATACTAAAGTTTAATAGATGAGGGCCTTATATATCTATCGTGTATTAGCTCGCTGTACTGTATGGTGTCGGACGTATAGAATAGCACCATCCCATATCTTCCCGTGGGTGTCGTAAGAGGCGACTAAGGGGTTTTTTTTTTTTTTTTTTGACGTCCGTACTGCGATTGCCAACCCGCCTGCCAAGCGTGGCGATTATGGCAAAACCCCCCCTTTGGGGGAGGCCTATGTCCAGCAGTGGACGTCTTTCGGCTGAAATGATGATGATGATGATGATGATTAGCTCACAATCCTTTTTAAACGCGCCTTTAACAGTCAGAAAAATAATCTAGACTTGCAAAATAGCCGACTAGTAAAATAATAAATTACAACTACATTTACCAAGCTTTACTAAATTAAATGGGAGTTTGGGATAATTTAATCCGATAAGAACGTGATGGGCAATAAAAACATAATAATTTTTCATTGGAAATTATTCGAAGCTGTCTTTTAACACGATTGGGTCAACAAAATCGAAGGACGGCGAAAATGTAAATCATCGTAATTTTCATAAGCCCGTAGCCGTGGCACTACTTCGGTGATCGATAGAGGCGATAGAAGGTTTTTAGCATAATCCCGTGATTTGGCAGAGGTTTTGGGGTAATCTCAGTACAAAAAAGAAGGTCTTGTTTTAAATTTTACACTTTTTTACTTGATCTGTCGTCACAATATGTAGATAGTCTTACGTCTTTTTAAAGATTATTTACTAACTATTTAGCTGACTAAAAGAAAAGAAAGACTTGACTGAAACTGGCGCCGGTGGCTGAAAAGTTGTGTGTGTGATGTGGAGGAATAAGGAAAATGTAGTGAGGAAAATTTTTGTAGATGGTTACAAGAGTAGAAGACCAAAGAAACGATGAGTGGCCTGTTTGAAGGATGATATGGCTAGAAAGGAGGTGACTGATGAGTAACAGAGAAGTATGGAAGAAGAAGACATACTGCGCCGACACAAAATGAATTGGGATAAGGGCAGGAGAACGATTATGATGATATTTAGTTGACCAAAGTTTAAGCGAATGACTCCAGGTTATCCAGTTTAGCTAAATTTTTCTTCATTACTGAGGTGTTGCTACTGAGGTGATCTAACTTACTAGCTTGCGGTAAATAAACGGTGAAAGGACAGTACAGAGTGCTTGTGTGACATTGACAAGTGCGCGTTAATGGTAAACATTTTGTGAAACTGTCTCGTCAAAATGTATTGAAACATGTATGAGTTTAATAACTAAAACCCGAACTACGTAAATATCGAGCTCTGAAAAGGGTATCAACTTAACAATAAGTTCAAAAATATAAGTGTGCCCAGCTATACAGGGTGAATTTTTCAAATGGGCGTGGATGGCCAAATCCGTAACTATGAGGAGTAGCGAAACCTACTCAAAAGAGTCCTGGGTCTGATTTTGGTGAAAACTAAAACATTTGATATTTGGAAAATCAATATTTCTTGCCAAGAATCGGGCCCGTTGATTTTAGAAACCCTCCACCGTAGTCGGATAAAAACAAGATGCCCCATTTGGCCGCGCGTCAAAAGCTACATACATATATGTATTTGTATTTTTTCATTCGTTAATTTCTAAAACAAATTAATTTTGTAATCAACTTCAAGCACAAAAAAAAGTCTCGAAAAAAACCGCTCGACGCATAAACATCAACGAAAAAATCCAGTGTAAAGCAATAACCGTACATCACAAATTACACACGAGTAGCGACGAAATACCCAGGGAATTTCTGAACGTGGCTCGACGCGGGAAAAATACGTATAAAAAGCAATCACGCTGTATCGTCGGTCGTAGATTGATTTCATTAGTTGGCTATCGGAGGAAGTCCCTGCGGTGGGTGGCGGAGTGAAGAAATACCTTTGCGCCACATGCCAGGAATTTCTTTGCCTATTTAAAAAGTAAAAGAACGCGGGGATTTGATGATATCTTTGTTTAAGGGGGAAGCGCTAGCAAGGCCCGCGACATCCCATTCAATGACTATTTCATGAAAATGGGATTAAATGAACTTAGAGGGTTGCATTGATGATTTTAATGATTATAATTATGTAAAGCGATACTTGTTACGGCCGCGAATCATATTTTAATCAACATACAACCCGACACTCACCTACAGATTGCAAAAAACGTAAAAAAAAATTGGATTTCTATCTTAATGTGTGATGTCATCTTATGTTCTACGTTTAAAAACGAATTTTTCGTTTATCGCCCAGATAGATATTTTACTCCTGTAAATTAGAGGAGGCCTGTGTCCCAGCAGTGGGAACATTAAAGACTGATTATGTTATGCTTATGCTAATATAAGGTAAGGCCTAATTGACTACTATGATCAAGATACGGTAGCTCCTCGTAGGTTAGATGTTATGGATATGATACGGTTACGGATATGTAATTATTTCGGATTATCCGTTTGTTTCGGATAGTTTCGGTTACGGATATTAGATTGAAGTAAAATATAAACACAAATTGTATGTAACAATTTGGTTTTATTTATAGGTTTTATTTAGTCTAGTTTATCATTTGGTATTATAATCAGTCATATAGGTAAGTAACTATCCGAAACTCGTGAAACGGATACGGTTACAGTCACGGATATATTTTTACTTCGGATATTCGATAGTTTCGGTTACGGTTACGGAGCTCCATAACATCCCTGGTATTTACACGAACAATACAGTTAAATAGTTTTACTTTTATATTTCTATGTTTTTTATTAATGAAAACAAGCGTTAGCTTCATAGGTTTTTTTTAATCCAGTAACTCTAAACCTTTGATTGCGTTGCATTACTTTGTTTTGCAACCATTTATAAGCAGAAAATGGAATGTTTTCTTTGAATAAAATAATTGCAGACCGATGGTAGTACAAGTCTTTTGTTTCAAGAGTTATTCACAATAATGTATTTCTTCTCCACTCCTTTGTTTCGTAAATTATCTTGAATTGTATTTAAATTCATATCACAAAGGCTATGCAAAGGCTATGCAAATATTGTAGAATAAATGGTCTAGACAAGAAGGCAGCTTTATACAATATAAAGGATGGAAAAGGCAGATTATTTTTTAAATTCATCATCGTCATTCTCCTGCCCTTATCCCAGCTTATTTGGGGTCGGCGCAGCATGTCCTCTTCTTCCATACTTCTCTATTACGTCACCTCTTTTCTAGCCATATTATCCTTCACACAATTACCGATAATGTAATGATGTACTGAATTCGTGGTAACCATTTTTGTGCATCGGTATCCCTTCCACCGTGTACACAATTATTTAATTAAATTGTACTAAAAACATAGCCAATAAGTTAGCTTTGATGTGCCTATTTCATTAAATATTGTAAATTAAAAAGGATAAGTACCTAAGAAAAACAACTTTGAGTTCTTAGCAGAAAAAATATATTCAGAACTGAAAACCTTCTAAGTTTACGCTCCAGTAAGCTACAAATAAAGAAAAGCTGAAATAAGTAGTTTAAAGTCCTTCTTTTAGCTTCTTTAATTACGTTTCAATTTCAACGGAGTAAAATAAATTAAGAAAAATGAATTTATGTTAATAATTAGGTACCTACAGTCGTTTCTGTCTATCCTGCGTTCGCAACTTTATTTCCAAAAATGTAAACAAAAAAGTGTTTATAGCTGTCACACATAAAGTTCAGTTTGTGCTACAAATTCACATGTTAATGCCTTTTCCAGTAGTACTGACACAAAGTTGATATTACTTTATGTAGAAATTACATCAATTGGAAACAAGGATTGTTATACTGCACTGAGTGCCCTATTCTTTTGTGTTAATTTTAGGGTGGTGTTTCCTACTCTGAGAAGAAACACCGAAAGACGCAAAAGTCTCTTATTCTAGACGTCATCTTGATCAGATCACACGCGGACCATGCAGATAACTGACATGTAGGACCACATTCATTTGCCAGCTTCATTAAAAATACTATTAATGTTACTGTATACTGAGTGCCTGATTCTTTTGTGTGTGTTTTAATTGAGAGCTCGGCTTTCAACCCTTGGCGGCTGTTGACATATGAGCAGCGTTGAGTAGGGACACTCGGTCCGGGCGTATTGCTCAATTCATGTTCCATGGTTAACTTAATTAATGAGTTTTTGTTGGATCGTAATTAAGGATACTTTATAGGATTCGCGATTTGGAGTTTCAATCAATATAGGTCCTTATTTATTGTATAAATATAGCATTGCTATTCGATCAGTTTTTGAGGGTTTTTAGGGTTCCGTAGCCGAATGGCAAAAAGCGGAACCCTTATAGATTCGTCATGTCTAGATCTGTCTGTGTGTCCGTCCGTATGTCACAGCAACTTTATTCAGAAACTATTCTGTGAACTGCTTTACGATTTTATACAAAAATAAAAAATTAAGGGTGGGGGGATTTCCCCATACATGGAACTGAAACAAAAAAATATATGAAAATATACGTGCGGGGTTTGAAAGATAGACACTTCCAAAGTGGTAAAATGTCCCCCCCCCCCACTAATTTTAAAAACAAGTTTAGTTTTGCTGTTGAATGTAATACAGCATGTAATATAGCACCAAACAATATAACATACAACACTTACACAACTTGTATTACATACAACATATGAATGAGCCTTTAAAATATTTTCATTATTTTGTTTGTCGCTACGGAGCCCTGAGTGTGTGAGTACGACTCGCACTCGGCCGGTTTTTTAACTCTTGTGGCCTCATTTCAATGGCGTTTTCTAGGGGCTTCACAGCAATGAAAGAAAAAAACATTTACTGTGTCTAAACATACAAAATAAACACACAAAAAAACTATTAGGGGAAAGATGCGTCAGAGCCACGCAAAACGGCCATCGTTCAGTTTCAGCATAATGCTGTGACACAATGTTTGATTAAGTGTGTCACAGGGCAGTGAGCAAACAGCACACAGTACCTACCCTTTCCCTAGCTTACTGGCTCAATTAAATAAATGTTGACATTATACGGCTCGTATCCGGCACCCCAGTGTCTATTTACACGGTCACGGTGAGCGAATACGGCCGTGTTATCCGGTGCGCTTCAGCGACCGGATAAGGCCACTACCGGTCGCTATTTACCCCCATCCGGCTTGCTTGTACATACTCTCCCGAATACGGTTACTCGCACGAACATCTAGTAATATTTTGGTAACAGTTTAGTGTTTCTGTCGAATTTAGAACTTGAATTGTAACATAAAATTACATCACGCCTGTAGTCCCCGAAGGGTAAAGCAGTGGTGTAAATGTGATATACTAATAAACGTAGCGTAAAAGCTAATCAATGGGATTCAATGAAGATGGTTTTAACAATTCTGTAAAAACATACGTGTTAACAATAACATACAGCCTGTCACTGACCTGCAGCGGACTGCGGGCTACCCTGAAGATATTACCTGTGTAAATTCAAAAGATTTCAAAATTGTTAACACTCACTTTGCTAGTAACATTTACTTAGTTTTAAGACCCATTCATAACTATTTGTGATATTCTACTTTAGGTAAAATTTAAACCAAAATGCAACTGTGCTATTTTCGATTCGAAAATAATTCCGAATTTAAGTTATATTTGCGTCGCGTCATGCTAGCGTCTGCCATGCCAACAACAGATGGCCCTCCAAAATGTCATTTGACACCGTTCATTGCACAATTTCTTCTTGATACAATGCCTTAGCATAAAACGATTGGAGATGCTTGTACTAAGCACTCATTTATCGTCGACACGCATGAGCTGCTATCAAAGTGATTGATGTTATTAATTCACTGAGTTTCTTCTAAAGAATTGTGTTGTTTTCATCGGCCTATTACTGTCGAAGTGAACCAACTAAGTAGCTATCTACCTACATAGATTACGTCAAGAAAATTGACAGTAGGTATTGTCCTGGGACAATAATAATAAATTATGGTGATTACCGACTGGAATGAACAACATGGTGATCAACTCAATCGATAAATTAATATCGTAAATGAGAAAGTAATGTTATTGACGGCGCGGTTGGCGCAGTGGCTGAGCGATTGACTGTTACGCTGCGTGTATCGGGTTTGATTCCCGCACGGAACAAATATTTGTATGGCCTATAGGAAATTGTTACGGGTCTAACTGTTTGAGTGTGTGAATTTAAATGTTTTTAAACGCACCCACGATGCAGGGGAAATTCTTAGAGTAAGGCAACTTTTTTTTTAAGAAAATGAAAACTGTATGTTGTATGTTACCCTTTCATGTCTTAGCGAAAACAAAACTAGCAAAACTATAGTTAATTAGGAGTGGACGTTGACAGATGGTATATCGAATAAAAAAAACGGAAAATTCTTAAATGATAGAAACTTTGTTCACCGTCTGTAAAACATGAAGTGAAAAGCATGTTCGGTTTAAAGTTGCAGGGCGTTCGAATTTTCGAAAATAATGAGCTCTTACTAAATTCACACAAACTTGGGATCATCGTCCTATTAGAAAATGAACACGGTACTCGACCATATGAAAAGAAAAGAAAGCATAACTTTACCGTTACCTAGTCAATTGACAATGCTGTACCTAAGTCTCAACTGAGTTATCATCATTTTATAATCAGCTATAATAATAATGGGTGTAAAAGACACGAAGCCGAAAGGCACTTGTTCTCTCCGTCAGGGCGATATTTTTTTTTTCAGATTGAAATTTCAGACAGAATTGGAATCTTCTAGTTACGGAGATATTGGAGATCAAAGTTCCAACTTTTTCACAATTTATTTTAATCCAATTTTTTAATGTTATCTTTTCTTTTAAAACCTCCATGACCCCTGTACTATTCAAAGCATTCATCAGTACACCGTTTTGAGTGCGTTACATTGAGTGTTACCGTAAACCGTGACTTTACATAAAAAAAAGTGTTTTCCCACCACTGAAAACTTGGTTGACGTCTTCGTGAAGGATCTGTTTACACCCTGTATATCATGTTCCCACAGCTGGGACTCAAGCCCCCTCTCTGTGAAAGTGAATGGTCCGTCTGGATCCAATGCGGGTTGGCCGACTACAATTCACGACTAACTTTCAATTTAGCAATGAAAGATAAATAAAATTTCAAACGCGGAAATTAAAAGGCCTCTTTCAAAAGCGAGATATTTACTTCAGAGAGAATTAAACGTTATCCTTAATGAGTTGAAACTGGAAATCCGGTAACAAATTGTAAATGTCTGCCCGAGAATCGGGGATCTTTGTCTTGTAGTGGTTGGATTACAGCTATGGATGATAAAGACCGATCTATATTGGCTCAATTAATCTTAAGCTTGATCGGATTCGTTTTCAAAGATGATCAAAGTTTTGTTGAAAATGCTCGGATACCTCCTGCTCGGGTACGATTTGATGAGTTTTATGTCTATCTTAGAAGTATGGCAGAAGAAAGGAGGCTTCTGCCATACCCAGCCATGGGTGATTCCGGGTTGAAATGATGATGATATATGACATGCCGGTAGGTAACCCCCAAACGGTTAGGCAGAGGTGTATAGTGCTCTCACAGCCAGTTCACAAGTTAGGTATGTTAAAGTCGCACACCTATTCTTACTAACAATGTTACCTACACCGAACTCCTGATGCCACGAAGTCACTAAACACTAAATGACACCTAAAAGAAATAAGAATCTCTAAATAAAAGTGCATAGTTTAATTAATAATATCCGACTCAGCGCACGAGAGTCGAAAATCCAACAGTGCTATTATATTTTTAGTACATTTTTATTAGAAAACGAGCATTATCCTCTGCTCATCTTTTAGCACAACACTTTACGGCTTAACAGTAGACTTGATGTTTATAAGATAACAAATTGAAAGATTTATCTGCTGGAAAAGTTCTTGACTACAAAGCCAAAGAAAATACCTCACTAAAGCTATATTAAACCCCATTACTCCACGGTTGCTGGAAAACATTCTAGTCTATCCAAGCGAAAGTATTCTGCGAAAAATATAATGAAACGTTTCATATTTGAAAGGGAGAGGCGGCATTCCCGTTTCTTGCAACAATTCCTCCCAGAAAAGCGGGTGAATGTTGGTAATAAAAACGTAATAAGCTTAGGAAAGGTCGCGATACGCCATGTGAGGCGACACACGACACCTCGCGCATATTTCATACTGACACCAATAAATAATTCTAGTGTTAGATGGTTTGGGGTGTACATGCACATGTATGTTGTGCACGAGTGTGTGTGGGGGATAACTTTGGGTTTAGGCATCGACTAGGTTATTAGGTATCAAAGGAAATGTTATTGGGTATTTTCCAGTTACAGATCTTAAGGTGTAACATAAACTGCGTAATATAATACCAGCCTATTACTGTCTCCCTGGAGGGCAAAGGCCTCTTCTCACGAAGAAGGCTTGCTCAAGGCAGCTTGGCGATTTCGAATGTCAGGTTTCTTCAAGATGTCAGCGAACTAATTATTACCTGCCTTTTATTGTCCCTTGGACAAGACAAAAGGGGTTTTTTTGTATGAGAATAGTCTCATACGGAATAAAACGTACTTTGGTCACAACCCTTGCTCATTGTGTATTAACAACGGTATTGTAAGTAATTATTGTATATATTATCAGTTACTATGATAACGTACCTCTTTATTTTCCTCAGATTATTACTTTGACTTCGATTCCCAGGTCGAGTAAATTGATTTTTGATTTCTCCACCACAATTTTTTCGGTACCTAAGGCCACCAGCCACGGAGTCTGGATCTGTGCCCAGTAGACTCGCCCCCTATTACATGGGACTGGCTGGCGAAGTGTGGGTGTGCTATATACACCTCTGCCTAACCTTTCGGGGATTACAGGCGTGATGTTATGTTATGTGGAACCAAACTCACAGCCGCTGATGAGTGAGACACAAGAGTATTAGATAACTAAGTATCTGTAAGCTATTTAGGGCGAAGTAAGGACTTCCCACGTAGAAATGCTCTAAATTAATGACTCGTATTACGACGAAACCTTTGCCATTCAGCCGAAATCTGAGCACGTTTCTGAGAGATAGTGTTAATGTGGCTAGAAACGTGATGAACATTGAGATGGTGAGTGTGCAAATTTGTGAGAGAAGAAGACACGCTGATCAGGCTATAAATACATCTATACTTAATATTATAAAGCTGAAGAGTTTATTTGTTTGGTTGAACGCGCTAATCTCAGGAACTACTGGTTTGAATTGAAAAATTAAAGGCTATAGGCTATATAACATTACGTTGCGACTAATAGGAGCAGGGCATCAATGAACAATGTTGCAAAAATTAAAAAAAATATTCCTTTTGAGAGCTTCCGTTGCGTGCGCTGCGTAAATGGTTAAAGTTACGCAACAATCCATGTATGACGGAATTGTTCCTCTTAAAAAGTTCAAAAAAAGGCCGCTGTAGCATATGTGTTTATTTTAAGGTTGACTTACTATAACTCTTTTTATGGTAATCACATTTATTCTAAAACTAGTTCTAAAATAATGCATTATTTGCGAATGTATTTTTATAAACATGGTATTAATCCTTATCCATGGTCCTATTCAATATAATAACTGCTTCAGGATACTGTTGTTGCGCTATTGTAATGCATCCGGTATGCTCGTGTTTGCGCATATTGATGATTTTTACGCCATAATGCGCAAAAAAAACAAATTCCATCTTGTCAAGAGCGCGGTCTAGTTCTAACAGCATCCTAAGTATGTTGATAGAGAAGTACGACGCACCTTGGTTGTCGCACGTTGGAGGTGCTGGTCAGAAGACCCCACACCTAATCATTTTCTTTTTGTTTTTGCTTGTTTGTTTACTAACAATAGTTTTTAAGAACAATGTTACTAACAATTGGGCCTAGTTGCCATAAATAAAAAAAAAAAAAAATTATCAAAATTTCAGCTCCTTTAGAATTGTATTATAGGTGCCTACGACCCACTCTCTCTAACCCTCTCTCTCTCTTATGTGACGCAGACGAAGTTGCATATAACACAGGTATAACTCAGATAGAGCATTTGTACTACAAAAAAGGGCGATCAGAACAATAGTTCGTATTCCCCAAGTCGAGTCATGTCGGGAATATTTTAAAAAGCTTTCTATCCTTACGGTACCAAATCTGTACATATTAACAGTCTTGACCAGCCTGGCAAAGCACATTAGTGAATATGAAACGGAGGAAGAAAGACACCATAGGGAAAGCACACGGAACAAATACTTGAAGCTTGGAATTAGTTCCAAACTGAATATTGTGAGACATTGTGTTAGATATCAAGCGGTGAAACTGTTTAACTGCTTGCCCAAAGATTTAAGATGCCTGTTATATAAAACCACTTTGTTTAAAAAGAGGCTTAGGGAGTTTTTATTAGAAAAATGTTTTTATTCCGTTGATGAGTTTATAACTCACCATAAATCTTAGGTTATCATACGTTTAGATTATTTGAATTAATTTAGTTTTGACATGTTTAGATTATTTATGGAAGTTTGTGGACGTGTATTAGATTTTAGTTTACTGAAGTAACCATTTCAGTGAAGTAATGTTAAGGATTATTATTTTTTATTATTTAGTTTTCATTTAAATTTAAATTTTTATTATTATTTTTTTTTTTTATTAATTTCATGCAAAATGATTTTGATTATGTGTTAGATCTTAGTTGTGGATTACTTTTAGGTTGTATTTAATTCCTTTTTTGTAAAACATTCAGACACAATGAAAATTGTTAATGAATAAATAAATGAAATGAAATGAAATGAAATGAAATATATAGAGCATGCCATAGATGGCGCTCCATGACAATACTTTTTGAAAAACTAGCGGGCCAATTACTGGTCGTGTTAAAGCTGATCCCGACAGAGATCTACGGAGATGATATTAGCAGCATCTTCCTGTCCTTGTCCCATTCCACTTGGGGGCGGCACAATAAGCTTTCTTCTTCCATTCTTCTCTGTCAGGCATCATTTTCTCCGTGATTTCTAGGCAGATGATTTATGTAGAAGATATTCCAATGGAACCTTATCGATCGATACCCTTTTTGTAATATAATAGTTAGATACTTATCATAGCTTGAGGCGAAGCTAGCCAGCATCGATTAACATACAAAATAAATAATAAATAAATAATAAATAAATTTTTATTCGAAGTTAAAATTGGTACATTACATCATAAATCTTAGAAATAATAAAGGTATAACAAAGTTCGATGCCTGTACTAGGGTAACCCTGTATCACAGGCGATATGGATTCTAATTATAACTATTTGGACAACAGATTTCTAAACAATATTTAACATAAGATTTTTTTATTTAAAGTAGTGAAATAACCAGTTAATTTATTTTGATATAAACCTAATTTACTTAAACACTATTATTTTAAGATAAGAACAAAATACATAAAGGTCTAAAACGTATAGAAAAATGCTATGTTAGGCACTTAATTAATAACATTATTACGATAGAATCAGCAGTATGTATTTGTAAACAAGTTAGACTGGGTCAAGCAAGAATTGCAAAAATCATTGTCGTGGAATTTTTGTAGCTGTCGAGAATTTGCTTAGACAGCGGCAAACCGATTGTAAGTAGTGCAGTGGTGTCGAATAGGTATCGTTGCGTTAGCAACAAATTAAAGTCTGGTCTTGTATGACGCACTAGACGCCCTCATAATCAATAGAGTTGATGTATCTGTGCTCTGCTATTTTCCTCGCAGGACATTCAGCATCTCCGGTTTTATGGTCACTAGGTTTTTTAAAGCGTGAACAAGTCGCGCATTTTGGCGTGTCAGTTTTCTTCGCGCATTCGGACATCATATGACCTTCATCCCCACAGTGACCACACGTAGAATTGATCTCTCTGCAAGACTTTGCTGCATGGCCGTACTGCTGGCATTTATAACACCTCGTTACTAATGTGAAATCCCTCACAGGGCAGGACGACCAATTTATGAAAATCCTGGATTGAGGGATTAGGGCTTTACGTATCTTGGCTGAAACTTCAATTACGTAATTGCAGGTCGTAGCATCTCTTTTACCAGATTTGTGGCTTAATTTTACAGCGGTCAAGAAAGATTCCAAGGTCATCTCTGGTATCTTGTCGGCTACATTTTGTTCGAAAATGCAATGGAATACCTCAATTTCAGCCAAAGACGTCGGCACACCTACAACTACGATCCGGGGTTTGCGCTTGTTGGGTTCGTCGGCGGTAAGTCCAGATGTAGAGAGCTGCACTGCGTTCTTTAGTTTATTAGCGTCATCTTTCGTCTCGGTACTGATAATTACGCCTCCATTTTTTATTTTGCGGACACCACGTACGTGCAGCTTCATTTGCTCGGGTCGTATGATTTTTTGAACCAGTTCTTTCGTTTCGTCACTTGTTTGAAATTTGTCATTAGGATAAATGGCAATGGAGCTTAAGTGATTAGGTCGAATGAAATTATTGGATCCCCTTTTCACTATATCGGCAAAAGAAGCATTTTCCATAGAACTAGAGTCCTGTATCATCTGCTTAAGCTCCGACATTTGTTCCGTCAGGTCGCGGTGTTGTTTAAGGGTGCCGATTACGTTTTCTGCATGAATGGCTTTTTGCTTCAGCGACTGATACAGGACTGCCATCTGCGAGGTACCAGATCCTATTTTACGGCAAAGATTAGAAATTATCATTTTCTGCTCCGAGTTTAGTTTGCCCTCCGCGGCAATTAAGGAAACTTCATGTAGGTGCTGCTCGATGGTCGTCATCCATTTTTGGATCTCAGGTGTTGAAACAATAACACCCGTGGCCGACTGGGGGCCTGGGTTTTGCGACGGGCTATGCGACGGCAAGGCGGACGAGTGGACGGCCCCCCTTGGATTACAGGGGCTGTTTTCCATTTTGTAATTTTTAAAAGATCACTATTTCTTGTCCATTATTCACTAAATTACACACTAAGCATTACGAAAGTAATACAATAAAGTAGGTCACAATTATTTATGTATAAATAAAATATTGCTAGCGAGCACGTCTGAACGCTGCAAGTGCAAAGACGCGTTTTGAAAATGTACCAAATTACTCAAATAATTATACTAACATGACCTGTTAGGTATGTACACAAATAATGTGAGTAGTTCTGAACGTGTATACTTGTACTTACCATAATCTACTATCTTAGATCAGCGCGTGACTCGCTCGTGCGTCAAAAAACTTTATTTCATAACATAACATCAAAACATCACGCCTGTAATCCCCGAAGGGTTAGGCAGAGGTGTACCTAATAGTACACCCCCATTTAGGCAGTTCTGTTTAAATCCCATGTAATAGGGGGCGAGCCTATTGCCGACAACCGGACGCAAATCCAGACTCCGTGGCTGCTACTAAGAAATTTCTGAAAGAAAAACCCAATAACACTTTGACCGACCTTAGAATCGAACCCAGGACCTCAGCAGTCGCGCTGGCGACCACTAGGCCCACGAGGAAGTTAACTTTAAATCAAGCATCACAAAATATCAGAACAGTAGATTTAATATGACATAACTAACTAAAACTGGAAACAAAATTGAATGTCTGATGTTATTGAGTAGAATTGTAAAATTAAAGCAACCATACCATGTTATTTTATATGCTTTATCCTGGGGATTGTAGAAATAATAAAATCAAATGACACACTGTAACGTCTGTGCAATCTTGTTAAAAATGCCTCGATACCATGTTCAAGAGCCATCTCACTAACGAGAAACTGCAGAATACAATAAACATTGTTTACATCAGCTTATTTCATGTAAAAAATACAGGAAAAAAAGTATGTTGAAAGTAATGTATGCATGATTGATGATAGTACACGACACTTGTATGAATAATTAAACTAAAAACAACATTTTTCTTCTAGTAATTTCTTGAGTAGTCACTTTTAATCAGTAGGTACCTGGGTGACCGAGCATGCTCGGGTGAAAATAGAGAAAACGATTTTTTCGAGATATGAGACCTAGATAGATCGATTGTTTACCCTGTAAACAATATTGCAAATTTCTTCGAAATTGTTAGCGCTGTTTTCAAGAACGTGATTATAAAAATATCTATTTACAAATATTGCTCATTTAATAGTTGAAACCCCTTGATATTCCTTGATAGTACTTAAGTCTTTTGGATCATATTTTACTAAATTGTATAAGCTAAGAGTTTAGCATACAAAACATTAAAAAGTATGTGCTATTAAAAGCAAAGTAAGTACCTACCAATATCCGTAAGCTATCCACAATCCCGTGGCTCATTTCCCGGCAATTCTTCAGCAGGATTACCGGCTTATCTCCGACCAACACTCACGCCATATACGTTATGTAATACACACAACTTTTAATATGCACATTCAATTTGTAAGAATATAGATTCTGAACATTAACCCAAGATACTCACGTTCGTGGGGCGACGTAAAACTGTAGCTATTTTAAATTTTCTTAGAAAAAGTAATAATGAAATATTCTGTGTTAAGGTGGCTGTACACTCTCGCCAAGACACTCCGAGGCAGGGCGAGTGCGATAGTGTAAAGCCTAATTAGGAACACCGAGACTAGACGAGTGCTCCCATATACACTCTCGTACTCGTCTTGACCCGGAGAATCTCGGCGATGTACCACCTATAAGTTATTTTTTTGTTGGCCTTTCTCCTTCCAAACCTTTTTATCTTGTGCGATATCTAGCCATGTTTACCCCGCAAACAAGATCAGATCGCCACACCACCTGCGCCGCGGTCTACCTCCACTGCAATTTCCTCTATCAGGCGTCCAATGAGAGACAATTTTGCCCACCATTCCGTGTGCATACTAGCTACGTGGCTCGCCCACGAATAAAATCGAGAAAATTGTGAAGAAATTAGGATTCTTCATTGTTAGTTTCTTCTCTACATTAAAAGAAGCCTTTGTTTTGCAGTGGATGTATAAAACTCTGTTATTATGACTGTCTGACCCACGCCACCCAATTACGACCGAAGCCATAGTGTGGTCAAGGATTTGGCGGCCAAAGCGTCATCAGCGGGCATCAAGTGACGTGCACAACTCTCAAGTGGCCTGCCCTCACAACTACCACAGAGTAATAATACGTGTAGAACAGAACCTCGTATTATATACTGGTAGACAATGCCTATGGCATTAAGTTCGCCTCCGTACTCTACTACGCTTAAAGTGTTAAATAAATAAATATACTTGTAATAGCCTCGTCGGTCACTCGTAATTACCAGGTCGAGCAATCAATTCGAATCTCATTAACATCCCAAATCTGGATCCGTGGCCAGTTGATGGCAATAGGTTCGCTCCCTAATAAAAGATAACTGGCGAAATGTAAGTCTACTATTAGGTAAACACCTCCGGCTGACCCTTCGAGGATAACAGGTGTTATGTTATGATTATCATTTCTATACATTCTTAGTCGGTGTTACCCACCCAGTCAGACTGAACATACATGTTGTCACATGCCCCTAATTGGTTTAACTCGCCACTTGATGCATGACGCGAGACGCGAGCGCGTCAACAACGTTATTATTCATGATCATCGATTGACGTGACGCCCCTGTCTTGTCATATTATTATGGGAACAAGATGGAAATAATTAATGTTAGTACTGGAAACATAAGCTTCTTCGAGCGATGTTTTGGAAATTAAGACGGGTCTGTTGGATGTCTATTAACTTACGCTAGAACAGCACAAGGGTCAGCTCATGGCGAGACGTGACTTTACATATTTTAAGATAGTGATATAGTTTAGAACTTTTTTCCTATACAAATAGGTATACATTTCAAAGCAAGAATCCCAATACGCCCCGCAGCGACGCGCTTCGCTTCGAGGCGTCTTGAGGCGTAGCGCGACGAAGCGATGATTCACCAAAATACTGCTATAATATAAGGTACAAGCTTCTTTCTGCTTACGTTTCATTCACGTGGAGTTTATTATATCTATCACTCGACAATAGTGTAGGTTTTTATCAGAAATAATCCAAACTTTATCTTTTTACAGTTATAAGTAGATCAATAACGAGTGAGTGTTCTTCACGTCACTGTACCATACCTATTTACAGAGATATTTAAGGTAAAAGTTCAAACTTTTCCAAAAAAATACAGGTTTTAAATGTTGTAACTTTACTTTAAATACCTTCATGGCTCCTGTACACCTCAATGCATCCATCACCATAATGTTTTGAGTGCGTTACATTGAACGCTATCGCGACCCGTGTTTTTCACACCAAAAAAAGTAGTTTCTCAGCAATCGTTTTTGGCGCAGTGTAAGCAACACTGCGCCATAACATAAGGTACAAGTTTGTTGTACAGAATGCTTAGTTAACGGCTTTTTGATAGGAAACACGAAGTTTAGATCAAGCATGCACCCCCATTCACTTATAAATTAATTGAGTCATTCAGTGCCAATTAAATTTTGATTTAAGATTTCTCTGCCGAGCCGTTTGGGCCGAGAACTTTCGAGAAACTTTGGTCATTAGACCTTCTTAGTGACTGTGACTGAGGTCGAAGAGAAAGCGGGTAGCGGGTATGATGACTTCAGTAGAAGAGGGTGTCAAATTAAGAAGTACGCCAATAATGTTATTAAATTTGAGCAGCAGTTATAGTACCTACTTGCTTTTAAAATGTATTTGTTAAAGTGACAAAACCTTTTTGTCTGTCCGTATGTTTGAGCTTCACCCAAAAGTCATGGACAATGTGCATACAGTCGCCAGCACATTAAATTACCACAAATTGTCGAATTTCTCCAAATGATTTTAAACCATAAAATGTTGATGGTTACGGTTAAAATCGAATGAGAAAAATGACCGTTTGTGGTAATTTGATGCGCTGGCGACTGTATACACTGTTACAGGCTGCACATGATCCTGCTAGGGTCAATTCCGCGAAGCGCCAAAGTATTTGCGGTACGTTGGTCTAGAAAAAAAGCAAATACGACAGCTGAGCATGAGGTCCTGGGTTCGAACCCCAGGTCATGCAAAATTTTATAGGGGAATTTCCGTCATGAATTTCCCAGTACCACCCACGGAGTCTAAATTTGCGCCCAGTTGATGATAGTAATCTCGAAATAGCCTGTACTGTGTGTATAACTGGCGAATTGTGAGTCTACTTTTAGGTACAACTCTGCCTAACCCTTCGCTGATTACAGGCGCGATGTAATGTTATGTTTTACAAAAAAAAAAAACATAAAAAGTAGATAACATAAACAAAAAACAAACCCATCATAAACATATTATTCCTCATATTCCATATCACTTCTGCGTACTTAAACTACGTGTACACCGACCTTCAAGCAGTGCCACCGCGAGCCAGGCACCAACAGAAACATACCCTTCGTCTGCGAGTATTATTGCTAAACTTGAATAAAGATAGCGAATAGTCGGGTGATTGCAATAGCTCTATTATACCGTTGAGGTTTTCAAGGTGGATTGAAACTTTTATACATATTTTTAGCAAGGACATTTTGAATGGGGTGTGTTATATCTGGTTCGCAAGAAAGGCCCTTTTGTTTCTTTCATATGTTCTTGTCAAATTACTTGTTGTTAGCTTTCGTCCGCGGCTTCGCTCGCTTATGTTCGGAAATTATCGCACACGAACGTTTTAAATATAGTCTATGACATTCGGGGATAATGTAGCTTCCCATTCGCGAAATAATTTACGGAATAGGATCACTAGTTCCGAATATTACCCTCGTCCAAAACAAATGTGGATTCTCCAGCAAGTGGGCTATGGATTGGTTGGGAGCGTTGTATTCACACTGAATGATTTTTTAAGCATTAGTCATTTATTCTGAACAAAAATACATTTGTGTCGAATACAGGAAAAATACAATAATAATAATCAATAATAGTTACAATCAATAATATAGTTAAAATGTCAAAAATAAAAGCTGTCATTTTGAAAAATTGTGTTCGTAGTGGCTTACTTGGGTGCGCAGATAAAATCACTGGCAAATAACTACTTGTAATCTCATAGTAAAACAAGAAAGTGTTTTCGATTAATAAGAATAACAAAAGAAAGTAAACATTGTGAAATAATGCATTTTTTTTTTTTTAAACTTTGCCCCACACTTGGAATTTCTCCTGTATCGTGGGTGCGTTTACAAACATTTAAACTCACATACACAAACAGCCAGACACGGAACAACTACCTGTAGGCCATACAAATATTTGTTCCGTGCGGGGATCGAACCCGCGACACGCAGCGCAGCAGTCAATCGCTCAGCCACTGCGCCAACCGTGCCGTCAATTAAACCGTATTTATGAATCTAACTAATATTGTTTTTACCACTCGCCACTAATCGCCGATTATGGTACCCTAACCCCTATGGTAACCTAATTCCATTATTTAAGCCCCAAGTTCGCAGCTATTTGAGAATTAAATAATGCCATAACTCTTAAGCTAGTACGTTTCAAATAATACTTTTAATTAAATATTGGTATTAATATTTTAATTAGAACTTTTAACTTTTAATTAAATAAAAATCTTTCTTTACTTTCAAAATAAGTTTTGTTTGCGGATCATTTAACTAATTAAATTAGGCTGCGCGCAGACTGACTCATATCTATAATGGGTGTCCAACGACCCAAAACGATCAAAGCCGAAAGGCACTTGTTATCCCCATCATTCAGATATTTTTTTTGTTCTGGACCATACCTGGGAACCCTCTAGTTACGGAGGTATTGGAGGTTAAGTTATTATATTATATTATAGCTAACCCACGATGTCCCACTGCTGGACAAAGGCCTCCCTCCACTCCTTCCAAAGGTCACGCTTCTGTGCTACTTCTTTCCAATTCCCAAGGAAGAGATCCAGTTCGTCCCGCCATCTCTTCGTGGAGGTTAAGTAATTTTTAAATGATCTTTTTTAATGTTTTAACGTTACTTAAAACACCTCCATGACCCCTGTGTTTTTTTAATGCATCCTTCAGCACATAAATTTTTGAGTGCGTTTCTTTGAGTCCTAAAAAAAGCCGTGAATTTTTACCTCAAAAAAGTGGTTTCCCAGCAATAATATTTACGTAGAGTAACTTAGTTTCATCTACAGAATATTGGGTTGACGCCTTCGTAAAAGGCCCGTTTACACCTTGTATATTCAACAGACTATTTACGTGAAAAGAATTGGCGCACATTCTTTCATCAATTGTTCATTCCAGCCTATGGATAAAACAGTAACAGATTCTCTGTGAGAGCCAGATCCGTTTTTTTTTACTAAAAGCTATGTTTTTGTGTCGACAAAGTTTTATTGGGTTTTTCCACAAGGAATTTCTAAGTAGCCCAGAGGCTAGATTAGTGTCTGGTTGATGGCGAGCCTTCTATTATATGGAACTTAAATATAACTTGAACTTAGTCCGACGCAGCTTGATGTCTAGTGTGCGTGCGCCTTAAGGTTATTTAATAGAGTTAAAGGTTAATCACGTGACACTCAAGAGTTATAACTTAATTAACATTAGTTCGATCCCTCGGCGAGTTCGTACGTCTCTGAGACGTAGCTACTTACAAATACGTCTTTGAGACATAACGTTGTGCGATTTAGATTTAAACTTAACGACACGAGCTCCCTAGGGCGATAGGCATTTGATTGGTTAAGTAATGCTGATAACTTAGTAACCCTAGGGGGTTATAGAGACAGCCTTATTTTAAGTTTAGTCTTAGATATGTTTGCCCCCAAAGGAAAAAATATGTGTCGCTGGTCCACTTATTATTATATTAAAGCAGTATTGAAAGCCTAAACTTTGGGTCCCATATGAAAATTGGCAGGTCCGATAAATGTTATACAATTTATGTTTACTTAGTTTTAAACTTATTCTGTCATACTTTAATCGTAATGTGTAACTGTTAAATGTCCCAACAAAGTAAAATAAAATAAATAAAATTTTACATCACGTTAAATGTTTTAGGTACCAATTGTTTAGTTAAGTGTACGTCTCTTCTAATTAATTCAGCGTATCGGTAGTCAAGTATCAAACAGAAGTCTCCCCCAAGTTTCACAACAAAACCTATTTAATATGTATGCACATGACAGATACCCACATCGTTTCATCCCAGTACCCTAAATCATCGATTGCCCTTGAAGCCAGGTTACCTAATTACATAAATAGATCACAAATTTAAGATTAACTCTTCAAAAGGCGATTATAAATTAGAATTACAATTTCGCGTGAAAGATTACGTCTCAAGGAAACGTGATGAGCTTGCATTAGCGTGACACGCAAGCAGTAAGCGTGTCTACGTATAATCGTTGCGAGCGACGTGACGAGGCATAATAGAATCTCTTTTAACGTACTTATAACTGTCTAACGTGCCGTTAAGTTTATACGTGTTCGTTTTGATGTTGTTTTAATTGTATTTTAATGAGTTTAAACTCGGCTGGAAAAGTCGATGCGGGTAACGGGAGTTTACTAGGCTGATGTGGAATTGGGCGGTTATATTTTTCGAAGGCTCTCTCTGAACCTTAAGTTTTGCTGCATAAGGTTCAGAGTCGTTGCATACCTAGTCGATGCTGAAAGACGGTCCGAAGAATGGTCTTGAATACGCTGGCGTCATGTGTTCATGACGGGTTGATAAGAAAAGGAGTAGGGACCTTTGCCAAGCAACCGAACAGTAAAAGTAAATCAAAAGAAGTTGGGATATATCACGATATTGTCACACTAGCTAATGAGGACCTTTGTCTAAATAAGAATCACAAGATCGTTCCTTTATTTCGATGATTGAACACCAATTTGTAGAACTAAAGTAAAAAGCCAGTAAAATTGAACTACACGTAACTGCAACATTGGAGCTATATACAGTAGTCCCTATCTAGTAAAGGTAATACCGAGTTCACTGACGGTCGACCACTTTTCAACCTTATTACGTAGTGCATAAGGGTGAAACGTGGCAGACCGTCAAAGAGACTACCTTATCTGAGGAATGTATCGTGGTTCTAAAGCTTTATTTCTGTTTAGAAAGCAAGTCAAAGAGCAGTACCTCTCGTCTATACTGTAATATTCTGGATATATATTATAGGTATATATTTAAAGTACTAGTATTTATTTTATGTGTGTATACATTTTTAAGTATTATAAATAAATAAATGTTATGAAAGAAAAAGGAGTAAATGATAGCGTGACGGTCGAAGGCAAAAACGTGTTGCGCCGACCGCAAGTAACACGGAATAAGAGCAGGAACATACTGATGAGTAAAAGTACTCCAATAACTATCCCCACAATATTTAATACTAATAATCTGTAGTCAACAGTGCCCAAACTTCTGACGAACCTCTTACTATAATCAAGTTCGACATTAACCTGAATATTAGTTGAGCCGTCCTAAGTCGGCACTTCTTTGACCTTCTAAACAAGAATGTTAATTCACCGGGCATTTTCACAAGCCTGTTACTACAAGTTAGTAACTGACTAATATTGTGAACTTAGCAGATAATCTCTTCATCAGATTTCAAAAGGTTTGAAACTTAATATAACTTGTAAGTCGGAATCTTGTTTAGGTCAGTTTGTTAAGCGGCTATTTGTTTTAAAGTACACGTTTTATTTTTAAGTATTTGAAGGTCACTGTTGATCATTTCTTTATGGCTGGAAATTGTGTCGATGACGTAGGTCGCAAAAGCGCTGATCGTGAGCTATCTGCAAAAGACAGCAAAGTCAAGACAACACAAGGCACGGAGGGAACTCAGGATGTAAGAGAAGGTCACCCATCCACGGACCGACCTCGGTAAGGACTGCTTTACCTTGAAGATCGCCTTGTGCGGCTGTTATTATTTAGCCACGAGCCCTGATCGTGAGCAATCAACGGAGCAAAAACTACAGTGTGACATCGATCGTGAAGTTCTACTCGAGTTCCAAGTTTTTTTTCAAAACAACCTAGGTACCTACCTATAATAAGAGCATTTGCATAGATAGAAGTCGCGAAAGAATTCGCCACAGATGGCATTAAAGGATCGATTAAATAAAATCGTAATACCCTTCCGCAGATAAACTCATTTGCATCGATAAAATCGCAACGCTCTCGACAAATCGATTTTCTCGCAAACGCGCTATGTTGCGACTTTATTCGTAGTGTTACAGTGGGGCGTTCGATGGCATAGACTATACGCTCGAATGGATGTATACCAATGTCCCATAGAGCTATCCGTTCAGCCATTCTGTTTATTGACTTTATGAATCGCAGGCGTAACGTGTTCGCGAAAATCAGTAGCGGTATGACAGCTAAAATACATGTTTTCTTAACATCAAAATAAGGTGTTTATCTAATAAAGTTTTAGAACACCATTTTTATTGATATTTGCACTGACTAACGGGTAAGATGGTCAGACGCGATCAAGAAGCTGTTAGACACAGCCTGTACCGAGTGCTCCACACTTCAGAAGATCGCATGGTTTGGGTGCTTATCGTATCTGGTCGCGATCCTCAGCATTCTGGGAAAAACGAAGAAGTAGGACGGGTAAAGGAGAACATTTTGAAGAAATCTAGATTTAGTAGTCTGAAAACGTCAACGCAGTGAGTATGAAAATTGAAAACAAGCTGACGTTATTTACTGTTTGAAGCTCTGCCTAAAAACGTTTGAGAAAATTTTGTATTTAGTTTCAAGAGGATCTTTTCGCGATAAGAATAAAGGTGGAATTAATCTAGCGGGTTATCTGTCTGGCCGCCATTTTGTCGTTCGCTTTGAACTAACTTATCATGGACATCTTTATGCAAAGGAGGGTTTTGAATAACTCAAATTATATAACTTTCTGTATACTAAAGTTTTGTAGGTCGTTAATACGTAAGAGACTTTATAATTCTAATTATTTTTCTCTAGTCGACTAGAGATGTACCTAAACCCTAAAACTAAACCATAACATACATCACGCCTGTAATTCCCAGAGGGTTCGGCAGATATGTACCTAATGGCTCACCCACATTTCGCCAGTTATGTTTAAGTCCCATGTAAAAGGGAGCCATTAACCGGGAACTAATCTAGACCCTGTGACTGAGAAATTCCTGATAGAAAAATCCAATAATACTTTGACCGACCTGGGAATTGCACCCAGGACCTCATGCTCAGCAGTTGTGCTTGCGACCACTAGACCAACGGGGTAAAAACTGTGCCATAAACGTAATAAATTAGGAGTCTGTTCCACACTGGTAAACAATAGAATATCTCTCTGATACTATAAAGCTTTGCGAGCTAGACAGCTTGACACCGCGCTTGAACAAGCTGTGACGTGGCCACAAAGTTGAATAGTTAGCTTTAAGCGCTTTAAAGCCACGTTAATATGGGAATTAAATAGATCGTTTTGTTATTGTGTAGGCGTGACGTTCTCACAAATGATGTGGTTATTTTACTGTTTTGTTAATTATGTGAGTACGCGTAAATCATTTAGATTTGATGTTGTTAATCTTCTTGTCTCGTTGCTCTTGGCTGACTGTCTAACAGTGTTTGGTTTGATTTTAATACCTTAACTTGTGAAACCACTTTTAACGCAACAAGGTATCGAATATATTCATGAATAGTTAGTAAATGGTTAACTGAGACTTCACCATATCAATTCTCTCTTTTATTTTTCTTTTTCATATTATATTTTTCTTATTTCCTACATAATATAATAACTAGATTAGGCACGCGACTTCGCCCGCGTGGTTTTCGGTAACTGTCCCACGGGATCGTAGTACCTGTGATGCAATTTTTAGCCAAATCCGTTCAGTAGTTTTTGCGTGAAACAGTAACTAACATCCATTCATCCATACATCCTCACAAACTTTCGTATTTATAACATTAGTAGGATTAAGCAAGAAAACAATACATTTTTAAGAATGGAAGAGCAGATTTTCCTAACACAGGCTTGTTTGCTTAAAAGGAGGCTCCAATCACTAATAGTTAAGTCTTACTTGTTAAAATAACAACCAATTTTCATTTTTACTATCGATTGGCCTATGAGTCCCAACTGGGCGCCAATAACGTCTACCGTCAACTTCGAGTCCCATTTGGGCGCGAATAACACCTGCTTTTGACTCCGACTTTTACTTGGGTGCCAATATCACCTTCCCTAAACGTAAATACATATTATTTTTGTGTAAAACCAGGATCTTAAATGAAAAAACTAGCTATTGATCTGGTATGCGAAGTAAAATGGATAAGTGGGTACTAAAAAGATAGAGCGTTAAATTGGAGCCCTAAAGCTAAACGATTCAATTGATAAATTGTCTTTATTACTTCTCATTATATTTTAGTATGATTTCTCTTGTAACTGCCTGATATAAAACGGTACTTCTATATTGGAATAAACCCTAAAGATATCGAAAAAATGTGCTACAAAATTGTTTAAGCCTCAGACAAAGTTTTGGTACTAAATATAAAATGTAAAGTCATATTTTCCGACAATATCAGGAAAATACACGAAGAATTTACTGCACCAAATAAGAAACGAGAGGGAAAGTTTAAGATGCAATTCAATTCAGCACCTGAATAGTTCGTTCCAGACACATTTACATTTAACAAGAAAATATAGTGTTGTTCTGTATGGTGTCCGGACGTAAAGAATAGCACCATCCCATATCTTCCCGTGGGTGTCGTAAGAGGCGACTAAGGGACTTACCAGAGAATGGGCAGCAGCGTTCTCTGATTCTACAACAACCATACTGCGATCGCCAACCCGCCTGCCAAGCGTGGCGATTATGGCAAAACCCCCCTTCTTGGGGGAGGCCTATGTCCAGCAGTGGACTTTTCGGCTGAAATGATGAAGAAAATATAGAAGTCTGAGAACGCACAAAGATCTATAGTCCTGCTTACCTAGAAGAGGCAACACAGCTGGTAATACACGGCTTTTGGATAGTAACGATTCTAGGAATTATATATGTAGGTGATGAAGGACCAGAACCTGAAATTACAAAACCATAAGCTACTGTTTTCTGAGAAAAACTACATACGTACAGGATAAATTTTTAGCATTACATGTTAGAATATACATGTACACAGTCATATATTTATTGGAAATGATATTGACATTTATATGTTTGTTTGAGATAAAGTTGAAGTTCCCAATGTATTTTAGGAACAAATTACTTTGTCAATCGTTTTTATAATGTAGATACAAAACGATTGTTTGAGATGTATAGTTTGAATTGATGGAATTATTTCTTTATGGCATCTTTCTGAAAAAAAAAACTTTCTGCAAAAATGGTGTTGCTAACATTAAATGGAGTGGCTGACATTTAATGATGTACTTTCATTTCCCTTCAACATAGCTATAAGTAAATTCTAAGAACAGTTAGCTTACAAACACACCAAGAACTAAGCGTTGTTATAATGAGTAGAACTTTCGAGAAGTTCTGTCGGTTAGTCTCGAATCAGAACGTTCGCAAATTTTAACATAAACAAGATTGGCTTCACGTGCCTTTCTGACAGATGGGTCTCGACGTTACCTACTTATTTTTGCTTTGTATCTTCGCTAGTGTCCGAAATGATCGTTTTAAAAACGTTTTAAATATAGCATTTGCCACTCGGAGATAATGTAGCTTCCCATTAGAGTACATTTTTTTGGAAACCGGATTCAAAAAATTGTGATACCGAAGATTACCGCTTACATCATAATAATAATGGTGTCATAATAATAATATTGAATGACTATATTAAGAGGCGTATTACAAAAAAACGCGAAATCGCCTCGTTGAAATAGTATGTTTTTCGTTAGTTGCTTAAAATAACAATTATTTGTTAAAAAGAGGTCGTTATCTCTACTACAAATATAATAAAGCGAATTTAAGATAACTTTTATATTTATTTAGTATCATCATTCTCCCGATGCATGTTTAGGCAAAAACTCACGGAGACCTGATTTTTGGACTCTAATGTGTAGATTCTATTGAATATAGACCATCAAAAAATTTTTTTTCGTCGCACTTATGTCCTATACTTTAATATTATTAGAATACATTTTCGTTATATGCCTTATATGTAAAGAAAAAAAAACTGGACCTAATTCAATTATCGACCGAAAAGGCTTCGAAACATGCCGCGATATCTCCGAAATTGTGCATAATTTTGACGTAATATTTATACCAAAATATTCTTCAGTATTTGCTTGAACTATACTATTTTTTTTATTTTTTAAATAGCTACTGTTATTTTTTAATTAATTAATTAAAAGTACTATATATTTCACTGCGCCGGCGATCTGCGCTCACTACGGCGCGAGCGCTTGACTAGGACGGGTCTATGTCAGATAATTTCGCGCGCATCGTCCTATCGATACTATCATAGTGTGCGTCGATTACCGTATAGACTCTGTTTTTGTGTGCGTGCTAGAACTTCGTAAACTACGACCGCCGTCTTTGATCGTTGTAAATAAAAATAAAAGAATAATTATTAGTTACATTGGTGTATTTTATTTATTTAAACTTGTTGCAACCGTACTGTTTATTTATTTACGTAAAAACAAAGTTGCTTCCCGCTGTCTGTCCCTATGTATGCTTAGATTTTTAAAACTACGCAACGGATTTTGATGCGAAATTAGAAATTTTGAAATTACCTGAACGAATTTAAATATGTGGACTATAATATTGTCCTTTAAAATATCTCATAAAAGTACTTTCATAGTATCGATAGTATCACAATTATTTCGTTTTCTATGAGTATGGAGCACGATTTTCAGACTACTATGCTACGGATGTCGGTTATCAACAGTCGGGTACTGCGTAAAAAATTAAATGTTTATTTAACACTTTAAGACTCTTAAATAATGAAAAATATAAAACGAGTTAAAATAAATCTTAAAACGAATTCAATAACATTAAAATGTCACATGAAAAGTTTTTCCTTCCACCGAAATACCACCGTAACTCCATGCTAAGAAAACTTGTGTTACGTTGGATCAAGATCGTTTAGACGCCATACTCACAATATCATGGTCCAAGCGAGTGAACAGAAATGAAAGAAAGAATCGGACGCGCAGCTCGCCGTCCGCTTGGTGCGTAAAATACCTAAATTCGCGAAGCGCCGAAATGTTAGAGCGCCCTTAACCTTAACAACAGCGGTTAGAATTTAAGTAACTTAGGTATAACAAAGGCTGTTGTTACTGACTTTACTAGGTTCAACTTCAATAGAACATCAAAGCTATCAAAACAGAACATCAAAGATTTCGAAATCAAACTTTCTATAATCTTAGTTCAGTTTGCCAGTAATTCTCTCTTATCTTTACAATTCTTGCTACCTAAACACCAACGCGTAAGAACAACGTGGTCTATAATAAATCTAACATAAAGCGCTTTGCAGCGCTGTAGGATATCGGGGAAAGCCACTTACTACGGCTTACATAACTGAGTGCATTTGGCGAGGCCCGCCGCAGCAAAATGTGGATGCGGTTTTAATAGGGCTGACACACAATATCGAGACAGAAAATTTTCTAGTTGTCCTTTTGAAATTCATGCATGTTGAACATGTTTCGTAAAAGGATCTTAGGCACTGTAACTGAAATAGTATTTATGGAGATAAAATCTGCTTACATTGAATAAAACTATTCCGACAGAATTTTCTTTGAACCATTTTCCTAAATGTCTTTCAGGTCTGGGACTGTGTTTATTTGTGCGTAATATCATTTAGCGAGTTCTTAGAATATAATGGTAGATTGAATATTTTTGAAAGAGTATTTAGAAATGGGTATACCTAACTACGTAAGTTATCATTAGTCTTAGTAAAAGATGAGCTACTCAAATAAATACCAATATTATAAAGAGGTAACATTTGTATGTTTGTAAGTTTGGGTATATGGCGTAATCTTCGGCATTACTGATCTGATTCCGAAAATCCATTCACTGATAGGAAGCTACTTTATCTCCGAGTGTCATAAGCTATATTTCTAACGTTCCCGTGGGATACTTTCTGACCATAACGCGTGTGAAGCTGTGGGCAAAAACTAGTTAATAATAGACTTAAAATAATTTGACAGCCCTAGGCAGACGAGCGTGTCGTGTAGGGTTGCCAACGTGCTACAATTAACATAACGCATTAGCAGTATCAGTCCGAGCAATTAACAACATGTTCATAATTAATACTAGTTTATGCCCGCGGCTTCGCCAGCGCCGAGTTTTTTATTGTCCCACGGGGTTACTACAAGTTAAACAGTATCCTATGTGTTAATCCAGCAGTGATAGTCTAGTGGCATGACCGTCGGACTGTCAAGTCATTGGTCCCGAATTCGAACCCAAGATACACACCTCTGATTTTTCGGATTCATGTGCGTATTGTATAATTATCACTTGCTTCGGTGAAGGGCAACATGGTGAGGAAACCAGCATGCCTGAGAGATATTTCTCGACAGCATGTAAAGCTAAGTCAGAGGCTCATGGGCGCATGAGGGTTGAACACTCTGACACCAGGTAAGGCACTAACCACACGATGAAGAAAGATGATCCAGATTATAATCTGTGTGCCAAATTTCATCCAAATCTGTTCAGAAGTTTTGTCTGCAAGAGTAATAAACACGCTCTAATAGTAGTAAGAGTGCCTACAAAGCTAGAGTTTGTATAAAGTTAGATATAAACATACATATTAAACGATAATTATTAGTTTTCTATCTCTGCCTGCGGCTCGGGCTGAATCATAACTTTTTAATTTTCCGGTATGAATAGATTGACCTCTCTCTTATATTAGAGCTGTTTTATAGTTAAGTCATGAAACTGACATTTATTTATTTTATTTTATTTTTATTGGTCCACCAACAATTGTCCACACTGGTTTTATGCGTAAGGTAACATGCAAAAAATTTATATACATCAGTGCAACAATAACTTATAGGTAAACACCGCATGCATAAGGAATTTGTACAATAAAAAAAAAACTAATCTAGTTTTAAGTTTCTAGTATCTAAAAATTTAAACATCGATTAAATTTAAGTTCTATATTTCCCTGTGCTCTGAAATTACTGAAATGTTATCGTTGTCAGTGCCTTCAGTACATATTGTCCCGTTTTAAAAAAGACATCCACTCAGACTATCACAGTCCCCCGCTGGGCATAGATTGCTTGTGAGAGAAGCTGCGCTACAACACCAACGCAATATTGAAGACCTACAGAAAAATATGACGTCTTGATTCAATCAAGAATGGATAAGTCCTAGGCGATTTGACTTCCATTTCAAATAGTTACATATGCAGATAACAAATTCAATGTGAAATCAATTTCAATTCGGAGCCAAATCGAAACGTAAAATTTTGAAACGCAATAATGTGGCAATTTCGCGAAAATTTCTTAAGACACCTGCTACAAATGTACACTAATAAATTAGGGGTTGCATGTCCAAAAATAAATAATGAGTTATGAAAAACAGTCGGATCCTATTGAATTCAATTCTAAGGCACTGAAAAACGGCTAAATCTTGTCTTGTCTTTGTCAATTGTCATCATTTTATAAGGCCCTGAGGGTATATAAAGGGACGCAACACAATGTCAGCGATAGCTATGGAAAGGTCATTAATGTACAGAATTGTCATAAACTACGGAAAAGCTCAGGAAAAGGTCAGGTGCGTAGTAAGTACTCGCAACCGGCTTGGGTGTATGACCAAATGTATGAACGTGGACGAGGCAACAGGAGTATGTAAGGATCGTAGCACGTGGCGTTCTGTGGATGCTGCCTACCCCCATGGGAAAAAGGCTTGAGTTTATGTACTATGTACGGAAAAGATGTTTGTCAATCTTGTTGAAACTCGTGATAGAAATACGAAACGATTGACACCGGTCTAGCAATTTTTGTTCTGTAATAGTGCGGTCAAACCGATCGAACTGAACTCTAGACTGGCTACGGACAGAGATGTCGTTACATTATCTGTCGAAGTTCAGCTGCCAGAGCAGCTCGTGGCTAAATAATAACCGCCGCACGGATCGATCTTCGAGGCTAAACCGCGCTTGCCAAGGTCGATCTGTGGGTGGGTGTGGATGGGATCCATAACATACCGCCGTTGGTCCTGGTTCTCATTTGAAGATCTTTGACAGTCGTTATAAGTAGTCAGCGGCCCGAAAGTCTGACAGCCAGTCTTACCAAGGAATACTGTATTACCCTGTACTAACTGGGTTGTGGAGGTCAGATATGTAGTCGCTCCATGTAAAATACTGGTATTCAGTAAGACTGGAAGCCGACCCCAGTAAAGTTGGTCTTCCATAAACAATGGGGCACTTAATATTTTGTCATACGTGTCCTGTTGTTTGTTAATAACAGTAACTGATGGACGCTACTGAAGGCGCCCAACTAGTGGCTCAGTTCTGGGCTGACACAATTAAGATTGCCTTCGACACGATAAGAATAAAAATACTAGGCAGATGATAATCTGTCTAAATCCAGTGTCTGGAGTCCAGTCCTTCAAAACGTCTAGTCTAACAAAATTACAAAATATTTGTCATTTCTAGAAGCATATCATGCCCGGCTTAAAGTTTCGGAGCGCCATCCTTGAAGCCCCGACTTTGCATGTTACGTTACGTAGGTACGTTCAGAGTGTTTTACTCGATTTTCTTTCTCCAAGCCGCAGCTGCCGCCGGTGATACTGAATTATGAATACCGTCCCTTGTTAGGGCTTTCAGTTTTTGTAACGAGGTTTCATGGCATCTTGTGCCAATGTTGCTATATGCGGTGTTTGTTGCAGAATTGTTCACGTGGTTTTACGAGGTTTGTTTTGGTCAGATAAAGAGTTTTTCTTTCTTTTTTTATGTGTCGTGCCGTATGAGGTGGGTAATATTAAAACGGGTTTATTTTTGTTAAAATCTTAATAAGTACAGTAAAACAGAAAAGCGGCCTTCCTCGTTGGTCGCAAGCGCGACAGCTGAATATGAGGTTCTGGGTTCAATTCCCAGATCGGGCAAAGTGTTATTGGGTTAGTTGTCTGGATTTGTGACCGGTTGATGGCAATAGGCTCGCCCCCTATTACATGGATCTTCAACATAACGGGCGAAATGTGGGTGTACTAATGGAACCCCTTTGCCTAACCCTTAACGGATTACAGGCGTGATGATGTTATGTTAGCCAGAAAGGGTATGCTAATCTTCACATTTCCGACGATAATTGCGAAGCGTGTACTTTTCCTTACTTTTTTTTTCTTTCTCTATCGCTCAAATGGAAGCGTGAAACCTAATGAGTCCCAACATACGATTACTCTCGAAGGTACTCTGAAAACAAACAGTAACAAATACCCAATATCCTATCTAACATACCGATACTTCCCAAATATTCCTTTCCTCCAAAAATATCGCTTTCAATCCGCTAGAATACAATACATACAGCTACGCCGACTACCCGCACTTCAACGAAGCCTCATGTTTGCAACGTGTTCCCTTTCGCTCGAGTGTTTAGTTTCGCCAGTCAAGACCTCTCTATGTACAGCCAACAAAATAGATGTAATAGCAAAACTATTCATATTTTTTTATTCGCGTTTCTTCCTGTCTGCTCCGACTTTCGGTATCTCGGTTCACTCGTGCAAAGCGATGGCGAAATAGATCGTAGTGTTAAGCACAGAATTAACACGGGATGGATGAAATGGCGGCAGGTCACGGGAACAATCTGCGACTCCCGCATTCCCCTTAAACTTAAGGGGAAGATTTATAAAACAATGGTTAGACCTGCTGTCTTGTATGGATCAGAATGTTGGGCCACAAAAGGGATGAATGAAAGGCATTTGCATGTGGCGGAGATGAGAATGCTAAGGGGAATGTGTGGTGTTACGCGAATGGATAAAATAAGAAATGAGTATATAAGAGGAAGTCTGAAAGTGGCGCCGGTGACTGAAAAGTTGTGTGGTAATCGGTTGTCGTAGTATGGGCATGTGATGCGGAGGAATGAGGAAAATGTTGTGAGGAAAGTTTTGAGTATGCATGTGGATGGGTATATGAGTAGAGGAAGACCAAAGAAACGATGGATGGACTGTATAAAGAATGATATGGCAAGAAAGGAGGTGTCGGATGAGATGACGAGTAATAGAGAAGTATGGAAGAAGAAGACATGCTGCGCCGACCCCAAATGAATTGGGATAAGGGCAAGAGAATGATGATGAGCAAAACTATTCATATTTACATCAGAGGCCAAAATTTTTTATTATTCGTAAGTTATAAGAGAAATGTGGGCAGCGTTTATTTCGTGCAAGCATAAGCTTGATCAAAACGCTATCTCAATGCGGGTGGGCGATTTCAGACTTACATAAGTCCAGGTTTCCTCTCGATGTTTTCCTTCACCGATGTCAGTGATGTCCGAGATAAACTTCAGATAGTCCACAAAAAAAATAAAAATGTAAATGTCACATTGAATGAGAGGCAAGGATTGAAGCAAAAACCTTTTTTCTAATTTAAGCCAGTGTTTTTCAATAATTCAATCTTTATCTAGGTGCTACTGTCATGTTCCTTTGTTTTATTTTATGATAAAACTAACTGTTACCCGTGGCTTCGCCCGCGTGAAGTTCGGTAACTGACTCACGGTATCATACTACCGGGATGAAACGTATCCTATATGTTAATCCAGGTTACAAAATATCTATGTGCCAAATTTCATTCAAATCCGTTCAGTAGTTTTTGCGTGAAAGAGTAACAAACATCCATCCATCCGTCAAAAACTTTTGCATTTATAATGTTAGTAAGACGTCAGATTTCGTTAAATAGTTGCAAGTTAGCTACTTGTAGACATATCTCTGTGTTTGACTGTACTAACTTCCCAGACAGCACTTATTTGGGTCTGTGGAATATTGTGGAACAATGGCGCTCTTTTGTATTGAAACTTATATTTATTTGGTATTGGATGATGTTGTTTTAAAAGTTATTATAAGTTACGGTATACCTAATATCTTTACTTTGTTTATTGAAGTAGGTTTGTGTATTGTTTTGGCAGCGTAACATAATTAAGTTAGTCTCTTTCTTTCAAAATGACTTTTGTAATTAGCGAACGTATTACTTTTGTCTGGAACAATTCCTCCCCGCTCTGGTACAGAATTTCCTCAAAAACATATTGTACTCTAGGACTCTCGCACGTCTGCTTATAACTCGAGCAATGAGGTACTAAACTTTCAATGGGTCAGATAAAAGATTCAAAGGCTAGAAATAAAACAAAGTTGCAAGTTTTGCAGACATGATTTAAGACATTTTGCTTAAAACCTTGAGCAAATTGTGTTTGGTAATGATATTTAGGATAGAATACAATATAATTTATTTCTGAGTATATGGTAGTTACATAAAGATCTTACAATTTATATTAATTCACATTTACTACCGTTGCCAGTGTAGAAATAAAATAGAATTTCAATACAATAATTATTATCATAATGTGACTATTACACCTACAGGGTGTAAACGGACCCTTCACATAGCCGTCAACCAAGCATTCTGTACATCAAACTAAGTAACTTTACGCAAAAATTATTGCTGGGAATCGACTTTTTTTTTGCTGTGAAAAATCACGTTTTACGGTAGGACTCGATGGAAAGCACTCAAAACATTGAGCTGATGATGATTGAATAGTACGGGTGTCGTGGAGGTGTGTAAAGTAAAAATCTTACATTAAAAACATGTATTTAAAAAAAAAAACTTGAGAAACAGTTGGAACTTTGTCCCCCAATATCTCCGTAACTAGAAGGTTCTCAGTTATGGTCTAGAACAAAAAAAATGATCGCAAAGACGGGGAGAACAAGTGTCTTCGGCTATGTTAAGGGTCTATTTACACCCTTTATCTTAATTTATTTAGAGAAAAAAAATTATACATTTATAATACTATAGATAATTTATATTAATAATGCAATTATAAATGAATTATTGAAACTTCTGATAAATGAATACGCGAACAGAGTAGAAACACATGTACTTACAGAAGCCAAAAAAATAGTGCATGTTTAAATTGATTTATAGTAAACATAAACAAAAAAAATTGTCTTCTATATGCGTGTCTAGCAAAAACTAGCGTCGTATTGACAAAAATTGTTCCATAATATAGAACAATTTTTAACAATATTATCTGTCTATCTCAAAAACTTCAGTCAACGCCATCTAATAACAAAAAAAAAGAATTAATGCTGGTACGGAGAGATAGGCAAGTTTGAAGTTTGTGTTGTTTGAACAAGTTAGAAGCAAACACTTTGATTGATGCTCGCCGACTACTCCGCTAATGGCACATAGTGCTTACATCCTGCTTCCGCTGAGGAAATTATAACTTTATGTATTAGAGCTTAAATACCATTTTGTCAAAAAAGTAGTTACAAGCAGGTACCTATAGTTTTGGTTAGAAGTACATATATGTACATCAAACAAATCTACACATATAAAATTCAAAGTCCTGACTGACTGACTGATATATCAACGCCCAGTTAAAACCGCTGGTCCTTGAGACATGTTTGGAGGGTGTATTCTTTGTGAAGAGTAGGTATCCACTAAGAAAGGGATTTTTGATATTTCACCCCTAAGAGGGTGAAAATTTCACAGAAAGTTCAAAACCTGGGGGTGTTGAACTTTCTGTGAAACTTTTTATTCTCAGAGTCGATTGACTTGAAAATTTGTGTACATACTCTTAAGTTAAAATTATGAGATACGTGTATCACAGTTTTTCCAAAATCATCCCCCAATTTAAAATACAATGTCCTTACTGGATAACGGATATATCAACGCACAGTCCAAACCGCTGGTCCTAGATACATCAAATTTGGAGGGTGTATTCTTTGTGAAGAGTAAGTATCCACTAAGAAAGGGTTTTGCGAAATTCCACCCCTGAGACCGTGAAATGGGCAGTTGAACTTTCTGTGAAACTTTGTCTCGGAGTCGATTGACTCGAAAATTTGTATACATACTCTACAGTTAAAATTACGGGATATGTGTATCACAGTTTTTCCAAAATCATCCCCCAACATAGTCAAATAGGGCTTCGAACCTCACGTAGACGGGCGTGTGGCGCGCAGTGTTGTGCAGGGCGTGCGGGGCGCGGGAGTATTTACCTATTAGTAAGAAGGTAGGATTTTTCTGAGGTAGACGTGTCTGTAAATTTATGTGAAATCCCGATTTTCCCGTTGGCTCGTGATACGCGACATTGGTATTAAATATTATGTAAAAGTATTATGTCTATAAATAGATTCCTAATAAATCATTTTGATTGTCGTCACCGGTGTCCAATCTCAAACCAAGGTATCAATATTTTACATTATGTTATGTAATCGATATTACTGTATTACTCAAATAAAATTAAATACTTACACCAACTACTCTTTATTACCTATTCAACTTTAAAAGTAAAAACTAATTATTTATACTATATTATATATTATAAATGCGAAAGTTTGGATGGATAAATGTTTGTTACTCAATGAAGCCAGAACGGCTGAACAGATCTGGATGAAACTTGGCACAGAGATATGGCTGGCACAAAGATTACTTATTATCCCAGAAGTAAGATCCTGTGGGCAATTCCCGCGAACTCCACGCGGGCGAAGCCGCGGGCATAAGCTAGTACAGTATAAAACTATACATACAGTATTGTCAAACTAAGTAAAAATTTTGGCGTACCTTCAATAAAGTATTTTCTATCTATCAAACCGAAAGCTAGGAGCTGCATTTGCTGAGCATTAGACACTTTCACATTAACGTTACATAAATGATTTTCACAAGAAATTTTTTGTAAGCGCACTTTCAGTAGAAATTACAAAAGGAATGAACGTGGAAATTATGGACCATGTGAGGATCGTAGCAGGTCCTGTCTGTAGCGACTGCCCTCCACCAGGGGAAAAAGGCGGCAGTTTATGTATTTTATTGAAACAGATGAATTTCCCAATGTTTGTTCATTAAAGCTCGCACAACAGAATACCCGCAGTGACCCATGCATTATAATTGGCAGGGCATTATGTGACGCAACAAAAGCTTTGAATTAATTGCTTCATGCATTATTTACCTCTCGCCTGGGGCCTGAATCATTGCCAAATCATTAGCGTATAGAGCCGTGTTCTCATTACAGGTGGTATAATTGGTTGATCTGTATATTAACCAATTAAACTGGTTGAGTGAAGATTTAACGACAAATTTTCTGGAAACCAGAGCCAATGCAAGTGACGTCATTTTAAAAAAAAAATTAAATCAGAAAACAATGCTCTTAACTCTTGTAGAAGATGATCGAAAAGAAATGACATGTGAGTAGTTCTACGGCCGATTGGTCTAACTTAAGGAGGTCGCGCTACGGCTTGCCTATAGCCAGCGAAATTCAAATTATCTAACGGTATTTGCAATTTTCAGGTCAGTGTCAGGCGTTTAGTGGGCTACCCTGACGGTTCCACCTTAAAGTGATTGTTTTGTAGATATATTTGAATGTCTATGGTCTAAATAGTATGGTCTATTTTGGTCACGAGCTACTCGTGTTGCTACGGCGGTAGAGGTGGCGATAGCAGAAAAACAAATGAAAGAATGTTGTTTGGAACTTTCCACGAGACACCGCGACGTGACTTGCGCAGTGATAGTACTCACACGAAGGAACCCAGTGACTTGCGCGTGTCGCGTAAAGAATCATCTGAGGTTATGTGCGGGGCGTTAGATGCGAGTGGAACCGCGGGCAAGAGCTATTTTATATGCATGTGAGCAAATGTGGTTCGTAAATATTTTACTACAAATACATCGAGAGATACCACAGCGTGCTGAGAATCTGAAATGATGGAAGCAACTCCGAAGAATCGGATATACTTCTTATGTATATTTTAACTTTTATAACTATTATTGAGAAAATACTTTGAAGTTTTATTATTACGTTGACCAGAAATTCAATTTTCAGTGACTTTTGCTTTGCCTACAATTTTGTCGGATTGATTACTTCAGTACACTTAAGTTGTCAAGGACGGTGATTTTGTTTCTTTGTCTGCTAATGGGAGCAACAAACACTTCAGAGTATAGATGTAAAAAGAAACAGTAGTCACCACAAAGTACATACTTTGAGGAACAGTAAAATGAAGGGATAAGAGCTGCAACAATGAATGTTGCCTACATAAAAATAATGATTTACGAATGAAATTGAAACATAATGAAGAATAATATAACCTACTTACAAATAATTTAACAACACGAGGGCAAAGCGATTTTTCAAATGGCCCATCCACGTCTACGTCAATTTGTTGAAAAAATGAATTCCAACACTCGAAACATGCAAAAATAGGCTTTATTTTATCAAAAAATTGAGCTCAAATTCTAGCTGGCAAAACGTAACAGGATTGAGAACATAACGTACTTTTTTTCATTAAAATGACAAAGAATACGGCCAGTTAAAGCCTATACAAAAAATTGCTTCATACAATCTGGATGGCGTGTCATTCTGAAGTAGACCTTAAGATGTAGATATAAGGTAGGAATTCTGTTGACACCTATGAGGTATGTATTTTGAAAGCGACATTATTACAAATTGTTTATTTGTTGTTTTGTTTTGTTGTCGCGGCACGTTACAATGCCACAAATAGTGCTTCTTTTTACATTCAGTCTATTCGTTTTTATAAATAGGTGTTTCTGCTTGTCTTTTCTAAAATAGGTTTCCCCATGAAATAAATATAAATAGGTACGCTTTATATGGAGATGAAATCCTGACATATAAGTATCTATTGATATACTGAAGGGAATTTCAAAAGATGTAGGTGCCTACTTACTCAGTTAATCTAAGAAATCACTAACTAAACAATATATAGATAACAGGAGGAAAAGATCTTACAGTTTCACTAAAAATGTTGTAATCACCAGTTCTCAAATGCCCATTTACTTTGAACCTTGTCTGTAGGTTTTTAAGACACGTTTTAAAGTCTGTCAATATTGTTAGAAATCTGGTGTTAGACCACCCGCTGCTTCACAGTATTAAACACACAGAAAAATACGACGTAACATCACGTCTGTAATCCCCGAAGGGTTAGGCAGAGGTATAATTAATAGTACATACATATTTCGCCAGTTATGTTTTAAGTCCCATGTAAGGGGGAGAGCCTATTGCCATCAACTGGGCACAAATCCAAACTCCGTGGCTGCTACTGAGAAATACCTGAAAGAAAGCCAACAACGCTTTGCCCGACCTAGGGATCGAAACCAGGACCTCATGCATTTAAACTAGGAAGTGAGACAACAGAAGGTATCATTAACAATATTGTTAAACCTACCAACATCAAGATACCTTCTTGCACTCATTTAGTTAGTAAAAAAGGCCCTCAGCAGAATACCTTAAAGTTATTCCACCAAAATATCCAAGGCATTTCTTCCAAATTATTAGAAATTGAATTGTTTTTAGAAAAAAGTACTTTTGATATTATTTGTTTTACTGAACATTGGCTAAAGGATTACCAAATGCTTATTAATTATGAAAACTATACGGTGGTTAGCTGCTTTAACCGTAAATTTATGCTGCGTGGAGGGTCCCTAATATTATTGAAAAATTGTGTTAAATATAAGCAACGTAATGACATAGTAGGTCTCTCGGCTGAACATTGCGTCGAACTGTCCTGTGTTGAGCTAGATAAGCATATAATTGTGTGCGTTTACAGACCCCCAAACTATCAAAACTTTTCCTTATTTGAATCAATAATCGAAGATGTCCTGGCAAAACTTGCAGCCAGTAATAAATCTATAATTGTTTGTGGGGATTTCAATATCAATATTTTAGAAGAAAATTCTAATAGCGGTCGGTTATTAAATTTGTTTAAGTCATTTGACTTGACCAACATTTTTATAGAACCTACGAGAGTCACTCCATCATCTGCTACTTGTATAGATAATGTTTTCTGCAATTGTGATTACTTAGATAAAGCCATAGTAAATTGTCTGCCGTCAGACCATAGCGGACAAACTGTAACTTTTAGGTGTAACATACCATTGCAAAAAGTTCAGATTCAATTTAGACCTATAACTACTAATAAATTAAATAGGTATAATATTTCCCTACAGAATAAGTTAAGTGCTATGAGCCATCATATGGAGGATATTAATATAAATCAATTGTATGATAATTTCTTTTCAATAGTTCACACTGAGTTCAACAAAACTTTTGAAAAGAAGACAAAATCTATTTGCCCTAAATTTGTATTTAGTGATTGGGCAACTAGAGGTATCAGAAAAAGTAGGGAAAGACTATTTGAGCTTTATGGCCTTAAGCCTTATATAAACACTGAAACTTTTAACAAGTATGTTGCTAAGTATTCAAAAATTTTTAGAAATACATGCAAGGTTGCCAAAGCCCTGCACATTAGCAACAAGATCAAAACAGCAGAAAACAAAATTAAGACAGTTTGGAAAGTCATAAATAACGAGACTAACAGGAAGAAAATACGTAACACTAGCTACACATTAGATACAGCATGTGGTCCTAAAAGCTCTAATCAGGAAGTAGCTCATGAATTTGTAAATTTCTTTACCGATATACCGTTAAAAACTACGGAGGCTCTAAATTCCTCTCCTGAAGTCTCAATTGGTTTATTAAAGGCGAATGTATCTGGCTGCCCGGCTGAATTTAAATTTAAACACATAAGCCCAATGATAGTTATTAAAGCTTTCCGGCAAATAAAAGTCAAACTGACCGAAGATCTTTGGGGAATGTCTATCAAAGTTTGTACATCCATAGTTGAGACTATAGCACCATACCTAGCTTTAATTTTTAATTTGTGTGTAGACCAAGGAGTTTTCCCTGATTTAATGAAATACAGTAAAGTCATACCTCTGTTCAAATCCGGAGATAGTAAAGATACAAATAATTATAGACCTGTATCCGTGTTGCCAGTTTTTAGCAAGGTGTTTGAAAAGGTTATGTTGAATCAAATGCTCAATCATTTTAACACCAACAGAATCTTACACGATCAACAGTATGGTTTCACCAAGGGACGTTGTACAACTGACGCCGGTGTAACCTTATTAAAGCACATTTTTACTGCGTGGGAAGAGTCTCAAGACGCCATAGGAATATTTTGTGACCTCTCCAAAGCATTTGATTGCGTAAATCACGACACATTACTTTTGAAACTTGAGCATTACGGACTAGGTAAACTTGCTCTTGGTTTGATAAAATCTTATTTGAATGATAGACAACAACAAGTTCAAATAAATGGTGTTAATTCAAAGGGTTTAAAAGTAAAAATGGGGGTTCCACAAGGCTCAATTTTGGGTCCTTTCCTCTTCTTAGTATATATTAATGATCTACCCTATTTATTGAAACACCAACCTCAAAATATGGTGTTATTCGCTGATGACACTTCCCTAATTTTTAAGATAAATAGACGGGCCCAAAATCTAGATGACGTGAATAATGCCCTACTTCAGGTCCATAACTGGTTCACAGCAAACAATTTAGTATTAAATGAAAAAAAAACGAAATGCATAAGATTTGCTTTACCGAATGTTAAAAGTAGCGATTGTGATATAGTATTGAATAAAGAGAAGCTTGAATTTGTAGATAAAACAGTTTTCCTGGGGATTACGCTTGACTCAAGGCTACAATGGGGTTCTCATTTAACATCTCTAGCGGGGCGGCTAAGTTCAGCAGCATATGCTATTAGAAAAATCCGTCAATATACGGATGTAGATACCGCTAGACTGGTCTATTTTAGCTACTTTCATAGTATAATGTCTTATGGAATTTTGCTATGGGGACGGGCTGCAGACATTGAGTCTATATTTATTCTGCAAAAAAGAGCCATCAGAGCCATATATAATCTTCGAAGGCGTGATTCTCTAAGGGAACTGTTTAAGGAAATTAACATCATGACTGTACAATGTCAATACATCTATGAAAACATAATGTATGTAAGAAAAAATCTACATCTTTTTAATAAAAGAGGCGACAGACACAATTACGGTACTAGAAATAGAGACCAATTAGTTCAGCCAGGCTTCAGACTCGCTAAAGTAGACTCATCTTTCATGGGGTACTGTTTGAGATGCTATAATAAAATTCCACAAAGTATTCTTGAACTGAATGAAACTAAATTTAAAACATGCATTAAACGCACACTATGTAAGAAAGCATATTACAAGTTGGACGATTATATCGCTGATAAAAATGCTTGGCTCAATGCCGGTCCTGCTCCACAAGGACAGGGGCGCATAAATGGATAACATTAAACAGTATGTTGGAGCTGCTGAAGATTGTAGAACTATCTTTGCAATGTATAAATTCAATCTCTTTAGTATTATATAACCGCATAGCCCATATTGTGTGAGCACTCTGTACTAGAAAGCTGTCATTCGCTGGAAACCTACGTATTTTCTTGACTTGAATGTGCCCTGGCGGTTAAGAGTATGTCATTCTCACTAAAATGTCTCGCTGATGGTGGCGCGTGTGTCGGATCATGGTGTTCCCTTCAAAATGGTTGAGTTGAATGGTGCCGATACATGCGTCATGTTTGTGGACGGGCGCTGTCAGTTGTGACTGGTCATCTCTTGGTTGCCACGGTTTATTTGAATTAATTATTTTATTTTTTACTATGGACACTTTTAAAATACACATCTTGCTACATCGTTCTCACATAATGTACCATCTCAACATAAATGATGTAACGAAATTATTGTAAAAGAATACTGATTTAAAAGAGTGTCCATGGAGTTTCTTGCCCGTTCTTCTCCATAGAGATCTACGTTAGGGAATGGGCAACTACAGTACTTTCACAGTTTTTATGCCTTGTGACTGGGACTGTAGCTATTTTTTTTTCATTGTTGTCTTTGTTTCGACAATTCAAAAGTGCCTGTAACTGGCCTATTTGAAATAAATGCTTTGATTTTGATTTTGATTTTTGCTCAGTAGTCGCGCTTGCGACCACTAGACCAACGAGGTGGTAAAAAACACGACGTTTAGTTACAAAAACTAACGCTTAAGCATAAACTGGTTGAAACACAAACACGCAGAGTGCCACTCTACGACTCTACGGCTCTATAGCTCTACGGCTCTATGGCTCTACGTAGAGACTGTCCCGAGAGCTCGTTAGCTCGCGCACCTGCTCTAGTGTAGAGGCACATCGAGGACAGTTATACTCGTATTAGTCGTGTCTATGTAGAGCTTGTTTAGTGCGGATCTTGCTACAGTGAATATCATGGTGATTGTTATTTAAATTGAGTGAAAATTTTGTTGCGAACGCGGATTACTCGGCTCAAAACTTATGCCATATTTACTTAAACTATGCGCCAAATAAATCATCGAAACTAAAAAGATAATTCATTCATACCCATAAATAAGAAAGTGTCTCAGTCTGTCTGTTGTCTTACCGGAGTTCAACTACTTTTATCCCTGTGGTACGTTCCCGTGGAATAGTTTCCTTGGTTGACTTGTAGAGAATGCCTAAGACAAGAATTCGGTAGGTAGATACCTGTTTGTGTGTGAAAAGTTGAAATAAATTAAAAGGTTAGAATATTTTAGCCTGCTTAAGTTTCCGCCTTTTAATTTTAGGATTAAAATAGCAGCCGCGCATAAAACCTATTACCAGTATGAATCAATAACTGGCATTAATACAAACAAGTATTTTATGAGACAAAATTAGCGACGCGGTTAGCGCAGTTTCTGGGCGATTGCCTGCTGTGCTGCGTGTCGCAGGTTCGATCCCCGCACGGAACAAATATTTGTATGACCTACTATGTTTGTGTATGTAAGTTTAAATATTTGTAAACTCAGAGAGATGAGAAATTCCAAGAGTGAGGCAATGTTTTTAAAAAGAAAACTTTTAAAGCGTCAAGTTTCCGAGATATAAGCTATCAAAGTTGTACTGAAATAAAACTGGCGGACGAGTAGACGAACCAAAATTCAAACGTAACGACGAAGCCGCGGGCTGAAGCTAGTCTATCTATACAATGATACGGTTGCTCACCGCGATCCTGCGAGCGCACGCGATCCGAATTAAATAACAACAATTCAATTGAGCGCCGTGGGGTGGCGAGAAATACGATCTTTTTCGCACGTGCCACCCTTCATGAGCCGTCAAAGGAAATACGATCGAGTTGAATCAATCTTTTATAAAAGATTCCAGAGTTAAAGATAATGCGTAGAAACGTCTTTCTTTTAAGGTTTATGTGGAAAAGATTAGCTATAAAGTCCGTTTAAAACTGTCGGTTACACATTGTTTATTTTATAACCTGATAATGAAGCTAAGCGTAGGTTTAGCTCTTTATAAAATTTACAGAAATGAGGCAACACACTGACATACACATTTTTAATGTTAGTCACTATTACCTGAGCGAGCGTAGTACTGCAAAATCGTACCAACCCACATTCATAAAAAAAAATCCCTATTTCCGCAGTTATTGTACAGATTATATGATTATTTGTATGATTTTGGACAGTAATCGCTGAATAATTTGAAATCTGTTCTAAGTATCGTTTTGGACGGATCGGTAAGAGACTTATTTTACTAATTTTAAAATATTGGATTAGTTTGACGTATTTAACTGAATGAAAACAGATTGTGTATCGGCACAATATGTTAGAACGAATTTCAACTTTCAAACTATGTTAGTAAAGCAGGTACTCATTTAGCACAAGTCACTTGACCTCAATGGAACAATTCGAAGGCCTCATGACAAAAGAATTCGTTTACTTTCTTGCTCCTAGTACCAAATCTTTATTTACGAAATTCCGGTGAACTCGTAACGTCTACTCCTAAACAGTCTGACCGATATTGATGATTTCATTTTGTACTAATGGATATTGATGATTTCATTTTGTACCTGGATAGTTTTTAGCTATAATTGTTGACACCACCCAGAATAGGAAAGGTCTTTTAGGTCAGCTAGTACCTATAATATCTAAAAACATAACAATGAATTGAACAAAAATCTTTGCACTCTGCCATTTTCGTCTCAAACGAATATTTTGAATGGTTTAACAAAATTCTTCAAGACACTTTGAAAATACTCTAAAGCCTATTTCAAATAATATTTCCAAAATAACCAAGCGATTTTAACAATCTTCCATAAAATAATCACAAAGCGTTGTTTAACAACACGTTTCGAAACGCAAAACGACGTCAAAAAGTCAATTTGTTCTTCCTCAAAATTAGGCTCGTCCTTATTCCCAAAAGAATGCCAAAGTAACAAGTAATCACTCAATCTCCTGACGTCATCCCTTGATTGCCTCATAGCCTTGAGCTCGTCAAAATAACAGCTATTTTTACCCAACTTAAAGAGAAGAGGGCGTTTGGTACTTGTTTGCAGGATACACTTCCCACATTGGAATTTTAAACAACACTTAAGTTTAAGACGGTCTTTAAAGACTTCTTTTTATAGTTGTAATAACTTATCAAATTCAGAATTTAAAGAAGCCCGCTAAAAGGCGCGTGGGTGTTCGCTCGCGTTTCTGTATTTAAAAATAGTATGAACAGCGCTAACAAAGAAGCCGCTAGGCGAGGGAGGATTTTTTAAGAATATTTATGCCCTAAATATTATTTATCATAGTTGAGTATTGTCAAACAAAGCAAAGCATGAAACCAATCCTTTGTAATGCTACTCAGTCAAAAACGTTCTCACTGTTGGGAAGCGGGCTCAGCGCCGATTTGTGTATTATTACTTCGGATTTTTGGTTTTGAGATACACTGGTTTCCTCACTGTTTAGAGACGCGATGATGAAATAAATTATACAAAGCAATGTGCTTGACTGGGTTTGAAACCACGACCTACATGACGTAAGTCTGGGCCGTTACCGCTGGGCTATTACGTGCTCTCTGTTAAGATGTGTTATCATATTTGGTACTAAAATACTGCCTCGTCTTTGTCTTAGTCTTAGTGGTCGCAAACGCGACTGCTGAGAATAAGGTCCTGAGTTCGATTCCCGGGTCGGACAAATTGTTATTGGGTTTTTCCATCAGGAATTTCTCAAAAGCAGCCATGGAGTCTGGATTTGTGCTCGGTTGATAGCAATAGGCACGCCCCCTATTATATGGGTCAAAACATAACTGGCGAAATGTGGATGTACTCTTAGAAAGGTACAACTCTGCCAAACACTTCAGGGATTACAGGCGTGATGTTATGTATGTATGATACTAAAAGGCACACATAATGATAACGTCATTATCACGGCTCGTGACACAAACTCGCTCGTTCGGGATTGTGGCGAAAATAACTCGATCACATTATTTTCGCTCGAGATTTCTTGTATCGTTTGGATTCTTATTCTGTACTTTTTATCTTTTTGTTTTAGGTTATTGAAAGAAAGAAAGAAAGAATAAAGTTTATTTGACGTCAGTTCATCAAACACACAGAATAAAGAAAATAAAAGAAACAAAATTAAAAATAAATGACAAATTAAAAAAATAAATTAAAGAAAGAGAAAATACATGTGCTGTGTGCCTCACGACTGCGCCAAAAGGTCCATTTCAGCATTCATGCCAGACAGGTGATGCTGGCTGACGCTGGTCTTCCAATGAGCGTTTGGGGGGTTTGCATTGATTGACTACAATTTTAGCCAGATTTATCTTAAATAACCTAGGTTTTATTAATCACTAGCTTTTGCACGCGGCTTCGCTCGCGTTATGGTCGGAAATTATCCAAGGGGAATAAATCAGTATACAGTCGCGAATACTGTAGCTTTCCATCAGTGAAAGAATTTTTCGAAGATTACCCCTACATCCAGACTGGTATTCGGCTACATATGGTTAGAGTGGAAGCCGAGCCCAATATATATTTTTCTACCCATTTCCCAACTAGAAATGGCTAGAAAGATGATGATGGTTTACTTTAGGAAATGTAAAAGGACGGTCAGATTTCAAGACAGATCCTTACGATGGTCGCAGTCGGCTGATTTGGTTTAACAGGTATCGAACTGCTAACTGCATTACTTCTACTTCTTCTGCTAACAAAACGGTGAAGGATAACATCGTGAGGAAACCGGCATGTCTTAGAACCATTAATTCGAAGACATATGACATCTACCAACGGTGGTGGACTTTTTTTATGAATGTAAACGCTTTTAGAAAACATTATTGTATAAAGTTCCAAGGATTCTAACAGTTCGTTACATGTTGCCTTAATTACAGTAATTTAGCGGTGTTCATGTAACACAATGATTTGGGAATCTCTTTGAGGCGCCAGCTAATTGTGCGAGCCAACAACTTTCACACGTAATTGCTTTAATTAAATAAGCTGCGAGTTACTTCCTTCTTCGTATTGCACTGAAACATTATATAATCAGCATGATTAATAAAAACTTGCTTGTTTTTCTTCTACACGCCTACGACGTAGCCGCTACGAGAGACCAGCTACAAGCCTACGACGTAGCCACTACGAGAGACCAGCTACATGCCTACGCCTTAGTCGCTACGAGAGACCAGCTATATGCATACTACGTAGCCCCTACGAGAGACCAGCTACAAGCCTACGACGTATCTGCTACGAGAAACCAGCTACATGCATACAACGTAGCCCCTACGAGAGACCAGCTACAAGCCTACGACGTAGCCGCTACGAGAGACCAGCTACAAGCCTACAAAACGTAGCCGCTACGAGAAGCCATCTACATACCTATGACGTAGCCAGTTCGAGAGACTTAAGATACAGTCGAACCCGTACGGATAGACGCCGCGATATCGGATTTTGACAGATAGTGTACTGAACTCCGGTGTCCGCAGCCAGTCCGGAATCCTGTCCGGTCGGTTACACTGAACCTTCACTGCTTGCTTACGACGTAGCACGTCGCTGGTACGAAATAAAAATGAAAGATTCATCATCATGTGAGACTTCTACTGTTTTATTCATACAGCAGCACCTTATCAGATGTCATAAATAACAGGTTAACAACTAGTAGAATAACGTTTAGAAATAGGGTAATACCTAGGTCGTGTGTCGTGGCCTTGACCCACAGGTTTTTAAGCCAAGTGACCTTGAACTTGACCGTGATGATGTAATTAACAACAAAACATTACCATTGTAAAATAACCGTTGCGTGTTAATTACTAATAAACATTACAAAACATACCGCTGTTAGCGATAAGATCACCCATTCTGACACTTTACGTAAAATGTGTAATTTTTATATATTTCATTTTGATGGTGTAAATAATAAAGTTGTTTCTGTCTAGGGCTAATGTGAACCACTGGTCGTTGGTTTTGTCCAGCTCGTCCCGCCATCTTCTACGAGGTCTGCAACGCCTTCGAGTGAAACAACTGGAAGTCACGGAGAGAGGCCTTTGCCCAGCTTTTTTAAAGTGGATTCTATTTACATAGAATTTCGCCTGATTTACTTTAGAGCTGTAAAACATCTACATAGCGATAGTTACGTTATAAGTACCATGTCATGGCGTCGAGTTTATTTAAATCATCCGTTCTTTTATCAGTTTCTAGGCCTTTACGAAACATTCTCAAACCGAAAAATTTTATATTTCTGCCCGATCCGGAAATCGAAACCATCATAGCAATAAGAATTTGTGTGGTATATTGCAACAAAAAAACCCGACTACTGAATAAAATGTAGCCTATGTTACTTGGGCCATAACTCCTACTTGCTACAGAGAACCTACCGCGGCGTTGACTACGGCAATAACGTGCTACGACAGATGCTACGGCTACGGGCTACGCCGTAGCAAGTATGCTACGAGAAAACAGTGCTACAAAGAGTGTGTATTTTATAGTAAATTAATAACTTTATGTAAGAATCTATATTTCTTTAAATTGGTTTTCATGCTTAAACTAAGATAGCTCAATCTTTTTTATTTGTCTAGCCCATACTGTCCCACTACTGCTGGGCAAAGGCCTCCGCCAAGTTGTTCCATAAACTCTTGTCCACATCCAACCAAACCTCGATGCGGCGTCTAGGTAGCCACGACATCTGTTTCCGGGCGGGCCTCGGCGGCGCCGTTCATTTGTAGGTTAGTTCAATCTTACACCGATAAAATATACAAATATATATTTTAGTATCATAAACATTAGGTTTAATTTTGTATTTAAATTAAAACTAATCGTACCTGCCGACCATATTTCCAATGTTCATCCGCCATCTTAATTAACTTACCTGAAACAAAAAATATTTTTTTTAAATTATTTATCTAAATAACGTCAGCATGAACTGCAGTCTGGATTCAATGTGCCGTTGAAAAACAATAGTCATGTTTTCAGTACACATCTGGTCCAAGCCTGGTGGCAACGGTTCGTTCCGCCCTTCAGTTCCGCTCGCTTTTACTGCACCTTTAATTGTGACTGTACAAACTCGACTGAGAGCTCTCTCTCTATATCTCTCTCGAAATGTCTCACAAAAACGCGACACGGGACGGAACGCAAGCGAGGAACAACGAGGCTAGACGAGCGCTACTAAATAAACTTTCGCGCTCGCCCTACCTCGGAGTGTCTCGGCGAGACAACCCCTATAAAGGTTCGCCCACTGACTGACTGTATCTGTCAGTATCCACAGCCGGTTAGACCTTTCACATGGGACTTTAACATTAACGGTGAAAAAATCTAGGTGCCATAGCCCTCAGCTTACCCCTACAAATACAGGCGCACATGACACCATTTAATTACGCCAAGGACGAAGGAATAAAACATTAAAATCCAATCAGAACCTTGATGTAATATTTAATTAATTATAACACATTCCAAATATAACCAGAACCACAAGATAAAGGTAAGCAGAAAACCAACTAAGCATATTTGATTAAATCAAACGCTGGTATATGGGTTATCAATTAAAGCATTCGTTTCATTCAAGCAAGTGAGCGCTGGAGGTTCAGTGGACTTACGAGGTGTAGCTCGTGGGTTCGAAACCTCGCAGGCGCATTACTCTGTGTAATTTATGTAATTACCACAAAATCGTGAGGAAACCGTCTTTTTTTAGAACCAATAATTTTAAGACATGTGACATCGCAGTAGGCCCGCGTGGCGTGCTGGATGACAGCCCACTTCTCATAGGCAGGAGGCCTGTGTCCCAGCAGTGGGAACATTGTAGTCTGAATACGCTAACGCTATACACATTAAACAACTATTTGGACCTCGACATACTAACGAGTGCCTTGTTACTTGAATTCGCTTTGCTTGTGAACCAATTCCGGCCATTTTGTTCCTAGTTGAAATACTGTATTTTAACATTAATACGTCTAGTGGGCTTTTACGAATTAAAACATGGTAACATGTTGTGCGAGGTCGTGACCTTCACATCTGTTCCTAGAACCGGTATACGAAGGTCTTGCTACCTGGGCCCGCAATACATCCTCTTATAGCAGCGTACCAGGAAATATTATATATGGAGCTATATAGGCTGTATCAAGGTGTGGTCATATTTAAGAATGTAATAATTCAGATCATGAAGCTGATAAAAAAAAACGACCAATAGCGAGTTGGAATCGCCCCCTTTCATTTTTAATCTTAGATAAAAACACTGTAAAATTAGAATAACAGCCGTGGAAATTATGAAAAAAAAATGTGTAGCCTCTATACCTCCCGCTTAGTAGGTACCACAAAGTAAATTACAAAACATTATGTTAAAAAATGCGGAAAATATGCTAATGATATTCAAAGATGCTGAACACATAAATATTAAAACGTTGTACTAATTATTCACAATCATGGACTTGGTTTGTTTTCATCATAAATAGCAGCTGTCTTGTCTGAATTGAAGAACGGCTCTGTCATTCATTCCACGTTGTGTCAATATTTTCGAAATATTATCCACATTTCCTTCGTTCGGAGGAGGAGGATCTCGTGGTTAAAAAATAAAAGCCGGGATCATCTCCAAGGTTAAGCCGCGCTTGCCTAGGTTGGTCCGTGTGGTCCTAGGTGGATAGGTGACCACCCATTACATACCGAGTTTCCTTCGTGTCTCGAAAAGCACATTAAACCGTTGGTTCCGGTTGCCAAATGTAGATTTTTGGGAGTCATAAAAAGTAGTTAGTGGCTCGAAAGTCTGATTACCAGTCTTACTAAGGGGTTTCGTATGATCTATTACTAACTGAGTTGTGGAGGTCTGATAGACAGTAGCTCTATGTAAAATACTGGTATTCAGCTGCATCCGGTTAGACTGGAAGCCGACCCCAACGCCCAACATAGTTGGGAAAAGGTAGGCAGATGATGATTTCCAAACCGTGATAAACTTTGACCGAGTAATAGGTGTTCTACGCCTTATTATGCATCCGTATTAAGTAAAAATTAATGCTATTATAGAGCGTGGGCGTAACCATTGTATTTTTGTTTGTTTATTTTTTAATACGATCATTAATCCACTTCTCAGGAGTTATTAAGTAAAAAAAGAAAATTCAAAAAAAAATGTTTTAACATTTCATACTACCCATATTATGATATCAGTAGCCTTTCATGTAACCTGTATGGATACATTTGTTGGTTCCGTCTCAAAGCAACTCGAAGTAAATCACTCAAAGTATTTTTAAATACACCAAGTGTTCTATCACAGGATGTTGTCAAACTGGACCGATGCTGAATTGGAACTGAAGATATGTTTAATATATTTTAAAGGAGTAAAATGTTAGTTTTTTTTTATCTTTATCATACACTTTATTTAATAGAGCGAATTATATTCGTTGCTTTAAGTTTTTAAACAAGAGGGAAAAAAGCATTATTTAAGAAATAACAAAAAGAAATAGTTTACTAGTGTGTAGCCGCAGCTTCGCCCGTTTTTGTAAGAAATTATCTCATGGGAACGCACGACCGGGATAAAATAGTCCTACGTCCTAATCCAGTCATGATCTACCTGCGTACCAATTTCATTGGAATAAGTTCTAATGGAGGCTAGTGAAGTATGTATAATTGATTGACACTGTATTTAGTTAAGATTAAGGTTATATAACAGAACAAGTCCAGTTTAAATTGTATATTACGCCGCCTATTATTCTATTCAATACACATGAATACTACTACAATAGAAATAACCTGTACGAGTATGTACACATTAAGCGTAATATTGCCGTCTTTGTGAACAATTGATACAATGTCTTGAAACTCTCCTATATACTAAACTAGCTGTTGCCCGCGACTTCGTTCGCTTGGAAATTTTTATATGTATGTGGGAGAAAATCTATGTCCTAGCCAAATTTCATTACAATCCGATCAGCCGTTTGTTCGTAAAAAGGTAACAAACAAACAGAGTTACTTTAGCATGGATGGATATAGTATACTTAGTGAGGTATGAGTTTACATTACATTAAACATCAATTACTAATTTTGAGTATAAATGTGGATGGCTATAAGAGTAGAGAAACGATGGATGGACTGTGCGAAGGATGATATGGCTCGAAAGGAGATGACGAGTAATAGAGAAGTATGGAAGAAGCAGACATGCTGCGCCGACCCCAAATAAATTGGGATAAGGAGAAAATTGGGAAAGAAAGAATCAAATGTAGGATCTCAATCCTACATTTGATTCTCTGGTCGGATTAAATGTAATCGGGTTTTTCATCAGGAATTTCTCAGTAGCATGGCAATAGCCTCCTATTACATGGGACTTAAACATAACTGGGGAGCAGTGAGTGTATCTATCTACATACAAAAGGTATATATATCTCGGGATTGGAGGCTGATGGAGAGTTGTGTTAAATTATATTGAATTTGAGTGCGTTAATTTTTAAGCCTCACACTTTGAAAGTATTCCTGAGTTTAATCAAACTTTGTAAAACGAAAAATATTCTCATAACGAGCTGACACCATCAATGTAAGGTTTTTTTTTATTATTAATTACAATTTTATTTTGTAATAGAAACCCACCGCTGCTTTGCATGACTTTTACGAATTGACAAAACTCTGAGATTTCTTTATAGTGTATATGTTAACTTAACATTGGTATATTATTCACACCTACCTTCCTGAGTAAATACTCTAAGAAGTAGTATAGTGTAATCCGCATCAAAATCCGTTCCGTAGTTAAGAACAAAATAAACGCGAAGTTGCAAGGTTTCCTCTTTGGAACTGTATGTTTTTCGTTCGTTGCTTGAAATAAGAATTACTTTTTAAAAATATTTCGTTTTCTCTACTACTATAATAATGAAGCGAATTTTAGAGAACTTATTTATTTAGTAATAATCATTCTCTCAGCAGTCGACAATGATTAATTTTTCATGAACAGCATGTTCCCAAGCAAAGTAACCAAAAAATGGACTTGGCAATCCCCAAATAGTCAATATTTTAACGAAATTGACTACATACTAACAAATCAGTCAAGTAATATAAGGAATTTCGATATAATAAAAAACCTGAACTTCAATTCTGACCAACAACTCTCAACTTCAAGATGATTCGAGGTGAATTATCTCTGGATCTAAAACCAGGAAGTAGGAAAATAAAATCTGAACAATACACTAGAGAACCACTGGATATCTCAGAAGACGACGCTAGTTACTGGAAAAATAAATTTATGGGAGCTGCAAGTATACATACAGACATACAAAACCAGTACGAAAAGTTAGAAATGGAGATACAAGAGTTTCTGAAACAACTGCCAAGAAAAAAGAAACATAAAATCAAATATATCAATGAGGAAACAACAGATATCTTAGAACAGAGGAAAGAGTTATACGCAAAGAAGAGAACAAAAGAAATAAAATTGGAAATAATAAGAATAAGCAAAAAAAACAATAGGAATCTTACAAAATAAAAAAGAACAATTGTCAAAGTACCTACGAAAAATTCATAAGTAAAGCCCGGGGCTCTACGTAAAGCCTATAGATAGTTGAGCGATAAATCAGAGTGGACAGGAAAACTAAAAAATAAGCAGGAAATTATACTATCAAGACGTCCCGATATCATAAATGAAGCCACGCAATTCTATAAAAACCTCTACAATGCCACAGATAGCGCTCCCCCCCTTCTTAGGTACGCACTCGAACACATTTAATGAAAAAAATACAAACACAGAGACTCCAATCATTCTCAGATCTGAAATCGAATATGCAATAAAAACTCAGAAAAATGACAAGACCGCAGGAAACGACAACATTACCAACGAAGTCCTTAAAGCGCTGTCTACTACACTTTTGGAACCCCTTCAAACATTATTCAATAACATACTTATGACCGAAGTCACACCAGATCAATGGTCAAAATCAACAATCTACAATCGCAGTACTGTGGTGCAAAAAAGGGGATAGAAGCGGTTTAGGAAACTATAGACCAATTAGTCTCATGACAAATCTATATAAAATTTTTTCAAAGATCATACTAAATAGGATTACAAAGAGTCTCGATGAAAACCAACCACGAAAACAAGCAGGTTTCCGCAAAGGTTACTCGACCACAGACCACATACAAGTCATAACGCAAACAATTGAAATGTAAAGGAATATAGAAAGACGTTATATATGTGTTTTATAGACTACACAAAAGCATGCGACTCTCTACACTTCGAAGCTATATGGACATCACTAGCGCAACAAGGTGTAAACCAGTAATACATAAACTTAACTAAGAGTGTTTATACAAAATGTCACGCAAAAGTGCGCCTAGAGCGAGAAGGCACAGAATTCCCCATACAAAAAGGAGTAAGACAAGGAGACCCTCTCTCCCCAAAACTATTCGGCGGTGCTCGAATCCATCTTCAGACGTATAAATTGGGAAACGAAGGGAATACAGAAAGACAGAAAACTACTACTTTTCGCGGACAACATTGTGGTCTTCGCAGAAAGCGCCACCGAATTGGAGGGAATGGTGATTAAACTAGCAAATGAAAATAAAAAAGTAGGATTGTCGATGAACAAATCGAAAACCAAGATTCTAACAAACGGAGTACCCTGGGATATTACAATAGACAACGAGAAGATCGAATATGTCAAAGACATATATATTTAGGACAGCTAGTATCATTTGGAAATAATACAGGAAACGAAATCGAAAGAAGGATAACTCTAGCCTGGAAGAAATACTGGGGATTAAGAGAAATAATGAAAAATAAGGACATCAATATACATATAAAGAAAAAACTCTACGAAGTAGTGATATTGCCTTGCCTTACATATGGTTTCCTCAGTGACCATGTCTGGCAACATGGTCACTGAGGAAAGAAGACGAAGAAAAAATTGCTATCTGCCAACGTAAAATGGAGAGAAGGATGCTTGGTCTCAAACTATCAGATAGGGTTAAAAACACCAACATCAGAAAGGAAACAAAAATAATAGATGTAAGGGAAAGAACCCGGTTACTCAAGTGGCATTGGGCAGGACACATATGTAGGATAACAAATGGACAAAATGTTTAACGGAATGGATACCAAGAGACAGGAAAAGGGAAAAGGGGAGACCATATAAAAGGTGGAGAGACATCTTTAACGAAAGATGTGGTCCCTTATGAATGCGAGAGGCGCGGGAAAGAGATGTGTGGAAAGGTTTAGGAGAAGCCTACGCCGCAGAGGCGACTACTACTAGTAAAAGTTAATTTTATCTATGCATATAAGTAACCGTAAGCACCTAGAATACTGTAAACTAGATTATTTTTATGTAAAGTTTGAATAGTAGTAAGAAATAAAGGCTATTTTTATTTTATTTTTATTAAGACCTGATTTGGGAACTCTATTTTTTTGATCTCACAAATATTCTAAATTTTTATAACAATAGAATACATTGTCGTTATATGCCTTTTAGGTAAATTGTAAAATAACCGTAACGCCGAATGTAAAAGGGCTCTTACGAAAAGCTACGAAGTTTTACGGACAGACACGAAAACATGTACCTAAACAAACAATATATATGTCGGATTATCAGGCTCGTACATCATGTGGGCAGAAGATGGCTTTCGTGTAATGAAAACACACTGGGTGCGATACACTATTACACAATAAAATTAATATGAATATTTTTATTAAACTAACAATTTAACACAATAACACAGGGCACAATGAGTCGGGTACAGTTCCGGGACGTCTCAACTCGGCTGCGATCAGACACACAATGTCCTCCTAGCTGGGAGATCAAAACGTCACGACTCGCGCTGTAGGTGTGGGTAGACTTGTAAGTAGGTCGCGTGATGTCACCACTGGCGCGCTTGCTATTCATTTTATGTCTATACTAACGACCGGATCCAACATATATGTAGATTTCCATGAAACATTAACAGGAAAGTCATGGCAATTATTTTTAATCGCTCGTTTTCTCGTCAATTTTGATTCTACATCAACAAACGACTAGACGTAGAAAATCGATACTAAGTACTCGTACTAATGGTAAACGGTAACAAATTACTCATCGGGAGGGTCTGAATCAGGGGCTGGTTATGCTGAAACTCGACCGTTACATAGTAGAAAGAATACTAAAAATACGATCAACACATCTATTAATCCTTCGATCTGAACTTGAAGGCATCCAGTACTATCCCGAGTATTCCAATTTACGTGAACATGAAAATATTCAAAGGATTTAATTAGACATTTTAATGTCGAATAAATTCTTAGCGAGCGTTTAGAATCGTCGAAATGAGGTCTTGGTGAAGTATTTGTATTGTGTAAAAGCGAAGATGAAATGAAAAAATATTTTGAACACGTCACAAATAGGCAATTTAGGATTCAAGGAGTGCTCATGAGCTATCTTATGATAAAGTTGAGAAAATGTAGCAGTATAATCAAGACAAAAAATGACGATGTCGCTGCATCGATGACCTTCTATGGGCGTTGTCGAGAGCTTTGGTGTGCTGCTCTTTCGTGTGCTTTTCAGGGACTAGCGTATCCAACTTTACCTGAAAAACTCCGAGCACAAAGCACACAACTGAAGATATTGTAAGTGATAGCTGTAGGTAGTCTAGCTTTAAATCCGAATCTACAAAATACATGCTGAAACTAGTTCCTTTTTATCCTGCCTATAATATTCTATGAAAAACTATTGTTTTATTTAGCTACGTTCAAACCAGACGTCCGAGCCAGATTGACCGTAAAAAGGTCACTGCACATCGCTTTATACATCCTCAGGATATTTTATTGAGGGTCTAAAAGATTTATTTCGAATTTCCTACCGTCATAAATACAATATGGCGGATGCTATAAGGGATTTCATATATATGGTGTTCCGTAGTCCGAGAGGGTGGGTATATATCCGATATGCATGGTAACGATCCCCGATATTTTTTTGGTATGGACCATACCTGGGAACCTTCTAGTAACGGAGATATTGGAGATCAAAGTTACACATAATTACGTATGTACGTACGTATTTTCACAAGTTTAAAAAAAATACGTTAAGTTTTTAATATTATAAGTTTACTTTAAATACTTCCATGATCCAAGTACTATTCAAAGCATCCATGTTTTGACAATACTTTTTACGTAGAGTTACTTAGTTTGATGTACAGAATGCTTGATTGACGGTATCGTGAAGGGTCTGTTTACACCTTGTATAACTTTAGATTTTATCCTTATGTATCTCTCCGTAGCAGCCCGTTGTGAAGGCATCATCTGCCTAGCCATTGCCTATGGATTATGCCCGGTTAATGGCAATAAGCTCGACTCTATTAATACACTTCTGCCTATCCATTCGAGAAATACCGGCTTAATATTGAGGTGACTACGTTAAACTAAGATGACAAACCAATAATACGATGATAACACTTCAGCCGATAACGGTGGAGGACTCCCCCTTTGTTGGTTCAGCAATCTTGAGGAAAGTGCACCATGTTTTCATTTAATTCTAGATCGATGACGGAGTGGAGACAAAAATTGTGAGGGAAAATGACACTCGTGCCTATACAACATTAGTTTTAGTATATGCGAAACCTGAAACACGTGTCTAGTATTATTATGTAAAGAATCTATGTGCAAAATTTCAAAACTGTATCATGAAAAATCACAAAGCTATAAGCTTGTTCTGTTACCTGGTTGTCCGCATAAAAACGTGGTCACCACGCAGTGCGTCGCGCGCGCGCCTCCAGCGTCGTCTTGAGCTCATTGATAATAATAATTTGGCAGTAGGTACCTAAATTATTGGGATACGTACTGAATGTCGCTCGTTTCCAACTTGTAACTTTCGATTCGAATCGATACGAATCGATTCAGTTACTTATTCTGAACAAACTATATTCAGGTTTCGCATATACTAAAAATAATGTTGTATATCACGATTACATATATTTTAGAAGATGGCAAAACTGTGGATAATACATAACAGCCTGTAAAACGTATTGTGAAATAGGCTTGAGTTGATGTATCCAATTCAATTGAAAATATTTTATATTTCAAATATACTTATATGAAGCATCTAAGAATCTACAAAGCTTATGTATGTGGCCGTATATATATTTTTAAAATGGCTGATTTTGTGATCTATCAGTTACAGAATTCGTTTAAATTGTACCGAACGTTTTATTAACCTAAATACTCATCGCTTTGAACACCCGACATTACGAGTGGTCTTAAAGGCAGGTTGGTCTATTTGTTATATGTTCTGTCTTAGACAGAACCCTAAAACGAAACGTTGTCAAAGACTCGAATAAGCGATAAAATATAGAAGTATGGAAGTAAATGTTTTACTTTTATAGTCTCGACGTATGTTATATTTGAGCAGTGAGTGTGGATATAAGGGGCACACGGTAGAGGTTCCCTAAGTAGTCAGATACGTCTTGAATTATGTGTAGTGTGTATGTGTTATCGCTATCACCGATAAGACCGGCATTACACCCCCGATCAGCAGTATTGTAAAACAGATGCGAAATAATTTTGCTAGACAACAAAGTATATTCTATCTAGCTACTTACTTTAAGAGAGATTTCAGACTAGCGTATTTTTTGCGTGTTTAAGCTCGTACTAGCTTACGCGCTTACACTCGCGCTGTATTTTACTATTCAAAAAATCAAACGCGCGTGCATGCGTTTATTCCGGCGTGTTCACGCGTGAGTAGGCGCATGGGGAGCCCCTTCTCGCGGCTTGCGCTATAGTTGATCCCCCCTTAGGGGTTTCAGATTAACGACCGCTTATAGGCTCGTACGAGCAGCGTGTGTGGCAAAAGGCGCGCTTATACACACCTCACACGTTTTCAAAAACGAGCGTTTACGCGCCGAAAATGCGTTAATCTGAAACCCCCGTAAGGGGGTCAACTTTTAGTTTTTGTGTTTCGAAACTGTATATGGTACACTGAACTACTCGCCTCTATTTTACGTATATAATTATGATTAAAATATTTCTTTATTTTCAACCCTATATATAACTTCAAGTTCATCACAATTTGAATTGATGTTGAACAATAATTTCACGAAATGATTGCTGCAGACAGACATACATATTTCAGATTAATAATCCAGCGAGCATAATAATTCAGCAATAATGAGTCTGTTTATTGTTTTGAAGATAATATAACATAAATAAAAATATACTTGCTCGGATAATTATGATATGTTAAGAAAAGGTTACATAAATCAGTGAGGTATGTCCACCTTGTCTGAATATAACATATTTCGGTACTCACGTATAATGTACCCACCTAATATTAGTATGTCATTCCAAATTATAGGTAAGTGCCTATTTATGGCCTAACAAAAAAAGTTACACAGAACCCGTCAAAATAACTACACCGTAAATCAAATGATTGTGGAAAAAACATTCCGTAAATATTCCTTCGTTTTCATAACGCAATTATTACGGTTTATTTCACAAATTGATTTAGAGCTTTTCAATACTGTACCAGCGTACATTAATAACACCAAGTGGTTTTTCATAATTGAAAAAGGTCTCAACATTGATTGGTTCGTCGAATCGTCTTGATTGCTGTGGACTTTAAGTTAATTAAATGAATAAAGTGTTCTTTTATTGATATAGCATAACTACCGGCTTATCAATTACCTGAGCGCTGTTTTTTCGGGACAATTCTATTTTAGGCTTACATTGTTTTACGGCCGGTTAAGCGACGCGGCAGCAAGATTGCGCAAAACTTTAAAATGTAAAGTTTCAAAACCTAATTGTTAAAATATTAAGGCAGGGCCACTAAGAGATTTCGGAGATCTGGACTCATTTTTAAGGAAGGTTGTCCTAGAATAGCATTAAAAAATGAATGGTGGAACGAGCGAAGGGAGACCTTTGTCCTGCAGTGGGATAATATCGCCGTATATTTAATAATAAACGAAGTTATCTTGACGAAAAACTACCGAAGACAAATTATGAAGGACGAGTCCGAGTAAATCCATCAGACATATTATTATTTGTTTCTGAAGCCACCGATTACTTACAGCCACCAGCGGTTTTTTTAATGTAATTTACATGTATGCAAACTATATTAAAGTTCATAATAATATTTGTCAGAAAGCAGTACTTGTGGACACGGTGCGCATTGCTAGAAGGTTCCTCTGTCAAGAGCCCGGACCACCGATGCTGGTGGGCTTTTATTTATAACATATTTTGATGTTTTGTTTTTTTTTACACATAACATAACATCACGCCTGTAAGAAAAAAGAATGAGAAAAATGGATGGATTGAGGAATGATAGGAATGATATGAAAGAAAAAGGTGTAAATGATACCGTGACGGTTGACAGAGGAAAATGGAAGAAAAAAACGTGTTGCGCCGACCCTAAGTAACATGGGACAAGGGCAGGAAGATGATGATGATAACATCACGCCTGTAATCCCCGAAGAGTTAGGCAGAGGTGTGCCTTATAGTACACCCACATTTCGCCAGTTATGTTTAAGTCCTATGTAATAGGGGGCGAGCCTATTGCTACCAACCGAGCGCAAACCCGGGGTTTTTTTTAATACCTATTTAAATATTGAAAAATATAATTTATACGTAAGAAAAATGAATAAACGAGTAATTAAAGCTTCAGTCCTACTTACACAAGTACAATACAACATTCAATACCCGGTAAAGTAAAAACAAGATTAAGCTTACAAACAGATATGTACATGGCTGGTCTTATCGCTCAGGGCAATTTCTGCCAGACAGCCTTAGAATGAACAGAACGTTTTGTACAAAGTGGAAAGGTCAGCGCAATAATGTTTTGTTACTATACACGAGGAAAACAAAACATGGAAAAGGACATGGACAGGGACCCCATGTATGTATGTATGTGTACATACGCATGTGCAGATAGATAGGTATAAGACAGGAGAGACAGATATGACTCTTTATTATTTTACACTATATAAATTGACTACCTCGTGGGTCTAGTGATCACATGAGCGACTGCTGAGCATGAGGTCTTTTTTTTTTTTAAGATGGGAAATCATCAAATGATCTCCCCCGCTCTGGGCGGAGCGGAAGGGAGTGTCAGACTTGTACTGACTAAAACCCATCCATGTTCCTTCTTTGCCCTTTGTGTTCCAGGGCCGCGGTATCTCTTTCGAACAGTCCCGCAGCCCTGGCAGGCATCGGCCCGTGCGGACCCCTACGTGGTTGTTGACATCTCTTTGAGGCGCGCGTGGAACACGAACGCGCCGTCGACACGGCCTGTCGTCATAAGACGGCCGGACGGCGAGCTAGCCCATAACTCGCCGTCCACAGGCCCGCGTCGGCGAGCCACAGTGTGCTGCACCGTGTCCTCCGGGAGCATGAGTTCCTGGGTTCGATTCCTAGGTCGGGCGGCGAGTGATATAGCAAGAAGTTTCTCAATTACATGGGTCTTCAACTGGCTAAATCTGATGTCTACTTTTAGTTGCACATCTGCCTAACTCTTTAGGAATAATAGGCGTGATGTTATCTTATGTGTTATGTTATACAAACTACAGGTATGTGTTGCTCTATTTAAAAGGTCTATCCTTTTACATAGAGCAACACATAACCGGTTTTATCGCAACAAGCGATAATGGAGACGACTCTTTACAAAACGAAAAGGGTTGAATGATTTTTGTATGAAGCGTAGTCTGCTATTTTATTTGAATTACAAAATAGCGGCCTGAAAACGCTGTATTAATCAATAGCTGGTATGTTGGTTGTGCTGAAGGCGAATATATTAACTTTGCTTATACAAGGTGTAAATGTGCTCTTCACGAAGCCGTCAACCAAGCATTTTGTACATCAAACTTAGTAACCCTACGCAAAAATTATTGCTGGAATACGACTTTTTTTTGGGGTGAAAAATCACGGTATACGGTAAAACTCAATGTAACGAGCTCACAACATTGTGCTAATGCATTGCATAATAAACTCGTCATGGAGGTATTTAAAGTAAAGCCTTAAAAACTAGTATTAAAAATAATACTTTAAATTTGAATTTTGACCTCCAATATCTCAGTAATTACAAGGTTCCCAGATATGTTCCAGAACAAAAAAAAAATATCGCAATGACGGGAAGAACAAGTGCCTTTCGACTCCGTTAAGGGTCTTGTTACACCCTTTATATCTCGGAAACGTGGCGCTTTAGAAGATTTTGTCTCATACAACACTCGTTTGTATTTATGCCAGCTATTGACTCATACAGATTTAAAGCGTGGCCTTATTTTGATAATAAAATAAAATGGTGGAAGTAAGGCAGGCCAAATAATTCAAAGCCAAAACTCAACGTACCATATTAAACTTGGAAAATGTGAAGCAATAAGCAAAGGGATGTTGGTAACCACTCTATCGACGTATCGACAATAGAGATGTTCACTGGTCCAGAATGTGAAGGTTAGATAAGGGTAACCGCAAAAATCCGCGAAGGGTTCAATAATTTCCAGTAAGCTGTATATAGGTAGGTGGAGTAGATACCTCTCCTGGTGGAGGGTAACGCAAGGATCAATAGGATTAAGGTATTTTGTAAAGTGCCAAGCCTTACTAATGTAGTTCAGTGTGAAAATGAGTTCGTTTTAGTGAAAATATTTTTCAATTCTGATTAACTTTAACATGTATATTGCCTTTATTTTGTTTTCTGGGATAACCCTCAAAATGTTTTTGGAGATATGATACATTGTTAACACTTTAAAACCTTTCATGTAGATAAATCTTCATCCCAGCTGATAATTTTATAGACATATCAACTCGTTAGTTGAATTTAATACTTAACGACCCGCCCCGGCTTCGCACAGGTGCAATATATACATATAAACCTTCCTCTTGAATCACTCTATCTATTAAAAAAAACCGCATCAAAATCCGTTGCGTAGTTTCAAAGATTTAAGCATACAAAGGGACATAGGGACAGAGAAAGCGACTTTGTTTTATACTATGTAGTGATAACGTATACTGCGCAATAACGTATTTAGAAAAAAAAAAATGGGCGCACATGACGAAACCGAGGAAATTGTATTTACGCCAAATATCTTTAAGGCCATTGTTCTAGTGCGTGCACGTACGATTAATTTTTTGTGACCTCTTCTGTGTCCACACACATGGGTTTGGTTAATGTCTCGGGTGAAAAATAATAAAAAAAGAAGCTAATATGATGACATGTAGACTTTAAAAAAAAAATTAAAACCGATACTAATAATAACTTAATGGACAACTTAAAACTAAAATCCATGTACAACCGCAATAATCAAGTACAAAATTATACATTGTCATAAAACAGACATGTGAATTTTATACCGGTATAAAATATAACGGTAGTAAACTCACTTTAATATCCAGACAAAGGCTTGCAGAAGTGGGTCACAGATGTTACCGTTAAGGTATCGTCCTGCTAAATTCAGGATTATTCAGGGATTGGAAATCAATTTATAAAGTCCAGTTTCCTCTGTAAGAGGGTAACGGGAGCCGAAACAAGCCTACCTTCAAAAGATTTTTTTTGACTAATTGTATGATTTCGCAGCGATGGACCTGTGACGCGGAGCAATGAGGACAATGTACTGAGGAAAATGTTGAGTATTAATGTAGGTAATAAGATACTGGGAAGACCCAAGGAAAGATGGATGGACTGTTTGAAGGATGATATGGTTAGGAAGAAGTTGACTGCTGAGATGATGAGTAATAGAGAAGTATGGAAGAAGAAGACACGTTGCGCAAACGCCGAATAAATTTCGATAACGGCAGAGGAATAATGATGATAATGTATGATTTCGCAGCGGACTCGTTCTACCTATTTTTGCTACTTTTGTCAGTTTTGCTTACCTCTTTCCCGGTGATAGCTACCCTATGTCGGTTTTTATTGCTAGTTGAACGGTCCGCACGGAGCCCGCTCCGCTTGCAGTGGAAACCGGGCTTTACTTGACATCGGCCTCGATCACAGAGCGCGAAATCGCCACTGACAACGTCTAGAAACGATAGTAGCTACTAATAAAAGTGACGCCGAAATTGCTTTCAGCGCACAACTTCTGTCGCGAACCGGCTACAAAGATATTTTCCTTTGCTATTTATAAGCTGTCAGTTTCAATACGTTGTTTTGTTGTAGTGCGAGTAAACTGTGCCACACTTGGTTTTAATGAGTAGACTGTGAAACTTGTATTTTAATAACAAGTAATAAAGATTTAACTGCCCAGACGGCTCGGTCAGTTATAACACGTTCTGAAAATGTTGAATAAACACCATAGGTATAGTTGAAAAGCCAACCAATTCCAAGCTCTATAACCGTTTTTCCAAAAAGAGAGATGAATATAAATGTTGAGGGATGGAGAGGGAGGGGAAGACCAAAGAAAAACTGAATGGTTTGTGTGAGGAATGATATGTAGGAAAAAGGAGTCAGTGATAGCTTGACGCCTAATAGGGGAGAATGGAAGAAATTAAATCAGTCTAAATCGTGTTGCGAGCATTCCAAGTCACAAGGGACAAGGGCAATATGATGATGTGTAGACCAGAGACATCAGTTACAACTGACTGTAAAAACTGCACGAGTGAAGCTTGCTTAACAATGCAGTTACACATAAAAGAAACGTAACGTACGTTTTACTAGCACGATTGGCGCAGTGGCAAGGTAATTAACTTCTGCGCTACGGGTCGCGAGGTCGATTCCCGCACGGAATATTAATTTTCTCGGCTTTCGGACACTTGTTCTAAGAATGTTTTTAGAAGAAAGTAGAAGAAAGATAAAAGTGTTTATTTAGTCAGTGAGACAGAGAAACATAATGCTCCAACATATTCCTTGCCGCAGTTTTTTTATAAGAGTGAAACTTCTGATTCTATTTCATCTACGTCCGATGTCTGTTGGGGGTAATCCCGTGGCTTACTGGGTCGGACCGTACTCCTGATATATTTACTGAAACTCACCATTTGACACCACAAATGTATTTGGTTTAACTGTAAGTTCCAAGGGTTTAAGATACGTTACCTATACTACCTTTGTTTGACCAGTTTCTA